>JAIFGZ020000162.1:0-1393421 GCA_019925245.2 Oryza australiensis | reverse complement strand
GAGGGGCGCGCACCCCGCGCGCGGTACGCGCGGCGCGCATGCAATTTTTTTCCGCTCAACCCGGAGTGCACCATCTTCGACATCAAGCGCCTCATCTGCCGTAGGTAATTTTTCCACACTAGGTTTCTTTCTTCCCGAACTCTCTCGATGCAAATGGAGAAGCCGTGGTTGATTGATGGGGTGTTTTCCGGCTTGTCGCCGGCAGGTTCGAGGACGAGGAGGTGCAGCGTGACGTGAAGTACCTCCCGTACAAGGTGGTGGAAAAGGGCGGGAAGCCGTACGTCGAGGTGCGAGTCAAGGGCGGCGAGAGGAAAGTGTTCAGCCCCGAGGAGATCAGCGCCAGGATCCTCGCCAAGATGAAGGAGACGGGCGAGTCCTACCTCGGCCAGCGCGTCACCGACGCCGTCGTCAACGTGCCAGGTAATGCAAAGCTCGCCGTTCGAGAGGTTCACGACGATGACTTATGCCAAGTACTTGATTTGCAGCGTACTTCAACGACGCGCAGAGGCAGGCGACCAAGGACGCCGGCACGATCCCCGGGCTGAACGTGCCGCGGATCATCAACGAGCCGACGGCGGCGGCAATCGCGTACGCGCTTGACAAGAAGGGAGCGGAGATGATGAACGTGCTGGTGTACGACCTCGGCGGCGGGACGTTCAACGTGAGCGTGCTGAGCCTCGACCACGGCGTGTTCGAGGTGCTCGCCACCAGCGGCGACACGCACCTCGGCTGCGAGGACTTCGACCGCCGCGTCATGGACCACTTCATCTGCCTCGTCAAGCGGCGGCACGGCAGGGACATCGGTAGCGACGGCCGCGCGCTCGACAAGCTCCGCCGCGAGTGCGAGCGCGCCAAGCGCGCGCTGAGCGGCCAGCACCAGGTCCGCGCCGAGATCGAGGCGTTGTTCGACGGCGTCGACTTCTCGGAGACGTTGACGAGGGCCAAGTTCGAGGAGCTCAACATGGACCTGTTTAAGAAGACGCTGGGACCTGTCACGAAGGCCATGGCCGACGCCAAGCTCAAGAAGTCCGACATATTTGTCTGCAAAATTTTGAACCCAGATCCCGCGTCGCCCCCCTCTCCCTCTTTCCTCCTCCGCCTCGCCGCCGCCGGCAAAGCCACGCGGCCGCAAGGACAGCGGCAGCGGGGCTCCTCGCCGTTTTCGAGCTCGGACGGCCGGGGAGTCGCTGGTCAATGGCGGTGGCGGTGACGAAGGCCGCTACGGCGGCGATAGGAGACGCTCCGACCGATGCTGGTGGAGGGGTCGGCGGCTGGCGAGCGCGAGGTCGAGCTTGGCGACGAGCACCAGAGGCGACGGCGACCTCATCCACCAAAAGCTCGTGCGACGCCGCCGGCGCCGCAGAAGAGGCATCCGTGAGGGGGGAGCTGACGCTGAGGAACGCGTTGCATACCATGCCGGTGGCGTTCAGGCTGCAGCCGGCGGTGAGGAGCCGCTTCGCGGTGCGGCCGCACACCGAGATCATGGCGCCGCTCGCCGCGGTGACCGTGGAGGTGGTGTACCTGGCTCCCACGGCGCCGGAGGGGCCCGGCGGGGGAGCCGGCCACGGGGAGGATGCGTTCTTGCTGCACAGCATGGTGGTGCCCGGCGCAGCGGTGAGGGATCCCGTCACGGCGCAGGACTCGGTGAACCCGGAGTGGCATAGACAGCGGCATCAGGGCGTGCTTCGTGGGCGCTGCGGTGGGGGCGCGTCTGGTTAAGGCCGGCGTGGCAAAGGCGCTTAGGGAGGTGTTTGACCTCAGCGAGCTGGAGTCGCGCGCCGGGGACGCCGTCGACGAGTCAGGGCGCACGCTGCTCGACCTCACCGTGGGCCTCGGCCGCGCTGACATCGAGCAGGGGCTCGTTGAGTACAGCGTCGATGCCGACAAGCCGAGCCGCGGGCGGACCCCACTCGAGACAGCTGCGGCCTCCAGCGAGGCCGACGTCGGAGCAGAGCGCCTGCCGACGGTGACGGAGCAGAGGCTGATGGCGGCAGCAGGCGGTGGCAAAACTGCGATGAGAGAGAGAGAGAGTGGAAGAAAAGGTAGAAAAAGAAATAGAGGAAAAAAATAAAAAAGAGAGAGGGAAAAAAAAAAAATTGGGGGAGGAAAAAAGAAAAAAGAGAGAAAAGAAAAGGAAAAAATGAAAAAAAAGTGGCAGTAGTTGCGCGTCGGGATCCGATTTGCACTTGCACGGTGGTGATAGATTTGGAGATGCGGCGCGGCGGCATGGTGAAGCTTTCGAGGTTTTTGCGATAGCTAGGGGCTATGGCATGGCTGTCGGTTTCTAGCGTCTTGCAGTGGACCGCGGCAGCTAACGTTACTTGGCAATGGTCAGTGCGGTGTGGGATTACGTCAGTAGACGGTGCTTGCGGCGACGACATCGTGTGACGACTAGGCTTGAAGCGGATCGTGGCGGATGGTTCAGCCTTGCTGGGTTATCTGGTGTGGTGCTTCGTCAAAAGACGGCACAAGCTTTTCTCTGGTTTGCTGGCTTGGTGGAGAAGGCTAAGCGCAAGGGTGAAGCAACGAAGCCATGTCGACTCTCTGCGGCGGCTCAGTTGTTTGATAGAGATCGGGGAAAGCATGGCAACTACTCTCTCGCTAATGACGGCGACAATAGAAACAGATCCGTGATAAGGAGTGCAGTAGCGGGTGTGGCGTGGCCCCCGCGAGCAGCGAGGTGGTGTCCAACGGCGTATGTGGCGAGGCCCCCGCGCGTTGAGAAATCCGGATCTGGTGGTTATCACCCCGTTGGGTGGGGGTTAGCGTGCAGCAGCACAGCGGCGATGAGTACCGCGTGACGGGAACCCTTTTTGGTGAAGTGCGGTCTGTCTTCTCCTATTGTCCAGTTGAATTGGAGCTCTGCTATAAAGTTGTCACGGCTAGTTGTGTGTAGGTCTGATGGGAGCCGTCATGTAAGGTGTCGATCTATTGGCCGTGTGGTGTGAGTTGGTTTTTGTTAGGGCTCTTGTGGAAGCTTGACTTGAGTGTTTGCCTGGGTTGATGTCCCAATCCAATCGGGTCAGTTTTTCTTCTTTTCCTTCCTGCCTATGGCCTTCCAGGGCCGTAGTCTTGTATTTTTTCTGCTATATCAATGGAACACGTACTATCTTATGCGTTTTCGTTTCAAAAAAAGTCCGACATCGACGAGATCGTCCTCGGCGGCGGCAGCACCCGGATCCCTAAGGTGCAGGAGATCCTTAAGGAGATGTTCGACGGCAAGGAGCCCACCAAGGGGATCAACCCCGACGAGGCCGTCGCCTATGGCGCCGCCGTATAGGGCAGCATCATCAGTGGTGAGGGCAGCGCCGAGACCAAAGGTAACGCAAATGCGTTTGAATTAGCAGCTAGTTCGTCTGATCACGCCATGAGTCCTCCTCACACATTGCTGTTCTTGGTGACCAGACATCTTGCTGCTCGACGTGACGCCATTGACGCTCGGGATCAAGACAGTCGGCGGCGTATGACCAAGCTAATCCCCGGAACACGAGAATCCCGGTGAAGAAGTCGCAAGTCTTCATGACCTGCGAGGATCACCAGACCACGGTCTCGATCAAGGCAAGCATAAACATTTCAGCTAACGCATTGATCGCTCGCGAATCGCGGGTTGCCAAAGATTGGTTCTTCAGTTCTTGAGACTAACAAGGTTCTTGTCAGACCCCAGAGGAATTTAGGCCCAACAAGACTGAGAAAAATAAGGAACTTGGGTAAACAGCGAAATTCAGGAACAAATAACAACAATTCGAGGAAAAATAGACTAGGAAATAGACAGATCTTGGCTGGAATTAGATTGGAATAGATAGTAGTTGCGGTACAAAAGGGGAAGACTTAGTTTAGGGTTCAAATTGATTCAATACAGAAAATATCAGGCTTTGCGGCTTATATGTATGCGCCAACAAAACACGACAAATGCTGACGACTATAGTACGACAGCTCCCAAACTCTGTAGCGTATCATCAGCAATCGCAGCCGTCCGATCTTCATAATTCCCAGCCGAAAGGGTATCAGTAGATCCAAGCTGTTGGTTCCTTCCTTTGTAGCCATAACAGAGTGCTGAACTTAACAAGTCTGAAGAAGAACAGAATGTTGAAGAAACTCACATCCTGACAATGCCCCTCCCGCTTGAAGACCCATGTCCTCATGGGTGAAATGATGGAAAGACCTTAGAAATAAAAGAGGCATATTCCCAAGTCGCTGCAGACGCTGATAGATTCGCCCAATGGATTTTCCACTGCACCACCGGCTTGTTGTTGCGTGGTATGAGGCGACGTTCCAACACAGCTTGTGGTTCAGACAAAATGCGCCCATCAGCATCAATGAGAGGAAGGCCTTTCTCAGGCACAGCATGTGATCCCAAATGTTTCTTGAGCTGGCTAATGTGGAAAACCGGATGAATCAAACACCCTTCAGGTAGCAGCAGCTTGTAAGCAACTTGCCCAATTTGCTGGAGAACCCAAAATGGTCCATAGAACTTGGAGTGGAGCTTCAAAGAAGAATGAAGGCCTAACAAATTATATCGATAGGGTTGCATCTTTAGATAAACCATATCTCCGACATCCAGAGTACGCTCTTGGCGATTTTGATCAGCAAAGAACTTCATTCGGGCCTGAGCTTTAACTAGATTTCATTTAACATTCTCTAGCAAAGCTGCTTTTGCTTCTTGTCAGTTGTTTTCACCTTCCAGCAAAGACCCAGGTAAGAAAGCTTCACCTAGCAATTGGGGGTGGACTCCATGGAGTGCTTGGTAGGGAGACATACCCAAAGATGTGTGAAAAGTGGTATTATACCACCACTCAGCATGTGGTAACAGAAGTCTCCATTTCTTGGGTCGGATGAAAACCATGCAGCGGAGATAGTTTTCTAAATATTAGTTGACACGTTCTGATTGCCCATCTGTTTGAGGGTGATGTGCAGTGCTGAAATGAAGTTGAACTCCGGCTTTTTCAAAGACATCTTTCCACAAGTTGCTTGTAAAAATCCTATCTCATGTCACTCACTATAACAGTGGGTAACCATGCAGTCTGTAGAAGTGCTCCAAGAATTGGTTCAAGATTTGGTCAGTAGTAAAGGGGTGGCTAAGGGCGATGAAATGAGCATATTTGGTAAAGTGATTGACGATCACCCAAATGACGTCTTTGCCCTCGGACTTAGGCAATCCTTCCACAAAGTCCATCGTGATGTGAGTCCAAGCCATCTCAGGAAGAGGTAAAGGTTGCAACAATCCAGTCGGCAAGAAATGCTCAGGCTTGTTCTTCTGACATACTGGGCAGGCTCTAATGAATTGTGTGACTGCAGCTTTGAGGCCGGGCCAATAAAAGAGGTGCTTCAGGCGTTGATATGTGGCTCGTTCCCCAGAATGGCCACCTAAAGCCGAAGCATGGAAAGAGTTCAGGAGTTGATCTCTTAAGGCATTTCTAGTGCCCACAACAATCCTGTCCTTGTACCTTATGACCCCTCCTTTCAAAGTATAATCAACAAGAGATTGTGGATTGACATGTAGCTGAGATTCCAATTCCTTGCATTTACGATCATCCATATAACTTGCAACCACATCTTGAATCCATTGAGCTATGAAGACAGAAGTAGTGAGAGCAAAAGTGTGATTCATGCGAGAGAGTGCATCAGCTGCCTTGTTGTCCTTCCCTTTTTTGTATTCAATTTTATAATCATAACTTAGAAGCTTGATCAAAAGTTTGTGTTGAACACCCTCAGTAATGCGTTGCTCGTTAATGTATTTGAGACTTGCTTGATCAGTCCTTATAATGAGAGATGTGCCTACAAAATAATGCCTCCATTTCTTAAGGGCTTCCAATATGGCAAGGGCCTCTTTATCATAAGTGGACAAAGCGGCTGCTTTGGGACCTAATGCCTTGCTTAAATAAGCCAGTGGCCGGCCATTTTGCATCAGCACAGCTCCAATACCATACCCACTGGCATCGGCTTCCAAAACAAAAGGGAGTGAGAAATCTGGCATTGCCAAAACGGGTGCTTGAGCCAATTGTTGTTTAATAGATTCAAAAGCTTGCTGCTGAGAGTCCTGCCAAGTGAAACTGTGCATTTTCAGGGCATCAAACATTGGTCGGCAAATGAGACCGAAATTTTTGATAAAACGACGATAGTAGCCTACCAATCCAACTAATCCCCTCAATTCAGTGATAGATGCAGGTGAAGGCCAGTCCTGCACAGCCTTGATCTTTGCAGGATCAGTGGCTACTCTAGTAGAGCTAATCACATAACCCAGATACTCCACTTGAGATTGCCCAAAAACACATTTACTTGGCTTGGCATACAGATGATGTGTTCTCAGAAGTTGGAGTACAGTGCTCAAATGATGCACATGCTCAGAGAGAGATTTGCTGTAGATCAAAATGTCGTCAAAGAATACAAGCACAAATTTACGCAAATGAGAAGCTAACACCTTGTTCATGAGAGACTGAAAGGTGGCTGGAGCATTTGATAATCCAAAGGGCATAACCAAATACTCAAAATGACCTAGGTGAGTGCTGAAAGCCGTCTTGGATATATCAGCTGTGTGCATTCTAATTTGATGATATCCAGAGCGAAGGTCAATTTTGGAAAAAATCTGAGCACCCTGCAATTCATCAAGGAGATCTTCGATGACAGGGATTGGATATTTGTTCTTAATGGTATTAGCGTTGAGCTGACGATAATCAACACATAATCTCCAAGAACCATCCTTTTTCTTGACTAAGAGGGCCGGTGAAGAATACGGGCTCATACTGGGTTGAATGGTGTTGGAGGTCAACAGCTGTTGAATGAGTTCATCCAAGACATTCTTCTTTTGATGAGGCAGCCTAAGGCCTGATATTGATGTGCTTTGCTCCAGGGAGGAGGGGTATAGTGTGGTCACAATCCCTTTGAGGTGGAAGGGTTGTAGGTTCTGTGAAGACATCAGCAAATTCTTGGAGAACTGCAGCTAAAACAGGTGGAACAAGGGAAAGATTTACTGATGAACAATGGTGATAGGGATTGTATAAAACAGCACCAAAACCTCTTGGGCCAATAACTTATGCATAGCTAGGGCTGATATCAAGAAATTCTGAGATGGAACACTTATGTCAGGCAATGTCAATTCCAAGAAACCATCTTTAAGAATGGTAAGTTCACGAGTCCTCAAATTCAGAGTAACAGGACTATGTTGCATTATCCAATCGTAGCCCAATATAATATCATACCCAGTGAGTTGCAGCAGCCTGAAGGTGGTTGAGAACTGATGACCCTAAAGAAGATATGGAACATCACTGCATTGGGCACCCGAGTAAAGTATGTTTCCATTGGCCACTTTCACAGGAACAGGGTCAGTATTAGAAATGTCCAAACTCACTCGAGAAACCAGCCTTGGAGATATAAAAGTAGCTGAACTACCACTGTCTATAAGTGCAGTAGCACAAACAGCACCAATCTGAAGATGAATAGTGAAGGTTGTTGCTGCTGGGTTTGAGCCATCCAGGCATGGAGAGAAAGGTCCTTTATAGGAGCCACATTTTTCTCAGGACTTGCAGGTGGGGTACTAAAGGCACAATCAACAGTAACCTGTGTATCAGCATCATCATCCTCCAAAGTAACTAAATAAAGCTGCTTAGGTGCTTTACACACACGGCCATGACCTGGAACCCAAGATTCCTGTCATTTAAAACATTTACCAAATGATTTGGGAGCAGTTGTAGTACTGACTTTATCTTCTGAAATGACTGGTTTGGGGGGAGCGTTTGAAGGCCTCTTTGTGTTGCTGAGAAGCTGAAGCAACATGGAACTTGGGTGGAACATCAAAATTCCGAGCATGAGCATAAGCATCAACCAAAGAGAAAATAGAGAGAGATTTCAGTGGTCTCTTAATGTAATCTTTTAGCCCTGAAATGAAATAATCGAGGAAATATTGCTCAGTAAGTGTTGGATTATTCCTTTTCACTGAGGCCATACTTTCTTCAAACCTATCAATATATGAATCCACGACCCCATATTACTTCAAATTGCAAAAAGTTTCAGTTATGTCAATATGAGATTTGCAGCAAAACGTTGACAAATCATGGTCTTAAATTCTGCCCAAGACAGTGATTCAGTTGGAACATCATAACTTGATATCCACTGGTCAGCTCTCCCTGTGGGATATACTTCGGCTATCAAGACTTTTTCCTCTTCAGGTGTCTGAGAAAGTGAGAAGTACTTTTCAGCCTTTCTAATCCAAGCCTCAGGGCAATCTCCATCAAATATAGGGAAGTCTACCTTCTTAGATATCCTGTGAATAGTTTCATGAAGTTGGCTGGAACACATCTCTGTCCCAATGCCCAGCAGGTTGATGAATAGGGGGAGGTACAGGGGGCTGGTGGCTGAGGTGGATAGGGAGGGTAGTTCCATGGGTTATGATAGGGGGGAAGGGAGGGTGATAAATAGGTGAGAAGTGTGGATTCGAGCAGAGTAGGTGTAATAGGGTGGCAATTGGAGGAGGTTGTCTGTATGGGCTGTGGTAGGATAGGATTGGGGTGAGGTGGCTGGTATGGTTGAATGGGTGGGGAAATGGGTGGGGTACTAAAATATACATGTGTTCCACTCAGGAGGCCGAGTAACAGCAGAGTTCTAAATACATGCACTGGAAAACATATCAACTTTTGGAATTTGGGAAGGCATGGGACAAGTAACACTCTTTGGATCAAAGGCCGGCTGGTTACTGGTGATAGCAGCAGCATCCCATTTCTTGCCCCCACCAGCCACTGACTGAGTGAACCCTGGAGTTTTTGGTGTCTCCTTGTTATCTAGCCCAACGCTACTGGAGGGAGTTCTTATCAGTTCTTGGATGGAAAGTAAATTTTGCATTACCTCATCCTTGTAGACTTGAGCCTGAATTGCTTGGTTCTGCAACTGCTCTTGAACCAATTTGTTTTCCTCCTCAACTCTTCTTTGGAATTCCACCATACTCAATCACAACTCTTCCACTGCAGTTTCCTAAGCTGGAGATTCCTCCTGAGCCACCTCTTCAACACGAGTTCCCCTGGCCATCGCAGTACCACTCAAATCTGAACTTCCACCTAAATCTCAACCTGATTTCTTCCTATTAACGCCAGAATTTGGTAGGCCCCGGAGCCCGAATCGGCTAAGGTGTCCATCGGCTGATACCGAATCGGACAAGGCAAGCCGATGTAGCCGATTCCGGTACGACAACATTGGAGACACCGTCAGATCAAGATGATGTGCTTCATGAGGATTGCCATATAAGGATAGAGTCCTAAAAAGGTAATTGTATCTATTAATTAGGAAGAGTTTGTTAGTTTCCTTTTTATCTTTAGGAAAGTTTGGATTGTAATCTGTTAGGATCTTTGTTATCCCGTGGGTATAAATATGCAAGCCCGGGGTTCATGTATGATTTCTCTCAATCAATACAATTCAGCGCATCGCCACCCTTTACCTTTTCTACTTTATTCATCACCCGGCGGGATATGGCACCCAACATAGGGCTGCATCGGCCTCGATCTCCGGCGAAGGGGTAAGTCCAATGTTTCGTCGGCCCAGGCAATTGTATTGGCTACATTGGCGTTGTCCAAGGCTGCATCACTACATTCAACCTCTTGGATTATTCCGGTTTGGTTAACATGTTTGCTTTCTTATTTATCATATGCATCTGTTAATCTAGTCCTGGTATTTCAATTTAGTTCTATCGGTTGTCTCTCGCTTTAGGGTTTCTACTGATACCGACTAAATTGTTTACTAGATTAGATTAGCTTAGGCATCTATCACCCTGAAAATCAGTCAAAGGTTTGATTGTCTACATATTGTGTTTCTTTTCATACTTAGTGTTGCATCAATTCAGTTTGACCTACTAAGTAGTGATTAGAACCATAATCTCTAACCTGCCTGTTAGTTGCCACTAAGGGTTTCATCGGGGTTTCAGCCGATGAGTTATTTGGATATCATATCGGCTTGCAATGAATGTACACAAGTTGGATCTAGCCGATTGCAGCAGAGGCTTTATTGAATATTTGATCATATCTTTAAATCAGTATCTATTTTATCATGTGATTGGTTTATGCAATGTTATATGTCATCATGTTATCGTCAGCCGATCGCCTTTATATAGATATTTATTCAACACACAGCCGATGCATTCAATGTTAACGATATGCCCTAGAGGCAACATGGAGATGTTGGATATCATTGTCAATGTTTACGTATAAATGAATAAAGTGTTATTCAGTTCCATGAAATAGACATCTTATATTGATCAATAAGTACGTGACTTATTTATGAGACTCTATATGTATGAATCTATTTCTAAATGATCCTCGATCATATATCATATTATTGGAACTAATATGATTCTAAGATCGGCATGTTTATTGATTGATGATCATGTCTCATAGATCATGGGTATGGAGATACCAAATCAATAAACATGGACACATGTGTTAGAGAACACATTGTTGGATAGACCCACCATGAGACACTACAGGAATTAATGTGCCATTAGTTGGTCTCGAGGTAGTGTTGGTACAAAATCCTTAGACTCGAGATCACCATGGATTCCAACATGTGTAGTAGCCTACTTTGGGACTACCAAACGCTATTCCGTAACTAGGTAGTTATAAAAGTAGTCTTCGGATTTGCTATGAAACATGGAGTGGGATGTGAGTGATCAAGATGGAATTTGCCCCTCCTTTGGAGAGATATCTCTGGGCCCCTAGAGGTAATGGATTATGAGAATGCATGGCCATGCTAAGTTGATTGAGGAGTCAATCAACGACGGATAATCCAATATGGTTCGAGTGAATGGTTAAGCTATTGAAGAGATGGCACACATCTTGCCTATAGCTTAATTGGTATCGTGAGGCAAAGGGATTTGTGTACACATTACGGGTTCGAGCCGATATTATATTCTTGTATACTATGGTGTCAATATGTCTTGCTAGGCGCCGCGTTGACAGTCACGAGGTTAGACTCGAGCCGACGATCGGCTAAATTAGACTATAGTTGAAACCAAATATACCGAACCTACGTGGTCGCACGCTTAAGGGGATAAGAACAAACATTCGAGTTGGACTCGGATACGGCTCAATCGGATAGGGATCCGATCGGATAGAGTCCTATGGGCTTACGAAGTCCGGCCGACCAACTCTATGAGATTCGGATAGGATCCGATTCAAAATAGAGTCCCGATGGGCCTCTAGGCCCAACCGGCAACTCTATATAAAGGAGGGAGGGGTGGAGAGATGTTGCATGTCAATGTATCGAATTGAACCGAATCAATCGATTTGGCACAACGAAGTCGGCGAGATCAATCTCCACGGAAACCCTCCCCACTTTCGAGCCAAACCCTAGCCTTGCATCGCGTGCTTGCACACGGGTGTTCGGCGTTGTTCTCGGACGTGTGGATACCGGTAGAGGCGCTTCTACGTTGCACGCTGTTGATCGGCTACGAATCGGCTGCAATCAGAGCGATGCGACTACGGCAGATCGACGACGAGGACATGGTCGGACGACTCGGATCGACTGTGACATCGGCGAATCGGCTGATTGGTGAATCGGCTGTCCCCGGGAATCGGCTGTCATCGGCCAGCACAGTTCCACATCGGATAGTCCTGATTGGCTATTTCCGATACATACTCCAATCGGTAATGATCTATTGGCCCTTACTTGCAAGTGTTCTGGTTTGCGCGGTAGAAAAGTTTTTATTTTCGGCTAGCGTAGCCTCCGTGTAACCCTTCGGTGGTATCGAGCTAATCTTGCTTAGTTCGGGTTTTAGATTGGATCGGAACAAGTTTTGCGCACGGGTTGATTAGATCAATCGGTTTTACGAGATCTGTTGAGGAGAGTAGATGGTAATTGCGTTCCTTGATAGTGTATCGGAACGGCGTAATGTGATTACGTCGAAGCAATATCCATAGAACTCAGTTCGAGTCGGCTTCGAGATAGTGTTCCTTGATAGTGTATCGGAACGGTATAATGTGATTATGCCGAAGCTATCTCGTAGTCCGATCTTGTTTGTTGCCTCGAGCCTACGCAAACCATCTCCCTTGATAGTGTATCGGGACAACATAATATGATTATGCTGACATGGTTTCTGTAAGCGATTTCATATATTGGATCTATGGATTTCGTGTGCGCCCCCGTTATAGGTCGTCTCGATGTCGTTTCTCTATGATAGGTAGAAAACGTTCTACGCCTAACTTGTTTTTGCAGAGAATGCTCTGAGATGATATGACCCTATTGTATGTATGAGATGCATGTGATGCATGTAATATTCTTTCATATGTGCAATCCCTGTAATATTCTTTCATACGTGCAATGCTTGTAATATTCTTTCATGACCTACGAGTCGATATAATCTTCAAGTATAGCTTCTATAGTAGTAGCTTAGTTTGAAGAAATCAAGCATTCGGCACTCGGAAGAACGGTGATGAAGATGGAGATCCTCTACACCGGCATGGAGATGGAGATCACCATGTGAAAGGGGCCATACTATTTTATTAATTGTTATTCTACCTGCTTTCATATATGTGATATGTTTGTTTGATAGGATAGCATCCCTCACAAAATTAAGTGGTAATGATGCCTTTCCAAATGATGCACCCGTCACCGTTATGCTCGTCAATGGTGGGTCCGCTAAAGCGAGTGCCATTCTCTATCATAACACGAGGGGTATATGTCGGACATATACGCGGAGCATTTGGTTTACTTAACAAGGCTATCAAAACAGTTTTGGGCCTTGGGGCATAGGTTGGCGCCGGGGCATGAAGATGCCACACCAACAACAAGAGTCACATAGAGATGTGATTAGCAAGGAGTTTCTTACCGATGTTATTAATTTTGTAGCAATGCCAAAGCTCACTAGAAATAAACTAACATGTGGATCTTGACCCAATACGTAACCTAGAAGGAAGGTGTAAAATACGTAATGGGAGTCGATGTTAAATTGTTTAACAATAGACATAGCATAAACATTGTGCTAAACTTTGCTTTTTCATTTGTAGAATAATGACACTAATACTACACCTAGTGTTTTTAATTTGCGATCTATTCTCGAGAAAGAAAAATTAAACGGAACAAACTTTATGGATTGGTATCGCAACTTGAGAATTGTTCTCAAGCAAGAGCGTAAGGAGTACGTTCTTGAAGTACCTTATCCGGATGATTTGCCTAACAATGCTCACCGCAACGCACGGAGGGCTTACGAGAAGCACACTAATGATGCCCTAGATATAAGCCGTCTCATGCTTGCTACAATGTCCCCGAGCTTGAAAGCAATATGAGAGCAGCGATGCTCACACTATTATTCGGGACTGCATGGCATGTTTGAGAACCAAGCTCGGGCCGAGAGGTTTAACACCTCGAAGTCTTTGTTTGTGTGCGAGGCTTGTTGAAGGGAATCCCGTCAATCCGAATGTGATAAAGATGATTGGCTATATCGAGAGTCTTGAGAAACTAGATTTCCCTCTTAGCCAAGAGTTGGCTACGAGCGTGATTCTCCGCCGCTCCCTCCGAGCTTCGAGCCATTCATATTGAATTATCACATGAATAGTATGGATAAGACCTTGGCTGAATTGCATGGGATGCTAATGATGAGGAGAGTATCCAGAAAAATGGTCATCATGTGATGATGATGCAAAAGGCTAAGCGCAAACCACCTGTCAAGAAACTTTGCACCAAGAGGAAGTTAACTCCCGATGAGATCGCGAGTGCCTTTAATGCAAAGAAGGGCAAGAAGGGGTCGACGGCATCGATGCCGTTTGCTTCTATTGCAAGGAGACAGTCACTTGGAAAAGGAACTATAAGAAGTACATGGAGGATCTCAAAAAGAAGCAAAGTACGACTTCGCTTCGGTATTAATGTTATAGACATTAATTTTGCTACTTCACCTCACGACTCTTGGGTATTTGATACCGGATCGGTAGCTCATATTTGCAAATCGTTGCGGAAATGAGAAGAAGTAGAGGCTTAAGAAGGGCGAGGTGAACCCGCATGTCGGCAATGGAGCAAGCGTTGCTACAATTGCTTGTCGGCACGATACCACTTTATCTACCTTCAGGATTAGTTTTGGAATTAAATAATTGTTATTGTGTTCCAACACTACGTCGAACGTTATTTCCGCTTCATGTTTGCAAGCGGAAGGATATGATTTTAGATCAATGGATAATGGTTGTTCAATATATCTCGAGATATGTTATATTTTCATGTTCCATTGGTGAATGGATTATACGTTTTGAATCTTGAAGCGTCTCCCATCTATAACATTAATACGAAAGACAACTCTCTAATGATACAAACCCCACGTTTATCGGCATTGTCGCTTAGGCCATATAAATAAGAAACGCATGGAGAAGCTCCATAAGGATGGATTGCTTCACTCTTTTGATTTTGAATCATTTGAGACATGTGAGTCTTGTTTACTTGGTAAGATGACAAAGGCACCTTTCACGGGACACGGTGAGAGAGCAAGTGACTTGTTGGCACTCGTACATACCGATGTATGTGGACCAGTGAGCTCAACGACCGAGGTGGTTATCGATACTTCATTACCTTTACCGATGACTTTAGTAGATATGGTTATATCTACTTAATGAGACATAAGTCCGAATACTTTCAAAAGTTCAAAGAATTCCAGAATGAAGTACAAAATCATTTAGGGAAAACAATCAAGTTTCTACGATCGGATCGTGGAGGGAATACTTGAGCCAAGAGTTTGGTAATCATCTAAAAGATTGTGGAATTGTTCCACAGTTGACTCCGCCAGAACTCCACAATGGAACGGAGTGTCCAAACGGAGAAATCGTACCTTGTTGGACATGGTGCAGCCGATGATGAGCCAAAGTGATCTTTCGTTATCCTTACGGGGATATGCTCTTGAAACATTGCGCTCATGCTAAATAGAGTTCCATCTAAGTCGTTGAAAAGACACCATATGAGATATGGACAGGGCAACCCTCTAGTTTGTCTTTTCTCAAAATTTGGGGATGCGAAGCTTATGTAAAATGTTTACGTCGACAAGCTCACACCCAAATTTGACAAGTGCTTCTTTGTGGGATATCCTAAGGAAACTAAGGGATATTACTTTTATAATCGGGAACAAGGCAAAGTGTTTGTCGCCCAACACAGTGTTTTCTTGGAGAAAGAGTTTCTTTCAAGAAGGGTTAGTGGGAGCAGGGTGCATCTTGAAGAAGTTCAAGAAACACCAGAAAACGTTTCAGCGACCACAGAACCACAACAGGAGGAGCAAAGTGTTGCGCCACCAGTTGTAGATACACCAGCCCCACGGAGGTCTGAAAGATCACATCGTGCACCTGACAGGTACACAGGTGCGAAACAACGTGATATATTGTTGTTGGACAACGATGAGCCTAAGACCTATGAGGAAGCGATGGTGGGACCCGATTCCAACAAGTGGCTTGGAGCCATGAACTCCGAAATAAAATCCATGTACGACAATCAAGTTTGAAACTTGGTTGATCCACATGATGGTGTCAAAAGCATTGAGTGTAAATGGGTTTTTAAGAAAAGGCCGATATGGATGGAAATGTTCACATCTATAAGGCGCGATTGGTGGCGAAAGGTTTTAAACAGATTCAAGGAGTTGATTATGATGAAACCTTCTCGCCCGTCGCAATGCTTAAATCTATTCGGATTATCCTAGCGATTGCTGCATATTTCGATTATGAGATATGGCAGATGGATGTCACACGGCTTTCCTAAATGGAAACCTAAGAGAGGATGTATACATGATACAACCTCGGGGTTTCGTCGATCCGAATCGCTGGAAAGATATGCAAGCTACGAAATCCATTTATGGATTGAAGCAAGCATCTCGGAGTTGGAATATTCATTTTGATGAAGTAATCAAAGGGTTTGGTTTCATCAAAAACGAAGAGGAGGCCTGTGTTTACAAAAGGGTCGTGGGAGCGTAATTGTATTTCTAATCTTATATGTGGATGACATATTGTTGATTGGAAATGATATCCCTATGCTAGAATCTGTCAAGTCTTCATTGAAAAATAGTTTTTCCATGAAAAACTTAGGGAAGGCAGCATACATATTGGGCATTCGGATCTATAGAGATAGATCCAAGAGGCTAATTGGATTAAGCCAAAGTACATACATTGACAAGGTGTTGAAAAGGTTCAACATGCATGATTCTAAGAAAGGTTTCTTGCCCATGTCACATGGCATTAATCTTAGCAAGAATCGGTGTCCTCGGACACATGATGAGCGGAATAAGATTAGTATGGTTCCATATGCTTCGGCAATTGGATCCATCATGTATGCCATGCTTTGTACACGTCCGGATGTCTCGTACGCTTTGAGTGCTACGAGTAGATACCACTCGAGATCCAGGTGAAGGTCACTGGATCGCCATAAAGAGTATCCTTAAGTACTTGAGAAGAACTAAGGATATGTTCCTAGTCTATGGAGGTGAAGAAGAACTCGTTGTAAGTGGTTACACCGATGCTAGCTTCCAAACGGACAAGGATGATTATAGATCGTAATGCTGGGTTCGTGTTCGCTGAACGGAGGCGTAGTTAGTGGAAGAGTTCCAAGCGGGATACCGTTGCTGATTCTACAACGAGAGGCCGAGTATATTGCTGCTTCGAAAGCCGCAAAGGAGGCTGTTTGGATAAAGAAATTTGTTTCGAGTGGGTGTGATGACGGTGCAACCGGTCCAATGTCTCTCTTTGTGATAATAGTGGAGCCATTACGCAAGTCGAGGAGCCGATGTCACATCGAAGTCCAAACACATACTTCGGCGATATCATCTCATCCGCGAGATAGTGGACAGAGGTGATGTCAAGATATGAAAAGTGCACATGATCTCATCATAGGCGATCCGCTGACAAAACCTCTCCCTCAGCCGAAACATGAGGCACACACAAGAGCAATGGGTATTAGATACTTACATGATTGACTCTAGTGCAAGTGAGAGACTGTTAATGATATGCCCTAGAGGCAACATGGAGATGTTGGATATCATTGTCAATGTTTATGTATAAATGAATAAAGTGTTATTCAGTTCCATGAAATAGACATCTTGTATTTATCAATAAGTACGTGACTTATTTATGAGACTCTATATGTATGAATCTATTTCTAAATGATCCCTGATCATATATCAACGTAACAACGTAGAAGTCGGCGAGATCAATCTCCACGGAAACCCTCCCCACTTTCGAGCCAAACCCTAGCCTTGCATCGCGTGCTAGCACACGGGTGTTCGGCGTTTTGTTCCCGGACGTGTGGATACCGGTAGAGGCGCTGCTACATTGCACGCTGTTGATCGGCTATGAATCGGCTGCAATCGGAGCGACGCGACTGCGGCAGATCGGCGACGAGGACACGATCGGACGACTCGGATCGGCTGCGACATCGGCGAATCGGCTGATTGGTGAATCGGCTGTCCCCGGGAATCGGTTGTCATCGGCCAGCACAGTTCCAGATCGAATAGTCCTGATTAGCTATTTCCGTTGCATACTCCAATCGGTAACGATCTATCGGCCCTTACTTGCAAGTGTTTCTGGTTTGCGCGGTAGAAAAGTTTTTGTTTTCGGCTAGCGTAGCCTCCGCGTAACCCTTCATTCAAACCCTAACACCATCGGCTGGCATTGGCATCGGCTGGAATTGCACCATCGGCTTATCACCTGATCAGCTAGTTTTTGGGTATCGACCTACCAGTACCGATTGTCACATCCCGGGTTTTTCCCTAAATTCTTTTAAAAATAATTTACCGGAAATAATCGGAATTTCGAAATTAACACGAGTCAACCTATAATTTTAAAATACAATTAATAAATGGAAATGACATGATAGGATTTTTCTTGAATTCTTCATGTCAAAATACGCTAACAGGATTTTCTTGGAATTTTTAGAGCACTCTAAGTATTTTTAATCAATTAAATAAGAAAACAGAATTTAATTAAGTCCCTTCTTCCTTTTTCTTTTTCTTTTTCTTTTTCTCCTTTTTCCGTACGCCGTACGGCCTCCCTTTCCCGCCCATCGCCCTAACGGCCGTCGGCCGCCTCCCGCCGCCGCTCCTTCCCGCACGTGGCCGAAGCCCACGGTCCCGCCGCGCCGCGCAAGTCCGGCTTCGCGTCCCTCGCGCCGCGGCCACCGACAGTGGGCCCCACTGCCGAGCCGCCTTCCCGCGCCCGGCCGCCCAACCGCCGCCGCGCCATAGCCGCGCCGCCCGCCGCTTACCCGGCCGTTTCGCCTCTCGCGCCGCGTGGCCCCACGCCGGCTCCGCCCGTGCCGCCGCACCCGTGCCCGCACTTCTCGCGCACCGCAACGGCCGCCGCCGCCCGAAACGGCCGCCGTATCTTCTCTCTCTCTCCGAGTCCGAGTTTTCCGGCGACCTTATCCCCGTCGTTTCGTGCCCGTTTCGGTCTCCTCTCTCCCCTATAAAACCCCAGAGCTCCGCCTCGTTTCCCTTTGATCGCCGAAGTTTTTAGCCCGTGTCGCCGCCGTTCTCCGTCGATTCCTCCGCCGGTGAGCTCGCCGCCGTCCTCGGGTTCCATTTTGTTTCGTTTGCGTCCTTTTTTCCTTTCGCGCGCACGCCGCCGCTAGTCGGGTTGTCGCCGCCGGTCCCGCGCGTCCGTCGGGTCGTCGCCGCCGCCCGCCGCCGCTCGGATGGTCGTCGCCGCGCGCCGCAACGCGCCGCGCGCCGCGTCCAAACCCTAACCCTAACCCTAGCGCCGCCCCGTGCCGTCCGATCTTGCGGATCGGACGGATCTGCGCCGTCCGATCGTGATGGATTTGCGCCGTCCGATCGTCGCCATCCGGCCGCCAGATCACGCCACGTCGCCGCCAATCCGACCGCTCGGATTGTGCCACGTGGCGGCAATCCGCCGCCGCGCCGTCGCCGCGCTGCAGCCGAGCGCCGACGTCGCCCTAGGGTTGACGCGGCCCGCGACGTCATGCGACGTCAGCCCTGCCGCGCAAGGGTGACGTCACCGGGACTTAATTGCGCAATAAATAATTTAATCTTTTATTTTAGTTTAAAAATCGCAATTAAACTTCTAAAATTCATATCTTTTGAATCCGAGCTCCGTTTTAGTCCATTCAAACTTCATTAAATCCAGAAAAATGTCAAGAATCCATTAAAAATACTTTTCAGTGCTGTTTCAGTAGACTTTTAGGGTGTTTGTTGAGTGCTTTGTTTGTCGTGTAGATTCGAGTTTTCCGCGAGCCCGTTCTCTTGAAGTAGTCGCCGAGGTTCCTCGCTCCGAGCAAGGCAAGTCATACCTTACATTGACCATATTGTACCTATTTTATGTAAATATCTCTTTTCGTTCAAATACGCATATGTTTTAGAATGTCATTTCATGGGATGTTTTATACCTATTGTACTCAACCACGGGATTGTTTACCTTATACCATTGATAACTTGGGATCCAATGTGACTAGATGATAGTTTAAGGTTGCTTAGTCATGCTTAGTGCAACTAGCTCACTTAAGGGAATCACACTAAACAAGGTTATTTCTAAAGTGGTCCTTCCGATGATATTAAGATATGACTTTGGTTCTTAATAATACTGAATTATAAGAAAGGTGGGTCGTGAGCACATGGTTGGACTTTGGTTAGCGTGCTCATGACGATTAAGGACCGGTTCACGAAACCCCGGAAGAAATGCCGTGCATACCACAAGCCGCATGGGTAATGGTGGGCTTGTAGCATAGCCGTCTCTAGTTAACGTATCCCGAGAGGGTGAGCGTGATGGAGTTGGGTCGGCCCGGTTTTAGGGGTTGATCAGCTTCCGGATTCACCGCGGCACTAGAGGGGGCTGCCCATTGCCCGATGGGAATGGGGGCGAAACCTTGGTGTGGTACGATTGATTAGAGGGGTTGTGTGAAGGGTCCGTCACAATTCCTTTCCGGGGCACCGTGGTGGTGCACCGGCGCACGGTAATGTGTTGTGGGATTGTGTCTTGTGGGTACGATTGTACACCTCTTATCAGAGTAAAAACTATTCGAATAGCCGTGCCCACGGTTACGGGCGATCGACCAGATTCACCTTGATTAGTCTCATTTACTTTATTCGAATGAAATGTTGGAATATGACTAGTGCGGGTGGATGGATGGGCTGTTGCAACGTGGTGAGCGTTGGACGTGTTTATTTAATACTTGCTTAAATGTTACTACTTGTTTCTTGTCTTCAAATATTAATATCATATTCGCAAATGCTGTTTATGCAAATTGAACCTCTTGACCTTTCCTTGATATTTATCCCGCATCATACCTTCTCTTCCGGCATGACTTGTTGAGTACGGTGGTTGTACTCGCTTGCTTCTTTTTCCCCCTTCGGTGCGAGGTTGAGAGCGAGGTCTCCGAGGAGGTGTAGGCTTGTTCTCGTCAAGGTTTAGCCGTGGTGTTGGTGTTCCGCTCGCTCGTCTCAAGTTTCGCTTAAGTCGGTTTTATTTTCTTTTCCGCTGCATTTATGTAACTCTTTTTATATTGTTTCTAAGACGAGGATTCTGTATTATCAATAACGTCGATTTGTGTACCTCGGCGATGCACGGACGAGGGTGTAATGCACAAATTAGCTGCAGAAATTCTGGTGTGAATTTCTGGGCGTGACAAGTTGGTATCAGAGCCTTCCTGTGACTGTAGGACAAGCCAACTGGAAACCTTAAGAGCCCTCTAATTCTTTTCATGTGCATATGTTTTGAAAGAAAAAGGGGTGTTTTGAAAAGTGGAGTCAGTCTAGGGTTTAGGAATTGCGAAAACGGGATGTGGTCGTGGGTTTTGAGCATGTTTTGATTTTCCCACTCCTTTGTTTCTATAGATGGCAGGTTCCCCAGCGACGCACTGCGGAAAAGGGATGACAGGTTTCGTGGCAGAGCTGGCGCGTATGGCCCTTGCAGTTGGATATCCTGAAGCACCGGAGTATACGACGGTTGCGCCCCTCAGTGGCGAGTTGCCCTACCGTGTTCGGTTGGAGGTTCACGGGTTTGTGGGAACGTGTCTTCCCAACATGGAGGTCACAGCTTCCGGAGGCACGTCAGATCACGCTTGTCAAGAAGCCGCCTACCTGATGTTGGCCAGGATGAGGGAGCTGCATGATGCTGACCTTCGCACCTCCTCCTACCGCTACCATCCCCGTCGAGGTAGTTCCTCAGAGGTCAGTGCATTCAAGTCTACGGCGGAGGAGAATGACACTACCTTCGGTCACATGTGCACTGTGCTCAAAGGACTGGATCAGATGCACTCTGACCTACACAAGGCGACCAAGGAGCTGAACGACAAGAAGCTGCTGAGGATCGCGCGACTGCAGGACGAAGTGGTTCGTCGAAGAAGGAGGTAGCTGAGTTGAAGGGACTCCCGCCACCGGTTGGGGTTAGACTCCGCACTACGCCTCGGAAGACCACTACCGCGCTGTCCGTATCCAGGCTAGCCCCTCGGATTCCCCCGCCTTCTCCAGCTCCACCCGCTCCGGTTCCGGCGCCGGTTCCGGTTCCTCCTGCTGCGGGTCCTGCCCTCACCTTTGCTCCGGCTTCGGCGAATCCGGGCGGAGGTGGCGTAATGGTTGGATCTCCGTCTCTAGTGACTCAAGCTCGGATAATTCGGTGAAGACATGGACTCCGAAGAGACTCAAGATTCCTCGGAGGGAAGAGGCGGGATCGGTTGGGCTACGGCAACCGATTCGGAAGATTCCAAGTCGAGGTGACGCCGAGGACTCCGGGAGCCGTTCGGAAGAATGGGGATCTTACGAAGGAAGCGTTTCGATTCCTCGTCTCGTGGATCGTTCTAGTTGCCCTCCTTAGTTTTACCGTTTTTCTTAGTTTGTCTCCTTGGTAGTTCTTTGTGTGTTAGGCTGCTGTGTGTGGGGATAGGCGGCGTCGATATCAAGTGTGATATGGTGACCAATTAAGGATGTTTGGTGCTTTTCCTTGTTTTTAGTCAAGATCGAACAATGCATTTGAATTCAAATAATAAAGATTAGTGCTAAGTCATGCTGTTTTTCTTCTTTTCTCTCTGGTCGGTCGTCTCCTTCGGATGGTGAACACCGGGACCGGCGGGCGAACAGCAACAATGGGCGATCGGTGCCGACAACCACGAGGCTCACGACGCCAATGGCAATGCTCCTCCACCGCCACCCGAGAATCCCACCATTGCTCAAGTGCTCGCTTCACGACACGAGATGATGGCTGCAATGATGCAGCAAATACAACAACAACACCACCGGATGCAACGGCGAGATCTGCAACAAATGCGGCAACGAAGAGCAGAATAATCGGTTGCCGCCCCACCACCCCAGTCAAGCCGCCGAGTTCCTTCGTGTCCGACCGCCAACCTTCTCCAGCACCACCAATCCCATGGAGGCTAATGATTGGCTTCATGCCATAGAGAAGAAGTTGGATCGCCGGTGCACGAATCGGGAGAAAGTCTCTTTTGCCACTCATCGATTACTGGGTCTGCTTCGACTTGGTGGGACAACTATTTGGTTACTCGCCCGGCGAGCGTGATTACTTGGGAAGAGTTTCGTCGCGGTTTCGGGACCGCACATATTCCTGCGGGAATAGTTGCACGAAAAAACGTGAGTTCCGTTCCCTTGAGCGGGAATGTATCGATCGAGTATCGCACGAGTTCAATCGTCTTGCCCGTTATGCCCCAGAAGATGTGCGCACTGATGCAGAAAGGCAGGAAAAGTTTTTGGCTGGTTTGGATGATGAACTCACGGACAAGCTTATCTCCGGAGAGTATGCTAACTTTGAGAAGCTGGTCGACAAGGCCATTCGACAGGAAGATCAGCGCAACAAGATGATCAAGAAGAGAAAAGTATTCCGGACACGACCTCCTCAACGGCGGGAAATCGGCAGAGGCGCGCTTCATGCAGGAAGTCGAAATGGACCTACCACCATGATTGTTCGTCGGCATCGACCTTATCACCCGGGAATTTCCAAGCGGCGTAGTGGCGGCGGTCAACAACAGCGTACTCCAGCCCGCGCCCTCCAACGGCGCCATCCCAGCAACAGTCACAGCCACCACCTCCAAGGAAGGACTCGGGAGGAAAGCCAGGAGTCTGTTTCAACTGTGGTGACCCAGGGCATTTTGCAGACAAGTGTCCGAAGCCAAGACGCGCTGGGCCAAGGTTCATCCAGGCTCGAGTCAATCATGCGTCCGCCGAGGAAGCACGGACCGCTCCCGAAGTTATACTGGTATGTTTCTGTAAACTATACTCCCGCCACGTATTATTTGATTACGGCGCTACACATTCATTTATCTCAAAGCAATTTGTTGGGGCACATGGGTTGTCGGTAGTGGGACTTAAGATACCTATGCGGGTTCAAACCCCGGAAACCACTTGGAGACCACTCGGTATTGTCCCTCGGTGGCCATAGAAATCCAAGGATCTATGTTTCTAGCCAACCTTATCCTCCTTCGTCCAAAGGCATAGATGTCATTCTTGGGATGGATTGGTTGTCCAAACATAAGGGAGTAATTGACTGCGCTAGTCGCACCATTACTTTAGTCAACATGAATGGAGAAAGAATTGTTTTTCGCTCTCCCATACAAGTCAAGCCCGTAGCAAGTTTGAATCATGTTTCCACCGGGAATCGTCCGAAATGGCGGCCAAGACCCTGTGAAGTTAGAGGATATCCCCATCGTCGAGAATACCCGAAGTTTTCCAGGATTTAACTCGGATGCCGCCAAAAAGGGAAATTGAATTCCGGATTGACCTAGTACCGGGCCGCCCCAATACACAAGAGGCCATATAGGATGGGAGCCAACGAGTTGGCTGAAGTAAAGAAGCAAGTGGATGAACAGTTGCAAAAAGGGTATATACGCCCGAGCACGTCGCCTTGGTGTGCTCCGGTGATTTTTGTGGAAAAGAAAGACAAGACCAAGAGAATGTGTGTGGATTATCGAGCTCTCAATGAGGTTACTATCAAGAACAAGTATCCCCTACCACGGATTGATGACTTATTCGATCAACTCAAAGGGGCCAAGGTATTTTCCAAGATAGATCTGCGATCGGGCTATCATCGATTAAGGATTCGGGAAGAGGACATTCCCAAGACCGCCTTCACCACCGAGATATGGACGTACGAGTGTACGGTCATGTCTTTTGGTTTAACCAATGCACCGACTTTCTTTATGAACCGATGAACAAGGTGTTTATGGAGTTCTTGGATAAATTCGTAGTGGTGTTCATTGACGACATTTTGGTCTACTCTAAGTCGAGAGGAGGATCATGAGCAACATCTTCGGACGGTGCTCGAAAAGTTGAGAGACCATCAACTCTACGCCAAGTTTAGCAAGTGTGCTTTACGGTTAAAGGAGGTACGGTTCCTCGGCCACATTGTGAATGCCCAAGGAGTAGCCGTGGATCCAGCAAATGTGGAATCGGTTACTAAGTGGACCCCGCCTAAGACGGTTACGCAGATCCGAAGTTTCCTTGGACTTGCGGGTTACTACCGCCGCTTCATTGAGAACTTCTCCAAAATCGCCAAGCCAATGACTCAACTGTTGAAGAAAGATGAGAAGTTTAAATGGTCGGCAGAATGCAATAGGAGTTTTGAAGAGCTCAAGAGGAAGTTGTGTGTACGCACCGGTGTTGATCTTGCCCGACCTAGCAAAGGACTTCCAAGTTTATTGTGATGCATCTCGCCAAGGGTTGGGATGTGTGTTGATGCAAGAAGGCAAAGTGGTCGCATATGCATCTCGTCAATTGCGCCCACATGAAAACAACTACCCCACTCATGATCGGAGTTATCCGCAGTGGTTCATGCATTGAAGATCCGCGACACTACCTAATTGGTAATCGTTGTGAAGTGTATACGGATCACAAAAGTCTTAAGTACATTTTCACCCAACCGATTTAAACCTCCGGAGAGAAGATGGTTGGGCGATCAAAGATTATGACTTAGGGATACATTACCATCCCGGCAAAGCTAATGTGGTTGCGGATGCACTAAGCCGAAAGAGTTACTGCACCACTCTCAGTGTCGAAAGAATGTGTGACCAGTTGCAGCAGGAACTGGAGAATCTAAATCTACGAGTGGTGGATTTTGGTTTTGTGGCTGCCCGGAAGCCCAACCCACTCTCATTGATCAAATTCGGGCTGCTCGGGCGTCGATCCCGAAATGGCCGAACTCAAGAAGAACATGAGAGTCGGAAAAGCTCGTGGTTTTCGGAAGACGAACATGGCACAATCTGGATGGGAAAGAGGTGTGTGTGCCGGAAGACAAGGATTTGAAAAAGGCGATCCTTACGGAAGTTCACCAAACTCAATACTCAATTCACCCGGGCAGTACAAAGATGTATCAAGACCTTAAAGAAAAGTTTTGGTGGGTCGGCATGAGGAGGGAGATAGCCGAGTTTGTTGCACTTTGTGATGTTTGTCGGCGAGTGAAGGCGAACATCAACGGCCCACCGGATGTTGCAACCACTTGATTCCGAGTGGAAATGGGAAGAAATTGGAATGGATTTCATCACGGGTTTACCCCGCACAACGTCGAGTTATGACTCAATTTGGGTCGTGGTGGACCGACTCACCAAGGTGGCCCACTTCATACCAGTACATACTACCTACTCAGGGAAGAAGCTAGCAGAGCTTTATCTCGCAAGGATCATGTGTTTGCATGGCGTGCCTAAGAAGATCGTGTCGATAGGGAAGTCGGTTTACTTCCAAATTCGGAAGAAGTTGCAAGAAGAACTCGGTACCGTTTGAATTTCAGCACGTCCTATCATCCGCAAACAGACGGCCAAACCGAGAGAGTGAATCGATTTTGGAAGATATGCTAAGAGCATGCGCGCTCGATTTTGGAAAAGCGTGGGACAAAAGCTTGCCCTATGCGAGAATTCTCTTACAACAACGGTTATCGAGCCGCATTCAAATGGCACCGTATGAAGCACTTGTATGGACGGAAATGCCGCACACCCTCTTACGGATCGACGGGTGAGCGCCGGTTGTTTGGCACGGAAGTAATCAGCGAAGCAGAGGAAAAGGTCCGAGTGATTCGGGAAAGGTTGAAGATTGCGCAGTCCCGACAGAAGAGCTATGCCGATAATCGTCGAAGAGATCTCGCTTTTGAAGCGGGGATTTCGTGTATCTTCGCGTTACACCACTCCGGGAGTACACCGGTTCCAAACCAAAGGTAAGTTGGCACCACGTTTCGTGGGACCATACGGGATTCGGGAACGTCGAGGAGAAGTGGACTATTAGTGGAGCTTCCTCCAACATGGTGGTATTCACGACGTGTTTCATGTGTCCCAGTTGAAGAAGTGTTTAAGGGTACCAGAAGAACAGGCGAGTCCAGATCAGGTGGAAATCCAAGAGGACTTAACCTATGTAGAGAGACCAGCACGTATTCTCGAGGTCAGTGAGAGAAGGACTCGGAACAAGGTTATCAAGTTTTGCAAAGTTCAATGGACTCATCACTCAGGAAGAAGCTACTTGGGAACGAGAAGATGAGCTAAAGGCCGCGCACCCGCACCTCTTCGCCGGTACCTCCGAATCTCGGGGTCGAGATTCCGTTTAAGGGGGTAGGTTGTCACATCCTGGGTTTTTCCCTAAATTCTTTTAAAAATAATTTACCGGAAATAATCGGAATTTCGAAATTAACACGGAGTCAACCTATAATTTTAAAATACAATTAATAAATGGAAATGACATGATAGGATTTTTCTTGAATTCTTCATGTCAAAATACGCTAACGAGATTTTTTTGGAATTTTTAGAGCACTCTAAGTATTTTTAATCAATTAAATAAGAAAACAGGAATTTAATTAAGTCCCTTTTTCCTTTTTCTTTTTCTTTTTCTTTTTCTCCTTTTTTGTACGCCGTACGGCCTCCCTTTCCCGCCCATCGCCCTAACGGGCCGTCGGCCCGCCTCCCGCGCGCTCCTTTCCCGCACGTGGGCCGAAGCCCACGGTCCCCGCCGCGCCGCAAGTCCGGCTTCGCGTCCCTCGCGCCGCGGGCCACCGACAGTGGGCCCCACTGCTCGGAGCCGCTTCCCGCGCCCGCCGGCCCAACCGCCGCCGCGCCATAGCCGCGCCGCCCGCCGCTTACCCGGCCGTTTCCGCCTCTCGCGCCGCGTGGCCCCACGCCGGCTCCGCCCGTGCCGCCGCACCCGTGCCCGCACTTCTCGCGCACCGCACGCCGCCGCCGCCCCGAAACGGCCGCCGTATCTTCCCTCTCTCTCCCGAGTCCGAGTTTTCCGGCGACATTATCCCCGTCGTTTCGTGCCCGTTTCGGTCTCCTCTCTCCCCTATAAAACCCCCGAGCTCCGCCTCGTTTCCCTTTGATCGCCGAAGTTTTTAGCCCGTGTCGCCGCCGTTCTCCGTCGATTCCTCCGCCGGTGAGCTCGCCGCCGTCCTCGGGTTCCATTTTGTTTCGTTTGCGTCCTTTTTCCTTTCGCGCGCACGCCGCCGCTAGTCGGGTTGTCGCCGCCGGTCCGCCGCCGTCCGTCGGGTCGTCGCCGCCGCCCGCCGCCGCTCGGATGGTCGTCGCCGGCGCCGCAACGGCCGTCGCCGCCGCGTCCAAACCCTAACCCTAACCCTAGCGCCGCCCGTGCCGTCCGATCTTGCGGATCGGACGGATCTGCGCGCGTCCGATCGTGATGGATTTGCGCCGTCCGATCGTCGCCATCCGGCCGCCGATCACGCCACGTCGCCGCCAATCCGGCCGCTCGGATTGCGCCACGTGGCGCAATCCGCCGCCGCGCCCGTCGCCGCGCTGCGCCACCGCGCCGACGTCGCCCTAGGGCGACGCCCGGCCGACGTCATGCGACGTCAGCCCATGCCGCGCAAGGGTGACGTCACCAGGGACTTAATTGCGCAATAAATAATTTAATCTTTTCTGTTTAGTTTAAAAATCGCAATTAAACTTCTAAAATTCATATCTTTTGAATCCGAGCTCCGTTTTAGTCCATTCAAACTTCATTAAATCCAGAAAAATGTCAAGAATCCATTAAAAATACTTTTCAGTGCTGTTTCAGTAGACTTTTTAGGGTGTTTGTTGAGTGCTTTGTTTGTCGTGTAGATTCCGAGTTTTCCGCGAGTCCGTTCTCTTGAAGTAGTCGCCGAGGTTCCTCGTCTCCGAGCAAGGCAAGTCATACCTTACATTGACCATATTGTACCTATTTTATGTAAATATCTCTTTTCGTTCAAATACTGCATATGTTTTAGAATGTCATTTCATGGGATGTTTTATACCTATTGTACTCAACCACGGGATTGTTTACCTTATACCATTGATAACTTGGGATCCAATGTGACTAGATGATAGTTTAAGGTTGCTTAGTCATGCTTAGTGCAACTAGCTCACTTAAGGGAATCACACTAAACAAGGTTATTTCTAAAGTGGTCCTTCCGATGATATTAAGATATGACTTTGGTTCTTAATAATACTGAATTATAAGAAAGGTGGGTCGTGAGCACATGGTTGGACTTTGGTTAGCGTGCTCATGACGATTAAGGACCGGTTCACGGAAAACCCGGAAGAAATGCCGTGCATACCACAAGCCGGCATGGGTAATGGTGGGCTTGTAGCATAGCTGTCTCTAGTTAACGTATCCCGAGAGAGGGTGAGCGTGATGGAGTTGGGTCGGCCCGGTTTTAGGGGTTGATCAGCTCTCGATTCACCGCGGCACTAGAGGGCTGCCCATTGCCCGATGGGAATGGGGCGAAACCTTGGTGTGGTACGATTGATTAGAGGGGTTGTGTGAAGGGTCCGTCACAATTCCTTTCCGGGCACCGTGGTGGTGCACCGGCGCACGTAATGTGTTGTGGGATTGTGTCTTGTGGGTACGATTGTACACCTCTTATCGAGTAAAAACTATTCGAATAGCCGTGCCCACGGTTACGGGCGATCGACCGATTCACCTTGATTAGTCTCATTTACTTTATTCGAATGAAATGTTGGAATATGACTAGTGCGGGTGGATGGATGGGCTGTTGCAACGTGGTGAGCGTTGGACGTGTTTATTTAATCTTGCTTAAATGTTACTACTATTTTACTGTCTTCAAATATTAATATCATATTCTGCAAATGCTGTTTATGCAAATTGAACCTCTTGACCTTTCCTTGATATTTATTCTGCATCATACCTTCTCTTCCGGCATGACTTGTTGAGTACGGTGGTTGTACTCGTCTTGCTTCTTTTCCCTTCGGTGCCGGAGGTTGAGAGCGAGGTCTCCGAGGAGGTGTAGGCTTGTTCTCGTCAAGGTTTAGCGTGGTGTTGGTGTTCCGCTTCGCTCGTCTCAAGTTTCGCTTAAGTCGGTTTTATTTTCTTTTCCCGCATTTATGTAACTCTTTTTATATTGTTTCTAAGACGAGGATTACGTATTATCAATAACGTCGATTTGTGTACCTCGGGTGATGCCTGGACGAGGGTGTAATGCACAAATTAGCTGCAGAAATTCTGGTGTGAATTTCTGGGCGTGACACCGATACGCTTTATATTATGCTGTTTTATATATCTTGTCAGTGGTAGGATCAAACTGACTGGCACGCCCATGCTTCATCGATTCTAGGACCTGCACTGGAGCTAAGCAGATCTCCCAGGTCGACGTGTTGATTTTTCTCGTCAACACTTTCCCAAACCAAATGCCCCGATCTTGTAGAAAAAAAATTTCCAAGGAAACACCATCTCTGATACCTTTGTCAGACCCCAGAGGAATTTAGGCCCAACAAGAATGAACAAAAATAATGAACTTGGGTAAACAGCGAAATTCAGGAACAAATAACAACAATTTGAGGTAAAATAGACTAGCAAATAGACTGATCTTGGCTGGAATTAGATGGGAATAGATAGTAGCTGCGGTATAAAAGGGGAAGACTTAGTTTAGGGTTCAGATTGATTCGATACAGAAAATATCAGGCTTTGCGGCTTATATGTATGCGCCAACAAAACACGACAAATGCTGACGACTACAGTACGACAGCTCCCAAACTCTGTAGCGCATCATCAACAATCACAGCCGTCCGATCATAATTCCTAGCCGAAAGGGTATCAGTAGACCTGAGCCGTTGGTTCCTTCCTTTGTATCCAGAACAGAGTGCTGAACTTAACAAGTCTGAAGAAGAACAGAATGCTGAAGAAACTCACATCCTGACAGTTCTGAATTTTCTTTTTCAGGTTTTCGAGGGCGAGCGGAGCCGGAGCTTGACGAAGGATTGCTGCGAGCTGGGGCGGTTCGACCTGTCTGGCATCGCGCCGGCGCCGCGCGGCATGCCGCAGATCGAGGTGATGTTCGAGATCGATGAGAACGGCATCCTGCACGTGACGGCGGCGGACAAGGCGGCGGGGATGTCCAAGTCGATCCCCATCACCAACGACAAGGGCCGGCTCAGGCAGGAGGAGATCAACCGGATGTTGCGCAAGGCCGAGGAGTTCGCGGAGGAGGACCGTTGGGTCCGGGAGCGCGTCGACGCGCGCAACCGGCTCGAGAACTACGTGTACCACATGCGGAGCACCGTGCGGGACGGCATGGCCGGCATGATTGGCGACGACGACAAGGAGACAATGGAGGCCACCCTGACGGAGGCGCTGGAGTGGCTGGAGGACAACGACGGCGTTGCACGTGTTAGGAAATAAACCTGACCATGTGTGCATTCAGGTCAGTTCGCGTGCGTCGTGGGTGTGTTCGTTGTTAACGCGTTCGTCGCATGGAGGTTCGTCCGAGTTTAGCGCAGGCTAGCTGCGAGCGTGTATATCGGGTTCAGTTGGGGGCGTGGTGTTCTGCGCGGAGGCGCTGGCCGCATCGTGCACGTTCGAGTATGCGCTCAGCACGACGTGAGTCGGGTCGTGCGGTTAGTGCGAGCAAAGTTCGTGGATGGAGTTCGTGCTCTGTTGTGCGTCGTCCTGAAACTATAAAAGCACCTGTTTGTCCTATTGTTGAACACACGAGTGAAATACAAAAATCCGGCATTCGTTGCCAGGGCGTTCGTTGCCATTGTCAAGCATTTGAAGCTCTGCCACTTGCTCTCGCGTTCGTGTTTGTCACTTGGCCGGTTCCAACAGCACGGACGCCGAAGGAGGACTACGAGGAGAAGCTGAAGGAGATGGAGGAGATGTGCGGCCCGATCATCAAGCAAGTCTACGAGAAGAGCGGAGGCGGCGCGGGCTTGTCGGCCGGCGCCGGAGACGAAGACGATCTGAACAAGCTCTAGAGTATTCTCGCCGCTCCATGTATAGTGTCCGTCACTTGAAAAGGAAATATGGTGTGAAATGTAAACGGATCTTTTAACCTCTTATCATTAGACACTAATATTTTTGTGTGTTTTAATTAAGTGAAAGTGTTTTTATCCTCGAGCGATATCCTCTCGTTTCACAAGATATGCCACCTAAATAGTAAACAAAAAATTTAAAAAATAAAAAGATAAATTGGTATGAAATATATCACTCCACGTATATATATAAGTTAAAATTTAACTTTTATAAGCGGTAAAAAATAACAAATATAATTACAAATATATGATATTAATTTGTTTTTTTAATTTATAGAAGTCAAATTTAACCTTGTATGTTTGTGAATGTTTGTGAAGGGATATATTTTTTATTAGTTTATATTATCAATTTTTTAAATTTTTTATAATTCTTTAGATGACATAGAAGTAAACGAGGGACATGAATATCGACGTTCTTTAATTACCATTAATCTGGATTGCATCAATGGACAAACTTTGAGTATCTAAAGCTCTAAGCGTTGATCAGCTAGAGGATTAACGAAATGCAAGCCTCCCACTAGCCTCCCACACTTACACGGCTCACTTAAAATAATTAGCAAACTTGCTCGCATTAACACGCTTGCAAGTTGCAAGAATCTTGGATCCGTAATACTCGATCAGGCACACGAGACGACGAGCACGCACACCGACATTTACACATACATCGCCAACGAACCATGGCGTGCTCAACCGCACCCGTCCTGGCGCGCCACCACGAGGACCCGGCGGCTCGGCGGGGGCGTGCGCTGGTCGTCGGCCTCCGGGCCGAACACGTACCGCGCCCACTCCCTTGCCCGCACGTCCGCGTCCGCCTCCGCCTCGGCCTCCTCCCGCGCGCTCCCGCCCCCCGACGCCGACGCGAGCACCGCCGCGACGAGCACCACGACGAGCAGGGGGCCAGCAGGGACACCACCTGCGCCGCGCTCTCAGCGATCATCGTCGTAGCAGCGAGCGAGCGAGCGCCGCCGGCCACAGAAGAGTCCCAGCGCGTGTGTTCGATTCTTCGCCCCGGCCTCTCGGCGGCGGCGGCGGCGGCTGGCGCCCCTACATATATACAGATTCGCCACGCGTTAGCTTTCTCGTGCGCAAGCGCAACCACCGCGCCATGGATCGCGTGACGCAGCTAGCGCGCGCGCCTCGCCATCTTTCGGCTTGCCGGGTCATGAAAAGTAAAGCCAATAACACCGGAGAATTGCAGCGTTCTCATGCGTGCTCTGTCCCGCGTCGTCAGCTTTACGGTTCCCTGCATTGGTGGGAATTAACTCTGCTCCCGGTGCTCCTCGTCTCATGGGGTAACTGGGTGGTGCAATTCATTACTGGTTGGAAGTTTGGTAGTAGTCGATACGCGCAATACCCGAGCAGCACGAAAGTACCAAGGACTGAAACTGATGCAGTTCTTGAATTCGCAAGAATTGAAACTGAAACTGAGACTGGTTTGTTGCTGTCGTCGAAATGTTGCATTGGATTCTGCAGGTGACTACAGCGTCTGCGCAAGCACTTCGTACAGAATGAGATTTGCTAGATTCTTTCGAGAATCGGTAGGAAATTACTTTGAAAATAACTATCGTTTTAAACTATACTAAACATTTTAAAAATTGGCTATAAATAATATCTACTTTAAAAACATAGGACAATATGTACAGATTAATTTTGAAAAATACTTTAATATAATCATATATTTATTGATAGTTCTACATATATTATAGTAGAAACCAATGGTCAATGTTGTAGAAACCAATAGTGAAAGTCATTTTTAGGATACCATGTTCTTGTCTAAAACAATTTTTTTCTATAACGATATTTTTTTTTTCAATCTGGAGACTATAGAGTAGACATGCTTTGTTGACTGAGCCCCTTCAGTTGAAGTACGCAAAACATTCAGCCATAACAAGCATGAATAAAAATCACTGCTGAATTTCATCACCGCTATCATCTATATTCTTGTTTTCTGATCTCCAACATAGGATCATCCAGGGGAAATTTAGTACACAGTAATCGCCAGCTAATTATCATAAGACTACCCCTACCCCGTTCCAGCTGAGTGAATCTTGTTCTTGTACCATGGCGTACATGTCTTGCTGACTCTTGTAGAATCCTATAGCTCCAATAGCCAACCTTCATTTTCCGTTTTCGATGTCTTCCCGACGTCCTACTCAAGAGCCGGTGCCACCTCGGTTGGGTTACCTTCAAACACATCAGAGCCTGATGATTCTGACTCTTCTGGGAACTCCTGTGTTTGGACTGATTCCTTGTAGGAAGGAGTTTCTCTGAAGTCTGTCGCCCCTTCGTTATACGTTGCCACAGCGAATCCACATGCAACCAGCTGCAAAAGTATGGAACGTCAACAAATACAAAGTGAGAACCAACATACAATTGTAATTTTATCAGTTGCTCGAGAGATAACATGAAAAGAATCGATCAATTGATGGTAAGAGGACGGAATGGCATGCAAAGTTCTCTGTATAGATCAGGCGGAGACATGCTGAGAATAATGTTGAACTGATGCGTGTCAATGAAAAACCACCAGGTGCTATCATCAGCTTAACTCAATTAAGAAATGTCAGATGATGTCTTGCTAAACAGCATGTAAAGAAATAACTTCATGTATTCAGCACCTGATTTATTTCCATTATCGAAATAAATGTATTCAGCAACTGAGCAACACACACTTTCTTTTCCATCCACTAGATGACTAGACACTGCAATGGAACCACTTTTAGGTCCAGATGTGGCAAGTAATCAGTGTGCTAAGTGCTAACAAACAACGATATCAAATCCTATATAATTTTTTAGAAGGTCCAAAAGCTTTGTGCATTAATATATTAGAGATCAAATCTTACATACGAATGGCTGTAAATGAATTTGAATGAGTATGAAGTCTGATACTCGATAGTTTAGTTGCCACATCAAGCTAAGATAATCACTCTAAAATTTGAAACTTGTAACTTTAGCCCCGGACAGTGCCATGGCATCTCATCACACTGAAGGGCTTGTCCGGAAGTTGTACTTCCATATCGAAGGTTTTGTCGCATGCAGACTTCCCTTCTGCACAATTGCACATTCGAAGTTTCAGAATAGAGGCGTATCAATTAGCTGAAATCTAAGTTTCACTAATTGCACAAAGCTAAAGATTTACTTTTGAGCACTTGAGCAAGGAGTACCGATAACAAGTTAGTTTGCACAAAACGCATCAACTGCAGTAAAGCGGCAAAGTAATGGAGGAGGAGGAGGTGCTCACGCCGAAGAAGACGTCGAACGCCCACATGTACTGCACGAAGAAGCCGGGGCATCCCACTGGGGCCCCTCCCAGAAGTCGGGCTTCTCCGGGTCCGGCAGCGGGTTCTAGATCGAAGTAGGAGTGAAAACGGATCGGATACGGTCGAAAACTAGCTATACCGTATTTGTTTTCATATTTTTTTCAGAATCGGATCCGGAATCGGAAACCTCGGATACGAAAATGGAAACAAATACTATCGGAAACAAATACGGAACGGATACGAATCGAAACAAATACGGTAACGGATATTGATCGGATATTTCACGGCCTCAAATATCATTATAAATCAAGCATTATATTTTAGACATCCATAATAAAGAAAATAATTTACTCACATGAGTGATGAGTGTATACCATAATTTAAGTAGTTTATCACAAAATAGTTCATCAACATGGTCCATAATTTCACATATCACAAATAGTTCATAAGTTATAACATATTGAACATAACATTCACATCCACGGACTCAACCAACATAGTCACAAGCACAACTCATATCACAACATTACATAAACTTAGGTCATCTCAACATTCATAGTTCATGATAAACATATTTTAAAATTTAGGGGCAACAAACAAATTTAATTCAGTAACATTTTCCATCCAATATCCTCAATCCTCATCATCAAAATACTCCGCATCACCATCTTCCTCATTTGCATCCCCAACCTATAAAAAAAGATTGATCATGATTCATATATTAATGCAAGTATGAAAGTAAAATAATTAATTTTGAGCAAGTAATAGAAGCACAAACCGTAGTCAACAAGGTAGTAAAGGTTCGCTCAAGGCTATCCATGTCAATCTCATTGATGATAGACCCAACCATATTTCCACCTAAGTGTTCACAATCACATAATTACTTAAAATTAGCATATTTGCTTGCTGGAATATAGGACACAATTGTACAAACAACCTAAAATTACCTTTTCTTGATGCTGCAGTCCATTGTTTGGTGCAAATCAAAGCTTGCACAATTTCAGGATCTAAACGACTACGAAATGGATCAACAACACGTCCACCGGCACTAAAAGCTGATTCTGAAGCTACAGTTGATACCTGAATAGATAGCACATCGCGAGCAAGCCGAGAGAGAATAGGAAGCTCATGTTGTTTTACTGACCACCAATTAAAAACATCAAATGTTTTGTTTATTATGTCCCATTCCACTAATGGTTGATCCTTATACACTTCCAACTCAGTTTTAGTACCTTCTCCATGGGCAGTTCTCCCACGCAAAAATTTCACAATATCAGCATCAAGCTCATCATCACTCTCCCATTCTTATCCTTGCTAACTATAGAATCTTTTTGCATATTTGTAGCTGCTACATTCTTTGAATTTGATGGAGTAGTCACATAAGCTTTAAATAGTTGGTTGACAACATCCATAAAGTTCTGAATTTGTTCTGCACGTTTTTCACCATATATCTTATCTGCATAATACTCTACAAGTTGTGTCTTAAACCTAGGATCAAGAAAGCAAGCTATAGAAAGAGCCATATTAGACTTTTCCTAGTACTTATCATATTTAACTTGCATTTTGAAGCCCATAGATGATATAATTGGATCACGACTATTGCACCATTCAGATATTGCAAGCTTAATTTGACAGAACTTAGAAAAAAATAGATTTGCTGTTGGGTATGCACTGCCAGAAAAGATCAAAGTAGCATCATAAAATCTCTTCAAACATGAACACAACGATTTTGCCACAGTCCAATCATCAGCTGTTGGTGCACAATGAGCTTATGACGAAGAAAAATCCTCTCAAAAGCTGGTCTATAATAAGTAGCTTGCTTTAACATGAGATAAGTGGAGTTCCACCTTGTTGGGACAGACCATTATTGGTATCTAAACCATCACATTCTGAGGCACATTTCATAAATTCTTCCCATTGCAAGGTGGAATTCTTCACAATTGTAATTGTGTTTCTGATATTTGAAACAGCTGATGCAATTTGCTTTAGACCATCTTGAGCAACAAGATTAAAAATATGATTCAAACATCTCACATGAAAAAAATGCTCCATTGCAGATCAAGGGTGATATCTTGTTGAGCTTTACTACTAACCCCTTAGCACATACATCATTGGCTGATGCATTATCCAAAGTAAGTGCAAGCAATTTTCTATCAAGGTTCCAATCTAATATGCTATCATAAAATTCCTTGCATAAGTTTTTCCCTGAATGATGGCCCTCTACATACATAAACTTGATAATCCTTTTTTGCATGCACCAATTATCATCTATCCAATGCACAGTGATACACATATAACCTTTATTTTGGTTTGAGGTCCACATGTCCATGGTTGTGCTAAAACGACATGAAAGTGTTTTGAAGTAGTCATACAATTTCTTCTTTTCCTCCACAAATATATTCAGTATATCTTTTCTAACAGTTATACGACTTTTGATTGGAAAAGTAGGGCGCAAGGATTTAATAAAATCCACAAAATACTCATGCTCAACAATATTGAAGGGATACTCATGCATAATGATTGCCAAATAAAATTTCTTCAAGCTACTAGCCTCATCATACCTGTAAGTCTCAATTGTTGTAGCTTCACTACTTCTCTCATTCTTTTTGAGGTTTAGAAGCTGTTGGCCACTCTTGATTTGGTGCTTGTGAGACATGTGATTCCAAAATACCGATGTGCCCCTATTAGTCTCACGACGAGATTTATAGCTTCATTTCTTACACTTAGCCCACAACTCTACAATCTCTGTCCCATCATCTTGGGCTATCTTTTTCTCAAACTTATCAAAGTGTTGCCAAACCTCAGAACTACACTTCTTTGTCTTTTTTGCAGGAGGAATATCTTGATCAGAGTGGCATCCCCCGTCAAATCCACATCAACTCTAGCTGCAGCTGTTGGGGCGGTTGCAACAATCATATGTCGATTCTCATTAGAATCCCCCATTATTGTGGTTGGTTCTGATGATTGCAAAGCTGCTACGCTAGCACTCCACGCAGTTGCGCTGCTACTACCGGCATGAGATGAATCCATGACCTGTGATTTAGATAGAACAAACATACGGTAGTGAACTAATAGTGTTGCACCATAACAAACAAAAGAAACATTCTTATGTATATGAAAAATATTTGGGCGATGAAGCATGTGCAAGGATTTACCAAACATATATTTTGTGCTATCCCAAAAATCAAAACTAAATATGCTAGAAATAGTTTATGTTTTATTAAATAAATTAACCTGCAAATTTGTCTACTATAGATCTCCAAAACTTCTGTCAATCTTTGAAATGATGCATAGTGAAGCCGACGGGGAACAACCTATTCGGCCTAATGAAACAGGGCCTGCTCATCTGGTCCGATGAAATGCCCTTTTACAAGAACATATTTTTTTACAAGAACACATGACCAGTAAGTTCTCAAGCATAGTAAAAAAAGTCAGACCGGCCGGTCCTTTACCCGATGGATTGATCTGTTCATCCGTAGGAATCAATCCCAGGCGGAGGAAGCGAGCGCCGGGCCGGCGGCGCCGCGGCGGAGGAAGCCAACGCCAATGGGGCACCGGCGGGCGGGCGCGCGAGGCGGAGAAGCCGACGCGACGGGCGCGGCGGGCGGGCGCGTCGCGGCGGAGGAAGCCGCACGCGACGGGCGCCGAGCGGGCGGCGCCGAGGCGGAGGAAGCCGACGCCGATGGGATGCTGGGCGGGCGGCGCGCGCGCGAGGAAGCGACGCCAGCGGGGCACGGGCGGGCGGTGCCACGGCGAAGAGAAGCGACTCCACGGGGCACCGGCCGTGTCGATGGACTCAGCGGAGAGAGGACGCCTGGACGATGGGACCATGGGAGAGGAGGGAGGAATCTAGGGTTTTGCCTTTTCTTGATGGCTTATGGAGGGTTATGGGCCGGCTGGGCCAAACGTTACTAGGGTCCGAATATTATCCGGTTAGATATCCGGATATTATCCGACCGTATCCGCTATCCGTCGGATAATGTCTCTACCATATCCGTATCCGTATCCGAGAAAAATTATCCGTTTCCGTTTTCGAATCCGAAATTATTCGAAAATTATCCGGCTGACACTAACCGTATCCGATTTTTCGGACGGAATCCGGATATTATCCGTACCGTTTTCACCCCTAGATCGAAGGGGCTACATTTGGTAAAAGCCCATCAAAACCCACTCGCCATGGAATTAGAGATAGATAGGGCAGACATAAGAGGAATAAGTTCAATTGCCTTCCTTCATCTTTACGTTCAATTTAATTGACATACTCATCTCGGCAAAACTGTTTCAAGTCAGGTTCCATAGCAGTATGAATGGTTATTTGTTTGGCTAACGTTACATCCTATGTGAGGCCCACATGTAAATGGCCTTCAACCTCCACTCACCTATCCCTTGTCTTCCCCATCCCTCCACTTCTCCCCTCAGCTCATCGGCAGGGAGAGAAGCGATAGCCGGCACGCCCATCCGCAAAAGGCAACAGCGACAATGGAAGGTGGGTGGGTGGGAGGGGCAGCCAGCGGCAGTGGGCAGTCATGCCGAGGGCAAAGAGTAAATGCGTGAAGACGACAGTGGGGTGCACCAAGGTAGGTGCCCAAGGCCGTCCAATCCCATCCGCCCACATCGGCCCGAAGGTGCCGCCGTGTCTTCCTCCTCCACCCTCGCCTTCTTCTCCTCCTATCGCCGCTACCGTCCTCCTCCTCTGCCACGGTACCACCTTGATGCTTCGCACTCTGAGCGCCAGCGCCACGTGCAACTCGTATGCAACCGCCACCCTTCTACACCGTCTCCCCCTCCACTTGTGCCCAATCCGAGCTCCAGGACGATGGGTGGCGGGAGGTCAAGCAAGAACTCCTAGCGGCGACGGTGCCGAGCAGGAAGATCCACGTGGCGAGCTCGAAGACGGTGCGGGATTTCAAGGATGGGGCGATGGAGGGTGCGGGACACCGACGAAGGCCGAGACGTCAGGCGCGATGGCGTGAGGACGTCGATAGGGCGTGGGGATCGCTCGGGCGGGGTGGGACGGGACGACACTCGATCCGTCCTTCCTTGCCTCCTGCAATGCCGACGAAGAGGGAGAGGCCGACGTGTTAGTTGGATTAAACTCAACACACATTGATTATCAAGGCATTGGTACAAATATATAGGTGAGAGACCCAATCCTATCACCCTCAGCCGATTGTAGAATCAGAGTCAAGAGGAGATTAGATGGAGTTTGACCAGGAAAGGAATCATGAAATATAAACCTATTCTAACACACACCCCATCCCACTCCCCTCCCCACCCCGGAGTCACAACGTTGGTAGGATGAACGTGAAGACTGGAGCGAAACTTTTGGAAAAGTGAAGAAGGTAGTCCTTTGGTAAAGATGTCAGTGTACTGAGATGAAGTAGGTACATGGAGAACTCGAACTACACCGACAGCCACATGCTCACAAACAAAATGGAGATTGATCTCAACATGTTTGGTGCGTTGATGTTGTACCGGATTGGGCAAGAGGTAGACCGCACTGACATTATCACAATAGACAAGCGTAGAATTGACAGGAGGAATGTGTAGCTCACACAAAAGCTGACGAAGCCAATTGGTCTCAGCAACAGCCTTGTGTTTAGCCTCAGCACTTGAACGGGATACGATATTCTGATGCTTGGAAGATCAGGAGACTAAGTTGTCACCAAAGAAGACCACATAGCCAAAAGTAGACTTCCTGGTACGAGGGCAGCCAACCCAATCAGCATCAGAATAAGCAAACAATTCGGTCGAGGGAGAACGCTGAATATGAAGACCGTAATCTAACCACGAACTTAGAGCAGGATACACTTGACCACAGCAAGATGAGGCTCGCGGGAATCATGCATATGAAGACAAACTTGTTGTACAACATAAGAGATATCAGGTCTAGTAAATGTGAGAGTGCTAGGCAAACTGTGATAATCGATTGGATCAACGACATGAGCACCGTTGATAGAGGACAATTTAGCATTTGGTATCGACCGAAGTAGTGCATGTCTTGCAATCAGACCTTCCAGCTCACTCAAGAATCTCGAGACAATATTGTCGCTGACTCGGGAGAAGACCAGAAGACTAATGAGTAACACCGATTCCAAGAAAGTGATGTAGCGAGCAAATATCCTTCATGAAGAATTATGACTATAGAGACAAAATAGTCCACTGAAGCAAATGTGCTGAGGATGCGATGAGCACAATATCGTCAACATACAACAACAGATATACCAGATCGGTGCCCTGTTTGTAGATGAACAAAAAAGTGTCAAACTTGACCTCAACAAAACCAATCGAGAACAATAAGTTGGCAAAACAACTGTACCAAGCTCGCGGGGCATGTTTAAGTTCATGGAGAGACTTGTTCAAGCGGCAGACCAAGTCTGGACAACTAGAGTCAACAAATCCTGACGGTTGGATGCAGTAAACAATCTCCTAAAGTGTGCCATGAAGGAAAGCATTCTTGACATCAATCTGATGGATAGGCTAATCTCGAGAAACTACAATACTAAGAATGATGCGAACAATAGTCAGTTTGACCACTGGACTAAAGGTCTCGTCATAGTCCGGATGCTGTGTGAAATTACATAGTACCCAACGCGCTTTATATCTGTCAAGGCTGAAGTTTATGCTTGAATACCCACTTGCCAGTGACGACGTTTGCGTTAGAAGGACGGGGAACGAGGTCCCTGATGCGATTCATCATGAGGGCAGTAAATTCCTCTTCTATAGTCGCATGCCAATTGGGATCAACGAGAGCAGCACGGTAGGTGTGTGGTAGAGGGGACAATATGTTGGCATAAAGATTAAGTCTTGACAAAGGCTTGTGAATACCAATCTTGCCACGTGTCACCATGGTGTGGTCGTTGACGACAGGGGATTCTCCTAAGCCGGAAGGAGGAGCAGGGGCACCAGGAACCCTAGAACTCCGTGGCTGTCTCGGAACAGCAACAGGCGGCAGATGCATGGCAGGTGTGATCGGCAGGGGTGGTGGAGACGCAGAGACCGCGAACGTGTTGCTCGCTGAGACGACCGATGTGGCAGCCCATGCCTGCATGGTCATCCATGTTCCTATGAGGGAGGACGGCGCAGAGAGTGTCAGCCCAAGACAGGTGGCTGGTTTAGTAGTAGGCGAATTCAATGAAGATGGTGGCCCGGGAGAGCAGTTGTGTGTTGTAATGCCCGTGTTTTTATTAAAATATTCGGTTTAAAACTTATTTAAGCATCATCCTTTCTTCCTGCTTAATTTTTCCAAAATTTCAAAAGTTAGTTTACTTTTTGATTTCAAAAAAATCCTCCGGCGCATCAGATCATTTCCTTTGTCGTTCGAAGATTTTACTTGTATCATTTGAAGACTTCAATCGTGTTGATGAGAAATTTCTCTCACGCGTTGGCCTGAGAGATCTGCTTAGCTTCAGTGCATGTCCTTCTCGGTTGTCTGTCAAATACAGGCGTGTCAGTTGATTTGATCTGTTAACCAATAAGAAAAACAAAAATATATGCGTTAAGGTTAAGTTAGATCCTACTGGATCGGCTGAGGGAATCAATTTACATATATATGCTATCCCAAAGTGCATTTAAACTAAGTGACTAGGATAGATCGGCGTATGGATCGGCTGAGGGAATCAATTTACATATATATGCTATTCCAAAGTGCATTTAAACTAAGTGACTAGGATAGATCGGCTACGCCGAGACAGTATTAACCACTTAATCCAAATATACGAAGGGATGATAAATATATGCATTAGCAACCTAGCCGATATCATAAGACTAACTGTAAATCGGCTAGTACTCTGATACATCTTATGAAAAGATATTGATCTAAGCTAAATGTGCTAAACCTAGATCAGTCGGCTGTGGCTGACAGGCTGATTCTGGCTTACGACATTTAACTAGAGCAAGATCTTAATATAAGAGGCGGCTTAAATAAACCTAATAGTAAACATACCAAAAGAATATTAAAACTGATAAAGCCGGCTGAAACCTCGACACTGTCTCTAAGCATATACATCTAGCCGAATAGATCATAAGAGCTCTAAAAATAACTTAATAGGTCAAATTGATGCAGCATTAAGTATAAAAAGAATAATCAGATCTACTATAGCTGATGTAAACCCATCGAGACGGTGGATATCACATATAATCTAGGCCAACCCTTAGATCTAGCTCTATCGGCTGCTGGTTCTTGACAGAAACAGGCCGATGTCAAGACAGATCTAAACATCGTTCTAGATTATATGTGATATATGATAACTAGCGCAGCATAAATCATTGAATCTAGAGTATCATAGCGATGAAAGCACTAAATTCGATGACATACACTACTAATGACAAATATTTACCTTAATCGGGGATCGAAATGATGCAGCCCGAAGTCGGATCAAGTGTTCGTCTGAAAAAAATAGGAGGCGATGCGCCGAATGTTGTATTGATTGTGTGTGTAATGTATGATACAAGGGTCTCAGGCCCTATTTATACCCAAGAATAAAACTACCCGTGCAAGACACGGTTTCTATCTAATCTGCTATACATGGTACGACAATATCCCGGGACATAGTCCCATGCCGCATTATAATAGGAAATCTAACAAATTCCTAATCTACAGATACAATTGCCGTTACAGGACTCTATCCACAGATGACAATATCTTTTAACGCGCAATTTGGGAACCGAATCCAACTCCTTATCTCTACGTTTTCCATCGGGATTGGTCCCACTTCACCCTGGCTCAGAATCGGCTATCGGCTGTCCTAGTCCGATTCGCTCTCAGCCGACTGGCTCCGTAGCCGATTCGAACTTAGCCGATTCTGCTTCCGTCTCTTCTCAGATCACGCATCTTCTCCAATTCCGCTTCAATCTCTGCTTCAAACCTGGGAGTTAGGTTACCAAATTTGGTCGTTAACACATGCCCCCAAGTCCGTGATATGCAATGTTGCGGATTTTAGGCGATTCAAATCCAAGGCGCAATCCTAGCATGACTCTGTTTCGGCCGTTTGTAAAACTCTTTAAATACCGCCCCCGCGGCCGTCACACGTGTCACGCTGTCACAAACAAAAAGCCACCTCAGCAACCTTCGAGTTTTTTGGCGACCCGTACAGCTCTCAAGACCCGCTCCGGCGATTCCTTTCCCCGGCGATCTCCGCTCACGCAATGGCTTCTTCCGCCGTCGCCGTTGCCGCATCGGCCGCCGCACCTGTTGAGTTCCCTGAGGTACGCCCTAATCGGCTCAAAACCTTTTCTTTTCTGCCTAAACTTATAGATCTGCATTCCAGGGTTTTTGATTTATGAATCTGTTCTTCTTTTCGCTTGTAGCACTTGTCCCATTAGATAGATATTCCCAGCCTCACCCAGAGCAATAGATACTTTTTAGGGCCTGTCAGCAACAAGGACCCCACCGAGATAATAATAGCCGAAACCGATAGGATGCCCTACAACATGAAGAAACCTTCTCTGAGCCACTGGTCTAGAACTTTTAAGTCTTGGCCATCCATGGACAAATCCTGGCCTAAATGGTATAAGAGGATGCAATCGGCCAAGCAAACCCACTGGGAAGAAGTAGGAATAGCTCAGTGTCTCTCTCTGTCGATAGCCGATATGCAAAAAGATGAACCACTGATGTTGGCTGCAACCTACTTCTGGAATGATACCTTCAACGCCTTCATGTTTCAACAAGGCCCAATGACAGTCACCATGGCCGACGTAGTAATGACCACTGGGCTAGATATCCTATCGTTGGCCAACCCTGAAGGACTGTCTAGGAAAGGCCAACACCAATTCAAAACAAAGGCCATAGAAGGATGGAGCAGCTATGTGGCCATGAACATGAAGGAAGGACCAGTCGGCCCTAGGGAACATGCCGCATTTCTCATGATGTGGTTAGAGAAATTCCTGTTCTGCGGCTCGAGCTGTGGGCCGACTTCCAATTGGCAGATCGTAGCCGAGGCCTTGGTAGAGAAAAGAAAAGTCCTTTTGGGCAAGTACTTCCTCAGCTACCTATACCAAACCCTCCATCAAGCAGTCGCTAAGATAGCCGCCAATGCTTCTGTCAACACCGGGGGTCCCTGGTGGTTCCTTCAGATCTGGCTGGTCTTGATGACCCAAAAATAGACGGTTGGCCACCTTTGACCGAAGCACGCTTCCCGGTTTAGAGCCGATCGAAGACGATGAGGGAAATGAGATAACCACCACCAGGTGTCTGAGTTATGGAGAAGCCGCAGCCATGCACGCCGGGTCAAAGCAATCGGCCGAACTGCTAGCCGAGTGTCGAAACTTGGTTTCGGCAATATGATTTCTGGGGTCGCAGTCAAGATCGCCAAACACGATGGGTTAGAAGGAAAAGAGGATTTAGACAGGTTCAGGCCCTCTCGTGAGGTAATACCCTACTCCTGTTTCGGTGGATTAGATCCGCCGAGTGTCTTTATTGATCTCAGGATCTAAAGCTGAAAGCTAAAAGCTGATTTCCTATCGGAATCTCTGATCTCACATAGGAAATCCCTCAAGGGACGCCCCTCACCCCCTTATTTAGTCTTGGGAGGAGGGCTTACAGATCGGAAACCTATCTTACTCTAAGTCGGTTTCCTCAATCTTACCAAACCGTGACTATAGGCCGATTGCCTTATCTCTATCGGCAATCGTAACACCCAAGTCATGTTTGGTTTACAGATATGGCAGGCGCAATCTATCCCTACCTCCGGTCGGATAAGCTTGCCATGTAGATACCCGATTGCCATAATCTCCACAAAGCCCCGAGTCCTTTTCGTCGACGAGACAGTTCAGCTCCAAACCAAAACAGTACACGACCAAAAATCTCTTTGGTCGAGTGCTTCTGGCGCCGAGTGATTCCATCATCTCTGACTGAATCTTTCCGAGTGGCTCCAAAGACTGTGAAGGGCTGGATAATATCTAAAAAATTCTCAAAAATAAATATCTAGGTGCATCTCCTGATGCACCTAATTAGGTGTAGCCCCCGACTATGTGGTTAGTCAAAAATAGACTAAGCATATAGTCAAGGACTATAAAAAATCATTCTCATATAAATGCTTAGCTCAAGCTAAAGCAACCTCATTACTCGTCAAGCTTGTGCTTATCCGAGTGAATTTACCCAAGTCATCTCAGAACAAATAATCCAACCAACCCTCGTGGGTGGAAAAGCACTCGGCAAGCTCATGCTTATCCGAGTGGATCTGCCCGAGTCATCCCGGAACAAATATTTTAATCATCCCTCATGGGAAAACGAGCTTTTTCAATCGTATGAAAAATATGACCAAGTTATTAAATAACTCTTGACATAATATTGGTCTTAATCTATAAAGATCTTCACCAAGGTGGAAAAACAGCATTGACATAATCACTTAGTCAAATGCTAAAAAACCAAACAGCCCTTGTCATCAAGGCAACTATAAAAAGCTTAACTGTTGGTCACCTTCCAAGTTGCATCGTGTCAGCTTCTCATGAAGTCAAGCAAACCGCGGTACGAAAGGATTTCCAAAGGTACAGGGCATTCGGACACGTGCATATTGCCAGGGCAAATCTGCTTAAGCTCATCCGCTGAAGTCCCTAAGGACACGCGTCGAGCCACACCTTAACTGGGCCGCAGATTCTCTCATGGGATCGGCCCAATCACGACAAAACCTAGCGCAACCCTCAAATCTTTCTATAAAGCCTCGAGGTCGTCCCCGCCTCTTCGTCTTCCAAAAGATTCCTCTTTTCGTAGCACTGTTCACCAGTTCCCTGCGAAGAACCCTAGACTCGCGCGCTCCCAAATCCATCCATCCAGGAGCTCGCTTCTTGCCACAAACCAGCTTCCGCAGCCAATCCCCTTCTTAAATCTCCATCCTTTTCGACCAGACCCACTTCCATCCAAACCACACTCAATGGCGGAGGAAAAGAGAATCCCCTTTGACCAATGGGTCACATCGGACGTGAGGGAATCTACCCTCAAGGAGATGGTGAAGCACGGTGTGCTTCCCCCCAAGGAGATCGTAGGCTGGCGCCCGGCGGCGGGTGAAGATTTCCCAACCCCGAACACTGGTGAGCTCGTTGTATTCACTTCTTTCTTCTATTGCGGGTTCAGCCTTCCCACCTCTGAGTTCTTCCGGGGGCTTTTGGATTATTACGGGCTTCAACTCTACCATCTGAACCCCAACTCCATGCTTCACATCGCCCTCTTTATTCACGTATGCGAAGCATTCCTTGGCATCCTCCCCCACTTCCAACTGTTCCGCCGCATGTTTTATCTTAAACCACATCCGAATAAAGACCACCCATGCGTCGTTGGCAGGGCGGGTTTCCAACTCCGTGGATCTCTCCGCAAGGAGTACTTCTCTCTTCCCTTGAAATCTTCTAATAAGGGATGGCACGCGGGCTGGTTCTATATCAGCAACCTTGAACCTAGCCTGTCAGCCTTCGTCGGCCTTCCCCCTATCCCCAGGCCAACTTGGAGCACTGTTCCAGTGGCTCAAGATTGGGACGAGGCCAACAAATTGCTAGCGAAGATCCTAGCGATGAAGCAAAGAGGTCTTCGCGGCGAACAGATCACTCGACACTTCATCCGGTGTCAACTGGCTCCAATCAAAGAGCGGTCAAAGCCAGCCTTTGAATACGAAGGCAGGAAGGACCCCAATCGGGAAGATCAAGATCCACTCAGTTATGAGATCCTGAAGATCCGGATGTACAAGATCTTTTCGACTGGAATTGCAGTGTAGCGCGCCCTCATTCTGCCGGTTCTCCCCTTCAACATTCACCGGCCTCCTCCTCCAGTAAGCCGACTGACTTCTTCGTATTGTTTCGCAACCTTGACGTCATGTCTCTTAGTATAGTGAGAACTTCTCTTGCAGAAAAATGCTTCTGTCACTTCAAAACCGTACAACGTGCCCCACAATGACGTGCTGCGTCGCCCTGCCAAGAAGCCGACTGGCGGAATAAAAATCCAAAGTGATCCGGTCGGGAAGCGGGCGACCCCGAGTGAGGACACAAACAAGCGGGCAAGCAAGAGGAGGCTCATCATTGACGACTCGGACGATGACGTCCCGGCTCCTCCAGTCGAGACTCCTCCTCCAAGGCCATCGCCGAAGGCAACGCCGAAGATCCGTCGGTCGTCCAGGTATGCTTCATGACTGAAGTCCGAACCTTCTCGTTGAAAACTTTCTTTGTCTTCATTCCAGCTGTATCCGTCATTGCAGGAGGCCCCAGGACATAGATCCTATCGGGAAAGGTGAGGGGCCGACTCCCGCTGCTGCTCCAGAGGCTCCTAAGCCTGCGGAGCCAAGGCCCAGGAGCCCGCTTCCGAGCGAGAGTGCTCCGAGCAAAAACCTTCGCCTCCGAAGAAGGATACCCCAAGGAAGGAGCCCCCGACCACTCGCCGGACGTCCCGACTAGAAGCCGCCGACACTGGAAACCTCAGCCGCGGCCTGGCCGGCCCGACTAAGGACCGCCACGAAAGCCGAGGAGGAGGCCACCGGCCGTTCCACCCAAGAGCGCAAATACCGAAGTCGGTAAGTTTTGAATCAGAGTCTTGTCTTTACTCTTTAGTTTGAATCTTTCATGTCTTCATTTGTTCTTCCTATCTGCCAGCCGCAGTGGAGGAAATCCCCAGGTTACAGTCTTCTGAAACCTGGGTTCCCCCGATCAGGATCGAGTTGCGGGACTCGAAAGGCCAGAGGCAGGGCATCGTCTTGGACAGGCAAGCTGAGAGGGAAGAAAGGGATGCCCTTGTCGAAAGCCTAAACGAAGTGACTCGGCTACTCAACGTAAGCCTTAGTCTTTTTCTCTTATTGTGTTATCATCTTTTTCCAGTCGGTCACTCTTCGGATTTCATGCGCAGAAGGAGTACTGCCGTTCCATGGCGAAGTCCGAGGCGCTGGAGAAGCTGGTTCCTCACCTGAGCTCCTTAGAGGTCGTCCAGCGAAAGCTGAAAACCACTCAAGAGGAAGCCGCGTCGAGGGAGACGACTCTAAGGAGGGAGATCGCGGAGCTTCGGGAGGCGAACCTCGACCTCCGAGGATCAGTCAGGAGTAAGCTCATCTCTCCGAGTTTCTTTATGATTCTCATGTTGATCCCGGTTGCTGACGATCTTCTTTGCTTGTAGAAAATTCGTCGGAGGTGCACTCGCTCCAGGTCCGGCTGGAGGCAGTCAGCCTCGACAAGGCCGAACTGGAGGCCGAATTTGAAGGTAAGCTTCTTTGAAGTTGGCGCTGCTTTATTTCCGAGTGCTTTGCATGATCAGATACTTTTGGCAGCTTACAAGGTTAAGACCCGAGCTCAATATGACGTCTTGCTCGAGCGGGTCAAACGAGCCGGAGAGGTCCGGAAAGAGGTCGTCAATGCAGCGACGCCGATCTTGCTATCTTTGTTCCACCATGGAGTCGGGACCAGCTCACTGGACCCAGTTGAAGTCTTCGACAAGCTCAGGCGAGCCCCTGACCAATATCTAGCCAACATCACCGAAGCCGCCAAGATGGGGGCTGGCCTGGCTCTTGCGGACCAAGTCTCTCTACCCCGAGTGGATATCGACTCGGTCGGAGAGGGCTTCGCGACGGGACCACGGATGAGCGAGGCCCTAGACATGCCGAGTGAAGCGCAGAGTCGGCGAAGAAGATTTCCGTTGATGTAGTGAATAACTTCCGGATTTGATTTGTCTTGTGAACATTGGCTTGTGAATATAGTATGATCGTGATGCTCTGACACCGACTTGTGATATATTTAGTTTATTTATGTTAATGCCTTGATCCGAGTTTTTGTGTGAAATTTCTTAAGTAATTTTCGTCTGACTGTCACCAAGCCTAGGCTCGATTAGGTCGTCAGAAAACTCTCAGTCCTTAGACACTGAACTCGAATCGAGGAACATTAAACAATGATAAACCAAATCATGCACAGAGGTTGATGAGAAAAACTTATGCTTTATTGACATGTGTACAGCCCCCGACTGCTAACTCAAGAAGTCATCTTGCTTGAGGTTGGCAGTCAAGGAAAACGTGAAACTTTAGCCAAATTTAAGCATAAAATCGTCGAAGATGCTCGATGTTCCAGGAGTTCTCCACCATAGATCCGTCTTCACGCTTTAGTCGGTATGCACCGGGCCGAGTCACCTCGGCGATTATATATGGTCCTTCCCATAAGGGGGATAACTTGTGACGGTCTTTGGTGGTTTGAATCTTGCGCAGAACAAGGTCGCCAACGATAAAAGCTCGTGCTCGAACGTTGCGACTGTGGTATCGCCTGAGCCCTTGAAGATATTTGGCCGACTGGATGAGGGCTGCCTCACGGGCCTCTTCCAATCGGGTGAGGTCGTCCACTCGGGCGGGGTCGTAGCGTTCATCGTTGAAGCTGCGGAATCGGAGGGATTCATACTCCATCTCGTTTGGCAACATGGCTTCTGCGCCGTAGACAAAAAAGAAGGGAGTTTGGCCGGTAGCCCGACTGGGTGTGGTCTGCAGAGACCATAGGACCGAGGGAAGCTCTTGGACCCACTTGCCTGCGTAAGGGTTTAGGCGATCGAATACGCGGGCCTTGATGCCTTGGAGGACCATGCCGTTGGCTCGTTCGACTTGTCCATTGCTTTTGGGATGGGCAACTGATGCATAACAAATCTTGATTCCGAAGTCTTCGCAGAATTCCTTGAAGATGCCTCCCATGAATTTAGTCCCGTTGTCAGTTATGATTCTGTTTGGGACGCCGAAGCGGTGCACGATGTTGAGGAAGAAATCCCGTGCCTTGTCAGCAGTAATTGTGGCGACCGGCTTGGCTTCAATCCACTTGGAGAACTTGTCGATCGCGACGAAGAGGTGTGTAAATCCTCCCGGGGCTTTCTTGAAAGGGCCGACCATGTCCAAGCCCCATACCGCGAATGGCCAGGATAGTGGGATTGTTTGTAGCTCCTGGGCTGGGACATGGCTCTGTCGGGCGAAAAATTGGCAGCCTTCACAGGTTCGTACGACTTTGTCCGCGTCGGAGACCGCGGTAAGCCAGAAGAAACCTTGTCTGTAAGCTTTGTCGACCAGAGTGCGTGCTGCCGCGTGGCTTCCGCATATGCCCGAGTGGATGTCTTGGAGTAGCTGCTTCCCTTCCTCGGGTGTGATGCATCTCATTAGAATTCCAGAGGGGCTCCTCTTGTATAAGTCGAGTCAACCATGACATATGCTTGGCAATGACGTCGGACGCGTTCTACTTCATCCCGGTCTTCCGGCAGCTCTTGCTGAGTTAAGAATTTGATGAGCGGCGTCCTCCAGTCGGCGTCAGTCATGGCGACTTCGTTCACAGCTTGTTCATTGGAAGTTTTCTTTGCGGTGATGGTTGGTTCATAGAGGTGCTCGACAAAGACGTCTGTTGGGGCAGCTTCGCGCTTCGACTCGAACTGTGCCAACTCATCGGCTGCTTCATTGTTGTGCCTCAAGACATGTGAGAGTTCGAGCCCGTCAAACTTGTCTTCAAGTTTGTGGACCTCTTGTCGATAGGCCTCCATGGTGTCGTTTAGACAGGACCAGTCCTTCATTACTTGGTTGACGACCAGCTGGGAGTCGCCTTTCACGATGAGCCGACGTATTCCGAGTGAAACTGCGAGGCGCAGTCCATGTAGCAGAGCTTCGTACTCGGCAACGTTGTGTGAGGCAGAGAAGTGGAGGTGAAGGACGTATCTTAGCCTTTCCCCAGTCGGGGAGATCAGCACAACTCCTGCTCCCAAGCCGGTGATCCTCTTGGATCCGTCGAAGTGCATGGTCCAGTGTTGGAGGTCTTCTCGAGGTACGTTCTCTTGTTGCTCATCCACTCGGCCGGAAATCCGCCAAGGCTTGTGACTTTATGGACGTCCTCGCCTTAAAAGTCAAGTCCAATGACATCGCTCTAGAGCCCACTTGGCGATGCGCCGTCGCCTCCGGTTGTGGATGACATCGCCGAGTGGGAAAGAAGTGACGACGGTGACCGAGTGACCCTGAAAATAGTGTGCCAATTTCCTCGCGGTTATTAGAACACCATAGAGCAATTTTTGTACCGAGGGTAGCGAATTTTGGCTCCCGCCAACACTTCGCCGACAAAGTAGATCGGCCTCTCGAATCTTCGGCCCGTCCTTCTTCTTCGCGCTCGACCACGAGGACTGTACTAACCACATGGTGAGTGGCTGAAACGTACGGCAGCAGAGGTTCCTGGGGCTGAGGCGAGGCCAGGACAGGCGGCGTCGTAAGGAACTCTTTGAAATCTTCAAAGGCCTTGTTGGCTTCCGCGGTCCACTGGAAGTCGTCTGTCTTCTTTAACAATCTAAAGAAGGGCATGCCTCGTTCGCCGAGTCGAGAGATGAAGCGGCTAAACTCCGCCATGCAGCCGGTGAGCTTCTGGACGTCCTTCAGGTTACTCGGGGGCTTCATGCTCAAGATGGCGTTGATCTTCTCTGGATTGGCTTCAATGCCACGATGTGACACCATGAAGCCGAGCAGTTTGCCTGATGGAACACCGAAAGTGCACTTCTCCGGGTTCAACTTCATTCTGAAGGCCCGGATATTTGCAAAAGTTTCTTCTAGGTCAGCGATCAGGTCTTCTTTCTGCTTGGTCTTGATGACAACGTCGTCGACATAAGCTTCTACGTTTTTGCCAATCTGCGTCTGGAAGCATCTTTGGATCATGCGTTGGTATGTGGCGTCGGCGTTCTTCAGGCCGAAAGGCATGGTGATGTAGCAGTAGGCCCCAAACGGCGTGATGAAGGATGTCTTCAGGCAGTCGGATTCTTTCAAGCTGATCTGGTGATAGCCCGAGTAACACTCCAAGAAACTTAGAAGTTGGCAATCGGCTGTTGAGTCTATGACTTGGTCGATGCGAGGCAGCCCGAATGGATCTTTGGGATAGGCTTTGTTGAGGTCGGTATAGTCAACACACATGCGCCATTGCCCCATCTTCTTGCGGACCAGGACTGGGTTGGCTAACCAGTCGGGATGAAGGACTTCTTTGATGAAGCCGGCAGCCAAGAGCTTTGCGAGCTCTTCCTTGATAGCGTCTTTTCGGTCCTGCGCGAATCTGCGTAATCGTTGTTTTATCGGTTTGGCGTCATCTTTGACGTGCAAAGAGTGCTCGATCACCTCCCTAGGAATTCCAGGCATATTAGATGGTTTCCAAGCAAAAACATCTTTATTATTTTGGAGGAAGGTGATGAGCGCGCTTGCCTATTTGGGATCTAGTTCAGCGCCGATTACAGCAGTTTTTCAGGGATCCGACGGATCAAGGGAGATCTTCTTGGTCTTGGCATCGCCGGATCCTGATTTGGCTATCTTCTTCGCGGGGACTTCGCCCTCTGTTGAAGTTGATGCAGCCAATCGGACTTCTTGTTGGCCGCGCAATCTCTCGCGAGATTGGGCCATGTCGCAACTATCCTTATCGCAGGTGAAGGCTTGCTTCACATCGCTGCGAAGAGTGATGACGCCGTTGGGGCCCGGCATCTTCATGCGAGGTAGGTGTAATGTGGGATCGCCATAAATTTGGCAAGCGCAGCCTTCCGATGATGGCATGGTATGTGTTTCAAGTAGGCCACCTCAAAAGTGACGTTCTCCGTTCGTTAGTTCTCTCGAGCCCCGAAGGTGACAGGGAGGGAGATGTGCCCGAGTGGTGTAGATGATAGCCCCGAGATGACTCCGTGGAAGGGGCTGAGCTTGCCTTCGCTTCGGCCCTCGGGATCTGCATCTCATCCATGGTCTTGGCGAACAGATGTTGAGGGCGCCGCCCCATCGATGAGGACGTGCTTGAGCCTGATATTGCGGACCACGGGATCCGGGACGAGTGGATAGCGCCCGGGTGAACCACTCGGTCAGGGTGATCCGAGCGGTCAAAAGTGATGGCCACTTCCGACCATCGCAGGTACTGAGGGACTTCGGGTTGAGCCGCGTTGACCTCTCGGTCGGTTAGCTTCGTTTCCTCTTGGATTCATAGGCTAGCGGCCCTCCGAAGATGTGATTGAGCTCTCCCACGTGGTCTTGGAAAGGTTCGGCATTCTCGGCGCGTTGTTTTTCTTGGCGCCCGATGGACCAGCCTCATCGGTCGGCTTCTTGTTGAGCGCGCCACGTCTTGCTGGCGAACTGTTTGTAGATGAAGCGATCCTTAGCCGCGTGCTTATGATTGGGATGATGAGTGCATTGGGCGTTCATGATGGCGTCATAGGCGGCGACTCGGGGGCGGCGTTGAGTGTTGGAGGTTGCGGCTACTAGGTCCTCAGATCGGTGCTTGCGATCTTTTTGGGCCTGGTTGTTGCTGTTGCCATTATCCTTCTTAGGATTCCGGCTTCCTCCCGCCTGCTTGTCTTCCCTCATGTCGGGCCGGTCTTGACGGGCAGCCTTGATGGCGTCGTTGGATTTGGCGTAGGAGTTCGCCGTCTCGAACATCTATTTCACCGTCTTCGGTGGCTTGCGCCCGAACTTCCCGATTAACAGCTCATCGCGGACTCCCTTCTGGAAGGCAGCGATGATGATGTCATCGGTAATGTTGGGAATCTTGTTGCGCTTCTCGGAGAAACGACGGATGTAACCCTTCAGAGGCTCGTTCGGCTTCTGGATGACGTTGTATAGATCGAAGTACGTGCCGGGCCTCTCGAAGGTACCTTGAAAGTTGGCAATAAAGTGGTCCCTCAGCTCGCTCCACGAGCCGATTGAGCCTCTTGGCAGGCTCGTGAGCCAGTTCCTGGCGGAGTTAGCGAGGGCCACTGGAAGATAATTGGCCATAGCCTTGTTGTCGCCGCCTAATGCGCGGATGGCGAGAGTGTAGACGGTAAGCTATGACTCGGGGTCGGTCTTGCCGTCGTACCTTTCAATTCCTGTGGGCTTGAAACCACTCGGCCAGTGCACTCGGCGAAGCTCCCGAGTGAAGGCCGGCACTCCGTCGTCGTCGCTATCGGGTGATCCCCTCCGATCTTCCCGGGTGCGTCGGTCTCGCTCCTGGTAGCGGCGATCGAGGACTTCCCGCAGATCACTCGGCGGGGTCTTCGGTTGGCTGGTTGGGTACCTGGAGCTGTTGCTGCAGCGGACGCGGTGGTGGACGGGCGGACGTCCGTGTCGTTTGTCGCGGGAGTCGGCTGTTTGATCCTGGTACTTCCGCGTGGACTCGCGGCGTGGGCCTCTTGGCCTCGTCGTCGACCGATCTGGCTTGGGCCTCTTATGGTCTCCTGACCTTAGAGGCGGGAGTCGGCTTTTGTTGGGCGTTTCGGCCACGGACTCAGTCGGCCTTCGTGCCGAGGTGGCGGGGTGGCCGTTGGCTGTGGCCGCGACGATGGTCTTGATCTTGTCAAGTATTGGAGTCACGTCAGCGGGTGCCGTCTCTATGACGGTGTCCAGGAGTGTGAGCGCGGCAACAGCGTTCTGCTGTGGCGTCTAGAAGATGTTGACGTTGTGGACCCGCGTATGAAGAATGGCCTCCTGAGCAGATCGTCCGGCTGCGCGTAGATCTTGCTTTCTTTTGTCAGCCTCTCCCCTGCGTTTCTTCTCCTCTTCGGCCATCTTGCGCTCCTGCTCAATCTTGGCTCGCTCTTCTTCAGCAAGCCTCTTGGCCATGGCTGAGTCGGACTCGTCCGGCTCGGCCATGAGGACATCGAAGCACTTCGGCTCGTAGTCCTTGCGGCAGTCGGAGTCGCCAGCTTCATCTGAGGGGATACCATAGAGGTCGTCAAAGCCGGCGGAGCTGAGGTATTCATTGAGATCCGAAGATGAGCACGAGCCGAATGACGGGAGGATGACGGCGACCTCCCTCGATCCTGGGTAGCCCGGGTCTGGATCGTTCCAGTCCGAGTCAGAGCTTGGGGATGCGGGTTCCTCCGAGCGGGTCAACCCCGACTCGGGGGAGAGGAGTTTGCCGTAGATCTCGACGGCATTTGGTAACCCAAACGGCACCGAGGGGTCTTCTTCCGAGTAGATCGTCTCCATCGGGGAGATGAGAAGATCGGTGCAGATTTCGGCGGTGTTCGGCAATCCGAACGGTGCCGAGTGAAGTCCTTCGTTGGAGCGAGCAGATTGCATCTCGATCTTGAGGATGTTGTCGAAGATCTCGGCGCTATTGGGGAGCCCGAACGGCGCCGAGTGGGTTTTTCCTTCCGACTGGTTTGAATCCGAGTCGAAGGAGGAGGAGTCGAAGAAGTTGGCGGCGAAGTCGCCGAATCCTGAAGGTGATCCCATCACGCTTGTCGGCGAGATTGTTGAAGAAGTCTTGACGCGCGGTCCCCTACCTGGCGCGCCAACTGTCGAAACTTGGTTTCGGCAATATGATTTCTGGGGTCGCAGTCAAGATCGCCAAACACGATGGGTTAGAAGGAAAAGAGGATTTAGACAGGTTCAGGCCCTCTCGTGAGGTAATACCCTACTCCTGTTTCGGTGGATTAGATCCGCCGAGTGTCTTTATTGATCTCAGGATCTAAAGCTGAAAGCTAAAAGCTGATTTCCTATCGGAATCTCTGATCTCACATAGGAAATCCCTCAAGGGACGCCCCTCACCCCCTTATATAGTCTTGGGAGGAGGGCTTACAGATCGGAAACCCTATCTTACTCTAAGTCGGTTTCCTCAATCTTACCAAACCGTGACTGTAGGCCGATTGCCTTATCTCTATCGGCAATCGTAACTCCCAAGTCATGTTTGGTTTACAGATATGGCAGGCGCAATCTATCCCTACCTCCAGTCGGATAAGCTTGCCATGTAGATACCCGATTGCCATAATCTCCACACCGAGTGGTTTGTATCCCTCTATGACGGATTTGCAAAGAACAACCGCATCTGGTACTTCTACATGGATCGGCCATTCTTCGAGCTCCCTATCGAATTTAACCTGGAAGAGATCAACTCGGACGACTACCCCAAGTGCAGGGATTTGTTCACTACTGCCATCAGTCCCTGCATCCTGCCGACTGGGATTCACCAGGGCCGATCAGTGACCCAGAGTTATGAGTTTTATTACCCTATGTCGGCTGCCAGACAGTTAGAACTTGGGCAACTGCCCATCGGCTGTTACTATGCCGATAAGATTGAGACAAGGGGAATAGTGGACCAGGCCCCAATCATGAGCAAGTTGTTGAACATAGCCGGTCCCCCCTTGGCAATATTGGTGACATGGTGCTAGCATACAAGAAGAGCGCAGCTTATGACCGTTGGTGGGTCAAGATCAAACATCATATCTTTCACGAGCGGTCTTCCCACTACATCACTCTGCTGCTGCCAGATGAAATCTCCTCAGTAAGTCTCGCACTTCAAATTACTCTTCATTTTAAATCATCGGCCAATTTAGTCTGCTAACACTTGAAAAAAATTCTCTTTTATTTTCTTGCAGGTGACTGAAACCGAACGACCGATGATGAGCAATTTGGGCATCCCCATCAAGTACCGCCCAGGTGTTCTGCCGAACGGGTGTGGGTTAGCTCCATCGGCCATCGGTTGGGATGCGCCCAAACTGAAAACTTTGCTGCATGGACAGACGCGCCAGCCGCTGGCCCGTCAAAAAAGAGCTGCTCCAAGCGCGAAACCATCGGCTGCACCTACGAAGAAATCAAAGAAGAAGCAGCCGATTGCGCCAGCCGACAGCCTCCCGTCAGTGGATCCTAGCGTCGACCAAGTCCTGGACGAGGAGGTTGCAGATGAAGAGATGTCAGAGGCTATCGGGGCAACGGCTGAATCAAGCGGTTCGAGTCACAACTTGCTCAATCCTCCAACCGATAGCCCGCCAGCTCGCCAGCTCCAAGCCCTCCTGCGAAGAAACAGCCGGGAATTCTTTGTCTTGGTATATTCGGTTTTTAACATGACACCATCTTGCGCTCATCCAAATATATTCTTGCATAGGTCAAAAAGCTGGCTCGCCGTCCTCCGCGCCGCGCCTCAACAGTAACCATCTCCCTTAGCTTACATTTTAACTTACTGACCCTAGCCGACTTAACACCTAACACTTGTCTTTTCTTGCAACCTTCTCCTTCTCCGTCGGTTGCCCCCCAGGTGTCGAGCGAACACACGGCATCGGTCGTAGGTGGCCAAGAGGCTGGGGACGTCACAGAGCCGGTCGACGAACAAGCTGGTGCAACAACTCCAATCGGTGGCCCTGCTGAAGAAGACACCGCTCTCGTCACCCCAGCCGAAGCTGAAAAAGAAGCCAACCCAATGCCTGCAGCAAGAGTAAGTTGATCCCTATCGTTCTTCTCATAATACCTTGAACAATCGGCCATTTTAATCACAGCTTAACCCTGTCGTTCCCTCTATGCAGCCTTTGGCCGACCTTCTCTCCTTTGACATCAACGAATTTCTTGGTGATGAAGAGGGGGAAGCCACCAGTCCAGACAAAGCCCCAGCCAACGAACTCAAAGAGAGACTTCAAGACATACGCCGTCGGTTGGATATCGACGCAGACAGGCTGATGGAGGAATGCAGGTCGGCCAAGTCTCGATTCTTTGAGATTGAGGGCCAACTCCTTGAAGATCTAGCCACCAAGGTCTCTACTGCTATCTGCATCGATCTGCATCGGCCAAGGCTTGGGCGCGCAATGCAACGCATGATCGAAAGGCTTGCCCAAGCCGACATAACCGCGAAGATCTAGGACACTGTAAAGAGTGTGGAGGCCGAAAAAGCAAAGTTGAATGAACTAAAGGCCGGCTCAACCACTTCTCAGGCCCGAATTGCTAGCTTGAAGGCCAAAGAAGCCAATTTGATGCGGCGGCTGGAACAATGCCGAGCCAACATTGTGGCCGAGGAACAGGTGTTGGCCGATCTGCCGAAGGCTACTGAGGACCAAACAAGCAAGCTGACGGCCATCATCAAGCATCTGAAAGAACTACATAGATCGGCTTAAGTAATCCCCGGCTCCAATGCCAAAGATTAAGCGGTAGTCGATGAGATAAAGGCAATCCAAACTACTGCCATTTTGGCCATAGATGCATTCTTGGCCTTGTAATAGACTTCTTCAGAACTAGAGAGATTTTGTATAATCGGCTTAAGCTGCCGATCTGTAATTAACGGTCTGTAATCGGCCCATACTTGCATCGTTTAATATCTGACTTGCCGATTCTGGAAACTTCAAAATGCGTTGAAAACTTGAAAATTTGACTGATGTCTGCCTTCTTTTATCGCGATTGTTGTATATACATGCCCCCTAATTTTGTTGATGTCTTCGATGTCGACAAAATTATGAACTTAACACAATTGTGCTTCGTTATCGTTGCTGTCGGCCAACACCAGCCGATTGTAGGAAACTAGGGAAAAACTTGGCTTGAAAATGACCTAAAGGCGATGCTTGCTAAAAACAAGACATCGGCTAGCATGAATCGGTTAAAACAAACAGAGTCAAATCATGAATTGGTCCAAATGCTTGGGTAGTATTTTTTCAAGTATTTACCATTTAGAGCACTTCCAAATACTTCTCCATCCAAACCTTCTAACATGTAAGCTCCTTTAGAGACGCATTTGTGGATCTTGAAAGGCCCTTCCCAATTTGGTGACCACTTGCCGAATTTATTATCTCTCGATCCGATCAGAAATATTAATTTCCAAACGAGCTCGCCCTCCTTAAAAGACTTGGGCATAACTTTCTTGTTATAATGGCGGGCTACTCGTTCCTTATCCCTTGTTACTTTTTCCAAGGCCCTCATCCGTGATAAAACGAGGTCTTCTGATTCATCCACCATCAAGTGATAGTAATCATTGGCTGTGAGTTGATCTTGCAGTTGAATCCGTCTTTAGCCGATGACATTTTCCCACGGCAGTACTGCTTCGTGCCCATAGACCAACTTGTATGGAGGTACTTGGATAGATCCGTGGCATGCCATCCGATATGCCTAATGTGATTCGGCTAATCGGCTATGCCATTGCTTTGGGTACTCAGAAATCTTCCTTTTAATCAGCTTGATCAGACTTTTGTTTGAAGCCTCTGCTTGCCCGTTGGCCTGTGCGTAGTATGGTGAAGAGTTAAGTAATTTGATCCCCATGCCGTCGGCAAACTGAATAAACTCATCTGATATGAAGATAGATCCCTGGTCTATTGTAATTGTTTGTGGGACGCCAAATCAGTAAATGATATGCTCTTTAACAAACTCGATTGCGTCCTGAGAGTCGACTTTCTTCAAAGGAATTGCCTCCACCCACTTTGTAAAATAGTCCGTTGCTACCAGAATGAATTTATGCCCTTTGCTTGAGGGTGGATTGATCTGGCCGATCATGTCGATGCCCTATCCTCATAACGGTCAGGGCTTTATGATCGGGTTCATAGCCGATGCTGATGCTCTTTGTATGGCGCCAAATTTTTGACAATCCTGGCAACCTTTATAATATTTGAAACAGTCCTCCAACATTGTCGGCTAGAAATACCCTGCTCTCCGGAGTAGCCCTTCATCTTATGAGCCGATTGATGCATGCCGCAAATCCCTTCATGAACTTCTCTGATAGCCACTTTGGCTTGATCGGCTCCAAGGCACTTGAGCAGCACTCCATCGATTGTCTGATAATAAAAATCTTCTTCGAGCAAAACATATCTTAATGCCTTGTATCGCAATTTCCTTGAGGCCGATTGAGAAGGATTCTGTAGATAGTTGTAGACTTCAAACCTCCAATCATCGGCTGTGATGGCAGCGACTTCCACTTCAATGTCTCTTATCATCGGCCTGTAGCCCGATGCCCCTTGAGCTAAATCATTGGCTTCTGTATTCTGCTCTCTGGGGATATGTTTTAGAGTAACTAGCCGAAAACCATCCATCAATTCTCAGCATTGTTGATAGTAGACCATCAGCGCATCGTTTTTGCATTCATATTCTCCTGACAACTGGCTGATGACCAACAATGAATCTTCCATTATTTCGATGGCGTCGGCTTCAACTTCTTTGAGCAGATGTAATCCTTTGAGCACGGCCTCATACTCGGCTTGGTTGTTTGTAGTATGGGGGTTGATATAAAAAGCAAATTCAAAGCTTGCCCCCTCAGGCGAAATAATGACCAATCCGATACCGCAGCCGTTGGTGCACACCGAGCCATCAAATGTAAATGTCCAAGGCATAATTTCAACTGAGTCGATTGAGTCGTCTCTGTGTTCCACGATAAAGTCGGCTATAGCTTGTCCTTTAACTGCCCTGGGTGACTGATACCTCAGATCAAACTCTGTCAAGGCAAAAATCCATTTTCCAATTCACCCTTTTAACACTGGAGCCGATAGCATGTATTTGACTACATCGGCTTTACATATTATTGTGCACTCATTGGATAGCAGATAATGCCTTAACTTCGTACATGAAAAATATAGGCACAAACATTGCTTCTCCGCTGGTGAATATCTTGTTTCTGCGTCCAACAGCCGTCGACTGAGATAGAAGATAGCTTTTTATTTGCCCTCAATCTCTTGGATTAGGACTGAGCCGATTGACTTGTCGTCGGCTGACAGATATAGCTTGAACGGTATCCCTTTTTGTGGAGACATTAAAATCAGAGGTGAGCTTAAGTAATTCTTGATGTTATCCAAGGCCTTCTGCTGCTCTGCCCCCCATGTGAATGCTTGATCGGCATTCAGCCGAAGTAGTGGTGTGAACGGCTCCATCTTCTCTGAAAGATTGGCTATGAACCGCCTGATGAAGTTGATTTTGCCGATCAATGATTGAAGTTGCTTCTTGTCCTTCGGAGGCTGTGTCATCTTGATAGCGTTGATGCTCCTTGATGTAACCCCAATTCCTCTTTCATGAACAAGGAACCCTAGAAACTGCCCGGCCGACACGCCGAACGCGCACTTCAACGGATTCATCTTCAGGCCATATTTTCTTGTCCGCTCCAAAACCTGCTTCAGATCGGCTATGTGGTTCTCTATCTCTCTGGATTTGACAACAACATTGTCAATGTAGATCTTCACCAGAGGCCGATCATGTCGTGAAAGATATAATTCATGGCCCGTTGATATGTTGCCCCATCATTTTTAAGCCCAAATGTCATAACAACCCATTCATACAAGCCGATTGCTCCAGGACATCGAAAAGCAGTTTTGTGAATGTCTTCCTCGGCCATAAAGATTTGATTGTAACCTGCATTGTCATCCATAAAACTGATGATCTTGTGGCTTGAAGCAGCATTCACGAGCAAATCGGCTATAGGCATCGGGTATTCATCTTTGGGGGTAGCCTTATTTAGGTCTCTGAAATCTATGCACACCCTAAGTTTACCATTCTTTTTCAATACTGGGACAATATTTCAGACCCACTCGACGTATCGGCAGGGCCGAATGAATCCAGCATTGTATAGCCGAGTTATTTCAGCTTTGATCGCATCATACATATCGGCTTTGAACCTCCTGGGAGGCTGTTTGAACTATCGATAGCCTGCCTTGATTGGCAGTTGATGAACAACGATAGATCGGCTAAGACCAGGCATCTCGAAGTACTCCCAAGGAAAACAATCTTTATATTCCTTTAACAAATTAATAAGCTGAGATCTACAATGAGAGGATAAATTTTTGCTAATATACGTCGGCCTAGGCCTGTCTCCAGAGCCTATGTCTATTTCCTCTAATTCGTCAGCCAACATAAAACCTTGCCCGAGGTTGCCATCGTCTTCGTCCGTGGTGTCCATGTCGTAGACGTTTGAGCCCTCCACGACGTCTTGCTCAAAGCAGCATCTGCGGCTCGTCGTCTCCAATCGGCTGTATGGCAGAATCGGACACTTTTAGAAAATCGGCTTGCCAGATTTTTTCGGACAAACAATCAATGCCATAGATTTCCCAGAGTGGCAAATCAGCATTGGCGACGCTTATCTTGTCAGCTGGTACAATCTCTATCTTGTCGCCGTCCCATTGAAGCAGACACTGGTGCATGGTGGAAGGGACACAACAGTTGGCATGTATCCAGTCCCTCCCGAGCAGCAGGCTGTAAGACCCCTTCCCGTCGATAACAAAAAAGGTTGTGGGCATGGTCTTGTTGCCGACAGTCAGCTCGACATTTAACACGCCCTTGGTCTCTGAGGGGTTGCCGCCGAAGTCCTTGAGTACCATGTTAGTCTTGATCAGGTCTTCGGCTCCCTTATCCAATTTTCTGAATGTTGCGTAGGGCATCAGGTAGACTGCAGCTCTCCCATCCACTAGCATCTTCGACATCGACTTGCCGTTGACGAAGCCTTTTACGTACAGCGGCTTGAGATGCCAATTTTTGGTCCCCTCTGGTTTGTCAAAAATTGCTTTGATCCGAGGACAGTGCTAGTTTGGCCAAGGCATCTTCGATGTTGTCTGCATCGGCCTCAGGAGCGCTGAATTTGGCTGGCAATATGAATACCATATTGACTGATGCAGAAACTTTTCCTTTCCCTTTGGTTGCCCTCCTGGCTTGATCGGCTGGGGTCTCTCTGGTTTGATCCTCGTTGGCTGGCGTAGTTTTCTTTTTGGGCCTCCATTGCTTTTTGCTTTTGCCTAGCCGACGGCGTTGTTCTTGGATCATCTGTCGAACTTCTTCTTCCCTTCCTTCACGCTTCAGCCTTTGAATTATTCGTTTCTGCGTTTTGGTGAAGAGGTCAAAAGGGCACCATTGGGGATTGGCCGATTCGTCATCATCGACATCTTCTTCGTCGTAGTAGTCATTGTTTTCATCCTTTTCGTCGAAGAAGTCTTGATGGATCGGCCCTAGCCGATCGTAAACGGACTGCCGGCGCTGGTTGAGCTGTATGACCCTCGGGACGAACTGAGTTGGGCTGGTGATTGGCGGGCTCCTGTGTTCGTCCTCGCGGTAATTGCTACAGGCCGGGCAATTGTCTAGCGTCGACAGCCTCATCCCGGTTTCACAGCAGTGCCTGAAAAATTCACAATGCCAATGAGGATCAGCACCGCTGTGATCCCCGTCGTACCGGCGACCTCACGTCTCTGGCTCTTGCCGACAAAATCTTTCAAACCGAGCCTCTTCTTCCCGCCAAGGTTGTTGTCGGAAGCGGCATCGGCTATTCATGTTGATCAGCCATCGATCAGCCGATCGGGCAACGGGGCGCACCATGTTGATTGGCGCGGCTTGATCTCCAGTCGAATTGCCCTCTGCCTTGACCCCTTTTAATGTCTTGGCTAAGCTGTACGTCATTCTGCGTTGCCGATCAGCTTGCCTATGGCCGGCTTGAACCATATTGACCGGGAAGGGGTTGTCGTCTACTTTCATCGGCCGAGTGGAATCCGCAAACTTGAGTTTCCTGGACTGAAGACTTTACAATCATTAGTGGCGTGGGATGTAGAGTTGTGCCACTTACAGTACTTCTTCTTCTTCAGTTCATCAACCGATGGGATCACATGGTTCTCGGGAAGCTGGATCTGCTTCTCCTTGAGTAATAGATCGAAGATCCTATCGGCCTTGGTAATGTCGAAATCGTATTTCTCCTCTTTAGCAGTCTTCAGCAGCCATTGACAGACGATGGCTTTTTTATTCTTGGCCCTTTCGGCTGCCGCCACCTTTGCGTCATCGTCACTAGAATCGGAGGCTGATTCGACGATGACTTGAGTTACGTTCTTGACGGCCTTTCTGGTGTCTTGAAACCTCTGGTCGTGGGCCGTCACCTTCTGCGCAAGATGCGCCAAGCTGTCGAAGTCTTGAGTGGAGAAGCGCTCGCGGATCGGCGCGATCAGGCCGTGGAAGGCCAAATCGGCTAGCTGGGTGTCCGACCGCACCAAGCTGTAGCATCGGTTCCTCATTTTCCTGAAGCGTTGAATGTAGTCCTGAACCGATTCGTTGTGCTTCTACCTGATGCTGGTGAGGTCCGACAACTTCATTTCATGGTTGTCGGTGTAGAAGTAGCTATGAAATTGCTTTTCAAGATCGGCCCAGCTCTGAATCGAGTTGTAGGGCAGTGAACAGAACCAGGTGAAGGCCGATCCCGAAAGAGACAAGGGAACAATCGAACCCTCAAGGCATCTGTAGTCGATGCTTCACCGCATTCCGCCACGAATCGACTGACATGCTCGTAGGTTGATACGTTGTCCTGCCCCGAGAATTTCGAAAAGTCTGGGACTTTGTAGCGGTTGGGCAGTGGAACCCGCTCGAAGTGCTCTGGATAGGGGTACCGATACATGTTTCCCGAGTCTTTTGGCTTGAGGCCGAATTAATCGCGCATGACATCCGCAATCAAATTGGCCCACGTCCGGTTGTCCTGCTGTATCGGCTCATATTGATCATATGGCGCGGGTGCTTGCCGATACAGAGGTGGCGGTGTCTGGGGCCTATAGTGCTGATCCTGATGCCCTCCCCGATACTGGTACTGGAGCGGATGGCCAGCGGGAGGCGGCCGATTTGCCGGTGGTAGCGTTGGCGGATCCGGGAACAGCTGTCGGCCACCGGCGTCGTACTGTCCTTCCAGGCCGATCTGGGCAACCGGCTCTAATTGCCTATTGTTGTTGAACATGTTGGTGATCTGGTCCTTGGGAAGTGGTTGTTGTCGGTTCAGCATGGAGACCACCGGTCTCGCAGCCGATCCGGACGGATTCGGCCGGTTGAGGACCCATCCTGGCGGCCCTGGCTGTGCTGGTGGCGGGATCGGCCAATTCTGGGTGGCCAATGTTCTGTACCTGGGAAACTGTCCATCCGTGAAGTAAGTCGGCCCCCGCTGTAGTTGGTCGGCTATCTTGGCGTCGACCACAGTGGCAATCATATTGTTGAGGGTGTTGACAAGGATGCCACTTTGGTTGACCAGCGCATGGTGCACGGCCGAATCAATTCGGTCTTGCAAAGTATGCAAACCCGAATCATTTTGCTCTTGAGTCAGTACCTTCGCCTTCTGTTTGTCCTTTGATCCGCTGGAGGAGGACGCCTTGAATTCGTTCATGCTGAATCTATACTTCTGATGCACAGCCCCAGACCTCGTCTGGGTGAACGACTGTAGGTAGTTGGCTTGGAGCTCTTCTACCATCTTTTTGTAGTCGGCTTGTTGTTCAGCCGACAGTTGTTCCATCTTCACAGACATGATGTTTTCCTGAGAAATGTTGGGGCTCTTGATGTCGACCATCTTGTCAGCTGCGTCGATGCGTCCTAGCCGAGTTGATAGAGATAGTCCCACCAGACGTGCCAAGAAGCGTGTTGACGAGAAATTTCTCTCACGCGCTGGCCTGGGAGATCTGCTTAGCTCCAGTGCAGGTCCTTCTCGGCTGTCTATGACAGGGCGTGCCAGTTGGTTTGATCTGTTAACCAACAAGAAAAACAAAGATACATGTGTTAAGGTTAAGTTAGATCCTACTAGATCGGCTGAGGGAATCAATTTACATATATATGCTATCCCAAAGTGCATTTAAACTAAGTGACTAGGATAGATCGGCTACACCGAGACAGTATTAACCACTTAATCCAAATATACAAAGGGATAATAAATATATGCATTAGCAACCTAGTCGATACCATAAGACTAACTGTGAATCAGCTAATACTCCGATACATCTTATGAAAAGATATTAATCTAAGCTAAATGCGTTAAACCTAGATCAGTCGGCTGTCGGCTGTGGCTGACAGGCTGATTCTGGCTTAGGGCATTTAACTAGAACAAGATCTTAATATAAGAGGCGGCTTTAATAAATCTAATAGTAAACATACCAAAAAATATTAAAACTGATAAGGCCAGCTGAAACCCCGACACTGTCTCTAAACATATACATCTAGCCAAATAGATCATAAGAGCTCTAAAAACAACTTAATAGGTCAAATTGATGCAACATTAAGTATAAAAAGAACAATTAGATCTACTATAGCTGATGTAAACCCATTGAGACGGTGGATATCGCATATAATCTAGGCCAACCCTTAGATCTAGCTCTATCGGCTGCTGGTTCTTGACAGAAACAGGCCGATGTCAAGACAGATCTAAACATCGTTCTAGATTATATGTGATATATGATAACTAGCGCAACATAAATCATTGAATCTAGAGTATCATAGCGATGGAAGCACTAAATTCGACGAGATACACCACTAATGACAAACATTTACCTTAATCGGGGATCGAAACGATGCAGCCCGAAGCCGGATCAAGTGTTCATCTGAAGAAAATAGGAGGCGATGCGCCGAAAGTTGTATTGATTGTGTGTGTAATGTATGATACAAGGGTCTCAGGCCCTATTTATACCCAAGAATAAAACTACCCGTGCAAGACACGGTTTCTATCTAATCTACTATACATGGTACGACAATATCCCGGGACATGGTCCCATGCCGCATTACAATAGGAAATCTAAACAAATTCCTAATCTACAGATACAATTGTCGTTACAGGACTCTATCCACAGATGGCAATATCTTTTAACACGCAATATGGGAACCGAATCCAACTCCTTATCTCTACATTTTCCATCGAGATTGGTCCCACTTCACCCTGGCTCAGAATCGGCTATTGGTTGTCCTAGTCCGATTCGCTCTCAGCCGACTGGCTCCGTAGCCGATTCGGACTTAGTCGATTCTGCTTCCGTCTCTTCTCAGATCACGCATCTTCTCCAATTCCGCTTCAATCTCTGCTTCAAACCCAGGAGTTAGGTTACCAAATTTGGTCGTTAACAAATTGCCCGGTGAATGTCCTCCCCTTCTTTTTTTTATAATTCCTCCGGACCTGGAATCCTTTTCTTTTTCACCCTCACCCGCACATGTGTCGACTGTCGTTTTCCCCATATCCATCTCACGACCACAAGTGAAATGGCAACTAACAAGAATGCATGCACCCACCCTTTAATTTCCCCTGCCATTCCTCACCATCGAGCCTCAGTGTTTTGGTTTTATTCAATGCCTCCTCTGCATCCTTTACCAGGCCCCAGGAGGTTAATTCATTCACTTCCTCCTCGGCATCCTTTACCAGACCCCTGCTTTCATTCTCTGCCTCTTCTCTGCACACTCACTACCAGGCCCTAGCCAGACGTCCCGTTCACTGCCTCCCCTCTTCACGTTCCCTACCAGGCCCCGGCCACGGGGCCATCCTCTTCTCCGTCTTCCTCGCCGGGCAAAGTAGGCACCGCTCCGTCTCTCCATATGAGCAAAGCAGGCAGGGGCAAAGAGGCTGTGAGGGAGGAGAAGCAAGCATGGTCATTCCTCGTCGTCAAACTCCCTTCTCTGTGAAGCACAAGGGAAGTATAAAGGTTTCAGAAGCTTACCCTTAATCCCTCACTGAGCTTTCACTCCATTTTTGCCGCTACGAAAGCAAGTCATCGAAGCCATGGAGTCTATCAAACAGTAGGTGGCCGGCTTTCCTCCTCCCTCCTCCTCTCCTTGCCCAGCGCCACACACCCCCTTCCTCCTCTCCTGGCTCGACGCCACCCTGACCGTTCCTCTTTGTGTGTCGCCCCTTGCCGCGCCCTGCTGTCACCAGCCACGTCGACACCGTCCAGGCGTGCCGCTCCGCGTCTTGCTGCACACCGAGCCACCTCCACCACAGCACCCGTCTGCGCGCCGCAGCCCCGATGCCCTCCCCTCTCGCCGCCCCTCGCGCGTGCGTCGAGCACGCCCTGGCCACTACCAGCCACCTCATTGTCATTGTACATGGAAGAGTAGGAGGAAAAGAGAAAAGTGATAAGGAGAGAGCGAGAAGATAGGGAGAAAGGAGAAAAGGATAAGGAAGATAGAGAAGGAAAAGAAAAAGAGAAAAAAGTGGGATCCCTGTGGACCCACACTCTCTCTCCTCATCCACTCTTTGACCCTGACCCTAAACCCTATCCCTATCATTGCATCACTGTTTAGATTGTATCGGTTTAGTTTGGACTTTCTTTGTTAGGTTTGATATTCTGGCTAAGTTAGTTTATTCTAGTGTAACCCTATCAATGGAGGAGGACAAAATAGTGTGGTCGCTAGAGGAAAGCAAAAGTTTGTCGATAAAATATGTGTACAAAGTGCTCTCCATTAATGGAGGAGGTGTGATATCTAGTGTAACCCTATAAATGGAGGAGGACAAAACAGTGTGGTCACTAGAGGAAAGCAAAAGTACAGCCAGACCCCACTAGAATATTCCCTGAAATGTTCCTTCTCAATTTATCCGACTTGTGAAAAACCCTTCAAACTTCAAAAATCCATATTTTTTATCCATAACTCTGTTTGACCCCAATCAAGTCTCAAGATCTTTCTAAAATTCTCCTCTACACAGTGGCTCTTCATTTTGTGTTTATTTGTCTTCTAGCAATGGTTTTATGGATTGTTTGTTTTCTTGCGTGTAGAGCCCGAGACCGATGGAGGGTTCACGCAGGAGTTCGACGTTCTGATAATTGTTGCGGATCAAGGCAAGCCACCTTGACCACTTCTTGAAGCCATATTTGAATTAATTATTTTGTTTGCCAAATCGCATGCTTTTAGGACGCACTGTTTGGCCACGGTTCGAATACGAATAGTCGGACCTTCCTAGTAGTTGCACTATTATTATATAGGATTTGGAAACCCCCTTCCTTCGTAACTCCACCATATATTCGTCAATAGTCACCAATACCAAAGTAGACTTCCTATAGGTTATGGTCGTACCGTCGTATGGGAAAATTTTGGATATTTTATATTAGTCATTTATTTAAAACCCGACGAGATGTCGGTTTGGCTATAAAGTGAAAATAATGATTTATAAAATGTGATGGTGCGGGAATCAGTACCTTGGTAGTTTGGCTACGCATCATCCATAAGGACCAATCCCTTTGGGAAATTCATCCAAGCAAAAAATAGTACAACAACATGGGTAAAGTGGGATGCCCCTGGCCGAGTAAGTAGCTAAAACATAGATATCTAGCATGTTGGCAGTTGAGGGGCACCGGGATGGTAGAGTGTGAGGAACTCTCCTACATTAGGGATGTGTCGGAAGCCATACAGTGGCGCTTAAGTAGAGGAGGGCCTGGATCTGGTCTGATGCTTGGTGGAGAGATTCCACCTAACTGTGTGACATGGGATATTTATGGGTTGGTTATGGGAAAGCCTTGTAGTGAGCTGTCTTTTGTCGGCCATGTCTAATCCACATGTGCTCGATAATATGAGACATTCACGGAGTGTGGGTAAAGCATGCAATCTCTGCAGAGTTTAGTCAAACTGTTAAAATAGTCGTGCCCACGGTCAAGGACAGATGTGAGGTGTTTCTCATAGAGTAGTTTTATTTTAAACTCATTTGAATAAATTGATTCTTGGGGTGGAAACCGTTACCAGAGTTTGCCTTTGTGGCGAATGGCTAGCCTTCATACCAGGGAATGAGTATGTGTGACTCGGGGTGTCGTTTGGCACCAGGATGTGGTTTTGGCTGAGATGGACGTGTTGTTTTGGCTGAGATGGTCGTGTTGGCTTAGGCTGAGAAGGCCTTGTGTTAGGGAAAACACTCGCATTGTGAGGGATGACACTTAGAGTTGGGGCAATTTTCTCCATCTTTTCTCCCTAGAATGCCATGACCAACCTAAGGGGTTGGGGATACATATATATAGGCTGGTTGGCAGCCAAGCATATGCTAATCAAAGATACTAGATGCTAGTCTAATATGCTAGTCTAAGATGCTATGCTAATCTAGAATGCTAAAGCGTTAGATGCTAGCCTAAGATGCTAAAGCGAAAAGCTAAAACAGAAAAAGGTTGCACTAGACTTATTCCTTTCAGCTGCACTAGACTTATTCCTTTCATTCTCCACCTAAGTCTTGTGCGTTGTCTTCTAGGAGATTTGAATCATCCCAATCCTGGCGCCAAGCTCCTGAAACTTGATCCTACCAAGGAGCTTGGTGAGAAGATTAGCAAGTTGGTCCTTGGTGTTGATGTAGCTTGCCCTGATGCTCCCTTCCTCCAAGCAGCCTCAGATGAAGTGGTGCTTCACTCTGATGTGCTTGCTGCGCTCGTGGAAGACAGGGTTCTTTGCCAAGGCCATAGCAGACTTGTTGTCCACCCTGAGCTCTACTGCTTCAGCATCTTTGCCAAGGAGATCACTAAGCAGCTGAGCGAGCCAGAACGCCTGAGTTGAAGTGGTGGAAGTCGATATGTACTCAGCCTCGCAGCTGGACAAGGCCACCACCTACTGCTTGACCGACTGCCAGCTAACGAGGCACTTGCCGAGGAAGAAGAGCACCCTGCTCGTGCTCTTACTGGTGTCAACGTCGTCGGCGTGGTCGCTATCACTGTACCCGACGAAATGTGCCACTTCGGGACACCTCGGGTAGTGGAGGCCGTGGTCGAGAGTCCACGCAACATAGCGGATGATCCGTTTGACGGCCTGCTAGTGCTCCGTCGTCAGTCGCTGCATGAACCGATTGACGTAGCCGACGGAGAACTCCAAGTCCGATCGCGTGTGGACGAGGTAGCGAAGGCTCCCCACCAGGCGCCGGTACTGCGTGGCATCCACCTCCTCTGCCATGCTGTCACAGCTGAGCTTCAGCCTTTTCTCCATCGGAGTGAGAGCTGGGTTGCAGTCAGTGAGCCCAGCTAGCTCAACGATGCACTTGGCGTAAGCGGTCTATCAAAATGTGATGCCAGAGTCTCCTTGGTGCACCTCGATCCCCAAGCAGAAGGAGAGATGCCCCAAGTCACTCATCTGGAAGGTGATCTTCATCTCCTCCTTGAACATTTCCACCTCTGCATCCTTAGTGCCCATGATCACCAAGTTGTCAACGTAGACACCCACAAACAGGGCATTACCGCCGTTGCCCCGCTGATAGATGGCCGCCTCATGCGGGCTTTGCTCGAAGCCCATCCCCTTCAGCGTGGAATCTAGCTTGTCGTTCCACGCCCGTGGTGCTTGACGCAAGCCGTAGAGGGCCTTGCGCAGGCGGAACACCTTGCCCTCCTTGCCGGGGGTCACGAACCCCAGTGGCTGGTGCACGTAGACCTCCTCCTTTAAGTCACCGTTGAGAAACGCCGACTTGACGTCCATGTGGTGGACGCACCAGCCCTCATGGGCAGCCAGTGCAAGAAGGAGCCGCACGGACTCCATCCATGCCACGGGAATGAAACCGTCGTCGAAGTCGACCCCTTCCTGCTGCACAAACCCACGTGCCACCAAGCGAGCCTTGTGCTTGACAGTGGCACCGGCTTCATCCTTCTTCAGCTTGAACACCCACTTAAGGGTGATTGCGCGGTGTCTAGGAGGAAGATCAGCAAGCTCCCAAGTGTGGTTCCTCTCAACCACGTCCATCTCTAGCTTCATCGTGGCACGCCATGCCACGTGTCCCTCGGCATCCGCGAAGAAGCGAGGCTCGCCGTCGTCGCACGCAAGGTGCAACTGCGCCTCTAGGTCATGAGGCACCAATCCCGACACTGGTAGGTCGTCGAGAAGGTCCTCCATCGTGCGATACCTCAACGGCTCACCGTCGTAGTACGTGTCAACACACTCCTCGTCGTGAGAGAGTGGAGTAGGGAACTCCACCGGGTTGTGCTCAACATGAGCAGGTGCTGGTGTAGACGTGCCTAGAGTAGCTGTCGGCGATGGAGAGCGTGGCGTGGCCTGCTGTGGTGGTGGCGGTGGAGAGCTTGTTGCAGCCGGCGTCACAGTCGCCGGAGTCGGTGGAGGTTCGGGGACTGGGGTAGGCATGCTTGGCGAAGAAGAGTTGCCCACTCTCCTAGCTCCCTCGAAGTGGACGTACTCGACGATGAAGTCGTTGTACGCCGGAGCTGAGTCGTCATCCACTATCTTGCCCCACGCCCAACCTCGTCGTTCGTCGAACACAATGTCGTGCGTTGGGCGCACACGTTGTCTCTGGGTCAAGGATGCATTAGGCCTTCGTACCCTCCGCGTAGCTGATGAACACTCCTGGAGTGCTCCTTTCATCGAGCTTGCCAACGTGGCTAAGCTCCTTGATGAACGCGAGGCAGCCAAAGACACGCAGGTGGGCAAGCGCCGGCTTGCGTCCATGCCAAGCCTCGTACGACGTCCTGCCATCGAGCGCCTTGGTGGGCGAGCGGTTGAGGATGTAGACGACTATCACCACCGCCTCTCCCCAGAAGATGGCCCGCATCCCCCTCTGCTTGAGGAGGGCCTGGGCCATCCTTACCACTGTTTGGTTGCGCCGCTCGACGACAATCCATGGCCCAGTGGCCAGGCCTGCCACAATTGTGGAATATGTCGTCTCGTGCCAGTCTGCACTCGCCGGCGGCGCCGCTCTGGGCGCCTCCGTGGGCATCACCCTCGGCACGTCCTCGCGCCCTGCCTTGGGCCCCTCCACGCGCCTTGCGTGGCTTGCCGCGCTTGCGGTTGCCTGTCGAGGAAGAAGGCTCCCCCTTCTTCCAATCACCCTGGCGGGCCTCCCACTGCTCCTGAGTGAAATGGAGCTTCCCACCAATGATGACAGGCCTTGAGGAAGGTTGTGGCTCGTCATTGTCAACGACCTATCGCCTCCTCGATCAAATCTTGGAGAGGTCCAGCAGAGACTCGATCAAACGAGTAATCTGCTTGTATTTCTCGGGAACACAGCGGAGGAGCTTCTCGACAGCTCTCTCCTCATCGACGGTGTCGTCGCTGTACTGTGCCAGCTTCTACAGTAGAGTGTTGAGACAGAGAACAAAGTCATCAACGTCCTCACCTGGTTTGAAAGTCAGGCTCCCCACTCCCTATGCAATGCCTGTAGCGTGGACCTGCGGGCGCGATCGCTACTGATACGCGTCGCAGCGATGGCGTCCCAGACCTCCTTGGCAGTCTACTTGCAAGCAAGCGAAGATTGCATCTCAGGCAGGACCGCAACAAGGAGGGCCTCCAGCGCCCGTTGATCCTCGTTGTAGTCGACGTCGCCGTACTGGACCGCCTCCCACATGTGTCGCACCTGGAGCTTCACCCTCATCACCATGGACCACTCGGCGTAGTTGGTCTTGGTGAGGAGGGGCCATCCACCACCGGTGTCGGCGTCCCTGACGATGGTCTGGAGGCCGCGGTGGCCATGGCGCCGGTCCGGGGAAGGAGAGCCACGTCGCCTGTGAAGGTTGCGCTCATCGTCGTCCCATCCGCCATGCCGCCGGTAGTGCTCCATTTGGGCCTCCAGCAATGTCGCCTGCTCCCGTAGTCGCCGGGCCTCCAACGTGCAGTCGATGCGCGGGTCCCGCCAAGGATCGCGTTCACCGCGTCTGCCAGGAGCATGGTCATCGCGCGCACGTCCACGGGGAGCGTTGCCGGCGCATCCACGCCCGTCTGGGCTGTCGCCGCCGTGCCTGTGCTCCTCTGGGTCGTTGCTATCGCACCGCCTCCTGGACCGAACACTATCACCACTGAGTCCTAGGCCGTTGTCCCTACCATCTGGACTACCGTAGCACCCGCGGCACTGCGCCGCTTCCCATTGTGTCGTCCGCTCATCCGCCGTCCTCCCGGCCTCGACATCGACGCTACCTGCGTCGGAGGCAACGCCGCTGCTGCTACCACCACGCAGAGCTTCGAGCTCCACCGCCACCGCACGTGCTGCAACCGTAGCCACCGCCACTTCCTCTGCCGCTCTCGTTGCTGCCAGCTCTGCCACCGCCAACCTCGCCGCCTGAGCCGCTGCTACGACGGCCTCTGCTGCCACCCGCTCGCGCTCCTCTGTCGCGGCGAGGTTGGCCTCCTGCCGACATTGCACGCTCAAGGTGACCGAGCAGTGAGAGCCTCCTGCGGACATAGCACGCCGCTAGCGGGGAAAGGTCACGGAGGTCGCTGCTGCACTTGGAGGAAGCTGCTGCCTTCGAGCTGCTACTCGTCCGAGCGGAAGGAGAGGGATCGGTGAGGGAAGGAGTCGAGCTGGGATACCGGCGCCTCTGCTGAAGAGAACTATGGGTGGGATTGAAAAGATCACAGAACCATACGGCTCTGATACCAATTGTTAGCAAAAACACTCGTATTGTGAGGGATGACACTCAGAGTTGGGGCAATTTTTTCCATCTTTTCTCACTAGAATGCCATGACCAACGTGAGGGGTTGGGGATACATATATATAGGCTGGTGGACAGCCAAGCATATGCTAATCAAAGATGCTAGATGCTAGTCTAAGATGCTAGTCCAAGATGCTATACTAGTATAGGATGCTAAAGCGTTAGATGCTAGTTTAAGATGCTAAAACGAAAAGCTAAAACAGAAAAAGGCTGCACTAGACTTATTCCTTTCAGCTGCACTAGACTTATTACTTTCACCTTGTTGTGTTGAGATGGCACGTTGTTAAATTGGATTATTTACTCATGACCATTGTGATAGGTTGTTGCAAAGCAACCTGTGGAACGGAGCGAGGTGCGAGCCTCATTACGGAACTAAAACTTGACTACTAGTGTTTTGCAACTAAACTTTTTCAAATCCTGCATTTTTCAATTAAACCTTGCCTCTCCTTGTTTATAGCCTCGCATGTCATATTTTCCCTGACTTTTTGAGTACTCTGAGTACTCACCCTTGCTTATATTTATATTTACAGATTTAGAAGGATACCTCGACCGCTCTACCGAGGCCTACTTCCAGGAGCAGGTCGAGTACGATTTCTTGGGGTTTCAAGCCTTGTCCTCAGATCGAGCTTGTGGTCCATGTTCACTGTTCCTTATCTAGTGTTTTGCACTCCATGCTTCCCACTGTTGTTGTTTTGCTTCTGTCTATATTTATTTTGTCTTTTCAGTGTTTCTACCAGTCTGGGGTCTATCCATGACGGTAGTATGTATGATACCTCAATCAGTGTTGCAATAAAACTTTGTTACTTCTGAATTCCATTATTATTCTATGAGTACCAGCTTGAGTATCCTGGGACTAGTACTATAATCATAGGAAAAGTTGTGACCTCCAACCTATACCGGTTTGAATTCTTTGACTGGCATAGTTTAGGGCGCCACATGTGTCGGCCCATGCGATAGAGCATCTCCAAGGGACGGTGCACCAAGAGTGGGCGGCCCAGATGGGAGTGTCACGCCAGGTGGCCCTACCATCCGTGCAAGGAAGCAAGGAGGAGGACCTAGCCGCCGTAACCTACGGTGATGCCAAAAAGATCCTCTAAAAGATCCATATTAGTAGCACAATTGTCAACAAGAGGTTTCTCGGCAAAAGAAAATGAATGCTCATCAAACACCACATGATGTGAAATAATGATCCGATCAAAAACCAAACCAAAGCATCGATACCCTTTATGATTGAGAGGATATCCAAAGAAGACACACATGGTGGAGCAAGATGAAAGCTTTTGTTGGGAGGTAGCTGAGAGGTTAGGGTAGCACTTGCAACCGAAAACTCAAAGATGGTCATGGGAAGGGTGTGTTCCATGCAGAGCAAAAAAAGGTGTGTGGTGATGTAGGGTTTTAGTGGGGTGGTTGCTGAGGTGGGTGGCAGTGTGGAGGGCCTCAACCCAAAAGGAGGAGGGAAGGTTAGCCTGAAAAAGTAAAGAACGAACGATGTTGTTGATGGACCGAAGCATCCACTCAGCTTTACCGTTTTGGGAGGAGGTATAGGGATAAGACATCCGCATAGTCACATCGTTAGCAAGGAAGAAGGAACAAGCGGTGGAGTTGTCAAACTCACGACTATTGTCGCACTGAATTGGCGGATGGTGGTGGAAAACTGGGTTTGGACATAGGCAAAAAAAATGGGAAGTGTGGAAAAGGTTTCTGATTTTAGGTGAAGAGGAAATGTCCACACTTAATGGGAGCAATCATCTAAAATAACAAGATAATATTTATAGCCAGACACACTAGAGATAGGAGGGGTCCATAAATCACAATGTGTTAAAGCAAAATTGGTTATGGCCCTAGTAAAGGAGCTATGAAAAGGAAGACGGATATGGCGACTGAGTTGGCAGGCGTGGCACACCGAAGAATGACTACGAACTAGGGGGATCATCGTGGAGTGCACCAAGCAAAGAAGGGCGTCGTTGCCAAGATGACTGAGGTGACGATGCCAAAGGACGTCGGACTGAGTGGCGGCATGAAGAGCGGCAGCAAAGGGCGATGGAGACGATGTCGAGAAGAAGGGATACAAGTCACTGGTGCTATTGCACCTAATGATCACACTCCTGGTAAGAAGATCCTTGACAGAGAGGCCAAAGGGATCAAACTCAACATAAACCTAATTATCAATGCAAAAACGATGAACATAAATAAGATTTTTAATTATATGGCAGGAGACAAGAATGCCATTAAGATAAAAGGAATAAGCGGGGTTATGGAGAGCAACTTGGCCAATAGCAGAAATAGGTAAAACAAAACCATCACCAACAATGATATGGGAGGTAGTGGGTTTCTGAAGTGAGGAGAGTACCGATGTCAGAGGTCATGCGAGAAGAGCACCTATATCCATATACCACTCGTTGGCTGATGGTTGGGGAAGGACAGTGGCGGAGTAGGCGCTGGCAAGTGATTGTTGATCCCACTAAAGAGGCGTATTGTTGAACCAACCGACCAGAGCTTGAGAGGGTTGCAACTGCACTGGTGCTTGATAATTGGGCGGAGCAGTGGGAGGCCCACCATAGTAGAGACCAAGAGGACCTTGGGGTGGGCTAAACCTGACGTGACTAGCAAAGGCCAGTCCACCTTGTTGATGGACAGATAGACCAAGGGCACGGCTCGCCTGGCCAGGCCACATGAGTATGATGTCGACCCATGGGTTGAGAGGAGTCGACCATTGTGAAGCGGAGCTACCCGATGCTTGGACTATGGAGGCAGACCATGTCGGTAGGATGATTGTGGCCTCCCTAGTTGCTGATAGCACTGCTGCCAGGGTCGTTGTTGCCACGACGGTGGGGATTGCGAGAGTTGTTGTCGTCCCCTTCACCGTTGCCACTGTTGCATTGACCGTTGTTCTGATTGTTTGGACGAAAGTCGGTGGCAAGAATGGAGTTGAAATTGGTAGGAGCCCCTGTCACACCCTGGGTTTTTCCCTAAATTATTTAAATAATTTACCCTGAAATAATCGGAATTTCTAAAATTAACCAGGAGCCAACCAATAATTTTAAAATGCAATTAATACATGGAAACGACATGGTAGGATTTTTCTTGAATTCTGCATGTCAAAATGCGCTAACAGGATTTTTACTGGAATTTTTAGAGCACTCTAAGTATTTTTAATCAATTAAATGAGAAATCGGGATTTAATTAAGCCCCCAAAAATCCTTTTTCCTTTTTCTTTTTTCTTTTCCGTACGGCCGCACAGTGTTCCCGCTCTCCCTCTTGGGCCGCGGCCCGGTTCCCTCCGGCCCAAGTCGCCGCGCGCGCCGCCTTTGGTCGTGGGCCGAGGCCCGTGACGCCCGCCGCGTCGCGCAAGTCCGCGAGCCTCCCTCGTCCGCGAGGCACCGACTGTGTGGGTCCCGCGCCTGTCAGTCCCCGTCCCCGCGCCCGATCCGGCCCAGCCGCCGCCCCGCCATGCACGCCGCCGCTCCGCTCCTTTCCGTTTGAACCCGAGCCACATCGGACCCATGCCGAGCCCAATCCCGCAACGTCGCATCCATCTCCTTTCCGCTTGCGCCATGCTTGCGTCACCCGGGGGCTTAATTGCGCAATAAATATTTTAATCTTTTCTGTTTAGTTTAAAAATCGCAATTAAACTTCTAAAATTCATATCTTTTGAATCCGAGCTCCGTTTTAGCCCATTCAAATTTTATTAAATCCAAAAAAATGTCAAGAATCCATTAAAAATACTTTTCAGTGCTGTTTCAGTAGACTTTTTAGGGTGTTGTTGAGTGCTTTGTTTGTCGTGTAGATCCCGAGTTTTCCGGCGAACCCGTTCTCTTCGAAGTAGTCGCCGAGGTTCCTCAGTCTCCAGAGCAAGGCAAGTCATACCTTACATTGACCATATTGTACCTATTTTATGTAACTACCTTTTTTTCTTTCAAATACTACATATGTTTTAGAATGTCATTTCATGGGATGTTTATACCTATTGTACTCAACCATAGGATTGTTTATCTCATACCATTGATAACTTGGGGTTCAATGTGACTAGATGATAGCTTATTGTTTGCTTAGTTTTGCTTAGCGCAACTAGCTCACTTAAGGGAATCACATTAATCAAGTATATTACTAGAAGTCAACTCTCAGATGATGTTAAGTTGTGACACTATTTCTAATAATATTGAATTATGAAAAAAAGGTGGGTCGTGAGCACATGGTTGGACTTTGGTTAGCGTGCTCATGACAATTAAGGATCGGTTCTCGGGAAACCCTGGAAGAAATGTCGTGCATACCACAAGCCAGCATGGGTAATGGTTGGGTCTGTAGCGTAGCCGTCTCTAGTCAACGTATCCCAGAGAGGGTGGGCGTGATGGAGTTGGGTCGGCTCCGGTTTTAAGGGTTGATCAGCTTTCGGATTCACCGCGGCACTAGAGAGGGCTGCCCATTGCCCGATGGGAATGGGGGCGAAACCTTGGTGTAGTACGATTGGTTAGAGGGGGTTATGTGAAGGGTCCTGTCACAGTTCCTTTCCGGGGTACCATGGTGGTGCACCGGCGCACGGTAACGTGTTGTGGGATTGTGTCTTGTGGGTACAGTTGTACACCTCTGATCAGAGTAAAAAACTATTCGAATAAACGTGCCCACGGTTACGGGTGATCGACCAGATTCACCTTGATTAGTCCCACTTATTTATTTGAATAAAATGTTGAAATATGACTAGTGCAGGTGGATGGATGGGCCAATTGCAACGTGGTTTGAGCGTTGGACAGTGTTTGTTTAATACTGCTTAAATACTACTACTGTTTTTGTCTTCAAATATTGTTATTATATTCTGCAAATGTTGTTTATGCAAATTGAGCCTCTTAACCCTTTCCTTGTTATTTATCTTGCATCATGTCCCCTTTTCCGGTGTGACTTGTTGAGTACGGTGGTTGTACTCAGCCTTGTTTCTTTTTCCCCCTTCGGCCGAGGTTGAGATCGAGGTCTCCGAGGAGATGTAGGATTGTTCTCGTCAAGGGTTAGCTGTGGTGTTGGCGTTCCGCTTCGCTCGTGTCAAGTTTAGCTTAAGTCAGTTTTATTTTTCTTTCCGCTGCATTTGTGTAACTCTTTTATATTGTTTCTAAGACGAGGATTCTGTATTATCAATAACGTCGATTTGTGTACCTCGGCGATGCCCGGACGAGGGTAAAATGCACAAATTAGCTGCAGAAATTCGGTGTAAATTTCGGACGTGACAGCCCCCTCCCCCTCCCCCTTCCCCGCTGCCCGAACCGGACGGCCTCCCGTCGTCATTGGTGGTGAGGAAAGCGGTGGCTTGTCCTTGGACCTTGTGGCCCTTGTGATTTCTTCAAGTAGAAGTTGGGTCCAACTGTCAGCGAGCGTAGGGAATGGACATTGCATAGAGATCAAAGTTTGCAGATGACCGAACTTCTCGTTCAGACTGTTGAGCGTGATGAGGACAAGGTTGTGGTCGGTGACAAGCTCACCGAGGTCGTTGAGGGAGTCAGCCATAGTCTTCAACCGACGACAATAGTCGGTGACCTAATCGGTGGTGAGTCAGGAGACGGGCGGCGATTCCACGGTTGTCACGGAGAGGCGTGGTGCCTCAAGGAGAAACGACAGGCATTGGCACAAAGCGGCAGCAGCCATGCATGCCACAAAAATCGGTGAAGGCTGCTGTCATGGCTGGGTCGATGTCGAAGAAGGATGGTGGCTTGAAGGCGGTGTGAATTGCCTCGGCGGCGGCATTGGCAAGGTTGTCGAGGGCGATCTGTTGAGAGGAAATCGTGCTTGTGGAGGTGGACTTGGACAACGGCTCGGTCGCCATGATGCAGTAACGCCGCGACCTCGACGATCGATGAAAATTGCGGAAACGAAATAAAATAGCGACGAAGCAACGAGAGGCATGACTATCATCGAAAGAGAAGTAGTCGCGCGTGTTGAGAGTCGAACGCGGTGAAAATAAAAGCTAGGATCGAAACTAACCTGATACCATGTTAGTTGGATTAAACTCGACACACATTGATTATTAAGGCATTGGTACAAATATATAGGTGAGACTCAAATCATATCACCCTCAGCAGATTATAGAATCAGAGCCAGAAGAAGATTAGATGGAGTCCGACCAGGAAAGGAATCATGAAATATAAACCGATTCTAACACGGCAGCAACGACGACGGATCCACCTTCCCACTCACCCGTGTCTCGGCTTCCATCTCCTCGTGCTGCCGGAGCTCGGGCCATGTGCGCCGCTCGAGACACCGAGGACAGGGGGAGATACCCTTCCCTCCTGCAATGCCGACGAAAAGGAAAAGGGCGGCAGTGACGGCAACAACGACAGATCTACCTCCCTGCCCACCCGCGTCTCAGCTTCTAACTAACTGTGTTGCCAAAACTCGAGCCTGCTTCGCTGGAGAGACCAAGAGAGAGGAGGGGAGAGACAAAGAGAAAAAGGGCAAGAGAGAAAGGGAAGGAGAAACTGAGTGTGAATTCCATGTGGAACCCACTTTGTTTTTTCCCACGTAAAGGCCTAGTCAAGGTCAAGTTGCCACGTCATTGAAACCAGCTATATTCTATACTAGTGGAGGACCTAATTAACCCGATTTTGTAAATGGTTTAAGATTTCTAATATTATGGTTTAAAAATGTCAATTAAACTGCCATAATATGAGGGACGCCAAGTGAACCTATTCCATCATGTCCGGACCATGGTCGAGGCCTCGAGGGCACAATGCTAAGAAATTTCTAACCGTTGTGTTTCATTTAGTACGATCAGTTAAGAAATATTAAAACAGAAAAATCAAAAGTGAACCATCTTATTATGTACACTCATTGGCATAACAGAGTATTGTGGGTATTGCTGCTCCTGCGCCAGAGAGACAGAAAGGCCAACAGGTTAGACAAGTTAAGACCCCTGTTTGGTTAAGAAGTATATGAAAAAAAAGGGCGCAACGAGGAGACCTAGATGAATCGACATACTAATTTCACTTGCCAGTGATAAATGGATGGCTGAGTGCTTCTGACACAGTAATCCTCTTCTTTGGATCTAGCACAAATATTTTTTCCAGGAGATCTTTGAAGCTGGAAATCATTTTAGGATCATCGCCAGGGTAACTTGAAACTGCAGAACCAACACCCTTTGGTTTAATGTTCAAAAGCAATCTATTCGCAACCTGCAATAGTAAAGGTAAAATTAACAGCTAAATATATTTAACAGAAAATTGTAAAAAGTTATCACTGTCAGTGTAAATAAAAGGCGTACCATATTCGTGATAGGATCCTTCTTTCTAGCAACAAAGTTCAAGTTCTGGTCGAAGTGTTGCATTGTGAAGGCACCCTGTTTAATTAGGAACACACATTTTAGCATATTTATTTTGTCAGGTGCATTACATCAGTATGAGCGGTTTAATATTCTAAAACAAATGTGCAGACTGCCATGCATATTATCTTCTCAGTATACATAGAAATCCAAATTAAGTAATGGAAATATCAGTGTCGTTGTAATAAATTCTTACCTTTCGAAGCATCTTCTTAGGGAAGGGGCCCTTCAATTCCATGTGAAGGCGAAGTATGTCATTGTTCGTTGAACCACCAAATAAGATTTTTCCTGTGTAAAGTTCAGATAGGCAGCACCCAGCTGACCACATATCCAGTGGATGATCATAAGGCAACCCAAGAACTGCAGGAAGAACAAAAAATCACTAATCTGTCTGCAAACCATTAAGAAATCAAGCATTAGAAAGAGGGGATTTGTTTTGAGTTTGACTGAAAAAGAAAACAGTGTTGAAGGAAAGATAGTCAAATAAGGAACACTGAACAAGTCTGTTACTCACTTATTTCAGGTGCCCGGTAGAAGCGGCTCACAAGATACGGTGTGATCTCATTATTTCCAGCAGACATAGCACTACCAAAGTCACACAGCTTCAGCAAATTGCTATCTTTATTTACCTAAAAAATGACAAACATCAGAAAAGCTATGCTAAATAATTCTTCTACCATATATACAAAGGAAAAGGGGGGTGTAAGTCATTTTTAGCATTTTCCATTCTCGGCTATCAAGTATATAAAACTAGTCATAATTTCTGCAGGAGAACAATAAGAGTAGACTATGATACTCAGCAAGATTACATACCAGTATATTGTCTGGTTTAATGTCACAGTGGAGAACACCACAGTTTCTCAGATGCTTCAACGCGATAAAAATCTGCTTTGCGTACGCCCTTACAGCAGTCAGTTTAAGACCAATGCCGTGACCAAATTTCTTTATAACCTCACGAAGATTCATATGAAGAGATTCAAGAACTAAACACAGATGATTTTGGTGCATAAAACTAGAAACAATCCGAACACAGTGTCGTTTGTCTTCATGATCTGCAGTTGCCAATTTTTCCAATATGGAAATTTCCCTCTTACCAGACCTGTACCTGTATAGTGAATGCCCAAGGTCAGATGGTACTCTTCTCTCTATTAGATATATTGCCACAGATCAGGATAATTCTAAAGACTTACTTTTCAATATTGTTACATATAATTTTGATAGCTACTTCCCCATAACCATCGTTTTGAGCTTTAAGATCCTTCGCATGGACAACAGTTGAGAAAACTCCTTTCCCACGGCGTGCTATAATTTCATAACGGCCGTGTAGCACTTCTCCAAAGTGATAAACTGTAAAATTGCCCCAAAAAAATGTCAAATAATAGAACAAACCATTAGATAACTTGGCAAAGCTGCAAGATGGATAAGGTATATATAGAAGTCAGTGCTTACTGTAATATCCCTCTTCATCTTCCCAGTTGTCATGAAGAGTGTTTTTCTTGGCGAGCATACTGTTTTCATTGCCCTACAAAACACAAGTATCTATAGTTGAGCACAAAAATTAAAGTAAATGGGATAACTTTGAAAATAACATAAAATACAAAGAGGGCAAATAGAAAAAACAAAAGTTTAAAGAATTTTTTGCTGAAGTAACAATTGTTGATTATTCAGAAGTACTAGTAAGAACGTACCAGCTTTCGACCAATAGGTTGTTGTCCATCAATCTTGTTGCCAACAATAACTTGTTTTCCTCTCTGTGGAAATATCAAAGATTCCAAGTAAAATTTCTGGATGATCCAGTGTTAAGATTACTATCAGAATTCTAAAGAAACAATTAACTGAACGAGAAAGATCATTTACCATAGGAATACCCTCCTGAAGACCTGAAGCTCTTGTCGCCCTTTTATTATCTGATATCCCGAAGCTTCCCTCCTGAAGACCTGAAGCACTTGTCGCCCTTTTATTATCTGATATCCCTAAGCTGATCGAAATTTTAGGCAAAGTAGGAGACTTCCTCACATTGTGGAACTTTGCACCGACAAATACATTTGATAATTCATGATTATTTGCAATCTCTTCCTTGGCTCTTAAGTTGTTCGATCTCTGTTTTGTAGCAGCAGGATCTCTGTTTATTTTTGTTATTTCTGTCATTCAAAAAAATTGGTTAACAAAACTTGAACACCTTTTAAACAACAAAGAAAAACTCCCACTGTTTCTCTTTATAAGGCATACAGTTTCTTCAATCTCATTTCAAACATACAAGGCATGTGTGTGAGTCTATTACTTATATTCCTTGTTTAGACTCATTTATCACATAATCTTTCTTTTACATTAATAAGATCACTGACCGTTATCTTTCCTACTTCCAAGACATTCAAGTATGAGCAGCATGGTCATTTTAATATCTCTCACATGGTTTCCTCTCCTTAATCATCAATTAAGATAAGCCTTATAAAAGAAAAGGATGTGGGGCGGTAATTTACATCTAAATGACAGTTTAGGGAAATATGTTACCTTTATTGTCAATGCAATGAGCAGATTTTTCCTGTTGCTTCTCCAAAATATACTCTGTTCCTTTTTTTGCTTCTTCCTTAATCCTTTCATAATCATATTCTTTTGTCGTTGCTAATCGAACCTCGATTTTCTCCTGGTAGTTCTCTTCATCTTCCTCCCTGACATGTATATTCAACTCTGCATCGGAGTTATCATCATGTTCCTATATTAGAAATGAATTAAAATGTAAGTCACCATAGAAGAGAAAATTCAAAAGCACAACGTGACCAGTAAAACAGGAAGCAAGGGAGATTGCCCTCCTTAACACAGTGTTCATTGATTATGGTACTACAAATTTGTTCATAAGCAGTTCAAGCTTTATGTAAGGAAGCTTGGAGCTTCTTTCAGGTAAACATTTGCTATCAGCAGCGGAGTGGAGTCTATAATAATTCAGATATGCCTAAAATTACAAGTTATTTTGCAAACCAGTGAATATTAAAAGTTGCATAAATGTGGCAATAGAAGAACAGAATAGGCTGCGGTAAGATATACAGTACTTTGAATTCCTTGTTACACAAAAGTGATTCTCTTATTCATAGTTCATACAGCACGTGAATAAATTATTGCTTACAAATTATTTTAGATTAAATTAACAAATGTGTTTAAGATTAACTCAGCACAAAAAAAATAACCTACGTGCTCGTTCTGTGACTCGATATTCCCATCCCTAACAATAGCATACCCTATGCGCTTAGTGTACGATCAAGTCCAGAACAAAATTCGCCCAAATTCACATGAAAAATTTAAGAACTCCGGAACAAGGATCAAGGGGTAACGAAAATAACCTATAACCAACGGCAACAAAATGGATGGAGGGCTCGGAACAGACCGGAGCATGTAGAACAGAGCCTGGCACTAATCCCGCCTCACCGGTATCAGCATCCAGCCCCCTCCCCACACCCACTGCCGCGGTGGCCTGGTCTAGTATCCCACCGTCCTCGGCCTCGCCCTCCGCCGGACCTGCCGCAGCCGGCGAGACCGTGGCAACACACGCCGCATTCTCCAAACCACCCTCGCCCCTACGGCGGTGGCGATGGTGGTCGCTCTTGTGGCGCTTCGAGGAGGAGGCGCCGTCCTCGGCGGCGTCGTTGTCGTCGTCGCGCTGCGAGCGGCGGTGCTTGCGCGGGGAGAGGTGCGAGCGGGCGGCCTCCTCGCTGGCCATGGAGACCGAGGGAACCATCTAGGGCTAGGGTTTGGTACGGAGGAGGGTATCCGGCGCCGCGGCGAGGAGGCGATGTCGGTTGGAGTTGGAAAAAGGAATCGAGCCCGGGAACGAATTCGCCACCCTTTTGTAGGAGGAGCGCTGGTCGATTGGAGCAGACCGTTCGAGTTGGACACGGATGCGGATTGAGGCCTCAGATTGGAGGAGATCTAAAATAGTTCGATTCGAAAATTGAAAATTGGGAGGTTCAAATTGAAACGCAGATATCCTTAAGATTTTTTTAGAAAATAATTCGATTCGTACAAAATCCTTCCAAAATTTCATGTTAAAACGAACTTCTTTGAAAGCAAAGAAACCATTTGCTTGGACCATGTGTTTCCATGGCTTAAAATTTTGGCCCAGCTAGACAGACCATCCAATTGAATAACCCATGACACGACGGCCCAAACATTTTTATCTATAACGTTCTGGCTAGATCGCCGGACCTGACCAAACCAAGACCACCCCGCTACGTGTCCACCCACGATCGGACCCTTCGCGTGGCCGTTTTCACGGTGCGTTGTGATGTGGAGCTCGTACACGGGCCAGAACACTCTGGCGAGTCCTACACCGATCCCCGAACTATAATCCAGAACCTATATAAGCCCCTGCATGTATGGCCGCATCGATCACGATCATTCTCCTAACCTAAGACCGACTAGATCCTCCATTACCCAGCCTCACAAAATTACACCGATCGTAGAGACAAGTGTACATGAGCAGAGCAAGAAACATGGCAAGTGATCAGCAAGCTGCTCTAATAGTCGCAGCATTCGTACTCCTCTGTTCAGGTACGCATCATGCATACCAATAATGATGCTTGGTTTGGTTGCGGTTTCTGCAATGTGCAGTGTGCTCGAATTTAATTTGCCTTTTTCTTGTGAGTTTTTCTGTAGGTTGCTTGTGCGGAGTTGCAGATGGCGCGAAGGGAGGGAGGAAGACGAAGGGGCCGGTGATCGGCATCGACCTCGGGACGACGTACTCGTGCGTGGGGGTGTACCGGAACGGCCACGTGGACATAGGGAACCGGATCACACCGTCGTGGGTGGCGTTCACCGACGACGAGCGCCTGGTCGGCGAGGCCGCCAAGAACCAGGCGGTGCTCAACCCGGAGCGCACCATCTTCGACATCAAGCGCCTCATTGGCCGTAGGTAATGTTCCGCACTAGCTTTCTTCTCCCCGAACTCTCTCGATGCAAATGGGGAAGCCGTATTTGATTGATTGGGTGTTTTCCGGCTTGTCGCCGGCAGGTTAAAGGATGAGGAGGTGCAGCGAGACATGAAGTACCTCTCGTACAAGGTGGTGGACAAGGGCCGGAAGACGTACATCGAGGTGCGGGTCAAGGGCGGCGAGAGGAAAGTGTTCAGCCCTGAGGAGATCAGCGCCATGATCCTCACCAAGATGAAGGAGACGGCCGAGTCCTACCTCGACTAGCGCGTCACCGACGCCGTCGTCACCGTGACAGGTAATGCAAAGCTTCTTGCCACCGCCGTTCGAGAGGTTCACGACGACGACTTGTGCCAAGTACTTGATTTGCAGCGTACTTCCAACGACGCGCAGAGGCAGGCGACCAGGACGCCGGCAAGATCGTTGGGCTGAACGTGCAGCGGATCATCAACGAGCCGACGGCGGCGGCAATCGCGTACGGGCTTGACAAGAAGGGGGGGAGATGATGAACGTGCTGGTGTACGACCTCGGCGGCGGGACATTCGACGTGAGCGTGCTGAGCCTCGACCACGGCGTGTTCGAGGTGCTCGCCACCAGCGACGACACGCACCTCGGCGGCGAGGACTTCGACCGCTGCGTCATGGACCACTTCATCTGCCTCGTCAAGCGGCGGCACGGCAGGGACATCGGTAGCGACGGCCGCGCGCTCGGCAAGCTCCGCCGCGAGTGCTGAGCAGCCAGCACCAGGTCCGCGTCGAGATCGAAGCGCTGTTCGACGGCGTCGACTTCTCGGAGACGCTGACGAGGGCCAAGTTCGAGGAGCTCAACATGGACCTGTTTAAGAAGACGCTGTTAGTTAAGCCTAGCATATTGTTAGGATCGCATATTCCTATTTCTGTTTTGCATGCGCGCGAGCACTGGATTGTGGCTGCCGTGCGCGTAGGAGGCGGTGAAAGCGGGAGTCGTTCGCGCACTAGCCTGGGCAATCGGGAACGTCGGCGCGCGCCGCGGACATGGGGATGGACGCGTAGCAGCACCAAAAGCTCTGTGTTCTTCGTGTTCTAAGCTTTCGCGTGAGTCCACTTCGTGTTGTTTTGATCACTGCTATCGCTCGTGAGATCGCCGACTGTCAAGAACGTCAGCTGAATTCCAACAAGTGGTATCAGTCCAACAAGTGATATCAGAGCGGGCCACTTGGACCAAAGGCATCGCTGTCATGGCCACGTCCCAGGAGCGCGGCCGTTCTCGAACTCCGATGACCACCGACGTGTTAGAGACGGGCAGCGGCTCCGACAACGGTGGACAGGAGAGGACGCTGGTTGTGGAGATTATGACAATGGGGTATCTACATAGCAAGCTTATTCGACTGGAGGTAGAGATAGATTGCGTCTGCCATATCTGTAAACCGAACATGACTTGGGTGTTACGATTACCGATAGAGATAAGGCAATCGACCTATAGTCACGGTTTGGTAAGATTGAGGAAACTAACTTAGAGTAAGATAGGGTTTCCGATCTGTAAGCCCTCCTCCCAAGACAGTTAAGATAGGGTTTCCGATCTGTAAGCCCTCCTCCCAAGACTATATAAGGGGGGTAAGGGGCGTCCCTTGGAGGATATCAGATTCTAGATACGATTTCATAAGCAAGAGCTTTAGACACACGAGATCAATAAAGACACTCGGCGGATCGAATCCACCGAAACAGGAGTAGGGTATTACCTCACGAGAGGGCCTGAACCTGTCTAAATCTTCTTCTTCTCCTAACCCATTGTGCTTGGCGATCTTGACTGCGACCCCAGAAATCATATTGCCGAAACCAAGTTTCGACAGTTGGCGCGCCAGGTAGGGGACCGCGCGTCGAGACTTCTTCAACAAATCTCGCCGAGAAGCGTGATGGGATCTCCTTCGAGACTCGGCGACTTCGCCGCCAACTTCGTCGACGATTCCTCCTTCGACTCGGATTCGGACCAGTCGGTAGGAGAAATCCACTCGACACCGTTCGGACTTCCGAACAGCGCCACGATCTACAACGACATCTTGAAGACCAAGATGCAATCTACTTTCTCCGACGACGGACTTCACTCGGCACCACTCGGATTACCGAATACCGCCGAAATCTGCGCCAATCTTCTCACCTCCCCGACGGAGGCGATCTACTCGAGATGAAGACCTCTCGGTGCCGTTTGGATTACCAAACGTCGCCGAGATTTTCAGCAAACTTCTCTCCCGAGTCGGCGGCGACCCACTCGGAGGAGCCCACACCCCAAGCTCGACTCGGATCTGAACGATCCGGATCCGGTTACCCAGATCAAGGGAGGTCGCCGTCATCCTCCCATCATTCGGCTCCTGCTCATCTTCGGAGCTCAATGGATACCTCGCCCCGCCGGCTTCGACAACCTCTACGGCATCCCTTCGACGAAGCCGACAACTCCGACTGTCGCATGGACGTGAGCCGAAGTGCTTTGACGTCCTCATGGCCGAGCCGGATGAGTCCGACTCAGCCATGGCCGAAGGCTTGCTGAAGAAGAGCGAGCCAAGATGGAGCTCGAACGCAAGACACCAAGAAGACAAACAACGCAAGGATGAGGCCGAAAAGAGGAAGCGGGACCTACGTGCACCAACGATCCGCCGAGGCCATCCTCCAAACACGGGTCCGCAACACCAACATCTTCCAAACGTCACAGCAGAACGTTGTTGCCGCGCTCACCCTCTTATACACCGTCATGGAGACGGCACCTGCCAACGTGACTCCGATACTCGACAAGATCAATACCATCGTCGCCGCCACAGCAAACGGCCACCCCACCACCTCGGCACGAAGGCCGACTGAATCTGTGGCCGAAACGCCCGACAAGAGCCGGCTTCCGCCTCTGAGGTCAGGAGACTATAAGAGGCCCGAGCCAGATCGGTCGACGACCAGGCCAAGAGGCCCACCCCGCGAATCCACGCTAAAATACCAGGAGCAGATGGCCGACTCCCGCGACAAACGACACGGATGACCACCCGTCCACCACCGCGTCCGCCGCAATAGCTCCAGCTACCCGACCAGTCAACCGAAGACCCCGCCGAGTGATCTGCGGGAAGTCCTCGATCGCCGCTACCAGGAGCGCGACCGATGCACTCGGGAAGATCGGAGGAGATCACCCGATAGCGGCGACGACGGAGTACCAGCCTTCACTCGGGAGCTCCGCCGAGTGCATTGGCCGAGTGGGTTTAAGCCCACAGGGATTGAAAGGTACGATGGCAAGACCGACCCTTGCCATTCGAGCTGCAGGTGGCGACAACAAGGCTATGGCCAATTACCTGCCCGTGGCCCTCGCAAACTCAGCCAGAAATTGGCTCACGAGCCTGCCAAGAGGCTCAATCGGCTCGTGGAGCGAGCTGAGGGACCACTTCATCGCCAACTTCCAAGGTACCTTCGAGAGGCCCGGCACGCACTTCGACCTATACAACGTCATCCAAAAGCCGGACGAGCCTCTGAAGGATTACATTCGTCGTTTCTCCGAGAAGCGCAACAAGATCCCGAACATCACCGATGACATCATCATCGCCGCCTTCCAGAAGGGAGTCCGTGATGAGCTGCTCATCGGGAAGTTCGGGCGCAAACCACCGAAGACGGTGAAGCAAATGTTCGAGACGGCGAACTCATACGCCAAATCCAATGACGCCATTAAGACCGCCCGTCAAGACCGGCCCGATAGAAGGGAGGACAAACAAGCGGGAGGAAGCCGTACTCCTAAGAAGGATGGCGGCAACAACGGCAACCAGGGCCAGAAAGATCGCAAGCGCCGATCTGAGGACTTAGTGGCCGCAACCTCCAACACTCAACGCCGTCCCCGAGTCGCCGCCTACGACGCCATCATGAACGCCCAGTGCACCCACCATCCGAATCATAAGCACGCGGCGAAGGACTGCTTTATCTACAAGCAGTTCGCCGAACAGTACGCGGCGCAGCTCAACAAGAAGCCGACTGACGAGGCTGGCCCGTCTGACGCCAAAAAGAACAACGCGGCTGAAAATGCCGAACCTTTCCAAGACCCAGTGGGGGAGCTCAACCACATCTTCGGAGGTCCGCTAGCCTATGAGTCCAAGAGGAAACAGAAGCTAACTGACCGGGAGGTCAACGCGGCTCAACCCGAAGTCCCTCAATATCTGCGATGGTCGGAAGTGGCCATCACCTTTGACCGCTCGGATCATCCTGACCGAGTGGTTCACCCGGGGCGCTATCCACTCGTCCTAGACCCCGTGGTCCGCAACATCAGGCTTAAGCGCGTCCTCATCGATGGGGGCAGTGCCCTCAACATCCTGTTTGCCAAGACCATGGATGAGATGTAGATCCCAAGGGCCGAACTAAAGGCAAGCTCAGCCCCCTTCCACGGAGTTATCCCAGGGCTATCTTCTACACCACTCGGGCATATCTCCCTCCCAGTCACCTTCGGAGCCCGAGAGAACTTCCAAACGGAGAACGTCACCTTTGAGGTGGCCGACTAAACAAAGATATCACGCCATCATCGGAAGGCCCGCGCTTGCCAAGTTCATGGCGATCCCTCACTACACCTACCTCGCATGAAGATGCCGGGTCCCAACGGCGTCATCACTCTTCGCAGCGACGTGAAGCAGGCCTTCACCTGCGATAAGGAGAGCTGCGACATGGCCCAATCTCGCGAGAGATTACATGGCCAACAAGAAGTCCGATTGCTGCATCAACTCGGCAGAGGGTGAAGTCCCCGCGAAGAAGATAGCCAAATCGGGATCCGGCGACGCCAAGACCAAGAAGATCTCCCTTGATCCGTCGGATCCTCGAAAACCGCCGTAATCGGCGTTGACCTAGATCCCAAATAGGAAAGCGCGCTCGTCACCTTCCTCCAAAATAATAAAGATGTTTTTGCTTGAAAACCATCTGATATGCCTGGAATTCCTAGGGAGGTGATCAAGCACTCTTTGAACGTCAAAGATGATGCCAAACCGATAAAACAACAATTACGCAGATTCGTGCAGGATCAAAAAGACGCTATCAAAGAAGAACTCGCAAAGCTCTTGGCTGCCGGCTTCATTAAAGAAGTCCTCCATCCCGACTGGTTAGCCAACCCAGTCCTGGTCCGCAAGAAGACGGGGCAATGGCGCATGTGCGTTGACTATACCGACCTCAACAAAGCCTGCCCCAAAGATCCGTTCGGGCTGCCTCGCATCGACCAGGTCGTCGACTCAACAGCCGGTTGCCAACTCCTGAGTTTCCTGGACTGTTACTCGGGCTATCACCAGATCAGCTTAAAAGAATCCGACTGCCTGAAGACATCATTCATCACGCCGTTTGGGGCCTACTGCTACATTACCATGCCTTTCGGCTTGAAGAACGCCGGTGCCACATACCAACGCATGATCCAAAGATGTTTCCAGACGCAGATCGGCAAGAACGTTGAAGCTTATGTCGACAACGTTGTCATCAAGACCAAGCAGAAAGAAGACCTGATCGCCGACTTAGAAGAAACCTTTGCGAACATCCGGCCTTCGAATGAAGTTAAACCCGAGAAGTGCACTTTCGGTGTTCCATCGTGCAAACCGCTTCGGCTTCATGGTGTCACATCGCGGCATTGAAGCAAATCCGAAAAGATCAATGCCATCTTAAACATGAAACCCCCGAGTAACCAGAAACACGTTCAGAAGCTCACTGGCTGCATGGCGGCACTAAGCCGTTTCATATCCCGACTCGGCGAACGAGGCATGCCGTTCTTCAGACTGCTAAAGAAGACAGACGACTTCCAGTGGACCGCGGAAGCCAACAAAGCCTTTGAAGATTTCAAAGAGTTCCTTACAACGCCACCCGTCCTGGCCTCGCCTCAACCCCAGGAACCTCTGCTGCTGTACGTTTCAGCCACTCATCAAGTGATTAGTATGGTCCTTGTGGTCGAACGCGAAGAAGAAGGACGGGCTCAGAAGATTCAAAGGCCAATCTACTTTGTTAGCGAAGTATTGACAGGAGCCAAAATTCGCTACCCTCAGGTACAAAAACTGCTCTATGGTGTTCTAATAACCGCGAGGAAATTGGCACACTATTTTCAGGGTCACTCGGTCACCGTCGTCACGTCTTTCCCACTCGACGATGTCATCCACAACCGCGAGGCAACCGGACGCATCGCCAAGTGGGCCCTAGACCTGATGTCGCTGGACTTGACTTTTAAGGCAAGGACGTCCATAAAGTCACAAGTCTTGGCGGACTTCTTGGCCGAGTGGACTGAACAGCAAGAAAACGTGCCTCGGGAAGACCTCCAACACTAGACCATGCACTTCGACGGATCCAAGAGGATCACCGGCTTGGGAGCAGGAGTTGTGCTGATCTCCCCGACCGGGGAAAGGCTAAGATATGTCCTTCACCTCCACTTCTCCGCCTCACACAACGTTGCCAAGTACGAAGCTCTTCTACATGGATCGCGCCTCGCAGCTTTCACTCGGGATACGTCGGCTTATTGTGAAAGGCGACTCCCAGTGGTCGTCAATCAAGTGATGAAAGACTGGTCCCGCCTAAACGACACTATGGAGGCCTACCGGCAAGAGGTCCGCAAGCTTGAGGACAAGTTTGACGGGCTCGAACTCTCACATGTCCTGAGACATAACAACGAAGCCGCCGATGAGCTGGCTCAATTCGGATCTAAGCGTGAAGCTGCCCCAACAGACGTCTTTGTCGAACATCTCTACGAACCAACCATCACGGCAAAGACAACTCCCAACGAGCAAACCACGAACGAAGTCGCCACGACCGATACCGACTGGAGGACGCCGCTCATCAAATTCTTAACCCAGCAAGAGCTGCCGGATGACCGGGATGAAGCAGAACGCGTCCGGCGTCGTTCCCAAGCATATGTCATGGTTAACTCCGATCTGTACAAGAGAAGCCCCTCCGGAATTCTAATGAGGTGCATCACACCCGAAGACGGGAGGCAACTACTCCAAGACATCCACTCGGACATATGCGGAAGCCACGCGGCAGCACGCACTCTAGTTGGCAAAGCTTACAGGCAAGGTTTCTTCTGGCTTACCGCGGTCTCCGACGCGGATAAAGTCGTACGAACCTACGAAGGCTGCCAGTTTTTCACCCGACAAAGCCATGTCCCGGCCCAGGAGCTTCAAACAATCCCACTTTCCTGGCCGTTCGCGGTATGGGGGCTGGACATGGTTGGCCCTTTCAAAAAAGCTCCAGGAGGATTCACACACCTCTTCGTCGCAATCGACAAGTTCTCTAAGTGGATTGAGGCCAAGCCGGTCGCCACAATTACTGCTGATAAAGCACGGGACTTTTTCCTCAACATCGTGCACCGCTTCGGCATCCCAAACAGAATCATAACTGACAACGGGACTCAATTCACGGGAGGCATCTTCAAGGAATTCTGCGAAGACTTCGGAATCAAGATCTGCTACGCATCAGTAGCTCATCCCAAAAGCAACAGACAAGTCGAGCGAGCCAACGACATGGTCCTCCAAGGCATCAAGGCCCGCGTTTTCGACCGCCTAAACCCTTACGCTGGCAAGTGGGTCCAGGAACTTCCCTCGGTTTTATGGTCACTGCGGATCACACCCAGTCGAGCTACCGGCCAAACTCCCTTCTTTTTGGTTTATGGCGCAGAAGCCATGTTGCCAAATGAGATGGAATACGAATCCCTCCGGGTCCGCTGCTTCAACGATGAACGCTACGACCCTGACCGAGTGGATGACCTCACCCGATTGGAAGAGGCCCGTGAGGCGCCCTCATCCAATCGGCCAAATACCTTCAAGGGCTCGAAGATACCACGGTCGCAACGTGCGAGCACGAGCTTTCATTGTTGGCGACCTGGTCCTACGCAAGATCCGGACCACCAAAGACCGACACAAGTTATCTCCCTTATGGGAGGGACCGTACGTAATCGCTGAAGTGACTCGGCCCGGTGCCTACCGGCTAAAGCGTGAAGACGGGTCTATGGTGGAAAACTCTTGGAACATCGAGCATCTTCGACGATTTTACGCCTAATTCGGCTAAGGCTTCATGTTTTCCTTGACTGCCAACCTCAAGCAAGATGACTTCTTGAGTTAGCAGTTGGGGGCTGTACACATGTCAATAAAGCTTAAGTTTTCCTCATCAACTTTTGTGCATAATTTGGTTTATCATTGTTTAATGTCCTTCGATTCGAGTTCAGTGTCTAAGGACTGAGAGTTTTCCGATGACCTAGGCTTGATGACAGCCAGACGAAAACTACTTAAGAAATTTCAGCAAAAGCTCGGATCGAGGCATTAACATAAGTAAACTAAATATATCACAAGTTCTACATCAGAGCGTTACGGTTATGCGACATTTACAAGACAAAGTCAGAAAGACAAATCCAATCTTGAAATTGTTCACTACATCAAGGGATATTTTCTTCGCCGCCTCCTGCGCCTCACTCAACATGTCCAAGGCCTGCTCGTCGGTCGTTCCGTCAGCAAAGCCTTCCCCAACTGAGTGGATATCCACTCGGGGGTAGAGGGACTTGGTCTGTGCAAGAGCCAGACCAGCCCCCATGTTGGCTGCTTCGGTGATGTTGGCCAGATACCGGTCGGGAGCCAGCCGCAGCTTGTCGAATATTTCCACCGGCTCCAACGAACTGGCCCCAACTCCTTGATCGAATAAGGACAGCAAGATCGGCATAGCGGCATTAGCGACCTCTCCCCAGATCTCGTCGCTTTGTTTGACCCGTCCAAGCAAGACGTCGTATTGGGCTCGGGTCTTTACCTTGTAAGCTGCCAAAAGCTCCGGATCATTCAAAGCTCTCGGAAATAAAGCAGCGCAAGAAGTTTTACTCCAAAGAGCCTTACCTTCAAACTCGGCCTCCATCTCGGCTTTATCGAGGCTGACTGCCTCTAGCTGGACTTGAAGCGAATGGACCTCCGAAGAATTTTCTACAACAAAAAGAAGATCGTCAACAACCAAAATTAACATGGGAATCATGAAGAAACTTGGAGAGACGGGCTTACTCCCGATTGATCCTCGGAGGTCGAGGTTCGCCTCCCGAAGCTCTGCGATTTCCCTCCTTAAAGCCGCCTCCCTTGATGCGGCCTCCTCCCGAGTGGCCTTCAGCTGCCGCTGAACGTCCTCTAAGGAGTTCAGGTGGGGAACCAGCTTCTTTAGCACCTCAGATTTTGCCATGGAGCGGCAATATTCCTTCTGCGCGCAAAAACAGAGGAGTGGCCGACTGAAAGATAATGATAATACAATTAAAGAGAAAGACTAAGGCTTACGTTGAGCAACCGGGTCGCCTCGTTCAAGCTTTCGACAAAGGCATCCCTTTCATCTTTCTCGGCTTGCCGGTCCAGGATGATGCCCTGCCTTTCACCTTCTGAGTCCCGCCACTCGATCTTAATCGGGGAACCTGTGTTTCGAGGATCGCAACCGGAGATCTCCTCCACCGTGGTGGCAAATAAGAAGAACAAATGAAGACATGAAAGATTCAAACCGAAAGAGCAAAGGAGTACTTCAAAACAAATCTTACCAGTTTCGGCGGCCGCTTGCTTAGGTGGAGCGGCCCGGCTGGCCTCCTTCTTCTGACTCCGCGCCGAGTAGCCCTCAGTCGGGGGCGTTCTAACCGCGGCCTGAGGTTTTCCGGCCGATGACTGGTTTCCAGTCGGGATATCCCGGCTGGCGGCCGGGGGCTCCTTCCTCGGGGCATCCTTCTTCGGAGACGAAGGTTGCTTGCCCGGAGCGCTTGCGCTTGGTTGTGGACTCCGGGGCTTCGGCCCTGCTGGCCTTGGCACCTCGGGAGCAGCGGCTGGGGTTAGCCCTTCACTTCCCCCGGCAGGATCTATGTCCTGGGGCCTCCTGCGAAAGTGAACACAGCAGGGGTAAAGATAAAGAAAGTTTTTCAACGAAAGAGTTCGGACTTCGGTTACAGAGCGTACCGGGACGACCGGCGGATCTTCGGCGCCGTCCGCGGCGATCGCCTTAGAGGTGGGGTCTCGACTGGAGGAGCCGGGGCATCGTCATCCGAATCCTCAATTATTAGCCTCCTCTTGCTCGCCCGCTTGTTTGTGTCCTCACTCGGGGCCGCTCGCTTCCCGACTGGATCGCTCTGGATCTTAATCCCGCCAGCCGGCTTCTTAGCGGGGCGACGCGGCGCATCATCGTGGGATACCTTGTATGGCTTGGAGGTGACAGAAGCATTTTCCTGCAGAAGAAAGAGTGCACAACGCTAAGAGACAAGATATCAAGATTGAAAAACGTTATGAAGTAACCATCGGCTTACTGGAGGAGGAGGTCGGTGGATGCTGAATGGAAGAACCGCAGAATGAGGGCCCGCTCAACTGCGATTCCATCGAGAAGATCTTGTACATTCGGATCTTCGGATCTCGTAGCCGAGTGGATCTGGATCTTCCCGATTGGGGTCCGTTCCGCCTTCATACTCGAAGGCCGGCTTCGACCGTTCCTTGATCGGCGCCGCCGGCACTGATGAAGTGCCGAGTGATTTGCTCTCCGCGAAGACCCTTTTGTTTCATCGCCGGATCTTCGCAAGTAGCTTGTTGGCCTCGTCCCCAATCTTGGGCTACGGGACAGTGCTCCAAGTTGGACTGGGGACAGGAGGAAGGCCGATGAACGGGCAGGCCGGGTTCAAGGTTGCTAACATAGAACCAGCCGCATGCCATCCCTTGTTGGAAGACTTCAAGGGAAGAAGAAAATACTCCTTGCGGAGAGATCCGCGGAGTTGGAAACCTGCCCCGCCAACGACGCATGGGTGGTCCTTGTTTGGATATGGCTTGAGATAGAACATGCGGCGGAAGAGTTGGAAGTGGGGGAGGATGCCAAGGAATGCTTCGCACACATGAATAAAGAGGGCGATGTGAAGCATTGAGTTGGGGTTCAGATGGTAGAGTTGAAGCCCATAGTACTCCAAAAGCCCCCGGAAGAACTCGGAGGTGGGAAGGCTGAACCCGCAATAGAAGAAGGAAGTGAAAACAACGAGCTCACCGGTGTTTGGGGTTGGGAAGTCCTCCCTCGCCGCCGGGCGCCATCCCACGATCTCCTTTGGCGGAAGCACGCCGTGCTTCACCATTTCTTTGAGGGTGGATTCCCTCACCTCTGAAGCGGCCCATTGGTCGAACGGAATCCTCTTTTCCTCCTCCATGAGAGTGGTGTTGATGGGAAGTGGATCTGATCGGAAAAGGTCGGGCTTTTGGACAAAGGAACGTGGGAGATTTGGCTTCGGAGGCTGGTTGTTGCTAAGAGCGAGTTCCTAGATGGATGGATTTGGGAGCGCGCGAGTCTAGGGTTCTCCGCAGTGAACTGGTGAACAGTACTGCAAGAAGGGGAATTTTTTGGAAGATGAAGAGGCGGGGACGACCTCGTGCCTTTATAGAAAGATTTGAGGGTTGCGCTAGGTTTTCTGGTGATTGGGCCGAGCCCATAAGAAAATCTACGGCCCAGCTAAGGTGTGGCCCGACGCGTGGCCTTAGGGACTTAAGCAGATGAGCTTAAGCAGATTTGCTCTGGCAATATGCGCGTGTCCGAGTGCCCTGTACCTTTGAAAATCCTTTCACACCGCGGTTTGCTTGACTTCATGAGAAGCTGGCACGATGCAACTTGGAAGGTGACCGACAGCTAAGTTTTTATAGCTGCCTTGATGACAAGGGTTGTTTGGTTTTTTGGCATTTGACTAAGTGATCTTATCAATGCTATCTATTTTTCCACCTTGGTGAAGATCTTTATAGATTGAGACCAGTATTATGGCATAAGCTATTTAATAACTTGGTCATATTTTTCATATGATTGAAAGAACTTGTTTTCTCATGAGGGTTGATTAAAATATTTGTTTCGGGATGACTCGAGCAGATCCACTCGGATAAGCATGAGCTTACCGAGTGCTTTTCACCCACGAGGGTTGATTGAGTTGTTTGTTTTGAGATGACTCGGGCAAATTCACTCGGATGAGTATGAACTTGCCGAGTAATGAGATTTCTATGATTGCTTTAGCATGAGCTAGGCATATATATGAGAATAATTTTTTATAGTTCTTGACTATATGCTTAGCCTATTTTTGACTAACCACATAGTCGGGGGCTACACCTAATTAGGTGCATCAGGAGATGCACCTAGATATTTTTTTTGAGAATTTTTTAGATATTTTTCCAGCCCTTCACAGTCTTTGGAGCCACTCGGGAAGATTCAGGCAGAGATGATGGAATCACTCGGCGCCAAAAGCACTCGATCAAAGAGGTTTTTGGTTGTGTGTTATTTTGGTCTGAAGTTGAGCTGTCTCGTCGACTGAAAAGGACTCGAGGGCTACTGTGGAGATTATGGCAATGGGGTATCTACATGGCAAGCTTATCCGACTGGAGGTAGGGATAGATTGCGCCTGCCATATCTATAAACCGAACATGACTTGGGTGTTACGATTGCCGATAGAGATAAGGCAATCGGCCTATAGTCACGGTTTGGTAAGATTGAGGAAACTAACTTAGAGTAAGATAGGGTTTCCGATCTGTAAGCCCTCCTCCCAAGACTATATAAGGGGGGTAAGGGGCGTCCCTTGGGGGATATCAGATTATAGATACGATTTCATAAGCAAGAGCTTTAGACACACGAGATCAATAAAGACACTCAGCGGATCGAATCCACCGAAACAGGAGTAGGGTATTACCTCACGAGAGGGCCTGAACCTGTCTAAATCTTCTTCTTCTCCTAACCCATTGTGCTTGGCGATCTTGACTGCGACCCCAGAAATCATATTGCCGAAACCAAGTTTCGACACTGGTTGAACACACCCCGTCTCCGAGCCGTTTCCCCGTCACGTCATCCGTGCGGCTCGCGGTCGTGGCGAGCGCCTGCCGAATTCGTGCCGCCCACGCGAAGTCGTGGTGGAGCATGTCGTGCGCGAGAGCGACGGTGGCGGTAATTGGCCGCAGCTGACCAAGACCAACTACGACACATGGTCGTTGTTGATGAAGCTGAAGCTACACGTGCATTGCTTGTGGGACATTGTCGAGACCGGAGACGCGGAGTACCACGACGACCAGACGACATTGGAGGCTATTTGCTCCGCCGTCCCACCTGACGTCCCACCTGAGATGGTTCCCACCCTGGTGACCAAGCCGTCGGCCAAGGATGCGTGGGAGGCCATCAGAACGATGTGAATTGGCGACGAGCGCGTGCGGAAGTCGACGGCGCAGTCCTTGCGGGCGAAGTACGAGCAAATTACTTTTCATGCCGATGAGTCTGTAGAAGATTTCACCCTCGGCCTCACCAATGTCGTGCAGCGCCTCGCCATCCTCGGTGATTCGGAGCCCGAAGCGAAGGTGGTCCAGAAGTATCTGCGTGTCGCTCGTCCCCGCTACAAACAACTCGTCGTCTCCATTGAGACACTGCTACACATCGATGAGCTCTCCGTCGGGGAGGTTACCGGGCGACCGAAGGCAGCGAGTGATGACGATCCACCGACGACGAACGCCTCCGGCCAGCTCTTGCTAACCAAGGAGCAGTGGCTCGAGCAGTACAAGGCCGGCGATGGGGGTAGCCGTGGCGGCTCCAGCTCTGGCGGGCGCGGCAAGTGCCAAGCAGGGGACACGGGCACGGTTGTAGGATCAAGATGTCGACTAGAGGGGGTGAATAGACAATTTAAAACTAAATAACACTAAATCAAAACTAACATAAGTTGCTAGGCTTGGTGAGGAACAAGTCTAACTAAGCAACTATGTTATATTTTACAAACCTAGGGTGATAATGGCTCAAGTATGTCTCTATAAATGTAAATTTCACAAAAGTAAATGTAATAAATGAGACAAGAGACAAGAAATTTTTCACCTAAGGTTCAGAAACTCGTCGATTTCCTAATCCCCGTTGAGGCGAGCCCAACTCCATCGCTCAACCACGAATCCATCACATGCCCCCTTCGTCAAGGGGTGGGCAAGGTGGGGGCCGGCCCATGGAGAGAACTATCCAAGCCTCGATCACTAGGGGTAGTTCTTCCTTCACTTTGAAGGTGGTGAACTCCAAACCACTCACAAAACCGGCGCCGGGCCTCCTCCACAATCTTCTCGGAGAGGTCACCGGCAACTCCTACACAAGCCGTCTAGGAGGCGACAACCTCCAAGAGTAACAAGCAACGACGCGGCTCGAAGATGATCAAGTGTCACACTAGCTCTACAATGAAGCAATGCACTTGGCTCTTGGCTAAAACAACTCTCAACTACAACAAATGGATGAACACTAGCTCAAGTGAGTGTGGGAGAGATGCAAGAAGTATATGCAAATGAAGTATGTGCCAAGAAGTAGTCCCTTGCTGCCAATGGGGGGGTATTTATACCCCACACAAAGAAAACTAGCCGTTACGGACGAAATCCACCAACTCTGCTGGCTGCCGGTCACACCGGCGAAGGATGGCCAGTCAGACCGGCCTAAGATGTAATGATTAGAAAACTAGCCATTACAGTGCATTTAATGCTCTGACAACAGGGAGGCCGATCAGACCGGATGCCAGATGGCCGGTCAGACCGCCCACAGCTCGCTCTGACCCCCATCGGCTCGGTCTGACTTTTTACGGCTCTGGCGGCTCTGGATCGCCAGGCCAAAGGGGATCAAAGGGGTTGGTCAGACCAGAAGAGTATGGCCGGTCAGACCGCCACAAAGGGCCGGTCAGACCGTGCAAAGACCTCCGGTCAGACCGCCCCAAGGGCCCGGTCAGGCCGGATACACATCCACGGTCAGACCGGCCTTGGACAGAAAGTGAGAAGATTTCAAAGAAAGCCAAGTCTAAATGAAAATGACCTAATGTGACATTTTGATCATCTCTTGCTTAGGTCATTACCCATCTTCATAGTACGGCAAAGCTATAAATAGAATCTACGAAATTTGATCGCCCAAACTCCTCGATCAATTAAAATAAACCATTAGTTTTACCGTCTTCAATCCTTTTGCATTGTGCCATCGGAAATAATCCTCGGTGATCATCCATGCACTCTTATTGTGTGAACCTAGCTCAAATATATGTAACTCGAAATAATCGTTAGTCCACAATTAGCGCTTGTCATTAATTACCAAAACAAACAACGGGGCCTAGATGCTTCAATTGTTAGTGATATGCCCTAGAGGCAACATGGAGATGTTGGATATCACGTCAATATTTATGTATAAATGAATAAAGTGTTATTCAATTCCATAAAATAGACATGTTGTATTGATCAATAAGTACGTGACTTATTTATGAGACTCTTTATGTATGAATCTATTTCTAAACGATCCCTGATCATATGTCATATTGTTGGAACAAATATGATTCTAAGATCGACATGTTTATTGATTGATGATCATGTCTCATAGATAATGGGTATGGAGATACCAAATCAATAAACATGGACACATGTGTTAGAGAACACATTGTTGGATAGACCCACCATGAGACACTACAGAATTAATGTGCCATTAGTTGGTCTCGGTAGTGTTGGTACAAAGTCCTCGGACCTGAGATCACCATGGATTCCAACATGTGTAGTAGCCTACTTTGGGACTACCAAACGCTATTCCGTAATCGGGTAGTTATAAAGGTAGTTTTCGGGTTTGCTATGAAACATGGAGTGGGATGTGAGTGATCAAGATGGAATTTGCCCTCTTTTGGAGAGATATCTCTGGGCCCTCGAGGTAATGGATTATGGAAATGCATGGCCATGCTAAGTTGATTGAGAAGTCAATCAACGCATGATAATCCAATACGGTTCGAGTGAATGGTTAAGCTATTGAAGGGATGGCACACATCTTGCCTATAGCTTAATTGGTATCGTGAGGCAAAGGGATTTGTGTACACATTACAGGTTCGAGCCGATATTATTCTTGTATACTATGGTGTCAATATGTGCCGCTAGGCGCCGCTTGACGCTGGTCGGCGAGTTGGACTCGAGCCGACGATCGGCTAAGTTAGACTATAGCCGAAACCGAGTATACCTGAACCTACTGTGGTCGCACGCTTAAGGGGATAGAATAGATATTCGAGTTGGACTCGGATACGGCTCAATCGGATAGGGATCCGATCGGATAGAGTCCTATGGGCTTACGACGTGTGGGCGGCCGACTCTATGAGATTCGGATAGGATCCGATTTGAAATAGAGTCCTGATCGGCCACTAGTCCCAGTCGGCCAACTCTATATATAGGGGCGAGGGGTGGAGAGCTGCGATACAGTCAGTTGTATCGCGTTGAACCGAATACGCAACAAAAGTCGCCGAGATCAATCTCCACGGAAACCCTCCCCACTTTCGAGCCAAACCCTAGCCTTGCATCGCGTGCTGCACACGGGTGTACGGCGTTTGTCCCCGGACATGTGGATACCGGTAGAGGCGCTGCTACGTTGCGCGCCGTTAATCGGCTCGGATCGGGCTGCGGTCGAGCGCATCGGAGCGAGGCGCGAGAACACGCGACGGACGCCGGATCGGCTACGGCATCTGCGAATCGGCGATTGGCGAATCGGCTGTCCCGGGTATCGAGTGTCGGCTTGCGAGAATAGGCTACACTGCTCCAAATTGGATAGCCCGATTGGTCAAGTTCCGCGCACACTCGATCGGTAACGATCTATCGGCCCTTACTTGCAAGTGTTCCTGGTTTGCGCGGTAAAAGTTTTTATTTTCGGCTAGCGTAGCCTCCGCGTAACCCTTCATCAATCTCTCTCTTTTTGGTAATTGATGACAAACACCATAAATATATATAATAGGCATGAACCAAGAACACAAAAGAGCAGAAAATATAGTATATGCTCCCCCTAAACATGTGCATAATAATCACAAATATCAACAAAACATAGAGATCTTCCATCATAAAAGCATATGACACAAAGACAATAATCATCTATCGGCCCTACTTGCGCGGTAACGATCTATTGGCCCTTACTTGCAAGTGTTCCTGGTTTGCGCGGTAAAAGTTTTTGTTTTCGGCTAGCGTAGCCTCCGCGTAACCCTTCAGTGGTATCAGAGCTAATCTTGCTTAGTTCGGGTTTTAGATTGGATCTGGAACAAGTTTTGCGCACGGGTTGATTAGATCAATCGGTTTTACGGGATCTGTTGAGGAGAGTTAATGGTAATTGCGTTCCTTGATAGTGTATCGGAACGGCGTAATGTGATTACGTCGAAGCAATTTCCATATAACTCGGTTTGAGTCGGCTTCTAGATAGCGTTCCTTGATAGTGTATCGGAACGGTATAATGTGATTATGCCGAAGCTATCTCGTAGTCCGATCTTGTTTGCTACCTCGCGCCTACGCAAACCATCTCCCTTGATAGTGTATCGGGACGACATAATATGATTATGCCGACATGGTTTCCGTAAGCGATTTCATAGATTGGATCTATGAATTTCGTGTGGTGTTCCGGGCGCTGCCCGGAAGCCCGCGAGCCGTGTGCGTACCCCCTTATAGGTCGTCTCGATGCCGTTTCTCGCGATAGGTAGAAAACGTTTCTACGCCTAACTTGTTTTTGCAGAGAATGCTTTGAGATGGTATGGCCCTATTGTATGTATGAGATGCATGTGATGCATGTAATATTCTTTCATATGTGCAATCCCCGTAATATTCTTTCATACGTGCAATGCTTGTAATATTGTTTCACGACTGCGAGTCGATGTAATCTTCAATTAGAGCTTCTATAGTAGTAGCTTAGTTTGAAGATATCAAGCATTCGACACTCGGAAGAACGGTGATGAAGATGGAGATCCTCTACACCGGCATGGAGATAGAGATCACCATGTGAAGGGGGCCATACTATTTCATGCTATTCTACTTGCTTTCATATGTGATATGTTTGTTTGATAGGATAGCATCCCTCACAATATTAAGTAGTAATGATGCCCTTCCAAATGTTGCACTGGTCCACCGTTATGCTCGTCAATGGTGGGTCCGCCAAAGCAGAGTGCCATTCTCTATCATAACACGAGAGGGTATATGTCGGACATATACACAGAGCATTTGGTTTACTTAACAAGGCTATCAAAACAGTTTTGGGCCTTGGGGCATAGGTTGGGGCCGGGCATGGAGATGCCACACCAACAACAAGAGTCACATAGAGATGTGATTAGCAAGGAGTTGCTTATCGATGTTACTAATTTTCTAGCGTGATGCCAAAGCTCACTAGAAAATTAACTAACATGTGGATCTTGACCCAATACGTAACCTAGAAGGAAGGTGTAAAATACGTAACGGAGTCTAATGTTAAATTGTTTAACAATAGACATAGCATAAACATTGTGCTAAACTTTGCTTTTTCTGTTGTAGAATAAATGGCGGCTAATACTACACCCAGACCTTTAATTTGTGATCTATTCTCGAAAAGGAAAAATTAAATGGAACAAACTTTATGGATTGGTATCGCAACTTGAGAATTGTTCTCAAGCAAGAGCGTAAGGAGTACGTTCTTGAAGTACCTTATCCGGGAGGATTTGCCAAATAATGCCACCGCAATCGCACGGAGGGCTTATGAGAAGCACACTAATGATGCCCTAGATATAAGCTCTCTCATGCTTGCTACAATGTCCCCCGAGCTTCGTAAGCAATATGAGAGCAACGATGCTCACACTATTATTCGGGGACTACGTGGTATGTTTGAGAACCAAGCTCGGGCCGAGAGGTTCAACACCTCAAAGTCCTTGTTTGTGTGCAGCTTGTTGAAGGGAATCCCGTCATCCGCATGTGATAAAAATGATTGGCTACATTGAGAGTCCGGAAAACTAGGTTTTCCCCTAGCCAAGAGTTGGCTACCGATGTGATTCTCTAGTCGCTCCCTCCGAGCTTCGAGCCATTCATATTGAATTATCACATGAACAATATGGATAGAACCTTGGCTGAATTGCATGGGATGCTAGAGACAATGAGGAGAGTATCCAAAGAATGGTCATCATGTGATGATGATGCGAAGGCTAAGCGCAAACCACTGTCAAGAAACTTTGCACCAAGAGGAAGTTAACTCTCGATAAGATCGCGAGTGCCTCCAATGCAAAGAATGGCAAGAAGGGGTTGGCGGCATCGATGCCGTTTGCTTCTATTGCAAGGAGACAGCCACCGGAAGAGGAACTGCAAGAAGTACATGGAGGATCTCAAAAAGAAGCAAAGTACGACTTCGCGTATTAATGTTATAGACATTAATCTTTCTACTTCACCTACCGACTCTTGGGTATTTGATACCGATCGTAGCTCATATTTGCAAATCGTTGCGGGAATGAGAAGAAGTAGAGGATTGAGAAGGGGCGAGGTGAACTCGCGCTCGACAATGGAGCAACCGTTGCTACGCTTGCGTCGGCACAGATACCACTTCATCTACCTTCAGAATAGTTTTGGAATTGAATAATTGTTATTGTGTTCCAACACTATGTCAAAACGTTATTTCCGCTTCATGTTTGCAAGCGGAAGGATATGATTTTAGATCAATGAACAATGGTTGTTCAATATATCTCGAGATATGTTCTATTTCCATGCTCCATTGGTGAATGGATTATACGTTTTGAATCTTGAAGCGTCTCCCATCTATAACATTAATACGTAAAGGCAACTCTCTAATGATATAAACCCCACGTTTATTTGGCATTGTCGCTTAGGCCATATAAATAAGAAACGCATGGAGAAGCTCCATAAGGATGGACTGCTTCACTCTTTTGATTTTGAATCATTTGAGACATGTGAGTCTTGTTTACTTGGTAAGATGACAAAGGCACCTTTCACGGGACATAGTGAGAGAGCAAGTGACTTATTGGCACTCGTACATACCGATGTATGTGGACCAATGAGCTCAACGGCCGAGGTGGTTATCGCACTTCATTACCTTTACCGATGACTTTAGTAGATATGGTTATATTTACTTAATGAGGCATAAGTCCGAATCCTTTGAAAAGTTCAAAGAATTCCATAATAAAGTACGTAATCATTTAGGGAAAACAATCAAGTTTCTACGATCGAATCGTGGAGGAGAATACTTGATCCAAGAGTTTGGTAATCATCCAAAGATTGTGGAATTGTTCCACGCTTGACTCGCCAGAACTCCACAATGGAACGGAGTGTCCGAACGGAGAAATCGCACCTTGTTGGACATGGTGCGGTCGATGATGAGCCAAAGTGATCTTCCGTTATCCTTCGGGGATATGCTCTTGAAACATTGCGCTCACACTAAATAGAGTTCCATCTAAGTCAGTGAAAAGACACCATATGAGATATCAACAGGGGCAACCCCTTGTTTGTCTTTTCTCAAAATTTGGGGATGCGAAGCTTATGTAAAACGTTTATACCGACAAGCTCACACCCAAATCGACAAGTGCTTCTTTGTGGGATATCCTAAGGAAACTAAGGGATATTACTTTTATAATTGGGAACAAGGCAAAGTGTTTGTCGCCCGACACGGTGTCTTCTTAGAGAAAGAGTTTCTTTCAAGAAGGGTTAGTGGGAGCAGGTGCATCTTGAAGAAGTTCAAGAAACACCGTAAAACGTTTCAGACCACGTAACCACAACAGAGGAGCAAAGTGTTGTGCCACCGCAGATACACCAGCCCACGGAGGTCCGAGAGATCACGTCGTGCACCGAGTACACAGTGCGAAACAACGTGATATATTGTTGTTGGACAATGATGAACCTAAGACCTATGAGAAAGCGATGGTGGGACCCGATTCCAATAAGTGGCTTGGAGCCATGAAATCCGAAATAGAATCCATGTACGACAATCAAGTTTGGAACTTGGTTGATCCACTCGATGGTGTCAAAACCATTGAGTGTAAATGGGTTTTTAAGAAAAGGCCGATATGGATGGAAATGTTCACATCTATAAGGCGCGATTGGTGACGAAAGGTTTGAAACAGATTCAAGGAGTTGATTATGATGAAACCTTCTCGCCCGTCACAATGCTTAAATCTATTCGGATTATCCTAGCGATTGCTGCATATTTCGATTATGAGATATGGAAGATGGATGTCAAAACGGCTTTCCTAAATGGAAACCTAAGCGAGGATGTATACATGATACAACCTCGGGTTTTGTCGATCCAGAATCGCCTAGAAAGATATGCAAGCTACGAAATCCATTTATGGATTGAAGCAAGCATCTCGGAGTTGGAATATTCATTTTGATGAAGTAATCAAAAGGTTTGGTTTCATCAAAAACGAAGAAGAGGCCTGTGTTTACAAAAAGGTCGGTGGGAGCGCAATTGTATTTCTAATCTTATATGTGGATGACATATTGTTGATTGGAAATGATATCCCTATGCTTGAGTCCGTCAAGTCTTCATTGAAAAATAGTTTTTCCATGAAAGACTTAGGGGAGGCAAGATACATATTAGCATTCGGATCTATAGAGATAGATCCAAGAGGCTAATTGGATTAAGCCAAAGTACATACATTGACCAGTGTTGAAAAGGTTCAACATGCATGATTCCAAGAAAGGTTTCTTGCCCATGTCACATGGCATTAATCTTAGCAAGAATCGGTGTCCTCGACACATGATGAGCGGAATAAGATGGGTATGGTTCCATATGCTTCGGCAATTGGATCCATCATGTATGCCATGCTTTGTATACGCCCCGATGTCTCGTACGCTTTGAGTGCTACGAGCAGATACTCGCCGATCCAGTGAAGGTCACTGGACTACCATAAAGAATATCCTTAAGTACTTGAGAAGAACTAAGGATATGTTCCTAGTCTATGGAGGTGAAGAAGAGCTCGTTGTAAGTGGTTACACCGATGCTAGCTTCCAAACAAACAAGGATGATTATAGATCGCAATTTGGGTTTGTGTTCCGTCCGAACGGAGGCGCAGCCACTGGAAGAGTTCCAAGCAGATACCGTTGCCGATTCTACAATGGAGGCCGAGTACATTGCCGCTAAGAAGCCGCAAAGGAGGCTGTTTGGATCAAGAAATTCGTTTCTGAGCTTGGTGTGATGACTAGTGCGACTGGTTCCCACCTGAGATGGTTCCCACCCTGGCACCAAGCCGTCGGCCAAGGATGCGTGGGAGGCCATCAGAACGATGTGAATTGGCGATGAGCGCGTGCGGAAGTCGACGGCGCAGCCCTTGCGGGCAAAGTACGAGCAAATTACTTTTCATGCCGATGAGTCTGTAGAAGATTTCACCCTCGGCCTCACCAATGTCGTGCAGCGCCTCGCCATCCTCGGTGATTCGGAGCCCGAAGCGAAGGTGGTCCAGAAGTATCTGCGCGTCGCTCGTCCCCGCTACAAACAACTCGTCGTCTCCATTGAGACACTGCTACACATCGATGAGCTCTCCGTCGGGGAGGTTACCGGGCGACCGAAGGCAGCGAGTGATGATGATCCACCGACGACGAACGCCTCCGGCCAGCTCTTGCTAACCAAGGAGCAGTGGCTCGAGCAGTACAAGGCCGGCGATGGGGGTAGCCGTGGCGGCTCCAGCTTTGGCGGGCGCGGCAAGTGCCAAGCAGGGGACACGGGCACGGTTGTAGGATCAAGATGTCGACTAGAGGGGGTGAATAGACAATTTAAAACTAAATAACACTAAATCAAAACTAACGTAAGTTGCTAGGCTTGGTGATGAACAAGTCTAACTAATCAACTATGTTATATTTTACAAACCTAGGGTGATAATGGCTCAAGTATGTCTCTATAAATGTAAATTTCACAAAAGTAAATGTAATAAATGAGACAAGAGACAAGAAATTTTTCACCTAAGGTTCAGAAACTCGTCGATTTCCTAATCCTCGTTGAGGCGAGCCCAACTCCATCGCTCAACCACGAATCCACCACATGCCCCCTTCGTCAAGGGGTGGGCAAGGTGGGAGCCGGCCCACGGAGAGAACTATCCAAGCCTCGATCACTAGGGGTAGTTCTTCCTTCACTTTGAAGGTGGTGAACTCCAAACCACTCACAAAACCGGCGCCGGGCCTCCTCCACAATCTTCTCGGAGAGGTCACCGGGCAACTCCTACACAAGCCGTCTAGGAGGCGACAACCTCCAAGAGTAACAAGCAACGACGCGGCTCGAAGATGATCAAGTGTCACACTAGCTCTACAATGAAGCAATGCACTTGGCTCTTGGCTAAAACAACTCTCAACCACAACAAATGGATGAACACTAGCTCAAGTGAGTGTGGGAGAGATGCAAGAGGTGTATGCAAATGAAGTATGTGCCAAGAAGTAGTCCCTTGCTGCCAATGGGGGGGTATTTATACCCCACACAAAGAAAACTATCCGTTAGGGACGAAATCCACCAACTCTGCTGGCTGCCGGTCAGACCGGCGAAGGATGGCCAGTCAGACCGGCCTAAGATGTAATGATTAGAAAACTAGCCATTACAGTGCATTTAATGCTCTGACAACAGGGAGGCCGATCAGACCGGATGCCAGATGGCCGGTCAGACCGCCCACAGCTCGCTCTGACCCCCATCGGCTCGGTCTGACTTTTTACGGCTCTGGCGGCTCTGGATTGCCAGGCCAAAGGGGATCAAAGGGGTCGGTCAGACCGGAAGAGTATGGCCGGTCAGACCGCCACAAAGGGCTGGTCAGACCGTGCAAAGACCTCCGGTCAGACCGCCCCAAGGGCCCGGTCAGGCCGGATACACATCCACGGTCAGACCGGCCTTGGACAGAAAGTGAGAAGATTTCAAAGAAAGCCAAGTCTAAATGAAAATGACCTAATGTGACATTTTGATCATCTCTTGCTTAGGTCATTACCCATCTTCATAGTACGGCAAAGCTATAAATAGAATCTACGAAATTTGATCGCCCAAACTCCTCGATCAATTAAAATAAACCATTAGTTTTACCGTCTTCAATCCTTTTGCATTATGCCATCGGAAATAATCCTCGGTGATCATCCATGCACTCTTATTGTGTGAACCTAGCTCAAATATATGTAACTCGAAATAATCGTTAGTCCACAATTAGCGCTTGTCATTAATTACCAAAACAAACAACGGGGCCTAGATGCTTCAATTGTTAGTGATATGCCCTAGAGGCAACATGGAGATGTTGGATATCACGTCAATGTTTATGTATAAATGAATAAAGTGTTATTCAGTTCCATAAAATAGACATCTTGTATTGATCAATAAGTACGTGACTTATTTATGAGACTCTTTATGTATGAATCTATTTCTAAACGATCCCTGATCATATGTCATATTGTTGGAACAAATATGATTCTAAGATCGGCATGTTTATTGATTGATGATCATGTCTCATAGATCATGGGTATGGAGATACCAAATCAATAAACATGGACACATGTGTTAGAGAACACATTGTTGGATAGACCCACCACGAGACACTACAGGAATTAATGTGCCATTAGTTGGTCTCAGGTAGTGTTGGTACAAAGTCCTTAGACCTGAGATCACCATGGATTCCAACATGTGTAGTAGCCTACTTTGGGACTACCAAACGCTATTCCATAACTGGGTAGTTATAAAGGTAGTTTTTGGGTTTGCTATGAAACATGGAGTGGGATGTGAGTGATCAAGATGAAATTTGCCCCTCCTTTGGAGAGATATCTCTGGCCCCTCGAGGTAATGGATTATGGAAATGCATGGCCATGCTAAGTTGATTGAGGAGTCAATCAATGATGATAATCCAATACGGTTCGAGTGAATGGTTAAGCTATTGAAGGGATGGCACACATCTTGCCTATAGCTTAATTGGTATCGTGAGGCAAAGGGATTTGTGTACACATTACAGGTTCAGGGCCGATATTATTCTTGTATACTATGGTGTCAATATGTGCTGCTAGGCGCCGCTGTTGACGGGTCGGCGAGTTGGACTCGAGCCGACGATCGCCTAAGTTAGACTATAGCCGAAACCGAGTATACCTGAACCTGCTGGGTCGCACGCTTAAGGGGATAGAATAGATATTCGAGTTGGACTCGGATACGGCTCGATCGGATAGGGATCCGATCGGATAGAGTCCTATGGGCTTACGACGTGTGGGCGGCCGACTCTATGAGATTCGGATAGGATCCGATTTGAAATAGAGTCCTGATCGGCCACTAGTCCCAGTCGGCCAACTCTATATAAAGGGGCGAGGGGTGGAGAGCTGCGATACAGTCAGTTGTATGTCGTTGAACCGAATCTGCAACAAAAGTCGCCGAGATCAATCTCCACGGAAACCCTCCCCACTTTCGAGCCAAACCCTAGCCTTGCATCGCGTGCTAGCACACGGGTGTACGGCGTTTTGTCCCTAGACGTGTGGATACCGGTAGAGACACTGCTACGTTGCGCGCTGTTAATCGGCTTCGGATCGGCTGCGATCGAGCGCATCGGAGCGAGGCGCGAGAACACAGTCGGACGACCCGGATCGGCTACGGCATCTGCGAATCGGCTGATTGGCGAATCGGCTGTCCCCGGGTATCGGCTGTCGGCTTGCGAGAATCGGCTACACTGTTCCGAATCGGATAGCCCTGATTGGCTGTTTCCGCTGCACACTCTGATCGGTAACGATCTATCGGCCCTTACTTGCAAGTGTTCCTGGTTTGCGCGGTAAAAGTTTTTATTTTCGGCTAGCGTAGCCTCCGCGTAACCCTTCATCAATCTCTCTCTTTTTGGTAATTGATGACAAACACCATAAATATATATAATAGGCATGAACCAAGAACACAAAAGAGCAGAAAATATAGTATATGCTCCCCCTAAACATGTGCATAATAATCACAAATATCAACAAAACATAGAGATCTTCCATCATAAAAGCATATGACACAAAGACAATAATCATCTATCATGAGATATCCATAAAGATAATCATCCAATCCTCAAAATAAGTTCACTAGGCTATTACAAGACCACGAAGGGCCTAAAACTCACAAGAGATTAACAAAACGATAAAAACACACAAGATAGATATAGTATTAGCCCATTACATATATAGCCCTCCACGTTAGCCTAGTACATATGAGGACTAACCTCACTAACTCTAATCCCATTCCACCTTAGAAAAAGAAAGTTCTTTCTTCTCCTCTAAGATAGTCTTCTCCCCTTTTTGGCATCAAGTACCAAAAAAGCTTCACTCTTGAGGAGGAGAAGGAGGACGTGGAATGGGATAGTGAGAAGAACCGGAGCGCTCACGGCGACGAGAGTAGACATAGGCTTGAGCGGTCTCCAAAGCAGTCATGCGCCGGTCCAACGTGTCCACTTGATTGGACAATCTTCCCACATTAAAATGCAAACTACCCACATCAGTCCTTAGCCCCCTAACATCCTCATGCATGGCTTCTTGCCCAGTGCTCAACCTTGCCATGTTATCATTTAGGGAATTTATGGCCTCTAGCATCGGGTTGAAGTAATCCTGAGGCGGAATTCCAAAGTAAGCATACTGTGGGGTGAAGTAAGAACCAAAACCTTGAGGAGGAGGAGGTGGTGGAGGTGCCGCACTTGAACTTGCTCCATGATCAAACTATGGTTGTCTCATCCTAGGAACACGAGGAGTGCCAAGCTAAAGACGAGGCTTATACTGCTTGTGCTCCTTATGATTGTTTGTGCTCCTTATGATTGTTTCTGGCATGTCCAAGTTTTTCTTGAATCAATCTCATGATGTAGGGCGCATAGTAGATACCTTGACCAAAGGTACCCTTGGAGATAGCAATCTCTTGCATCATGAGATTTACCACATCAAACTGACGATCCTGGAGGATTGCAACGATCACATGATAAGCTACTCCCCTGATCTCATCATTGTTGCCACATCGAGGAAGGATGGTGGCCCGCACTATCATGTTCACAACACTGGGAATAGTCCTCAAACCTGCAACCTTCCCATATGTGTGCCTCCCTCCATCCTCATAGAACTGTTCTAGGTCATCAATGGAGAATGGGTTGTGGGCTTGTTCCTCATGCAGATAATCTCCAAAGTCAAAACGGATGTTGAGCAACCTCCGGAACTCCCTTCTAGAGACAGGGCACTGGAGGGTGTCTGACATCCACTTCACCTCAGAGAAGTTCTAGCAACCCAAAATATGGTATAGAACTGGTGAACAAGTTTCTCATCATAGTCCTGCCTTAGGGTCACAATCCTGTCAATTCCTACTGCCCTGAACATGCCCTGCAGGCACTCAAACTCCTGAGTCTCATTTATGCTGCGCCAGGAGATCCACTTATGCTCAGCGAAGGCCTTCCCTTTATAAACTTGCTCAAACACCGACTTTTGGAAAACGATGTGAAACCTTGGGTCATTGCAGTCTCGAGGCCTTCGAAATTGATCATGGTGCCTTAGGATGGTGTACTGAGCAGGATCTCTCATATTAAGCACGAATTGAATGGAAGGATCAATCTCCATCTCATCACCACTTTCCTCACTCTCATTTTCTAATTCTGCCACTTCTTGTTCTTCTTCACTTTCTGCATCACCACTTTGAGCATATTGTTCTTCACTGGACTCATGCTCGCTTTTTGAATCTTGAGCTAGATGGCTCCGACGAGTGCGAGGAGGCATCTCTGAATGCAACAGATCAAAGAAACAGGATTAGCAACTATTTTAGAGATCACTTGGATGTGTGGAAGAGGATGTTTTCTGCCTGTCAGGGGTGGTCAGACCACGGCATGCTAGCCGGTCAGACCGACGGCACCAGTCCGGTCAGACCGCAAGGTTACCTGCGGTCAAACCACTGGCCGCCTCCAGTCAGACCGCCGGTCGGTCAGACCGGTCATGTTAGGATGTTCGAACATGCCAGGCAAGTAGGTTCTGACATTCGAACACTCGCCGGTCAGACCGCTATGTGACCTCCGGTCAGACCGCCGGTGGTACACAGCTCAAACAACAAAATTTTCACATCCACAAAGTGAATCTAAATGTGCTAGAATCAAGGCTTGTACAAGGTAAAGAACAAGAGCAACAAGGATATGTCTACTTCATCAAAAATTGATTTAGAGGGAGGAACTACCCTTAACCCTAGAAATTTGAAATATACGATTTTGATGAGCACAAGAGATGGGAAGAGAGATTACCAGTTATAGGAGTTGATTTGCACGAAGAACAATCCCCTAATTTGTGCACAATCAAGATCACCTCTTCCTTCACCTAGGTTCCAATCCATGGAGCAAACACTCAATAAAAACGCAAGATAATCCATGGAATAGAGAGAGGAAGGGGAGGGGATTCACTTACGGTGTAGCCAAAGAGAAATCCGCGGTCAAACCGAGTGGAATCAAGGAGGATATGTGTTAGGGTTTGAGGAAGAAAGAGAGAGGATGAAAATTTTGGGATGAAAATAAGGGGATGAGAAGGAGAGAGAATAGGTCGGGTAGAAGAAGATTGGGGAAAAGTCTGGGCTCACCTATTTGGTCGGTCGACTGCTATTCACCGGTCGACACGCACCCGCCGTCCGACCGCCGAGCCCCCCTGGCAATGCACAGCCCTTGCACAAGCGGCAACCCCACACAATAAAATCCAATAAAATTTTAATTTTTGGAGAAAGTTTGAAATGTATGAGTTGAAATATTGCTAACCATCCATAATAATTAAAAATTATGTTGATTTGCTACTTAACTCACTTAAGTGCTAGGAGGTGATATTTTATGGTTTATAGGGGTTTTGGGGCCAAATTGATTTCCAAATAACTTTTGAAAGATTTAGTTTTTGAAATTGATTTGAATACCAAAAATATTTAAGGATGTCTTCTCTACCAACTTTGTTTTGACACTTTTCTCAAAATCCTTCTCAAACTCATTTTGAAGATAATTCTCATTTTAACCAAAATTAAGAATCTAGTTTCTTCAAAGAAGGGCCAAATGGCATTTTCAATCAAACTCTATTTTTGTTGCAGTGAAAGGCTTGGAAAACATATAAGTAACCTTTTTAAACCTTTTCAAAGAGAAAGTTTTGAAATTACTTTGATTTTCTAAATATTTTGACTTATGTTGACTTGGGCATTTTGGAAAACTCTACTAGCACTTGAATTTGATTGGTTTACAACTAAGGAGTAGTAGAGCACATGAGGAAGTACAACACTCCCTCTTAATGTGACAAGCTCCATTTTCAACAAGATAGCCAAAGAGCAATAAGTCTCAAGTATAAGAACAAAGGGCAAGCAAATAGGCAATATGCACAAATAGCAACCATGGTGCATGATCTCAAGCAACATTTGAGAAATCTATGACATTTAACTCATTCCTCAATTTGCAAAAGCGGGTTTCATCAAGAGGCTTGGTAAAGATGTCGGCTAGTTGATCTTCGGTTCTTATGTGGCTAATGACTATGTCACCCTTGGCAACATGGTCTCTTAGAAAGTGATGGCGAATGTCAATATGCTTTGTTCTAGAGTGCTAGACCGAATTGTTGGCTATCTTTATGACACTATCATTGTCACATAGGAGTGGGGTTTTGGTGAAAGATATACCATAGTCCAACAAGGTTTGTTTCATCTAAAGCAATTGGGCACAACAACTACCCGCCGAAACATATTTCGCCTCGACAGTAGAGAGGGCTACGGAGTTTTGTTTCATGGATGACCATGACACAAGGGATCTACGAAGCATTTGGCAACTACCGGATGTGCTCTTTCTATCCACTTTGCATCCGGCATAATCTGAATCGGAATAGCCAACTAGCTTAAATTTAGCACCTTTTGGGTATCACAAGCCAATAGTTGAGGAATGCTTTAAATATCTTAGAATTCTTTGCACGGCCACTAAGTGACACTCCTTAGGAGCGGCTTGAAACCGTGCACACATGCAAACACTAAACATGATATCCGGCCTAGATGCGATAAGGTAAAGCAAGCTACCTATCATGGATTGATAAAGCTTTAAATCTACCGGTTTACCTCCCTCATCAAGGTCAAGATGTCCGTTGGTTGCCATATGTGTCTTGATGGGTTTTGCATCCTACAAGCCAAACCTCTTGAGTAGATCCTTGATGTACTTGGTTTGGCTCACAAACATCTCATCCTTGAGTTGTTTGATTTGAAGTCCAAGGAAGAAGCTCAACTCTCCAATCATAGACATCTCAAATTCCCTAGACATCATATCACCAAACTCCTTGCAAAACACTTCATTAGTAGAACCGAATATAATGCCATCAACATAAATTTGGCAAACAAAGAAAATCACCAATGATTTTTGTGAAAAGAGTGGTGTCAACTTTTCCAATCTTGAAATCCTTTGACAAAAGAAAATCTCTCAATCTTTCATACCAAGCTCTAGGAGCTTGTTTTAAACCATAAAGAGCTTTTGAGAGTTTATAAACATGGTTAGGATTTTTAGGGTCTTCAAAACCGGGTGGTTGTTCAACAAAGACAAGTTCGACAATTTCACCATTTAGAAAAGCACTTTTCACATCCATTTGAAATAGTTTTATATCAAAACATGATACAAATGCAAGAAGGATGCGAATAGCCTCAAGTCTTGCCATAGGAGCAAAAGTTTCACCGAAATCTAAACCTTTAACTTGTGTGAAACCTTGAGCAACCAATCTTGCCTTGTTTCTCACCACCAACCCGTTCTCATCTTTTTGTTCCCTTACTAATGTCACCCAAAACTTGGTCAATTGGGTGATCCTTGGAAAGAGCGGTGTGTATCCTTGATGGCATAGGTGGATCTTGTGTCTTGTCCTCCTCCACTTCAACTTGAGCTTGACTTGGCATAGCGGAAGTAGATGGCTCATCTTGAGTGAAGGTTGATGGCTTATCTTTCACTTCAATAGGCTTGATATCTCCAATAGACATGTTCTTCATAGCTCTCATCAAGCCTTCATTACCTACATCATCCAAATTCTCGTGCCTCTCTTGGGAGCTATTAGTTTCATCAAATTGAAATCGGCGGTTTCTCCACAATACCTTTGCTTTTGTTGTAGACCCGGTATGCCTTGCTATTTGAGGCATACCCTAGAAGAAACTCTTCATCACATCGACTTTGAAATTTGGTTAGTCTAAAACCCTTTCGGTAAATATAACACTTGCAACCAAAAACTCGAAAATAGGTAACATTTGGCTTCCTCCCAACAATTAGCTCATAGGAAGTATTTTTCAAGAGACGATGCAAATAAAGCCTATTTGTTGCATGGCAAGCGGTGTTTATGGCTTCCGCCCAAAAGAAATCGAAAACACCATATTCATCAAGCATAGTCCTTGCCATTTTAATTAATGTACGATTTTTCATTTCCACTACACCATTTTGTTATGGTGAGTAGGTAGCGGAAAGTTCATGCTTAATACCAAGATCATCACAAAAATCCTCGATATTGGTATTTTTGAACTCGGAACCATTGTCACTTTTAATTTTCACAAGAGTACAACTAAATTCATTTTGGACCCTTTTTGCAAATTTTTTGAAAAGCTCGGCAACAATAGACTTATCATGCAAAAAGAACATCCAAGTATAGCGAGAATAGTCATCAACAATCATAAGACAATGACTATTACCACTAATGCTCTTATAGGTTGTTGGGCCAAACAAATCCATATGTAAAAGCTCCAATGGTCTAGATATGGACATGATACTCTTAGAAGGATGAGAGCATGCAACTTGCTTGCCGGCTTGACAAGCACTATAAAGTTTATCCTTCTCAAACTTCACATCTTTCAAGCCCATAACTAGATCACGTTTTGAAAGTTTGCTCAATTGATTCATACCAACATGGGCTAGCCTCCTATGCCAAAGTTAACCCAAAGAAGTTTTTGCAACTAAACAAGTTTTCAAATTTGCTTCAATAGAGTTGAAATCAACCAAATAAATATTTTCATATCTAAAACCTTTGAAAACACAAGACTTGTCATGAAGGCTAGAAACAATAACCTCTTGCAGAAGAAAGCACATGACAAGCCAAGATCACAAATTTATGCAACCGAAAGCAAATTGAAATTTAAAGATTCAACAAGAGAGACATTTTGGATTGATACATCATTGGAGATAGAAACTTTACCTAATCTAATTACCTTTCCTTTGCTATTATCTCCAAATATCACTTTCTCTTGTTCTTTCCCTCCTACTTCAAATGTGGTGAACATTGTCCTATCACCGGTCATGTGTTGAGTGCACCCACTATCTAGCACCCAATGGCTCCCACCAGTGTGGTAGTTCACCTTAGAAGAGCCTTTTGCCATGAGACAAAGTGGAGCGAAGAGTGATGAAACCTACTTGATAGTAACTACGACCATATTCTTTTTCTTGGAGCTTGCTTCATCATCACCTTCTTCTTCTTTGGATCCGGAAGACGTGGAGCTATCTTCATTAGAGTTCCATTGCCCAATGAAAGCCTCAATCTTCTTTCCCTCTTTCTTGAGCTTCTTCATGAGCTTGTAACCTCCACTCCTTTTCTTGGATGACTTGTCTTCATCATCACTCTTTGAAGGACACTTGGAAGCAAAGTGTCCCTTCTCACCACACTTAAAGCACCTCAAGATAGAGAGAGTCTTGTTAGGTCTCCTATTCCTTCTTCTATTTGAGTTAGAGCCCCTTCCTCTCTCCCTTATTGTTCCCAAGACATCATTGAATCTTCTAGCAAGAAGGGCAATTTCTTCATCCAAGTCATTGTTGGTTTCATAAACCTTGCTCTTTCCTTTGTCTTCCACTTCGGCTTGGAGAGCAATACACTTCTTGGATGGAGAGGCTTCCTCCATCTCCTTCTTCTTCAACTTGTACATGTCATTGGTGTTGATCTTCCCCAAGAGGCTTGCGGGTGTCATCCTTGACATGTCGAAGTTGATAAGCATGGTGACAAGAGTCTCATACTTCTCCAGTAGAGCCCTAAGCATCTTTTGGGCAACCTCAAGATCGGTGTATGTTGCCCCAAGCCCCTTGAGATCATTGACAATGACATTAAGCCTCCCATACATATCATTCACACTCTCATGAGACAACATGGAGAATGTCTCATATTTGATCTTGAGAAAATGAAGCTTGGCATCCTTGTATTCACTTGTGTCCTCATGGATCTCCGCCAACTTGTTCCAAATCTCATATGCGGTCTCAAGGTTGCTCACTCTATCAAACTCCTCTTGGCTCAAAGAATTGAACAAAGCATTCATGGCTTGAACATTGAGTTGAAGGTTACGGTGATCAACCTCCGTCAAGAGCGAGCCAGTGATAGCAAAACCTACATCCACAATACTCAAAATTTGGAAGCTCATAGCTTTTAGGTGAGTAGACATTTTAATTTTCCAAGTTGAGTAATTTGTGCCATTGAACATGGGAGCCTTCCCTACATGGTTCACCTCGTTCGACATCTTCTCCCTAGGTAGTGAAGCCCAATCAAGAGAGACCAAGCTCTGATACCACTTGTAGGATCAAGATGTCGACTAGAGGGGGGTGAATAGGCGATTTAAAACTAAATGGCACTAAATTAAAACTAACCTAAGTTGCTAGGCTTGGTGAGGAACAAGTCTAACTACGCAACTAAGTTATGTTTTGAAAACCTAGGGTGATAATGGCTCAAGTATGTCTCTACAAATGTAAATTGCACAAAAGTAAATGCAATAAGTAAATGAGACAAGAGACAAGGAATTTTTCACCCGAGGTTCGGAAACTCGCCGGTTTCCTAATCCCCGTTGAGGCGAGCCCAACTCCACCGCTCAACCACGAAGCCACCGCACGCCTCCTTCGTCAAGGGGTGGCCAAGGTGGGAGCTGGCCCGTGGAGAGGATTACCCAAGCCTCGATCACTAGGCGTAGTTCTTCCTTCGCTCCGAAGGTGGTAAACTCCAAACCACTCACAAAATCGGCGCCGGGCCTCCTCCACAATCTTCTCGGAGAGGTCACAGGGCAACTCCTCCACAAGCCGTCTAGGAGGCGGCAACCTCCAAGAGTAACAAGTAACGACGTGGCTCGGAGATGATCAAGTGTCACACTAGCTCTACAATGAAGCAATGCACTTGGCTCCTAGCTAAAACAACCCTCAACCACAATAAATGGATGAACACTAACTCAAGTGAGTGTGGGAGAGATGCAAGAGGTGTATGCAAATGAAGTATGTGCCAAGAAGTAGTCCCTTGCTGCCAATGGGGGGTATTTATACCCCCACACAAAGAAAACTAGCCGTTAGGGACGAAATCCACCAACTCTGTTACCTGCCGGTCAGACCGGCGAAGGGTGGCCGGTCAGACCGGCCTAAAATGTAACGGTTAGAAAACTAGCCATTACAGTGCATTTAATGCTCTGACAACAGGGAGGCCGATCAGACCAGAGGCCAGATGGCCGGACAGACCGCCCACGGCTTGGTCAGACCACCATCGGTTCAGTCTGACCGCTTACGGCTCTAGCGGCTCTGGATCACCAGGCCAGAGGGGATCAAAGGGGCCGGTCAGACCGGAAGAGTATGGCCGATCAGACCGCCACAAAGGGTCGGTCAGACCGCACAAAGACCTATGGTCAGACCGCCCCAAGGGCCCGGTCAGACTGGATACACATCCACGGTCAGACTGACCTTGGACAGAAAGTGAGAAGATTTCAAAGAAAGCCAAGTCTAAATGCAAATGACCTAATGTGACATTTTGGTCATCTCTTTGCTTAGGTCATTACCCATCTTGATAGTACGGCAAAGCTATAAATAGAATCTATGAAATTTGATCGTCCAAACTCCTCGATCAATTAAAATAAATCGTTAGTTTTACCGTCTTCAATCCTTTTGCATTGTGCTATCGGAAATAATCCTCGGTGATCATCCATGCACTCTTATTGTGTGAACCTAGCTCAAATATATGTAACTCGAAATAATTGTTAGTCCACAATTAGCGCTTGTCATTAATTACCAAAACAAACAACGGGGCCTAGATGCTTCAGCGGTCCTAGCCGCGGAGGAGAAACACGCACTGCAGGGGACATGCACGCCGGCGGCAGCCCGGCTCAACACACTGACGACGACACCTGCAAGTATTGCGGCAAAAGGGGACATTGGGCCAAGGAATGCCGGAAAAAGAAGCAGGATGAGGCGAACCAAGGTCACGTGGCGCAAGACGATGAGCCCATGCTTCTCTTCGTGGTAAGTGATGATCGGGAACTCAACTTCGAAACTTTTCCCCATTCCTCTGTTCCACCACCGCCAGCGCTCCCATCAATGATTCCCTGCAAGGATGAGCTCTTCATCGCCAAGGATGAGCTCTTGGCAAGCTTCGATGAACCAGGCGACCGGGACCCGAAGCGCTGGGTTTGGACTCCAGCGCGTTGAATCACATGACCGGCGCACGGGCGGCGTTCTCGCACATCGACGGGGGCGTCACCGGCACAATGCGCTTTGGAGGCGGCTCCACCACGCGCATCGAAGGAATTGGCACCGTGTTGTTCGCCTGCAAGAACGGGGAGCACCGCACATCTCCAATGTCTACTTCCTGCCTCGCCTCACCGCCAACATCTTCTCCGTCGGCCAACACGACGAGACGGGGTACCAGGTGCTTGTGGAACATGGCGTGATGCGCGTTTGTGACGAAGAGCAGCGTCTACTAGCCAAGGTCCACCGCAATCCAGGCCAACTTTACATGCTCGATGTCAACATTGCACGTCCAGTCTGTCTTGCGGCGCGCGGGGACGAGGAAGCGTGGGTCTGGCATGCTCGATTCGGGCACCTGCCCTTCGCCACGCTCCACAGGATGGCTCGAGTAGGGCTTGTTTGCGGGCTTCCTCTATTCGACCAGGTGAACCAGGTTTGTGAGGCCTGCCTTGTCGGCAAGCACCAGCGATCCCCATTTCCTCAGCAAGCACAAGGCTGGGCGAGCGGAGTTCTCCAACTTCTCCACGACTATTTGTGCGGTCCGATTTCTCCATCGGCACCCAGCGGACATCGGTATTTTCTACTCTTGGTGGATGATTACTCGAGATATGTGGTTGTCCCATGGACGCAGTTGCCATGGCGATCAAGCGAATCCAGGCTGGCAAAATGGTCTATGGGCTTCGCATGGATGAGGGGAGTTCATGGTGCACGAATTCGAAAAATACTATGCCGAGTTGGGGATGCGGCGCAAGCTCACGGCGCCCTACTCCTCACCAAAATGGGGTAGTAGAGCACCGGAATCAAACCATCGTCGACACGACGCCCAGCATGCTCAAGGCGAAAAACCTCCACGGTGAATTTTGGGGAGAGGCTGTCATCACAGCGGTCTACTTGCTCAATCGATTGTCGTCTAAGGGCATTGCGGGCAAGACTCCCTATGAGCTCTGGACCGGCAGCGCCCCTGGAGTCCAGCACCCGCGCACGTTCGGGTGTGTTGCCCATATGAAGCTGACGATGGCGCACCTTAAAAAACTTGATGACCGGAGCAAGCGCACCATCTTCGTCGGCTACGAACCTAGGTCCAAAGCCTATCACTTGTATGATCCCGTGACTCGACACGTTCACATAAGTCACGATGTCGTGTTCCAGGAGCAGGAGGAGTGGAGTTGGACCAAGGGACAACGCAGCGCGGTGGACGATTTCACCGTTGAACACCTATCACCGACTGTCATCACCACCACTACATAGCGGCGCGCGTGTCTAGGGCATCATCCAGCACCTCCCTAGCGCCATCAAGCTACTCCTCACCGGCGACACCCGACAAGAACAACCTGGAGGGCGCCATCGCTGGCGCGACGCCACCAACACCGTGGGCGAACCAGAGCCTGAGTGCTCCTGTGTTCGTGTCACCACCAAGCGTGGGTGCCTCAGAGTAGCTGGACGCAGATCACAACGACGATGCACCGCTACGCTACCACAAGCTTGACGAAGTGCTTGGGCCGGCCACACCGCCGGGGCACGCCGCACGTGAGCTGGAGGAGCAGCTCATGCTCGCCAATGAAGCTGAGCCGGTGTCATTCAAGGAAGCCATGGAGCATGAAAATTGGCGTGACGTGATGCTTGACGAGTTCACCTCAATTGAAGCCAATTATACTTGGAGGCTCATCGACCCGCCTGCCGGGGTGAAGCCGATTGGACTCAAATGGGTGTAAAGACAAAGCGTGACGCAGCCGGGATCATCTCCAAGTTCAAAGCCCGGCTAGTGGCAAAGGGCTATGTACAGAGACAAGGGATCGACTTCGACGAAGTTTTCACGCCGGTGGCCCGACTGGAATCGATCCGTCTGCTGCTGGTGCACGCCGCAAACGAGGGACGGCCGGTCCACTACATGGATGTAAAGTCCGCCATCCTTAACGGCGAGCTCCTTGAAGAGGTTTTCGTCGAGCAGCCACCGGGATTCGTTCTCAAGGGGCAGAAAGACAAGGTCCTACACCTCACCAAGGCTCTATACGGACTATGCCAAGCACCACGAGTTTGGTATGCGAAGCTGGACAGCTCCCTGCTCGCCCTCGGCTTCAAGCGCAACGTCTCGGAGCACACTGTGTAGCTACACGGCGAGGGCGCGCGCTGCCTCGTCGTTGGGGTATATGTGGATGACTTGGTGATTACTATAGGCAACAGACGGGACATCGACGAATTCATGTCCCAGATGAAGAGAACCTTCCAAATGAGTTATTTGGGGCTACTTCACTACTTTCTCGGATTGGAGGTGAACCAAAACGCCAACGGCATCACTTTGAGACAGAGTGCGTATGCGGCTGAAATCCTCCAGAGCGCGGGGTTGGTCGGATGCAATCCATGCTGTACTCCCATGGAGCCACGCCTCAAGCTGAGCAAGCAAAGCACTGCGCCTGCCGTCGACCCCACGACATACCAAGGCATCGTCGGCTTGCTACAATATCTGGTGAACACGAGACCGGACCTGGCTTACTCTATGGGCTGTGTGAGTCGTTACATGGAGCAGCCGACCACTGAACACATGGCAGCTGTGAGGAGGGTGCTATGGTACATCACCGGCACACTAGATTATGGCTGCCACTACACCAGGAAGCAAGGAGACACGGAGCTCGTCGGATTTAGTGACGGCGATCACGCCGGCGATGTCGACACACGCAAGAGCACCACCGACGTTCTCTACTTCCTGGGCAACAATGCCATCACTTGGCAGAGTCAAAAGCAGAAGGTCATCGCTTTGTCGTCCTGTGAGGCTGAATACATCGCCGAGACTACTGTCGCCTGCCAGGGAGTTTGGCTGTCATGCCTCCTGTCCGAGCTAAAGGGAAAGAAGGACGACACGGTTCAGATTTACATTGATAGCCAGTCTGCCATTGAGCTAAGCAACAATCCTGTCTTCCACGACTGAAGTAAGCATATCGATACTCGTTTTCAATTCATTCGTGAATGTGTCGAGGAGGGTAGGGTGTGGGTGCCACCATTGGCACTGCTGATCAGCTGGCGGACATCCTTACAAAAGCTTTGTCGCGGGAACGCTTCTGCGAGCTGCGCAACAAGCTTGGGCTGGTGAAGCTCAAGTGCAAGGCTTAGAAGGAGAATTTGTTAGTTAAGCCTAGCACATTGTTAGGATCGCATATTTCTATTTCTGTTTCGCATGCGCGCGAGCATCGGATTGTGGCTGCCGCGCGCGTAGGAGGCGGTGAAAACGGGAGTTGTTCATGCACTAGCTTGGGCAATCGGGAACGTGGGCGCGTGCCGCGGATGTGGGGATGGGCATGTCGAGCGCGCGGAATGCGGCCACTACCGTGAGCTCTACTACTGTAATTGCATAATAAAAGGAGCGAATGAAATCAGAAAAGCTGCAGTCACATTTGAGCAGCACCAAAAGATGTTCTTCGTGTTCTAAGCTTTCGCGTGAGTCCACTTCGTGTTGTTTTGATCACTGCTATCGCTCATGAGATCGCTAACTGTCAAGAACGTCAGTTGAATTCCAACAGACGCTGGGACCTGTCACGAAGGCCATTGCCGATGCCAAGCTCAAGAAGTCTAACATCGACAAGATCGTCCTCGTCGGGGGCAGCACCAGGATCCCCAAGGTGCAAGAGCTCCTCAAGGAGATGTTCGACAGCAAGAAGCCCACCAAGGGGATCAACCCCGACGAGGTCGTCGCCTATGGCGCCGCCGTAAAAGGCAACATCATCAACAGCGAGGGCGGCGCCGCGACCAAAGGTAACGCAAATGTGTTTGAATTATCAGCGAGTTTAGCTGATCACGCCATGAGTCCTCCTCACACATTGTTGTTCTTGGTGACCAGACATCTTGCTGCTCGACGTGACGCCATTGACGCTCGGGGTCGAGACAGCCAACGGCGTGATGACCAAGCTGATCCCCCGAAACACGAGGATCCCGGTGAAGAAGTCGCAGGTCTTCATGACCTACGAGGATCACCAGACCATGGTCTTGATCAAGGCAAGCATATACATTTCCTTCGGGAAGGCCGGTCTGACCGCCATGTATAGGCCGGTCAGACCGGGCCTTGGGGCCGGTCAGACCGGCGGCATGTGGCCGTTCTGACCGACAAAGTCTGAAACCAAGTAAAATTCATCGGTACTCAGGTTTCCTTGCTTCATACGGGATGTCTCGAGTTTTCAAAGGTGTCTATCCCGAATTGGACATGGAGGAGGGGCTGTGAAAGGCAAGACCAACCCCTATTTAAGGGCCAAGGCCGGTTCAATTGGCAATACGTTCAACACATACACAATCAATCTAATCTAGCCAATTGTATCGTTCTTTTACTTTTATTTTTCAGCCATGTTTTCTACTTTACCTTAGTTTGTCCATCTTTGTCGATTTGCACCGTAAGTTGTCCGCCGCCGCTGTGAGAGTGCGACATCTCTATGTAGGTTTGTGCCGAAAACCTTCCGTTCGCCCACGAGACGGGTGTTTATCCTTTGTTTTGCTCAAATCGGCTCCGCTAGCCGGTTTAATCTACAAAACCCATCTTGTCTTAGTTCTTGCTAGATCAAGGTGGTTGGCGACTCCAATTTCACCGCAAGGCGTTTAGGTGTCCCGATCGTGATTGTCTTCTTGCCAAAAAAGTTGCCAACACAATTTTTGGCGACTCTGCTGGGGACGTGAATTTTTCGGCCTTTTCAACCGACCGCAATCTACCACGTTAACCGCTGTAGTTGCTTCATCGATTCTTATTTATCTAGGTGTTTCGGCCATACAGCCGAAACCAATCTACACTCACCCACGTGTGGAGACAGCGACAGGAGGTCAGCAGCAGCTTGCTGTATACGGTCTGAAAATTAGGAACCAATCCTATTCAGATTGCTGTCCATACATGTTCTAGAGAAAAAAGATCAGGCTACCCAAGCCAATCTATTGTTCACATAAAAAAACAACACTACCGATTACTATTGTATCGGCTATTTTTGTGAAACTTTGATTTCTCCAAATTTTTTGCTACATACACACAGTAAGCGGGAATGAGATCAGCGAGATCACATTGGAGGATATGTTGGCAAGATCGCTCATCAAGACACATCAAGGTGTGATTCTTAAGCCTGGACCTCCTCCTAGATTCGAGGTAACCTCCAATCTGCCCAATCCATCTATTGCTATTCAAAAGGTTAATGATCATTGTGTAGATGCATCTGCTACTTCTAGTTTTGCTTCTATACAATATGCTTATAATGCTATGGAGGGATTTATGGGTGTTTATACAACCGATTGCACAGGAATCGGCTATATGCAGAACTTAGCCAACGGTCAGACCGCGCATGACGCTGGTCTGACCGCATCACTGACCACCGGTCAGACTGGGTGCTTGGCCGGTCAGACTGTGCCTACCATAGCCGGTCAGACCGTGTCCTATCTTGGCCAGATCGGACCTCCTGCGGTCGGTCTGACCGCACCACTGACCATCGGTCAGACCGGTCCATGGGCCGGTCAGACCGGGTGCTTAGCCGGTCAAACCGGACTATCTATAGCCGGTCAGACCAGTTCCCTGGAAGTTTCGATAGGTTTTGATACCACGACTAGCAGTACTGATTTTAATTATTATTCATCACCTGTTAATACTGTTAGTCATGTTATTCCATATACTCATGCTATTTGTGCCAATAGTTGCTATGAGCCAGTACAAAATCGTCAAGTAGATGGATTGGCACAAAACACACATTATGGCCAGTATAATCATATTGTGCCGCCACAATCACCTATTCCTAGGCCATCAAATCCACAACCAAGGCCTGAGAATATGGAAGAGCAAATTATAAACATCATTCGAGAATCATTTGGAATTGAGCCAAGGAATAGTGCTGAGATTTACCAAAAGTCATATCCTAAATATTTTGATAATATCCCATATCCTCGTGGTTATAGAGTTCTTGAGTTCACTAAATTTAGTGGTGAGGATAATAGGGCTACATGGGAACACATAGGCCAATTTCTTGCACAATGTGGTGAAGCTAGTACTAATGATGTTCTCAAATTGCATGTGTTTCCTTTGTCTTTGTCTGGTACTGCTTTTACATGGTTTACTTCTTTATCGGCAAATTCTATTCATACTTGGGCTCAATTAGAACAACAATTTCATGATTGCTTTTATACTGATAAAACTAAGCTTAAGTTGTCTAGTTTAACATCGGTTAGACAAAAACATGATGAATATGTCATTGATTATATCAAAAGGTTTAGAGATGCTAGAAACCGATGTTTTAATTTGAACATAACTCAAAAAGATTTGGCCAACATTGCATATAATGGATTGCTTGATTCTATTAAAGAGAGATTGAATGGCCAAATATTTCTTGATATTGATCTTGTGTTGCATGAAGCTCTAGCTCAGGAAAGCCGAGTGGATGATAATAGCTTAAATGCTAGTGTGGATGATAATGTAATAACCAATATAGCCGAACCAACCGTTGGTTCGGATTGTGTTACTACTTTAAACAATAATAGAATAACATGCATGGCCGAACCAAGTGATGGTTTGGATTGTGTTGCTAGTTTGGACAATGATACATGTATAGCTGAACCAAGTATTGGTTCGGATTGTGTTACTAGTTCGGACAACGATGCATGTATAGCTGAACCAAGTATTGGTTCGGATTATGTTGCGAGCTTAGATAATGACATCATTGAAAATATAGCCGAACTAAATGACAGTTCGGATTGTATCTCAGGCGATAGTGAAATAGTATTGTCACCTAAGACCGAGTCACAGATCGATCGTGTGAATGTGGAAAAGGATAATGACAATGTCTTGCAGGGTAGTGATGAAATAGAGTTTAAAGCAACATTGCATACATGTGAAAGGCCGTATCCAGGACATATAGATTCAGTCCCATACCCGCAAAGATTTGAGGTGCCCAACTTCACAAAATTCACAGGTGAGGATGCTAGAACAACAAAGGAGCATATTGGCCAATTTATTGATCAATGTGGTAAGGCCGGTAATGATGATTTGCTTAGGTTAAAGTTGTTTCCTCTTTCTTTGTCAAACTTTGCATCTACATGGTTTAGTTTACTTGCTCCTAATTCAATTTCTACATGGTCACAAATGGAGCATGAGTTTCATGATTATTTTAAGGATGCGAGCTTGATGGGGCAAAGACCGATTGATAATTCATCGGTCAATTGTGATACTATTCTGGTTACACCTATTGCTAAGACCGAAATTATTCATGATTCTCTTCCTACTGTTCCTATTGATTTTGACAACAAGAAAGTGTTGATTCGGTCTAGTCAAGCCAAATCTACAAAAGGGGAAAATGTTATTATTAGGGATCCTCGGCCCGAGATAATTAGGATCAATAATGCTAAGGCCGAAGATCGTAAGGTTACAAAATATGAGTCATCTATTTCTATAAAGACTAAAAAGCCGAAGCTCACTTTTGAGATGCTTATGGCTAAATACAAGAAGGGATTAGCTGGTCAATGACTTAATAATCGTACTAGTGTGTTGATGAGAAATTTCTCTCATGCGCTGGCCTGGGAGATCTGCTTAGCTTCAGTGCAGGTCCGTCCTTGGCTACCTGTGATGATCTAGGCGTGCCAGTTGGTTTGATCTACTAACCAATAAGAAATAATAAACAGATACATACGTTAAGGTTAAAGTTAGATCTACCGGATCGGCTTAGGGAATCACTTAACATATATTGGCTATCCCGAAGCACATTTAGACTAAGTGACTAGGATAGATCGGCTATGCCGAGGCAGTATAAATCACTTAATCTAAATATACAGCATGGTAGCAAATATATGTATTTATAACCTAGCCGATCCTGCAGACCTAATGTGTATCGGCTACTACTTCGATGTATCTTATGAAAAGATATCAATCTAACATAAATGTGTTAAATCTAGATCAATCGGCTATTGGCTGATGCCAACAGATTGATACTGGCTTAAGGCATTTAACCAGATTAAGATCTTAATATAAGAGGCAGCTTTAACATATCTAATAGTAAATAATGCTAAAAGATTATTAAAATAGGTAAGGCTGGCTGAAACCCCAACACTGTCTCTACAAGTAGGTATCTAATCAAATAGTTCTAAATACTTCTAAAAGTGACTTAACAGATCATAGACGATGCAGCATTAAGTACAAAAAGACAGTATTATATCTATATAGACCGATGTAAACCCTTCAAGACGGTAGATACAGCATATAACCTAGTCCAACATCTAGATCTAGCTCTGTCGGCTGATGTCTCCCGAGATAAACGAGCCGACGACAAGATAGATCTAGACATTGTTCTAGATTATATGCTGTATATGATAATTTGCACAGTTTATAACATCAAACCTAGAGTGTCATAACGATGTAAGCACTAGATTCGACAGAATAAACCACTAATGACGAGAATTTACCTTATTCGGGGTTCGAATCGATGCAGCCCAAAGCCGGATCAAGAACTCGTCTAAAAGAAAATAGGAGGCGATGCGCCGAAGTTGTATTGATGTGTGATGATAATTTACAAGAAGTCTCGGGTCCTATTTATACCCAAGTACAACAAAGTCCGTGTAGAACACGGTTTCTATCTAATCTACTATTCAAAATACGACAATAGCCCGGGATATAGTCCCATGTCGCATTACAAAAGGAAATATCTAAACAAATTCCTATTTTATAGATACAATTGTCGTTACAGGTCTTTTATCCATAGATGGCAATATCTTAACGCACATTTAGGAACCGAATCTTCCTTTTGTCTTCAAGCTTCTTTATCGGAAACGGTTCCATCTCCCTCTTTGAATCAGAATCGGCTATCGCCTATCCCTGTCCGATTCGGCCTCACCGACCGGCCTTCCAGCCTGATTTGATCGTGGCCGATGCAGCCTCCGTTTCTCTGCAGATCATTTTCCAATCCGATTCCACTTCAGTTTCATCCTTGAACTCAGGGATTTGGTTACCAAATTTGGTCGTTTACATAGTGATGCAAAAAGACCAAGATCGCTTCCTAGAAAGAGATTTGGTCAAACGCCAAAGCAATCGGAACCATCAACGATGTCAACTACATACAAACCTTCGGTTGTGATGCCATGGTATTCATGTTCAATATCACTATATGGTTATCCTTTTATATATTATATGTCATGGATGCCTCAACCACCTATGTCGTTTCATCAAGAATGGAAAGAATCACCTAAGTCAATACCAAGTCATTCATCTAAATCAAGAAAAGACCATTTCTCACAAAAGAATCATTCCAATGGATCAAAGGTGAACAAGGTGAAGAAGGTGTGGGTGAGAAAAGAAGTCAAAGCTCCAGAGGTTGATACTATCAAGGAGGAGTCTCAAGATGTTCAAGTACCTACTGAAGATACGACAAAGGAGCTACAAGCAGAGAAGACCGAAGCCGAGATCGTGACTGCCAACAATGGTGGTCTGACCGGGACAGTTGAGCGGTCTAACCGCCAGCATAGGACCGGTCTGACCGAGCCATCAGGCCGGTCTGACCGACGACTCACAACCGGTCGACCGGGACCGAGGTCGGTCTGACTGGGGGCATCCGAGATGAGTGGGAAGAATGAGGGCAACACAGAGCTTCTGTTTCAACCCCAAATATCAAAAATCATTGGTTGGCTCCTAAAAAACAACCACAGCCAAAGTGGATACCTTCCGGCTTACCTCGCTCTCAAAAGAGGAGGCTACGACGTCTTCGAGCCATACGTCAAAAAGAAAAGAAGGCCGAAGATGTGGAGAACAAAACATGTGATAATTTGAAGCCTCGAACAACATACAAGCAAGTGTGGAGACCCAAGGAGGAAAAACTTAAGAGACTGGTGATTTCCCGGAGTAGTGATAAATCAAATTCGATGGATGCTACTACGGATGCTACTACGGTAAGTCTCCTCCACATATTTCTAGGGATGCTACTACGGTGTTTATCTTGCCTTTGAAATCGTGCGATCAAGAAAGTCGATTTTGCTCGGGGGGGCAAGACATTAATATGCTGATGAAGAAATCAAGAAAGGTGAACGGCGATGGGTACAACATCACATCTTTGAACCGCCGTTTGTTGGGTGCTAAGGCAAGGTATGGGTTTATCGTGTTCATCATTATAGTATGCCTATGCCATGTTAGAACATTGCTTGCTATCTAGCACATGTGTATTTTGCTTATCAAATTGATATTATGCATACGTGTTGCAAATGCCAATTCTGAGTGGTGGAATTGGCAAGTTGGCATATAATTTATTTAAAGTATGATTTGGCTCGTTAGTCTTTGATATTTATTAAAAGCCAAATCATGCATGTTTTGATCAATCACCATAGAAAATATAGATTTCATAATTATTGCATCATGAAATTTTGTTTCTTAGTAATCCAGCTAATGTCAATGATCAATGTGATGATTTGTTCTAGAGTTGTTTTCTTTGGGAACATTGGCATTGTTATAATATTTTGCATACATGTTTAAGCCGATTACTTACACTTGTAGTTTATTGGAATTCATGCATGTGAGACATATGACTTTGATGATTCATTATTGATCATACTTCAAGTGGCTAAGTGTTTTGATGCCTTGATGATTATTGTTTCAAAAAGTCGCTTGAATTAGTATTCATCTAGGCATATTAATTGCATATTATAATTTTCATATGTCTAGAAAGAAGGAATTTTGGTCCGATAATTTGATGTACCAAGCATCTGGCAATAATATAAAAAAGGAGTATTTTTTAATACTGGGAAAGCTGGTGCTTGATTTTAATTCTTTGGGGAAAGTTGGCGAAGTCACAGACTGCGGGGGTCTGACCGACGCATCACTGTCGGTCTGACCGCAGGTGGCCGACGGTCTGACCGGCTTTGTGTGGCCGGTCTGACCGGTGAGAGGTAGAGGTATGACCGGCATTGTGTGGCCGGTCAGACCGGGTTTGAACAGGAATTCGGGGGCACGATACACTTGATTCAGAGGCCGAATTAATTATAAATTTGGACATTTGTGCCCAGGAGACAGAAGAAGAAGATCGAAGAACATCCGAAGTGGTGGCATGAGGTGTTTTCTAAAGTGTTATGGGCTCACAGGATATCTACACATGGTGCTACCAAGGTTTCTCCTTTTGAGGTGGTCTATGCACAAGAAGTCGTTTTGCTGGTAGAGGTGAATCTTGGCTCTCTTTGATATATAAAGCAAGACGATTTGTCGGTTGAAGATTACAAGACCTTGACGGGAAACAATCTTGATGGGGTGATCGACAAGTGTTTGAAGGCTTTGGAAGAGAAGAAGAGTGTGGATAAGGCTTACCACAAAAGAGTGAAAGCGGGATCATTTCAAGAAGATACTTAAAGAAATACTTCCCGAGTGTTTGGCAGGACGCTTAGAAAGTTTTATGGTCGGTAATTAGATTATCGTCCTAAGATAAATATGTTCTATGCTTTTAGATTCATGATGTTCATCATAAAAGGCAGGAGGCATGTGTTTACACCCAAAATTGGCACCTAGGAATCGAGATAGAAAAATTACCAATGTTTGAAAAGTTTGTCGGTTTCCTTCGGGAAGGTCGGTCTGACCGCCATGTATAGGCCGGTCAGACCGGCGTCATGTGTCCGGTCTGACCGGCAGAGTCCGAAACCAAGTCAAATTCGATGGTACTCGGATTTCCTTGCTCCATACGGTATTTCGCGGGTTTTCAAAGGTGTCTATCCCGAATTGGACGTGGAGGAGGGCCTGTGGAAGGCAAGACAAACTCCTATTTAAGGGCCAAGGCCGGTTCAATTGGCAATACGTTCACACATACACAATCAATCTAATCTAGCCAATTTTATCATTCTTTTACTTTTATTTTTCAGCCATGTTTTCTACTTTACCTTAGTTTGTCCATCTTTGTCGATTTGTGCCGTAAATCGTCCGCCGCCGCTGCGAGAGTGCGACACCTCTTTGTAGGTTTGTCCCGAAAACCTTCCGTTCACCCACGAGATGGGTGTTTATCCTTTGTTTTGCTCAAATCGGCTCCGCTAGCCGGTTTAATCTATAAAACACATCTTGTTTTAGTTTTTGCTAGATCAAGGTGGTTGGCGACTTCAATTTCACCGCGAGGCGTTTAGATGTCCCGATCGTGATTGTCTTCTTGCCAAAAAAGTTGCCAACAGGTTCTTGAGACTAACAAGGTTCTGAATTTTTTCAGGTTTTTGAGGGCGAGTGGAGCTTGACCAAGGACTGTCGTGAGCTGGGGCTGTTCGACTTCAACCTGTCCGGCATCGCGTCGGCGCCGCGTGGCATGCCGTAGATCGAGGTGACATTTGAGATCAACGAGAACGGCATCCTGCACGTGACGGCGGCGGACAAGGCGGCGGGGCGGTCCAAGTCAATCCCCATCACCAACGACGAGGGCCAGCTCAGCTAGGAGGAGATCGACCGGATGTTGCGCGAGGCCGAGGAGTTTGCGGAGGAGGACCGCTGGGTCCGGAAGCACGTCGACGCGCGCAATCTGCTTGAGAACTACGTGTACCGCATGCGGAGCACCGTGCGGGACGGCATGACCGGCAAGATCGGCGACGACGACAAGGAGAAGATTGAGGCGCTGGAGTGGCTGGAGGACAACAATGGCGGTGCACGGACGCCGGAGAAGGAGGACTACGAGGAGAAGCTGAAGGAGATGGAGTAGGTGTGCGGCCCGATCATCAAGCAGGTCTATGAGAAGAGCGGGGGCGGCGCGGGCTCGTCGGCCGGCGCCGGAGACGAAGACGATGTGAACGAGCTCTAGAGTATTCTCGCTGCTCCATGTATAGTGTCCGCCGCTTTGGAAAGGAAAGACAGTGTGAAATGTAAACGGATCTCTTAACCTCTATTAGGGGCAGATAAACACTATCTGATGAGGGTTAATTAGTAAAGGTTGCTTGAAATGGCTGTAGTAGGAGCTATGTTAACGTCAGAGATTTCTATAGGCTGCAAAAGACGTGCTTCTAGGAAATTTGGGTTGCACCCTAGGCTATAGCTCCCCTAGCCCAGGGGTTGGATCCGCCCCTCCTTTTATCATTAGACACTAATATTTTTATGTGTTCTATTTACATGAAAGTGCTTTTATCCTCAAGGAATATTCTCTTCGTTTCATATTTGCCACGTAACAGTAACCAAAAAATTTGAAAAAAAAATATATATTAATATGAAATATATTGTTTCACGTTAAAATTTAACTTTTACGAGCTGTAACAAGATAACAAATATAATTGCAAATGTATGATATTAATTTTTTTAATTTATAGAAGTCGAATTTAATTGTATAATTGTAAGACGATATATTTCGTATTAGGTTGTTAACTTTTTAAAAATATTTTCATAATTATTTAGAACTGGGTTTATGAATCCTTTAATTACCATTAATCTGAATTGCATCAATGGACAAACTTTGAATATCTAAAGCTCTAAGCTGTTGATCAGCTAGAGGATTAACGAAATGCAAGCCTCCCACTAGCTTCCGACACTTGCACCGCTCACGTAAAATAATTAGCAAACTTGCTCGCATTAACACGCTTGCAAGTTGTACAAATCTTGGATCCGTAATACTCGATCCGTCACACGAGACGACGAGCACGCACACCGACATTTACACACCCATCGCCAACGAACCATGGCGTGCTCAACCGCACCCGTCCTGGCGCGCCACCACGAGGACCCGGCGGCTCGGCGGGGGCGTGCGCTGGTCGTCGGCCTCCGGGCCGAACACGTACCGCGCCCACTCCCTTGCCAGCGCGTCCGCGTCCGCCTCCGCCTCGCCCTCCTCCAGCGCGCTCCCGCCCCCCGACGCTGACGCGAGCACGGCCGCGACGAGCACCACGAGAGCAGAGGGGCCAGCAGGAACACCACCTGCGCCGCGCTCTCAGCGATCATCGTCGTAGCAGCGAGCGAGCGAGCGCCGCCGGCCACAGAAGAGTCCCAGCGCGTGTGTTCGGTTCTTCGCCCCGGGCCTCTCGGCGGCGGCGGCGGCTGGCGCCCCTACATATATACAGGTTCGCCACGCGTTAGCTTTCTCGTGTGCAACCACCGCGCCATGGATCGCGTCGCGCGCGCCTCGCCATCTTTCGGCTTGCCGGGTCATGAAAAGTAAAGCCAATAACACCGGAGAATTGCAGCGTTCTCATGCGTGCTGTGTACCTCGTCGTCAGCTTTACGGTTCACTGCATTGGTGGGAATTAACAATGCTCAAATTGGCTATAAATAATATCTACTTTAAAAACATAGGACAATATGTATAGATTAATTTTGAAAAATACTTCAATATAATCATATATTTATTTATTGATAGTTCTAGTACATATATTATAGTAGAAACCAATGGTCAATGTAGTAGAAACCAATAGTGAAAGTACCAAGGACTGAAAACTGATGCAGTTCTTAAATTCGCAAGAATTGAAATTGAAACCGAGGATCCGTTTGGTAGTGATTTTGTGATTTTATATTTTGATTCTCTTTGAATCAGATTCTAAAGAGAATTAGAATCAATATAATAAAATAATAATTATAACAATATTTTAAGTGATTTTTAGGTGATTTTTAAAATAAACTGTTTTAGGTGATTCTGGGGAGAATCTGGTTTTTAGATAATTTTTACTCTCTACGTAAAATTAACAAATCACTGAAAATAATTTTTATTTAGTTACAAAATAACCCGTTTAACAAAAATTCTACTGATTCTGTTGGGATTGAAAATAAAAAAATCGGCCTGAGACTAGTTTGCTGTCGTCGAAATGTTGCATTGGATTCTGCAGGTGACTACAGCGTCTGCGCAAGCACTTCGTACAGAATGAGATTTGCTAGATTCTTTCGAGAACCGGTAGGAAATTACTTTGAAAATAACTATTTTAAACTATACTAAACATTTAAAAAATTGGTTACAAACAATATCTACTTTAAAAACATAGGACAATATGTATAGATTAATTTTGAAAAATACTTCAATATAATCATATATTTATTGATAGTTCTACACTATATATAATCATATATTTATTGATAGTTCTACCTATATTATTTTATAGAAACTAATGGTCAATGTAATAGAAACCAATAGTGAAAGTCATTTTTAGGATACCATGTTCTTGTCTAAAATAATTATTTTTCTAAAACAATATTTTTTTTCAATCTGGAGAGACTGCAGAGTAGACATGCTTCGCTGACTGAGCCCCTTCAGTTGAAGTACGCAAAACATTCAGCCACAACAAGCATGAATAAAAATCACTGCTGAATTTCATCACCGCTATCATCTATATTCTTGTTTACCGATCTCCAACATAGGATCATCCAGGGGAAATTTAGTACACAGTAATCGCCAGCTAATTATCATAAAACTACCCCGTTCCAGCTGAGTACCATGGCGTACATGTCTTGCTGACTCTTGTAGAACCCTATAGGTCCAATAGCCAACCTTCATTTTCCGTTTTCGATGTCTTCCCGACGTCCTACTCAAGAGCCGGTGCCACCTCGGTTGGGTTACCTTCAAACACATCAGAGCCTGATGATTCTGACTCTTCTGGGAACTCCTGTGTTTGGACTGATTCCTTGTAGGAAGGAGTTTCTCTGAAGTCTGTCGCCCCTTCGTTATACGTTGCCACAGCGAATCCACATGCAACCAGCTGCAAAAGTATGGAACGTCAACAAATACAAAGTGAGAACCAACATACAATTGTAATTTTATCAGTTGCTCGAGAGATAACATGAATAGAATCGATCAATTGATGGTAAGAGGACGGAATGGCATGCAAAATTCTCTCTACAGATCAGGCGGAGACATGCTGAGAATAATGTTGGAACTGATGCGTGTCAATGAAAAAGCACCAGGTGCTATCATCAGCTTAACTCAATTAAGAAATGTCAGATGATGTCTTGCTAAACAGCATGTAAAGAAATAACTTCATGTATTCAGCACCTGATTTATTTCCATTATCGAAATAAATGTATTCAGCAACTGAGCAACACACACTTTCTTTTCCATCCACTAGATGACTAGACACTGCAATGGAACCACTTTTAGGTCCAGATGTGGCAAGTAATCAGTGTGCTAAGTGCTAACAAACAACTTGATCAAATCCTATATAATATTTTAGAAGGTGCAAAAGCTTTGTGCATCAATATATTAGAGATCAAATCTTACATATCAATGACTGTAAATGAATTTGAATGAGTATGAAGTCTGATACTCGAGAGTTTAGTTGGCACATCAAGCTCAGATAATCACTCTAAAATTTGAAACTTGTAACTTCAGCCCCGGACAGTGCCATGGCATCTCATCACACTGAAGGGCTTGTCCGGAAGTTGTACTTCCAATATCGAAGGTTTTGTCGCATGCAGACTTCCTTTTTGCACAATTGCACATTCGAAGTTTCAGAATAGAGGCGTATCAATTAGCTGAAATCTAAGTTTCACTAATTGCACAAAGGTAAAGATTTACTTTTGAGCACTTGAGCAAGGAGTACCGATAACAAGTTAGTTTGCACAAAACGCATCAACTGCAGTAAAGCGGCAAAGTAATGGAGGAGGAGGTGGTTGGTGCTCACGCCGAAGAAGACGCCGAACGCCCACATGTACTGCACGAAGAAGCCGAGGGCGTCCCACTGGGGCCCCTCCCAGAAGTCGGGCTTCTCCGGGTCCGGCAACTCTGGCATCGGCGTCGTCGACACCTCGAACCCCAGCGGCTCCCCCTCCCAGTCCACCCCTTCCCCGGCGGCGTCCTCGTCCATGTCGAGCGGCGCAGGCGCGGTGACGCTACCGCCTCCCCGGCGCTTCTTGCCGCGCTCCTCCAGGCGCCGCTGCGTGCGGGATGAGACGCCGCCTCTGCGCGCGTGCGCCACGTGCAGCGCGGCCCGGCTGCCCAGGGGGAGGAGCCGGGTGGCGGCGGCGGAGGAGGAAGCAGGAGGGGCGCGGCGGTGGACGGCCGCACCGAACGGCGTGGGCGAGGTGAGGAGAGACATGAGCCGGCGCCGGCGATGTCACGTGGAGACTGGAGAGGCTGGAGCTGCTGCGAGCTCCTCCTCCTCCTCCTCCTCCTGGCTGTCGACGCTTCTCAGGATCTGAGGGCCGGGAGGGAGATGAGAATGAGATAAGATTTTTCCATTTCCTCCTCTGTTTTCTAGTCCCGCTTCTCTATTTTTTCGTTTTTCATCGTTTCAGTCGTGTAGCAGGAGCGCTAAAAGCCTTTATAAAATCTCGTGTGTTACTGCGTTAGGTTTGTTTTGCCCAAAAAAAATCATGAGTTAGTATTGTCTAGTACTCCATTTCAAAAGATATAAAATTATAGGGACTATCTATATTCCATGCGCCACAAAATCAAGCGTAATACAGTCAGATTCACCCCGTATGATTAAAAGGAGATAGCTAACCTTATGACCACATTAAACACAACATAAATCATTGATGAGCTGTGAAAAATGTAAAAAGGATAATTAATTTGGTTAAAATACACCACATAATTTAAATTTCATGTAGAAAACTACTTAAACACAAAATTTACATCCAAGTATATTAAAAATTACATATGTAATTTTAGAGTAATTATAGTGTAACTATAATGTAATTGTACTGTAATTATATCACATTGGATTTTTTTATCCCTCTTCTATTAGAGCGCCCAACAGTGTCTCTAAAAATAGATCTCTAAATCTGATATATAGATATTTTCTAAAAGATTTAGAGCATCTAATTAAAAGTTTGTTACAATGGATTCTCTAAGTGCTTCTTACTTTGTTAACTAACTAAACCGATCTGTTATTTGCCGCGGGCGCGCGTGGTGTTGGCTGGCGACGGAGCAGGTGCATGTGGGTGTTGGCGACGATCTGTTATTTGTTGTTGCGCGTGTGGTGTTGGCTGGCGACGGAGTAGGTGCATGTGGGTGTTGGCGACGATCTATTATTTGTTGTTGATTGGCGACGGCGCCGCACATGCTGGTGGTTTTGGTTGGCGACGGCGCCGTGCGAGCTGATGCAATTTGGTTGGCGACGACGCAGCGGCTGATGTGTGCTGTAGATTGGTACCGTGCGCATCTCACCGGCAGAAACATGTGAATCCTGCCGATCGTCGTGGAGTATGCAGATCGCCACCGCGTGTGTTCGTATACCCTAATCGCAAGCTTCTGTCTGTATGCTTTGAAGTGTACAGATCGCGAGATTGAAATCAAGGTGTTAGAGAAAAACTCCACATAAGGTGAGATACAGTTGAGTAGATTCTCCGATAATGACCAAATGTTCGTATGCAGCCGTATATCTCAGAATATAGACGAAGGTTTGTTTGTCTAATGTGTTTTTTAGAGGATGTGTATCTAACGTGTGTTTTTATCATCCGAAAACAAAACCCAGTTGTATGCTTCAGTTTTCGGATTAGGTGAATTGCAATGAACCAACGTAGCGCATTGATGCGTTACTATTTGGAGTCGTCATCCGATAATGATGTCGACTTCATTGCTGTTGTACTCCATGCTGCAGACAGCGATGACGACGGAGGTAATGAAGGACCGCATCTTGGTTCTGTTCCCGATCATCGAGTTATTGAACATAATAGACAAGCGGGATATGTCAGATTGTTTGAAGATTATTTTTCGAAAAATCCTACGTACAGACCTACCATGTTCCGGTGCAGGTACAAAACATTAATTCATGCAGGTATTAATGTTTGAATTAATATTAACTTGTACTATTATATTTATTGCGTGTAGATTTTGTATGGGACGTACATTGTTCCTTCACATCAAGGAAGCCGTTGAGGAGCATGATTTATATTTTGTTCAGAAAAGAGACGCAGCCGATAAACTTGGGCTAAGTTATTTGCAGAAGGTAACAGCGGTAGTGAGGATATTGACTTATGGGATAGCCATTGATGCGACAGATGAGTATGTTCAAATTGGCGCAAACACATATATTGAAAGTTTGGTAAAGTTTGTCAATGCGGTTGTGGATGTTTTTGGGAAGGAATATCTTCGGTCGCCAAATGACAATGACAGATCGAGACTAATGGCAATTGGGGAGAGTCGAGGTTTTCCTGAAATGCTCGGATCCATAGATTGCATGCATTGGAGATGAAAGAGTTGTCCAAAAGGCTGGCACGGACAGTTCACTGGATATATGCATGAGCCTACAATAATCTTAGAAGTTGTAGTATCACAGGATCTATGGATATGGCATGTTTTTTTGGGATGCCAGGATTTCATAACGACATTAATGTGCTTCAACGTTCACCTTTATTTGCAAAGCTGACGGAAGGGTAGGCGCCAAAGGTCAATTATACCATCAACGGACACGATTGGGTTATTTTTTTGCCGATGATATTTATCCAAATTGGGCTGTTTTTGTTAAAACTATATCTATGCCACAGGGGAACAAGCGGAAATACTTTGCGAAAGCACAAGAAGCCGCAAGGAAGGACGTGGAACGTGCTTTTGGCATTCTTCAAGCCCGTTTTGCCATTGTTCGTGGGCCTGTTAATTACTGGGATCAAAATACTCTTGCTCAAATTATGAAGGCATGTGTGATTATGCATAACATGATCATCGAGGACGAGAGAGAAACTGATTTTGAATATGATAGTTTTGAAGGTGTTAATGAAACAGTGATCGTCTCTCATGAGCATATACCTAAGCTTCAAGAGTTTCTAGAGATATACAGAAAGATATAGGAGAGAGGAGTACACTCTCAGCGCATCATATTGGAAAAAATGGCCAAAACATGGATACCTTAATATAAATGATTCATCACTTTGTTTAGTAAATCATGCAAATTGTACCGGGAAGTAATAAGGTCTACGAATGCTAATAATTTCAAGGCGACCTTAATTTAGCCGTACTCACATGTTAGCTTTGATGCAATTTTACAAATGCAGACAGTGTTAGTTACAATCCATCTTAATACCATGTAAACTGATCACTCCTAGTTTGGCCATCCGAAATATTCACACCGTTTTCTCAACAATGCAAAACTAATAGTAATATACATACAAATATAATTAATGCTTTTACAGTGCTTAATGAAATCTTCGATTATCTAGACGTTCTCTACAACGCAAAAAAAATGATGGTTGCACTAGTCCTCATTTTGACGGTTCAATTTCAACGCCAACAGGCACATTGAAACTAACTAACCACATCAACAACAATCAGTTAGCTAGCTATATCATGGCATGATGTGATTAATTAGCCTAATTGGGTTAAGGGGATCTGCATGTGAGGCACGCAGATGCTAGCTAGCCAAGACTTCTGGGAATTAATCGGCCATGCAGATGCTAGCTAGCCAAGACTTCTGGGAGTTAATCGAGTCGACGACGACGACGACGATGGCGGACGACGCAGCTAGCTAGCCCCGTGCCCCGTGCGCCTTGACGAATCGGTTAATACCTTGATGGCGGACGATGCAGGGAGGCGGTGTGCGGCGGCGGAGCGGGAAGGCGACGCGAGACGCCGAATGGCGCCGCGGGCTCGCCGGCAAGCGCACCACCGTTTGCCGCCGCCGCCTCTGTTCCTCCTTCGCGGCGGCCGGCGGCTCTCCTCTCCGATGGTGCACTCCTCTTCCCCCGGCGGCACTGCTCTCCGTCCTAAACCTTTCCCCGACGGCGCTGCTTCCGCCCTAAACCTCCTCCGCCACGCGCGAGAATATAATGGCGCGGCGCGCGAGCGGTAAAAAGAGGACGACTCCACGGCGCGCACGCGGGGAATTTCTTCACAAGAGCACCAGCGATTTTACGGACTCACGGACTCAGGGAGCACTTCTCAGTCTAGAGAATGGAGAAGTATTTTAGAGAATTTTTATTTTTGAGATCCATTTAAAGACTTTGTTGGAGGTAACTTTTTTAAAACAAAATTTTAAAAACGAGTTTAGAGATCAGTTTAGAAAAACCATTGGACAGCTTATGTGTTCTCATTTGCACTGTTTTTACTTTGACCAGTGTGAAACTATGAACGAGCATGTATGCCCAAGGTACACAGTGAAGTTACGTACAAGAGCACGACTCTCAGCGTCAATCGCGTGGTCCAAGAATCGACTGAAATCAAGGTAAAATTACGGCGCCACAAATTTAGCAGAACCGAAATTATATGACATTTGGTGATTTAGGTACTTGTACAACCATAACTATTTTTTATCAAAATAGGTTTGTTTAATGCAATAAGTGTAAGATGGCCCAATAAAAATATTTTTCAAAAACAAATCTACACATGTTATTTTTATGTTTTTAAACTAAGTATTGTAAAATCCGTTAGTGGTTAAAAACTAGACCTAATTCAAAACGTCAAGGATTTATGATTGGAAAGTAGATTTATTACCGTAATATAAATATAGTGCTTACGTCGAAGAGTTCATTCTTCCATTCTTTAAATATAATTATGCATATCTTTTTTATAATCATGATTACTATCTAGTTGCAAATTATGATCCTACTCCTTTAAATTGCAGGAATTGAAAAATGTAGGAATAGAAAGTCATAACATATGTAATCCACATGAATATGTCGAACACATATTCAAAAGAAGAATATTATTAAGATAATATTATTAAGATAGACTTGAAAGGAAAGAGATGAAAAGAGATGAAAGGAAAGAGATGAAAAGAGATGGTGCAGTGGACTTTCAAAAGGAAATCAAAACCATGAGGTTTGGGCTCATGTTTGAAATTCCCCAAAATATAGAGGAAAAAAGGATTCATATGGAAACTTTCTAGCCAATATCCTTCAAATCGAAGGGCTCGGAAAAATTTCTTAGGATTTTAATCCTACAAATTTTCTATAAAAATAATTTGTTCCAAAGAAGCCCTAAACATAATAATATTTTAGTTCCATGCCCTCAGTCTCTGGAATATTTGACGTTTATGATAAGATTTAGTTAAACTTTTTCAAAAAAAATGGCATCGATAGTTTCTCAAATACTACTTAATTTAAAAAGAGATCATCGCAACACACATAATTTTCACATAGCACCATCCAACCACCATTTCTCTGTGCCCACTCGCTGGCAAAACAGGTTATCCATGATCGTACTGAATCACCATACAGTCATACATTACACATGATTCTGCGAAGGGAGTCAGGGTGAGCATCCACCAGACCACCACACCCAAGGCTACATAATAGCTATGAAAAGAACAAAACAATGGCATCAACAACAGCTTTGTCAGCAGCTGCAAATATGAACCCCAGTTCAGTTTCACCAATCTAGGCTAATGTTCCTCGAGAGGAAAAGGTTGTCGATGTAGTCTATGATAGGGCTAGAGGCATCGATGTATCTCCTCATCTCCTTCTGCACGGAGCAATCTGCAGTAGCAACATGCAACCATTTAACATCAAAGAATGCAAAAAGATCTTCACCCAAAAGAGAATTCTTCATTTAAATCCTGACTCCCCAAAAAAAAAAGAATTCAGGCTACGTCTGGTTGCATCATATTTTGAGTACCGGTTTCGTTGAGCCTCACGATCAGCTGCTCCCTGCTTGGAAGAGTGTACATCCCAGCACCAACAGCCTTCCTGACTGCCCAGCTGTGAAACGGCGCGCAAACCTGCCCGTAAGCTGTTGTAGCAGCATCATACAGCGAACATTCCCTGCAAAAACAAGAAAAAAAATGAATGCCAGATAGGCCGTAAGCTGTCGTCCATTGGAGCAGAACTACCTGTCAACTGTGTCTTATACTCCTATAAGTTACGAATGCCAACTGGCGAATAATTCTACCAACGCAGCCACCATCGGCTGAATCTGAATGTACTAGTAACAACTGTCGCCGGCTTGCCTTGCCTCAGAGGAGGACAAAAATACACAATGAACAAGTTGATGAATATTTATTGTTATGAGACAAGTTTCAGACTGTCCTGGAATCGCCTGAGACTTCATTTCGAATTGAAAATTTTTGTGCTTGGGTGAGAGAGGGAGACGACGTACTGGGTGGAGAGGAACTGCTCGAAGAGAACCTTGATGAGGCCGAGGCCGAGGCGGACCCTGCGCAGGTTGCGGGAGTGGCTGCCCTGCTTCTTGACGCAGTCGTTCTCGACGTCCTTGTCCAGTATGTCGTTCAGCGTGCCGTACGACTTCGCCGCCCCGATGAGGTCATTCACCTGCAGCAGGATTGGCCATTCACACGGGAAATCGCCGTTAGCACATTTCTTGCCGCGACAATAATTCTTCGTGGCCAATTATGGGAAAAAACGGAAGCAAAGTCGCAAAACGCGTTTTCATGGAGCTTTGTTGGAAAGTTTCGATTTTTTTTCTTTCTTGGTTTGCTTTTCTACCGTAAGAAAAACGGAACAGAATATTCCAATTCAGGGGGAGGCGGTGAACGCTGCAAGATCTAATGGGGGAACAGGGGATCCAACAGGAATGAATCGATTTAACCAGAGTCAAAAGCGAAAATGGTATCTGTTCTATTTTTATAGGGGCGTGGCTCGCACGGTTCTTCTACCTCCGTCACCGCAAGAAAATTTTGATGCGTTGTCAGGAGATCCAAGAAAAAAGAATGAAAAAGACAATAAATTACCAAAAACAACCATGAATCGGATCGAGAGTCGGGGCAGGAAGCGGTGTGGGAATGGGATGGGATGAGGTGGCTGATTGTTACCTTGGCGACGTACTCGATCTCGGCGAACCTGAAGGCCATGCCGAGGCAGCTGAAGAGGACGGAGACGAGCGCACACGTGTCGCCGAACGGCCCGAGGCGGAGCTCCCCGCCGTCGGCCTCCATCCTCCGCGCCAGCTCCTCGAACGCCTCGGCCACCGCCGTCAGCGGCGTCTCCATCCCCTTCCGCGCCGCCACCACGGCCGCCGCCGCGTCGCCACACATCGGCTCCGCGGGCGCCGCCCCCGACCACGACATCTGCGACCTGAACCCGAGCATCCTTCTTCCTCCTCCTCCTCCCTCTTCCCCGAGCGCGCCGGCCAACTAGGCAAGCACCACCCCCCCAACCGCGCGCCAACGGACGGTGCGAGGGGCCCGAAGGACGCGCGCGCGCGTGGCGCAGGATGGGTGGGCGCGCCCCCCAAAAATATACCGGCGCGGCGGAGGCGGGGTGGGATTGGACGAGCTAGGCTGGAAAGGCGTACGCGGCGACGCCTATGTATAGGAGAGGAGGAGGAGGAGGCGGCCGGGAGAATCTGCCCGTGTGGGAGACGAGGAGAGCAGCAGCTGGCTGGTCGGCAGATCGGACGCTTCCTTTATATAGGCATCTGCATTAAGATTCGTGCTGAAATGTAGGAGTACGTGCCATAAGCACGAGTGCACGAGACGAGGTGGAGTCAGCTGTCCGCGAAATGGAAAGAGTTGAACTCGGAAAGTCACGGGGTTCGAAAATTCTACACAAAACAAAATAAAAAAATGTACATGTTCTTTTATAAAAGCATTATTTCATCTGGTTTCATATACTTGACACTCTTTACTATCCAGTTTTTAACATTGTTCACTCATCTTTTTCTGCAGAAGTTTTATACTATATATTTAGATTGGGAAAGTAATTGTATTTCTTAATGTGATATTCGCTTTTTTTTGCATTATTCAAATAATTACGAAAAAAATAAAAATTAACATGATAAATCAATATTAAATATATCACTTCATAAAAATATAAAAATGTTAATGATTTAAACTATACAAACAAATTTGTATGTAAATAGTACTCATATTCGTGATCATATTTTTAATTTTTTTCTCATATATTTATGAGTGACCTACCATATATTAATTTATTTTATTATTTTTACAATTTCTTATGACTGTTTGAACGTTATGAAAAAACGAGGGGATTCATTAACATATAAATTATAGTATAAACAAAACTTTCAAGAATTATAGTTAATCATTTTAAATTTATTAATGGATAAAATTGAAACACTAAGGCTGTGTATATAGATCCTGAAAAACTTTTTGCCAAAATGTCACATCAATACTTTGGATACACATTTGAAGTATTAAATATAGACTAATAAAAAACAAATTACAGAATCCGTCTGTAAACGACGAGACGAATTTATTAAGCCTAATTAATTCATCATTAGCACAAGTTTACTGTAGCACTTTATTGTCAAATCAGTCTAATTAGGCTTAAAAGATCCGTCTCGTAAATTGCATGTAAACGGTTCAATTAGTTATTTTTTAATCTATATTTAATACTTTCATTTATATGTTCCAACTTTCGATGTGACATAGTGTAAAGTTTCAGAGGTGGAACTAAACAGGACCTAATGTTCAATGTGGGAGAGTATATGACCTTAATTTGATACTAAAATTTAGTACTACTGCTACTCATCCTTTTCTACGAGTAAATAAAAACTAACGGAAGCTTCCGGAGATGTTTGCATTGAGCCGGAATTGACCGTTGAATCAAGGACGGAAAATCGGAGATGCATCTGGGGCTTCTTCCTAAGCGACCTTGACTAGTGTAACCGTGTGAGCCGCCCATGACCTGTACCCAAAGTAATCTAGGAGTATCAAAGCAAATATACCTATCTGATTGAGAAAAATCTTTATGTTTATGTCCGTGAATAACTACTCGTTCCCGGAAAAAAAAGAAAAAACAAAAGAAGAGTACTCGTTTCAGCATGAAAACAGTGCTAATCAAGCAGTAGACAGTACTACTGAGTACTAATCAAACAGATCCGGCTCCTCTTACGCCTCGTTGTGAAGCAGCACTTAAAAAAGTCTGGATCATTGTCGTGTACAAAAATGATTGCGAGTCAAAAAACAACTCAGAAATAATGAAATCAACGTGATATAATCGGCGAAGATTCAGACATTTTTTTAATATTGAACTAATAGCTTAGCAACGACCTGAATTTCTTTTGGTATCTATTGGTTTCGGAATGTTTAAAAACTGAACATTTCGCATCTTTGGACAGGCGCCGTCGTATGATTTTCCGACGCCACCGCAACTTGCGAGGCCCAGTGACACCGCGAAAGCACAACCGTCTAAACTGTCGATGAGCTGGTAGTGTACAGCTGCACATGCTGCCCCATTATTGCGAAAATTTCAGGGCGATTGTTATTGAGCGGTACGAATTGAAATATCAACGTTCAGGTTACTTGTTCTAATTTTTAGGTTTGGTGATTAGCGACGAAGCAAAATTCAGACCGCATATGCTTTTTGTTTAGTGGTGATTCACATCGGGGCGCTTTATGTTAGATTGATCTCTCTTATGCAACGATCCAAAGACCGTTGGCATGCTTCATCCACGTCATGATCAGGGGCGCTTGGTGGGCCCTCGTAATGCAGCGCCAGATAAAAGGAAGGAGGAGACCGAGACACGGACATCAAGAGATTAGTCTGCGCTCTCACTCGCTCCTAACAAACCCTAAACCCTAAGCCGATCTAGAGGGGACGCTGTGAGCGACAGGAAGACCACTAAAACCACGGCGCCGACGTCGACGATATCACCGACGATACCATGGCGAGCTCATCCATGAAGTCCAACGTTGAGTCCCGCATCTACCTACTGGATCAATGCCTAGAGTGAAATTCTAGAATCTGACAATGGTATTAGAGCAACTCTAGGCGTCGTCCTAGTTAGGGTTAAGCACAAAGGATTAAAAATCCCAACCTGAAAGGGGTCAAGTCTCGGATCGAACCCGATTGGGGCAAGAAAACCAAGAACAAGATGAACCCGAAAGGCTAAGAAATACTCAACAAAAAAACCAAAAGGGGATCGTGGGGAAGAACTCACTTTTGGCTCCTCGGATCCACGCTTTTGTGTCGGCGACCGACGCAAACCCGTCAAGTTCACGTCGCTACTCTCCCGCCATCTTGGCTCACCGGATTATCGCCCCGGGATATAAACCCTAGCTAGGGTTTATACGCGCGCGTGGCCGAAGACTCCCATCTCGTAGATCCACTAGATGGCGCCGCTCACCCTCGGGTGGACGCGATGCCAGGGAGGAGGCCTGCGAGAAAGGGGAGACGAGAAAGGAGAAAATGGCGACGAGGGGGAGAGAAAGGGCGACAGCAGCGTGGCTGAGAGAGGCGAGAACGGCACGCAGTTTTGTTCCCCCGCAAACGCCGCACGGCCATCCATTTCGATTCAACAGTTCAGATCACTCGGTCAGTTTTGGCCTAGGCGGGGTGGTGGTTTCGCGGCCCAGGCCCAGGTTGCGGCCGACCGGTTTTTCCCGCGGTCTTCATAAACAGTAAAAGGTTGGGACAAATGAACAGTACAGCATAGTGTCGCATGAATAATAACTTTTTATTTTTTCCAGAACAATAAATTGATATTTTATTTTAAGTTTTGATATATATTTTTTCCTTCCGGTGTGATAAATTCATAAATTAAGTTTTAGGCCAAGTAAAGTTTTCGCTGCATTAAGTTTGATTTTTTAGATGATTTTTAGCGAAAGTTTTTACTTTTTCTAATTAATTTAGAACCAACGGGACATTTTAATTAGAAAAAGTAAATTACTATTTTTTATGTAGTATGATAATTTTGTCTACTGACCAAAGTTATTGATGAAATTATTATGCTAATGAGTTTATTGACATGATTGATTGATTCTATTTTTGCCCAACGGTGATATAGAATTAAATGCAAGGAGCAATTGTTTTAATTTGACCAATATCGAATTAATTCAAGTTTCGTTTTCTCAATTTTTGTTTCAGGTAATCCGCTGAGTTATATATTGTCCATTGAGCATCTAAACGAAGGAAATTATAACTCATGGCGAGAAAAGATTGAGATAGCGCTTGCGCTATCAGATATTAATCTAGCATTGACGACTGAGTGTCTCATATCTCCTGTTTACCCCGTAAGGGGTGAAGAGGAGAGCCAAGCTGATTTTGACAAGCGAGTGTGTGATCATGCACCACAAAGGATGAAATACGATGTTGATCGTGCCAAGCGGGACCAGTCAATCGCAAGTGTTTGATGGTGATCAAGAGCTCCATTATTGAGGCTATAAGGGGTGCAAACCCTGAATGTGTCACTGCTACAAAGTACCTAAAACGAGTGGAGAGTCAGTTTACTGGCTCTTCAAAAGCTTATGCAAGCACTCAAATTAAGAGGCTTGTCACAGAGAGATACACTGGTGGTGGCATCAGGGAGCACATCGTGAGAATGAGCAACATGACATCCAAGCTCAAACCCATGGAAATGGGGCTAAGTGACGAGTTTTTGGTTCATCTGATTTTTGCCTCTCTGCCCAAGGAATTTGAGGCGTTTGTTGTTAATTACAACTCACAGCCAGAAATTTGGAAAGTTGAAAAGTTAATTGCCATGTGTGTTCAAGAGGAGGAAAGGATCAAGGGTTCACGTGGTGATTCCATTAACTACGTGAACCACAAGAGAAAGAATTATTATAATTCTTCGAAGAATTATAATAATTCTTCCCCATCTAAGCCACAAGGAAAACCTCAGTGGAACAACGCCTCCTCCTCTAGACCACATGAAAAAGCTCCAATGCCTGAATACAATCAGAGATCTGAGCCTGATTACCATCAAAGGCCTCAATCGGTTCAGCTTGAAAGGGACCAATGCTTATGGTGCAAAAAGAAGGGACACTATAAGAAAGACTGTGTGAATTTCCTGAAGCACTTATGCAAGAGAGGTGAGGATATTATTATGTTTGTAGATGAGTCTCTGTATGTAAGATATGAAAAATCTACTTGGTGGATTGACTCAAGTGCAACTGTTCATGTTGCTAATTCTCTACACGGATTCGATGCGAGGAGGATGCTGCAAAGAGGAGAAAGAATCATTAAAGTTGCAAACGATATCGCTGTCAAAGCCAAAGCCATTGGAGAACTCCCGCTAGTATTAAGAGATGGTTTTGTACTTCATTTACACGATGTCCTCTATGTGTCCTCTTTGCGAAGAAATTTGATTAGTGTCCCACGATTAGATCATGATGGATTTCAATGTATTTTTGGAGATGGACAATGTAAGGTTTAGTTTAATAATAAGTGTTTAGGCATTGCTTTCAAACAATATGAGCTTTATTTGTTATTACTTGGTGATACCGTGAATGTTTTGAGTAATGAGAATGCCTCCTCGTCTATGAACGTGAGTATGAACGTGAGTAATAAAAGGAAAAGAATTGATGATGTGTCTTCAAAATTATGGCACCGTCGTTTAGGCCATATTTCAAGGGGGAGAATTGAACGGTTGATTAAAGAATCAATTCTTTCGCCCTTAGAATTTTCAGATTCAGATCAATGCATAGATTGTATTAAAGGCAAGTATGTCAAGAAAATAAAGAAAGATGCCAAACAAAGCACAGAAATTTTAGAAATAATTCACATGGACATTTGTGGTCTGTTTCCTGTGACATCTGTGGATGGTTAAGATTCTTTTATAACATTCACAGATGACCACTCCCGTTATGGCTACATTTATCCTATTAAAGGACGGTCAGAAGCATTAGATAAGTTCAAAATATTTAAGGCTGAAGTTGAAAATCAGCATGATTTAAAGATCAAGATAGTAAGATCCGACCGTGGAGGAGGGAGTACTATGGTCGTCATACCGGCCAAGTTCCTGGACCTTTTGCAAGGTTTTTATAGGAAAATGGTATAGTTGCCCAATACTCTACACCGGGCGAGCCTCAGCAGAATGGAGTAGCTTAAAGACGCAACTGTACCCTAATGGATGTGGTGAGAAGTATGATAAGTTACTCTACTCTACCGATTAATTTGTGGATGGAGGCGTTAAAAACCACCATTCACATACTTAATCGGGTTCCTAGTAAGTCCGTGTCTAAAACTCCATATGAGTTATGGACAGGGAGAAAACCCACATTAAACTATATGCATGTGTGGGGTTGTCCAGCTGAGGCCAAAGTGTTTATCCCGAATATTGGGAAATTAGATCCCAAGACAGTCAGTTGCCATTTCATTGGGTATCCAGAGAAATCAAAGGGGTTTCGTTTCTATTGTCCTGACAGACACACCAAGTTCATGGAAACGAGACACACTATTTTTCTAGAGGATGAGATGATGAGGGGGAGCATGGTAGCCTGAGAGATTAGCCTTGAAGAGAAGCGGGTATTCGTACCTACTCCGATGATTCAAGAACCTTTTTTCTCGATACCTGTTGTTGTTGCACCGACAGTACATGACACTATGGTGACGACACCTGTTGCTAGTTCTCCTGTGGCAACAATAAGTGAAAATCAGGAACCTGTCCTTCAGGATCCGATAGAACCTGTTGTCACACATGAGGAAGAGCTACAACAGCCCAACTCAGAGGGTGCGCCAGATGTTGTGGCCCTTAGGAGGTCTTAAAGAGTTAGAAAACCGGCTATCCCAAATAACTATCAAGTGTATCTTAGTGAAGAAATTCAAATGGAGGAAGATCCCACCTCATTTGAAGAAGCCATGAGAAGCGCTCACTCGTCCAAATGGCAAGAAGCCATGGAAGACGAAATGAAATCCATGAGTTGTAACAAAGTCTGGGATTTAGAAAAAATTCCCAAAGGAGCCAAGACAGTATGCTGTAAATGGGTCTACAAGACTAAGTATGATTCCAAAGGGAACGTCGAGAAATATAAGGCGCGACTTATGGCAAAAGGCTTCACGCAAAGAGAAGGAATAGATTATAATGAGACATTTTCACCAGTCTCATACAAGGATTCTTTTAGGACCATAATGGTTTTAGTGGCGCACTATGATTTAGAATTACATCAAATGGATGTAAGACGACATTTCTCAATTGAGATCCCCATGAGGAATCCAAATCAGGGTCAGAACGGGAAGGACCAGTCAGTTTGATTTTGTGAAGCAACAAAACACCAGGGTTGAATCCAGTCAGTTCAGTCATGCAAGTTTGATCAATCAATCGTCGCACATGTGGCCAGTCAGTCAATAAGGGTGAGTCGAAAAAACCGTTGAAGTCAGCCAGCCAACCCAACCCCAACCCGACCTTCTTTTTTTCTAGCCCCGAATCTCAGGACGAGCTTGCTGTAAGGGGGGTAGGTTTGTCACGCCCGATTTTCGATCAGATTAAAAATAATTTAATAATATATTTTCTAGAAATTATTAAACAAAAATTAAATTATGCAAGTGAATTTAATAAGGAAATAAAATTTTTCTTTAAAAATCATGGCCGGAAATATTTTTGAAATATTCTCCATGCCCTAAAATACTCTCCGAATTTTTTCGTGAAATTTTGGAGCTCTAGAAATAAATTTAATAATACAAAAATCATTTAAGTGATTATTAAAATAAATTATTTAATAAGTAAATGGATTTTTTATATTTTTATAAATACTTTGGATGCCCATATATTTCTAGGATTTTTTGGATTTATTTGAGCATTGAAAGTATTTATAAAAATATGAATATCATTAATGTGATTAAATAAAAAGAGAAAACAAATTATTTTTCCCCTTCCTTTTACTTGTCCCGTTTCGGCCCAGTACTTGCGAAGCCTGCAATCCCTCCTTTGTTGCCGCCCTTTTCTCTTTCCTCCCCGTGGCCGGGCCCGCTTGCGCCGCCCCTTGAAGTCTATTTTCCCTCCCTTGTTCTCTCCCTCTCCCTCCCGCTGACATGTGGGGTCGGGGCCCACATGTCGGGCCCTTCTCCTACCTTCGGCTATCCCGTGCCGGCAACCGCCGCATGCCGCTCGCGTGTTCCGTGCCACGTTGGCCGTCCATCCCCCGCGCGCGAGTAGATCAGCCGCCCCGCCCGAACCGCGCGCCTTCCCCCCACTCCCCGCGGAAGATGGCGCCGAACCGCCGCCATTTCCCCCACGTTGGCCGCCCCACCCCTCCTTTTCCTCCCATCGCCGCCTAGACCCCACCTCCACCGCAATCCCGAGCCGCCGCCGAGTTACTCCACTCCGGTCGCTCGATTCACACCGCGTGCAGCTCCTCGGCCACCATTTTCCCTAATCGTGGCCATCGGAATCACGCCGATCACCATCGCCTTCCCCTTGTTCGGCCTACCCCAGTGAGCACCCTCCATTCCCTCTCTCTTCTCTTTTTCTCTCTCGACCGCCACTAGCGAGTTGCCAAGCTCCTTCGTCATGTCGCGTAGCAAGTCCCACGCTGTCGCCCTCCCCGGCACGTCGTGCCTCTGTTCGCGCAGACTCTGGTCGAGCACCTCTGCCCGCCCGCCGCCTCTGCTAGGCGTCGCCGCCGTTGGTCATTGGGGAGGAACCCCGTTTCCTTTTCTTTTTTTCCTTCCCCTTCCGTCACTCACCGCTACCCGCACCACCATCACCTCCCGTGCCGCACGTCGTCGCTTCCCGCGTCGCCGGTCGCCACCGGTGACCGGTTGCCGCTGCGCCACTGTCAGCCATGTTGCGTCGACCGATCCATCAGCCTCACGTGGCTCACTGTCCTGGCCGGACCGGCTAGCCGATCGACCGGCCTTGAGGCCGCCCCACTTCCCCACCCGGCCACCTCCCTCTATGCGGCCCTTTTTCTTTTTCCCTGCAGGTCTATTTTACCTTCCTCTTCTCTTTCCTCTCTCTTCGACCCAGACCGACCCCTTTGTTTGCGCAAAGTCTACTTTGTGTCCCTTGTTTCCCTCCTACTCCTTTCCCCCTTTGGGTCGTAGGACCATAGGCTTTCTCCATCTCTAAAGTCCACTTCTCCTCCATGGCCTAACCCCGAAAAGTCCAGTCCACCTTCCCCTTCATGTTTGCGACCTTGCCTCCTTGGACTTGGTCCACAGTGGGTCGCCCCTCTGTGCCGCTGACTCGTGAGCCCCGCGTGTCAGCACCGGCACTTTGCTGATATCAGCGCATACCTATTCCTTTGAGAAATTAATTAAATATTACGCAATAAATCTATTTTAATTTCTAGAATTCAATTAAATGGCTCAAAACTTCTAAAATTCATATCTAATCCATACGAACTCCAAATTGGGTCATTCAAATTGCAAAATTCATCTAAAATTGAGCTCTACATGTTTGTTTACCTTCCATGTACTGTTTATTTGGTTCTTATTAGGTTTTTTCTTGTTTTGCATGCCAGCGTGTAGACTTCGCCGTTTCAGGATTTTGTGGTCGCGAAGAAAAGAAGATCAGCTGAAGAAGCAAGGCAAGTCACATTCCTCCTTGACGCATATTGATCCCAATTTATAAAATATTTATTGTTTGCAAATAAAATTGGAATTATATGGGAATCGGGACAACCTATCTAATCGCTTGTGCCGTACTTAATTGTTATCTATTCATTGTCAACCTGGGTGATTAATTTGACTAGCTCGCATCACTTACATGATCTTGCTAGAATTATTTACTCTTAGCCTCGCTTAACTACACTAGCTCACCTAATGGGAGAACTATACTACTAGCTGATAGTCACATGAAATGATGGTCATGGACCAGTATTAACTTGGAATAAAGGTTAAATAAAAATATGACTTAATGGTGGGTTGTGGGTGCATGGTTTTGCTTGTCGCACCCATGGCAATTAAGGACCGGTTCATGGGAAACTCTGGAAGACTGATAGTACTTACCACAAGCCAGCGTGGGCAATGGTTGGACTTATAGTGTAGCTTTTTCCTAGTCGACGCATCCAAGCAAGGGTGCGCATGATGGAGTTCGGATGGACCGGGCAAGGTCTATGCGGCTGCCGGATTCACCTAGGCATGAGGGGGGCTACCTACCTTGGATATAAAGGTAGGGGAAAAACCTGAGGTGTGGTGTCGCTTGGTCAGGGAAAGTTATGCGAAGGGTCTTATCACGATTTCCTACTTGTAGTACCATGGTGGTGCTTCGGGGCATGGCAACATGTGTGAAATCGTGTCTTGTGGGTACAGTTGTACACCTCTGGTCAGAGTAGAACTATTCGAATAGCCATGCCCGCGGTTATGGGCGATCAACCAGATTCACCATGATTAGTCCCACCTTAATAAATTGACTCAATGGAACTGGACTAGTTCAGGTGGTTTGGTTGGGCCTGTTCAACGTGAAGATAACGTTGTTCGTGAAAGGTTAATCTTGACTCAATTAATCAACATTTTTCCTGTTTTAAACTAAAAATGTTTTCCAACCGCATTTATGCAGAATAGCCCAAGCCTCTCTTGTCTCCCCTTGCACGTCTACATTTCTTCGTGTGGCTTGTTGAGTACGGTGGTAGTACTCAGCCTTGCTATTTCCATCTTTTCCCAGAAGTGTAGTGCTTCTGAGTCAAAGACGAAGTTAGAAGACCAAGGCTCATACCCCAGTTGAGTTTGCCCATGGAATGGAGCTGAAGCCCTGCTAGGATCGCCTTTTTCGCTGCTGCTGCTTTCTTTCGGGTGTGAGGACTAAGTGCCTCTTCTGTAAGTATTTTACACTTTATTTTACGTTTGGATCTGTTTATTGATTTGTCATTTTGTGTACCCTAGTTGATGCCTGGACAGCGATTTAATACATAAAATAGTCTAGAAATTTGGCTAAATTTCTGTGCGTGACAGAGGACATTTGTGTTTATGCAAAATTCAAGAATGGGATATTCATCTTCCTCATCCTTTATGTGGATGACATTTTACTGGCTAGTAGTGATGTCAGTCTGCTATTGGAGACTAAGAAGTTTTTGTCCTCAAACTTTGAGATGAAAGATCTTGGTGAAGCATCATACGTTTTAGAAATTGAGATTTACCGAGATAGAAGAAAAGGGGTATTAGGATTATCGCAAAAGACATACTTAGAAAAGATTTTGAAGAAGTATAGTATGCATGCGAGCAAACCTATGCCTGCTCCCATAGTCAAGGGCGATAGATTTGGGAACTTTTTGTGTCCCAGAAACCAGTATGAGATCGATCAGATGAGAGTGGTTCCATATGCTTTAGTTGTTAGAAGCTTAATGTATGCTCAAGTATGTACACGCCCTGACTTAGCTTATGTAACCGGGATACTTGGCAGATATCAAACTAATCCAGGCATAGATCATTGGAGAATGGTTAAGAAAGCTCTGTGTTATACACAAGGCATGAAAGGCCTTATGCTAACATATAGAAGAACTGAATCCCTTGAAATAGAAGGGTACTCAGATTCAGATTTTGCGAGAGACTTAGATGACAGAAAATCTACGTCAGGTTATGTGTTCACTCTCGCAGGTGGGGCTATATCGTGGAAAAGCTCCAAGCAAGTTGTTACAACATGTCTACGATGTTCGCTGAGTTCATAACATGCTATGAGGCCACGGGACAGACCAAATGGTTAAAGAAATTTGTAATCGGTTTAAGAGTGGTAGACAACATTGAAAGACCGCTCAGAATGTACTGCGACAATGAGCCAGCAGTGTTTTATGCTCACAACAACAAGTCAAGTGGTGCTGCCAAACACATTGACATCAAGTATTATGTTGTGAGCAGTGGCGGAACCAGAAATTTCTAGTAGCATGGGCAAATTCATAAGTGCTCGATGGAGGAGCATCTCGTTGCGCTGAATCAATCAGACAATGATCACCGATCAGAGTGTCCTTCGTATCAGATTGGGTCGTCGGCGAGAGCAGCTGCCGCACGGCCAGCGCCCGGACACAATCACGCGACGTCAACAGTGGCTCTCGCTGCTCGAATCGGGCAGCGAGGGACAGACCGTGCCCCCGCATGTAGGCTCGAGCGGTTCACACACAAACATAAGTCAGCACATGTATGCATTTCGCTTCAAATATATATATATATATATACACGTGTTTTTAACGTCTACATTTGTATTATGCTTTAAATATATATATATAATCTACTAATTTATGAAATAAATAGTAAAATTATACAGTTAAGCTCGACAGAAACTCGAACTAGACTCGTCCGATGCTCGCATTTTTTTGACCGACCTAGACCAAGCCCTCATAGTACACCATGCATGCATGTGTTCTTACAAATTGCCATGACACAGCAACAACCTACTTATATATTACACAACATGAATGCATGACCGCAGTAGCAACAACACGTCAGTAGCAGTAGTAGTTGAATATAAGTAGGTCAGCAGCAGCAGCACGTCAGCAGCAGCAGCTGAATACACATGCATATGGCCCAGGGTCAGTCGAGCCCGGGCAAAGGCCCAGGGTCGCCAGGCCCTGGGCCCGTCACTGGTTGTGAGAGAGAATATCCAGGATCATACATTAGTCTTGAGCATATAAGTATGAAGAAAATGCTTGCGGATCCGCTAACGAAAGGCTTACCGCCCAATGTGTTTAGAGAATACTTAGCCGACATGAGATTACGGGAAAGCCTATGATTCCTGGATGGGGAGGGACCCAAAGCGAGCCAAGAATCCATTTCAAAGTAGAAAGGTGTATCGTAGTTGTTGAATCCGATAGTACGTAACTAACTGTTGTGATGATACAGATTACAGATTATGTAGTTGTTGAATCCGATAGCACCATCTGCATTTTCCACAGCAGACTACAGATTGTTTTAACCTAGTAAATTGTCACGAGCAACAAAGGTTCTTGCAAAGGATAACACAACACAGCGAATGCACACCCCCAATGTTTGTAACAGTGTACTACCGTCTCATAGAAGGACAGCCAAAAAGAAGCCCCTGATATATCCCAGTAGAAGAAGGTTTAGGAGGAGGCCTCTGCCTATGTTCACCTCCCTCCCAATGTCACGCTTCTACTGCACACAAATTGCCATATACATCTTGACTCTACTATAAACTACTATGGGGTGTTTAGAGGAAGAGACTAACACTACTGGAGAACGATTTTTCTGGACGAGGCCCCAAATAGGTTCCAGGCGGGCCATAAGAGGTAGCGCCTGGAAAAACCGGTCCCGGGGGGCCGGCTATTGACCCGCATGGGATAATCGCATTATTCCATGCGGTACACTTAAGAGACCGCACGGGATATTATCCCATGCGGTCGCTTAAGAGGACCGCACGGGATAATGCGATTATCCCGTGCGGCCCACTTAACCAACCGCACGGGATAATAGCGCATTATCCCGTGCGGTCCACTTAGGACCCGCACGGGATAATGCATTTTCCCGTGCGGGCCTTTAAGTGGACCGCATGCGATGATACCAACTGTTGCTATATTTCTTTGATTTTTTTATTTTCATGAATTTTTTGCCAAGTCTCACATTTGAACTACAAGTGATTAAAAAATAGAATAAAATTAGTATAAAAATTATATTCATGTTGTTTAGACATGCTTGAGTCATTATCCTGTAAATGAGAATAAATTTTGAATTTTTCTTCATGAAACATGATTAGGAACCTATTGACCAAATGATTTTTAAAATTGTATAAATAGCAAACGAAGTGAGAAAATCATAAAAATTGTCTGGATGTCATGATATTATACGCAGAGGCTGTGGTAAAAAATTGATCCGGCTTTCAATATTTTATGAGATACGTTATCGCGTGCGGTCAGCTTAAGGGCTCTCGCACTCGGCAAAATTTTGAAAAAAAAATCTTCTTCACCCTCCAAACTTTCTCTACTATGTAAATACAACATTTAACTCCTAATTATAAAATTTGGTAATTTTTTGATTGGTTTTGCTATATTTCTTTGATTTATTTTATTTTCATGAATTTTTTTGCCAAGTCTCACATTTGAACTCCAAGTGATTAAAAAAATAGAATAAAATTAGTGAAAAAATTATATTCATGTTGTTTAGACATGCTTGAGTCATTATCCTGTAAATGAGAATAAATTTTGATTTTTTTCTTCATGAAACAAGATTAGGAACCTATTGACCAAATGATTTTAAAATTATATAAGTAGCAAACGAAGTCGGAAAATCAAGAAAATTGTCTGGATGTCATGATATTATACGTAGAGGCTGTGGTAAAAAATTTAGAAGGTTTCGACTATTTTATCGTATACGACGCTCACAAAACCGAAGATTCTCGAGAGAAGATTAGAAGTGTTAAGAAGGATTGTTTAGATTTGGAGAAAAGTGATGGCCGAATTGTCTTTTGATTTCAAAAATTTTCCATAGGCAATAATTAGCATATATTGATGTATGGAAAAATTTGGTAATTTTTTGAATCAGTTTGATAATTTTTTCATTAATATCCAATTTAATGCAATAAAAAGAGAGAGGGGTCGATTATCGCGTGTGGGCCGCTTAAAGCGCCCGCACGGGAAAATATCTTCCCGTGCGGGCCGCTTAAACTACCCGCACGGGAATATCGTTTTTCCATGTGGGCCACTTAAACCGCCCGCACGGAAAGATCGTTTTTCCATGCAGGCCTCTTAAACCGACCGCACGAAAAGATGGTGGCCTATATATACTCGCACGCGGGCTCCCAAATTTTTCTAAGTCCCCAGGCGAAAATCCAAACAACCACCGCGCCGTCAGGCTGCCAAAATCTAGCGCCGCCACCAGATCCCCGCCCTATTCGCCATCTTGCGCCGCCAGATCCAGCGCCGCCGCCGCTCATCCCTAACCCTCGCCGCCACCGCCGCTCAACCCTAACCCTCGCCTCACCACCCCATCCTCTCTCTCTCCATCGGCCGACAACAAGACTGCCGCACCGCCGTCCGTGCCCCTTCACCGACCTCACCGGTCGTCGTCCGCCCCTTCACTGCCCCCCTCTCTCTCCGTCGCCGTCGTCAGCCTCAAGACCGCCCACCACCGTCGGCTCGCCCACACGGCCACCTTCACCTGGACCGCCGCCCCTCCACCACTCCATCGCCTCTTGCCTGCCCCACCACCGGCGCCCCTTCACCGCCGCCCTCAAGATCTTCACCTTTCATCGGCTCATTGTCGCCGTCGCCTTCAAGACCGCCGCCTGTCCATCCCCGCGCGACCTCTGCCGGCCACTGGTTAGTACTCCACCCCGGGAATGTGGATGTTTGTTATGTTCTTGCAAGAAGATGATTATGCTAAGTTAATTATATGGATGTGGATGAATGGATTATGGATGTGATTGTACCGTGATGGATGTTTTGGGATAGCAAGAGAGTATAGAAAAATATGATGTGTTGATGAATGGATTTATAGAAAATGAATGTGGATGAATGGATTATGTATGAATTTTAGATAAATTTTGGATGAATGTTAGATAATTTTTTGATGAGTTTTTGATATAACTGTAAAATAAACTTTTATTTATTTCATGGAACTCTAGTTAATATTGATGGAAATATAAAATGGATTGTTTATTTTTTGATGGATTTGTCGATGAATTTTTTTGTGTGAAATGATGTGTAGGACTTCAATTTTTTGATGGAAATGTAAAATGGACTGCTATTTTTTTGATGAATTTTGTTGATAAATTTTTTTCATGTGAAATAGTTGTTGTGAAATTTTTATGTGAATTAGTTGATGTGAACGAACGGACGCACGGACGAGCGAATGAACGAGTGCACGAACGGACGACCGGACGTGGACGAACGGACGGACGAACGAATGACCGAACGAACAACCGAACGAACGAACGAACGATCGAACAAACGAACGAACGGACGGACGATTTGTGCGTCCGTCCGTTTGTTCGCCGGCCTGGTTCGTTCGTTCGCTTGGTCGTTTGTTTTAGGATGAATTTTCGATTTTAGGTTAGATTTTAAATTTTCAAACACATATACCCACCGTCTCCTCGGTATATTCTAATCTCCCCGTCTCCTCTCTCTCTCCTCAGTCTCTCATCTCTCATCTCTTTTCCTCCCCAAATCACACCTCTTCTCACGGACAAAATAGGCAAACATATATATTTTCATCTCTTGTCTCTACTAAAGAGAAGAAGAAGGAAATAAATACATTTTTTATTCGTTTTTGTCTCTATATTTTTTATGCATGTCCTTAATATTAGATAATATTACAAGTTGTGCGTTCACAAATTTCACAAGTTGTGCGTTATGAACAACCGTAGATCAAATGTCGAACGAGAAAGCTCCCTCCGAGACACGCAACGTCGAATCAATGGAGAAGTCTTCGAGCGAAGGCACATGGCATGAACCAAGCGATCCGTTCATCGAAGTTATGCAAGCACCAGCACCACCAGTTGAAGAAGACCCATACTACATCCCTATCGAGCAAGCAGTAAGTCCAGCCATATTATTATGATCCCTATCGTAGGATCTCGTTTAACGTTATCCGTTGTACATACAGATGGAAGCAAGGCGCCGCTCAAAAAGAAAGGCCGCCAAGTCTATCGTCCGGTCTGCTGAAGTCGAGACGGACACAGCAATGTCCGCTCCGGTAGAAACCGACACGTCTGCGAGCGCTAGAGGACGTCAAAAAAGAAGACGTGGTCGAGAAGTAAGAACCAACCCCCAAGGAGACATATTATATCACCTCTCGAACCATGATGGGAAGCCATTAGAGCCCAAGGTCGCAATGACAAAGTTCAACAGCGCTTGTGGCGTACTGGCCAGAACCCACGGCCCTTTAAATGTAGATTCCTGGGAGCAGGTGGATGACAACTTGAAGAACTTCATATGGAACGAGCTGCAGAAGTGGCTTGTATATCCGCCTGGTTCAGAGGCTCTGGGAAAAGAGTTTTGCATTAAAAATGATTGGGGGGTGGAGGCAGTGGAAATCGGACTTGAACACTAACTACGTGCAAAAGAACAAGTCCCCATTCGAAGACTACGGCGGGATTACGCCCGCCGAATGGGATAGGTTCGTGGCGAAGATGACAAGCCCTGAAGCCTTAGCACGGAGGAAGAAGATGTCCGACCTCGCGAAAAGGAACAAGTACCCGCACCGGTTGGGCTCTAGCGGCTACGATGGCCACGTAGAGAAGTGGCGAGCAACCGAAGAATAGTTTTCCGCCCAAGGAAAGCCCCCGCTTGTGGATGCACTAAAAAAGAAGCAAAACGGGTGTGGGCACGCAAGACGGGACAGTCACCGACGAGGAGAGATCCTGTTCGAGGATCCGGATATAGAGCGTGTGACCACAAGTCTAAAAGACATAGCCGAAAAGGAGAAGACTGGGAATTTATTGCTAAAAGGGAACACGATCGCTGATACCGCATTGGGCAACCCCGAACATTCGGACGAGTAAGGGGTGTATCGTCAAAGACAAGTTGGAAAGAAGGGTTTCTGGGAAGCCGCAAGTTACAAGAAAAGGGACAGTACAAACATAAACTTGAAGAAAAGATAGCAAAACAAGTTGAAGAACATTTCTACTCTCTTGTTGCACGTAATCGCCAAGTCTTCCCTAACTTCTTTCAAGCAATCCGAAGAACCCACGAGTACACATGCCCGAGCGTCGGGTCGCTTGACACCGCACCATATCCCGTGGATACCATAACTTGCTCGACGCTGTGTAGCCTCCTCGTGCCGATATGAAGGGCCGGGAAGAGAAAGGAGGTGGGTACAGGACTTGCTATACCAGGGCGACAATTTCACAACACTCCAATCCCTAAGGAATATGCAAGGGTGCAGGTGGCCAAGGTGCATGCAGAGCATAAAAGCTTAGAGTAGACATTCCAAAGACTCGAAGGGATAGAATTGCTTGGGGATGCGGTGAATCAATTCATTCTATGGCATCGACGAGATATCTTACGGTCGGTACATCGTCGCATCCCCAGCATGCTCGGTTCTCGATTGTCGCTGCGCCGCACCGCCTTCTCCACTGTGGCCTTCTTCCCCACCTCGCTCCCCACCTCGGCACGCTTCCCCACCTCGCTCCCCACCTCGGCCTCGCTTCCCCACCTCGCTCCCCACCTCGGCATGCTTTCCCACCTCGCTCCTCCTAAGGATAAAGGTCCCGATTCGCCGTGCCGTCGCCCCGAAGTCATTGCACAACATATTCACCAATCTCCTCCGACACCGGCCGGCATTGGCGGTACCCCAAAGGCCCCTTCTACAAACAACAAGCCTTCCAAGTCCGAGCAAGCTCTCTCGTCGATTATCCCAAAGATGATTCGATCAAGCTATGACAAGGAATTAATGGCCAAAGACGAGAGAGACTTAGGGTTCTTGGCTTTTAGGGGGAGGGCCGACCGACAAGCCGCAGGATCAACCGACCAAGTTGTCTGACTCACAACAATCGTGAAGAACATAGCGGAGGACTCGCAAAATTGGACTTCGACGAAGTGCCAACAAAGTACGAGTACGGCAAGCCGTTCTCGCCGTGGCACGTCATGGAAGACATGCCCGGGAAATCAGGCTAATGCACGATCGGTACCTAAAGGCATCCAAATTGGGGCTCAACATGCTTACCGTGAAGGTCCCGGATGATGCATTCACCAGTGGCCCAAATGGGATGCTGGTCATCGATTTCAACGACCTTCACGCATTATTCAGATGGAAAAATGGATATAAATCTCGTTGCAACGTTTTGCTCGTAAGTATCTCGCTTAACTTAATGTCATTAAAGAATTGATTTACAAACTAACTTGTGAATAATTAATTACTCGCCGCATTACTTAGGATGCAATACGCGACGCGAAAAGACCAACTATCCAGCTGTGTTCGTTAACCCAACAAGGATATGCTGGACGGAACACGAGTTACATATTCGTGAAGACTCCGCTGAGTTCAAAGGCAAAATGAAGAAACAAAAGGATGCGATCATCAAACAATTGCACAGGGACAAGATGATCGCGGTAGCCTTCTACTTGGGCCGTGCTATGTTCGAGCACAGAGACAAAGATGTCCTAATGGTCCCTTATGCGTTGCGTAAGTAATATTCATCCGTAAAACCGATATTTTACTAATATCCCCTACAATTAACATATCTCTTCGATCTTTCGCATCGATCACTACATACTATTTCGGTATATCCGCGGGACCACTTGACCGTAGTGCTTGATCCGCACACTACAGCCAGGAAAAATTTAAAGAGTTCCTCGTCATTTTAAATTTGTAAGTACTATCATGCACCATTTAATAAGTTTTGTCTGTTTTTACTATCGAATAATTAAACAATTAATCAGTAAACATGCAATTATTTTGTCTACATAGCACATCATAATTATGTAAGGCAAGGTGGACCGGTCAAGAATCCACAAAAGAGGAAGCTTCTTGTGAAGACAAATTGGCCGGTAATTATATGCTCGATATATGCTGACATTTTATACTGTGTTTAACTTCAAATTACTGACGCATGCACATAATAAATTTTATTCAACACAGTGTTATAAGCAACCACCAGGCACTAACCTTTGCGGCTACTACGTGTGTGAGATGCTTAGAATCTACAGGAGATACACTACTAAGTTTGAAGAAGTAAGTTCATCAGAGAAATATATCTCTACATGTTATCTATCTTGTATAATTTTCCTAATCGTATGTATATGTGTACTATTTTTTTTAACAGATCACGGAAGTTCCAGTTGTAGCGAACCGGTTCAACGATAGAACCATGCTTAACTTGGTTGCAGATATTTGCCGCTTCATCCATCATGATGTCTGCAACCATTTGGGCGATTTCTACGATCCGGAGAGCGAGCTGGCGACGGACGATAAATTCAAACGACTTAGGGAGTGGAAAAAAGAGCACCACCATTAAATTTGTAAATTTGTTGCTATAGCTAGACTTATGTTAATTTGCGAGACGAAACTAGCATGTATATAAACATTACGCATGATCGATCTGTGTTATATACATATCTTTTATGATGAAATAATTTTAAATGTCTTTTTTTTTTCTTTCGCGAAATATATATGTATATATTGATCCATTTAACATTACTGAGAGGGACAATAGGGGGCTAACAGAACGTATACATAAAATAATGGGCATGACCATCTTCCCGTGCGGTCGGCTAAGCGGCCCGCACAGAATATTCTATTATCTCGTGCGGGCTGCTTAAGCGGATCGCACGGGATAATCGATCTTCCCGTGCGGGCCGCTTAAGCCGACCGCATGGGATAGTCGATCTTCCCGTGCGGTTGGGCCGCCTGCACGTGAAAATGATCTTTTGCCAGACCATTTCGCGCATGCGGGCAGGCCTTCCACACGGGAAGATGCCTTTCGGCCCGCATGGAAAAACCGTTTCTCCAGTAGTGTAAATTATCCGTATCACATCGGATGTTTGAACATCAATTTAAAAGACTAAACATAAACTAATTATAAAAATAATTACAGTATCAGTGGCTAATTCGCGAGACAAATTTATTAAGCCTAATCAATCCACAATTAGTAAATATTTACTGTAGCACCACATCATCAAATCATAACATAATTGGACTTATTAGATTTGTCTCGCGAATTAGCCATCGATTATGAATGAGTTTTATAAATAGTCTATATCTATATTTAGTACTCCAAAATAAAATCTAAACATTCGACATGAGAGAGACTAAAATTTTAGTCCGTGAACCAAACACCCCCTATACCATACCATACAATCTGTCACTTCACTTCACTCACTCCAAAAACAGCACCTGATCATCACAGCCACAATTAGCTAGCAGTACTACCTTGATCAAAGCCTAGTAGGACCAGAAGCCAAAGCCTAGCATGCATGTCAGATTTATTATGATGCATATTTCATTGTTATGCTACTACCGATAAAACTTCCTTTCTTTGTTATGCTTCCAGGAAATGGATTCTTTTCCAATATGAAGATGGATGAAACTAATGTAGATGATTTTGATAATTATGGTCACATTTATGTCGACCAACAATCACAGACAATGCAAGTTAATCCAGCAATGTCCTTCGCGAGGCCAAACCATTGATCAAAAAAAATTCAATGACCAGGAAGAGGTTTTGGTTTCAACGTGGCTGAATGTAAGCTTGGATCCAGTCGTTGGCAAAGATAAAAAAGGTGGCAAGTATTGGTCTCGTATCTATGACTACTTCCATAAACACAAGACGTGCCCCTATAACCATACCATAAATTCTCTTATTCACCGGTGGGAGACCAAACAAAAATATGTGAACAAGTTTTGTGTATGTCTAGCACAGATTGAGCGAAGACAACAGAGTGGTACTACAATTCAAGAAAAGATGCTTACTCAATATGCAATACTAGCATTTATTTTGACTTTTTTATTATATATCACATATGAATGTAAGTTTGGTGTGTGTCGGTTGCAGAGGCATGTGCTTTCTACAAGTCCCAAGACGAACACGAGAAACCATTTCAGTTCATGCATTGCTGGAATAAGCTGCGACTCAACCAAAATGGTTGTCCAAAATTGATGAACTGACTAGTGGTAAAACATCTAATAAGAAGCAGAAGACAAGCTCAACTGCTAATCCAATTGTAAGTTTTCCAAGTGCAATAGCACAAGGTGAGGTCGAAGGCATAGAGGATAATGCATTGATAAGGACAATTGGTAAGAAGAAGGCTAAAGCAGCATTGCTGCAAGAGAAGAAAAAAGTGTGTCTGCAACAATCAAAAATATGTGGGCACAGAATCAACAAGCTGATGAGGAGAAAGAGATAAAAAAAGATGACAGGTTCGACAAAGCATTTGCTCTTGAACAGGAAAGAGTTGCAAATGAAAACTACTTCTTGAGGTGAGGAGTCAAGAGGTCCAGTTGTAGAAAAAGAGGGACGAAGAGAGGATTATGACTATGAACCTTACTGCCATGCTAGATGAGCAAAAGAAATAATGCATGTGTTTGCGGGCTGAGATCATGAGCCGATTAGTTAATTAGAATTCATTTTAAAAAAAAGTATAAGTAGGTGTTGTTATGTTTTTTATTCTGTTAGAGTTGTGGCTATTGAATATTGAATTCTGGCTGGTTGTGATTTTATCACTAAATCACTCACTGAACTATTGAACATGGCTACACTGAACTATTGCTTGAATTTGTAGCTTATATTTTTTATGACGCTCATGGTTCTACATGGTGATCGTCTTTTCTATAGCTTTGTTCCTCGAGTTACAATAAATATAAAATGTAGCTAATCATTTGTAGAGGTCTAGATGATGCTGCCACAGGTGCTCAATGAGGTCATTTTGAAGCTGATTGTGAACATCTCTGACTTATATTCTTGTAATTTTTAATAAACTCCTCAAATTTAGGTGTTTTATCATGAGAAGGCTTGATGTTTTCTCCCATTTTCTCATAATTTAAATCGTCTTTGTCAACGCGCTCATCCTCAACTATCATGTTGTGCTTAATGACACAAGCCCTCATGATTTGTCCGAGGGTTTCTTCATCTCAAAATCACGCTGGCCCCCTAACGATAGCGAAACGAGACTGCAGAACCCCAAACGCTCGTTTCACGTCCTTCCTACAAGCTTTTTGGACAGTCGCAAAATATTTCTTCTTCTTACCTCGTGGTTCAGATATGGACTTCACAATTGTGGCCCACGAGGGATATATGCCATCGGCAAGATAATAACCCACTATATATTTGTTGTTATTAATGGTATACTTCACCTTCGGAACTTGACCTTCAATTAGCTATGCGAATAATGAAGAACGGTACAAAATGTTGATGTCGTTGTGCGAACCAGGCATCCCAAAGAAAGCATGCCAAATGCAAAGATGATGATCTGCAACAACTTCAAGTATAATTGTAGGCTCATGCACATGCCCGGTGTACATACCTTGCCATGCCGAAGGACAATTTTTCCACCTCCAATGCATACAATCAATTGACCCCAAGCATACCAGGAAAACCTCTCTTCTCTCCAATGGCATATAATCTAGCAATATCATCTTCTTTAGGTGATCTCAAGTACTCATCTCCAAAAACCTCCACAACTGCATTGACAAACTTTCTCAAACTCTCAACAGCAGTACTCTCGCCAATCCGAGAATATTCATCTGTACCATTAGCTGCTACTCCATAAGTTAACATCTGAAATGCTGCAGTAATCTTTTGCATACTAGAAAGGTCAAGTATACCATCAATGTTTCTTTTCTGCACGAAATATTCATCGTGCTGTTCTACAACATTCCATATGCGTACAAACAGTGAATGCCTTATTCAAAACCTGCACGTCAAGAGTAATGAGACATGTATGTAATATGACTAGAGTTTAAATAAAATGGTCCAAATAAATATATTGTTTACATATTGTCTGAAATAACTATGTATGCACGTAGGACAATCTGAAAAATAATCATCATACAATTTCAGATGCCCTACACATCTGTCTCGATGAAGTACTCGATGCCCTAGGATAGAACCACGATGTTTTATTTCATCATCGGACTCATCTGCATTCGTGGCCTCATGAGTAATAGACCAGAAGAAAACATCATCGTCATCATCTGACGACGAATCAAACACCAACTTCATTGAAAGGCTTCATCGACTCATAGCGGATTCGTTTTACCTATCTTCAATTGGAGTTGGAGATCGCAAGGGAAGGGTAGGTGCGCGGGGCAGGAGGTGCGTGGGGAAGACGAGGCGCGTGGGAGACAAAAGCAATCACGCGGGGGGAGGCGCGTGTGGGATGGCGTCTCGCGACAGGTAGGAGGCACGCGATGAAGGGGGCTCGCGAGGGGAGATCATGCGCTAGGAGGTGGCTCCCAAGTGAGCCTAATTTTGATGATGTGACCTGTTTTGAATTATTGGAAAGTAATTTTTAGCGTTCTGCTGTGGGCTGTCATGTTTTTTGGGAACATTTTTTAAGCATAACCCCTAATACCTCGTTTTGGGGAAGAAATTTTAGAAGTCTCTTGGAGTTACTCTAAGGGCCTATACGTTGCCTCTAAAAATGTCACATAAGATTAGGTGGTGATGTAAAGAAGAGAAATGAGAAAAAAGATGATGAGCCACCTCTCATGCAAAGGGTAACCTCTACACAATCTTTAAGAAAAGTGAAAAGAGAAAGTGAAATAGTGTAAGAGTGAGTTAATTAAAGATGATTTTGGAGTTTGTGTGATAGAGGTAACATATTATGTATAATATGTTGTCTCTTAATTAATTTATAGATGACATGGTTAAAATTAGAGACGATACTCATCTTTATTGTAAAACTTGCTCTAAGTCTATTTTTGCTCTAAGTCTATTATTTGGTTGAAAGATGTGAAAGCTTTAGAAGAGATTAGGAAGAGGAGTTTAAGACTGAACTCTCACCTTTTTAATATCTGCGTAGGGACATTCAATTGGGAGGGAATTTTCATCCATGATTCCTATGATTCTTACCTCTACTACCAAACAAAAAGACTGAGAGTAAAAATAAAACTCTCGTGACCAATCTCTCCATCAACTCTTTCTAAACTTTCAATCCCTTTTCTATCTCTAATTTAATAGTCTGAAGACATTTTATCTTTATATAAATGGATATAAAAGGACTCTATTTTAATAGTCTGAAGACATTCTATCTTTATATAAATGGATATAAAAGGAATATAAGTCAGATCTATTAATGCATGAGTACTGCTATAATTATAGTACTACAGTACTGCAATGAAAATAAAAAGAAATGGATAACAAATTCTTGCCTTTTCAAACACAGTCATTAAAACAAACTAGCAGCCGAAATTAGAATTTCTCGATACTCCACTGTGTCTTGTACGATACTCTTCGTCAGGTTCATCAAACCATTTTAGATAGGAAAAAGTCCATATTTGACCATCCAACTATTGCCGAAGTTTAATTTTGGCCATCCAATTATAAAATCGGGTATTGGACACCCTGAACTATGCAAACTGATTTTGTTCGGAGCGGCCAGGCGGTTTTCACTGTTTCCGATCACACGTGGCAGCTAGGGCTAAGTCAGCACGTGCTGACTCAGCAGTCACCGTTACCCCTCTTTCACGTTCTGTTCGCGCGCGCTCTCTCACTCACACGCTCTGTTCTCTCACACATCCTCCCTCTCGAAAGCGACGGCGACCGAAGTAGGCGGCTGGCGGCGGCGTCGTCCAGATCTGTGGCGGGGTTGCTAAAATCAAAGGGGCCCTCGAGGAAATAAACGATGGTGTGGAGGAAATCGGCAGCGGCGCGCAAGGGGGCAGGAGCAGGTGGCTGCGGCGCTTGAGATTGCGCCGCAACAGTGGATAGTAAGGTATGAACCCTAGCTCATTAAGAACGCAAGCTCAATAGGTGTATCTGTTCTATAGATGATGTGTTGAAGAAAGTTTTTGATTTGTTGTCCTTCTTAATTTTGTAGTCATGGATCCACTAGATATGTTGACTATTAGGTTTCATTACAATGGGAAATTTGTTAGAGGTAGTAGGAGGTTAGAATATGTTGGTGAATCTGAGGGTTTGAGTTGGGTTGAGCGAGACAAAGTCTCTCTGCCAGAGATAAAGGGTCATCTAGCTGACCATTGCATTGTGGAGCCTGGAGCATTGATGCACTGGTTGTGTTCTGGAGCAGAACTAGTAGATGGGTTGAGGGTGTTAGTAGATGACACATCTTGTTTGACAATGTCCAGTTATATAGTTGATGGTGGAGTAGTGGATATATATGTTGAAAATCCAGTAGTTATTCAATCTAGTGGCAGTGACTATGAGGATGAGATGGAAGTTGACTGTAATCAGGATTCAGAAGAGGATTCTGATGTTGAGATGGAAGTAGTTGGTACTGCACAGTCCATTGTAGTGAGGGGAAACAATGAGAACAGGGAAAATATGGAAAATATTGAGAAGGACAAGGCAGTGTTAGTTGCAGGTCAAGAGGATGATTCTAGTGACAGTGAATTTTTACCAGGAGATGAAAGTTCATCTGAAGAGGATGAGGAAGCTGAAGAGATAAACAGAAACTTTAGGAGTTTCAAGTTGTGTACAATGAGAAGACCAAATGACAATGAGAATGATGGTTATTGAACACCCTATGCTGACAGCAGTGAAGATGAAGCTAATAGTGATGATTTCAGTGATGGTGGGGATGTGAGTGTTAGGACTAGTTAGTATAGTAGATTTAGTAGAAAGGACCCAACACCAAAATTTGAGTTGGAAATGAAATTCTCTGGCAAGGATCAGTTTAAGAAAGCAGTTGTAAAATATGGCTTGGCTGAGAGGAAATTCATAAAGTTTGTGAAAAATGAGGCCAAGAGGATGATAGCTGAATGTGAGTGGGCCACCTGCCCTTGGAGGTGTTTATTGTCAACTAACTCAAGGAATCAACTGAAGGCCCAAAAGCTACAAGAATCTCAAAAGTAGGTACTGTGATCAGATGCAGAATTTGTAAAGCAATTGGCCACAACAGGTCCACTTGTGCCAAAAGAAATGGGCATGGTACTTCTGCAGGAGGGGCTCAATCTGGATCAGTACCAGCAACTGGAAGTGTAAGTCCACAAGCAGGAGCAGGACCATCCACTGAAAATGCAAGTGCACAAGCAGTATCAAGAGAAAGCATCAGGCCATCCAAGAGGAGCAGATTGTCTACTGACATGTCTCAACATAGTGCATCTTCAATTCCCAATGTAAGGCTTCTCATAACATTTGCATCAGGCCTACTTTACTTCAATAAACTTCACATTTGCTTTCTAATATTTTCAGGACAACTTGATTAGGGCCACTGCCACTGCAAATGTCAATGTTCAAGGACTCGCACAAGTGAACTTAAATGCAAATGTGCCAATGTCCCAGCAGGATCAAGTGTGACAATCAATATTTCTTCGGTAAAGCTTTTGCCAAGGTTAGTGCCCAGAGCCTAAGAGAGAAAAAGCTACAAGTGAGGAGGAAATCAGCAGGTGCAAGCACCAGCAACAACATCCTGCTTCTGAAGGGCCTTGGAGACAACTAGATTTGAAAAATGTGTTATGTGTATCCAGCAACTTCTATGTGTGCCACTTTGTAATGTGCTTCAAAGAACCCTTCTATATCCCGTCGCTTTCTAAGTTCGTGTGTTTGAGAACCATTGCCAATGTTCTGTCAGTTTGAGAACCATTGAACTTGCTACTGTAGTGTGCTTTGAACTATACATCTGTCTATGGTGAAGTTGCTGTTATGAATGAAGCAGGCAGTGTTGCCATTTTGCCCTGAGTGCTTGAATGTAATGGAAAGTTGCAAATTTGATGCTAGTGCTAGAATGGAATGGAAAATATGCCTTGATTGCTGGAATGGAAAATGTGCCTTGACATGATAAAAAATGACATGATCAGATTTCATTGCAAATTTCCATTACAAATTTCGTTACACATTTCCATTCATTATATGGTTCTGTAATTACATAAAAAATGCCCATGTCCATTGCACAAAGCACAAGATCCACATTTCACAAACTTGTAGTACTGTCATGACATCACAAATGCCCATTTCCATTGCAAACAACACAAGCTCCACATTTCACAAACTTGCACTTCGTAGATATAGTACTGTAATGACATCAAAAATGCTCATTTCCATTGCACAAAGCATAAGTTCCACATTTCACATTTCACAAACCCAATTACATCACCCAACACACTACATTCTTCACTACATTACTACATTTTTATCCACCAAATCGTCAGAACTAAAACAGTTAATGCAAGCAACCACTTCTGGAAATTAAGTTGTTTCTCCAATCGTGCTAGTCTTCCTCTCAACTCTTCTTCAACTGGCCGATCCCCATTCCAATCCACATGAGCTGCATCATCATCCACCCTACTTAGCATCTGGTTCTCCCTCCTCAGCTCCCTAACCACATCGCGCAAGTCCACGAGCAACTCCTGCATGAATGTCGATGGCAATGGATCCACCCACATCCAAAAATCACATCCTCCAGTGCCGACCTAAATGAAAGGGGTAGAAATTGACAAAAAAAACAGGGGATGGTTCAAATAAAAAAAACCCGGGTTCATCATACGAAATCAATCAAATCAAACATCAATCAAAATCCAAAACTCACTCTTCCATTGGCACACTTCATGAACCGTCGCCCTGGATTTTCATCACTCCATGACACAAGCCGAAGAGCCTTGCTCCCGCACTTGCATGCCACCGCCGGCCAGTAATCCAGGGGCCCTTCCCGATAGGGGATGGGGGCCGAGCTTGGAACAACACCATGAGCCCTCGTCCGCGTCCTCCCACCGCTCGATGTCACCGAGATCGCCATGGCCACCGACGGCTTCCAAACCCTAACCCTAGCGCCGCCGCCGAGAGGACGAAGCACGAGAGAGAACAGCAGCATGAGCGAGAGAGTGACTGAGAAGCGCGGGTTTGTAACGGTGACTGCTGAGTCAGCACGTGCTGACTTAGCCCTAGCTGCCACGTGTGATCGAAAACAGTGAAAACCGCCTGGCCACTCCGAACAAAACCGGTTTGCACAGTTCAGTGTGTCCAATACCCAGTTTTACAATTGGATGACTAAAATTAAACTTCGTCAATAGTTGGATGGTCAAATATGGACTTTTTATATAAGGCAATTATCACGGTAACCATGCATTTATTGTAAGGTTTATCATAATTTAAAAACTAAAAAGATTACGACATGTTATAACCATGATAATCACTTGATAACCACATGATTTTACAAACCCGGTTCTCCCTAGGTCACTTCTGCCACAGTTGTCCTTCATTTGCCGATTTCCTGGCAAACTCAAACTCAATCACAAATTTCTTTGACAAATACCCGTGCCTCTGATTACACATGAATGGAGTGCTTCGGATCCTGCGACAAAACCTTCTAAACTCTTGTTCCAAATGAGTACTACATTTCGATGGCTTGTTTTTCTAGACCTTTAAGGCTCCTTTAAAATATAGGGTTGTAAAATCACAGAAACATGAAAACGCATGAATAAACTGTCATATACCCATTAAATTCCTATAGAAATTAAAGACACATTAAAATTTTAAATTGTCGTCTGGATGACACACAAGAAAAACATAGGAACTCTCTACCACGGGAAAAAGAAAATATGAGGTATAACCTGATAGTTTTTCACTTCTTCTCCAAAATTCCTGAGAAATGTCATATTCCATAAAAATTTCAAATGAATTTAGCAGACATATTTCTTTGTTCCAAAGGATATATAGGATTCCAATCTTCTAAATATCCTTTAGTTAATATTTCCTATTGCAATCCAATCCTTGAAAAAATAATTTAATTAGCATGCAGGAGTTTCCTTTAATAGTGATTTTATACAAGTACTGCTTTTTTATTCTAAAATACAAAAATTTTGGTTAAAAAATACATATCATATATCATAATACTTCAAATTCATAATACTATTATATATTTTTATTTAATTAAATTTTAAGATACTAGCAACTGTGTCCGTACGTTACAACGGGTGAAGTCGGGGCGCGGCGCGGATGAGGACGGGAGGGGACGCAGACGCAGCGCGGGAGCTCCGGCGGCCGACGAGAGGAGGGTGCGGGCGCGGCGCGGGCGCGGATGGGAACGGACGAGAGGGCGCAAGAGGTCTTTTTTCATCCAAGCCCTCCCTTTCTTTTCAACATTGGGACTGCAGTTACTTTTATAAACACTTAAAGGGTTTTTCTGTAAAATAGTCAGGCGGACGAAAATTTTGGGTAAAAACACTATTTGCTTTATAGATTACTAACAACTGTGCCCGTGCGTTGCAACAGGTGACGTCGGAACGTAGCGCGAATGGGGACGAGAGGAAGGGGCGCAGGCGCGACGTAGGGTACGGCGCGAATGAGGACAAGAGGGAAGAGCGCAGGGAGGGAGAGGCGCAGGAGGTCTTTTTTTTTCCCATCCAAACCCTCACTTTCTTTTTCAGCATTGAGACTGCGGGTTAATTTTACAAACACTCAAGGGGTTTTTTACAAAATAGTTAGACGGATAAAAATTTTGAATAAAAATACTATTTGATTTGTAGATAATTATAAATATAGATTATAGATTATAAATATTATAGATTAGATATAGATTTTGGAACGGACCAATTATTCGACTGGTACGGGCGGGGCACTTGTTTAGCCGCAGATACCACGTGACGCGATCGGCGCATGGCTCCCGTCCGCCCCCTCCCCCGCTCATCCCCTCCTGGTCAAAGCCGGCGGGGAGAGGCCGGTCCAATGGCGCCTCGCCACGCGTCCCCTCCCTCAACACCGGTCCAATGCGCCCGTCCCACGCAGCCACCGCCTCCTCGCGCGGACTCCCGGTTTGACCCCCTCGTGGCGCCGCCGAGCGCGACGCGTCGGATCGCCATTGGCCGGCCTCGCCAAGGAGAGGCCAGGCGAGCTTCCCGAGGAGCCGCACCCGTCGCTTTCTAATTTTTTTCTCCATCTCTCTCTCTCTCCACTCCCCCACGCTCTCTGCGCTCCTCCGCTCCTCGCCTCTCCCTCTTTTACCCGCTCTTCCCCGATCGCCCTGGACTCCCACAGCCGCAGCGAACAAATCCGCGCGGGTTGGAGAGCGAGCTCGTGAGGAGAGCAAAGGGAAAGCGCGAGGGGGGAAAGGTGATCTCTCTCCTATCTCCTCTCCTTAGTTTGCCTTTATTGCTTGCTTTTTTTTTTTACCTTTACGTTGCTGGGATTTGAGGGAGTTGGTGGTTGGTTGGTTTGGTGGGGGGTTGCGTGAATCCGAGGGAGGAGGTGAAGTGTTCGATCTTGATCTTTCCCGCACTGCACTTGGATTGAGATAGATTGCTTGTTCTCCGAGTTGTCTGATCTGGTTGGTTCGGGTACGGAATTGAAGGGATGGTTTCTTGAATCGTGTTAGATCTAGGGTTCGAGGGTATGGTCTTTTGGGGTTCGAGGCCAGATCTGATGCGAAAGTTCAGGGTTCTTGGTGACTGTGAGATGTCCATTTTATTTTTCTTATTAAGGCTGGATGCGTTGTATTTACTGGATATAGTGTTGGGGATTGTACCGAGGACTCGAGATCTGCGTGGAGGAAGACCGTGCTGGATTATTCACGCGAAATGTGCACGCGTAGTTGTTCCCCGTTTGAGCTAATTCGGTTGCTAAATCCACCGATTTATTTTCCTGTTAGATGCAATATGGCTACGGGGAACTGCAGATCTAGCCATCTCGCTGCTGTTCATGGTTGTTTGAACTGTTAGTCTGTCTGCTTGCTGTTATGTGGAAGAAGCAGCAGCGCCTTGTCGTTTTCTTAGCTTGAGGTTTGGTGGTGTTGGACAGCCACTTTCTTGTTGATTTATCTGACGGAATCACTCAAAAAGTAGGAAAAAATAAAATGGACAAAGTACTCTAGTGAAAGGGGATGGACTAGAATATTTAGATGTTTAAGAATGATTCTCTTCGTTCGTTGAAAAGGCTTCCACTAGTTGTCTAATTGGGAAAGTGAAGCTCCGTCCACTTGATTGGAATCAGGCATAGTCGGGTGATCTGTACGATCTTCTTGGCTTTTGTCTATTGTTCCTTTGGTGGATGGTGTCTATTATGCTGATCTCCACTTGGGCTGGTTTTCAGAGAACCGTATATGTTCTTGTGAATGGTCCACAAGTGATATAGGTTGTATCTGTGTAAGCGCCGATGCATTTTAAATGTGAGCAACTGCCCTAATGCATTATTAGCAGGTGCACAAGGTCAGACGAAATTTACAGTGAAGAACAAGGGGGCTGAAAAATGTCGCCTGCTGAGGCATCCCGTGAGGAGAATGTGTACATGGCAAAGCTTGCCGAGCAGGCTGAGCGTTATGAGGAAATGGTCGAATTCATGGAGAAGGTGGCAAAGACAGCTGATGTTGGTGAGCTCACCGTTGAGGAGCGCAACCTGCTCTCTGTGGCTTACAAGAATGTGATTGGTGCTCGGAGGGCATCGTGGAGGATCATCTCTTCTATCGAGCAGAAGGAGGAGAGCCGTGGGAATGAGGCATATGTTGCATCAATTAAGGAGTACCGTAGCAGGATTGAAACTGAGCTCAGCAAGATCTGTGATGGTATCCTCAAGCTTCTGGATTCCCACCTTGTCCCTTCTGCCACTGCTGCAGAGTCCAAGGTGTTCTACCTGAAAATGAAGGGTGACTACCACAGGTATTGATTTCTGGTGTTCTGGGAATTAGCAGTAGCTAACACGTCTCTTGTTTTGTGTTTTCTACTAGTAATGTTTATTTTCTGATTTCGAATGTATAGGTACCTTGCGGAGTTTAAGTCAGGAGCTGAGAGGAAGGAAGCAGCTGAGAACACTCTTGTGGCATACAAGTCTGCCCAGGTTGGCCTCCATGTATTTTTTGCCAATATGTATGGCATACATTGTACAGTGGTATTCAATTCGCTAGATCATGATTTATTTTTCTTGAATAGCTTAATAGGTTTCGATAGTTTGTCATTCCTTCAAGTGATGTGCCCCTTTTCACTATTAAAAAACACTTTCAAGTGTTCGATTGTTTTTTGCAAATTAAAGATTTCATGCATGGGATGCCCCGTTTGCTTGTTTGGGATCAACGACTGCTCATGATGACATGTGATTGCCTTTTTTAGGATATTGCACTTGCTGAACTGCCTACAACTCACCCGATAAGGCTTGGACTTGCACTGAACTTCTCGGTGTTCTACTATGAGATCTTGAACTCACCAGACCGTGCTTGCAACCTTGCAAAGCAGGTTAGATTTTCTATTTTTTTCCTTTTGATTAAGTTTGTACCTTATGGTATTTTGTATTACTTGATAACTTGAACGTTAGAAGTTGAAGGTGTTTGATTGCCATTTTTCATGAATAGTTATATGATGTTTTTTATAGGAAACTTCATGTATAAGCAGACTTTTCCTTTGTTTGGTCAATGTGGGGAAAATAATTGATGCCTGTTTGTACTATACATGTTAGAATAAGTACATTAAAGTAATCTTCTGGCTTTGAATTCTGTTCAACTAACCTGAAGAATGTCCTACACTGAGTTTTATTACTTGGTCAAATTAGCCGACACGTACAATTGATTTGTTTGCTAGATGTATTTATCTACTGCACTGCATGTTTTGCATGTTTATTCTAGTCTCGTTGCATGCTTCTTCTAGATTTTTGCACATCACGTTAAATTAATGGCTGCTGAAATTTGGAGATTAGACTGGTAGGAACAGTTTAGAACATAGTGAACAGACCTATTGTTTTGTTTTTCAGCAGGTTACCTCTGTGAAAGGCATGTTGACAGTGTCATTAGATATCTGTTCAAATCCAAATTACATCTCATCCTTGTTCCCTAGCTTTGATCCTTGGGAGTACTGTTTTTGTTTTCATCTGAAAGATCACCAATTAAAGCTTTGTGTGATCGTGTCCTTTGAAATTAGAACTTGTTTTCTTGCTTGGCAACAAGGGTCTGATATACTGTACTATCTAGAGTGATGATAACTTCATGTCTGTATGTTAGGCATTCGACGATGCTATTGCTGAGCTGGACACCCTCGGCGAGGAGTCTTACAAGGACAGCACCTTGATCATGCAACTTCTTCGTGACAATCTGACTCTCTGGACCTCCGACAATGCGGTATTTGCTCTAATATGTTTATTTTGTCCTATCATACTGTAATTGTTCTCAAGCAATTTTTTGGCATCTAATCTTATATATTCCTTCAGGAGGACGGTGGTGACGAGATCAAGGAAGCAGCGAAGCCTGAAGGAGAGGGCCACTAATCAGAGTCCATTTCTGAAGTCTATTTCTGAGTCCATTTACTCAGCTACCTGCTGTTTTACTGGATCATAAGATGTACTAGGATCAATTGCTATGTGGAATCATAAGATGTGGTAGGGCTGCGTATGTCAAAGTGTTTCGAGCTGAAGTACCCAGTGGACACAGTTTATGTGCACTACATTGCTTTCGTGACTTATTTACTAGTTAATTAGCAACTTTCAACCGCTTCCTGTATTTGCAGCACATTATTAGTACTGCTGTATTAGCGTTTTCCATTGGCTGGTTATGATTGAGAATACAGGCCAGGCGTTGTATGTCTTGATTTGTATACTCGATGTGGACAAGTTGGAATTCGTGTTTTTCTTGTTGTCATGAGAGTTGAGATTATGGGGGTGTTAGGCTGGTCTACTGTTTGAACGGTTGATAAGCCCGGCTAATACGAACAAGCGAACATGGCCCATGTTTGGGTTGTTTGGGTTGGCTGCACCGTGCGCTGATGATGACCCGTGCAGTGGATTACCGGACATGTCTGAATCTGGCTGTCAGCATTGGGTCGATGTGATTTTGAAGGGAAGTTCATCTAGCCCATCAACTCTTCGGTTTATCTACCCCTAAACACGCCGATTGGACACCGTAACTATTTTTGTTAGAACTAAGAAATTATAGAATAGAGGTGAAAATATTCAGTTCGTAATTTGTATAAGGATGATCACATGTATTTATAGAGTAAGAGAAGGGGTGAACATAATGTAAAGATGTCTAAGAGAATCTTCTTTCATGAAGATGTCTTTCACGAAGAGATGTCTTTTCATAACTAATTAATTGTTAAATAATTCTATTTATAACACTCCTCCTTGATCAATTGGTTTATGGTAATCATCATTTGATTTATCTCATGAAAAAACTAATACAAAACCATGCGAAAAAACTTGAGGTGAAACTGTAGTATAGATAAGCCAATTAAACTCTTTAAAACCCAATAAGAAATTATAAGAAGAAAATAGTATGATATATAAAATGTTGATGTTTCGTGAGTTCTCTTTGTCTTGAAGAAGAAAAAACTCGTATGAGAATTAAAGAAAGATGATCATGACCATTGGATCATAATTTAGGATTACTCTCCCTAAAACCATATACCATATACAATAAATATGAAAAGTTATTATATATCTTTGATATCCCTTAAAAACCTTCATGGGAAAATAGAAATATGATATATATTTATGTTAATATATTGCCTCATTAAAACCTTTCATCAGAAATCCAAAAAGAAAAACTCTGTTTTGAACATGCATATAGTCTAGGAGATTACTCCCCCTAATACTTAGATACTAATTTCCCTACTCTCTTGTAAGATATGTGGGTAAAATAGTTTTAGGCAATATGGTTGGTGATATTATTTTTTATATAACCTGTTTGCATTGAACAACGCATTATCGATAATGTTACGTGATTCAATGGAATCAATACCACATGGTTATTGTATGTGATTAATCATTCTGCGAAATCATTCATATAGTTGTGAAACTTGAAGATGATAAGTGAACATAACCATTGGAGTCTGTCTTGATGATACTAATAAGGATACTATACCAATATAAACTTAGTATGAGATTTAGCATTTCGAGGTTTCGTTCCGGTATAAAGATATCCTACTATGTTCTAATCTCGATGAGAAATCAAGACCTTTTATGCCACAAAGATATCTATGGATATTTTCTTCAATAACCATCTGATGGTGTTGTTGGAGTTGTGCTACTTTGAGCACTAGCAAGATATCTGTAAGTGCAATATCAAACTTGTTGCAATATATAAGATACATGAATACTTTGATGGTATTAGAGTTATCATCCTAGAGTCTAAATGGATATTGATTCATTTTTATGGACTGAATGGCCATAAGTGTTCATGGATATAAATATTCAATATCATTTGTATATTGGTAGACAATATCATTTGGATATCGGCAAATTGATGTGTGTGCTTAAGTTTTAGACCTATTTTTTTGTCTTGAAGGTCAGTTTCCTTCATATGAGAAACTGTACCTAAGATGATTGCTTTATGATGATATTAAAATTATTGATATCTGTTGAGATGACAGAAAATCTAATTTTGGGTTTCTTTTTGAACACACATAATCAATCATCATGATTAGAGTTATCTTCTATGGAAGAAACTCATGGTAAGTTGTACCACAATCAACTTGACTATATCGAATCATCACATGATTTGAGTTGTAGACAACATATATTGTGATTTGTATATGATTCAGAACATCAAGTCCATTTAGAACCTGTCCGAATCTATCAAATTCCTTTAATTTACCAATGATTAAATATGAGAACATGATTTCCACATATACCAAGGGGTATGTTATGCTAATGTCTCCGCGAAAAACCATATACACAAGTTGTCACTATCTATCACGCCTAGAAATTCCTACCGGAATTTCCGATGCTGAGTGTGTATTAAATTCCCTGTCCAGGACCAGCCAGGGATACACAAACGACAAATTATATATACAGATCCACGTCATAAAAACATATAAAAGTCTTACAATGCAGCGGAAAAGAAAAATAAACTTATTAGACTAAGCTTCAACGCTTGTGGTGCGGCGACTCCACTCCACAGGCATCCCTTGACTGCAGCGACAAGCCTACTCGTCGACGAACTCATCTATAGCTTCATCCTCCAGCTTTGAGGTGAGGAAAGGAAGCAAGACTGAGTACAATCCACGGTACTCAGCAAGTCATACCAAAGGAAGGTATGATGCAGGATTGTTTCAAGGGAAGGCTAATGGTTAACTTTTGCACAAAGCAGACATAACTTAAGTTGAAAGTAGTAAAACGATGATTATATTTAATTAATCAAAATTAATCATCTCTGCTCAACGTTACACCACGTTGAGTCAGGCCCAATCCATCCAACTATTCTAACTAGTTTCATTTAACCAAATTATTATCAGTGGGACTAATCATGGTGAATCTGGTCGACAGCCCATAACCGCGGACGCTTTCTAACTCTGATCAGAGGTGTACGTTTGTACCCACAAGACACAACTCCACAACACATTCTCGTGCGTCGACATGCCACCATGACATATCAAAAAGGGGTTTGTGACAGGACCACTCGCATAACCCTCCCTGACCAAGCGGCACTACACCTCAGGTTTTGCCCCTACCATTATATCCAAGGTAGGCAACCCCCTCTTGTGTCTAGGTGAATCCGTAAGCCACATAGACCGCCAACTCTTGCCTGGATGCGTCGGCCAGAAAAAGCTACACTACAAGCCCAGCCGTTGCCCATACTGGCTTGTGGTACGCACTAATTATTCTTCTAGGGTTTCTCGCGAACCGGTCCTTAACTGCCATGGGTGCGTCCAGCAAAATCGTGCACCCACAGCCCACCATTTGGTCACATTTTATTTAACCGTTATACTTTACCCAAGGTATCTCCGGTCTAAGACCGTCATTTCATGCGGATAAAAACTGGTAACATAATTCTCTCATTAATGATCTAGTTGTACTAAGCGAACTAAGCATGTCCTAGTCATATATCTAGTCATATTAGTTCTCAGTTAAACAATGATACATGGTACATGACCTAGGCTGAGTACTATAGGTCCCATCCCGATGACATTATAAACAATGCAATTTAATGGATAAAGCGAGATTAATTTGTTAAGCAGGTACAACATAATCAAAAGGTACATGACTTGCCTTGGTCTTGCTCCTGCCGAACCTCCGCGACTACTTCAAAATAAACCGGAGCGTCCGCGGAACCACAATCTAATCGACAATCAAAGCATAGAAAGAATCAGGTGTAACACCCTGAAAATCGAAAAATTTAAAAACCGGAAATTAAAAATTGGAACTTACAAAAACTTTTGCTTGTTGCTTCTTGATCGTGTTTGTTGCTTCTTATTTGCCACCTTGGTTACATAAATTTATATGTGAACAATTCACCTTGGTGTTTGAGAAAAACCAAATGATTTGGATTTTCGTTGGGAGAAAAATCTCGGAGTTTAAAGTAGAAATTTTAAAATAAAATAGGAAGAGGGTGTGGATTCATAAAAATGTGTATTTGGGAAATAAAACATTAATTGATGATTGTGAAATATTAATTAGGAGATAAAATGGGCAATAAAATATTTTAAGGGATTTATATAAAATCTAGAAATTAGTTGGAATTAAAAATGGTAATTTATGAATTTAAGAAAAAGGATTAAATTAAATATGGTGATATGTATTTTTAAATAAATAAAAGTTGGTGAAAAGTTTGAAAATATATTCTTAATTTAATTTTGGGAATACTATATTTTATTTGGAATTTTTAGAGTGAAATAAAATAGAAATTGGAAAATAAAATTGGAAAATCGGAAAAAAAAATCAGAAAACACACTCTTCATTAGGTCACACGTGTTCGACCGCGTCTCCGCGCCCGTGCGCACGCACACCACGCGTCGCCACGCCGTACCAGGGCCCCGCGCACGCGCTGCCGCCGTGCCGCGCGCCGCCGCACACCCGCCATGCCGTCGCCGCATCACCACGCCCGCACAAGACCCGCCGACTCGCGCGCGTCACCTACGTTCGCCGCGCGCGCCCGGACCTCGCGCCGTGCCATGCGCCGCCTCCGCCACGCGCCCGCCCGCCGCACGCCCCACGCCCGTGCCCGCCACCCGTCGCCCGTCGCGTCCGCACCCCACACGTGCGCCCGCCACCCGTCGCCGCCGTACCCGACCCCGCCCGCGACCTCGCCATGCGCCGCCCGTTCCGCGCCCGGTCCGTGCACGCCCGCGTTCGCGCGCCGCCCCGGCCACCCGCGCGCGTGCGCCTCGCCGTACCATGTGCCGGACCCCACCCTTTCTCCCCGTTCTTCCCTCCCGGCCCGCGCCTATATAAGGACCCATCTCCCTCTCGTTTCCCCACATCGTCGCCGTCCCTCGCCGTTCCCTCGCCGATTTTTCCCCGAGCGTCGTCGCCGCAAGCCCGAGCGCCATCGCCGCAACCCTAGCCGCCATGCGCCACCGTCGCCGCAAGCCCCATCGCCGTGTGCCGTAGCTCCACTAGTGTCGCCGTCGCCGATAAGCCCGAGCCGCCATCCTCCCTCGCCTCGCGCCTGGCCGTCGGCTGCAACAGAGAGAGAAAAGAGAGAGCAGAGCCGGCCGAGCAGCTTAGCGGGTTAATGAATAGTAAACAGAGGAAAAAGAAAAGAGAAAGAAAAGAAAAGAGAAGAAAGAGAAAAAGAAAAAAATAGGAAAAAATGGGGAAAAATTTTGGAAAAATAGGAAAAGTGTTTAGGAAAGATTTGGGAAAATATTTGGTGAAAAATATATTGTTTTCTTGTATATTTTTCACTGAGCAAATTCGGAAATAGAAATCGGACTTTTCGGAGATTTCGCTCGCATCATTTTAATCCGGATTTTGTTTATTTCTTTTCGCCATTAAAAAATATGTTTCTTTTAGTGTTCGAACCTCCAAAACCTCAAGTACAAAACCTCTTGATTAGCATTTCTAAATTTATTTTCTTAATTAAATACTATCGACGTATTTGCCGCTCGGTTGCACGAATTTAGTTGTGAACAATTCCTCTCGGTGTTTGTGAAAACCAAACGATTTGGATTTTCGTTGGGAAGGAAAATCTTGAGATGTAAGGTTAGGAATTTTTAAAATAAAATCGGAAAAGGGATGCGGATTTATGAAGATATGTATTTGAGACATAATATAATAATTGGTGATTATGGAAAATTAATTAGGGAATAAAATGGACAATAAACTATTTTAAGGGATTTATATAAAATCTAGGAAATTTATTTGGAATTAAAAGTGGTGATTTATGGATTTAGGAAAAAGAATAAAATTAAATATGGGAAATGTATATTTAAAAATAAATAAAATTGGTGAAAAGTTGAAAATATATTTTTAATTAATTTTTGGAATGCTATGTATTTTTTGGGAATTTTTAGTGTGAAGGAAAAATTGGAAATTGAAAATGGAATTGAAAATCGAGAAAATTAAAAAGTGGCACTGTTCATTGATCACCATCGCTCGACGCCGTACGCCCGCAGCGGCCGCGCCGCGCGTCGCCCGCCACCGCGCCGCGCCACGCGCCACGCGCCGCACCCGCGCCTCGGCCACGCCGCGCCTCGCGCCCTCGCCGCCACGCGCCGGACCCTGCTCGCTCGCGCCGCGTCGCCGCGTGCCCCTACCCCACCGCGCCACGCCACGTGCCGTCGCCCCAAACCCGGCCCGTGCGCGCCGGCCCGCCCCCGCGCGCCATGTGTGCGATGTCACACCGCCGCTGCGCCGAACCCCTCCCTTCTTTCCCCTATGTTTCCCCACACCGCCGCGCCTATATAAGACCACCCCTTCCCCCCGGTTTCCCCCACACCATCGCCACCCACCGCCATTCCCTCGCCAATTTTCCACGAGCGCCACCGCCGCTGCAAACCGCCGCAAGCCGCCGAGCGCCCTAGCCACCGTGCGCCACCATCGCCGGAGCCCCACACCACTCCCCGAGCTTCACCATCACCGGTAAGCCGAGCCGCCACCCTCTCCCCTTCGTTTGCACCGCCGTCGGCCGCAACAGAGAAAGCGGAGAGAGAGGAGTTTGGTCGAACACCTTGCGGGGAGATGAACAGTGTGCGAGAGGAAAAGAAAAAGAAAAAAGAGAGAAAAGAGAAAAAGAAAAATAGAGGAAAAATAGGAAAAATTATGGAAAATTTGGAAAAATATTTTGAAAGGATTTGAGTAAATTTTTGGGCAAAAATAAATTATTTTCTTGTATATTTTTCTCGGAGCAAAATTTGAAAAAAATCGAAATCGGACTTTTCCGAAATTTCGTTTCGCGTCGTTTTTGAATCCGGATTTCGTTTAATTCTTCCTCGCCATTTAAATATGTTTCTCTTTTGTGCTCGAACCTTCAAAACCTCGAGTACAAATCCCTCCACTGATATTTCCCAATCTATTTTCCCAAATAATTACAATCGTCGTTTTGCGAAAACCCTAGGGCATCGACTCTTGTTCAAACCCGTATTTTTCCCTAGCAATCCTCGCCCGAACTCAAGTAGAATTCTAGGCTAAATATTTGGACTTTTTCATAATTTTTATGGTTCTTTTCGATCTCTCGGTCTTTTATTGAATTTTAATTGATTTCAATTGATCTTTCGCACGTACGGATAGCACCTGAAGAAGCAGGCACCGACCCCGTTGAAGACCCCGCTCAACAAGCGTGCGAGCAAGGCAAGTCATCACACTCTTTGAACATATTGATCCCAATTGCGAAATGATGTTATTTTAAATCTTAAACATGCATGCTATACACAAAGAATTACCTATACTTGTTATGTCATGCCGTGTTATTGATTACCTTTAGAATTATTCCTTGTAACCCTTGATGTGATACATACAACCGGAGAATATCTTCGGTAAACTGCTTAGCCATGCTATTCTTAGATTCATGCATACTCATGATTTTATGAAGAGCTTTATGCTTGGGCGACTACCTTAGGGAAGGTAGTTGAGATACGACATGTGGAGACATGAGCGCCACATTGCCATGAGAATGATGAAATGAGTTTTGATGAAAATTGGAAGTACTAAACAAATGTTTTAGACTGGGGCGACTGGATGATTTGGGTGGATTCCGGAAAAGGCAAGTGCCAACCCTGGTCAATTAAGGACCGAGCCATGAGATAGCTGGGAAACGAGCTAGTACAACCGTACTTCTCGAATGGGTATAGACCTAGCGGAGTAGATTGCCGAGCGGAGGCGGTACCCTTGCATAGTGGTTCTTATGTATGAGATTTGAAAGGGATGATGGGAAATTGGAATTTATTATAACTTGATGAATGAAGTCTCCCTTACCCCGGGTGCGCCAGAACTCCTCTCACTGCTAGAAAATGACGGCTAGAGTGCATGAGGGCTTAAGTTCATGGAGCGGGCACGCCGAAGTAAGGTTATCGAAAGGCTTTGCCGTGACCGTCTCATGTGTTGGGACGTAGGCTCATTTGTTGGGCGCCGCGGAGTACGGGTAAAGTGTACATCCACTGCAGTGTGAATGAATCAATCTATTCGAATAGCCGTGCTCGCGGATATTGAGCATCGTGACAAGACTTTCGCTTGGCTAGACTCTAAACTTTAAAATGATGGGATGGGTTTGCATGATGATTCTTATTCACTGGTGGATCAACTTCTCGAGATGCGAGAAGGGGTGGACTCCTCAGAAAACCATGATGAACCGGAGGCGGGAAGCCATCCTTGGAATCACGATGGATGGTAGACAGAACCGTCGCCGACTTAATGAAATGTGGAACTAAAACTTGACTTGGCTAGTTGTTAGGCTTGTGAAAAGAGTTGTGAAAATTGGCTTTATGCAAAAGAACACCAGCCATTCTTTGAATGACCCTATCATATGCATCACTTCCGTGTTGGTTTGTTGAGTACGGTTGGTAGTCACCCTTGCTATACGCACAAACCTTCAGATGGTGGAAATGAAGACTTGGAGGATCCATATGCCTACTGAAGGGTTACGCGGAGGCTACGCTAGCCGAAAACAAAAACTTTTACCGCGCAAACCAGGAACACTTGCAAGTAAGGGGCCGATAGATCGTTACCGATTGGAGTAGAGTGCAGCGGAATAACCAATCAGGGCAATCCGATCCGGAACAGTGTAGCCGATTCCCGGAGACAGCCGATTCGCCAATCAGCCGATTCGAGTCGTTCGGCCGCGTTCTCACGCCTCGCTCCGATGCGCCCGACCGCAGCCGATTCCACCACAGCCGATCGCTCCGATTGCAGCCGATCCGGCCGATCAACGGCGCGCAACGTAGCGGCGCCTACCGGTATCCACACGTCCGGGGACGAACGCCGTACACCCGTGTGCTAGCACGCGATGCAAGGCTAGGGTTTGGCTCGAAAGTGGGGAGGGTTTCCGTGGAGATTGATCTCGGCGACTTCGTTGCACGCGATGCAATTGATGTCTCTTCAGCTCTCCACCCCCTCCCTCCTTTATATAGAGTTGGCCGACGGGACTAGTGGCCGATTAGGACTCTATTTTGAATCGATCTCATCCGTATCTCATAGAGTTGGCCGCCCATACGTCGTAAGCCCATAGGACTCTATCCGATCGGATCCCTATCCGATCGAGCCGTATCCGAGTCCAACTTGAATATCTATTCTATCCCCTTAAGCGTGCGACCCTATAGGTTCAGGTATACTCGGTTTCGGCTATAGTCTAACTTAGCCGATCGTCGGCTCGAGTCCAACTCACCGACCCTCGTCAACGGCGGCGCCTAGCAGCACATATTGACACCATAGTATACAAGAATAATATCGGCTCGAACCGTAATGTGTACACAAATCCCTTTGCCTCACGATACCAGCTAAGCTATAGGCAAGATGTGTGCCATCCCTTCAATAGCTTAACCATTCACTCGAACCGTATTGGATTATCCGTCCGTTGATTGACTCCTCAATCAACTTAGCATGGCCATGCATTTCCATAATCCATTACCTCGAGGGCCCAGAGATATCTCTCTCAAAGGAGGGGCAAATTCCATCTTGATCACTCACATTCCACTCCATGTTTCATAGCAAACCCGAAAACTACCTTTATAACTACCCGCATTACGGAATAGCGTTTGGTAGTCCCAAAGTAGGCTACTACACATGTTGGAATCCATGATGATCTCAGGTCTAAGGACTTTGTACCAACACTACCCGAGACCAACTAATGGCACATTGATTCCCGTAGTGTCTCATGGTGGGTCTATCCAACAATGTGTTCTCTAACACATATGTCCATGTTTATTGATTTGGTATCTCCATACCCATGATCTATGAGACATGATCATCAATCAATAAACATGCCGATCTTAGAATCATATTTGTTCCAACAATATGACATATGATCGTGGATCGTTTAGAAATAGATTCATACATAAAGAGTCTCATAAATAAGTCACGTACTTATTGATCAATACAAGATGTCTATTTAATGGAACCGAATAACACTTTATTCATTTATACATAAACATTGACGTGATATCCAACATCTCCATGTTGCCTCTAGGGCATATCACTAACAATCTCCCACTTGCACTAGAGTCAATCATGTAAGTATCTAATACCCATTGCTTTGTGTGCGCCTCATGCTTCGCCGAGGGAGAGGTTTTGTCGGCGGATCGGCTATGTTGAGATCCGTGTGCACTTTGCATATCTTGACATCACCTCTGTCCACTATCTCGCGGATGAGATGATATCGCCGAAGTATGTGTTTGGACTTCGATGTGACCTCGGCTCCTTGGCTTGCGCAATGGCTCCACTATTATCACAATAGAGAGACATTGGACCAGTGTACTAGTCATCACACCAAGCTCGAAACGAATTTCTTGATCCAAACAGCCTCCTTTGCGCTTCCGAAGCAGCAATGTACTCGGCCTCCGTTGTAGAATCAGCAACGTATCCCGCTTGGAACTCTTCCACTGACGCGCTCCGTTCAGGCGTAACACGAACCCGATTGCGATCTATAATCATCCTTGTCTGTTTGGAAGCTAGCATCGGTGTAACCACTTACAACGAGCTCTTCCTCACCTCCATAGACTAGGAACATATCCTTAGTTCTTCTCAAGTACTTAAGGATATTCTTTACTGAATCCAGTGACCTTCACTGGATCGATCGGTATCTCGCTCGTAGCACTCAAAGCGTACGAGACATCGGGCGTGTACAAAGCATGGCATACAAGATGGATCCAATTGCCGAAGCATATGGAACCATACCCATCTTATTCCGCTCATCATGTGTCCGAGGACACCGATTCTTGCTAAGATTGATGCCATGTGACATAGGCAAGAAACCTTTCTTGGAATCATGCATGTTGAACCTTTTCAACACCTTGTCAATGTATGTACTTTGGCTTAATCCAATTAGCCTCTTGGATCTATCTCTATAGATCCGAATGCCCAATATATATGCTGCCTCCCTAAGTCTTTCATGGAAAAACTATTTTTCAATGAAGACTTGACGGATTCAAGCATAGGGATATCATTTCCAATCGTAATATGTCATCCACATATAAGATTAGAAATACAATTGCGCTCCCACTCGACCTTTTGTAAACACAGGCCTCTTCTTCGTTTTTGATGAAACCAAACCCCTTGATTACTTCATCAAAACGAATATTCCAACTCCGAGATGCTTGCTTCAATCCATAAATGGATTTCGTAGCTTGCATATCTTTCCAGCGATTCTGGATCGACAAAACCCCGAGGTTGTATCATGTATACATCCTCGCTTAGGTTTCCATTTAGGAAAGCCGTTTTGACATCCATCCGCCATATCTCATAATCGAAATATGCAAGATCGCTAGGATAATCCGAATAGATTTAAGCATTGCGACGGGCGAGAAGGTTTCATCATAATCAACTCCTTGAATCTGTTTAAAACCTTTCGCCACCAATCGCGCCTTATAGATGTGAACATTTCCATCCATATCGGCCTTTTTCTTAAAAACCCATTTGCACTCAATGGTTTTGACACCATCAGTGGATCAACCAAGTTCCAAACTTGATTGTCGTACATGGATTCTATTTCGGATTTCATGGCTCCAAGCCACTTGTTGGAATCGGTCCCACCATCGCTTCCTCATAGGTCTTAGGTTCATCGTTGTCCAACAACAATATATCACATTGTTCCGCACTGTGTACTGTCAGTGCACGACGTGATCTTTCGACCTCCGTGGGGCTAGTGTATCTACAACGGTGGCGCAACACTTTGCTCCTCCCGTTGTGGTTCTCGTGGTCGCCGAAACATTTTCTCGGTGTTTCTTGAACTTCTTCAAGATGCACCCTGCTCCCACTAACCCTTCTTGAAAAAACTCTTTCTCCAAGAAGACACCGTGTCGGGCGACAAACACTTTGCCTTGTTCCCGATTATAAAAGTAATATCCCTTAGTTTCCTTAGGATATCCCACAAAGAAGCACTTGTCGATTTGGGTGTGAGCTTGTCGACGTAAACGTTTTACATAAGCTTCGCATCCCCAAATTTTGAGAAAAGACAAACTAGGGGTTGCCCGTCCATATCTCATATGGTGTCTTTTCAACCGACTTAGATGGAACTCTATTTAGTGTGAGCGCAATGTTTCAAGAGCATATCCCCGAAGGATAACGGTAGATCACTTTGGCTCATCATCGACCGCACCATGTCCAACAAGGTGCGATTTCTCCGTTCGGACACTCCGTTCCATTGCGGAGTTCCGGGCGGAGTCAACGTGGAACAATTCCACAATCTTTCGATGATTACCAAACTCTTGGCTCAAGTATTCCCCTCCACGATCCGATCGTAGAAACTTGATTGTTTTCCCTAAATGATTCTCAGTACTTCATTCGGGAATTCTTTGAACTTTTCAAAGGATTCGGACTTATGCCTCATTAAGTAGATATAACCATATCTACTAAAGTCATCGTAAAGGTAATGAAGTATTGATAACCACCTCGGCCGTTGAGCTCATTGGTCCACATACATCGGTATGTACGAGTGCCAATAAGTCACTTGCTCTCTCACTATGTCCCGTGAAAGGTGCCTTTGTCATCTTACCAAGTAAACAAGACTCACATGTCTCAAATGATTCGAAATCAAAAGAGTGAAGCAATCCATCCTTATGGAGCTTCTCCATGCGTTTCTTATTTATATGGCCTAAGCGACAATGCCGATAAACGTGGGGTTTATATCATTAGAGAGTTGCCTTTCGTATTAATGTTATAGATGGGAGACGCTTCAAGATTCAAAACGTATAATCCATTCACCAATGGAGCATGAAAATAGAACATATCTCTCGAGATATATTGAACAACCATTGTTCATTGATCTAAAATCATATCCTTCCGCTTGCAAACATGAAGCGGAAATAACGTTTTGACATAGTGTTGGAACACAATAACAATTATTTAATTTCAAAACTAATCCTGAATGTAGATGAAGTGGTATCGTGCCGACAAAGAATCGTAGCAACGCTTGCTCCATTGCCGACGCGCAGTTCACCTCGCCCTTCTCAATCCTCTACTTCTTCTCATTCCCGCAATGATTTGCAAATATGAGCTACGATCCGGTATCAAATACCCAAGAGTCGAGGTGAAGTAGCAAGATTAATGTCTATAACATTAATACCGCGTAAGTCGTACTTTGCTTCTTCTTGAGATCCTCCATGTACTTCTTGCAGTTCCTTTTCCAGGGCTCTGTCTCCTTGCAAGAGAAGCAAACGGCATCCGATGCCGCCGACCCTTTCTTGCCCTTCTTTGCATTAGAGGCACTCACGATCTCATCGGGAGTTAACTTCCTCTTGGTGCAAAGTTTCTTGACAGGTGGTTTGCGCTTAGCCTTCTGCATCATCATCACATGATGACCATTTTTCTGGATACTCTCCTCAGCTGTCTTTAGCATCCCATGCAATTCAGCCAAGGTCCTATCCATATTGTTCATGTGATAATTTAATATGAATGGCTCGAAGCTCGGAGGGAGCGACTGGAGAATCACATCAGTAGCCAACTCTTGGCTAAGGGGAAAACCCAGTTTTTCCAGACTCTCAATAGATCCAATCTATGAAATCGCTTATGGAAACCATATCGGCATAATCATATTATGTCGTCCCGATACACTATCAAGGGAGATGGTTTGCGTAGGCGCGAGGCAGCAACAAAGTCGGACTACGAGATAGCTTCGGTATAATCACATTATACCGTTCCGATACACTATCAAGGAACGCTATCTCGAACCCAACTCAAACCGAGTTATTTGGAAATTGCTTCGACGTAATCACATTACGTCGTTCCGATACACTATCAAGGAACACAATTACCATCTACTCTCCTCAACAGATCCCGTAAAACCGATTGATCTAATCAACCCGTGCGCAAAACTTGTTCCAGATCCAATCTAAAACCCGAACTAAGCAAGATTAGCTCTGATACCACTGAAGGGTTACGCGGAGGCTACGCTAGCCGAAAACAAAAACTTTTACCGCGCAAACCAGGAACACTTGCAAGTAAGGGGCCGATAGATCGTTACCGATTGGAGTAGAGTGCAGCGGAATAACCAATCGTGGCAATCCGATCCGAATGTGTAGCCGATTCCCGAGACAAACCCGATTCGCCAATCGCCCGATTCGAGCCGTTCGCCGCGTTCACGCCTCGCTCCGATGCGCCCGACCGCAGCCGATTCCACCACAGCCCGATCGCTCCGATTGCGCCGATCCGAAGCCGATCAACAACAACGCAACGTAGCAGCGCCTCTACCGGTATCCACACGCCCGGGGACGTAACGCCGTACACCCGTGTGCTAGCATGCGATGCAAGGCTAGGGTTTGGCTCGAAAGTGGGGAGGGTTTCCGTGGAGATTGATCTCGGCGACTTCGTTGCACGCGATGCAATTGATGTCTCTTCAGCTCTCCACCCCTCCCTCCTTTATATAGAGTTGGCCGACGGGACTAGTGGCCGATTAGGACTCTATTTTGAATCGATCTCATCCGTATCTCATAGAGTTGGCCGCCCATACGTCGTAAGCCCATAGGACTCTATCCGATCGGATCCCTATCCGATCGAGCCGTATCCGAGTCCAACTTGAATATCTATTCTATCCCCTTAAGCGTGCGACCCGTAGGTTCAGTATACTCGGTTTCGGCTATAGTCTAACTTAGCCGATCGTCGGCTCGAGTCCAACTCAGCCGACCCGTCAACACGGCGCCTAGCAGCACATATTGACACCATAGTATACAAGAATAATATCGGCTCGAACCTGTAATGTGTACACAAATCCCTTTGCCTCACGATACCGGCTAAGCTATAGGCAAGATGTGTGCCATCCCTTCAATAGCTTAACCATTCACTCGAACCGTATTGGATTATCGTCTTGATTGACTCCTCAATCAACTTAGCATGGCCATGCATTTCCATAATCCATTACCTCGAGGGGCCCAGATATCTCTCCAAAGGAGGGGCAAATTCCATCTTGATCACTCACATCCCACTCCATGTTTCATAGCAAACCCGAAAACTACCTTTATAACTACCCGTACGGAATAGCGTTTGGTAGTCCCAAAGTAGGCTACTACACATGTTGGAATCCATGATGATCTCGGTCTAAGGACTTTGTACCAACACTACCGAGACCAACTAATGGCACATTGATTCCCGTAGTGTCTCATGGTGGGTCTATCCAACAATGTGTTCTCTAACACATATGTCCATGTTTATTGATTTGGTATCTCCATACCCATGATCTATGAGACATGATCATCAATCAATAAACATGCCGATCTTAGAATCATATTTGTTCCAACAATATGACATATGATCAGGGATCGTTTAGAAATAGATTCATACATAAAGAGTCTCATAAATAAGTCACGTACTTATTGATCAATACAAGATGTCTATTTAATGGAACTGAATAACACTTTATTCATTTATACATAAACATTGACGTGATATCCAACATCTCCATGTTGCCTCTAGGGCATATCACTAACACCTACTACCAGGAGGGCGAAGAAGCTGATGGCGCTTGCTAGGTCTTAGTCTCCGGTCGTTGCCTGTGGCAATCGACAAGCCGCTGCCCTCATTCCGCTGCCTTACCTAATTTCTACTTTTGGGTTGTATCTGGACCATGAGGTCCTATGTATTGGATATTGCCTTCAGGCCTATTATTGTAATAATTTTGATGTAAGACTATTCGTGCATTTGCACCTGATTATTCAGTACTGTATTTCGTGGGTACCAAACTACTTGATCCAGGGAAATGGTACTATGAACACGAAAGATTCCCGTCTCAAAAACGGGGGTCCACAGTACGGATAGCAACCGAGGGAGCAAGCACTGACTACGTTGAAGACCCCGGCCAACAAGTGTGCGAGCAAGGCAAGTCAACACATTCCTTTGAACATATTGATCCTACTTTGTGAAATGATGTTGTTTTCAATTACAAATTGCATGCTATACACAAATGAGTACCTATACTTGAATTACCCTGTCTTGATATTGATTACCCTTAGAAATATTCTTGTAACTCTCGATGTGATACAACCGGAGGATATCTTCGGTAAAGGGCTTAGCCATGCTTATAATAGATTCTTGCATACTCATGATTTTACAAATAAGCCTCGTGCTTGGGAAACTATCTTTGGGAAGGTAGTTGAGATATGACAAGTGGAGACATGAGCGCCACATTGCCTCGATTATGTTGGAAATAGTTTTGATGGAAAAATGAAAATACAAACCAATGCTTTCAGACTGGGGTGGATGGATGGATTTGGGTGGTTTTCCGGGAAAGGCTAGTACCGTCCCTGGTCAATTAAGGACCGAGCCATGAGACTTGTAACTTAGAGCGAACCAGTACAACCGTACTTCTCGAATGGGTATAGACCTAGCAGAGTAGATAGCCGAGCGGAGGCAGTATCCCTGCATAGTGGTTCAGGTGTAAGTGTTGAGTTAGGGACCTACCAAGGGTAGTGTGCCCATGATTGTGATGAGATAAAAGGCCTTTATGTGAATGATAACCTGAACCTAACGATGACTTAGAGATTAAGTGAGTTTTTCCCCTTACCTCGGGAACGCCAGAACTCCTCTCACTGCTAGGAAATGACGGCTAGAGTGCATGAGGACTTAAGTTCATGGAGCGGGTACTACCAAAGTGAGGTTATCGAAAGGTTTTGCCGTGACCGTTCCATATAGAAGGATGTAAGCTCATTCAATGAGTAGTTGCGGAGTACGGGTAAAGTGTACATCCACTGTAGTGTGAGTCAATCAATCTATTCGAATAGCCGTGCTCACGGTTAATGAGCAACATGACAAGTTTCTCCCGTGGCTAGACTCATAAATTCTAAAATGATGGGTTGGTATGCATAATGTTTTTGTTAGCTGGTGGACTTAACTTCTCGACCTGCGAGAAGGGATATACTCCCCAGAAAACCATGACGAACCGGAGACGGGAAACCATCCTTGGTATCACGATGGATGGCAGACAGAACCGTCGCCGATTTAATATATTCTGGAACTAAAACTTGACTGGCTAGATGTTAGGATTGTGAAATGATTTGTAAAAATTGGCTTTGTGCAAATGAACCTTGGCCATCCTTTGAATGATCCTATCATGTGCACCATTCCGTGTCGGCTTGCTGAGTACGTTGGGTACTTACCCTTGCTATACGCACAAACTTCAGATGAAGGAAACGAAGAACTGGAGGACCCCTATACTTACTATCAGGAGGAATGAAGACAATGGAGTGCGCTAGGTCTTAGTCCCCAGTCGTTGCCTGTGGCAATCGACATGCCACTGCTTTCCGTCTGCTAATCTCATCTAAACTCTGATTTGGTTGAATTCGGACCAGTAGGTCCTATATGTATTGGATATTGCCTTCGGGCCTATTATTGTAATAAGTCGTTGTAAGACTATTTGTGCACTTTGCACCTGGTAATTCAGAACTGTATTCGTGGGTATCAAACTACTCGATCCAGGGATATGATACTATGAACACGAATGATTGCCGTTCCCAAAAACGGGTGTCGACAGAGCTGGTATCAGAGCAGTGCAACTGTACGAAAAGACCAACTGGCGCCCTACCCCTGAATAGCTGGTTAAAGGGAAATATCCCTACATAGGATTATTTGAATACAAACTATTTTCACAAAACAAATATACTTTCCCTCATACTCTTATCCCCATCTCCTTTGCTCAAATTGTTTGGATATTATCCCTCTTTGACCCTAAATTACTTCCAAAACAGATGTCGGACCATGTCGGAGTTTGGGAGATCAAAGTTCCACGGGAAGAAGGATTCGTGTCACAACCCCAACTATTGCTATGGTGCCTAAGGTACCCAGATGCACCCACCTATCGGATTAGGAGACATGGCACCGAAGGACACCCGGTATGGGAACCCGCGGTTTCGGTTGAGGCCCGTATAGGGAGCGAGACACCCTATTGCTTCCACACTCGTTACCACAGAGATCTGGTAGAAGCAGCTCTTCAGGACGCAGCCCGCGAGGCATTCCTTCGCCTCAACGCCATTCACCGTGCTGAGCTTACCGTGACTGAGTTCGTACACCATCCCTACCGGGAGGAAGGCAACACAGTCTGCACCGTGGAGGCCACCCCCTGCTGCTATAACCCTATGGATAGGTTACCCGTCTGTCCCGCTGGGTAGAAACAATGGATGACTTCTATGAAGAGGCATTGCTCGAGATCGACGACCAGCAGCGACGCCTCAATGATCTGGTCGAGCAACACCAAAACTGTGGAGATCAGATCGACTTGCTGAAGACCCAGCTGTAGGCTAACGGTGCCCAGTACGAGCAGCTCTCTGATTGTTATGTGGCCCGTGGAGAAGCCTTGGTTGAGTGGGAGGAACAGCTTAGGAAGAGCAAGCAACAGGTCGGCCAGCTGGAAGAGTAACTTCGCTCCAACCCTGTCCCCGCCGCTGGTACTTCCACTGAAGCTGCACCAACACCCCCTGCCCCTGTGCCCGATCACTACTACCTCATGACTCCAGCATGCTTGAACACCTTTCAAGCCATGATGGAGCAAGCCTTCATGTTGAGCATAGAGTCAGGACCATACCTGATCGACCCCATTGCTGCTACCTCATTGGAGCCCACCTCGATTTCCACGGCTGTACCATCCGAGCCTGGTTCAGGAGAGAAAAACCCCATCCAGATCAACACTAACTCCGAGTCCGAGACAGAACCTATGGAGATCAAGTGGGAGCTCGGTGATACAGATCCATCGAGGAGGAAGCTCCTACTCGCCGCATGACACTCACCGAGGTCCTATCACCCTCGGATCGCCCTGGAAGAGTACCAGCCGCCAAGCAGAAGGTCGGACATGACTCCGAGGCCACTACCTCTGAGCCATGGGGACTTCGATTCGCTTCGGCCAAGGATCACCCCCTGCCAGCACCTGGATCATGCGGATGGCTGGATGACTAGTTGGACACCAGCAGCAGCCCTGGTCTTGCTTTGGATGGAGTTAAGACAGCAATGACCAAGCCCCCTACCCTTTTATGTATGAGACCCTAGAACGATGTCAGTAATGTTGTATTGTGTCGTATGGACTATACAAGTCCAATGTATCCCTCTGATGTAACATTTAAGAACTGATAATGAAGTTCTATGTTATGTCCTAAATGAGTTTATTCCACCAAGCTTGCTTTGAAAGATCACTTCAGACAACTCAAAGAAAATTCCTTAACGTTAGCAAAGCGAGTCTCTTACCTTATCCCCATTGTTCAGATGGCGCACCATCGCAGAGCCCCAGCAGCTCCCGGGAACCCGCCAGAGCCTAACCCTTCCACCCTAGCAGAAGTCATGGCTTTGCAAACCCAATTACTGCAAGCTATCGCTAATAACCAAGGACAGCGCGGAGGATCAAACCTCGGCGAATTTATGAGGGCAAAACCGCCGACATTCTCCTCGGCAGTTGAACCCATGGACGCCAAAGATTGGCTGAGAGTAATAGAAAAGAAGCTGACTCTCGTCCGAGTACGGGAAACTGACAGAGTCGTCTTCACCACCAATCAGTTAGAAGGACCCGCAAGTGACTGGTGGGACACCTACAAGGAAACATGAGCTGAAGATGCCGGCGAACCCACGTGGGAAGAGTTCACGGCTGCCTTCCGTGAAAACTTCATACCTGCTGCGGTTATGAGGATGAAGAAGAATGAGTTTCGTAGGTTGCACCAAGGTAACACCACGGTACAAGAGTACCTCAACAAGTTCACGCAGCTTGCCCGTTACGCCACAAGCAATCTGGCAGACGAAGAGGAAAAGATGGACAAGTTTATTGAAGGACTGAACGACGAGTTAAGAGGACCGATGATCGGTCAGGACCACGCCAGCTTTCAGAGCCTTATCAACAAGGTCGTGAGGCTTGAGCATGACCAAAGGACGGTTGAAAACAACCGAAAGAGAAGGCTTGCAATGGACCGCCCGATTCAAGGAACGCCCTAGCGATCCAAAGGAGCAACCCCGTCAGGTTGGAAGCCCGCCATTGTAGCAACCCATCGCCCTGCCGCACCCGGCAATGTCAGCAGGCCACCTGCAACCCCGTCTCGCACTCCTGCACCTACCTTGGCAGCCCCAGGAGCCAGGAATGTCAATTGCTTCAATTGCGGAGAGTTTGGGCATTATGCCAACAGCTGCCCTAAGCCGCGCAACACCCCCTACTGCACCGGAGCCAATGCCGTTGCAGTACGAGGAACCCCTGCTCCAGTACCTGGACGCAGTTTGTTCAGAACACCCCAACCAAAAGAAGCTGCAACCGGATTCCGCCGTGGTCAAGTCAACCATGTGCGTGCTGAGGAAGCTCGGGAGGACCAAAGCGTGCTAATGGATACGTTTTCTATCCATTCCGCACCAGTTAAAGTTTTGTTTGATTCTAGAGCTTCGCATTCATTTATATCGTCAAGGATAAGCAAAGAGCACAATTTGCACCGAGTAGACCTTAAGAGACCCATGATAGTACACTCACCCGGGGGAGATGTGACCATACCCCATGCGTGCATCAATGTGCCCATTCGGATCAAGGACGTGGTATTCCTGTCCAACCTTATGGTTTCCCCAAACCTTGGACGTTATACTAGGAATGGATTGGTTAACCAAGAACCAAGGGGTACTAGACTGTGGACGAAGAGAAGTTACCCTATCTACCCCATGGGGATCACCAATGACAGTAGCCATGGATCAAGACCCTATGCTTTGTGACCGAGCTACGGGAATATTCACCATGTTACCCATAGATGGAATGCCAATAATCCAGGACTACCCGGATGTATTTCCTGAAGAATTACCAGGAATGCCCCAGACTGAGACATAGAGTTCATTATTGACCTCATGCCTTGTACCACCCCCATAGCTAAGAGACCCTACCGGATGTCGGTGAATGAATTGGAGGAACTTAAGAAGCAGATAAGGGAACTGCAAGAGAAAGGCTTCATACGCCCTAGTTCTTCATCGTGAGGAGCCCCAGTATTGTTTGTTAAGAAAAAGGACGGAAGCATGAGAATGTGCATAGACTATCGGTCATTGAATGAGGTTACCATTAAGAACAAGTACCCGTTACCTCGGATCGACGACCTGTTCGATCAACTCAAGGGAGCCCGAGTGTTCTCAAAGATCGATCTTCGATCCGGATACCATCAGCTGAAGATTAGGATTGAGGATATACCCAAGACTGCGTTCTCTACACGCTACGGCTTGTACGAGTTCACAGTAATGTCTTTTGGACTGACCAATGCCCCGGCCTACTTCATGAACCTCATGAACAAAGTATTTATGGAATATCTGGACAAGTTCGTGGTAGTGTTCATTGACGATATCCTCATCTACTCCAAGGATGATGAAGAACACGCAGAACATCTGCGCTTGGTACTAGAGAAGTTGCGAGAGCACCAGCTATATGCCAAATTCAGCAAGTGTGAATTTTGGCTTAAGGAAGTAGCTTTTCTGGGACATGTGATCTCAGCAGGAGGCGTAGCAGTAAACCCCGCCAAGGTCGAAGCTGTTACCAAATGGAAAGCACCCCAGTCGGTAACATAGGTTAGAAGTTTCTTGGGATTGGCTTTATATTACCGATGGTTTATAGAAGGATTTTCTAAGATAGCCTGACCCCTGACCCAACTATTGAAGAAGGAAAAGAAGTATGCATGGACTGATAAGTGTCAACCGGCATTTGACCAGCTCAAAGAAAAGTTAACCCACCGCCCCGATCTTAGTCCTAGCGGACAACCGGAAAGACTTCGTTATCTATTGCGATGCATCTCGACAAGGATTAGGAGGTGTGTTGATGCAAGAAGGAAAGGTTGTGGCTTATGCCTCAAGACAACTGCGACCTCATGAGGAGAACTATCCCACCCATGACTTAGAATTGGCCGCAGTAGTGCATGCCTTGAAAATTTGGAGGCACTACCTGATCGGAAACCACTGCGACATACACACGGACCACAAGAGCTTGAAGTATTTCTTTGCCCAGACAGATCTTAACCTACGCCAGAGAAGATGGCTGGAACTGATCAAGGACTATGACCTAGGGATCCATTATCACCCTGGCAAGGCCAATGTCGTAGCCGACGCTTTGAGCCGCAAAGCCCAGTGCAACCAACTAAGGATGGAATACATGGCCAACGAGCTTCAAGAAGAGATAGCTCGACTTAACCTGTAGTTGATTCCTCAAGGACAACTGAGTTCGCTGGAGATACAACCTCTCCTACGAAGTCAGATTAAGGGAGCCCAGAAGGATTGTGAGGAAGTCCGGCTAATCAAGGAACGCATGGCTGAAGGACTAGCCAAGGAATTCACGACCGACGACACTGGAGCCCTATGGTATCCAAAAAGTATTTACGTACCCGAGAAAGGCGGATTGAGGAAGCTAATCTTAAGAGAAGCCCATGATTCAGCATACTTGCTACACCCGGGCAGCACCAAAATATACCAGGATCTGAAAACGGAATATTGGTGGCCCAACATGAAAAGAGACGTAGCGGAGTACGTGGCCGTATGCGATGTATGCCAACGAGTTAAGGCTGAGCATCAACGACCGGCAGGATTGCTGCAACCACTCAAAATCCCTGAGTGGAAATGGGATGAAATAGGCATGGAATTTATAGTAGGACTACCCAAAACTGCTACCGGATATGATTCCATTTGGGTGATCGTGGATAGACTGACCAAGATTACCCGATTTATCCCGGTCAAGACTCGGTATAGCAGCGCCAAATTGGCCGAGCTGTACATGTCCAGAATCGTGTGCCTACATGGAGTACCCACAAGGATTGTGTCAGACCGTGGCACTCAGTTCACATCTCACTTCTGGGATAAGTTTCACGAGGCGTTGGGAACTCACCTCGCCTTCAGTACTGCTTATCACCCTCAGACAGATGGACAAATCGAGAGAACGAACCAAGTCCTAGAGGATATGCTAAGAGCCTGTGCATTGGATTTTACTAAGGACTGGGAGAAATGCCTGCCCTATGCAGAGTTCTCCTATAACAACAGCTACCAGGCTAGTCTGAAGATGTCACCGAACGAGGCCTTGTTTGGACGAAGATGCCGCACTCCGTTGATGTGGTCGGAGACCGGCGAACGAGCCGTATTTGGACTAGACATCATTAGGGAGGCCGAAGAGAAAGTTCGACTGATAAGAGATCGGCTTAAGGTAGCCCAATCTCGGCAAAAGAGCTATGCGGACACTCGCCGAAGAGAGTTGGAATTCAAAGTAGGTGACTTTGTGTACCTGAAAGTTTCGCCACTAAGAGGAACCAAGAGGTTCAAGGTCAAAGGAAAACTGGCGCCAAGATATGCTGGACCCTTCCCGATAAGCGCCAGAAGAGGCGAAGTGGCCTATCAACTGGACCTACTAGAAAATCTTTCCGATGTACACCCTATCTTTCACGTGTCACAACTGAAGAAATGTTTGCGAGTACCGGAAGAACAAATACCCTTGAAGGACGTTCTTATCAGTGAGGACCTCACATACCACGAACACCCTGTAAAGATTTTGGACGGAGCTGAGAAAAAGACTAGGACCAAAACATGGCGAATGTACAAGGTGCAATGGAGAAATCACACTGAAGATGAAGCCACTTGGGAAAAAGAAGACTTTTTGAAGACCGAGTATCCGAACCTATTCCGCGAACGGTAAGAAATCTCGGGGACGAGATTTATTGTTAGGGGGGTAGGTTTGTAACGCCCTGAAAATCGGAGAATTTAAAAACCGGAAATTAAAAATCAGAACTTACAAAAACTTTTGCTTGTTGCTTCTTGATCGTGTTTGTTGCTTCTTATTTGCCAGCTTGGTTGCATAAATATATATGTGAACAATTCACCTTGGTGTTTGAGAAAAACCAAATGATTTGGATTTTCGTTGGGGAGAAAAATCTCGGAGTTTAAAGTAGGAATTTTAAAATAAAATAGGAAGAGGGGTGTGGATTCATAAAATGTGTATTTGGGAAATAAAACATTAATTGGTGATTGTGAAATATTAATTAGAAGATAAAATGGGCAATAAAATATTTTAAGGGATTTATATAAAATCTAGAAATTAGTAGGAATTAAAAATGGTGATTTATGAATTTAAGAAAAAGGATTAAATTAAATATGGTGATATATATTTTTAAATAAATAAAAGTTGGTGAGAAGTTTGAAAATATATTCTTAAATTAATTTTGGGGATACTATATTTTATTTTGGAATTTTTAGAGTGAAAGAAAAGAAATTGGAAAATAGAACTGGAAAATCGGAAAAAATCAGAAAACACACTCTTCATTAGGTCACAGGTGTTCGACCGTGTCCCCGTGCCCGCGCGCACGCACACCACGCGTCGCCACGCCGTACCGGGCCCCGCGCACGCACGTTCTTGCCGTGCCACGCGTCGCCGCCATACACCCGCGATGCCGTCGCCGCATCACCACGCCCCCACACAGCACTCCGCCGACTCGCCCGCGTCACCCACGTTGCCGCCGCGCGCGCCGGACCCCGCGCCCGCGCCATGCGCTGCCTCCGCCACGCGCCCGCCCGCCGTATCGGCCCGGCGCCCGTGCCCGCCACCCGTCCGCCGCCGTACCCCGACCCCACATGCGCGCCCGCCACCCATCGCCGCCGTACCCCGACCCCACCCGCGACCTCGCCACGCGCCGCCCGTTCCGCGCCCGGCCCCGTGCACGCCCGTGTTCCGCGCGCCGGCCCTCGCCACCCGCGCGTCGCGTGCGCCTCTCCACCGTGCGTCGGACCCCCACCCTTTCTCCCCGTTCTTCCTCCCTGGCCGCGCCTATATAAGGACCCTCTCCCCTCTCGTTTCCCCACATCACCGCCGTCCCTCGCTGTTCCCACGCCGACCCCGAGCGCCGTCGCCGCAAGCCCGAGCGCCATTGCCGCAACCCTAGCCGCCGTGCGCCGCCGTCGCCGCAAGCCCCACCGCCGTGCGCCGAGCTCCACTAGCGCCGCCGTCGCGGTAAGCCCGAGCCGCCATCCTCCCCTCGCCCGCCGGTCGCCGACCACAACAGAGAGAGAAAAGAGAGAGCAGAGCCCGATCGAGCAGTGGCGGGTTAATGAATAGTAAACAGAGGAAAAAGAAAAGAGAAAGAAAAGAAAAGAGAAGAAAGAGAAAAAGAAAAAAAAGGAAAAAAAGGGAAAAATTTTGGAAAAATAGGAAAGTGTTTAGGAAAGATTTGGGAAAATATTTGGGCAAAAATATATTATTTTCTCGTATATTTTTCTCGAGCAAATTTGGAAATAGAAATCGGACTTTTCGGAGATTTCGCTGCGTCATTTTAATCCAGATTTTGTTTATTTCTTTTTGCCATTAAAAATGTGTTTCTTTTAGTGCTCGAACCTCCAAAACCTCAAGTACAAAACCTCTTGATTAGCATTTCTAAATTTATATTCTTAATTAAATACGATCGACGTATTGCGAAAACCCTAGGGCATCAACTCTAGGCCAACAAGTGTGCGAGCAAGGCAAGTCAACACGTTCCTTTGAATATATTGATCCTACTTTGCGAAATGATGTTGTTTTCAATTACAAATTGCATCCTATACACAAATGAGTACCTATACTTGAATTACTCTGCCTTGATATTGATTACCCTTAGAAATATTCTTTGTAACCCTCGATGTGATACAACCGGAGGATATCTTCGGTAAAGGGCTTAGCCATGCTTATAATAGATTCTTGCATACTCATGATTTTACAAATAAGCCTCGTGCTTGGGCAGCTATCTTTGGGAAGGTAGTTGAGATATGGCAAGTGGAGACATGAGCGCCACATTGCCTCCATCATGTTGGAAATAGTTTTGATGGAAAAATAAAAATACAAACCAATGTTTTCAGACTAGGGCGGATGGATGGATTTGGGTGGTTTTCCGGGAAAGGCTAGTACCGTCCCTGGTCAATTAAGGACCGAGCCATGAGACTTATAACTTAGAGTGAACCAGTACAACCGTACTTCTCGAATGTGTATAGACCTAGCAGAGTAGATAGCCGAGCGGAGGCAGTATCCCTGCATAGTGGTTCAAGTGTAAGTGTTGAGTTAGGGACCTACCAAGGGTAGTGCGCCCATGATTGTGATGAGACGAAAGGCCTTTATGTGAATGATAACCTGAACCTAACGATGACTTAGAGATTAAGTGAGTTTTTCCCCTTACCTCGGGAACGCCAGAACTCCTCTCATTGCTAGGAAATGACGGCTATAGTGCATGAGGACTTAAGTTTATGGAGGGAGTACTGCCAAAGTGAGGTTATCGAAAGGCTTTGTCGTGACCGTCCCATATAGAGGGATGTAAGCTCATTCAATGAGTAGTTGCGGAGTACGGGTAAAGTGTACATCAATCAATCTATTCGAATAGCCGTGCTCGCGGTTAATGAGCAACGTGACAAGTTTCTCCCGTGACTAGACTCATAAATTCTAAATGATGGGTTGGTATGCATAATGTTTTTGTTAGCTGGTGGACTTAACTTCTCGACCTGCGAGAAGGGATAGACTCCCCAGAAAACCATGACGAACCGGAGACGGGAAACCATCCTTGGTATCACGATGGATGGCAGACAGAACCGTCGCCCATTTAATATATTCTGGAACTAAAACTTGACTGGCTAGATGTTAGGATTGTGAAATGATTTGTGAAAATTGGCTTTGTGCAAATGAACCTTGGCCATCCTTTGAATGATCCTATCATGTGCACCATTCCGTATCGGCTTGCTGAGTACGTTGGGTACTCACCCTTGCTATACGCACAAACTTCAGATGAAGGAAACGAAGAACTAGAGGACCCCTATGCTTACTATCAGGAGGAATGAAGACAATGGAGTGCGCTAGGTCTTAGTCCCCAGTCGTTGCCTGTGGCAATCGACATGCCGCTGCTTTCCATCTGCTAATCTCATCTAAACTCTGATTTGGTTGAATTCGGACCAGTAGGTCCTATATGTATTTGATATTGCCTTCGGGCCTATTATTGTAATAAGTCGTTGTAAGACTATTTGTGCACTTTGCACCTGGTAATTCAGAACTGTATTCGTGGATACCAAACTACTCGATCCAGGGATATGGTACTATGAACACGGATGATTCCCGTTCTCAAAAACGGAGGTCGACAACAGGCTATATAAACTACTGAAACAGACAATTAAACTATTTTTAGTGTGTTCTAAACATTTTTATGAGTCCACTGCAACTTGAACGGACTCAAACGGAGTTCGAATAAATTTATGTCAATTTTACAAGTTTTAGTGATTTACTAATTAGAAAAAAAGAAAAGAAATGATTTACAGTGCAAGCGTCTCAAGGGCTGACGTCAGCTGACCCGGGGCGACGGCGCCGACAGGCGGGACCCTCGGGTCAGTGGCGCAAAGGGGGAGCGGCGCATGGTGGACCGAGTCCACTGGCTCGGGGAAGGGTGTGCACACCACGTGGCACTTGTGTGGCGCCTACGCGGTAGCCACATGCTCGGCCACATGGGCGGCGGGATCCGCGGCGGCACGACACAGAGATGGAAGGCTCGGATCCATCCGCATCCGACGGCCGAGAGAGGGCGTGGGCGAACACGGCCGACGACGAGGAACGACATGGCGGTCAGCGGCGGCGCAGGGCGGCGTGTGGGGCGGTGTGGAGATTATGGCAATCGGATATCCACATGGCAAGCTTATCCGACTGGAGATAGGGATAGGTTACGCCTGCCAATTATGTAAACCAACTATGACTTGGGTGTTACGTTGTCGATTAGATAAGGCAACGGCTCATAGTCACGGTTTGGTAAGATTGAGGAAACCGACTTAGAGTAGGATAGGGTTTCCGATTTGTAAGCCCGCCTCCCAAGACTGTATAAGGGCGGTAAGGGGCGTCCCTCGAGGGATATCAGATTTCATATGCAACACAAGAGCAACAGATCTTGAGATCAATAAACACTCGGTGGATCGAATCCCCGAAACAGGAGTAGGGTATTACCTCACGAGAGGGCCTGAACCTGTCTAAACCTTGTTTTCCACCTAACCCATTGTGCTTGGCAATCTTGACTGCACCCCCAATTTTCTATTGCCAAAACCAAGTTTCGATAGTTGGCGCACCAGGTAGGGGACCGCGCGTCAAGTTTTCTTCTTCAATCTCGCCGGCAAGCGCGATGGGATCTTCCTCAGGCATCGACGACTTCGCTGCCAAAGGATTCAACAAGCTCTCCTTCCCTGACTCGGATTTGGACCAGTTGGGAGGGGGAACCCGCTCAGTGTCGTCCGGGTTGCCGAACAACGCCGAGATCTACGACAAAGTTTTGACTTCCAAGATGAAGTCCACCCACTCAGAACGAGGAATCCACTCGGCGCCGTTCGTACTACCGAACGCCGCTGAGATCTACAGCTGTCTTCTCACCTCCCCGTCAGAATCGACCCACTCGGGAGGAGAAACCCTCTTGGCACTGTTTGGATTGCCGAACGCCGCTGAGATCTATTCCAAACTCCTCTTCCCCGAGTCGAGATCGACCTACTCGGAGGAACACATATTATCAAACTACGACTCGGACTGGAATGATCCAGATTCGAGCAATACGAGTTCAAGGGAAGTCGCCGTCATCCACCACCCGTTCGGGTCATGCTCATCCACGGAGCTCGATGAGTACCTCAGCTCTTTAGGCTTCGACGATCTCTACAGCATCCCCTCGGACGAGGCCAATGACTCCGACTGCGATAAGGACTACGAGCCGAAGTGCTTCGACGTCCTCATGGCTGAGGTGGCCGAGACCGACTCAGCCATGGCCCGCAGGGTCGCGGAGGAAGAACAAGCCAGACTTGAGCAGGAGCGCAAGCTGGCAGAAGATGAGAGGAGGCGCAAGGAGGAGGCCGACAAAAGAAAGCGGGACCTGAGGGCGACCGGACGATCCGCTTGGGAGGCCATACTTCAGACGCGAGTCGACAACACCAATATCTTTCAGACACCCCAGCAAAACGCCGTTGCCACCCTCATTCTCCTCGACACTGTTATTGAAGCAGCTCCCGCTACGGTAACTCCAATCCTGGACAAGATCAAGACCATCGTCGCGGCCACAGCCAACTGCTCTCCATCCACCTCAGCGCGAAGACCGATTGAGTCCGTCGCGGAGACCCCCGATAGAAGCCGACTTCCGCCGCTACGGTCGAAGGACTACAAGAGGCCTGAACGAGATCTGATGATAACTAGGTCAAGAAACCTTCGCCATGAAACCACGCGGAAACATCAAGAGCAATCGGTCGACTCCCGCGAAAAGCGGCATGGACGACCACTCGTCCACCACCGGGTCCACCGCAGCAACAACTCCGACTACAGAAGTAGCCTGCCAAGGACCCCGCCGAGTGATCTGCGGGAAGTCCTTGACCAGCGCTATCAAGAACGAGACCAGCGCTCCCGTGAAGATCGGAGGGGATCGCCCGACAGCAACGATGATAGAGTACCTACGTTCACTTAGGACCTGTGCCGAGTGCATTGGCCGAATGGATTTAAGCCGACAGGAATTGAGAAGTACGACGGAAAGACCAACCTCGAGTCGTGGCTAACCGTGTACACCCTTGCCATCCGTGCAGCAGGAGGAGACAATAAGGCCATGGCCAATTACTTGCCTGTTGCACTCGCCAACTCAGCCAGGAACTGGCTCACAAGCTTGCCAAGAGGCTCGATCGGCTCGTGGAGCGAACTCAGAGATCACTTCATCGCCAGCTTCCAGGGCACCTTTGAAAGGCCCGAGACCCACTTCGACCTCTACAACGTCGTCCAGAAGCCAGACGAGTTGCTGAAGGACTACATCCGACGCTTCTCGGAAAAGCGCAACAAGATCCCCAACATCACCGACGACATCATCATCGTCGTCTTCCAGAAGGGAGTCTGTGATGAACTGTTGATCGAAAAGTTTGGGCGTAAGCCACCGAAGACGGTGAAGCAAATGTTCAAGACAGCAAACTCTTATGCCAAATCCAGCGACACGATCAAGGCGGCACGTCAAGACCGGCCAGACCGAAGGGACGACAAGCAGTCGGGAGGAAGCCGGCATCCTAAGAAGGATAATGGCAACAACAACCAGGGCCAGAAGGATCGTAAGCGCCGGCCTGAGGACCTGGTTGCCGTGACGTCCAACTCCCAACGCCGTCCCCGAGTCGCGGCCTACGCAATCATGAACGCTCAGTGCACGCATCATCCAAACCACAAGCATGCGGCCAAGGACTACTTTATTTATAAGCAATTCGCCGAGCAATATGCGGCACAGCTCAACAAGAAGCCGACCGACGAAGCCGGGCCATCAGGGACCAAGAAGAACAACCCGACTGGAAATACGGAGCCCTTTCAAGACCCCGTAGGCGAGCTGAACCACATCTTCGGGGGGCGCAAGCTTATGAGTCCAAGAGGAAGCAGAAGCTAACCGACCGTGAGGTCAACGCGGCACAACCTGAGGTCCCACAATATCTATGATGGTCGGAGTTGGCCATCACGTTCGACCGCTCGGATCATCCTGACCGAGTGGTTCACCCGGGGCGCTATCCCCTGGTGCTAGACCCGGTGGTCTGCAACATCAAGCTGAAGCGCGTCCTGATTGATGTGTTAGTGATATGCCCTAGAGGCAACATGGAGATGTTGGATATCACGTCAATGTTTATGTATAAATGAATAAAGTGTTATTCAGTTCCATGAAATAGACATCTTGTATTGATCAATAAGTACGTGACTTATTTATGAGACTCGATATGTATGAATCTATTTCTAAACGATCCCTGATCATATGTCATATTGTTGGAACAAATATGATTCTAAGATCGGCATGTTTATTGATTGATGATCATGTCTCATAGATCATGGGTATGGAGATACCAAATCAATAAACATGGACATATGTGTTAGAGAACACATTGTTGGATAGACCCACCATGAGACACTACAGAATTAATGTGCCATTAGTGGTCTCGGTAGTGTTGGTACAAAGTCCTTAGACCCGAGATCACCATGGATTCCAACATGTGTAGTAGCCTACTTTGGGACTACCAAACGCTATTCCGTAATCGGGTAGTTATAAAGGTAGTTTTCGGGTTTGCTATGAAACATGGAGTGGGATGTGAGTGATCAAGATGGAATTTGCCCCTCCTTTGGAGAGATATCTCTGGGCCCCTCGAGGTAATGGATTATGGAAATGCATGGCCATGCTAAGTTGATTGAGGAGTCAATCAACGACGATAATCCAATACGGTTCGAGTGAATGGTTAAGCTATTAAAGGGATGGCACACATCTTGCCTATAGCTTAACTAGTATCGTGAGGCAAAGGGATTTGTGTACACATTACAGGTTCAGAGCCGATATTATATTCTTGTATACTATGGTGTCAATATGTGCCGCTAGGCGCCGCTATTGACAGTGTCGGCTGAGTTGGACTCGAGCCGACGATCGGCTAAGTTAGACTATAGCCGAAACCGAGTATACCTGAACCTGCGTGGTCGCACGCTTAAGGGGATAGAATAGATATTCGAGTTGGACTCGGATAAGGCTCGATCGGATAGGGATCCGATCGGATAGAGTCCTATGGGCTTACGACGTATGGGCGGCCAACTCTATGAGATACGGATGAGATCCGATTCAAAATAGAGTCCTAATCGGCCACTAGTCCCAGTCGGCCAACTCTATATAAAGGAGGGAGGGGTGGAGAGCTGCATAGACATCAATTGCATCGCGTGCAACAGGAGTCGCCGAGATCAATCTCCACGGAAACCCTCCCCACTTTCGAGCCAAACCCTAGCCTTGCATCGCGTGCTAGCACACGGGTGTACGGCGTTCGTCCCCGGACGTGTGGATACCGGTAGAGGCGCTGCTACGTTGCGCCGTTGATCGGCTTCGGATCGGCCGCACCGGAGCGATCGGGCCGTGGTGGAATCGGCTACGGTCGGGCGCATCGGAGCGAGGCGTGAGAACGCGGGCGGACGACTCGAATCGGCTGATTGGCGAATCGGCTGTCTCCGGGAATCGGCTACACTGTTCCGGATCGGATTGCCCTGATTGGTTATTCCGCTGCACTCTACTCCAATCGGTAACGATCTATCGGCCCTTACTTGCAAGTGTTCCTGGTTTGCGCGGTAAAAGTTTTTGTTTTGAGCTAGCGTAGCCTCCGCGTAACCCTTCATGATGGGGGCAGCGCCCTCAATATTTTGTTCGCCAAGACCTTGGACGAGATGCAAATCCCGAGAGCCAAATTGAAGGCAAGCTCAGCCCCCTTCCACGGAGTTATCCCAGGGCTGTCATCCACGCCACTCGGGCACATCGCCCTTCTAGTCACCTTCGGAGTTCGAGAGAACTTCAGGACAGATAACATCACTTTCGAGGTGGCCGACTTCGAGACTACCTACCACGCAATCATCAGAAGGTCTGCACTCGCCAAGTTCATGGCGATACCTCATTGTACCTACCTCTGCATGAAGATGCCGGGCCCTAATGGCGTCATCACCCTGCGTAGCGACGTCAAACAAGCCTTCACCTGCGACAAGGAAAGCTGCGACATGGCCCGATCTCGTGAGAGATCGCGTGGCCAGGAGGAAATCCGATTGGCTGCATCAACTTCTGCAGAGGGTGAAATCCCCGCAAAGAAGATAGCCAAGTCGGGACAAGGCAACGCCAAAACGAAGAAAATCTCCCTTGATCCATCGGATCCTTCCAAAACCGCTGTAATCGGCGCTGAGTTAGATCCTAAATAGGAAAGCACGCTCGTCACCTTCCTCCAAAATAATAAAGATGTTTTTGCTTGGAAACCATCTGATATGCCTGGAATTCCTAGGGAGGTGATCGAGCACTCTTTACACGTCAAAGATGACGCAAAACCCATCAAACAACGATTACGCCATTTTGCCCAGGACCGAAAAGATGCCATCAAGGAAGCACTCACAAAACTCTTAGCCGCCGGTTTTATCAAGGAAGTTCTACACCCCGACTGGCTGGCTAACCCGGTCCTGGTCCGAAAGAAGACGGGGCAATGGCGCATGTGTGTTGACTACACTGACCTCAACAAAGCCTGCCCTAAAGATCAATTCGGACTGCATCACATCGACCAAGTCGTGGACTCAACAGCCGGTTGGCAGCTCCTAAGCTTTCTGGATTGTTACTCGGGCTACCACCAAATCAGCTTGAAGGAATCCGACTGCCTGAAGACATCGTTTATCACGCCGTTCGGAGCTTACTACTACATCACGATGCCCTTCGGCCTGAAGAATGCCGGAGCCACATACCAGCGCATGATCCAAAGATGTTTTCAGACGCAGATCGGGAAGAACGTAGAAGCTTACGTCGACGATGTCGTCATCAAGACCAAGCAGAAGGAAGACCTGATTGCCGACTTAGAAGAAACCTTCGAAAACATTCGGGCCTTCAGAATGAAGTTGAACCCGGAGAAGTGCACGTTCGACGTGCTATCAGGCAAACTGCTCGGCTTCATGGTGTCACATCACGGCATTGAAGCTAATCCAGAAAAAATCAACGCTATCCTGAATATGAAGCCCCCGGGTAACCAGAAAGATGTTCAGAAGCTTACTAGCTGCATGGCGGCACTAAGCCGATTCGTCTCTCGACTCGGCGAACGAGGCATGCCTTTCTTCAAGCTACTGAAGAAAACTGATGATTTCCAGTGGACTACAGAAGCCCAAAAGGCCTTTGAAGATTTCAAAGAATTCCTCACGACGCCGCCCATCCTAGCTTCACCTCAGCCTCAGGAGCCCCTGCTACTGTACATCTCAGTGACTCACCAAGTGATCAGCACAGTTCTCGTGGTCGAGCGCGAAGAAGAAGGGTGAGTCCAGAAGATTCAGAGGCCAATCTACTTCGTTAGCGAAGTACTGGCAGGAGCCAAAATTCGCTACCGTCAGGTACAAAAACTGCTATATGGTGTTCTGATAACCGCAAGGAAATTGGCACACTACTTTTAGGGACACTCGGTCACCGCCGTCACTTCCTTTCCACTCGGCGATGTCATCCACAACCGAAAGGTGACTGGGCACATCGCGAAGTGGGCCTTGGAAATGATGCCGCTGGACTTAACTTTCAAGGCGAGGACGTCTGTAAAGTCACAAGCCCTGGCGGATTTCCTGGCCGAGTGGACCGAACAACAAGAAGATGTACCTCGAGAAGACCTACAATACTGGACCATGCACATTGACGGATCCAAGAGGATCACCGGCTTGGGAGCAGGAGTCGTGCTGATCTCCCCGACTGGGGAAAGGCTAAGATATGTTCTTCACCTCCACTTCTCCGCCTCACACAACGTCGCCGAGTACGAAGCCCTGCTGCATGGACTGCGACTTGCTATTTCACTCGGGATACGTCAGTTGGTCGTGAAAGGGGATTCCCAGCTGGTTGTCAACCAAGTGATGAAAGACTGGTCCTGTTTAAACGACACCATGGAGGCCTACCGGCAAAAAGTTCGCAAACTTGAAGACAAGTTTGACGGACTGGAGCTATCCCATGTCCTAAGACATAACAACGAGGCAACTGACGAGTTGGCGCAGTTCGGGTCCAAGCAAGAAGCTGCCCCAACAAACGTTTTCGTAGAGCATCTCTATGAGCCGACTGTTGCAGCCAAACCAACTCCCAACGAGCAAGCTGCAAACCAAGTCGCCATGATCGACGCCGACTGGAGGACGCCGCTCATCAAATTCTTAACTCAGCAAGAGCTGTCGAAAGACCGAGATGAGGCGGAATGCGTCCGACGTCGTTGTCGAGCTTACATCATGGTGGGTTCTGATTTATACAAGAGGAGCCCTTCTGGAGTCCTAATGAGATGCATCACGCCCGAGGAAGGACGACAACTACTCAAAGATATCCACTTGGGTATATGCGGAAGTCACGCGGAAGCACGCACCTTGGTGGGCAAAGCTTATAGACAAGGCTTCTTCTGGCTCACAGCGGTCTCCGACGCTGACAAGGTGGTTCGCACGTGCGAAGGTTGCCAGTTCTTTGCTCGGCAAAGTCATGTCCCAGCCCAAGAACTACAAACGATTCCACTATCCTGGCCATTTGCGGTATGGGGCTTAGACATGGTCGGTCCTTTCAAAAAGGCCCCAGAAGTCTTCACACATTTATTCGTCGCAATTGACAAGTTCTCCAAGTGGATCGAAGCTAAGCCGGTTGCTATGATAACTGCTGACAAGGCACGAGACTTCATCCTCAACATCGTGCACCGATTTGGCGTCCCAAACAGAATAATAACCGACAATGGGACTCAATTCACTGGAGGCATCTTTAAGGAATTCTGTGAAGACTTCGACATTAAAATCTGCTATGCATCAGTCGCACATCCCAAAAGCAATGGACAAGTTGAGCGTGCCAACGGCATGGTCCTTCAAGGCATCAAGGCCCGAGTGTTTGACCGGCTAAACCCTTATGCCGACAAATGGGTCCAAGAGCTCCCCTCGGTTCTATGGTCTCTGCGGACTACGCCCAGTCGGGCTACCGGCCAAACTCCTTTCTTTTTGGTCTATGGCGTAGAAGCCATGTTGCCGAATAAAATGGAGTACGAATCTCTCCGAGTCCGTAGCTTTAACGACGAATGCTACGATCAAGACCGAGTGGATGACCTCACCCGACTGGAAGAGGCCCGTGAGGCAGCCCTGATCCAGTCGGCAAGATATCTTCAAGGACTTAGACGATACCACAGCCGCAATGTTCGAGCACGAGCTTTCATTGTCGGCGATCTAGTTCTGCGCAAAATCCAAACCACCAAGGACCGCCACAAATTATCTCCACTTTGGGAAGGACCGTATATAATTGCTGAGGTGGCTCGGCCAGGAGCATATCGACTAAAGCGTGAAGACGGATCCATGGTGGAGAACTCCTGGAACATTGAACATCTTCGACGATACTATGCTTAAATTGCCTTAAATTTCATGTTATTCCTGACTGCCAACCTCAAGCAAGATGACTTCTTGAGTTAGCAGTCGGGGGCTGCATACGTGTCAATAAAGCATGGTTTTCTTAGGCAACCTGTGCATATTTGGTTTATCATTGTTTAATGTTCCTTGATTTGAGTTCAATGCATAAGGACTGAGAATTTTTTGATGACCTAATCAAGCTTAGGCTTGGTGACAGTCAGACAAAAATTACTTAAGAAATTTTACATAAAGACTCGGATCAAGGCATCAACATAAATAAGCTGAATATTTACAAGTCACATCAGAAAGTTACAAACATACAATGTTCACAAAGCAATCAAGATCGTAAATGGTTCACTACATCAGCAGCCACTTTCTTGGCCGATTTCTGCGCTTCGAGAATCAATTCCAAGGCCTACTCGTCTGAAGTGCCGTCGGCGAAGCCCTCCCCGACCGAATCAACATCTATCTGGGGATAGAGCGACTTGGTCAGTGCAAGGGCGAAGCCCGCTCCCATGATGGCTGCTTCTGAGATGTTGGCCAGGTACTGATCTGGGGCCCGCCTAAGCTTATCGAAGACCTCGACGATGTCCAACGAGCTGGTCCCGAGCCCATTATGGAACAGCGACAACAGGATCGGCGTCGCCGCGTTAGCAACATCGTCCCTGACGCTTTCAGCTTTTTTGACCCTCTCAACGAAAACATCATACTGGGCTCGGGTCTTGATCTTATAAGCTGTCAAAGACTGATTGCGTGCCGGGCTTCGAAGTGCAGATCAAATTCCGACAACTCGATGGCCCATTTGACTACCCGTCCCGTGCCTTCTCGGTTACGCAGGATTTGCCCGAGAGGGTAGGACGTGATTACCGTTACCCGGTGCGCCTGGAAATAATGGCGCAGCTTCCTAGAGGCCACGAGCACGGCGTAGAGCATTTTCTGGGCCTGCGGGTAACGTGTTTTCGTGTCCCGTAGCGCCTCGCTGACAAAGTAGATCGGCCGCTGCACCTTGGTGCGGGCCTTGACTACTTTGTTAGGGGCGACTGGTTTGGGTACACCGGGGCGGGTCATCTCGGTGTCCGGGGCTTCCGGGCCGTCGCCTCCACCGGGGCCCTCAAGGCCGCTTGGGTGGGGGGGCTTCGGGAGCCCTCGGACTAGGGGGCCGGGCGGCTCCCTGAAGCTCGGGGGGCCAAGGGCCACCTCCGGGTTCGGGCGCTTCCTTGGCCAACTCCGTTCCTAGCTTTCCTGCCACGGGTGCTTCGGGGCGGGTCATCTCGGTGTACGGGGCTACCGGGCCATCGCCTTCCCTAGGGCCCGCAGGGCCACTCTAGGTGGAGGGGGCCTCGGGGGCTCCCGGACTAGGGGGTCGGGTGGCTCCCTGAAGCTCGGGGGGCAAAGGACCACCTCCGGGTTCGGGCGCCTCCTCGGCCAACTCCGTTCCGAGGTCCCCTGCCTCCGGGCTTGACGGGGTTGGGGACGACCGAGAGTCTAGCTCGTCGTCGCGCTCCACAACCAAGGCCGCACTAATCACTTGGGGGGTCGCCGCTAAATATAAAAGGAGGGGCTCTCCTTCCCAGGGGGCTACCAGTACGGGCGACGAGGAGAGGTAGCGCTTGAGCTCGCCCAAGGCTTTCTCCGCTTCGTCCGTCCAAGTGAAGGGGCCGGTTCATTTTAACAACTTAAATAAAGGGAGGGCCCGCTCTCCTAATCTGGATATAAAACGACTCAGGGCAGCTACACAACCAGTGAGTCTCTGCACGTCCTTGAGTTTCCTAGGGGGGCGCATCTCCTCTATTGCTTTTATTTTGGCGGGGTTGGCCTCAATGCCTCGGGCAGAGACCAAAAACCCTAACAGCTTGCCTACCGGCACCCCGAACATGCATTTCTCTTGGTTCAGCTTCATGCGGAACGACCGGAGGTTATTAAACGTCTCGGCCAAATTCGGGAGCAAGGTTCTTTGATCCCGAGATTTGACTACGAGATCATCAACGTATGCCTCAACATTGCGCCCTATTTGATCTTTTAACGTGATGTGGACACCACGTTGAAAAGTGGACATGGCATTCTTCAAACCAAAGGGCATAGACGTGTAGCAAAAGGTACCCACAGGGGTAATAAATGAAGTTTTCTCCTCATCCTCTATAGCCATGCGGAATTGATGATAACCAGAGCATGCATCTAGGAAGCATAAAAGGTCGCACCCCGCAGTGGAGTCGACTATCTGGTCTATTCGAGGTAGAGGGTAGGGGTCTTTGGGACATGCCTTGTTGAGGTCGGTGTAGTCGATGCACATGCGCAGCTTGTGGTTGGCCTTCGGGACGACCACCGGGTTTGCCAACCATTCCGGATGCAGCACCTCCCGGATGAAGCCGGCCTCCTGGAGCCATGCCACCTCTTTGCGGATGAACGCCTGCCGCTCCAGGGCCTGCCGCACTAATCACTTGGGGGGTCGCCGCTAAATATAAAAGGAGGGGCTCTCCTTCCCGGGGGGCTACCAGTACGGGCGGCGAGGAGAGGTAGCGCTTGAGCTCGCCAAAGGCTTTCTCTGCTTCGTCCATCCAAGTGAAGGGGCCGGTTCGTTTTAACAACTTAAATAAAGGGAGCGCCCGCTCTCCTAATCTGGATATAAAACGACTCAGGGCAGCTACACAACCAGTTAGTCTCTGCACGTCCTTGAGTTTTCTAGGGGGGCGCATCTTCTCTATTGCTTTTATTTTGGCGGGGTTGGCCTCAATGCCTCGGGCAAAGACCAAAAACCCTAACAGCTTGCCTACCGGCACCCCGAACATGCATTTCTCTTGGTTCAGCTTCATGCGGGAGGACCGGAGGTTATTAAACGTCTCGGCCAAATCCGGGAGCAAGGTTCTTTGATCCCGAGATTTGACTACGAGATCATCAACGTATGCCTCAACATTGCGCCCTATTTGATCTTTTAACGTGATGTGGACACCACGTTGAAAAGTGGACATGGCATTCTTCAAACCAAAGGGCATAGACGTGTAGCAAAAGGTATCCACAGGGGTAATAAATGAAGTTTTCTCCTCATCCTCTATAGCCATGCGGAATTGATGATAACCAGAGTATGCATCTAGGAAGCATAAAAGGTCGCACCCCACAGTGGAGTCGACTATCTGGTCTATTCGAGGTAGAGGGTAGGGGTCTTTGGGATATGCCTTGTTGAGGTCGGTGTAGTCGATGCACATGCGCAGCTTGTGGTTGGCCTTCGGGACGACCACCGGGTTTGCCAACCATTCCGGATGCAGCACCTCCCGGATGAAGCCAGCCTCCTGGAGCCGTGCCACCTCTTCGCGGATGAACGCCTGCCGCTCCGGGGCCTACCACCTCACCTTTTGCCGGACCGGGCGTGCGTCCGGCCGTACTGCAAGTCGATGCTCGATCACCTCCCTGGGGACTCCGGGCATATCCGACGGCTTCCAAGCAAACACGTCGGCATTCGCCCGCAGGAAGGAGACGAGCGCGTCTTCCTATTCAGGGTCCAAGTTGCCACCGATGTTGACGGTCTTGGACGGGTCGTCACCCAATTGGATAGACTTAATTACCACCTCATCGGCAGAGGTGATGCATTGCTTCAGGGCCCGGGAACCCGACGTCTCCCCTTGGGGGCCCTCGGGTTCGACGCGGTCGGCCGCCGCAATATCGTCCACGCGCGCTTCCGCGCAGTCCAATGCGGTTTTAACGTCGGCATGGATGGTGATGGGGCCTCCGGGGCCCGACATCTTGAGCTGGCGGTAGGCATAATGAGTAGCCGCCATGAACTTTACCAACGCTGGCCTCCTGAGCATGGCGTTGTAGGGCAGATTGAGATCTGTCACATCAAAGTCAATCCGCTCGGTGCGGAAATTAGCGGGGGCCCCAAAGGTGACCGGCAGAGCGATCTGCCCAAGGGGCCACACCTTCCCCGGCGTCACCCCAATGATGGGGTAAGAGGGCCCGAGCACCATTCCCGGGGCCTTGATTGCATCAAAGGCCTTCGGGGATAGTATGTTGAGGGCCGTACCTCCGTCAATTAAGACTCGGGCTACCTTGACGTTGCAGATGGTGAGGGAGGTTACGAGGGCCAAATGGCCGCTACGTGCGATGCTCCCTGGGTGGTCGGTTTGGTCAAAGGTGATGGGCACCTCTGCCCAGCGCGACCTTCGGGCCGCCTCGTGAGACAGCACAGCCGCGAGGAGCTCGCGCCTCATGGACTTGAAGCTCCGGTGGGATACCTGGGCGCCTGCACCACCGTCGATGGTGGCGACGACGTGTTGGGGATCCTGGTAGCCCAGGTTGTCATCGTCGTCCCCGACGGGGGCCGCATCCTTGGCCTTCTCTCGCCGGTTGTCCGAACGCTCCGCCGGTGCCTTGCCCTTGTGGCGGATTTCCCTCTCGTTCTCCCTCCGCTCCTGCTCATACTTCTGCACCCGCTCGGCCAGATTCTTGACCGAACAGCATTCGGAGAGGTCGTGGTGGGAGGTTTGGTGCACCATGCACCATTTGTCCCCGACCCGGCCCTGGGGGCGAGAGTCCGGGGACCGCCTGCGGTTACCCGCGGGATTGCCCTTCCACGAGGGCTTCTCTGCTACGTCGGTGGCGAGGACGTGACCGCGCGATGGCGTGCGCTTCCATCGCCGTTCGCGTCGCTCTTCACGAGACACGGAGGGGGCAGCGCTGGTGGAGGCCGGGGCAGGGTTCCTAGGATTCCAAACCCGAGCCTCCTCCTTGCGGGCCACCCGGTCTGCGAGCTCGAAGAGCTCCGTGGTAGTCCGGGGGGCCTTGGATTCGATCTTCTCCAGCATAACATCGTGGCATACGCCACTCCGGAAGGCGAAGATCACTGCATGGTCGGCGATGGAGGGTATGGTGTTTCGTACCTGGCAAAAGTGCTGAATGTATTTGCGCAGGGACTTGTCCTCCCCTCGGCGGACCATGTGAAGATCTGCCTCCACTCCCGGGCGCGGGTACGTGCACTGGAAATTAGAGGTGAACTGGCGGCACAGGTCATCCCAAGAAGTGACTAACTGGGCCGGCAGATTCATCAGCCAGGAGCGGGCCTGGCCCTTGAGCGCCATGGGAAAAAAGTTGGCCATGACACGCTCGTCACCTCCAGCAGCCTCAATGGCTGTGGTGTAGATCTGGAGGAACTCGGTAGGGTTAACCGAGCCGTCGTATTTCTCCGTAAGGGCCGGCCAGAATTTGTTAGGCCAGCGCACATTACGAAGGTCGGTAACGAAGGCCAGGCAGTCGTTGCCGGCTGTAGGGGGCGACAATGGCTGCGGGGCCTCATTGGGCGTCGCGGAGCCTCCGCTCGCAGCCGGGCCATCACGGCCGCTCGCCGTCCCAGGGGCTCCACTTGCGGGAGGGCCGCCGCGGCCGCTCGCCGAGTGGTGGCGCCTCTCGACGAGGAGGCGCAATCCGGTGCCCGCCCCATGCGGCGCTCGTCACGGCGCTGCTCGATGCGGAGGCGGGCGTCCCGCTCTGTGTATAGCAGATCCCGGGGCACTTCCGGTTGGGCTGCCGCTGAGAGGCTCTCCCTTGCTCTTGCGGCAGCCGCTGCTCTTCGAGCCCGTCGCCGGGAGGACGAGCTTACCGCGGCATGTGAACCGCGCGGTTGGTGGCTGGAGGAAGCGAGGTCAGCGGCCAACTGGCGCTGGGCCGTGCCTACGAGCTTTGCCACGTCGTCGAACCACCGCCCGGCGTTGGATCCCTCGCCGGGGTGACCAGGGGTGGCGCAAAAGAGCTTCGCCGCTGCGGGCACCTCGGGAGTGCCAAACTCCGGGCGGCGGTGGCGCGCCTCGGCGGGGCTCGCCGTGCGCCCTCTAGGGCGTGGTCTGGATCCTGCAGGAGCGTTGTCAGCCCTGCGGGATGCCTGGGCCCCTCCGCCCGCAACCGCCGCTTCAGCGGGGGGCAGAGGAGATGGCCCGGGCGCAGCTGCCGTCGTCATCATCAGCGGCGGTGAGGGAGACGAAGATCCCTCCCTCCTCGAGCGGAGGTGGCGAAAGTTGGGGCTGTGTCTGCCCGTGTCAACCTCTTCCGCCGCCTCGTTGGCCAGCTCGCGCGTAGCGAGCGAGCCTGACGCGGAGCGTGGGATGCGGCCGTGGACCATGGCGGAGACGGGGAGAGAGGATTCCCGCCAGAAAATGGGTGGAAAACAGGAGTTTAAATCAAAACACAGTGCGCTCCCCCTACCTGGCGCGCCAGCTGTCGATGTCGTAGATCGACACGCAGGGATCCGGAGGACCCCCTTTTTTGGTTCGGCACGGGGAGCGGTGTATCCTGGTTTAAACTCGCGATGAGAATGAGATAATGCAGATGAGGCGGGAAGAAAAAACCAAGATTGCGGAGACGCGGGGACTTATACAGGTTCGGGCCACCGGCGTGGTGTAATACCCTACTCCTGTTTGTATGTGATATATGGGGGAATTGCCAAGGGCAAAGGGAATGTTCTTCCCCTCTGAAGTCAGTGGTGGACAAGAGATTGCTATGAGCTAGCTGCTGCCCAGGAGGCTGATCTACCGACCAATCAACAACAACAACCCGTTTTATGATGGACTTGGGTCTCCTTTTATAGTACAAGGGAACACCACAGTAGTCCCAACTTCTCTCTACTCCACTCCACGTGAGGGAGTGGTGTTTATCTTGTCTTGTCGAAGAAGCCATTCCATTCCTGCTCCTTCCTGTTTGTCGCGTCGTGGTAAGCGGAAAAAAGGGGTGGTCGTCGTGGTAGCCATGCTGCTGACGCGATGATGGCTTGCCTACCTACTCCGACGGGACCCATTGGTCAGCGACCCAACCCACGGGTACGTACAGGCACCGCGCCTCCTGCGCTCGCACTCTCTCTCCCACGCGGCCGTCCAATGCATTAAATGCGACTGGATAGGGCGTGAGGGGGGCGTGCGCGGAGTGGGTGCGCGGCCATACCGCGGTCTTAGTCAAAGACTTTAGGTCTCCTTTGCCTCGTGACAGGCAAAAAGGGGGTGATGATGAGTGCAACTGACAGCCGCGCCTCACATCACATTGAATGCGGTGTGACAGGCGCTCAGTTCCCTTCTTTTCAAGCATTAAATGGGTTGGTTGATAGTTGGACTCGCCCCTCTCTCAGAGAGGTGCGGGGTGAGGGATGGGGGGTCCGGGTAATCCCGGATCCTACCGACCGGGGGTCCGGGTGCTCCCGGACCCTGCCGTCTGGGAGTACGATGGCCTCCGAGCCAGCCCCTTCTGGGGCGGCCTCGTGGCCGCCCGTGGCCGAAACTCGCCTAAGCCATTCAGGGTGTGACTTTGACGCTCCTTGACGGGAAAAGGCGCCTTTCTTTTTTTAGATGTCATTCTCCCGACATACCCCCGGGCCCATATCACCGACAAGCCTATTGTCCGGCACACTTGGAATACTAAACATGCTTACACGAGTGATTTGGATTTAATTTAATTTAATTTGGATATCAAAGGTTACTTTGTTTTTTCTATTGCAAAATACAAACTAAATCTAGTATGTAAACAATATCATATAAGAAAAATCTAATGTGACTAACTCTAACTTTGCACATAACATCAACGAGCTCGGCCAAATCTACGGTAACATCTAACTAGTCCTTTCTTTTTCCTGTTATTTTCACGAGGCATGGAGGGGCGCACGAGGTCTTTTTTTCCATCCTAACCCTCCCTTTCTTTTCAGCATATATTGGGACTGCGGGTTAATTTTATCAACACTTAAGGGTTTTTCTACAAAATAGCTAGGCGGACGAAAATTGCATTGGGACTGCGAGTTAATTTTATAAACACTCAAGGGGTTTTCTAACAAATAGCCAAGTGGACAAAAATTTTGAGTAGAAATACTCTTTTCAGCATTCTGTGGGTTAATTTTATAAACACTCAAGGGTTTTATGTAAAATAGTCAGGTGGACGAAAATTTTTTCTTTATGTCTTCACCTGAGGCTGCGAGTGATTTGGATTTAATTTAATTTAATTTAGATATCAAAGGTAAGTTTTTATTTTGTTCACTCTAATTTTTGCACTCATAAACCCAACGAGCTCTGTCAAATCTATGGTAACATCTAACTATTTCTTTCTTTTTCCAGTTATATTGACGAGGCAGCCCAACCCAATATCCTTTTGCTCCTTGTTTTCTTTTCGCGTGAAGCTCAGCCAACACTTGGCTCCCAAATTGTCTACACTACTTCACCTGCTTCCCTTGCTGACCCCCCCATCCGCCCGCATCTAAATGCATGCTTTTGCTGTTCAGAAAGTCCAAGCGAGTCCTTATTGCATGCTCACAAAAAGATGATGGAAGTGACAGTATTGTGGTGCAGCTTGCTGATGAAGCACGTTGGAAGGATCATATAATTATTATTGCAGTGGTATGTGATCTATATTCAATATGACCTGTTACACATTCTTCTCATTGTCATGTGGCTTTAGTGTGAATTAGGAGGTCATTACCTGTACATAGTAACTCATTTTCATGTTCCTTACCTGTACATTTCCCCGCGATCGGAGATTGAAAAATAGATGCATAAGTTTTATAATTGCTTTAAAATTTGATTTTTTTCCCAATTGATACACATCACCTATTTGGTGAGTACCTCTGAATACACTATGTTCATTGTGTATGTATCGGTTGTGTTTTTTTTATCCACCTTTTTCTTACTTGATATGTCTCTTTTTCTCTTCCTTCTTTGTTTTATCTTATTCTTCTCCGATATCTCCATTTTGTCGTCCTGCTTCTGGTCCTTGTCATCATCTTTTTTATCCGTTAGTATCTTTATGTTCTTTGCCGTTGTTGCTCTTGAAAGCGCGACATATAGTTGACCATGAGAGAAAACCGGTTCAGGCAGATATATGCCTACATTTGATATTGTCTGTCCTTGTGCTTTGTTTATTATCATTGCAAAAGTTAGCCTGATAGGAAATTGTTTCCTCTTAAAACGGAACGGGAACATCTCATCATCAGAGGGGCACAATGGGATTCGAGGTAAGAAAACTCATGTCCCATTATGTTGTCCTAGCACAATCTCTGCATCGATTGCATTTTTCTGGAATCCTCGTACCACCAACCTTGTCCCATTGCATAGTCCATTAGCTGGGTCGATATTTCTAAGTAGTATTATTGGATAGTTGATCTTGAGCTTCAGCATATGGGGAGGTAGTCCATTTGGGGTTAGTGTGTTTAGGAATTCTGGGGGATAGTAGTTATGAGGGTCATCTCCTACACTATCAAAGCTGTGATATACCATCTCCTCTCCTTGGAATCGATCAATCATTTTCAGATTAATGTGGTCTACACAGTCATTACGCGTGGATAAAATGGCTCTTGACGTTATGTAATTTGGATCCTTTAGGCAATTGTTGTGCATTTGATAGACGTTGTCGATGAGTCTATCAAGTCCAGAATCATCCACCATGCGTGGAATACATATTTTTGTGGGTAGAGGTATCTCGCCATTATCGTTTGTCTGCTCAGTGCCATTGCCGACGCGTAGTAGGTATTCTGCAAACCACGGGTCGTTTTTAGCCCTCATGTTCTGCACAAGTTTCATGTGACGCATGCAATTCCAGAGTTCAGATCTGCGTAGTGAGGCATCTACTATTTGGGATCTTGTACCCTTTCGTACAACTGGTAGAACTTGTCTAAAATCTCCCCCAAATACACCGAATGGAAGTTTTGGTATATCCATTATGTCACGCATGCCTTTGTCCAGTGCCTCTACAGCCTGCCTCTTAGTCATAGATGCTTCATCCCAAATGATTAGCAATGCTGCTTGAAACAGCTTGGCCATCCCACTTTGTTTTGTGAACGAACAAATAGCCCCATCATCTATCTTTAGTGGTATCTTGAACCTTGAGTGCGTTGTCCTTCCTCCGGGCATTATGGAAGCAGCTACACCAGAGGTTGTTGTTGCTAAAGCTATTTTTCCTTGTCCACGGACTGTTGCAAGCAATGCTCTGTATAGAAAAGTTTTCCCTGTTCCTCCTGGTCCATCTATGAAGAACAGCCCTCCTCCATCACGGTCGACTGCTGTTAGAATTTCATTATAGGCAGCCTTTTGCTCCTTATTTAAGTGTTTAGGCAATTCCATGTCTTTAGGGTCCACCTCGATGTTGGTTTCCTCGGTGATCTCCCTAGGTGTATTGTCTGTTGTGTCATTTTGCTCATCGATCTCTGGAAGAGGAAATGACCGTATGTCTTTTCCCATCGATTGCAGCATATCCCTGATATTCATTAATACCATCTGTTCGACCGCTCTTGCATTTTTGCAGTTTCGTCGATAATCTTCCGGCATTGCCTCGAGGTGTAGTGCACGGATGTCGTGGGGCTCACAAAATACAAGGATTGTCGCAAATAGCCTTCGCAGCGAGGATGGCATGCGAAATAACTCTGCTTCTGTCAGACAATCATCTAATGTGTTGTCTGCCTCAATGAGGCCCCTTCTCTCTGCAGCTTCACGAAATGATGGCAATATTTGGCCATCTACTGTTCGTAGGTTTTCATAGGAGGTTGCGCCTGTCACGTGGTTTAGGAGAACTCGAAGATAGTATCTTTCTCCTTCTGCTGGATGAGCTGAGACGATCCTCCCAACCTGGTAGACTTTTTTTCTTTTCCTCTCTTACCAAAACTTCCCCTGGGTTTCCCAAGTATAATGTTCTGGAAAATCATGATACAGGATGCCTCGTGCTTTATCAGATGTCCTATTTGCTTCAAAGTATGCAGTTAGCATTGACTTCTCAACACCTTCACGGTTGATAACTTCCTTGATTTCTTTTTTGCTTGGGTATGAAACCATGTGCATGTTTGGAAGATGAAGCTGCATTTGTATTACAGGAGGATTTATCTTGCTTAGATCGAATCCATATATACTCCACAGTGCCTCTGGTGGTGTCACCCATCGTGCGTCTCTGTACTGTCTAATCTCATCGATATCTTCTTTTTCTCTTGCCCCATTTACACATACAGACGCACGATCATGTCCCTTGTAGAGGTATTTGTATAGGTATTTGACTGCCTTTATGCTTGAGCATACCTCAACATTTATGTGACAATTGAACATTTGCAGGAGGTAAGGGTTGTAAGGAACTACCCACCTGTTATCTAGTATGTGCCCTCGGACTCTTTCTTTTTTTCCATCATCACGTCTCCTCTATAATGGGTAAGAGTCCTTTCCTTGAATGGTAGTAGTGTTAAATTGCCTTGGATAATTGTTCATGCATGATTTCTGATTCTTCGTGCACGGACAGTTACTGTTCAGTGTACCACAAGGTCCATGCATCATATGTTTGATAACCATTTTGTACAACTCTGGGTACTTTTGTTTGTTTGGGAGCTCCACCGAGATTAGCCGATCATATTGGTCCGGACAAGTTAGCTTGTATTTTTTGGTCATTATAAGCAAGAAGTGAGCATGCGGTAGACCTCTCTTTTGAAACTCTACAACATAGGTATATGCCTTCACCTTGCCCAAGATGTGCTTTTCGAACAACTGCTTTTTCATTTCTTCTAGTTTTGCTCTGAAAACACGAACGACAAGATCAGGGCGATCTTGTGGTGTTTGACCAAATTTGAGTTCATTTTTGATCTCTTCCCGTTGGGGTTGCATGTCATTGTGAGGAATATATCTGGTTTCCCATATTTTCTAACTAAAGCCATGGCGTCTAGGTACCGACGCAGCCTGTCTCGAGGACCCCCGATAAACGATGATGGAAGTATTGTCCATTTGCCAGCCGCATCTCCCCTGTCTTCTCCTGCCCGAATGCTATCTAGAAGGCCTTGGTATAGATCCATCCTTATCTGTTTCTGATGGCTCGACCTCTCTTTTGAAACTCTACAACATAGGTATATGCCTTCACCTTGCCCAAGATGTGCTTTTCGAACAACTGCTTTTTCATTTCTTCTAGTTTTGCTCTGAAAACACGAACGACAAGATCAGGGCGATCTTGTGGTGTTTGACCAAATTTGAGTTCATTTTGATCTCTTCCCAGTTGGGGTTGCATGTCATTGTGAGGAATATATCTGGTTTCCCATATTTTCTAACTAAAGCCATGGCGTCTAGGTACCGACGCAACCTGTCTCGAGGACCCCCGATAAACGATGATGGAAGTATTGTCCGTTTGCCAACTGCATCTCCCCTGTCTTCTCCTGCCTGAATGCTATCTAGAAGGCCTTGGTATAGATCCGCCCTTATCTCTTTCTGATGGCTCGACCTCTCTTTTGAAACTCTACAACATAGGTATATGCCTTCACCTTGCCCAAGATGTGCTTTTCGAATAACTGCTTTTTCATTTCTTCTAGTTTTGCTCTGAAAACACGAACGACAAGATCAGGGCGATCTTGTGGTGTTTGACCAAATTTGAGTTCATTTTTGATCTCTTCCCAGTTGGGGTTACATGTCATTGTGAGGAATATATCTGGTTTCCCATATTTTCTAACTAAAGCCATGGCGTCTAGGTACCGATGCAGCCTGTCTCGAGGACCCCCGATAAACGATGATGGAAGTATTGTCCGTTTGCCAACCGCATCTCCCCTGTCTTCTCCTGCCCGAATGCTATCTAGAAGGCCTTGGTATAGATCCGTCCTTATCTCTTTCTGATGGCTCCATATGTAGTCCAGTCGTGAGCTCTCGATCTTGATGTATGTATCCACAACGAATTGCTGGAAAAAGCCGTCCGCCATATAGTACTGGGTTAAAGATGTTGGGTCGCACATGTAATTTATAGCAGTAGTATTCTCTCATTGTCACCCACATTCTAGCACCTAAATCTGTGTTGGACATACAGAATTGAATATTAGTGGCATATGCAATAATTTTATTAGTATATGTAACTATGAAGACTAATATTTGAAATACTAACCTGGGTCATTGTTTTTGTTATTTTGATTAGCACGAGCTTTCATTATGTCTTCTGTAGTAATTCCAACCTTTGGGATATCAGCATGCCATCCCAATTCACCTCTTGGAAAGAACAGAGGATAAGACAATGGATCGTAGCATCCATTGTATGATTGGATTGCTTGTATTTCATTGTTGTTCCCATATAGTATTATATTTCTGTCAAAATTATTCCTCCGTTCATTTCCTTCAACCCAAACTGCAGCCACCTTAGATGTGATTGGTGCGTTGTATGTCCTCTGGTCCAATCTTTGGTCAAGGTTCAATATCACTCGGTAGTCCTCAAGGTTTTCTTCGTGTCCCAAACTTCTAAACTGTTGAGAGTATGGATTGTCGCGTAGAGTGTTGGTTATAATGCCTAACACATGTTTGTCTTCTTGGTACATTTCCATGCGGCAATTGCGGTACCGATGCTCTAGGCTTGGATCATCATCATAGAAGTAGAGTTCTAGATGCTTAGGATCTAAACCATCTTTTCCAAATGAACGTATGTTGTGATAGATCTGACCATGTGCCCGAAAGGTGTAAATACCATTGTTTCTCATGTTAGTTGTATCTCTGTCGAGATGACAGTACAGAGAAGTAAATGAGAAGTGTCCATTGAAAAACCTTATATTCTTCCGAAAATGAATAGCATCAGAGTCGTTGCTCGTCCATAGTCTCATGAGCTGAACTGGTGTCTCTTGATCAGCAAGTTTGATCTGTCCTTTTCGGCAGCATAGCCCCTCAGGTTCATGCTGAAATTTCTTTGCATCGCAAAATGTACAATTTTCCATAGGTTTCAGCATGTGTGTGCTTTCTAGTATGTTACTATAGACGATGTCATATGGATCATTGATGTTTGAATCCTCAGTAACTGTTGTTACATTTTCCTTGATTTCTACCTCCATATCTTCCCATTCTGTTGTGGTTTGTAGGATGAAAGAAATTAGATAAGTACTCACTGTGATGTGAAAATATTGTAACGTGTTGATCATACCTTCATCATAGATCTTGTTATCCTCCTCATCAGTATCTTCTTCAAATACAACTCCATCATCATCATCATCAATGAATTTATTTGATTCTTCTGCATCCTTGGTGGCTGGACACATTGAAAAGGGGATATCTGTCCATGAAAGGTTGTGAACATTGTTAAAATGGATGATGATACCATTATATTGAAAATCTGAATTAGAGAATTCTTTGCTAAAGTTTGAATTAGAGAAGTATTAATTGTGATGTGAAAATATTGTAACATGTTGATCATACCTTGACCAGAAATCATGTTATCGTCACTTAATGATTGATTTGGTTCTTCCGCATCCTTGGTGGCTGGACACATTGAAGAAACGATATTTGTCAATGCAAGATTGTTAACATTATAAAAATGGATGCATATTTTATTTGATTCTGAGTCATATTTGCAATTGGAAGTATGACCTTCTTTCATATATGTTGGTTGTTTTATAGTATCTAGATTATCTGTTGCGATATATGCAGGGTTCTCCATTGCAATTGAATCCTTGCTTGGAGTGTCACGTCGTAGTGCACGGGTAGCAGAAACTTGTTCTATCCTTGCTTTCTTTTGGTTTGGTTGCATGTTTGCGTATCTTTCCTTGTCATACATGCATTTTTTATGTAATTCTTGCTGCTTTTCTTCATCAATCACCTGTGAGCTCTTTTTTTGGATCTTTTGTTGATGATAGGCTTCATGCTTTTTTTAGTTTTTCTTGTTTTTCTTGATTAGTCATCTCGTGCATATCTATCTCTCTCTCTCTTTTCCTTTTCTGTTCTTTGGGATCTAAGAGTTGCAATGGTGATTCAAACGATTTGTCTGCAAAGAGTTGTACGTAATATTTATAAAGCTATATGAGACGGTGAAACATTAATTATCTATTTAATCTTTTAATGTATATATAAACAGACACGAAGATTATTTGATCATATTGACATTGATTGTAGATTGCTCACTGGAGACAACACTCGAACTTCGTTAACTGTATCTGGTATTGCCCTGATGCAAGTAAGTTCATCACTGTAAGTTATGATAAGAAGTGTTTAATTTATGATGGCAAGACTATATTTTGTATGAACGATAATATCAATGCATGGAGCGTAATCCTGTTAGGAGGAGATGCATTATGTAAATTTGGTAAAAAAACCATTTATGTTATGAAAAAACATCAGAATAGGCAACAGTTATGTATCATTGAAAATTCTAGCTTAACCTTCTTCTCATCTTCCCAAATGTGTGATGCATGCAAAACCAAGGAACAACGGAAAAATACTCATTAGTTCAATTTGAACCCAGCTCTTGGAAGATATATCGAATGCGAACGCATGATTACCCTATTTTCTTAAAAAAAATTTCAGTTTTATGCACAGATTGAACAACTTATTTGTGATGAACTTTAGATGGCTCATTCCTTAGTTCCAAATGCACACGCCAAAATTTAGAAATACTCTAGTTTGCTTACTGTATCTCATGAACCATGAATGCATCTACAAGATTGGGGATAATTGACATTATGGTGATAACATGAATGAATAGAAAAAGATTACATGTCCCGAAGCAATTGTCTTGTACTTAGCAGTTGATCAGTAGCTGTTATAGAAAAGCTTTTCAAAAGACAACTTTTCATCACCTGTAAAGGACTCTTTTGTGTTTACTACTACCTCCGTCTTAAAATATAAAAAGTTTTAGAGTTTAACATGATTATTAAAAAAGGTAAAATTAAATGAGGAGATGTTGTGATTGGTTGAGAAGTAAAAGTAGATGAAAAAGTGAATAATGAAGGATTATGATTGATTGAGAAGAAAATATCAGTGAAAACATTGCTATAGTTTAAAGATAAATTTTAAGTGCTAGGCATGCGGTCCTGCATGCGGTCCTGCAGTATGAGATACCCTGCATATGCGGCATTATGAATGAGTAACATAGATTATCTCAACTCGAAGACTGCACGCTGCCAAAAGGTTCGTACTTAAAACTAATCATTGTCACGAGACAATGCATGTGCTTGGAACTTGTTTCAATCTGAAAAAGGAACATATACTACTACTACTTGTGTCTTTTTTTCCTACTGTATGTGTCTTTTGAGATGAACCACATGATGAACTTTGAACTAAGTTGGATGAACGACGCAAGCAGTAGTGTTGCTCGTTTTTTTCTTTTCAAAACAATGTCGCATGCAATGTTTCACCGATAAGAGTAGTGAATCATATATAAAGTATTTGCTTATTCAACATACCGGCCGACAGTTGAAATTGATTGTAGAGTGCTCACTGGATCTTCAATAAAATTGAGTTGGCGGCAAGTACCATGAAAGAGGATTATTTTGTGTATGGCTTTCAACCGTGTGTACCAAGTATAATTTGTATCCTATTCGGTTTAGGGTTATAGAATAATTTGTATCCTATTCGATTTAGGATTACAGAATATATATATATCGATACAAATCTGATTCTTAGTGCTGTCTAAAAAAGAATATGATTCGTAGTCTCATTGCTGGTCCGCCTCGAGCGTATGTGCTATGCTTTCAGGCTCGCGATAAGCTTGTTTAAACGCCAATTTTAATTGTCATTTGTCCTAATTAATCGGCTTCTCGATCGTGCGATGGACGCGTGTGCCCTTTTCATGTTCGGTGAACCGATGACTGAATATTCTGGGTTCTTTTTCTTTCTTTGCTGTTCTGCAAAGACAGCTAATAATCGATCAATCGGGATCTGCACAAGATACCATGCCATCTGAATCAAATCTCATCCATCCATGATCCATATATGTGCGCTGCTCCATGTGCAAGATCACTATATCAACACTGCAGATAGATAATTAGATAACCATGTAGCGAAAAAGTGATCCAGACAAGAGAAATGGCCACAAAAAGAGTGGGATTAAACAAACGTTTCTCCCCAGAAGGCTTTAAGACTGAAGAACGCAGCTAGCGTTATTACTTCCGTTACTGAATTGTTAGGCCGCTGGTGTCCAACAAAACACGGAATTAATCACTTTAATATGCAATTGCTCGTACAGATGCATGTATGTGCATGTCCCAATCCTCCGAAAGCATCAGACGCAAAAAAGAAAAAAAAGATCAAGAAAGGCGTTCGATGCTACTGTTGTTTGACCATACACCTGGCATTGTCTTTGTTGTGACATCCAACAGAACCTATATGTCTTTTTTCTTGATTTTTTGGTGCTCTGGTGTCGCTGACTCTGATTCTGCTGAAGAATCATGGAGGATGGAGCTGAGTTTGAGCTCACATCCCTGCGTGATATTCTCTGTGCACAATATAAGCTGCTACTGAAAGGTAAATGCATAAAGAACGTACAATTGGGCTGACAAAAGATTCAGCCCACATCCATGGGATACTTGTCATCTTTGCCTACCAAGATCAAAATCTTACCTTAGAAAAGCATATTTACTCGCTCGAGCAAATCAAATCGACAATATAGTATATAACTACGACAGTCTATAAATGATGAATGGCATTTGCCATTAGCAAGGGACTGTTTACAAAAAGAGTCCGCACCCTCATCGTATTAACATCATGAAAAATTTGGAAGGAGATAAACCAGATAGTGTTCTAACACAAGCAACTCAAATTCTCGGTTTAATTAAGATCGCTAACTATAATCTTCTCTTATAGTACAGGATAAAATAAGGACGATATGCATGAGTTGTAGAAGGCATTTATCTACAAAGGAGAATGTGGCACTGTAGATATGAACCAAACTAATCCTAAATCTGAGGACATATCACACTCTTTCTTTTCACTTTTGAGTATTGCAAACACAACTTATGAAGTCCAGGACACCCGAGGGCATATTGTTTTTACATTCATTGTCTTTGTATGTTAGTAGTTGTCCCAAAATTTGCTTTCTGAGGTCGTAGCCATCCTGTCGATTTATAATTTTTTTGTAAGGTAAATAATCAATAGTAAATTTGTATATTTAAATAAACAACATTAATTTAAAAGTTCCATGAAACTAACCTTTAAAACTGGCAATACTAATTCTTCATCTTTCCATGTGGACATAAAAAGGGAATCAAGATAACCGGATAGTTCCCTGGTATAAGATAGATTTTTTATTAATTAAAGTTGTAAACAATATTCTAAAAATGATTAAAGGCATTAAAAAGTTAGTATATTTAAATACCTGTTACAAACTGGAACATCAGGTATGATTTTTTGATGCCACAAGAAAATATTCTCATTCCATATGGACCGAGGGCAAATTTTTGACATTACTCTTGGTATGTATTCAGCTATCCATAAAATATGCTTTACATATCTTACATTTGGGTTGTACTGGTAAATGGAATTAAGAGGATTTGGATCCAAAATGTATACTGTTCTGGTGTCTTTATTGAGTATAATCAGAATGAAGCCACCATTGTATTGTATTGGCATAAGAATCTGCATTTGGCAAGTTGTTAGAATAGTAAAAACAATGGTGGTTATAGGTTAGAGATATGTTCCTTACTGTTTTGCATGCTGAAATACTATATTTAACACCAGGCCAGCTACGAACGGTCTCCGTTAGCCGTTCCACATCCAATTCTTTATGGAACTTCGGGTCTCGTCCAAAATCTGTAGTAACCTAGGTAATTAAATAGAATTATTTAGAAAGGTGATCACAAGGGATGCGTACATGTATGTAGACACATGATATAACATATATAATAACATACCCAAAACTGCATGTCCAGACAATGTTTTGATATTGTTCCTTTGGTCTTCTTCACTATTTCAATGTTGTCGAACATAATCTTCCATACGACCAAATTTAAACAATCACGGTCCATGGGCAAATCCTCATTTAACATTTCTTGCAGCTTTTTGACAGTGATGGTAATGGAATATGGCTTGGAGTTTTTGATCCATACTTTCCTACAAGTTTTTATGAAAATCAAATAGTGTATGTTCTAAATTGTATTTGAAAACTAAAAAAATGTCTAGCAGTGATAATTTAAAGTGGCTTACTTCAGTGTTTCTGCACAATGGATTGATTTGATGTGGTCGCAAAGGCTGCCAATTAACTCCTGCACACTTGTCGTATAAAGAATGGACATTACTGACTGATATTTATTCTGATACGATAATGACTCTAATTCTTTGGATTTTGTTCCATCATCTGCACTTTCCAATATTATAACATCATTTGAATTCTCCTCAATGCCATGATTTTGTATAGGCTTGGTAGTCAAATCTGTTGTGTTTGTTTTCCAACATAACAGTATACCCGTTAATTTCTGTCTAAATTGAGTAATATCATCCTGTAAAGTAGCAATGAAAATGGGTAAGTAAATAAAAAATATAAATGTCTTTAAATAAACTATATAAAAGCCAAGTATAATGTACCTGTGTAATAGCATAGGAAAGTGTCTCTCCAGTCCAGTATTCCATAAACTTGACCATAAAAAGCCCGCAAGACGAGCTGTATGGTTAAAGAAGAATAATTGTTGAAGAAAAGAGGCAAAGAATCTTACAGAAGAATAACTATATTCGTGAACTATATTCCACAAATAGAAGTTAATATGTTGAAGCATACCCATCTTTTTGAATTGGTTCTTCCAATTGTTCTGTGATCCTCCATTCAGTAACTTGCAGGTTTTTCCAATTGTGGTGAATTAACTCTTCCTGTTTTTCAAGAATGTTCAAATGACATTGCAGTCCTTTTAGCTGCAAATAAATTAAATATATTAATCAATAGCTAAAGCTCTTGTTATAAGTGGTGCTTAAATCTTAAAAAAATGCTGGAGTAAAATGAAAAAATAAAATTTAAACACAAAAATGCTAGTAACTTACAATATTAGTGAGGTCAACTCGACGGAACTTCCAACATAATGAGTCCAGTACTTGTATCTCACATTTTTTTACATTAAGAATACCTAAACACCAATGTGTTTCTTCTATATTTACTAGAAGTAGAATCGATACGTAAGACATTGAATTAGTTGCAGACAACCACAATTTTTTTAAACAAGACAAAACTATAATTTGTAAAATATAAAAAATACAAACATAGATGTTACCATTTCATGTTTTAGATATTTTTTCACAACATCTGTAATGAAGTAGCTTTCATTTCTTCCAAGTAGTCCGTCTCTTTTTAGCAGTCCTGAAATAAAAGGATTCTCATAATATATTTTAGTATCATCCATATTTCGTAGATGAGCCGTATCCTTGATACAACATATATATATGCACCGATTACCCGTAATAAAGATTAAAGATACATCAGTAGTTATTAATGATATTCAAAAAGTATTTTATGAAAATGTACATACATCGTCATCCACATATTTGCTTGGATCGAGCAGGCACATCAGTTGTTTTTGCTTGACATATATATCATCTATCTTCACCAGTACATCAGAGTCCAAAGATGTTTCTATTGATATTTGAGCACAAAAATCCAGATCGCTCATTGTATAATCTGCCAAAAAAATCAAGTATTTTCAACAGCCATAGTTGAGGGAACTAACAATGTACATAATGAAGAAAATATCAATTACCTCTTGGGAGATAATCATATTTTTCGTCAACTTTAGTTTTGATATGTTCTTCTGATTGCTTAATTGCATCTGATTGATCAATTATATCTGGTGATGGATGTGGTTTCAATGGGTCACAAAAATCAATATGGTTATCTGATTCAGAAACAATTGTCTCAGTATACTTTGATTTTTTTTTAATGGCCTATCATCAAGATCCACACCATTAGGTGATTCAATACAATCCGTAAGGATGGTTTGAATTTTTAGGTCTTGCATAGATTCATTCTACAGAAATAGCACGAAGACCAGTCAAAAACACAGAATAGAAGTAGATAGTACCAAAGAACACAGAAGCATAACCATGTATGGTTACCTGTGTCTCTGGCATTTCGTCTTGGTTTATTTCAACTCTGTTGGCTATTTGGATTTCTAGGCCTTGCATAGCCTATGACCAACCCAGCCAAGGAACCACACGTGTGAGAGACCATAAGTAGTAGCAAACTAAACAGTATAATATTGTCATTTACATTTTTTTCCCAGAAGCAACAAGATTATGTATGTATTTTTTCCTAAGACTCTCACATGGACCAAGCATATTCAGACTGTTTCAGTGCAATGTAGAATCCCAAAAAATCAACAAACCAAAAGTATGTCTGTTGATCAGGAAGGAGCAAACAATTCTACTCTTTCACCATATATGGGAGGTCTTGCTTTGATGGACGATTCTCCTGCATCTAAAATGGCTTTGGAGTTAGTGTCTGTGGTATAGGTAACTTCCTGCGCTAATCAATTCAATAACTATGTATTCATGCCATTCCAAGTATGGCGAGAAAGTGTCTATTGATCAGGAAGGAGCAAACAATTCTACTCTTTCACCATATATGGGAGGTCCTGCTTTGATGGACGATTCTCCTGCATCTAAAATGGCTTTGGAGCATAGCATTACAACATTTCCTGATGATACAGTTCTGATAGAACCAGATATTTCCAACCAAGAAATTAAAAATCTGGTTGATTGGCATGACTTTTCCCAGATCTCTTGTGGAGATCAGTCAAATTGGATTCTATGATCATTTTTCTTCCATGTGCAGTGCTTCCATTGGGCTCCTCTGATCTCTAAGAAGATTTATGCAACACAAAATCTATATATATATGGTGATATTGAGTGTGGCTGTGTTTCCATTACAGAAATGCCCTGTGAAACATGCATGGACAGCATTGGTTATGCACTTGTGCTTAATTGTTGAGTCATTTTCAACGCATATACCCTCCTAAGCTAGCCCCGTCCTTCTCTGAATAGAAATAGAGAAAAGATAGACGACGTTGTGATCGTTTCTGCTCTTAATTGGAAGGCAATCAAGGAGATAGGGTTCCCTAATTAAGAACACTACTGTCACAACACAACTCAAAGCATAACCGCATTTGCTTAGTTATTAATTACCAATAAGATTCAATAGAACTGGCACTTATCCCTTTCTCTAGAAAAGAATATATTGGACACAATCATCATGAGCTGATGGCATTTTTGAAAAAAAATAAATTGTGATGTTTTGTTAGAAAGGACTGTTCTACCAGACTGTGTGTGGCAGTCTGTTAATATCTGATCATGTCATTCTAAATGAATTACTAATGATGCAAATACATGTGAACACTATGCTAGCATATGAAAGCTAGAGCTAGCAATTGAATGAAGTTTAGATTGTGTTGGTCAGACCTCTATCATGGTCATTGATGCATTCGTTCCATCAAAGCATGAAAGTGTTGTCTAACAAGGAACAAATGTACTCACCTTTAACTATCCATAATTAAGGTTTTTGGAATAGGCATGGAAATTAATTCAATTAAGGTTTCTGGAATAGGCATGGAAATTAATTCAATTAACTGGCGTTACATATCTGCAGACTATGACCCTTAACAGAACAGTTTTACAAACTCTGCATTGATCTAGAACGTTGTTCCCTATCCATGGATACAGATAATAGCATCCACATCCTTAACTTTTTGGATGCTCAATTCTTGTTTAAACCATGTAATGTTTTAATTTGGATGGCCTAATGATTTTTGCGTGTTATTTTGTTATGATAGAGAGATACCAGTGGGCTAACTACTGAGAATAGTGAACTGAAGCTACGTCTGCAGACCATGCACAAAAAATTCATCTCGAGAAATTTCAGCTTCATGTGGTTGTCAGCAACTTCCATAGAACAATTACAATGTAGTTCTATATTGCATACAAGACAATCCACATACCTCAATCAGATCGGTTGGAAGCAAGCAGCACCTACGGTCGAGGATCCCAAACCAAACCAAACCAGAAAGAATTAAACAAAACCGCAGATCAAGCTTGGTATTTATACGTAAAAAGAGATCGACCTAGATTCGGACACGCCATGGATTCCAATTCAGATTCAGGGTCGGAGGCGTCCAGCGCCGCTGGCACGGCTGTAGCTTCTTCCTGACCCATGCATATCTCTCTCGATATATGTCTGAACAAAGCCGAATGAATTGAATCCGATTGATTATCTCACCAGAAATTATGGACGACAAGTCACACACAAAACAGAAGCAATTGGGGAAGAAGAAGAAGAAGAAGAAGAAGAAGAAGAAGAAGAAGAAGAAGAAGAAGAAGAAGAAGAAGAAGAATAGGGTTAGGTACAGATTGGGGGCGAATTGGGAGGGGGAGATGGATCGGGTGCTAACCTGGATCTGGACGCTCATGGCCTTCTTGTTGGCCTCAAGCTGGCTCCCTGCAAAAATCGTCCCAGCGTCGGGCCACGGAAGAAGAGTTCAGGAAGTACTACTATTTGTCTGTGTGGCTCTTCTACTACTCTTTAGTACTACCACATCCATTTGCAGGTTAAGGCAATCAATTCACAGTCATCAATGCTGCAGCACACTAACTTTGACATGGAACACAGTAACACAGATGGCTACAGAACAAAACCAAGAAAATCCATGCCGATCCATTGATTTCATTCCACTCCATGTCCATGCCTGCCATCACAGTACATACAAACAAAGGATGAGAAAGTACAGAAGAATCGGGGAAGGAATCAAGAACGCAATCGGACACCTCACAGCTCCGGATGGAACAAAACAAAAGAAAATCCTCTTTTCTTTCGTAAAATTGTGTGTAAAATTGTGTACGAAATGTGTGGTGATGATAGATGATGGATGGATCAATCATCAATGGCACCTAATCGGAGCGGTCACCGGGCTCGGAGAAGGCGGCGACGACGGTGGTGTGCAGGTTGCAGTCATCGGAGAAGACGACGTTGTTCTCGAGGGAGCGGAGCCCGGGTCCTCCTTGCCGTTGGCGCTCGGGTTCGCCTCCATGGCACTCCTCGTCCGGGCATACGCAGCACCACGCCGCCGCGAAGCCCTCGCGGTGGCGGCGCCGCGCTGCGTCGCCGCGCCGTTGTCGCCGGTCTCTCCCTCCGGCTCCTCCTCCTCCGATCCCTCAACCACCCCGCCGTTTCCCAGCAGAACGCCGCCGCCGGCAGCCTCTCCGGATCACCCTCACGACCGCCTTCTTGCGCCTCCCGTTTCCTCGCGCCGCCGCCCTCTTGCTCCTCCTCCTCCACCCTCCTACCGGAGGAAGACGACACGGTAGAAACGGAGGTCGGCGTAGTTAAGGGGGAGTGGGGACTGCAGGTTAATTTTAAAAAAACTCAAAGGTTTTTTTTAAAATAGTCAAGCAGAACAAAAATTGGATAGAAACACTGCCATACTTAGCAAGCCATATGGGGTGCCCAGAAATCCTAATGGGCAAACACCCGTGGTCAGCGAATGTTTCCCTTTCTGTCTCCAAACATCCTTCATGCTAACGCATTTTTTGTTTCCAGAAATTGAGTTCCTGGCTAGTGCCCTGCTTTCCACGATGGTGTAAACTGGTTGGATATCTTTCGATCAGATATTAGATATTTCAGTTCAATTTTTCAGAAAATTCTAATCATACAACTCAAAACTCCAATACTTTCCACTAGTGGCCTCAAGTTTCAATTCAAATCGAAAAAAAATTCATCTTCAAAATATGAAACAAACTTTTAAGTCAGAACCACATATATCAACTCATACTTTGACCTCTCCACTCAAATCATAAAACTTTGTATCTCAAAATCCAACTCAACTTTGGCTTTATTCTTTTCTGATTAGATATAAATTTTATTTTAATTTGTTTTTCAAACTACTAAACGATACGTTTCGTAAAAATTTTCTTTACAAAAGTTGTTTTAAAATATTAAATAAATCTATCTATCTTTAAATTTATATTTATTAAAATTTAACTAATCGTATTCTATAATTTTTTATTTTCTGTATCCTAATTTTTATATCCAATCAGTTTTCGAACGGGCCTTTGTATCTTAACTCAATATTTAAGTTTCGATTTTACAATTTTATTTGTTTTGAAATAATTTTAATTTAAATATTAATTTTGAGACAGAAGGAATAGAAATAAAAATCTCTGGGCTGCAGAGCGAGTGACGAGCCACGCCCAGCATGCCACTGACGTTAGGAAGCTTGCAGGGGCACTACCGAACCAACGCGTTGGCCCGGACGCACGCACCAGACCAGGCTGCACCAACTGCGCCAAACCACTTCGCGCGGCAGCAGATCGCATCGCATCGCTCGCCGTCGCCGCACCACCGGATCCCGTGCAGATCCGGACGCCCAGGTCCCCGAGCCCCATGGAGCCCTCTCCGGCCGCCGCGGCCGCGGGGAGCGCGACCGCTCGCCGCCGCCGCCGCCTCCCCGCCCCCTTCCTCGTCGGCCGCCGCAGCGGCGATGTCGTCGCCGCTCGCCGTCGTCTCCAGCTTCTGGAAAGGTCCGTCCTGATCTTCCTTGCCCTCGCGATGACTCTGGTTTGAGTTGGTGAGACCGGAGGGCTGGGTGGATTGGATCTTCTCCGGTTCAAGCTTTCGGGAATAGTGATTCCCAGTTGCGCGCTGGCCCATGACTCTCGAAGAATTTGTTTGGGTTTGTTACTGATCGCAAGTGGAGAGATCTTAATCTCGGTGAAATGTTGATCTACATTGGCACTTCCGTTCCAATCTATTGCTAGCATTTGTGCTCTCTACTTCCTCAATTAGAGTAAGACTTGCGTGATGCTCAAGTTACGAACTGCAGGGGTAACAAGTATGCGAAGCAATTTCAGTAGCATAGGCTTTGAGGATGCAGTTAGCGTCCTAAACTAGTTCTGTATAGCCATGCGATCTAGCAACAGCCTTTGTACACTGAGTTAGTGATGAATGTAGCCGTTCTGTGCGTTTGATTTTTCCATGACCATTTGCTTAATGTTAAAAGGTTAGTAGGTGTGACTTGTGAGGGTAGCATGCTGCTTTGCTAAACTGTAGTTTCCGTTAGGGGCTTGAAGTAACCACCAAGTATGAATTGTCATGCACTATAGAAGAAAATCATGGCGAGTTTCTTAAGTTCTCATGCATGTGGATGCAGATTGGTACAGTGTGAAAGTTATGCTATTTATCGCGGATTATCTGACTCTTGCTTATTTTGCACTTTAGACTTTGATCTGGAGAAGGAAAGAAGTGGTTTGGATGAGCAGGGTTTAAAGATTGCAGAGAATCAAGAGACCAGCCAGAAGAACAGACGCCGGCTTGCTGAGAGCACTAGGGATTTCAAGAAGTCGTCTTCAGATGATAAGCTTAGTTTATTCAACGCTTTGCTGAAGAGTTATCAAGAGGAAGTTGATAATCTCACAAAGAGAGCAAAATTTGGAGAAAATGCATTTCTCAACATCTATCAGAAGCTTTATGAAGCCCCTGATCCATATCCAGCTCTTGCTTCTATGACTGTATGTTCTATCTGTCATCTACTGTAGCTTATTTCAGATTTTTTTTCTCCCTCCTGTCTTACAGTAATTTTGCCAAAACCACAAATTTCGACCAATGATTAACATTTTTCCTTGTTTCTGTAGCCAGTTTCCATCTTTTTATTTCCTATTGGCACGTTAGTATATACCTGTAGAATTGTAGTTGTAAAAATAGTTATAAACTCTTATTCTTCTGTAGCTGCTCAGCTGTATGCTGATCCCCGTACAACCGAGCAAGTTATTGCAATAATATGTCCAGTTACTAAATTTAAAACTGTAAGTGTAATTTTGTCAGACTGCAAAATATAGATAATAGTTAGTTCGCTCCAGCATAGTACAAGTAGTAAATTGTTAAAATTACAAAGCCAGATACTGCAATTTCGTATAACAATAACAAAGCCAGATGTCTTTAACTTTGGGTGCCTTGAGAGGAGAGCTTTCAACTTCATTGTTTGGTACTGCAATTTTGTATAATCCACAACCTGTCCTGTTTACGATCCAATCCATTCAGGAGCAAGACCAAAAACTATCTGAACTGGAGACTGAAAATCGGAAGATGAAACTTGAGCTTGAAGAGTATCGGGCAGAAGCTGCCCACCTAAAGAACCAACAAGCAACAATTAGGCGACTTGAGGAGCGAAACCGCCAACTAGAACAACAGGTCTGTTCTGATGCTACTCAGTTGCTTGCTCTATTTTCTTAGCTAGAATTAAGCTTTTTCTTCTGTTCTTGTTCTTTGCATGAAGGAAGTAAAAAGATAAGCTTGTCGGATACCATTGTTTTCTCACTCGTAAATAGCGACTTCATTTATCCACATACTGTAATCCTTTGAATGGGCTGGCTGTTTTTCTGACAATTTGAAAGCTTTATCTGTAGAAATTATTTTAAATCTTGTTTCGGAAACTCACAATGGGCAACATTTTAGCTATTCTTTTGCATATATTCTAGAGGTAAAAATGCATATTTTACCTAATAGAAATATAAGTATGTTTTTGTTCTGCTGATATTCTGACCTATTAAAAATGTACTTCTGAGCATAACACAGTCGATCAAAATCATATCATAAACATGTTTCTATGTTCTTCTTGAATTTGTATAAAAAGTGAAATATTCCTTCAAATATGTGTGTTGTGGTCTTGTGGATAATTAATTATTATTGACACAATAAATGTTCTTCATTAAATTCCTGCTGATTTCTTCCAATTTATTTCAAACTCCTAACTTTCATTGTTCTCAAGTTCTCATTTTCTTTTTGCAATATTCTTCCATTTAATTAGATGGAGGAAAAAGTCAGAGAGATGGTTGAAATGAAGCAAAGGAGTTTGGCAGAAGATAGCCAGAAAACTCTTGAAGCCCTGAAAGACAGGTACTGTGAATTAATGGTAAATAGAAATATGACTGCTCTATGATTATCATATTTGCAATGCAATTATTTTTGTCTGAAGCATATTTTTTACCTTCAGTTTTTCATGGTTGTAGGGAGCGGGCGTTGCAGGACCAGCTGAGACAAGCCACAGAAAGTGTAAAGAATATGCAGAAGCTACATGAATCAGCACAAAGTCAATTGTTTGAGCTTCGTACTCAATCAGGTTACTTCTATTTTAACTGTGTAACCTTGAAGGTCTTTGTAACTTGATGGGAGAAGCATGTTCAAAGGTTTCATTGTTGTGATGAAGTATCATGTTTCTTTCAGAGGAGGACCGAGCTGCAAAGGAAACTGAAGTCAATCTTCTGTTGGATGAAGTTGAACGGGCCCAAGCACGTTTAATTAGTCTTGAGAGAGAAAAGGTAAGTTTGTGTTTTGAAATGTGAGCATAATTTGTTTGACTAGACAAATATTTGAACATAACATTGGTAGCAGTGCTATCTGTTTTCTACTAATCATGCAATGACCATTATTACCAATAACCAAATACATGGATGTTTCTAAGTTCTATCATCAGTGAACCTTTGCAGGTTCTTGATTCATGCAATTTGTGCATTTAGAAATCTTTTAAGACATGTGGTATACATGACATTATTGAAACTACTGTATTTTATATCAGAAAAACCAATCGTGTAAAACTAGTAGAGTTACTAAGTGAAGAGGTGGAGAATGAAACAACTAGAATATTTACATCATAAAGAAGTCGAGGGACTGACATATCATTGCAGCTGAAGTTTGCACAGCTATTGCTTGCCAGTGCCTGATCTGGAATACCATGTTTAATGCCTTTATTTTTTTTTCCTTCAGGGTGATTTACGATCTCAGTTGCAAACAACAAATGAAGATGCAACCAATAGTAGGTTAGTTTATTTGCATTTTCCATGTATATGATGTATTAAGTCATTAATTGATTTGGAAAGTGTAGATTTGTCAGCATCCCTAATACATATATTAGTAACACTCTGGCTCGTAACTTTCACCAGTATTGCTGTTCATTAGCATTTTATTTGGCCTTTTGTGCTTACTCGAAAGCTAATGCTGAACTTGTTCTCTGAATCATGTTATTCTGCAGTGACTACGTGGACTCAAGTGATATACTTGAGAGTTCCTTGAATGCCAAGGAGAAGATCATCTCAGAGCTGAATGCAGAACTGCGTAATATTGAAAGTACTTTATCTTCTGAGAGAGAAACACATGTTAATGAACTGAAGAAGTTGACTGCTTTGCTCAGTGAGAAGGTACTCCGTCATTAAAATATCTTATTGTGTAAAGTCAATAACTGTTTCTTGAAATAACTCATGGCAGGATTGTAGTAGAAAACAAACCTTGTAGCGATCATTTACCTGTCTATTACTCATTCATTACAATCCATTGTTGAAATTTAGTTGAATATATGTTAATTTCTTTGCTTCTATCACTATCCATTTCTATTACACTAGCCTCAGTTGGTATGTGTGGGTTTTATAGAATGTACTTCCATCATATTTATAAGCCACAATTTAGGTGTGGATTGATGCACCAAACCCATGCATATATTATTTGGAATGATTTCTTTCTTTGCAACTGTATGTTACCCATTATTTTACTTTGCTAATCAACTTACAATTTGTAGGAAAATGCTCTGACGGAGTTGAAGAAAGAACTTCAAGAAAGACCAACAAGAAGACTAGTAGATGATCTCAAGAAAAAGGTTCAGATTTTGCAGGTATTTAGAGAAAACACTCATGTCATTAAATCCTCTATATCTGATATTTTCTTTAGTTCTGATCTGTGCCTGTATTACATCCACCAGTTGGTTCTGCACTCATTGCATGCCCATTTCATGCAATTGCAAATATGTACTGTACATGATATCAGCTTTCCTATGTTGCCTCCTGTAGCCGTATGAGTAGATTACCTCATCAAGTTGTTTGTGATGATCCTAAAATAATGTCTCCGCGATAACATTATGTTCTTTTCCATCATTTCTCCACAAGACATGTCTCCCCCTCGCTATGCTTATTCCCGATGACATAACAGGCTGTAGGGTACAACTCCATTGAAGCTGAAGATTGGGAGCTAGCAACAAATGGTGAAGAAATGAGCAAGTTGGAAGCATTGCTTCTTGACAAGAACCGTAAAATGGAGCATGAACTAACACAGCTGAAGGTTGGTTGGTCTTTAGTTTGGATGCTATAATGCTGTAATCTGGCAATTCCTCATGCATACAGAAATGCAAGGTGAACTTGTCTTTCTCTGTTCTGACTAGCCACCTTCTTATATCTTGAAGGTCAAAATATCAGAGAAGTCAAATCTTCTTGAGGAGGCTGAAAAAAGGATTGCTGAGCTAACTGCAAAGGCTGAAGAGCAGCAGAAGTTGATTTTGAAACTTGAGGATGACATACTAAAGGTTAGTCAGTAGCAATCGATCCTTATGGAATAGTACTTTACCATTTTAGTGTAGTGTCAGTTTGAATCATGATTCATGCTGTTACAAACTTACAATAATGTAATCCCGAAATTCAGAAAATGAGAAACCAAATGATTTATTATTTTACTTTCATCTTCTGAAGGACATACAACTAATATATATTAGCTTTATTGCAGGGCTATAGTTCAACTGATAGGAGGACTTCCCTTTTGAATGATTGGGATCTTCAAGAAATTGGCTCAAATGAAGTAGCAGAGGTAATTTCTGGGTTAGGTTCACTTATTGCAAAATATGCTACTGTTGTCAGTATCTTATTGGTTTAAAGCTTATGCTGGTTGAAGTTTGTTTTGGAATACAGAGGCTCTCGTAGGGAAAAAAATCCTATAGGGTAGCAATCCTACGAAATTCTCATCCTCAAAGCACCCTGTTTGTTTATTATATGGTGTATAATGCCTGCTTTAACTCAGAAGTGGACAAAACATGCAAGAGAAACTCAATTAAAAGTTCAATTTTAAATTCTTATATACATCTTGAAGCTGTCATAAAGATCTGGACTTACCATGAATGTTGTCAGTGTACAGAGATGCTGTACTAAACCTCTTTATCTGTTGTATGAAAACTAATCGCTGGTCTTTTGTGTACACTATTTTCATAACTATTATCAGAACAATTGATTGGTAAACTTATGCTTCTAAAAAAATCTGTCTTGCCTTTCCAAGTCAATAATCAAGCTAACAAACTATAGTAGCCTTGTTTTCCCATACTTTTATATATACCGATATACTCGTGATAATGCGAAAAACCAAAATGTGCTAAAAATTTCCTTTTTCTATTCATTTCCAAGTTGTAGCAAGCATGCAGTTATTTTCAGTTAGTTGCTATAATAGAATGGTCTTCACTCTGTTGTTGCCTAATACATATTTTCAGGGTAGTGATCCAAGGCATGCACCACAAGACCAAGACCAAAGTTCCATGCTTAAGGTCATTTGCAATCAGAGGGATCGTTTCCGTACACGTCTACGTGAAACTGAGGAGGTATATTTAATGAAATTCTAATAAGGAACTCTACCAATTTACAGTTTAGAGCAACAATGGTAGTGTAGTGTAAATTAGATGTGAAATGGCATGATGTGCTAATTTGTTGTAGCTTTTTTGATCTGATGTCCTTTTTACTATATTAATAGATAGTGCAATGAGAGGGTCATGCCCTTGACTTTTCTTTGAAGTTGTGGATTTGTATATGTTTCTTTATGATTTCATTTTTTTTCTCATGTGCTGCTTTGTTTTGTTTTAGTGTGTACATGTGGACCTATTGTCATATTGTGCGTTGCACCATTGACTTATTGCCATTTTGTGTCTCCTAGGAACTAAGAAGACTAAAAGAGAAGTATGAAATGCTAGTTGTAGAATTGGAAAAAACTAAAGCGGATAATGTTCAACTGTACGGGAAGATTCGATACGTGCAGGACTACAGCCATGAGAAGATTGTTTCCAGAGGACCAAAGAAGGTTTATACACATCCTTAGAAGGGAACATAACAAAATCCACAACGTTCTAGCTTTTGACCTTTGTTACATTGTATTTTGCAGTATGCAGAAGATATTGAAAGTGGTTCTTCAGATGTTGAGACGAAGTACAAGAAAATGTACGAGGATGACATAAATCCTTTTGCTGCTTTTTCGAAAAAGGTAACAAAATGTTTTCGTTTTAAGAGAACTTGTATGGTACTCAATATAGCTTATCCATGTATTTATTTCCATATCCAGGAAAAGGATCAACGGTACAAGGAACTTGGTTTAAGAGATAAAATCACTCTTAGCAGTGGACGTTTTCTCCTTGGTAACAAGTATGACACCATCGTTTTCTCCACTCTTCCTTTGGAGTTCAATTTCAGGCTTTGCCTCTTCCTTTTTGTTGCACATACTGATCTTTGATGATTACTTGTAAACACTAGTTAGAGCTATACGTGGCAAATTTCTATGTTTTGACCATACTAAATATTGTGACCTTTGTGTTTAATGATGTTACGACTTGAGTTTAGTTAATGTGCCTTGCTGCATAATTATCAATCTGTCATAATGCATAATTATCCATGTAACATCCATTCTGTTTATATTCACAGATATGCCCGGACATTTATATTCTTCTACACTATTGGATTACATCTCCTTGTATTTACATTGCTGTACAGAATGTCAGCTTTGAGCTATCTCAGGTATGCGTGCATCTCCTTTTCAAAATTTTAAACTGTGTTCCTGAGCATGTCTAACACGGAATATTTGCACAGCACAACACCAGCAAATGATGAAATCATCTTGGATGCTGGCAATCAGACGCTACCACATGCGCTCTAAATCAAGTTGGAGGTTCCATGTGTCTGGTATTGTCACTTCCATCACGCTGAAAACCAAAATCTAGGGTTTGATCTCAGGAATCTTTGCATAGGACCATATGACTGAAGCCATAGTTGACATGTATTCTTTATGTCCATTAGATGTCTGAATACGTTTTCTGTAGATAAAAATTTTCCAGATGTGGAGACGGGGTGGATGGGAAATGACAGGATGAGGTGTGGTCGTGCGTTTGAGCCGTTATGTAAACTGTTGTATCACTAATTGCCATTCTGTGGGTAAAATGAATGCACGCCTGATAATGATGGTGGTACAAATGCCAAAAGGATAAAGTCAAACAAATTGAGTAATGAAATCAAAGTTGTCACTATCATTTTCAAATGGAAAATTGTAATGCTTATAACATCAACTCCAATTCTAGTGGTCTAATTCTTTTTAGAGGAATTAGTGGTTTAGCTCTAATGCTCCTAACTCCGAAAAGTACAAACCAGACCTGATGAGCTTTACCTGAACAGGATTCACCAAACACAAGTACTACACAACTTGTCCAAAGTCACATTATCGACAGTATATTTGCTTGTCTTTGCCACACCAATCATTAATTCTGTTCTCGCGAGCTGCTGGCTCTCTCGAACTACCCAAAAAAAGACAAACAAAAAAACATATTTCGCCCTTTTTGCTGCCGATCCTAGGGGATCGCATCGCCGGTGAGTCCAGAGGATAACTCATTAGCTACAGTATCAGCAAGACTGCAAGAGCCACAGGAAGAAAAAGGACGGCCTTGTTCTTCACCGCAGCGGCAAGCCAATGGCGAGGCCTCGCCTTGGCTCTCTCCCGGCGGCACAGAGCCGAGCGTGTTGGTGGGCGCGGCCGCATCGCGGTCGCTGTCCGGCGCGACGCGTCGCCTACGAGCCACAGGCGTCGCATGGGGCGGATCCGGCCACGTCGCCGCGGAGGGGAGGGAGGGTGGCGCCGTGGCGGTGGGCCCCGGAGCCCGGTCGCCGTCGGGCGCGATCTGGTGCCGTGGCTATCCGTCGAGCTGGTGTAGCTCTCTCCTGTGGGGCCCGGAGGAAGGAAAGCCCTGCAGCTATGCTCGACACGTCAGCTCTGTATCATATACTATCCCTGTGCAATGTTTGTTGATTTCACCGGCCGTACGTACTTGAGGAGCTATCTGACCAATCACTGATTTGAGCGATCTATGTGAGCATTTTTGCTAAGAAAGAATCTCGAGCAAGTTCCGTTGCTTATACCGAAATAGTTCAGCTATCAACTCCTAACGGCGTGTTGTTGATGGATGATTGATGATGGATAAAACTGAATTTAAACACTACAAGTTGATTTAAAAAGGTAATACTGATGTTCCTTTTTTTCTGCAAAAATCCATACTATTTAAGAGGTTAAAAGGTGTGTCCACAATAATCCATCATCCAATAGTATTAAGAGTAAACTATATTGGTGGTATTGGTGGTGTACAAATTTATTAGGTGAATATAATTTAGTACACTAATTTATAAAATACTCATTATGATACATAAAGGTCTATTATATGTGAACATGTGTCTTTCTTGTGACTAATATAAACTTGTCTATTGAACATGTCTAAAATAATATATTGTGACTAATCATGTTGGTCTGATTATAAAATATCACCCGCGAGCATGAGATATGATGCGTGTGTAAATAATTAACCTTTATACCTATTGTACTTATTTTGTTTTTTATTATATCGTATCCATTGCATATCGTTTTTATATACATTTTTAATATGTATAATTAACATGACTTAGTTTGATATGCATATTTACGTAGCATCATCTTGAAATTCGAGCCTACATGACATCCTAATTAGCGTTCAGATTAGTGAAATTAGTTACTACATGTTGTTTTCGCTTTAGTTTGTACGGACCAGATAAGTTTGTACATCTAAATAAACGATTTATAAGTTATATACTAAATCACACCTATCTCTCACAAGTTCATATACCAGAATGTAATTTACTCTAAAATTACTCTAAAGAGTATACTATTTAGTACATGTGTCACTTATTACTTTTATTGTTTTATAATTCTTAATGATTTGGATAAGGTTATGGTCAAACTTTTATAAATTTGGCTATAAATAATTTTAAAAATATATAGTTTAAAAGCACAAGAACAACATATATAAATTTGCCATACAAACTACTATAATAAAAATAAAAATAAATTTATTTATCATATATATTATAATAAAAACATAATCAAAATTATATTTTGAAATCATATCATTATCCAAGATGTCAAAAATTATGAAACTGGAGAAAAAAATAGTAGTCAACACCACTTTATACATATGCTATCTACTTTGTCCATACTCCGTGCCTCATGACTTGCTATATGTGACGTTAGGATCTAGTAACAACTGGTTTTGTTAGGACCCATATGTCAAACTGTCTAGCATATCAAAGATCTACCGCTTGCATGCCATGCCACATCTTCTACTTTCTTTTGTTCGTTTCATATTATAATTTGTTTATTATAATTTATTTGATCAAGTCTATAAAAATACAAAACAAATATATTATCATATATTAATGAAACTAATTTAATGTTATAACCGTTATTAGGTTTTCCTATAAATTTAGTTAAACACAAAAAAAGTTTAACAAGAACATAAATCAAAACGACAAATGGAAAATGATAAGAAAACATTTGTGGTCCAATAGCCTCCTGAAAAGAATGTAGTCCAGCAACTTTTTCACGTAACCCAGTAATTTTTTTTGTCATTTAAGCCTTTTTTATATTCTGTAGTCTCATTGTTCTACATATAACGAATTATTTTAGTCATGTATTAATTAGTTTAGGATAAATTAATGCATAGTTAGTCTTGGACAAAGCCTGTTTCTGGATCTGTCACTGCTCATACTTCACATATTTTATTTTTCATGTTAGTTCGTTACAAAGTCACATAGTTCGTTACATTCAAATATGTAGGAGAGCAACTCTCTCCACAAGAATTATTCTCACCAGCCAAAATATAAGTGGTACGATCGACGAGAGGGCCTCTCGTGCATACATCGATCGGTGTCAGTTTTGCGAATATGTGTTGTCTGCGAGCAGATGCCGACCTTGTATGATAGGAACAGCCAAGAGAGCCATGCCATTGGCAATTAATGATTGGAAATTCGTTCTAGCAAATAGGTAATCGTTGCATTTTTCATGAAAAAAAATTAAACTAGGTAGTTCATTAGAGCGCGCCCGCAGAGCAGAGCTTTTTCTCGTTGCTTTTCAGGTGATTTTTCAATAAGAACAATACTCCTTTACTTTTAGAAAGATCTCAGAGTTCTTTTTGGATTATAAAGTTATATATCTACTATGAATTGTATCTTAATTAGTTAGTAATTCCAAAAAACTACAGCCACATTATGGAAATCAGAGGTGCAAGCGTGGACAAAAACACCTCGGTAGATGGTTTCGCGTTAATCTTAGAAGTCTCAAAACGAGTGTGTATATAGAGAGCGCGTGCTAGAGCTAGGGTTGCCGAGCTGATCTCCTAATACAAAGGGATAATAATGAATTCTATATAGAGCTAACAACACTATCTCAACTATATGTGTACAATATTTCATATTTCATGTAATAATCCTAACACTCCCTCTCAATCTTAACTTACAAGGTTTAGATTTAGATTGTTCCTAAAACATATCCATTTATCTCACTGTCAAGGTCTTGGTGAACCATCTGATTTTTTGATGAAATATATTCCACCTCAATTAACTTGTGTGCAACTCGTTATCTAACAAAATGATAGTCCGCATCTATGTGTTTTGTTTGAGCATAAAAGTTAGGGTTATGTTGATGAGAAATTTGACTCCCACGCACTGGCCTGAGAGATTTGCTTTACTCTAGTGCAGGTCCAAATTGGTCGCCTCTGGTGAATTGAGAGCGTGCCAGTTGGTTTGATCCTGTAACCAACAAGAAACAAGAAATAGGCATTAAGTTAAAATTAAATCCTAAGGGATCGGCTGAAGACATCAATTTACACATAATTACTATCCCAAAGTGCATTTGAACTAAGTGATTGGGATAGAATGGCTATGCCGAGACAGTATAAATCACTTAGGCTAAAAGCGTGTTAGGATAGTAATTATCTGCATTGATAACTTAGTCGATACTGCAGATCTAATGTGAATCGGCTAATACTCCGACATATTTTATAAAAAGATATTAATCTGATCTAAATGTGCTAAACCTAGATCAATCGGCTGTCAGCATGGCATGAAAGATTGATATCAGCTTAGGGCACTTAGATAGATTAAGATCTTAATATAAAAGGCAGTTTTAATATATCTAATAACAATTAAAACTAAAGATAACTAAAACAGATAAGGCTGGCTGAAACTCCAGCGTTGTCTCTAATGATAAACATTAAACTAAACAGATCTTAATGGTTCTAAGAACGACTTAATAGGTCGATTAGATACAACATTAAATATAAAAAGAAATATCAGATCTGTATAAGTCAATGTTAACCCATCGGGATGGTAGACATGACATATAATCCAATTCAACCCCTAGATCTATCCTTATCGGCTGCAATCTTTAGATAGAAATCAGCCGATCGTAAGACGGATCTAGAAATTGCTTTAGATTATAGGCCGTGTATGATAAATTGCGCAGTTTATACCATCAGAGCTAGAGTATCATGATGATGGAAGCACTAGTCCCTTTGATACAAACCACTAATGACAAATCATTACCTTGTTTGGAGATCAGAAACGATGCAGCCCGAACAAGAGCAGGAACTCGTCTAAAATAAAAAAGGGTGGCGATGCGCCGAAATTGATTGATTATGTGTTTTTTTTGATATATTTACAAAGAGCCCTCGGGTCTTATTTATACCCAGGCATAACAATATCCGTGTAAGACACGGTTTCTATCTTATCTACTATTTACAGTACGACAATGTCCTGGGACGTAGCCCCATGTCGCATTACAAAAGGAATATCTATACAAATCCCTATTTTAAAGATACAATTGCCGTTACAGGACTCTATCCATAGATGGCAATATCTTTAACGAACATTTGGAAACCGAATCTAACATTTATCTTCAAGCTTCCTTATCGGGATCGGTTCCATCTTCATCCTCGAATCGGAATCGGCTATTGGCTATCCTTATCCGATTCGGCCTTAGCCGACTAGTTTCCCAGCCGATTTGGTCCTAGACGATGTGGTCTCTGTTTCTCCGCAGATCACACTTTCGATTCGACTCCGCTTCAACTTGGCCTTGAACCCAGGGATTTGGTTACCAAATTTGGTCGTTAACACATGGCCCCCAAGTCCGTAATATGATAGTATTGCGGATTTGACGCTGTTTCAACTTCCCACGCAAACTTCGCCCTAATCCGTTTCGGCTATCACGAAATTTCTTTAAATAACACCCGCCTTGAGCCGAACCAAGCCACGCTGTCACTTTTACATCCTCAAGCCCTAGCCATAAAAAAGTTTTCATCTCCTCGGCGACCCTGTCGGAACCCGAAGCGCGACCTCACCGGCGAACCCTTCCGCGGCGACAATCTCCTACATTAATGGCATCCTCAAGCACTCGCTCCGACACAACTCAAGCAGAATACCCAGAGGTAAGCTCCATCGGCTACAGACCCTTATTCCTTGCAATTTGGTTTTTACCTTCTGTAATCTTGTTCTTCTATCCTTTCATTTGTAGCACCTTGCTCACCAAATCGCCATCCCAGACCTTCTTAGTCCCAATCAGTTCTTATTAGGGCCGATCGGCAACCTAGACCCTAGTAAGTTCATCAATGCCGAAACAAATCGGATCCCCTTTAGGTTTTTCTCTCCTGATCTGGCTTATTGGTCTGGTGCTTTCAAGTCCTGGCCTTCAACAGACAAATACTGGCCAGTTTGGTACTCAAGAATGTCGGCTAGGTGTTGATGAGAAATTTCTCTCACGCGCTGGCCTAGGAGATCTGCTTAACTCCAGTGCAGGTCCTTCTCGGCTGTCTATGAAATACAGGGCGTGCCAGTTGGTTTGATCTGTTAACCAATAAGAAAAACAAAGATGTATGTGTTAAGGGTTAGGTTAGATCCTACTAGATCGGCTGAGGGAATCAATTAACATATATATGCTATCCCAAAGCATATTTAAACTAAGTGATTGGGATAGATCAGCTATGCCGAGACAATATTAACCACTTCATCTAAATATACCAAAGGATAATAAATATATGCTTTAATAACCTAGCCGATACCGTAGGATCAACTGTGGATCGGCTAGTACTCCGATACGTCTTATGAAAAGATATTGTTCCAAGCTAAATGCGCTAAGCCTAGATCAATCGGCTGTCGGCTATGGCTGACAGGCTGATTCTGGCTTAGGGCATTTAATCAGAGTAAGATCTTAACATAAGAGACGGTTTTAATAAATCCAATAGCAAACACACTAAAAGAATATTAAAACAGATAAGGTCGGCTGAAACCCCGGCATTGTCTCTGAGTATATACATCTAGCCGAATAAATCATAAGAACTCTAAGAACGACTTAATAGGTCAAATTGATGTAGCATTAAGTATAAAAAGAACAATCAGATCTACTATAGCTGATGTAAACCCTTCGACGGTGGATACCGCATATAACCTAGGCCAACCCCTAGATCTAGCTCTATCGGCTGCTGGTTCCTGACAGAAACAAGCCGATGTCAAGATAGATCTAGACATTGTTCTAGATTATATGCGATATATGATAACTAGCGCAGCGAAAATCATTGAATCTAGAGTATCATAGTGATGGAAGCACTAAATTCGACGAGATACATCACTAATGACAAACATTTACCTTAATCGGGGATCGAAACGATGCAGCCCGAAGGGATCAAGTGTTCGTCTGAAGAAAATAGGAGGCGATGCACCGAAAGTTGATTGATTGTGTATTGATGATTTTTTTCAGGGGTCTCGGGTCCTATTTATACCCAAGTACAACACAGTCCCTGCCGAACACGGTTGCTAACTAATCTACTGTACATGGTACGACAATATCCCGGGACATGGTCCCATGCCGCATTACAATAGGAGATCTAAAAAAATTCCTAGTTTATAGATATATTTGCCGTTATAGGATTCTATCCATAGATGGCAATATCTTTAACGCGCAATTTGGGAACCGAATCTTCTATTTATCTTTAAGCACCTTTACCGGAAACGGTTCCATCTTCTTCTCTGACCTGGAATCGGCTATCGGCTGTCCTTGTCCGATTCAACCTCAGCCGACTGGCCTCGTAACCGATCACATCGCAGCCGACTCGACCTCTGTTTCTCCGCCAATCTTTCGATCCGATTCCGCTTCAATATCGGCCGGGACTTAGGGATTTGGTTACCAAACTTAGCCGTTAACACTAGGCAACAAACCCATTGGACTGAACTAGGTATAAGCCAATGTCTAGCTTTGACAATAGCCGACATGTCCAAGGACGAGCCCCTCCTATCGGCTGCCACCTACTTCTGGTCAGATACGCTAAATGCATTTTTGTTTAGACAAGGGCCGATGACGCCAACTCTCTTGGATGTGGCAATGATCACGGGACTGGATATAACCTCCACAGTCGAACCAGTCGGCCTCAACATCAAATGCACTCATAATTTCAAGACCAAAAGCATAGGAGGCTGGAGCGGCTTCATATCAATGAACATGAAAGACGGCCCGATCTCCGAGAGAGAACACGCAGCTTTCCTCCTGATGTGGCTGGAAAAATTTGTATTCTGTGGATCAACCTGCGGGCCGACTAGCAACTGGCAGCACGTAGCTGAAGCTCTGGTGAGCAAAAAGCAAGTCCCCTTAGGAAAATACCTTCTCGGCTATTTGTACCAGATGCTAAGTAATGCATCGGCTAGACTGGCTTCCAAGCAGGCCATCAATACGAGAGGACCCTGGTGGTTACTGCAGCTATGGTTGAATCTTCACACTTATCAAATCGCAGAAAGGCCAGCTCCATTAGAAGCCGATTTCCCCCTGATCGAACCACGGTTTGAAGATGACGAAGAAGTGACCACCCGCCGATGCCTGTCGTATGAGGAAGCAGCGGCAACCTATCCTGGATCCAAGCTGACAGCCGATCATTTCAAAAATTGGTTCGGCAATCTGTATAGTGGCTTCCCAAGCAGCTCGAGGATATGGTTCGCCTATGAAGATTTTGACAAGTTCGAACTCCCAGACGATCTCCGGCTACTCTGAAGAATATGAAAAGCCAAGGAAGATTTACATATCGGCCATAACGCCTTGCATCCTCCCCGTCGGCATCCACCAAGGGCACAATATCCAGAAGTCTTACGAATTTTATCATCCGATGGTTGCTACGAGACAACTTGGCATGGGCCAACTGCCAATCGGCCTCTATTATTCAGACAAGATCCATGCTAGGGGAAAAATCGAAGGAGACATCATGATGCATCGGCTGCTCAACATCCCCAGTCCCCCTCTGGGCAGTATCGACAATATCGACTTGGCGGTGACGAGGACAACCGTCTTCAGCCGATGGTGGAATGAGTGGAAGTGACACTTGTTCCATCAATCGGCCTCCATGTACTTGACCATCGTCGATCCGGAGATGACCCCATCGGTAAGTGTTTTCTCTTGTTAGTTCCTTTCGGATATTACTCGTATATTTGACTAACCATGCTTCATTCTTCTGCACACAACTAATGCCTCCCCTCCGCACACAAGCAATACAGGAGTAGCAATCCTCTATGCTCCTGGCGTACTGTCTGGCGGCTGCGGGCTAGCCCCGTCGATTATCGGCTTCCAAGCGCCGAAAGTAAACACACTTCTTCATGGCCAAACCCGTGAGCCATTGCATCGGCAGAAGAGATCAAAGTCGTCGGCTGCTGCTACCCCAGCTGCAGAGAAAAAGAAACGGGCCTCGAAGAAGTCGAAACCAACCCCAGCCGACGACTTGTCTACAGTCGATCTAGACGTGGACGCCGTCCTTGAAGAAGAAGTTAGGGATGAGGAGATGGACCAAGCAATCGATGATGCCGCAGTCGAAACGAGCTCTTCAAACAAATACGCTCAGACTCCATCGGCTGAACAAACCATCGAAAAGACTCCGAGCCCTCCGAAGCACGCTCCTCGCTCCCAACCGGTAAACACCTTTCATCACTTGATCTTATTACCTTTTCCAAGTTTTATGTTTCATCGGCTTTCTGTGTCTGTAGGCGAAGAAATTGGCTGCCAAGAAAAAGACGGCCCCTCCTCCCTCAACAAGTTCTGCCATCCTTCATTTTCCTCTTATCAACACAGCCGATTTCTGACTTGTATCTTTTTCAGCCTCCTCGTGCTCCGACACCTGCCCCCCACGTATCGAGCGAGAACACACCAGCGGCTGCAGGTGGTGGTGATGCCGAAGACATGGCTACCTCAGTCCTAGTTGTCCAAGTAAGTTCTGTTCAACTTCATAAATTGGCTTATTAGTTTTGTCGACTCTTCTAACTGTCTTCTGTCTTGTAGTCTGTAGCCGATCTTTTGGACTTCGACCTCTGAGAGTTTTTGGACCCTGATGAAGATACCGACAAGGCCATGGTACCGTTGGACGAGGACCTACGGGCTACCCTGTCGAACATAGCCAAACGGCTGGAGTGCTCCCTCGACTTCTTGGTCACCGACTGCGGCTCCATCCGTAGTCGGTTTGAAGACGTCTAGGATCGGCTGCCAGATCAACTGGCCGACACCATCACACCGGCCACCTTCATGGAAGCACATCGGCACAAGTTCGAGTGAGCCAAGCAGAGAATAGCCGATCACCGAGAGAACCAAGCGCTGGAGGCCACCATCAGAGCCAGCCAACAAGAAATCACCGCCGAGAAGGCCAAGTTCGATGCATTGAAGACCGAGCCGATTGCCAAGCTTGATCGGTTTCGCAAGCGTCGGGAAGAACTGATAGCTGAACTCGCTAACGTTGAAGCCGACACCCTGGCCAAGGAACAGCGTGTGGCCGCCTGCCGAAAGAAATCGAGGACCAACGAGCAAAGATCAAGGCGGTCGTATCACATTTATCCTATATGGACAGGGCGATGAAACCGATCCCAGGGAATGATGCAGCCGATGCTAAGGTGATCACAGAGATAGACGGAATTCGCCGTAGGGCGATATCGACCATCACCAACTTCCTCTCGCGCTGAACTACTTGTAATAGTTGGCTAGGAATTCTTGTACCTCAAACTCGCAGTTCATCTTGTAATCGGCTCAAACTCTTTTGTACTCAGTTTGATCAACGCCACTCAAGTGCATGCTTGCCGACCACGCCTTGAATGCTTTGAAAACTTCGAACTTGAAAATATTGCTAAGTCCAATTTCTAATAATATACATGTATGCCCCCTTAATTTTGTTGATGGTATCCTTAGCATTAACAAAATTATCAAATCAAAAATCTTGTCGCCGTCGGCTAGGCTGAGCCGATGTAGAAAAATTAGGGGAAAACGTGGCGTGAAAAACGTCCTAAAGGCGATGCTTGTGTCCCACAACGCATCGGCTAACACGAATTGGCACAATCATAGCCGAATCATGAATTGATCCAAACACTTGGGTAAAATTTCTTCAAATACTTGCCATTGAGAGCCCTTCCAAATACTTCTCCATCCAATCCTTCTAGCATATAGTCCCCTTTAGAGATGCATTTGTGGATCTTGAAGGGTCCTTCCCAATTCGGTGACCACTTGCCGAACTTATTATCCCTTGATCCGATTAGCAATATTAATTTTCAAAAGAGCCCGCCCTCTTCAAACGTCTTAGGCACAACTTTCTTGTTATAGTGACGGGCTACTCGCTCCTTGTCCCTGGTAACATTTTCCAAGGCACGCATCCTTGATAGCACTAGGTCTTCTGATTCATCCACCATTAAGTTGTAATAATCGTCGGCTGTAAATTGATCTTGTAATTGAATCCTTCTGGAGCCGACGATTGTTTCCCATTGTAGCATTGCTTCATGTCCATAGACCAGTTTATATGGAAGCACTTGGATAGATCCGTGGCAAGCCATCCAATAGCCCCAAAGTGACTCGGCTAATCGGCTGTGTCATTGCTTGGGGTATTCAGCGATCTTTCTCTTTATCAGCTTGATGAGACTTTTATTTGAGGCCTCTGCTTGCCCGTTAGCCTGACCATAATACGGCGAAGAATTGAGTAACTTGATCCCCATGCTGTTGGCAAACTGGACGAACTCATCCAATATGAAAATAGATCCATGATCCGTAGTTATAATTTGAGGGACGCCAAATCGGTATATGATGTGCTCCTTAACAAACTCAATTGCGTCCCTAGAATCGACCTTCTTCAAAGGAATTACTTCCACCCACTTGGTAAAATAATCTGTTGCCACCAATATGAACTTGTATCCTTTACTCGAGGGTGGATTGATTTGACCGATCATGTCGATTCCCCAACCTCTGAACAGCCAAGGCTTGATGATTGGGTTCATAGCCGATGTTGGTGCTCTCTGGATAGCTCCAAACCTCTGACAATCCTGGCAGCCTTTGTAGTACTTGAAACAATCTTCCAGCATTATCGGCCAAAAATACCCTGCTCTTTGAAGTAGCCACTTCATTTTGTGAGCCGATTGATGTATGCCACAAATTCCCTCATGCACTTCTCCGATAGCCACCGTGGCTTAATCGGCACTAAGACACTTAAGCAACACGCCATCAATCGTCCGATAATACAAATCTTCGTCGAGCAAGACATATCTCAAAGCGTTGTAGCGCAATTTCCTTGAAGCCGACTGGGAGGGGTTTCGTAAGTAGTTGTAGACATCAAATCTCCAGTCGTCGGCTATCAAGATGGCGATCTCTACTTCAATATCTTTCGTCATCGGCCTGTAGTCTGATGCCCCCTGAGCTAAATCATTGGCTTCTGCATTCTGTTCTCTGGGGATGTGCTTCAACATCACTAGCCGAAAGTTGTCCATCAATTCTCGGTATTTTTGATAGTAGACCATCAGCACGTTGTTCTTGCATTCAAATTCTCTTGACAGCTGGCTGATGACCAACAGTGAATCTCATTATTTCGATGGTGTCGGCTTCAACCTCCTTGAGTAGTTGTAGTCCCTTAAGTACGGCTTCATACTCGGCTTGGTTGTTTGTGGCATGGGGCATGATTGAAAAAGCAAACTCAAAGCTTGCCCCCTGGGAGAAATTATTACCAAGCCGATTCCGCAACCATTGGTGCAACCGAGCCATCGAAAGTTAAGAGTCCAAGGCATAATTTCTACTGAGCCGATTGAATTATCCATGTGTTCTACTATGAAATCGGCTATAGCTTGTCCTTTTATTGCCTTGGGTGCCTGACAGCGTAGATCAAATTCCGTTAAGGTAAAAATCCATTTTCCAACCCGTCCTTTTAGCACTGGAGTCGATAGCATGTATTTTATTACATCAGCTTTGCATACCATGACACACTCATTGGATAACAAGTAATGCCTCAACTTTGTGCATGAAAAATACAGAAAGATACGCTTTCTCCGTGAATACCTTGTTTCTGCATCCAGAAGCTGTCGGCTGAGATAAAAGATGGTCTTTTCCTTCCCTTCGATCTTCTGAATCAAAACTGAGACGATGGACTTTTCGTCGGCTAACAAATATAACTTGAATGGTATCCCTTTCTGTGGAGAAATCAAAACTGGAGGTGAGCTTAAGTAATCCTTGATATTGTCCAACGCCTTTTGCTGCTTTGCCCCCCAAGTGAATGCTTGGTTGGCTTTCAGCCGAAGCAATGGTGTGAACGGCTCCATCTTTTCTAAAAGATTGGCGATGAATCGTCTGATGAAGTTGATTTTACCAATCAAAGGTTGCAGTTGCTTCTTGTCCCTCGAAGGCTGAATTGCCTTGATAGCATTGATGATCCTTGGTGTAACCTATATTCCTCTCTCATGAACAAGAAACCTAAAAATTGTCTGGCCGACATGCCGAATGCACACTTTAGTGAGTTCATTTTTAGACCGTACTTCCTTGTTCTCTCCAAAACCTGTCTCGGATCGGCTATGTGGTCTTCTATTTCCCTGGATTTGACGATAATGTCATCAATGTAGATCTCCACTAGAGAGTCGATCATATCATGAAAAATGTAGTTCATGACCCTTTGATAAGTTGCTCCAGCATTCTTCAAGCCAAATGTCATGACAACCCATTCGTATAAGTCAATTGCTCCTAGGCATCTGAAAGCATTCTTGTGGATATCTTCTTCGGCCATGAAAATCTCATTGTAGCCTGCATTGCCATCCATAAAGCTTATGATTTTGTGGCCGGAAGCAGCATCCACGAGCAAATCGGCTATGGGAATTAGGTATTCGTCCTTAGGGGTATCTTTGTTTAGGTCCCTGAAATCAATACACACCCTAAGTTTGCCATTTTTCTTTATTACTGAAACTATGTTTGAAAACCACTCTGCATATCGGCAGGGCCGAATAAATCCAGCATCGTATAGCCGAGTAATTTCGGCTTTAATCGCATCATACATATCAGCTTTAAACCTCCTGGGAGGTTGTTTGTACTGCCGATATCCAGGCTTTATAGGCATCGGCAGTCGATGCACAACAATAGATGGGCTAAGACTAGGCATCTCGAAATACTCTCAAGCAAAACAATCTTTATATTCTTTTAATAACTCGATAAGCTTGGATCTAAAATGAGAAGATAAATTTTGGCCAATATATGTTGGCCTAGGCCTATCTCCTGGACCTATATCAATCTCTTCTAACTCGTCGGCCGACATAAAACCCTGCCCAAGTATACCGTCGTTGTTGTCCACGGTGTCCTTGCTGTAGACGCTCGAGCCCTTCATGACGCCTTCAAAGTAATAATTGAGGCTCTTCGTCTTCAATAGGCTGTATAGCAGAATCAGACACCTTTAGAAAATTGGCTTGCCAGATTTTGCCGGACAGACAATCGATACCATTGATTTCCCAAAGCAGCAAATCAGCATTAGCAATGTTCACTGACTTATCGGCTGGCACGATTTTGACCTTGTCGCCTTGTCATTGGATCAAACTTTGATGCATTGTGGAAGGGACGCAGCAGTTTGCATGAATCCAGTCCCTCCCAAGCAGTAGGTTGTACGATCCCTTCCCGTCGATGACGAAAAATGTCGTGGGCACGGTCTTGTTGCCGACGGTCAGCTCCACATTCAAAATACCCTTGGCTTCCGATGGATTGCCGCCGAAGTCTATGAGAACCATGTTTGTCTTGATTAGATCTTCGGCTCCTTTGCCCAGCTTCCTGAAGGTGGCATAGGCATCAAGTTGACTGCGGCCCCTCCGTCGACCAGCATCTTCGACATCGGCTTCCCGTTAACAAATCCTTTCACGTAAAGCGGCTTGAGGTGTCGATTCTCAGTCCCCTCTGGCTTTTCGAAAATAGCTTGCTCTGGGGACAGAGCTAGTCTTTCCAAGGTATCCTCCACGCTGTCTGCATCGGCTTTCGTAGCACCAAATTTGGCTGGCAGTATAAAGACCATGTTAACCAATACAGTAGCTTTTCCTTTTCCTTTTGCCGCCCTCCTAACTTGGTCGGCTGGGCTCTCGTCGGCTGGGCTTTGGTCGGCTGGGGCCGCTTGTTTCTTGGCGCGCCATCGCTTTGTGCCCTGCCGACGTTGTTGTTGTTGGATTATCCGTTGTAGTTCTTCCTCCTGCCCCTCGCTCTTGAGCCACTGGATGCTTCTCTTTTGTGTTTTGGTAAAGAGGTTCAAAGGGCACCATTGGGGGTTGGCTGATTGTTTGCCGTCGGCCTCTTATTGATCTTATTCCTGGAAGAAGTCTTGATGGATAGGGTCGAGCCGATCATGAATAGAAGGCTTACGTTGGTTGAGCTGAACGGCTCAGGGGACGAATCGGTTAGAACTCTCCAGTTGTGGTTCCCTGTATTCGTCTTCTCTGTAATCACTGCACGCCGAGCAATTTTCGAGGGTTGGCAACCTCATTCCTTGCTCCCAGCTGAACCTGAAGAACTCGCAATGCCAATGCGGATCACAACCATCGTGGCGGCGGTAGTACGCCATGCCCAGCCGATCCGGCGCCCTTTGGTTCGGCCTGTCGTGCCGGCTCTCTTCTTCCTCCTGGATCCTACGTTGGAATCACAACAGGTTGTCCTGCCTGGGCCGACAATCGGCCGATCGTGCTGAAGGGTTACGCGGAGGCTACGCTAGCCGAAAACAAAACTTTTACCGCGCAAACCAGGAACACTTGCAAGTAAGGGCCGATAGATCGTTACCGATTGGAGTAGAGTGCAGCGGAATAGCCAATCAGGGCAATCCGATCCGGAACAGTGTAGCCGATTCTCGGAGACAGCCGATTCCCGGAGACAGCCGATTCGCCAATCAGCCGATTCGAGTCGTCCGGCCGCGTTCTCACGCCTCGCTCCGATGCGCCCGACCGCAGCCGATTCCACCACAGCCGATCGCTCCGATTGCCGCCGATCCGAAGCCGATCAACAGCGCGCAACATAGCAGCGCCTCTACCGGTATCCACACGTCCGGGGACAGAACGCCGTACACCCGTGTGCTAGCACGCGATGCAAGGCTAGGGTTTGGCTCGAAAGTGGGGAGGGTTCCCTTGAGATTGATCTCGGCAACTTCTGTTGCACGCGATGCAATTGACGTGTCGCAGCTCTCCACCCCTTCCTCCTTTATATAGAGTTGGCCGACTGGGACTAGTGGCTGATTAGGACTCTATTTTGAATCGGATCTCATCCGTATCGCATAGAGTTGGCCGCCCACACGTCGTAAGCCCATAGGACTCTATCCGATCGGATCCCTATCCGATCGAGTCGTATCCGAGTCCAATTCGAATGCCTGTTCTTATCCCCTTAAGCGTGCGACCCTGTAGGTTCAGGTATACTCGGTTTCGGCTATAGTCTAACTTAGCCGATCGTCGGCTCGAGTCTAACTCAGCCGACTGCCACAGCGGCGCCTAGCAGCACATATTGACACCATAGTATACAAGAATAATATCGGCTCAACCCGTAATGTGTACACAAATCCCTTTGCCTCACGATACCGCTTAAGCTATAGGCAAGATGTGTGCCATCCCTTCAATAGCTTAACCATTCACTCGAACCGTATTGGATTATCCGTCCGTTGATTGACTCCTCAATCAACTCGCATGGCCATGCATTTCCATAATCCAAGTACCTCGAGGGCCCAGAGATATCTCTCCAAAGGAGGGGCAAATTCCATCTTGATCACTCACATCCCACTCCATGTTTCATAGCAAACCCGAAAACTACCTTTATAACTACCCGCATTACGGAATAGCGTTTGGTAGTCCCAAAGTAGGCTACTACACATGTTGGAATCCATGGTGATCTTAGGTCTAAGGACTTTGTACCAACACTACCCGAGACCAACTAATGGCACATTGATTCCTGTAGTGTCTCATGGTGGGTCTATCCAACAATGTGTTCTCTAACACATATGTCCATGTTTATTGATTTGGTATCTCCATACCCATGATCTATGAGACATGATCATCAATCAATAAACATGCCGATCTTAGAATCATATTTGTTCCAACAATATGACATATGATCGGGATCGTTTAGAAATAGATTCATACATAAAGAGTCTCATAAATAAGTCACGTACTTATTGATCAATACAAGATGTCTATTTCATGGAACTGAATAACACTTTATTCATTTATTCATAAACATTGACGTGATATCCAACATCTCCATGTTGCCTCTAGGGCATATCACTAACAATCTCCCACTTGCACTAGAGTCAATCATGTAAGTATCTAATACCCATTGCTCTTGTGTGCGCCTCATGCTTCGGCTGAGGGAGAGGTTTTGTCAGCGGATCGGCTATGTTGAGATCCGTGTGCACTTTGCATATCTTGACATCACCTCTGTCCACAATCTCGCGGATGAGATGATATCGCCGAAGTATGTGTTTGGACTTCTGATGTGACCTCGGCTCCTTGGCTTGCGCAATGGCTCCACTATTGTCACAATAGAGAGACATTGGACCAGTCGTACTAGTCATCACACCAAGCTCAGAAACGAATTTCTTGATCCAAACAGCCTCCTTTGCAGCTTCCGAAGCAACAATGTACTCGGCCTTCGTTGTAGAATCAGCAACAGTATCCTGCTTGGAACTCTTCCAGCTGACTGCGCCTCCGTTCAGGCAGAACACGAACCCAGATTGCGATCTATAATCATCCTTGTCCGTTTGAAAGCTAGCATCGGTGTAACCACTTACAACAAGCTCTTCTTCACCTCCATAGACTAGGAACATATCCTTAGTTCTTCTCAAGTACTTAAGAATATTCTTTACGGCAGTCCAGTGACCTTCACCTGGATCTGACTGGTATCTGCTCGTAGCACTCAAAGCGTACGAGACATCGGCGTGTACAAAGCATGGCATACATGATGGATCCAATTGCCGAAGCATATGGAACCATACCCATCTTATTCCGCTCATCATGTGTCTGAGGACACTGATTCTTGCTAAGATTAATGCCATGTGACATGGGCAAGAAACCTTTCTTGGAATCATGCATGTTGAACCTTTTCAACACCTTGTCAATGTATGTACTTTGGCTTAATCCAATTAGCCTCTTGGATCTATCTCGATAGATCCGAATGCCCAATATGTATGCTGCCTCCCATAAGTCTTTCATGGAAAAACTATTTTTCAATGAAGACTTGACGGATTCTAGCATAGGGATATCATTTCCAATCAACAATATGTCATCCACATATAAGATTAGAAAATATAATTGCGCTCCCACTAACCTTTTTGTAAACACAGGCCTCTTCTTCGTTTTTGATAAAACCAAACCCTTTGATTACTTCATCAAAACGAATATTCCAACTCCGAGATGCTTGCTTCAATCCATAAATGGATTTCTGTAGCTTGCATATCTTTCCAGGCGATTCTGGATCGACAAAACCCTGAGGTTGTATCATGTATACATCCTCGCTTAGGTTTCCATTTAGGAAAGCCGTTTTGACATCCATCTGCCATATCTCATAATCGAAATATGCAGCAATCGCTAGGATAATCCGAATAGATTTAAGCATTGCGACGAGCGAGAAGGTTTCATCATAATCAACTCCTTGAATCGTTTAAAACCTTTCGCCACCAATCGCGCCTTATAGATGTGAACATTTCCATCCATATCGGCCTTTTTCTTAAAAACCCATTTGCACTCAATGGTTTTGACACCATCAGGTGGATCTACCAAGTTCCAAACTTGATTGTCGTACATGGATTCTATTTCGGATTTCATGGCTCCAAGCCACTTGTTGGAATCGGGTCCAACCATCGCTTCCTCATAGGTCTTAGGTTCATCGTTGTCCAACAACAATATATCACGTTGTTCCGCACTGTGTACTGCGGTGCACGACGTGATCTTTCGACCTCCGTGGAGCCGGTGTATCTACAACCGGTGGCGCAACACTTTGCTCCTCCCGTTGTGGTTCTCGTGGTCGTTGAAACGTTTTCGGTGTTTCTTGAACTTCTTCAAGATGCACCCGCTTCCACTAACCCTTCTTGAAAGAAACTCTTTCTTCAAGAAGACACCGTGTCGGGCGACAAACACTTTGCCTTGTTCCCGATTATAAAAGTAATATCCCTTGGTTTCCTTAGGATATCCCACAAAGAAGCACTTGTCAGATTTGGGTGTGAGCTTGTTAGACTGTAAATGTTTTACATAAGCTTCGCATCCCCAAATTTTGAGAAAAGACAAACTAGGGGGTTGCCCTGTCCATATCTCATATGGTGTCTTTTCAACGATTTAGATGGAACTCTATTTAGTGTGAGCGCAGCTGTTTCAAGAGCATATGCCCAGAAGGATAACGGAAGATCACTTTGGCTCATCATCGACTGCACCATGTCCAACAAGGTGCGATTTCTCCGTTCGGACACTCCGTTCCATTGTGGAGTTCCTGGCGGAGTCAACGTGGAACAATTCCATAATCTTTCGATGATTACCAAACTCTTGGCTCAAGTATTCCCTCCACGATCCGATCGTAGAAACTTGATTGTTTTCCCTAAATGATTCTGACTTCATTCGGAATTCTTTGAACTTTTCAAAGGATTCGGACTTATGCCTCATTAAGTAGATATAACCATATCTACTATAGTCATCGGTAAAGGTAATGAAGTACTGATAACCACCTCTGGCCGTTGAGCATTAGTGATATAAAAGTCATATTTCTCTTCCTTGGTCGACCTTTTCAACCATTGGCAGGTTATTGCTTTCTTGTTTCTGGTCCACTCGGCTGTTGCCACCTCCGCATCGCTGTCGCTTGATTCTGTGTCAGTTGCGTAGGCGACATGGGCGACTTTCTTGAAGGCCTCCTTAGATTCTTGAAATCTCTGCTCCTGGGCCGTCACTTTCTGGGCCAAGTGGGCCAGGCTCTCGAAGTCTTGAGCCAAAAACCTTTCGTGGATTGGCGGCAGAAGACCATGAAATGCCAAATCAGCCAGCTGGGAGTCTGATAAGTTCAGACTATAGCATCAGTTCCTCATTTCTCTGAAACATTGAATATAATCTTGGACCGATTCTTCGTGCTTCTGTCTGATGCTGGTTAAGTCCGACAGTTCCATCTCATGGTTGCCGGAATAGAAGTAGCTATGGAATTGTTTCTCCAGATCGGCCCAACTCTGTATTGAGTTGTGTGGCAGCGACGAGAACCATGTAAAAGCTGATCTAGACAGTTAGAGCGGAAACATGCGGACTTTGAGCACGTCTGTAGCCGATGCTTCCTCGCATTGAGCCAGGAATCGGCTGACGTGTTCGTAAGTAGATACGTTGTCCTGCCCAGAGAACTTGGAGAAGTCTGGTACCTTCTACCGGTTTGGTAGTGGTACTCTCTCGAAGTGTTTCGGATACGGATACCAGTACATGTAACCAGAGTCCTTTGGCTTGAGACCGAATTGATCAGCATTACATCGGCAATCAGATCGGCCCAAGGTCTGTTGTCTTGAGCTTGGGGTATCGGCTCATATTGTTCATACGGCATGGGTCCTTGCTGATACTGCAGTGGTGATGGCGTTTGCGGTCGATATTGGTGATCATGTTGGCCCCCCGGATATTGGTATTGGAGTTGGTTAACAGCGGGAGGTGGTCGATTCGCCAGTGGTGATGACTGCTCAGGAGGGAGCCGATGGCCACCGGAGTTGTGATGTGGCCCTGGAACGAGGTTGTCAACCGGCTCGGGTCATCGATTGAGGTCAAACATGCTCGTCAATTGCTCCTGGGAAGGAGGCTATCGTCGGTTCAGGATGAAGGGTTGCGGCCTTGAAGCCGATCCATGCACGTTGGGCTAGATCGGGGCCCCTCCTGGTGGATTTGGCTACGCTGGCAGCGATGTCAGCCGATTTTGGGTTGCCAACACCCTGTAGCCCGGGAATTGGCCGTCAGTGAAGTAGGTTGGCCCTCTTTGCAGCTGATCGGCTATCTTTGAATCAACCACGGTGGCTATCATATTGTTGAGAGTGTTGACCAGTATACCACTTTGGTTGATAAGGGCGTGATGCACAGTCGAATCGATTCGGTCTTGCAGGGTGTGTAGTTCCGAATCGTCTTGTTCTTGTTTAACATCCTCCATTTTGTTCTTTCCCTTCCTGTCTTCCTCGGAGGACGTGTTGAGGTCTTCGAGCTTGAATTTAAACTTCTGGAGGATAGCCCCAGACCTGGTCTGGTTGAAGGATTGCAGGTAATTAGCCTGTAGCTGCTCGACCATCTGTTTGTAGTCGGCTAGTTGCTCAGCTGACAGTTGTTCAATCCTCACCGGGATGGCGTTTTCCTCGTTGATTTCTGGGTTCCGGTCGCTGGACATTGTGTTGAACTCGGAAGTCTGCACTTGGTCCCACTGGGCGTGCCAAAAGCGTGTTGATGAGAAATTCGGTTCCCACGCACTGGCCTGAGAGATTTGCTTTACTCTAATATAGGTCCAAATTGGTCGCCTCTGGTGAATTGAGGGCGTGCCAGTTGGTTTGATCCTGTAACTAACAAGAAACAAGAAATAGACATTAAGTTGAAATTAGATCCTACGGGATCGGCTGAAGGCATCAATTTACACATAATTACTATCCCAAAGCGCATTTAAACTAAGTGATTGGGATAAATTGGCTATGCCGAGACAGTATAAATCACTTAGGCTAAAAGCGTGTTAGGGTAGTGTTAACACCTAAATTTGGTAATTGAATCCCTAAGTCCTGGCAAGGATGAAGCAGAATCGGATCGGCTGGTTTGACGGAGAAACAGAGGCCGCATCGGCTGAGAAGAAATCGGCTGTGAAGCCAGTCGGCTAAGGTTGAATCGGACAAGAGCGGCTGATAGCCGATTCTAGATTCAGAGAAGATAAAACCGTTTCTGGTGCAGATGTTTGAAGATAAATAGAAGATTCGGTTATCAGTTTGTGCGTCAAAAGATATTGCCATCTATGGATAGAGTCTTGTAACGGCAATTGTATCTGTAAATTAGGAGTTTGTTTAAACGGTTTACTGTAATGCGGCATGGGTCCTTCCCAGGATATCGTCGTATTTTAAATAGTAGTTTAGATAGAGTCCAGGGTTTGTACAGATAATTGTATCTTGGGTATAAATAGGACCCCGAGACCCCCTGTATCACATTTCAATCAATCAAACAACCCTCGGCACATCGCCAAACCTTTTTCTTCAGACGAGCAATTGATTTGGCTACGGGCTGCATCGTTTCGATCCCCAAATCCAGGTAAATGCTTGTCATTAGTGATATGTTCTGCTGATTCTAGTGCTTCCATCGTAATGACACATTAGATTCAGGGGTTTATACTGCGCTATTTACCATATCTCGCATATAAACTGGAGCAATGTTTAGATCTATCCTGCCATCGGCCAGTTCTATCAAGAACCCGCAGCCGATATGGCTAGATCCAAAGGTTGGACTAGTTTACTGAGGTATAAATCAGTTACAACATATTAGGTTGTTCTTTTTATACTTAATGTTGCATCAATATTGAACTATTAAGTCGTTTTTAGAACTTCCCATGATCTGTTCGGTTAGATTTATATGTTTAGAGACAGTGTCGGGGTTTCAGCCGGGCTTATCTGCTCTGATATATTTTTTTAGTATATTTATTACTAGATTTATGTTAGGACTGCCTCTTATATTAAGATCTCATTCTTGTCGGACATCATAAGCCAAAATCGGCCTGCTACCAACAGCCGACGGCCGATTTCCCAGGCTAACCATATCTGGTTCAAGAATGATATCTTTTCATAAGAATCATCGGAGTACTAGCCGATCCATAGTTAGCTTTTCAGTATCGGCTAGGTTATCAATACATATATTTGTTATCATTTACTGCATTTGGGTTAAGCGGTTGATGTTGTCTCGGTATAGCCGATCCATTCTAGTCGCTTGGCTTAAATATATTTTAGGATAGCATATATATGCTCATGGATTCCCTCAGCCGATCCAGTGGGGATCTAACCTAACACTTAACGCATATATCTTGTTTTTCTTGATGGTTAGCAGATCAAACCAACTGGCACGCCCTGTACTTCACAGGCAGCCAAGAAGGACCTGCACTGGAGTTAAGCGGATCTCCCAGGCGAGCGCGTGAGAGAAATTTCTCGTCAACAGGTAGTAATTATCTGCATTGATAACTTAACCGATACTGCAGATCTAATGTGAATTGGCTAATACTCTGACACATTTTATAAAAACATATTAATCTGATCTAAATATGCTAAACCTAGATCAATCGACTGTCAGCACAACATGACAGATTAATATCGGGTTAGGGCACTTAGATAGATTAAGATCTTAATATAAAAGGCAGTTTTAATATATCTAATAGCAATTAAAACTAAAGATAACTAAAATGTATAAGGTTGGTGAAACTCAATGTGTCTCTAATGGTAAACATTAAACTAAACAGATCTTAATGGTTCTAAGAGCGACTTAATAGGTCGATTAGATGTAGCATTAAGTACAAAAAAAAATATCAGATCTGTATAAGTCAATGTTAACCCCTCGGGATGGTAGACACGACAAATAATCCAATTCAACCCCTAGATCTATCCTTATCGGCTGCGATCTTCAGATAGAAATCAGCCGATCGTAAGACAGATCTAGAAATTGCTATAGATTACAGGCTGTGTATGATAAATTGCGCAGTTTATACCATCAGAACTAGATTATCATGACGATGGAAGCACTAGTCCCTTTGATACAAACCACTAATGACAAATCATTACCTTGTTTGGAGATGAGAAACGATGCAGCCCGAACAAGAGCAGGAACTCGTCTAAAATAAAAAAGGGTGGCGATGCGTCAAAATTGATTGATTGTGTGTTTTTTTTGATATCTTTACAAAGAGCCCTCGGGTCTTATTTATCGGGATTGGTTCCATCTTCATCCTCGAATCGGAATCGGCTATCGGCTATCCTTATCCGATTCGGACTTAGCCGACTAGTTTCCCAGCCGATTTGGTCCTAGCCGATGCGGTCTCTGTTTCTCCGCAGATCACACTTCCGATCCGACTCCGCTTCAACTTGGCCTTGAACCCTGGGATTTGGTTACCAAATTTGGTCGTTAACAGGTTAGCAGTTAAATATTTAGCTCCAATATTATCACACCATACCTTAGCTAGTCCACCTCTATGGGTTTTGTTTGAGCGTGAAAGATAGGGTTAGCAGTTAGATATTTAGCTCCAATATTATCATACCATACATTAGCTGCTTTAGGCACCTAAACTCTTGAAGCAATGTTTATATTCACATAATCTCTACCATTGCATTCGCTAAGGCTTTATATTCTGTTTCTGTACTTGATCTAGACATTGTAGCCTGCTTTCGTGCACTCCATGACACAAGATTAGGTCCTACAAAAGCAGCAAATCCACCAATAGATCGCATGTCATCTAGACAACCTGTTCAATCTTCATCAGTAAAGGCACTTACAAGAAGAGATTAGACTTGCTAATCTTTAGACCAAGTTTCACAGTATGTTTTATATATCTCAATATCCTTTTAATTGCTGCCCAATGATCTATCGTTGAAGCATATAAATACTGACATACCTTATTAACTGAAAAAGAAATATTAGGTCTGGTTAATGTCAAATATCCAACTATACTTCGATATTGTGTGCTATCATTAGGAGCGAGCAAAACTCCCCCTTGAGCCGATAGTTTTTCAGAGATAGATAGAGGTGTATTCATTAGTTTGCAACTGTTCTCCCTACACTTCTCAAAACATTTGAGGAATATTTTTCTTGTGCCAATACTATCCCATCACATACCTTGTTTACTTCAATCCCAAGGAAGAAGTGAAGATCACCTAGATCCTTCGAAGCAAACTCTTGATTTAAATCCTGTAGAAGAGCTGAGGTAGACTTTTCTAAAGAACTAGCCACAATAATGTCATCAACATAAACAAGCATAAACATGGTAATTCCATCTTGGTTATAAAAGAATAGAGATGTATCTAATTTTGATGATAGAAATCCCAATTCATGCAGCTTTGTACTCAACCTTGAGGACCACGCTCTTAGTGCTTGTTTAAGACCATATAATGCCTTGTCCAGTTTACACACATAGTTAGGAACTTCAGAATGTTCATACCCTGCTGGTTGCCTCATATACACCTCTTCTTCTAAAACCTCATGGATAAAAGCATTATGGACATGTAACTGACAGAGACTCTAACCTCTAGAGACTGCTATAGATAAAATAGTTCTTATGGTAGCAGCTTTTACCACTGTACTAAAGATATCTTCATAGTCAATGCCATACTTTTGTTTAAAACCTTTTGCAACCAATCTAGCGCTTGTCTAGACTTCCATCATCTTTTCTCTTTATCTTATAGACCCACTTACAATTTATGACATTGATTCCCTTCTAAGGAGGAACTAAGTGTCAGGTTTTATTCCTTATTAATGCAAGATATTCTACATCCATAGCCTCTTTCTAATTTTTGTCACCTAATGCTTCAGGTAGATTTTAGGGCTCACCAAAAGATGTGAACCGGCTACACTTAATTGTCCCGTCGGTATACACTTCTTCTTTCCTAAATCCACTTTGGAGTCTAGTTTTGGGCCTGGTAATTGCCTCAGCTGGTTCAGCTGTAGCAACTGTTCTATTGGCACAGAGGATCCAGAGTCACCATAATGACTGACTGGTGACGTGTCGATAGCGGTGTGGCGCGGGCGCCCGTTGGGTTGGTGTGGCGCGCGAGGACTCTGTCCTCCGGGCAACATGGAAACTGCAGATTCGTCCGTCGCTGTTAACACTGAAATTTGGTAATTGAGTCCTTAAGTCTGCAAAGGCAAAACAGAATCGGATCGGCTGGTTTGGTGTGGAAACAGAGGCCACATCGGTTGAGGAGTGATCGGCTGCGAAGCCAATCGGCTAAGGTTGGATCGGACAATGGCAGCCGATAGCCGATTCTAGGTCCGAAAGAGATAAAACCGTTTCTGGTGCAGTAGTTTGAGGATAAATAGAAGATTCGGTTGTTAGTTGCGCGTTAAACGATATTGTCGCCTATGGATAGAGTCCTGTAACGGTAATTGTATCTGTAATTTAAGAGTTTGTTTAAACTGTTAGTTGTAGCACGGCATGGATCCTTCTCGGGATAATGTTGTGTTTTAAATAGTAGTTTAGATAGAGTCCAGGGTTTGTACAGATAATTGTATCTTGGGTATAAATAGGACCCAAGACCTCCTGTAAAAACAACAAAATCACAATCAATCAAATCTTCGGCGCATCGCCAACCTTTTTTCTTCAGACGAGCAGTTTGTTTGGCTACGGGCTGCATCGTTTCGATCCCCAAATCTAGGTAAATGCTTGTCATTAGTGGTATGATCTATTGTTTCTAGTGCTTCCATCGTAATGACACATTAGATTCAAGAGTTTATACTATGATGCTTATCATATAACGTGTATAAATTAGACTAATGTTTAGATCTATCCTGCTATTGGCTAGTTCTATTAAGAATTTGCAGCCAATAGGGCTAGATCTGAAGGTTGGCTGGTTTATATGCGGTATCCACCGTCTTGAGGGATATAAATCGGCTGCAATAGATCAGGTTTTTCTTTTTATACTTAATGCTGCATCGGGTTCGAACTATTAAGTCGTTTTTAGAACTATCAATGATCTATTCGGCTAAGATTTATATTGTTTAGAGGCAGCGCCGAGGTTTTAGACGGCCTTACCTGCCCTGATATGTTTCTTTTAATATATTTATTATTAGATTTGTATTAGGATTGCCTCTTATGTTAAGATCGCATTCTTGTCGGACGTCGTCAGCCGAAATCGGCCCACTATCGACAGCCGACGGCCGATTTCCAGGCTATGCATCTGATTCAAGAATGATATCTTTCTATAAGATTCATCGGAGTACTAGCCAATTTATTGTTAACTTTCCAATATCGGCTAGGTTATCGATTCATACATATATTATCCTTTAATGCATTTAGGTTAAACGATTGATGTTGTCTCGGTGATCCATTCCAGTCGTTTGGCTTAAATATATTTTAGGATGGCATATATATGCTCATGGATTCCCTCAGCCGATCCGGTGAGGATCTAGCCTAACACTTAACGCATATTCCCTTGTTTTTCTTGTTGATTAACAGTATCAAATCAATCGACACGCCCGCACAAGACAGTAGCCGAGAAGGACTCGACCGGAGTTAAGCGCATCTCCCAGCCGCGCGTGAGAGAAATTTCTCATCAACAGTCACCCTCGCACTTGCAGCTCATGCGCATCAGCCTGCGTAATTTGCAGCCTATTAGTATGAGGAGAATCAGTCGGCGATCCCAAGGCTGATGCTCCCACTCTTGGCGTAGTTGCACTGGTCACCCAGTATGCGCACCAGAATTTATTTCTTCACCCTATTCTATATCACTTTCGCCAACAGGTTCTATGATATCTTCCTCAATAGTATCTGCAACATTATTCTCCAAACAGATATTAGTAGCAACAGGTAGGATATTGTGCATGTGATCATTGCTATGCTTCTCCCCCCTTGGTCATATGCATGCGGTGCAAGATCATGAGGAAGAAGGGAAATTTCAGCTCTAAGGCATGCACCAGCATTGGGATGAAGCTTAGAGAAAGGAAACTCCTGCTCATCGAAAGTGACATCACGAGAGATATAAACCCGACTGGTGGCGACATCAAGACATTTAAACCCTTTATGGGGATTGCTAAAGCCATGAAAGACACATTGTTTGGATCTAAATTGGAGCTTGTGCGTATTGTAGGGGCAAAGATTAGGCCAACAAGCATAACCGAAGGTGCGAAGTGAGGAGTAGTAGGTTTTTTGGTTAAACAACCATTCAAAAGGTGTGTCAAAGTTTATTACTTTGCTAAGGAGATGATTGATGAGAGAAGTGGTTGCTAGGAATGCTTCATCCCAGAATTTTAAAGACATAGAGGCATGGGCAAAGAGAGAGAGACCAACTTCAACAATGTGTCGATGTTTGCGTTCTACTGCACCATTTTGTTGGTGAGTGTGTGGGCAAGAGGCTTGGTGGGCTATGCCAATTTTTTGGAAGAAAGAATGCAACTTTTGATACTCTCCACCCCAATCTGTTTGCATGCTTATAATTTTGCGATTGAACTGCCTTTATACCATGCTTTGAAACTCATGGAACTTATCAAATTCTTCAGATTTGAACTTAAGAAAAATAAATCCATACAAATTTGTTATAATCAGCAATGAAGCTAACATAATAGTGCTTGGCTCTGACAAAATCAGAGGCAAGACCTCATACATCAGAATGAATAAGTTCAAGGGGATTACTAGACATACTAAAAGACTTGGGAAAGGGCAGTTGATGACTCTTTGCATGTTGACATGTTTATTGTGGTTAATGACTCTAAGAACTATGGGCTTTGAAGAATGCCCTAGACGACCATGCCACCGCTCGAAGGATGGCATCTCGCTTTATTGGTTCTCCGGTAGGCAAAGGATAGAGGTCATGTCGACATGGGCCTTCAAGAATTTCCTCCTCCTTGTCCTTGATAAAAAAAATATTTGTGATGAATCTCAAGGAATGCATAATTATCGGCAACAAGCCTATGAATAGATACTAAATTTATGGATGCTTTGGGAACATTGTAACGTCCCTCCCTTCCCGGGCTAGGCCCACCTACATCTGGAAGCTCTCTAGGATCTTAGACTGTCCTCACAGACCAACATAAGTCTTTTCTGCGCGCACTTTGTCCTCACTCATGCGCACCCGGGAAGAATTTTCCAGTCGGTCACCCATCCCCAAATTGCCCCAGGCCAAGCACGCTTAACCTCAGAGTTCTTAGGAGATGAGCTTCCGAAAAAGAAGTTGCAACTTGTTGGTATGAGTATTCTAAGAATGTTACATCTACGCCCCCTTAGAAGACCGTTGTTGGTATGAGTATTCCAAGGATGTTACATCTATGCCCCCTTAGAAGACCGACGTCCTTGTCGGTCAACCCCAGGCCAGGAATCTCTCCTGTTGGCCACGTCCGTGCGTCCAGTGCCGGCGCATGTGCTATGCCATGTCCCCTTAGGGCCCACGCGCCATGCGCACCATGCCCGTGCAACTGACCCGCCACACGCCCCGTGAAACCGTGAGGGTCGGCTCGGATACCACTTGTAACGTCCCATCCTTTCCGGGCTAGGCTCACCTACATCCGAAAGCTCTCTAGAATCTTAGGCTCGCCCTCACGGACCAACACCGGTCTTTTCTCGCGCACTTCCGGTCGGTCACCCATCCCCAAATTGCCCCCCAGCGCACTTTGTCCTCACTCATGCGCACCCGGGAAGAACTTCCCGGTCGGTCACCCATCCCCAAATTGCCCCAACGCACTTTGTGCTTACTCATGTGCACCCAGGAAGAACTTCCTGGTCGGTCACCCATCCCCAAATTGCCTCAGGCCAAGCACGCTTAACCTCAGAATTATTAGGAGATGAGTTTCTAAAAAAGAAGTTGCAACGTATTGATATGAGTATTCTAAGGATGTTACAAACATGAAGGATGTTTTTAAGATGAGGAGGACGACCGGGAGTAGGAACATAGGAATGAACAACATGTTTTATATCCATACCTTTACATCTTGCCATATGAATTTGATCAGTGCCCTTGTCTTTCTCCATGTGGCCAGCTTGTCCAATTGGCTTGTGATGTGGTCGGTTGCTCCAGCGTCAACATACCAATTGATGTCAACACCAACACCATGCGTTGCAGCACCGCCCACTTTTTCTTCTCGAACATACGTCTCATCGTAGCGGTGCCAACAGTCGGATGCGACATGGCACTTCTTGTGGCACACCTGGCAGGTGCGCCGATTGTTGTTGCCTCGTTTGCCACTGTGGCCGCGACCGCCACCGCCTCCATGGTTTCCATGACCTCGGGGAGCACCACCACGGTCAGTGCCATCACGGCTGCCCGCCGTCGCCACTACAGTTTGCGGCGTTCCCTATTGTGGCGACATATGCCTCCCTAATCTTGACCCTATTTTCAAAGGCAAGAAGCTGTGAGTATACTTCCGCAACTGTGATCGGTGCGTTCTTGGCGATGAGGGCTTCAACCACTGGATCAAGCTCTACATCAAGACCGTTAATAATATAAGCAACAAGGTCATCTTCATCTATCGGCTTTCCTATTGCCGTAATTTCATCGGCGAGCACCCGCTTCTTGCTGAAGTACTTGGTGACTAATGATGCGCCCTTCTAGGTGATGGTGAGGGCCAAGCACACGTTAATTGCGCCTACATGAGACCTTGGCGAGAATGTATTCTCGATCGTCTGCTATGCCACGGCTGTCATTCTTGCGCCATCGACCTGGGACAGAATCTCCTTGGACAGAGATGAGAACAGGAAGCCAAGGACCTGCTGCTTCTCGATTTCAGCAGCCGGTGGCACGGACGTGCCAAGAACATGGCCCTCCATCGCGCGCCCCTCAGGGCAGTAAGGACTTTGCGCCGACCAGAGGGAATGATTTTGCTTGGTCAGCTTCTCCGAGATTTGGAAACATAGGGTTAGCATAGGCTGTGGAGGAGAAGATGGAGGAGCTCGCCATGATCTAATCTAGATGGGAAAGCTCTAATACCATACGGAAATCAGAGGTGCAAGCGTGGACAGGAACACCTCGGTGGGTGTTTCGTGTTAATCTACGCCTCAAAATGGGCATACACATGTGTACAGTGATATATATAGTTAGCTAGGGTTGTTGGGCTTACAAAGGGATAATAATGAATTCTACCTAGAGCTAACGACCTATCTCGACTATATGTGTACAATATTTCATATTTCATGTATAATCCTAACACATTTTCTCCTGAAGTTATAACTTTTCTTTTAGCTAAAAAGTTGTTTATATCACAGCCACCCCCAAAAATTATAATTTAATATATTTTGGAAGAACAAATTAAGCTGATTAATCCTTTGTCTAGAACGTCAAATAATGCTATCGGATGATATAGCTTCACTACGGGAAATCCTTTTTTTGCCGAGTGCCTGAGACACTCGGCGAAGCCTGTTTAACACTCGGCGAAAATTTCGCCGAGAGTTGCACTCGGCATAGGTCACACGGTGAACATTGGATCGGCAAAGAGCTCTTTGCCGAGAGTTTTTCATCGGGCACTCGGCGAAATCTTCGCTGAGTGCCACTTCGACACTCGGCAAAAAAAGTACACGTTAGGTTGGGTATACGGTGACGGAAAAGTTTGCCGAGAGCCGTAAAAACACTCAGCGAAGTTTTCAACTTCGCCGCCGAGGGAAAAACACTCGGCGAACGCCCACACTTCGCCGAGCGTTTTCACCGGCACTCGGCGAACGCCCATACTTCGCCAAGTGCTTTTGTCACAGCCCTCGGCGAAGTTTGTGCACTCGGCAAAGAGGATACCCAAAACCCCGGTTACTGTAACATCCGAAAATCGAAGGAGTAGAATTCGGAACGTGAAAATCGGAACTCACAAAAACTTTTTGGAATCATTGCTTCTTATCATGTTTTTCAATTTTATTTGCCAATTCAGTTGCGTAAGAATTTCTTCTGGAATTGCTTTGAAGTGAAGTTGAATTAAACCCCTAAGCTTGAGGCCCTGCTAGGGAAAATAATTTAAATAAATATATATATATGAATTTGAAGAGGGATAAACATATTAATTTTGGAGATTTGCAAAAGATTCTTGAAAAGAATATATTTTGGTTTAAACCCTAACTGGTGGAAAAAAATAATAAACATTTGGATTTGGGATAAAAATATTTTTGACAAGGAAATATGAATTTAAAAATTAATTAAAGATCCCAAATTATTGATTTTAAAAGAAAGAAATAAAAATAGGAAAAATATATTTTGAAAAATAAAAAGTGGGGAAAAAGTTTGGAAATATAATTTCAAAATTATTTTGGAAATATTGAAATTTATTTTGAATTTTTAGAGTAAAAGGAAATGGGAATGGAAAATAGAAAATCAAATTCGGGAAAATGAAAAAGTACACTGTTCATGCGTAGGCGGTGTTCGACGGCGTCCCCGCACCCGTGCGCACGCACACCACGCGTCGCCGCGCCGTACCACGCCGTGCCATCGCTCGCGTCAGCCATGTCGCCGCCGTAACACGCCGCGTCCCGCCCGCCTACGCTGCGCGTCGCTCCCGCCACGCGCATGCCGCCGACGCCGCGCGCGTGCGCCGCGTGTTGCCGCGCCCGCCCCCGCCCCTCGCGCGTGCCATGCGCCGCTCGCCGCGCCCGACCATGCCGTCCCGCGTCCGCGCGCGTACTTCTCACCGTCGTCACCACCCTATTCCCACGCCTTGCCGACGTCGACCACGCGCGCCACGCCGTGACGCACGCGACGGTGTCGCGCTGCGCCTACAACACCACCGTGGTCTCACCGCAAAATCCATATAAGTAGACCACGATAGCGCAAACTCTCTACACCAATCTTGATCGCGATTGTTTCCTCGGTAAAACCCCTCAAATATCCCTAGCCACCATAGCCCGTGCGCGAAGAATTTCGCAAGAGATCAAGTCCCGGTCGGAGGAACCCTAGTTCGGCCGCCCGGAGCAAAGAATCAAAATTCATCGTCCTCGGTCAAGTTCTTCCCAAATTGAAGGTACTTCCATGATCCCCGTGCTCTAGGTTTTGTTTCCCCCATGGTTCCCGAGCCAATGCGCCGCCGAAACTCGCCGGCGACGAGCGGCGCCGAGCCCCTCTGTTTCGGCCGCCGCCGTGCACGTCGCTAGGCCGCATCGGAGCTTCTCCGGGCAAACCGATGCTTTGATTAGCTTCTCCACACCTCATAGATGCTCCCACACCCGCTACCTTGGCCATGCCCTTGCCGGAGCACCGCCGCGACGAGCGACGCCGCCGCCGCTAGGAGCTCGCCGTCGCCGGCTCATTTCGCCACTTATCCAACCCGCCCAAGCCTTGAATTGGAACCCTCGTGGCTCGTAGATGGAGATGGGACCCCTTGCCCCCTAGGTCCGGCCGTCCCTCACCGCCGGCGCCCTCTTCCCCGTCGGCTACCGGCGCAAGCAGAGAAAGGAGAGAGAACAGAGAGAAACCAGGGAGGGTTAAAAAGAAAAAAAAAAGGAAAGGAAGGGGGAAAATAAAAAAAAGGGGAAATATAGTGAAGAAGTTAGGGTAAAATATTTTGAAATGTTTTGGGAATATGTTAGGATGAAAAGATAGGGTTTTTGAAATATTATTGTCTAGGAATGGGTATTATATTCTTTTTCCCTTCTAAAAAGAATTAATTGGAGAAAGTAATTTCTAGGTTAAATTTGTCCTTTTTATGAATTCAAATATTGTCCGACCTCTAATTTGTTATCAAAGTTCACATGAGCCCTTTTTGAGGAATTGTTAAGCGTGAACGTCATTATTCGGCCGTTAGAATTTCAAAACCCTAGCAAATATAATTGCGATATTGAAGATCAATTATTGAAGATATGGAAATTAGGAATCTAATTATTTTAGGATATCTTCAAATTTAGGAACAAAATATACATTGATTACGATGGTTCGCTCGGTTTAACTGGACTTCTTTCCGTTGATTCAACTATTAAAATTTACGGAGTTTGAGGTTGTGTTTGGAATCCGTTTTTCCGCGGTCATTTCGAGATCTCTTTCTCTTCGTTGATATTGTTGGATTTTAATTGGATTCAACCCTTCTTTTCGCACGTACGGATAGCGTCCGAAGAAGTGAACGCTGACTACGCAGAAGACCCCACTCAACCAGCGTGCGAGCAAGGCAAGTCTTCACACCCTTGAACATAATGATCCCAATTGCGAAATGATGTTATTTTAAACTCTAAACATGCACGCTTTACCAAGTTACCTATACTTGTTGTGCCATTCCTTGCTATTGAGTACCTTTAGAATTACTCCTTGTAACTCGCGTTGTGATACAAATAACCGAAGCATAACTTCGGTAAGACTGCTTAGCCATGCTATACTTAGATTTATGCATACTCATGACTTTATGAAAAAGCTTTGTGCTTGGGCAACTACCTTAAGGGAGGTAGTTGGGATTCGGCATGTGGAGACATGAGCGCCACATGACCATGATGAATTACATTTGATGAAAATTTAAAGTACTAAACAAATGTTTTAGACTGGGGCGGCCGGAGGATTTGGGTGGATTCCGGAAAAGGCAAGCGCCGACCCTGGTCGATTAAGGACCGAGCCATGAGATAGCCGGGAAACGAGCCAGTACAACCGTACTTCTCGAATGGGTATAGACCTAGCTGACTAGATAGCCGAGCGGAGGCAGTATCCTTGCATAGATGGTTCTCTATGATGTAGTTATGGGATGAGGATGAGGCTGTGGCCTTTGTTATGGATGATGAAATTGAACCGATGTTAATTAAACTTAAAAATCTGGAAAGACTTCCCTTACCCCGGGTGCGCCAGAACTCCTCTCACTGCTAGAAAAGGACGGCTAGAGTGCATGAGGGCTTAAGTTCATGGAGCGGGTACTGCCAAAGTAAGGTTATCGAAAAGCTTTGCCGTGGCCGTCTCATGTGTTGAGGCGTAGGCTCATCTGTTGGGCTGTCACGGAGTACGGGTAAAGTGTACATCCACTGCAGTGTGAATGAATCAATCTATTCGAATAGCCGTGCTCGCGGATATTGAGCATCGTGACAAGACTTTCGCTTGGCTAGATTTTTAAACATAAAACTGCTGGGATGGGCATGCATGATGGTTTCATTCGCTGGTGGATCAACTTCTCGAGAATGCGAGAAGGGGTGGACTCCCCAGAAAATCATGACGAACCGGAGGCGGGAAGCCATCCTTGGTATCACGATGGATGGTAGACAGAACCGTCGCCGGGTTAATGAACTATGAAATTAAAACTTGTGTTGGCTAGACGATAGGCTTGTGAAAAGAATTGTGAAAACTAGCTTTACGCAAAAATAACCCTAGCCATGTTCTTTGAATAACCCTATCATATGCATCAATTCTGTGTTGACTTGCTGAGTACGGTTGGTACTCACCCTTGCTATACGCACAAACCTCCAGCTGATGGAATTGAAGAGCCGGAAGATCCATATGCTTACCACCAGGAGGACGAGGGAACTGACGGCGCATATTAGACTTTAGCTCCGGTCATTGCCTGTGGCAATGGACAAGCCGCTGCCTCTTTCCGCTGCCTTATCTTAACTCTGTTTTTATATTGTATTCAGACCATAAGGTCCTGTGGGATGAACAATGCCTTCGGGCCTATTTATGTAATAATGGTATTGTAAGACTATTCGTGCATGCGCACTTGATTATCCAGTACTGCATTCGTGGGTACCAACTACTTGATCCAGGGAAATGGTACTATGAACACGAAAGATTCCCGACTCAAAATCGGGGGTCCACAGTTACCCTCTTTGCCGAGTGTTTTGGTCATTACACTCGGCGAATGCCCTCTTTGCCAAGTGTTGCACTCGGCAAAGTGAAAATTTTAACCCTCTTTAATTTGTTCAATCGCATATTTCACAAATTTTCAATATATACATCACATTCACAATCCCAATCATTCCACAACCCCATAAACATCATTCCACATCCCATAAGCATCATTCACAATCCACAAAACATAAACATTCACAATCCCAATCATTCCACAACCCCATAAGCATCATTCCACAACCCCATAAGCATCATTCCACATCCACAAGACATATAATTCACATTGGTAGTCACAGTCACAATCCATAAAATATAAACATAGTAGTTCATAGCACGTAGTCCACAATTCACAAACGAAATTCGAAGTCATAGTAGATACTCCAGAATTACAATTGTTCAAAAGAAATTTACCGAGATGGCCACGGCGCCCAACCGTCGTGGTCGTTATTGGGGGGCTATTTGATGCCGCCGACTGAGACTACACAAAAGGAAAATAGAATAGTATAGGTTGTCAAGATAGTATCATTCGTAAATAAGAAAATTAAATGCGAGGTTAAGTGACTCACCGGAGTGCCTACAAAAGGATGTGGAGGAGTGAATACCACAAGCTGTGGTGGCGGTATGACAGGAAGTCCCATGTTTTGACTGATTGATTGCACGTAGCTGTACATCTCAGTCATCCTCATCTCAATCTCCCGTCGTTTTCTTCTCTCCTCTTCCAACTCGTCCTATAATATTTCATTTCAATTTTACAAAGTGAAGCAAACAATCAGTAAATATTAATGAATTGAGAAAAAAAGAATTTTCTAACCCGCTGTTCTCCAAATACATGTCCCGACAGGGAGATTGTGTATCCGGAGAACAACTGGGAGATACTACCGAAATTCTGAGTCGGACCAGAATACTAGACCATGGAAACTAAACTCATCTACACATTCTCGGGCTGTCCAAAAAATATGGACAATTCGAAAAAGATACGGTTAAAGATATGCAAGAAGACGCATATTTTCATCCGTATCTCTTTCGAACGGGAGACGCCTAAGGTTACGTTATACACAGACAAACTACGGTAAAGACAGCGGCACCTGCAAAATAGGGGAAGCACGGCTCGATGGCCGGCACACAAGCGACGGCATGGCTGCGCGATGCGACACCATTCATCATCTCAAAAAAATGCTTCGAACATATGTGCATACAAGATAAGATTGATGCAACAAGCCACAACATATATATGTAGAGATGGATGTCGATGTTTCTCAACTTAGCCTTTCTGAAGAAATCCCCAAAATGGTGTTGCGCTATTGAGCTAGTTAAATCAGTGTTTGCATTCCCCATAAATTAATTAATGTTCCATTATTTGATTTGCTGCCTAGCTCAGTGACTATTTTCCATGGTTATCATCAGCTCATGCAGCAAGAAAGTCCAGGCCACACATGAAGCAACAACGACGACAGGCTTCTAACTACTATATGCTTACATAAGATAACTAAATCTCTAAAGAGTACGATCAAATGCAGGTTGTATATCAATATATGTGTAAATCGATACACACATCGACATCCATCAAATGCAGGTTAATTAATTTCTTGTAAATCGATCAATTAATTAAGCAAGCAAAGGAAGAAAGGAAATCATCAAGTATATACCGATACGGGAGGCGGCGGCGGCGGCGCGGCGGGCAGGCGGCGGCGGCACGGCGGCGGCGCGGGCGGCGACGGCACGGAGGCGGCGGCGGCGGCCGGCAGGGGCGGGGCGGCGGTCGACGGGGCGCCGTGGGTAGGGGCGGCGGTCGGCGGCGGGGAAGCAACGCCGGGGCCGAGGCGCGCGCGCGGTGCGGCGGCGCGAGCGCACGGGTTTGCTTATTTTGCCTAACTCCGAAACCGAGCGTGGCACGGGAGCGGGCATATTAGAAAAGTTTGCCGTGTGCGAGGATTTGCCGAGTGCCCGATCCGGGCACCGGATCGACGGCACTCGGCAAATACTAATGTTGCCGAGTGCCCTACTCTAGGCACTCGGCAAAGATTTGCGCATTAGGGTTTTGTTCATCTTTTGCCATGTGTGGTTCTTTGCCGGGAGCTACACTCGACAAAAAAAACTTTAGTTTTTATGCTTCTAATAATTTAGAAATTATCAAACGGACTCAAAAATTTACAAAATTTTTGTATAAACCCATATATGCTATTTATTGCCTAGGAAAAAATATTTGAAATCAAACGACATTTCGACCGTCACTTTCTCTCCAAATCTAACTAATCCTTCTCAACAATTATAATCTACTCCGGAGAATCTTCGGTTTTGTGAGCGTCGTACCTGATAAAATATTTGAAACCTTCTCGATTTTTTACCCCAGCCTCGACGTATGATATCATGACATCCTAACAAATTTTATGATTTTCGACTTCGTTTGCTATTTTTACAATTTTGAAATCATTCGGTCAACACTTTCCTAACCATGTTGCATGAAAAAAAACATCTCAATTTCCGTTCATTTACTACATATTGACTCAAAAGGGTCTAAATAACATGAATATAATTTTTGCACTACTTTTTTTTATTTTTTTAACCACTTGTAGTTCTAATTTGAGACTTGCAAAAAAATTCATGAAAATACAATAAATCAAAGAAATATAGCAAAACCAATTAAAAAATTACCAAATTTGATAATTAGGTATTACATGTTGTATTTACATAATAGAAAAAGTTTGAAGGATGGATGAGGAAATATTTTGACATGTTTGCCGAGAACCGGTAAAGACACTCGGCAAAGGTGGTTTTTGCCGAGTTCCTAGCCCCGCTCTCGGCAAGGTGGTTTTTTGCCGAGTGCCTAGCCCTAGCACTCGGCAAAGGTGTTTTTGCCGAGTGCCTAGCCCCGGCACTCGGCAAAGATGGTACCAAACGGTATTAGTTGACGGCGGTTAGTGTTTTGCCGAGTGTCCCCTACTAGCACTCGGCAAAATTGAACTTCCGCCAAGGGCCGTATGGAGGCACTCGGCAAACCGGGCTTTTTGCCGAGTGTTTTTGTTCATCGAGGGCAAAACACTCAGCAAAGTGTTATTTTTGCTGAGAGTTTTTTTTTTACCGAGAGCCCTCTCGGCAAATACATTGTTCGTCGAGTGCCCGATATAAAGCTCTCGGCAAAAATTTTTACACTCGACAAACATGGGCTTTCCCGTAGTGCTCATACCCATTTTCATATTTGCAAATAAATATGATTGTGCTGTTTTAGCTATCTCACTTTCTTGTTTCGACTCTCCTTGTAAGACGCTATAGTATCATTTTTAGAATGGTTATTTAATTTGTTCATTGTAGCTGCCATAGTATCATTTCTAGGGGACGTATGGGGATGCACGCGTGCGCATGCACATCACACACCAACAACAAGCGTGTTCCTTAATACATGTTTCGAGAGATGGTGAACAATAATAAATATCTAATCTCACTAAAGACAAAATATTTGAAATACTAAAGGAACTTAGCATCGTATATTGATAGAAACGAAAATGATAAAAAAAAACATGCGTTCAAAGGGATACAAACTCAGGCCAGCACTTTGCTCCTGGCAGCTCTCTGCCAGCCGAGCTAAGTGATGTTCTCAATTTTTATTAAAACCACACCCATATGTGTATAATATGGATTACTAGGATTTTTGAACCTAATAGATATTGTCATGTATCCACAATCACTGTCATGGTTCATCTCGACTAATTCCCAAGTAGTTTGTCAAGTTAGAAATTATGTGTGACATCCTAAAGCAAGTTGGATAAATTTATATAGGCATATCTAAATAAAACCCTTGAATTTATGTTCTGGTAAAAATTAAACAATCATCATGTATATTATGCCAATACATCGCAATGAACCCTGCGGATGATATATACGCTTCAGGCGTTTTTATCAACCTATAACCTTCCCACAAAACTGAGATGACCAATTGACAAGGCACCATCATCCATGATTTATCTACAGCACGCAAGCAGACAGCATATGATGTTATTTATCATATTAAAAAAATTATATAGATGACACTTTATTTTATTGTGACATATATTATCATTAAATAAACTTTAAATACAACTTATAGTTTAAACATATTTACACTTTTTAATAAACGAATAATTAAACTCTATTTAAAAATAACAGTGTCATCTGTTAAAAAATAAAGATAATATATGCACGTACGTCTTCTTACTGTCTTATACGAAATGATAAATTGAAATTAATTTCCATCCCATTTGGCGTCAGCTCGATCAAACAGTTCAAAAATACTGTTTCGAAAGGCCCAGATAGATGATGGCATATGGATGAGTCACCAGCCCAAGAGAAGATCACAAATTCACAACACGATCGAACTCCTCGTAGTAATCCTCTCCTCGCCTCGTGCCCATCCCCTAGGGTGGGCCCCACCGGAAATCCCCGGCGTGACAGCCCGCCCAATGGCGTTCCGCCCCTCCGGATTCCGCGCGCCAAGCGAGCCAATCACCTTCCAGATAACCATCCTCCCGGGCCCCACCTCCTCCCTCCCCCGTCTCCCGTCTCGCCAGGTGGCACAAAAGCGTATTCACGGGTCCCACCTCCCCCTCGTCTTACCTGGTTTCACCCTGTCAGCGACCCGCACTTTCCCTGACGTGCGGGCCCGGGGTCAGGAGCCGAGTCCGCAATTTTATAAAGGAAAGGGCTCGGGCGCTCGCCCCCACACTGTTCCCATTTTGTTTACCACTCTCGCTTTGGAAAGTATCTTGGGTAAGCAGGGTGTTCGACGGAATGGCGAGCGCCGCCGCGGCGACAGGCGCGGCGCTGGGGGCGCGCACGGCGCGAGCGTGCGACGGGTGCATGCGGCGGCGGGCGCGGTGGCACTGCCCCGCGGACGACGCGTTCCTGTGCCAGGCGTGCGACGCGTCCGTGCACTCGGCGAACCCGCTGGCGCGGCGGCACCACCGCGTGCGCCTCCCGTCGGCGTCCTCCTCGCCGGGATCCTCCCCTCGCTCGGCGTCCGCTCCACGTGCCGGAGCAGACGACCCCGACGCGCCCGCGTGGCTACACGGCCTTAAGAGGCGGCCGCGCACGCCCCGGTCCAAGCCCGGGGGCGGCGGGAAGCACGATGCCTCCGCCGCGACGATGGCCGCGGCCGCGTCGGCGGTCCCGGACCTCGAGGCGGAGGAGTCCGGGATCGTGGGCGAAATCGACCACTACGTCGGGGAAGAAGACGACGAGGACCTGCTGTACCGCGTCCCCGTGTTCGACCCCATGCTCGCCGAGCTCTACAACCCCGTGGCCGACGACGGGGAGCAGCAGATCGAGCAGAAGCCTGCACGCCTCGGGCCGTTCTCGGATCCGTCGCCGGAGTTCGCCTCCGGCTCAGTGGTGGAGGCGGACGGCCTCTCCGGCTTCGACGTGCCGGACATGGAACTCGCCAGCTTCGCGGCGGACATGGAGAGCCTCCTCATGGGAGTCGACGACGGGTTCGACGATCTGGGCTTCTTGGACGAAGAGAAGCCACAGGTGAAACTGGACCTGGACATGGACTTCGCCTCCATCTCGCCGACGCCACCGGAACGGGAGGACAGGAAGAGGAAGAGGACGGAGATGATACTCAAGCTCGACTACGAGGGAGTCATCGACTCGTGGGTCCGCGACGGAGCCTCGCCGTGGTTCCACGGCGAGCGCCCTCGCTTCGATCCCGGTGAGTCATGGCCGGACTTCCCGGTAAGTTATCACGCGAGATCTGTAAACTCTCTGCCATTTCTTTTCCCACGACCTAGCTCGTGGTCTGAGCGTGTGCATGCGTGCAGGCGGGAAGCCGGGGAGGGCTCGGGGCGGCGGTGACGGCGGTGACCGGCGGCGAGCGGGAGGCGCGGGTGTCGCGGTACAGGGAGAAGCGGCGGACGCGGCTGTTCGCCAAGAAGATCCGGTACGAGGTGCGCAAGCTCAACGCCGAGAAGCGGCCGCGGATGAAGGGCCGGTTCGTCAAGCGTGCCGCGCTGCCGCCACTCCCGCTGCCCAGGCAGCACCACCACCAGCATCCGCCGCCGCCGCCGCGCGCTCTGCCGCCGGTGCCTATGATGCTCGCGCCCCGCGGCGCGCACGGGCGCTTCCGTTTTTGAGAGCCAGCGCTCTCGACTCCGATGCGTCTACATGCTCGCGATCGCCGCTTGCGCGATCCAATATAATAAGTAAATATATATACACAAACATACAAACTCGTCGAATCATCGAGCGTAGCATGTTCATTTCAGGTTTAATTATTTGGGGTAGTGTTAGTTTTGAGCAGAATTAATCTTTGTGAATTAGGGCGCCCTACTACGTACCATGCACACTGAAGCAGCCGGTTGTACTTGTGCACAATCTCATGTGCAAATTTAAGTAGATAAGTTATGTATGTGTGGTAGCTAGGATGTGTACTTTCTTCGTTTTCTGTAAGAAAGGTCCTGCTAATTATAAAAAGGTTGTAGATTTTGATCTCAGATCATGTATGTAAAGGCCTGTGTATACTGATACAGTGTTTATCAAAGTATGCACTATGTAACTAGAGAATGTTGAAGGGGAAAGCGGCTAGTGTTCTTGAATGTGTATGCATGCATGGAATTGCATGCCTTCCAATGCTTTGTTGGGTGATCTCAAGGGCACTAACTATTGTAATTTGATCAATCCCCTCTTTACATGATTTTCTACTAAATCACGTGTTGCATTTTTTTGGATCAAAAAACTATAGACATTTTTATAGTGTATACTTACTCTCTATATTTTGATCTCTACTAATCAGTTGTAACAACATTTACATCTCTGTCACTCAGTGAATGGAAAGACACTGAAATTTTCACTCTGCCATTCACTGAATTACGACCCTTGGCTTTGGCAAAGGCTAACGATCAACATTTAGGATGGAGAATGGTTACATGATTTACGAGTCGCACCACCTTTATATTAGGGGCTGCTATACCACGGATCCAATCTAAACGGGATGATACACGCGAGGTATCAAGCTGATACCCATATATATCGACGGATACCCATCGGTACCAGTGACGAGGAAGAAAGACAAATGGATATGCAATCTGTCCGAATTTTTTATTTTTTTTACTTTTTGGCTCTTTTTTAAAAGATTATCATAAATTGTCCCTGGACAGTTTTAATTCGAAAAATATACCCCAAGATCGGTGTCATTGTTATTGACGCCGAGCTCGGTGCCATAGATATTGGCGTCGACCTATACTAAAACAAATAATTTACGCAGTACATGGTGTTCTTTGACGTTCTTCACGTCATCAAGACTAAGCGCCGAGCTCGGCGTCAATAACAACGGCGTCGAGCTCAGGATCCATTTTCCGAATTAAAACTACTTATTTATAATAATCTTTTTAAAAAAATATTAAAAAGTAAAAAAAGTCGGGCATTCTGTTGCCAATGAGAAAAAAGAAAAAAAAGAAAGTTTGCGCACAGTCGCCGACGACCAGAAAGAAGAGAAAGGAGAGGAGTGTGAAATATGTACCTTCGGCCCAGAGGAAGTCCGCCAGACCTCGCCCATCATTGACCAAAATCCGGACGGTCTTTGCCATCATAAGTGCACCAAGCCTCGCCAACCTAGGCCTTCCGCTCGCTGCCGTTGTCGACGCACCAAGCCTGCTGGCCTCCGGTTGACATGGAGTGAGGCGAGAGCGGCTCCGAGCAACCACACATGAACGCGCACTGCACAAACGGACTGACCGCGCCACCGCCGAAGCCGCGTGAGGTCCGGCTCTGCCGCCACGCGTCACCCAGCTTCTTCCACCACATCGAGATCGAGGTGGGGGGAAGCAGTTGCCGATAGGAAGCGAAGGATATTTGCATATGCAGGAGGGGATCCCATCCGAAACAGCGGTAAAATAGCTTTCCCATTTATATTTGCATTAAAGCCGCGTTGCAGATGAATCTTAGTGGGGTGATGTACGAACGTACATTCTTCAAAATTCATATTAGCTAGCAAGTGGTTGATTCATTGTTCTTTTGCATTACCCGACAAATCTATGGTGAGGCCGTTTTTAAAACAACACACATGCCCAGGCTAACATTGCATAATACTGTCTCATAGTAAAGAGATGTTCATAGGTTCGCGAAAAAAGAAGATGAAAATGTATCCACATGCTAACAAAATTCTTGTAGGGGAAAATGGACCCGTAAGATCCAGTAAGCGATCCAATCGAATTACTAGTTCGGCTGTCTTACAAAAGGAACCCCCAAAAAAAAGAGAATAGCCGCTGTTTAACTTACACTGATATAACCTTTGTTAATTGCTTGAAATCATCGTTCTTACAGTACAATGAACCGCTCAACAACATAATTCTACAGAAAAGAATTAGTGGCTACATACAATTGATGTACACGATCCCCCATTTACAAAAAGGAGAAACGGACTATTTCTCAATACCCTGCTGCAAGTATTGAATCAAGTCGTACCCTGCGGTAGTCCATTTGTTGTAGGCATCCACACATGTTCGGACCATAAAATTAGCAGCCTCACGCTCGTTCATCTCTGGATGAAAACGTTTTCGCAGATTGGCGATAGGTTCTCCCCTGCTAAAGCAAGGCAGGCCACTGTCCACCATCAATTGCACGGTAGTAATAATTCCATTCATGTGTCTCCTTCCTGCTAGGTACCCTTTGACGCACAATCTGAAAGAACAATGCTTGAATCAGAGCATGTGCAACAACTCCAATTCTAGTTAATTAGAAGAAAATGCATGGAAAATATTATATTTACCTCAGAAACTGATTCCAAGTGTCACTCTTCATGGTTCCAGATGGATCAAGTAATTGAGTCATCTCATGGCTTAACTTGAAATGTGCACTTTCAAACCCCATGTTTCCTCCAGGCGAAATCTCCAAAATAAATCCAAAATCAATATGGACTAGTCTCCCGTGGCTGCACAAGCAAGGTGATGATTAACCAGGTAATTCCAGGTTTACTCATTAAATTTAGGACATAAAGGTGTATCGTACCTATCAAAGAGAAGATTGCCATTATGCCGATCTTTTGGCTGAAGAAGTAAGCTAGCAACAGCATATCCAGCACTACTGATCATGAACATTTCACGAGCAGCTTCGAAAGAAGGTGAACCTACAGGGCCATAGTCTTGCTGAAATATCTCTAATAAACCACCATCAGTTGTTTCACCCATTTGATTTCTACTCCGAGTATTTGGTACCACCTGCAGTGTGGTCAGATCAAGATGGATGACAAGAGGAAACCAATAAAACAGGTAAACAACAAATACACAACAACAATTGCTCAGTCAATGAAAGACGTTATTGACTTGACTCGTTGTTTAGGTTGTCAACTTGCCATAAAAATGCTAGCCCCAAATATTTCGTTTAAACTATTTATAGTTTAATTCCTGTAAAATTCCTATGTTCCAAAGGACTGCTAAACATATCTAGAAAAGGAAAAATACAAGAATAAACCAGAATTAGAGTTTGTTTTCAAAATCTTCATTAGAGATCACTTGATTAAATTTGGAGAAAGAGTCCAGAGCATGTTTTGAACCATGCTCATTCTAGTGTCAAATATAACATACTCCCAATTTGAACTAGAAAGGCAGCTATATTTTGGGACGGAGGGAGTAATAAGAAAGTAAAGTTTTCTTGGTGAATTCACTGTTCACATTTGCAGGGATATTATACCGCTAAACATGACATAACGGTGTAATAAAATGTCAATTAACTGGTGTTCAAGATCAGTAATAGGTGATCCCTAGTCCATATAGATACAAGTAACCAAACAACTAAAAATGGATGCTTACCTCAATTATGCCTCGCTCTGGTCCAGTGGGTAAAACACCATATGGGAAGAGATAAAGGTTTAATCCAACAGCTTGAAATATGTCCCTTAAAAGAGCAATAACTTGGAGTGCCAGCACATCCTGTCTACAATCATCACCAACCTGTTGTCATAGAAATTGCTCGTGTCAACTGCAAAGCACGTTGGATGCTATAAGATGGTCCCTGCCACATTTGCCGCATCCTTCAATAGATTTAGTTATCCAATGCAAGTTTTAATTTATGTTCAGTTAATATATGAACTGAAATTCCAAAGTAAACATGAATTGAGGCTTATAGCTCCATATATATGATAAACTCACATGTTAAATCCATAGATTACAACCATGAGATATGTCGTGTTGTTTGTAGAGGTTTCACTGCAAAAGATATATTTACCTTAAAAATGCAAGCCTGTGGCTTCACATCGTTTGGGTCCCCATCACGATCAACCACATTGAAAGTAATCATTATCGGAACTTTAGCAGCAGACTGGAGAGGAATGCCACTGTCTACTTGAATGCCCCGTACAAACTTATTTGTTGCAGTAGGTAGGTACAGATCATCACCTGGCACAGTAATCTTCTCCAGCTCCCTGCAAGGACGAGTTTAGGATAATGAATTCAGTGCCAAAACATACTAATGAGGACATTTTTAATTGGAACCCACACGAGAAGATTGAAATTATATCAGTAGAAAGCTCTTAATCTTCAATGAAACATCACAGCGGTTTTTATTAAGTACCTTCTGATACCCGCTCGCCGCTCTTCTTTGGGAAGAGGAAAAAGAACACCAGAAATCGAGGTGACCTTGTCAAAAAAGTCAAACTCCCTTTCGAACATGTCACGAGCTTCTGGAGTAAAACTGTCAACAATTTTCTCCCTAACAGCAGGAAGCAAGGAATGGAATGCAGTGGCCTGAAAAATATAAGGAGCTATTAATGCCAGATCGTGTATTTTCAAGCTTGAAGGAGGGCAGGAAACAACACTGTATGATATTGCCACAAAGTTTTCTAAAACATCCCATATGAACAAGTTACAAGTCAAGTCAGAAAAGCATCAGATTGGAAGGGCAATAAGCACAAGGACAAAGAATCTTATGTTTCAAACACACCATGCCTACGACAAGTCTAAATGTAATACTACAATATGAATTTCTTCATACGCACAACAATATTGCATAACTTAATTGTTCAAGCCCCTTATTAATGCAATACTACAAACAGAAACAATAATTACAGTTCCATGAAGGGCTAGAAAACTTCTGGCACCTCAGATTATAAATTATCATCACAAAAAATAAGAGTTCCAAAAGAAAGAAAAATGGTGCTTCACCGTGAGGTTAAAAAAGGGGTAAAAACTAAAAAGGCATAAAGCCTCAACAAGTAATTTCCAGGAGCCTTATCAAACAAACATAACTCAATTTTAACTTTTGAAGATCTAGCTCTCTCCGGTATATGACTTTATGTCTTTAAAAGGCACCAATCTTCTCAATGAACTTTCAGACAAGGGATATAATAGAAAGACATGGTTTTTTTCCGACGTGGTGTTGATGATGCAACAGAATATGAAAGTCGAAGCAAAGGTACATAAATCTGAAAACATGAATACCTTTGGTACAGCTGCTTCCTTCCCAGGTTCATCGGGAACACATTCTCCCTGCAATTTTACATTTCCTTACTCAGTTAGATCTTCAAATAACTCAGTTATCGAACATCGCACTAGGCATATGTTGAAGAATGAAACATGTTTTTTTTATTTGAATAGAGTAGGATATGATAACATGATATAACAGAATAAAAATAAAATAAAATTTACCTGCAGATGCCATATTAAGATATGAGCAAATATATTACTTCTCCGAGCAGCTCCAAGCAAGTATCCTTCAACCAATTTCTGATGAGTTCAAAGGCAAGAAAGAATGAGATGAATGCATTACATTGTCTACGAGTAATAAAGCAAGGGTGCGGATTGAAGCAATAAATGTTTTCCTAGGGTGCATTGATAACATAAACAATATATATCACTGGAAGAAATTCTCACATCTTCATCATATCTGAGAGACTGTACCAACTGTGGCATAAAAAAGGTAACAGTCTCAGGTGGGTAAGTCTCTAAGACACGAAGAACGTATGCCATCACACGGGGATGTCCTTTATAAGGAGGGGTAAGAAACTCCAATGCTTGTGTAACAGAGCATGGAGCCCAATGTGGAAGTTGCTGTAACATTGATGAATTTTCATCTACTGCCTTTGGAGTGATGAAAAAGGGTAATGCTTCAGGAATTGTCCGGAGTTCCAATATATGTGTCTACAAGGAAGGACAAGAGAGCATGGTAAGATATAACAACATATGGCACCCTTCTCACTGAAAGAAAATAGCAGTTGAACAATTTATGAAATACACAAAAAAAATCACACACACAACACGGTCACTCAGTCAGCAGATACACCTACTACCTAGACTCTCTAACAAAATAAGCCAGGAGCAAATTTGACTTTTACTAGACTCAGATACTGTTTCTTTGATTGCATGAGTTCAAGTGTTCAACACAGTGAGAGCATCCGCTAGTTCCAAAATTCCAGCATTTAAGGTAAGACATAGCAGAGACAAAAAATAAACAAACATTGCACAACACACTTTATTGTCCTCAAAAAGAGATTTGGTTCTACCCTTACATTCTGAAAATATCACTCAAAAAAATTAAACTGGCAACATCCGAAAGCAACAGTATGTTACATTAGCTACCGCTATTAACAAAAAGACTGAATTACTATTTCTTCATTTTAATACAATTTGAATTTAATCCTCGTAGCTGCACCATTGTCATGTCATTCTTCGACTTACCAAGTAGACATGCCCATAGGGGTAAATATACCGTAATAGCACCCTAAAACTATTTTAATTTTTGACACCTCCAATTATTGTCCTCAGCGTGGTTGCATGGTTGCTTTAAAGGGATTTATGATGCTATATCTTTTAGACTACTTATAATATTCTCGAAGATGGCATCTTAATATATTCTAAATATAAATAAAGATGCCATATTAAATTAAAGTTAAGTAAAGAAATGCACCAAGAGTTCTCTTGCTGTAGTTGAAAGCCTGAAAACAACCCTAAGATAAACAAGAAAAATGGATTTTGAAACAGAACTTGCATGACAAGGAAAAAAGGGTAGAAACTGTTGTCTGAGAAGGTAGCAGCTGAACGCAGCAAGAGCCATACCTGTACCAGTTGTGTAATTTCTGATGATAATGCTGAGTTTGTGGGAAACCTCATAATCATTGAGAATGCAATTCGAGGATCAACAGCAAAAGCAGTTCTGGCATGATCAATCCATTTATCTGAGCTAATTTTACCACGAAATGTTGATGTATCTCTGCCATATATAACATGCTATACATGTAAATTTGAACTCAAAGCACAGGCAAGAAAAAAAATCACGACGATAGTTACTTTGTATTTATTGGTTGTGCCCATACTTCAAGTCTGTCTGCCTCATTCTGAGAAAGCATAAGAAGTAATTGCTTACGCTTTTCCCGTACAGTTGCATAGTTATCCACTGAGCCCCAGACAGGGTGGATCTGATCCAGCTGCAAATAAATGAATGAAGCAACAAGGTGAGAAAAGTTTAAAAAGTAGTTAGTGAAGATGGATGAGAAGTGATTTTCATGGCAATTATTTTAGGTCAATGCACACGGAGGGCAGCAACAGCAGCATTAGGCATCAGCACGTGTCAGCAGACTAAGCGCATCCATCCCTTAAGTTACCTGTTAGTTCTCTATTAGTTGGATTCAATAATCAACTGGTCAGAATTCTCCTATGAATAGAGCCATTATCCTTCGGTTTAAAGCAGAGAAGAACAAACTAAATGCCATTTATCTCCATCTCTCCGTCTCACTTGTGCATCTTCCCCTCTTGCCAAGCCCTGTTTCTCTTGTTCTCTCTCTTCCTGTTACTCATCTATTCTCTATCTCAGTATCTCCTCACCACGGGTCCATGGCACCAGGCCGCAAGATACTTGGACCTCATCCACATACCAATGACGGTCACTGCTAATGGTCTGTACTGTAAGCAGACGACAAGTGAAGATAAATTATATTATGGTAGCTGGTACTGCACATGAAAAATACCAGCATACTACATTTCCAATTTCCTTGAATAAATAAATTAGTTTCCTAACAAAGGGGTTAGTTACATTAGTATCTGTTACTTAGGAAAATTATCAGTTTAATATGAAGTTAGTCTTTGAGATATGGCTTGTAAGGGAAGTTGGAATTGTATTCTTAAGTGTACTTTATCACGGAAACTCCTATAAAAGGAATGTACTCCCATTGTGGTTTAAGCAATGAGACCTGAAGTTGAACTAAGCCCCAGAACCTCTCTACCATGTCAGCGAGAAGCTTTGTCAGAAGCTAGATGTGAGCGAGCCCTACGACCCCTTACCCACGGTCTTTGGACCGTACCCAACCAGCTACGCCATCCAATTGATAGTTGTTTAGGTGGGGAAGGGCAAAGAAACATAAAGGGAACAAAGATGTAAGTTGCACCATACCATATTGAGTTCACCTTCACGTCCCTGTGACTTTGGAACAGAATCGGCAGAACCACTGGGCCGTTCATTTTGTAGACAATGGACAAATATTGACACGGATTGGGCCTCTCTCTGAGCAAAACTTTTGTTTTGAGATTCATACCACTCAGGTGCATAAGCAAACCATCCCAAAGCAGCACTGAAACAAAATATGTACTACTAAAATATATTAGCAAGTAATAACATATTATAGCTGGCACGAAAAAAATGAAGATGCAAGCAAATAAAGTGTAAAGCAAAAAATGTATATACACCCATTCCCTCTTAATGATATAATAACCAAAAAAATCATCGGTTGATGCATATTGTCATGCTGGATAATAAGAAATTGATGTCTCAACTGACTGTCAAAAATTCAAAATGAAATGAATGCCAAAGAAGTATATTGTCAATATATCAGTGTACCACATCAACTTCAAAGTCAGTACACACTGACCTAAATACCAAACTACTAAGGTAATATCAAAATTTATTTCGAGCATCAATATTCTACCTCAAAATTTTCAGCACAACCTGTAACTCTTATTTTGTTTTTCCTGAAGTATCAACATTTCTTAAGTAACAACTAATTGTACAAGTATAATTCAGAAGTATGGAAAGAGAGCATTGTAATAAAATATTAAAAATGTGTATTGGAGTGATTATTACCGGTATACCCTGTCTTCTAATAACTGAAGTCCCATATTACATTTCTGCAAGTTAGACTGAGACTGGCATGAGCAAAATTTCAGCCCCAGGAGCATTGCAGTGAAGAAAGTGCCAGTTGCAGCAGGATGGTGAGAAAAATGAGTTGCAGATTTCATTGTCCCTTGCAACATCCGACCCAGAAGTAGAAGTTGCTCAATGCTATCGTGCCGAACCACCTAAATAAAAAATTGTTGCAGAGTAATCATAACTAGACGTGTTATTCTGGAGGCAAAAGTGCCTCAAAAACCAGCCTAGGGTTCAATGCACTGGTCTTAAACGTTCAGGGAGTAAAGTGGGCAGTTTTGTAGTCTAGGGTGTTAAGTAGAGGCAAACATAAATTGTACAAGCTAGGTTGCATGCATGCCAATATCTTAGAAAAGCAGAAAGAAATTGTATGAGATCCATAAAATAAACAAAGTGTGATTATCACCTCAAACCGATCGATAAAGAAGCCAAGCCAAAGCCTATGGGCTATTATTGCTTCAACTGGATCCTTTTCTGGTGGTGCCTCAGGCTCACCAGGAATGAGATGTGGCCTCAATTTTGCATCAGGGCCACAGTAATTCATATCTGACGCAAACAGACCACGCTTTGTATCTATTGTCCACAACCATGCATCAACAAGTTCAGCAAGCACAAGAGGACCTAAGGAAGGTGCTGCAGATACTAGCCAGGTCCAGATAAATATCCCAGTCTCCATTGCGTCAGGAGTGCATATATAAGCAGGACACCAGCATAGAAGACGTATAAGCTGAGAAAATCCGTCTAGATTTGCTCTAGAGTCACATACCTGTGTGTTACATCATTAGCAAATGCAATCATAACCAATAATAAGGTATTAAGAAATATGTGCAAACAATTTACCATATGATCAAGAAGTAATGCTGTAGACTGAGAACAAGTTTCACGGAACACTGTATTATCTATTTGATTTTTCTCTGCCGTAACAACAAAGTCCTGAAGAAGACGAACAAATCTTGACAGAAAAACTTCGTCAAATGATTGATGGGGCTGTGCAGACTGTGTACCAAGGGGGGACATGCCCGTGTTTATGCCTCCCATAGAACTGAACAGCCTTCTCATACCAGCAATCTCCCCTGCATGGTTGCATTTAACAGTTGCAGTCACTACTGCAGTTGACAGCACTTCCAGGGTGATGTCAGGTGCTTCTTTTTTGGCCCCTGATGCTGCTGCTGCAGAATCCATAACTGCAGGTACGTTGGCTGTCCTGATGCCATTCCAATCATTCTTTCCACTACAAATACGTATTTCAGATAGAAGTGATACAACATCTGCTGTATGTTGTGATCTTTGTGCTCCACTTGGCTTGCAAAAATTTTCCTAAGCATTACAATTAAAACCCCTATCAATCATTATGGGACTGGGTGAAAATAATACAAATAGTATAACTTTTAATGCCAACAGGATGGTGCCTATGGCATAAAGTTTGTGCAATAAAAAATTACAGAAAGACCAGCAGTTGCTGCTGTCTCAGAGCCTTTTTTAAGTCAACCATTTATATCATTTGACCACTGGATGACAACAATGGACATGCTTTCACTAATATATGTTATGCAAATGAACTTACTGGCCAGTGATGCAATAGTTACGAACTTACAATAGTAAACACTTCTAGAGGATTTTTTTCAGTAATTTCTTTCTGGTGGTACAACTGAATGGTTAGTTTATACCATACTGCCTCTCATTAGTATTCCCGTAGAAAAACTGCCAATCAGACATTTAAATCCTTTCAAGCTTGGTTGTGAACTCTGAAGAACCTATGGCCACTATGCAAAAATCTAATGGAAGTTAAAAATAACCTAGTACCTCCGTCCCAAAATATAAGGAGTTTTGGGGTTGGACACGGGTACTAAGAAAGTAGGTAAAACTAAATGTGTGAAGGTTGTGATTAGTTGAGAAGAGAAAGTAGGTGGGGATATTAAGAGGTGGAAGGTTGTGATTGGTTGAGAAGAGAATAAGTTGTTATATTTTGGGACAAATGTTGAAGGCTAGAAGTTGTTATATTTTGGGATGGAGGGAGTATGAGATAGCAATCTCAATCTTAACCAGACAAGCGAAGCGATAGGCAACCTTATCATTGACAGGACAAGAACCATCTACTAACAAGAGATGCATCATTATCATCATTAGTATTCCTGTAGAAAAACTGCCAATCAGACATTTAAATCCTTTCAAGTTTGGTTGTGAAGATCCTATGACCACTATGCAAACATCTAATCGAAGTTAAAAAGTACCTATGAGATAGCAATCTCAATCTTAACCAGACAAGGGAAATAGGCAACTTTATAATTCACAGGACAATAACCATCTACTGACAAGAAATGCATCATCATAGAACATTGCTACTAGACAAAATAAGACAATAATATTATATTTGCTAAACCTGTATAAGGCCTTGAGTTGTACATGGAGCATATGAAAGAGCACTCGTTATCCATTCCCTGGCAATCTTCTGATATAGTGAGCGTACAGTGGCAACCCAAGCAGGATCGCTAACTGGACCAGAAGTCAACTCATTATGAACAGATATTAGAAGTAAATCTAAACATGATGAGTTCCAGAGGACCTGGAAATTTAGTATATTAGTGTCAGTGTGTCTCAAATCAATGAAAAAATAAAACATGAGACACCAAATCAAAGCAGCCAAGCAAACCTGTGGAAACTTTTCCTTTAGCTGAGTTAACAGCTTGACACTAACATCACGAACATTTTCATCCCTCTGTGACATGCTCTTTATAAGGAAGCAAGCATGAATAGAAATAACAGATTCCCTTATATCAGCTCCTTCTCCTATGTCACATATACGATCCTCCTGGGCACAAAAAGGGTAATTGTTCCGGTGCACATCTACAAGTTAGAAGTTTATCATGTGCTCTAGAAAAATAAGACAATAAAAACAATAATCACCAAACTGACTACAATGCAAAGTCAAAAAAATGGATGGAGTAACTCCAGATTACACACGAAACAGAATGTAAAGCAAACTTGTAAAGCATGAAATAAGATACAAAGCAGATTCCAATTATTGGACATAAAAATGCTATTGTTGGTTGATGCTTCATTAATATTGCTCAGGGGAAAACAAAACATCCCACCATCAATGCATGAGGCCTTCCCTTGTGGAAGACAATATCTTTATTTGCAGATCAAGAAAGCAGCTGTTTGTACACTTCTAATGAATATATATTCGCTACAATTTATAGCTTATATCTCAACAATAGTCCTATGTACAAACAGGCATATCTGAAGCAAAAGGAGATATTAGTGCTGCCATAAGAGGTCAAGGCTGCAAAACAATGGGAAATGTGTGGTTCATCACAATAGGAAGTTGTGTATCTTTTTTACACAAGGAGTTGAGTTAACAATAAAAGGGAACTATTGTAGAGATAATGGACTACAATACTACATAACTAAACACCATAATGAAAGGACAATAAATAGATGACTTATATACTCAAAAAATTGATGAAGTTTGAATAGTACCAGCCATGACAACACTGTTTCAAAAGCTCTATGCACAACTGCAGTCAAACACTGAGATACTGCTGGTGTCAAGTTTGGGGTAAGCAGGTATTCGAAGACACAACTGAATGCACTATTTGATTTATTCAACGTAGAGGTAGCTGAAAGTATGCCACCATTGCAGCTAAAGCGCAATATCTCAAGGAAAGCAACTGCGAGGAGATATGTAGCTTTAACCCCTGAAAATAAAGCAAAAGAAAATTAGTTTGATACTTAAAGAATTTCATTAATCTAATGTAACATTTTATAAAGAAAGCCACTGATATGTGACCAATAATTATCCAGTTAAGTTCTAAACTTCTAATGATGAAAATGATAATTGAACATTTTTCTCGTAATCTCATCCTTCTCTCTTCAAAAACTGCAGATCATAGCTTTTACAAATTAATCCATGCACAAGGCCAAAAACTCCCTCCAGTTACAAATACATGTTGGCTTGGGCATAGATGCACTCAAAAATTTTGAGTATCAATGTCTTTTTAAATATTTAGGTTGATATATGAAGATCTTACATGTAAATCTCTCGATAAACACTTTCATAAAATTAACATTTTCCTGTAGGTGGACTAGTCACTGTTATGTAGACATGCACAAGACATTTTGCTAGTGGACTGTCCAGAAGATTGTGAATTTTAAGGACCTAAATGCAATTCTACATTAATTTTACTATATTGGAGGTTGATATTTTATTTGTGCGAGACAAACAAACAAATGCATAAGCAGTGAATGACTCAACAGAGAATAAACGTTGACCTGAAATTGTACTCATTGCTGCTACCTCAACTCGACCTCCTAAAGCCGCAGAAAGTGCTGTTCTCTGTCCAACAGCAGCCTTTTCATTACTATTGCCACGACGACTACCTGGGTTATGGAGAGCATTTAACTCTAGCTCATCTTCAAGCCATTTCACTGAACTGACAACCTGAAATGAGAAAAGCAAACATGGTAGAAACAAGGTATTAAAGAAAGCAAGACAGCCAACCGTCAGCATAGTATGATCAACAGGGGGTTAAGAACCCTAACTGGTAACTTCCCCATGAAAGGAGAGAGAAACATATGATAATGACTGAGGAAAGTAATTATCCAAAAATTCTAATCCATTGTTATGCAAAACATCAGTAGGTTTTAAAACTAATAAAACTCAATAATATGTATGAGTCCCTCTTCAATAGTAAGATATGTTCACTAGTACCAGGAAATGAATGAAAACAAGTTTGAATTTACTTATTGCATAAGAAACGATCTGTTTTCCATCCCTATGGACCCAAAACAACTTACCAGTGGTGGAGTTCCTTGTGCAATACGTTGCACTGCTACACACCATTCGCTATTCCACATGTAGGGTCCAGCAACAGCCTGAAGAGCTATAGCACTGATGCTCTCCATAGTGTTCAATGAAGTGGAAACTGGTTTCGCAGGTGTCTGATTGCTTTGTATTGGAGGAGCTAGTCCAAACAAGACAATGTAGAACCACAAATTACGGAACAATTTCAATAATGATGGCTCAACAGTTGAAACTGGGTCAAAATCAGAACATATTTCAGCAACTGCAGGAAGTAATGGGCCCATCAAATCAGCACCACTCCTGCAGTAATGGAAATATTATGTTAAGCACACAGTACTGCAGTTAATTAGTTAAGACATTAAAATACATCATTCAAGTTTGAACATCAATTATCATGAAAGCGATATATATCAACAATATGGCAAATTACCTCCCACTTTTAGACTCAGCAGCTAAGCCAACATCTGAGCATAGAGACAATAGCCTATGACGGTAATCAGACCTGAGTTTTGTGCTAGTGAGATTGGTAGCAACAAGCAAAAACCCTGCAGGAAGAGTCTAGAATTTTGTAGACACGGTTAGCATGGAAATTGGAACAAGTTATAAAATAAGTTTCTTATGTAACTAATTATGCACCTCTATTCTCTCAGTTGTTGCTTCTGATGGCACTGTGTTGTTTTCTGCAGATCCTACAGCTTTAACCTTATCAAGGTAGCTTCTTGTCATCAAGACAATGCTCTCACGATATGACTTTTCAAAACCCAAGCATGCCACACGAGATATTGCATCTAACAACTGCAGTAGAGTACAAAAAGGGTGCTTTTGTTTAATAGTTGCGAGCAATGCCACTAAATTTGAACACAGGTAAGAGCAAGAGATAAGGAACAAAAATAAATATGGTAGTGGGTACAATACAGAAGTTTCATACCCGAAGTCGCAACAAACTTGGAGATGAAGCATCACCCTCTTCTAAATGTTCAATGAAAAGAGGCAAAATCATGTCCACAACTTCCCATTTTTTCAAGCATACACATAGCTCAGCAAGAAGGCGTATAACATTAAGTCGCATCACCGGAACTGCGTCTTTTTCTTTGCCATCCTGAAAGGATTCATGGTCAAGAAAATGACCAACAACTAAAATCTAATTAAAAAAAGAATTGTCTTTGTATGCAGGCAGACAAAAGCAAGTTTAACTTGAACATTGGCATATATTCATAAACACCTAGAATTCCACAAGAAAATGATGTCAGCATATTTGTAGCCAGAAGTGCTCTCTGATAATCAAACTCCGTATTTTTTACTACTATCAAATAAAAGGATGTTAACAGTCAGAATTTTATTTTGGAGAATGCGAGAAGAAAGAAAAACACTCAGATTTTACCCTGAATCTCTGGTTTCACAGTGTAATCATGAGTTTACCACAGCATCATGGATGAAAATGGCTTATAGAAAGACCAAGCTAATCTTCTCTTCACCCTTACAGCCTTACTCATATGAAATTATAGAGCAAGCTTATAAGGTTACCAATGATGCATCATGGTAACTTAGCATGTTGAAAGATTGCTGAAGTGATAATTGTTGGAATAATTGGGACATGTTCCATTCAACAATAATAAGGTAGTTAACAACTGTTTTTATGTTACAGCTTTTTCAGTGTGGTGGCTACTGTACTAACTATGAAATACTAATATATAGAGTAAAGTGTGGCGCAGCGACGGTGCGCCATAGTACTTTACTCTACTAGAGTGAAGTATTTGGGACGGAGGAGCGTGCCTGCCTGCGCCCCCCCCCCCAATTTGCATTGTGTCAAAGTCTTCATAAGGGAACCCATCCTAGTTGGAGTGTATACAAGAGACTGACCGTCAAAGTCTTCATTTGTACTAACTATCAAGTACTATGAGTCTATGACGCACCGGAGCGGTGCAGGCAGGCATGCTCTCAATCCCAAATACTTTACTCTAGTATATATATCTATATCTATATAAACTTAGTCATAACTTTCACATGTTACTTGGCAGTTATTTAAAAAAAAAGTAACAGTGTTTTCACAACACATAGTGAGATTGCTCGTATAATGCTTCCTAATATATGGTACAACATGCTCATCTAGTGTCCTACATAACGACACTTATGTTGTAGCAAATCTTAACTAGAAAATTTCCAAAAGGATAAAGGAATACCTCTTCCTCATAATCATTCCGTTCACGAACATATGCAGCTAACCGCATAATGAATGTGTCGACCAGAGCCCTATCCTTTGTCCAGCCAAACTCTATAATTTCACAGCTCAACTTAACCACTGCATCGAACAAAGCCCCAGGGCTACTACCTGTCATATCGGCCTGCACCAAAGTGGTTGGTTTCACATCAGAAAGCATCTCTATAAACACATAAATTTAAGGAGTCCAAGCAAGAGGGATGCAAAAGAACATGCCTGCGAACAAGTGCTCACGACGAGAGGTTTCAAAGGGATCAGCAGCACTGGCAGGAGTTGGCCCCCTCGTGAGACTGTTATCTGACTGATACCATTGAGCAGCGTGCAAAATAGCTCCTCACAGATCTTCAGTTTGCGCCAGGATGAGAGGATGCATGACTTCGTGGCCTCGATAAACCAAGCTAGAGTCTGCTGGAGCATATCCTTCGAAGCCTTGCTATCAACATCCATGGCAGAAATGCTCCGTACCAGCACCACTACCGCAGCCTGGCAACAGAGTAATTTGGTATTTATCCTTGTCTTCAGCTGTGCACCCTGCTCTCTCCAGTCCCGTTTCCTAATCTGCGTAATGCCAACCATAACATCAATCATGAGCTAACAGCAAGTAAGCATACACGATACACCCAACTCGCCAGCACGTACACAGCGAATGCAAATGCAGAAACCTCCATTGTGCACATGAACTGCGTACGGTCATCCACATTCCAGTCTCACCTTGAGGAATTCGGAGAGCGACCGGACCTGCCTTGCGGCGGCATTCCTGACCTTGGCAACCTTCTCGGACTCCAGACCGCCCTCGCCCCCCAACATATGCACGATGAGCCTGAAGGCGACCTCCTTCCGCTCCAGCTCCTCCACCTCCTCCTCCTCGAACTTCTGCACCACTTCCCTGACCCCTCCATTTTCCTCTCCCGCCGCGTACTCCCCCTTCCCCTTGGCCTTGGGCGGCGCCTCCTCAGAGCCCGCGAACTCAAGGAGCAGCCGAGCGGCGACGGGCGCGGCATCCGCGGGGAGGAGCGTCGGTGGGCTGGCCGCCGCGGCGGAGAGGAACGCGCGGGCGAGGGGCGCGAAGGACGGGTCAGAGACGTCGAGCGCGGCGAGGAGCGCCGCGGAGAGGGCGGACGAGAGGGCCGAGGAGGCCGGCGCGGCGGCGAGCAGCGGGAGGAGCCTCGAGAGGAAGGGCGCCGGGGCGAACGACTGGGGCCAAAATGACGGCGAGAGGAAGGCGTGGGAGGCGAGGAACGCGAGGAGCGGCGGCGGGGGCGCGGGCGGGGAGGAGGATCCGGCTCCGGCAGCACCGGCGGGGAGGAGGCGCGCTAGGGCGAGGAGGGAGTGGAGGTGCGCCCGCGACGCGCGCTGCGGGGCGGACGACGCCGGCGCGGCGCCGCAGCGGGAGGAGAGCCAGGCGAGCTTGTCGGCGAGGAGGAGATCCGGGTGCGCCGCCACCAGGTCGCAGAGCTCGTTGAGCGCCTCCATGGGGTTCCGCGGCGGCAATGGCGGGGTCAGATCATGGGGGTGCTCGTCGCCGCTGCAGCAGATCGGGCTGGGGGTGGGGGTGGGGTGGGAGGAGGCGAGGCGATGGGGACAACGCGGAGAAGCCGAGACGGAGAGAGGACAGGAGGGAGGGGAGACTCCCCGTCCTTTTCCGACGCGAGAGTAATTCGCGGAACCGAGGGAAGGACAAAGGTAAGGGTAATTTGGGTGGCTTTTGTTAGTAATTTATGTTTTTGTTTATATTTTTTGGTTGACTCTGCTCCGCGAAATGTTGGGACAGGGTGAGGGGCCGAGCGCCGACCGGCCGAGAGCCTCGAGGAAAAAGATTTGAAAATATATTATTCGTTTATTTTTTTCAGAAATATATTGGATGTAATTTTTTATGTAAATATATCGTCGATATCACAGCACAGACAAACGATTTGATGTGTATCGTATGGAAATTGTGCGACGACGTGACTTCACAGGTTGAGAAGGCGAAATGGACACAATATCATTGGAGAGGAATGCGAAGATAAGACGGTATCGCTGAACCGTTACACGAAAATGACGATGAACCGTTATACGAAAATAACGATGGCGATGGATAGACGAGTTCGGGCGTAGTCTCGTGGTTTGGGGAGGCGAGACGGCAGGTGAGCCCGATATCGCGGGATTGGCGACGCGAGAGGGCTCCGCGGTCACGCAGATTGGCGACACGAGACGGCCGCCTAGGGGCCACGGCCAGGTGGGCCCACTGGTGTCGTGGGTTGGCGACGCGACACTGCCTCCTACGGGCACAATCGCTAGGAGGCCCATGTCCTTGGTCGCCTCGATAAACTTCGGCGATAGTGCGGTAGCGAAGGCCGTCTCGCCGTCAGTTACCATGTCAAGCCTGACGACCCACAAGAAGGTGTAGCCACTGCTGGCGAACCCCCATACGAACTCCATCAGCTGCTGGTTGCTCATCACGGCGATGCTACCATAGTTCATGTACACGACAGACCGGGCCGCGCTGCCGTCGAGCCAGCCGAGGCAGGCATTGTCCTCTCTCTAGCGGTTGGAGCCTAGTGTGTCGAGCGAGTCGCCGCCACCGCCGCCCGATGGCACGAGGCTCTTGATGAGCAGGCTAAGCAGGCCGACCGTGTAGACGGACGTCGATTCTAGCGTAGCGTGCAAGGTGTCGAGAGCTGGCTGCTCCAGATCATCGAAGATGCTGTAGATGATGGCGTCTATGTCCGCCGTCTGTCTCATAGAGCACGTAGTTGAGCATGGTTGTCGTCACGGTCGTCGTGCCGAGGAAGCTCGGGTAGTCCCCAATCCGTGCATGCTTGCTCATCCCAAATGCCCAGTCCACCGACATGTCCAAGAACCCGTTCGTCAGCTGCTCTATGTCTAATCGCCACGCCGCAGACGCAGCCATTATTTAGGAATTTTTGCATGTCATGCAATTGGATCGCCATGACGAAGAACCGACGTAGGAAGGAGATGATACCTTTGAGCGGAACGAGGCCCTTGTCGATGAAGAGGTGGTAGTGGTGGTAGCTGAGAGAGCCGTAGGCACTGGCCATCTCCACAGCAGTGTACACGGCACACCGAAAGCCTCCACGGCGTTGACGGCAAAGGTGAGGCTAGTGTTCATCACCACGCAGGTCACGGGGAGGCTCGCAAGGGCGTCGACGCCGTGGACATGGAGCAGGCGGCGGTGGTTGTCTCAGTGTTGACGAAGGTGATGTGGAAGCCCTTGCCATGGAGGATCTTGGCCATCTTCATCATCGACGTGACATGCCCCTGCGTCGAGAATGGCAAGCACACAGCACACGACGTGCGACGAATTCTCGTCGTTGTCGGCGGCCAGAGTGCTCGCACTACCCATGCACGTGCCTAGTCAGCTCTCAGAGAGGATCCATGAAAATGTCTGTGAATTGCTCATGATACAGATCGACTAAGCTGCTTTAAAAGACGAAGCAACCAGATGGTCTACCATTTATAGAGCTCGGCCATCACGCGATGTCACCCAGCGAGTCTGCCGACTCTATCGTCAGGGGCGGATCTAGAGCCCAGGTGGCAGCTCGGGGCGAGCCCATGTAGCCCGTTTAAGATATGTGGTGTTTAGCCTAAAAACTATGATCTCAATTAGAGAAAATGATGTCTAGGAAATGAAGATCAGAACTGTTTCGTGTACGAATGGGTAGCTCAGCTCGGGGCGCAGCCTCGTCCTGATCCGTCCTTGGTTGTCGTGGCCCCTTCTCGCGAGATCGCCCGGACCGGTGAGGCACGCGGTCTTACGACGCCACCCAGCGAGACCACCAGCACTATCGCGGTCCGTCCCCACGAGACCGCCTGGGTCGATGGGGCCCGTGATATCGCTTCACCAACCTGTGAGACTTCTGGTTCGCTCGTCCTGCGAGACCGTTATGATTGAGACGCTCTAGCTAATCCATAACACAACGGTAGTATATTGTTGTTATTTTCTTCAAAATTAGTTTTTTTAAAAAAATTGATAAAAAACATATATATTCAAATTTTATTCGGGCCTCGAGAGACAAGCAGGCAAGGCCAACGTGCAAATGCCAGGTTTTCTCTGTAACCAAAACGGGTTGCGTTTTGCGACTTGGTGAAAACACACAGCGGACAGTAGCTACGGTATTTCCATGGCAAATTTTCTAGTTTACGTTGTACACACCCCATTCATTGGCAAACACACATCCATATACGTGTCCGCTTAACATAAGCTCAAATAGATGGAAGCCAACGCTAAATCTTTAGAGGAGAATTGCCAATATATCACTATTTTTACCCCTAACTCTCTATAGCCATTATAAAAACGTGAATTGCAAAAGTTGCCACTAAAATTGTTGGTATCCTGTGTTTTCTATTTGCCATTGCCGTTTGTACCAATTGAACTAAGTAAAAAAGCAACGCAACTTGTTAAGACCATTTTGCCCTTTGGTTAGAGTGATCTTTTTCTTACCCCGAGTCATTCATGGCCAAATAAAACGTGCCTAGTCGGGCCGGCCCGAGCATATGTGTAATGTAGCTCGGCTCAACCTGACATGGCACGCTGGCCTGTGGGTCATGCCGGCACAGGCCGTTTGCCCGTGCCGTGCGTGGGCCAGCGTCTTAGCCCGTGGGCCGACACGACACAACTTTATTTATTGTAGCAAATACTATAGCAATGTATTGTTGTTTGCTTCTGCAGCCCATGGGCCAAAACAGTGCATAAAAACAATGTCCAACAGTGTAACGGCCTACCTCGGCCCATGAGCCGTAGCCGGACTCATGCCGACACGGCACGACACGGTCACCCTGTGGATCGTGCTTGGACCGAAGGCGGCACGTGGGCCGGCACAGCACGGCCCGCTACAGAAACCGTGCCTAACGGGCCGTGCCTTAACCGTGTTCGGACCGAACCATGTCGTACGACCCATCTGACCACCTCTACCCCGAGTCCCAGCCCTTCCCTCCTCCCCCCTTGATCTCTCCCCCTGAATCTCCAAATCCTCTCATTCTTTCCAAATCAAGCGCAAAATGAACCAAAAGCCAGTCGCAGTGAAAGAGCTGGTGGAGATGGATTTTGACGAGTAATCAGCAGGCGGCCAGCGACAAGCGCTGCGGCGGTCAGGTCGGCAGCAGCGGCAGCACCAGGCGACGGCTCGGGCAACACATCAGGCGGCGGCGGCAGCAGCAACAAACGCAAGAGGCAGCAGCAGCCGATGGCTTGGGTGGCAGCAACTATATTTCTATGTGACTATGTGTATTCATTTTAGATGTTGGTTGTCTTTTGGATGTGAGGATGTTGGACCTCAAACTAGTTGCTAATTGTTGTCTGGTTGAACTAGGTCGTATTAGTATAATATTCGTGCCAAATTTGATGTCATTAGGTTGACCACATTTTTTTCTTCCAGTGATGTAATACTCATGCCAAAATAATGTTAATCTTGCAATTTCATGACAAGGGCATTCTAGTCCTATTTTTTTTAATAAAAACAACCTTTTAACGTGTTAGCCAAAACTGTCAGTCCAATGACAGGTAGACTGGGTTCCAACGTTTTTTGTTGGCAAATATGCAATTACATTTTCTTATTGGCAGATTCACAATACCTGTTCAAACCAATGGCAAATATGCAATTGGCCCAATCTTTAGCCGGCATGAGTAATTATGTATTTGTTGATAAATTTCGTTCCACCACATATGAAAGCTATACGCAGGTCTAGATGGTCTATATCGCATCTAGAGATGACGGGTTATCATCTAGTTTAGAGCCTGAACCTATAAGCCACTCATGTCATCACTTCTCTGCTAGTTGCTGTCATGGACCTTGCTTCCACTTCTCTCTGGCCCATGACTCTACGCAAGTGGCTTGCACCTGTCGTAGTGTCGCTAGTTCTCTAATATTCCATGGATCATGTTAAACATATATACATGTGTGTCAAAAATATACCGATAGTATATTGTATGGTACTGTTAATAGCAAAATTTGGCAAAATAATTGGAGTCAAAGAACAGATCGAGGCGGATTGGCGGGAGAAAGAGTTGTTACCAAATTTGACTGCGCATCAGCTGAAGGGTTGTATCAGCCGATACAGAGTCGGACTCGGCTAGCCGATATAGACAACGCAGCCGATACAACTAGTTTCGAGTTCAAGTTAGGCTTGGATTGAGGATTTAAAGTTATTGCCAAATAAGGATAGAGTCTATTAAATGCAATTGTATTTATTAAATAGGAATATTAATGAGTTATATTCATTAGAGATATCTTAATAGAAATTCAACTAAGGTACTTATTCATATGTTTTTGTAATTTAGGAGTTTGAGTTGTGTCCAGCATGGACAAGTTTGTATATTTGGGTATAAGTAGATGCCCAAGGTCTTGTAAAAGAGAAAAAATAACAGTTCAATATATATTTTTGGCACATCGCCACCCTAGTTATCTAGGTTTTTTTCATCTCGTGAGTTCTTGTTTCGAGTTAGGTTGCATCGGCTTCGATCTCCGACAAGGGGTAAGACTTGGCATGGCGGTTTGTATCAGCGGGATTAGTGCTTACATCATTTCGACACTCTAATCTAAGTGATGTATCGTGATGTATCTGCCTATTTATCATATATTTTAATTAATCTAAATCGATAGCTCTGTTTACCTGTATCGGCTAAGTCTTTTTCAGGGTTTTGTTGATATCGATTAAATCGTTTATCGATCTAAATTAGCTAAGGTATCCACCACACTGAAAATCAGTCAAAGACTTAATTGTTTAGATTTTATGCTTTTTTTATACTTAATGTTGCATCAATTAAGTTTGACCTACTAAGTCAGTATTAGAATAATAAAAGCTAACCTGTCTTGGATTGCCAATAAGAGTAGTATCGAGGTTTTAGCCGATCTTACCTGTTATAACTTTTTTCTCTAAGTCATATGATTTACTTTGCTTAATTGGTTATATTTATCATCTTATTTAGGTTTAGCAATCCTTTAAATATACTAAGATTATTATTAATTTCGTACTGTCTCGACTAAGTCTGATTTGTTGAGGTTATAATTAGATTTAATCAAAGTTGATACTATATCGGAGTTTGAGCTGATATGTTATCTAATTGCCTAAGTTCTTTTATCGACTATGATCTAAGTCTATATAATTGGTAATTTGTTTAATCTTGGTTATAAACAATTAATACTGTCTTGGTTAGGTCCGATCTATCGTAATTGCTTGTAGCTAAAAGAAAGATTAAATTAGCAATTACATGTTATTTATATCTATAGTCGATCATGATTGTTTTGGGTCTAATCTTCAACATATGTATATTGTATAGTTATTTAGATCATATAATTATAATAAATTAACTTTAATAATCTTAATTTTATGCAGCATCGATTGTGTTTAACCTATAGGATTGATTTTGTTAAGGAAAAGTTATTTATGGTTATATTTAATTTAAATCTAGTTTATGAATAGTATCTTCTACCTTACAACCTATTCAACTTGATCGCACCGGCTAGGTTATCATGATACGTCGATCGACCGATACTCGACTTGATCGTATCAGCTAGGTTATCACGATACGTCATCGGCCTATCGACCGATCGACTATCATTTTCTAATGTTTACCATGTTTACCATGTCTTGTTGGTTGTAGGATCAAATCAACTTACACGTCCATGTTTTTCACAGTGTTTTTATCTGTATTGGAACTAAACAAAACTCTCAGGACGCTGTGTTTTCACATCGACATGTACATCGTCTGATTAGACCATGAGTCACCGTCTGTCAGTGTCTATCTGACCGTGAGTTGTAAAGTAGATCTTGTTAGGCCTTGTTTAGTTATCTGTCAAAAACTTTACACCCTGTCACATCAAAAGTTTGGACACATAAATAAAGTATTAAATATAGGAAAAAAATAACTAATTGCATAGTTTGTATGTAATTTATGAGACGAATCTTTTAAGCCTAATTAGACTATGATTTGACAATAAAGTGCTACAGTAAACTTATGCTAATGACGAATTAATTAGGCTTAATAAATTCGTCTCGTCGTTTACAGACGAATTCTGTAATTTGTTTTGTTATTAGTCTATATTTAATACTTCAAATGTGTGTCCAAACATTGATGTGACATTTTTTTACAAAACTTTACACCAGCAACTTTACACCAGCTAGACCAAGCCTTAGTTTCATTGTATCATCGATGCCCTAAATAGAACATTTATTCCAAGTAATTTCAGTAGCAAATTGATCCTTTGAACCTGAAAAATAAATCGGTAGATCTTCTCTACCGCAATTTTTATTTAAGGGGGAGAAACACACTTTAAAAAATGGTTACAGTTCTACCACATATATTCTTTTAATTCCTTTTTATCTGAGACCCTAAAAAAGATAAACAAAGGAAGCCAAATTGCAGCGGGGATTCTCCTATTGCAACTTAGAGGAAGCCAAAGCAGCAAAGCTCGTTCTCATCGACTTAAACTTGGGTTTTGAACTTTGAAAAGGCTGATCTCCGGCGTTGATGCCACCTCTTTGTTTGTATTTTTTGCCGTCTTAGCTCTTCATTAACTGATATACACAATTACACAAATAAACACGTCAACTGCTGTAAGCCTGTAATTGCAGTAAGCTTCCCTACGGAAAATATGCAGTAATTTACAGCATTTCCGTTGACAATAGATTTCGCTCACCATGAATATTGGGATGAATCTTAAGGGGTAAAAAAGAAGAATATAAGTATGCCAGTATGGCGCTGGCCAATCCACATGTATCTTTCAACCCACCCTAGTTCAACTAAAATGAACTAAATCTCTCACTTTAGGGTACCCTCAGATAAAATGCACCCATCCGTACTCGGTACTCATGAATTGCTAATACCGGCTGCCTTCACAAAGAATTTTGCACTATATTTTCTATGAATGGTTGCTATACTGGATTCAACAACCAGATGAAAAGCTTACATGTTGCAGCAGCCAAAATTGATCTACAGAAAAAAAATGGAACAGGAGCTCCCTCGGTTCGGCACCAAAACTTGCAGAGGTGGTGAGGCGAGCAACCAACAGGTCAATCGGTAAAGGGAGAAAGAACACAAAAAAGAGACGGCTCGTCAGTCATCTTACTTTCTTCGTTTTGCCACACTCATGGCCTATCTACAGTAAACCATCGGATGATAAACTGTGAACAAGGCTTTGTTATCGTACTTCTCCCCGTAAATCATCTCTCTTTCTTCGGCCAAACCCACATCTACAGAAGTACTCAGCAACTGGCCCCTGGTCCCCAGCAACCCAAGGATGCTCAGCTACAGCCTGCAGGGTGATACGATTTGCTGGATCTGCAAGACAACCACGTGTGGAAACACAGAGAATGTTCATTAGTAGAATAATATATCTGGCCCTCAAGACTCAAAATGTGCCAGAATCACAAGGGGGTGAAACATTTTTTTCTGAAAAAAAGAACCTTTGCAGAGAAGCTTTTCCAGCAAATCAGCAAGTTGGGGGTTCATGTTGTCAGGTATTTGCACTGGATCATTGACAATCTGTTCCACAGCAATGTCTTGAATGAGTTAAATGAAAAGGTAAAGCAAAAGGAAATGGAAGGGATATATTTTTGTACCTTATCATAAGTTTCCTGTAAGGTATCTCCTAGAAATGGATAGTGACCAGAAATCATACAATACAGAGTAACGCCAACTGCCCAAGTATCAGCTGCCCGACCATGGTAGGCTGAACCTGAAATTGAATTAGATCGAAAGGTTGGTCATATTTAGCCAGCCTGCAACAATGGCCAAAGACTATATGTTGCGATTGGAGCCAACGGCAAAAGAATCGTGGTCTTTGCCTTTTTAGTTTTTAATCATTGGCACAACATTCATAACCATGCTTTGGCCACTTCTTTTTTTTTAAGAAAACGCAGGAGAGCTGCGCTTCATTTCATTAAGGAAAAACAAACCACCCATACAACCAAGGGCTCACAAGCCCTTCACACACCCCAAAACAGCATCACACATTCTTTGGCCGCTTAAAGTTGCAGTATCTAAGTAATTCGTTTGTCATATTCTAAATCTAAATTGCATATTTATGTTAAGACTCATTCCGTTTGCTGTTGGGTTTTCTGTCAACAACAGATTACTTTATCTGCTATTCTGCAATCAAGTAAAAGGGGAACATCTACAGCTGCTGTCTATCTAACAATTGTTGCACTTCATACAGATAATTTGGTGACTGACTATTCTGCACGCAATAAATACAACTCAAATATAAAAGGTAGGCAGTTGTACCTTGACAGCATTCTGGTGCAGTGAAAACAGGAGTACCTGGAGACCTCCAAAGAAGATCATCATCATCCTGCAATACAATCACATAACACTTTATCGGTAAAGCACTAAGCTATTAGACTCCACAATTAGACGAAGAAATTACCTAAAAAAACTTACATGTTATAGGCATTTCTACATTAGCATACAATAAAAGATCAAGTAGATCATGTATCAAGTTAAAGATAATCAAATGTTGCATGAAACCATCCTGTTTTACTATATAAAGTCATGGCCTGACTTAACTAAAAAAGGTGGCATGCAATCATCCACTTGAGTAATCTTAAAAATATTCAGGATGGAAGGAAATGGACAATATCTTTTGAGGTTTTTGAATAAAAAAATACTTGTCTTAGAAATAAAGTCCCAAAATTGCATTTTTGATAGACAGTCTACAGTTGATGCACACAATTTTCTGGGGGTCCATTCAACTGAAAGCCCTTTATGCCATGACAAGGAAAATAGCATTCATTACAATACAGAGGATAAAGGCCCACCTCAAAAATCTGACTAACACTGAAATCCCCTATCTTCACACTGCCAGTGCTTGTGACCAACAGATTGTCTGGTTTAATATCACCATGAATAATATTCTGCGTATAATGACAGGAAGCATTCAGTGATATGATGAGTTAGGAAGCACATAACATAGTGCAAACTGCATAACGTAGAGCAACGTGTGACTAGAACAACATGTATCTGATTGTAGTATAAAAGTATGCACATATTGGGGAAATAGAAACATCAACAAGAGCCTGCTTAAGAAGTAATGAATTGCCAGGTGTTAATGAATCATGTCACAAGTAAATTGTTACCAAGATACATGATGCACATAAGAGCATGGATAAATTAAGATTTCTTGTATGCACCAAGTTTTTGGTGCACTATGCATATCACTATCCTAATGATTGTAGTTTAACTAGTATCATATTTCTAGCTAAATTTAACCAGAAAACTATGTATGAACTCAATTTCCAATATGATCAAACAGTGGATGAGAGAAGAAATGTGTGTGTAAGCTCAAATAATCCTAATCTAGAACTAGAATGGGATTTAAGCTTTTCTTTATGAGACCATAACCATTCAAATAGTACCAGTTAGCAAAAAAAGTTGACATAAGCAAATGCAATAATTACCTCAAAGACAGAAAGTTAAGTAGCTAGAGGAACATGAAAAGTAGCATGCAATAGAACTTCAGCCCACAAGCATAGACTAATAAGACTAGTAAAAATAATAATTTCTGAGAACTTCACAGTAGATCTCAGCTTCTGCTCAACCTGGTCACCGATTTAACTAAGTTTAAGTAAGACTTTTTTAGAAAATGTGGAAGTTAAAATATGTTGCTTACATTAATCTGCACAATACAAACTTGAAGCAGCTTAAATATATTTGTACAGAGAAACTAACATTATATGACCAGTTGATACGACTGCTAATGGAACACACTGGCAAATTGATTTTACCATGAATAGTTTGATTCATATACTGTGTTTATAGGCTGTAGATCCTGATATATGGCACGGCATTCACCACAGTTAGTGAATGAAATTTGAATCTTACATGAGAATGAAGATACATAAGACCAGAGATTATGTCGCGCAAGTAATTTCTGGAGGTAGCTTCTCCTAAACCATTGTCACAGACCATTTTTCCTTCAACATACTCAAGAACTGGCAATACCAATGGAAAATGTCAGGTAGAATAATATGAAGCATTAAATAAAGATGCTCAAAAGTTAGCAAGAAAATCTCATGCTACAGTTAAACAAAAGGGAACTAAATTTTAAAAAACAAAATGAGAATGTCATTACATACCCATGTAGAATTTATCTGCATTTGGGTCATCAATCACTTCAATGAGATTTACTATATTAGGATGATCCAACATTTTCATGATGGATACCTGTCACCAATACAAAAGGTGATGCCATCAGATAATTGAAACGTTAAATAGTAAATAGAGATTCTGTAAGCAAGCAAAGTTTATTCCAGTTATTTTATCGTGTTCATGTCCTGAACAGAGCAAAATCAGTAAGCACACTCAACTTGTGCATTGGGCATGGACATGTGCAGTATCGCGTGGTTACTGTTAACATGGGTGTATAGACTAGATTGATTTGCTAGCTATTTATATAATCTTGAGTGATAAACTCCTTCAAGGTCAAGCCATCCTGTAAATAAGGATGTATGTCCATACGTTAAGGAATGACAAAGAGTTAATAGTCTATCCCTAATGTTCAATTGTTCATCATCTAAGTTTAAGTTCCCCCCTCATCTCTAGCAGCGATCTCCGCCCCAGCTATCCTCTGATGGTGTTTACCCACCATGATTTCGGACCATGACAACTTGGTTACTATGTATGTGGTTGGTCCAATAGTGTCAGTGTTATGGTAGCGATGCATCCTCAAAGCGCACAACCAAGGTTATCATACCAAGCCCAGCCCAATAGTTTGACCAAAAAGGAACTGAAGTGAGCCTCCCAGTAGTCTGGGCTTCCTTAGAGGATTCTTAATCTCATCCATTTTGAACAGGAGAAACCCTGTTTGAACTGGCTAGTTTAAGAGTGAACAAGCAACATGAGCCAGACGATATAACCCAGCTTAAGAAATAGCAAAAAATAATGCACAGGGTGGATCCACCAGGGCTCAAATATAGCACCTATTGCATGCATTGTGCATGAACTAAGTTGGGCTTGTTGGTTTGTTGTATATTGTACTGAGAAACTTATCTAAGTCCATATTGAGTGCAAGAGCGATGCTAATTAGTAATCATCACATTTACAGATTACTCATTTAAATAGAATGTGCAGTTCAGCCACTGACCCAAATCTTAACTGGGCCAAGGGCTGAATGGGTCTGGAAACCATGCGCAGCACTACTTTTCCAGGCTACTTAAGTTGTGTCATGAGAAACAAAAAAAAAATGAAAAAAACATGTATTACTATGACAAATAAACTGATAAAGTTACTCACTTCCCGAAGAACATCTGTCATGGCAGTTTCTGATCGCACAACACGCACTTTCATCATGTAAGATTTATTCAAAACCTACAATAGAAGGGCAAAGGCTACAGTTCCATCAGTTAGATGCCGACGCTGTGCACGCAACATAAATGTAACCTTGTAACCATAAGAATAATGGAGCTGAACAAGTAAAACTAACTACTCGGACTAGCAGCTAGTTATTAATGAGTTCAGACGCAAGAATAAAAAATCAGTAACTAACATAAAGAAATCAGCACATAAGGACAGAGAAAAAACCCTACCTTTACTGCATATAGATTTCCATCTTTCATGCTTCGGTATAAGACCTTTAAGAAAAAAAATTGATTTAGACATTTATCGTGCGAAGTCACTTAATAGCACACTTTGAGCTATCTTACCACTTTGCCATAGCTTCCAGCACCAATCTTTCCCAGGTGGACATATTGGTTAACCATCTTGCTGCCATTTTCATCCTAAATGTGCCGAACGGAAAATGTTATTGTATTGTTCAATACAAAAAAGTAAAAGATTGCATACAACTCTATAGCCCTTTGCCACACTTGCAAAGGTCACGACAACACTGATTGAAACAGTAGATCATCTGAGCATGGTCTTAAACAATTCAAGTTTACATCTTATATGTATAATACAAAATATGTTTTAACCAATCATTTATAACATGATTGTATTTTTCTATAATAAGTTAAACATTGTTACTCTACTAAATAATATAATGACAAGGATAGATTAATTACCGATCATTCCAAAATCGTATACTACATAGCAAAAACCAAATAATCTAGACTTTCCATGTTCGGTTAGTGGGCCTCAGGTTGTCACTTTCCTAGCAGGAGGTCCCACATTCTAATCCTAGCAGACACAAAATTAGGACAAACGGCAGTTATTCTACAAGGATGGATTAATTATTAATTGTTCCAAAAGGAAAGTGGCATAATGCGCGGCATTAGCATTGATGTTGTCGCAGAAGATGCCACGTTCAAAACCTAGCAGAGGCGCCAAAATTTGCATGCCTGCATGGTGGAGATCCAACACTCGAACAAGACTGAACTACGACCTTTACCTATTTCGCAGTCAAACTGCTGGGCTAATCTTGTCTCTAAAACAATGGTCCATGTGACAGTTTCTCATGCACGGGCTAGCTTGTAAAAGAAGTCTGCACTAGATAAGACTAAACCTCCATACATGGGCATAAAAATGGAAATGAAAATAGAATAACAGTGATAAAGAATTCAAATGTAAGAGGATGGTACCTCTGAGCGAAATACTTTTTTAGTCTCCTTAACTAGGCTTTCTCTACATGCAAAGCCATTCTGAGCTCTTGACAGTATAATATCTTCAGATCTCTTCCTTGGCTGCCCATCATCACTTCCATAAAGATGATCAGGATCATCTCCATCATAGAAGCTTCTGTCAGGGTCATCGCCATTGTAGAAGCTTCTGTCAAGATCATCCCTATCGTAGAAGCTATTATCAGGATCATTTCCAGTGTAGAATCTTCCATCAGGATCTTCAGCAGACTTATGGTTCAACAAATCTTCAGATAGGATGCCATCAGCATCGCGAGGTCGACTTACAGACACCCTGGGCTTCCTTAAAAAGCCAAAACAACTACAGCAGCCCATGTCGGTAAGGTCAGCCATTCAGACCAAGTAGGCACCAGGAACCCTAGCAGAACAAAACAGGTAAAGTAATAAGAAACACATCAGCGTAGGAATTGAGAAATATGTCGAGTTAATATGGTTTGGCGCGTAGCTATCACAACAAAAATGGGAAGTGCCTAGTCCTCTTCTGCCTTCTTTAGGATCATTGGGCTATCACAACACCAACATATTGTACCAGATCACAGTAAAACAACAGGTGCCTCACAAAGAAGTCAAAACTACATAACAACTTCCATACAGAAAACTGATAGTGAAACTAGAAAAACAAACTCCTCGCGGGAAAACTCAGTTGATCACAAATTTTAGTATAGTCAAACTTAAGGGCGGTAAACACAACCCTAGGATTTCACATCAGATGAACACGGAAATGAAAGCACCCAAGCAACACGACTACGCAGGTATCTCCCCCTTACCACCACACGCGGGCCAAAAGCGTCAGCTTCACAAAGCCAATCAGATGACCAGATCCCGGTTGATCCTAGGGAAGAACAGAACAATCACCAAATCACCCAGCCTACTCCCCCCCGGGACCAACGCCTTCCCTACCCTACTGACCCAATCCCCGCACCCAGCGAGCATGAATGTACGACGGGGGCAGATCGGGCGAACCTCGTCGTGGCAGGGACTCCTCGGCGGCTGCGTCGCTCCTGCTCCTGCCCCCTGCGAGCTGCGGCTGCGGCTGCGTCGCGCTGGGTCTCCTCGTCGCGGTTTTGGGGGTTTGGATGGGAGAGGGGAGGGAGGGAGACCGGGGCGGGGTGGCAAGCAAAGCGGAGCGAAGGTGGGGCCGCGGGGTGGGCGGGCGAAGGGCGCACGCTATGCGGGTGCCGCACGCGACGCGAGCGAGGCTTCGGCTTTTGGAGGTTTGGGCGTTTGGCGGCCGGCGCCGCGGGGCGCGGGCGCGGGCGCGGGCACGCGGGGTGCGTTGGGAACGTGGGGGCGTCGCCGTCGCTGTTGGACGGTTAGGGATGGGAGTTGGGGGATCGCGCTGCCTCTGCCGATACCTACCAGGCTGGAGTACCAAGCTACACGGGCGGGCTGAGGGGGGTTTGTTAGCGGAGATCGCACTGAGAGGGACTGGCTGCTCTGCTTTTTATTTTTTTATTCGTTTTTTTTTGGCTCTGCCTATGCCTAGTCTGTTTTTTTTTTCTTTTTAGTTTTGGCCGGTGGTTTCATTCGTGGTATGTTGGAGACTCCCGACCTAGGGAAGAACTCGCAGTTCCGTAGCGACAGTTCAACACTACTCCAGTACTACGGCCCACACTGACATACGAGGCATTGGACTAAGGGCTTTCGCAGTACATCACCGTGACATTTGGTGCCGAGGCGTTAGCCAAGGCTTTGGGCTGCCACGTTTGTTGTTGTCTCGCTCCTGTGAAGATTGTCGGCATCCAACGATGATGCGTGAACCTCATCAGGTTTTGTCAGGATGAGGCCCCATGATGGATGAAGCGATACGTTGTGGAGGTCGTGCCCCCGCGACGCGGCAAGGCCCCCACACCCCCCACCAGCCCTGGTGAGCAGTTCAGAGAATAAAAAGAACAAAAATGATGAGGTAGAGAAAGAGAAACCTTATATCAGTGTCAACGATAAAACATATCTCTTATATATGGGTTTGTAAAATATGACAATATCATATACCCAATAATATACGGGAAGATATCTTTTATTGAAGAAAATATAACAGATATTAAAGAAAATCATTTTCTCAAAATATAAGAAATCAGAGTTATGCTCGGAGAAGATAAGGTCTCCTTATATCCGTATCCTATCTAGCTTTTATTAGTTCTACTTGAAGAGGAATATGATCTCTGTTATATATATAGAAGACCCCCTTATTTAAGAAGAGGCATCGAATAACAAGTCATAGCCAAGGTCACACCTAGAAGCAATCTGGAGGAAGTCAGCGCCATACTCGTTGAATAGATCTCGTCGGACCATTCTCGACAGGTTCTCATCAGCGATCTAGCGTAGCCATCTAGTTCCCCATTGTAATCTGTGTGGTATTTCCATCCATAAATACATATAAATTAGAGTAGAGCTATTACCCTTTTAGCAGACCTGAATCAATATAAATTCTTGTCCCTTGTCTCCTTGATCCAATATTGCGTGTACCCTGGTTCCAACAATTCCCATACTTTACAAATATCGTCTTCGTGTATAGCCTATCGACACTTTCCATCACCATCACCTGCGTCGCTATCGCATTCGCCTCACTGGTGTCGCCAAGGTGCGGAGAACATGGCAACGATTGAAAGTGCATCTAGATCCCTTGTGGGCTTTTGTGATAAATGACAATGCATATTAGAGAACTAATCAAGTTGATCAAGATAAGTGCAGGTATTAGTCCCACATATTGTCGATACAAGAAGAACGAGACCCCTACAATTCAATGTGAAGCGGTAATCAACTCAAGGCGATTTGAATTTATTCTTGTTTTAAATTTGAGTCATAGGAAAAGCCACACTATTAAGAGGGGCTCATGTCGATGACTTGCATTGTGTCCAAGTGCTCTAGGGTGACCTTGATCTATTTAGACAGAGACACAATGCACCACACTCACTAAAAGGAAAAATAGGAGTTGTTTTTTCTTTCTCCACGCCTTGACAGAAGTCCTAGACCGGAAGTTTAGGTCTGAACTTCTGGTGTTCAAATCCGTGAGTAATGGCTAGTTGCGGGGATGGACGAATATTTAACCCCATCCATCCTCATCTTGAGGGGTGGGCTGGCACACATTTCAACACCTCTCTCCATAGCTTCTCTAGGGTTTCTAGCCTCTCCCACCTTGATTCTTGAGCCAAAAATCTTGTGGGTGAAGGGAATTTAATCGTTGAGAGATGGGGAGGTAGGGTTGTTGGTTGAGCACTTGGATCGATGTTGGGGATTTGTCAACGCACTTATTTCTCTTGGTGATTTTCTACCTAGATGGCTAGGCGTCGCCCGCGATAATTCAAATTTGTGTGGATTGCCTGGAAAGTTTGTAAGGTTTGCCTCCCCGCCATAAGGAAAGAGGTAAGTTGTGAGTAAAACCGAGCTAATATCTAGGGGTTTGCTTGATAGAGAAAGCTTCACCTAAGGAAGGTGAGGGTTGTCCGTCCTTGAATCTTGGTGGTTGGGAGCAAACCCATTAATCCTTGGTGTTTGCTTGGAGATCGAAGCTTTTCCTTGGTTAGTAGCTTTGAGAGGCAAGGGATTGAATGCGATTCGGCTCTTAAGAGCTCCTCAACGGAGAGTATGATTGTAAAATCTAAACTTCGGTGAAAAATCTTGTGTCCCCTTCAGTCGTGCTTGTTTCTCTTGTGAGTTTACCTCCACACCTCACTCTTGTTGCACACATTACCCCTGAGTTTGTTCTCCGCGCAGAAATAGCCTTAGGGGACCTGAAGTTTCGGTCCCAAGTACCTGAAGTTCAGCTCTTTTGAACTTGAAGTTCAGGTCCCAAAGACCTGAAGTTCCAGTCTATTTAATTCCGCTACGAGTGTTTTTTAGGATCTATTCATCCTCCTCTAGGCGACATCTAGCACCTTTCAACAATGACCTCGAGCACTCCAAATCTGGCACCTAGGAGTCCTCCTCGTCATCGCCTTCTTGCTGACGAGCCACCTAGCCCGTCATCACCGCCCACCCCGTCGTTAGGCTCGTTCTCGCTCCCGCCACCCATTGCCCTCGCCAGATCTGTTGGGGAGAGAGAGAGAGAGAAAGGGAGAGGCGCACGTGGTGGGTGAGTGGCATAGGCGGAGGGGGAAAGGGAGAGCGGCGACGGTGGGTTGAGTGGCATCGACAGTGGGGGACAAGGAGAACGACACTGTCGAGCTACCGTCGCGGCCACCACGTTTTCTCCCAGGCGGAGTTGGTGGTAAGGGAAAGGGAGAGCGGCGCCAGTGGTAGAGCGAGCGGCGTTGGTGGAGGGAGGAAGGGGGAACGACGCCGACGCCGACTGTAGGGGAGAGGGGTGAGGGAGATGGGGTTTGATTTTATATTTGTTTTTAATTTTTAGGATGTCCAGTGCAAAAAATTAAAGTTTCCTTCAAATTAATAGAATATGAGGACTAAAATATAAAATAATAGGGGCTGACATGCTAAATTAAATATACCCCTTGAGCCACTTTGCACTATGGGAGAGGGGGTGTAGTCTCAGGTCATATGGTCATATGGCACGTTATCTCTCCTTTAGAGACATTCGTGTCTTGCACTATGTGTGCCCTAAGGCCATTCAAGATGCCTAGAGTGACACATAGGCTAAGGCCATAAGTTTGAATTTGGTTTTTCTCACAGTGCATAGTACCTTTAGGCATGGATTGTGAAAACTCATTTTTGAAAATTTTGAAAACCACTTTCAGACTTTTCTGAAATCACAAGAGAGCCATTTTATTTTTGGATTTTCCAAAAAGTACTTTTGGAAACTTTCGAAAATCAGTAGAGAAGAAACTGCACTTTCAGATATTTCCGAAAACTCTGTTCAGAAACTTCCAAAAAAACACTTGTACCTTTTTCGCCAACTTAAACCTTTCAGAAACTTCCGAAATGCACTTTTAGAAATTTCTGTACTAATTTTCGCAAGCCTATACGTTTTGGAAACTTCCACAAATACATCTCAAAATCACCCATGCACAAAACTGAAAGGACCTTAAAGTCGCCTAGAGGGGGTGAATAGGCGTTTAAAACTTTTAAGTGAATGTAAAAGCAGTACTTTTTAAGAAATCCGAAAATGCCTTTTTAATAATTCCGAAAATCACAGAGCAAGTAAAATACACTAAGTAAACTAGATCTAGTAAGCTAAAGTACGAAGAACAAGCACAAATAGCAACTAGACAAGTAGAGGCACAAGTAAGCAGATCTAGAGGAGGAAGAGAGGGATATCACCGGGATTCTTGTAAGACGATGTGTTCCCGAAATTCAAATCCTTAAGTGGATTCTACTCTTCGTTGAGGAGCTCACAATTAGCCGGGTCTCTTCCAACCCTATCCTCGTGAGGTTGCATATATAGACTCCTCCTTCCACTAAGGATATCTCTTCCCTTTCGGAGGTGAGATCCGACCTTCACAAACTCTCTTGGCACACCACAAACGAATCGGTGTCTCGAGGTTGACTCCTAGCCATCTAGGTGTCATCAATCACCAAGAGTAACAAACACAACAAAGATTTCTTGGGAATGAAACGAGTGCTCAATAAATCTTCACGAAGTCAACACCAAGCACTCAAACAAACTCAAATCAACCACTCTCTCTCTCTCACACACATGAAATCCAAGCTTGTAGATCGATGGAGAGAAAGAAGTGAGGAAATAATGCTTAAAAGTGAATCTCAAGAAAAGCAAGCTAAGGACATAAAATATGCAATGAAGCCAGCAACCCTAGCTTGTGAGTGGAAAGGGCTATTTATAGCCACACCCTCAGATCTGCCCATCGGGGACAAAGATTCTATTTTTCAAAAATTCTTGAAGTGATTATCAAAAATATCCAAAAATCACCAGAGAGCAAAATCAACTTTCAAAACTTTCTACAGTGATTTTTAGAATTTGCTATAGTACTTTCGGATTTTTTCGAAAAGTGTACAATTTCAGCACGAGCACATCAAAAAACTGGGCAAAATAGTATTTCGGAAAATTCCAAAAATATTTTGGAAAAATCCAAAAATCACAAGAGAGCAATTTGTAGTTTTAGAAATTTACTAAAAGCACTTTCAGAAGTTTTCGAAAATCACCAGAGAGCAATTTGCTGGCCATATCAATTTCAGAAATTTTTGAAAAACACTTTTGAAAGTTTCCAAAAATCACCAAAGAGCTTTTTCCATGGCGCGACTTTTCAGAAGTTTCTGAAAATCATTTAAACACTTTAACAAAGATTTTGAGCACCAAACTCATTCCTAGACATTAAGGCAACATCCCCCTTAATAGTACAGATTTCCTGTCGACTCAAGAGCAAATAGAAAGACTATACCAATATGAATATCTTTACACCATTTTCTTTCTTTGCCTTGATCAATGCTAATATAGAATTTGGCTTGATGTTCATCAAGGAATCATGTCCTTTTGATCTTTCGACATTTCATCTTGCGCTTTTTCTTCACCAAGGGTTGATCCTCGGCAACTTGTGACATCCTATGGCCTCGATTGGTTCGTCGGTATTCGGCCAAGCACTTGCTCCTTCAACACTACGTCAAGTCCTTCGGTGCCAAGCCTCCCCTTGCCCTTCTCCCATGCATGGTCCGCCGCGTAGCCAAGTCTTGCTAACCATTCACCGCATCGTGCCATCTTCCGTCACTTGTAGCCTTGGATCACAATGGAACCTCGTTATATTACATCTTCTTATTCATCATCTTCGTCGGTTCTTCAGCGGACTAATCCTTGCTTATACACTCAATAGGCGCATTAGTCCCTTAATCGTTTGTCATCAATTAACCAAAACCCACTAGGGGGCATAGATGATCTTTCATAAACCAAGAATGAGAAACACTTCAACAAAGATTTTGAGCACCTAACTCATTCCTAGACATCATGGCAATATCACCATAAATAGTATGGCTTTCCTATCGGCACAACCAAAGAAAAAAATTACATTTTATCATTTGAGTTTTGCCGCATTTCATCCTTTTTGCAGCATGAACAGGGTTTGCCTTGAACATCACCTCGTAGAGAACTATCATTCCTTTACTTATTCTCAAATAAGTCGTTAATCCTCACTAGGGACCTAGATGCACTTTCAACGGTGACAGACATTTGACATGGCATATTGAGTCCATACAGCAGCTAGGCACACTGTGAATGACCTAATAACACTTGGAAGGCCCAAGGCATGCACGCATGGTCAACAGTCCCACTAGTAGCATGACTTCGCCTCACTTTCCTTCACACAGTTTGGCGTCTTAGGACATGCTCAATGTATAAGGCTTAAGTTGGTCTTAAGGTAGGTCCCGTTGATGTCATCTTCACAATGTATATGTAAAAGTGGGTATTGAAGTGGACCCCATATTTTGAGAGAGAGAGAGAGTAGAGTATGAGGAGAAAGATATCAAGGATAGATTGTTTATTCCATATGGCCAATCCTTACACATCCAAGGCAGTTGGGCGGTAGCTAGCAACAAGCAGACTGCTGTGCTACTAAGAGCATCTCGAAGAGAGAACCAAAACTTGTCCCTAAACTAAATTTTAAGAATGAAGTCTAAAAATCAATGCTCCAACAGGTAACTAAAACCATTCCCAACTTTACCTCACTCCTAATACCAATGCCAAAGCGAGCCAGAATTGAGGTAACGCTCTATGCTCCCAATCCACGTCTCGCACGACAATAATCGGCCCCTGTGTCATTTTCTTCACCAACTCCCCAATCCCTCGCGCGCCTAGATCCTCATGCCACCGCAAGCCGTCGTCGGTCTGCTTTTCTGCCTCCTTGTATCTCGCTTGGTATGGGCGGCGCCGCTCCTCCGCGATTTGTGACCTTGTGCTCTGTCCATGGTGCAGGGTCCCATAGATCCAGCGCAACGTTGATCCCTCCGTCGACTGTGCCTTCACCGCAGGGCACTGCTCCTCCTTTCGTTGGCCGCCTCTGCCCTTTCTGCCGCAGGATGCCATTTTTGCCCCATCCGGTCCATGGTGCACTACACGTCCCCTTGTCTGGCATCGCCTCAGCTCCATATGTGGCCATGTAGGCATATTTTTTGTGTCGAAGCTGAGGCTTTCCCTCCATCGTGGGCATGTCGTTTCTCTTGGACCTAGCGCATGCGCCTAAAGAAAGTCCAATGCATGGTGTCACCTCCGTCAAGGGCACTTTCCTTTCGTCCAGGTTGTTGGATCCCCTCCATCGACGGTCAACGTGCCTGTCCCGTTAGTAAACAACAATCCTCTTTACAACAACAATGCTCGTTGAATGATGGCAACAATTCTTGACTAATTTAGCTGATTGCTTATTTACGAGTAGAAAAGAGCGTATCAAATTCTAATTGCAAAAGAAAGTGAAAACAATTCGCCAGGTACTACATCCTATTCTGCTTTAGTAGCATAGTCTTGTTTTTTGAGGAATTGAGGGCAACATTCCAATATGCTATGTCGGAAATTGGAACCTAGCCATGTTTATGTTGTACAGGGGGTGAGGCAGATTTGTTAACACCAGAATTTGGTAAGGTTCTTGTAGATTCAGTTAAGAAAAGAGAACGATCAACCAATGGAAGTTTATCTAGAAGAGACCGAGTTCAAGAAGAAATCATGAAGACCATGGTATGACAATTTAATTCTATCTATTAACTTTCCTTTTATGTTTAATAAGGTTTGTCTAGTGTCCGATCAGGACTTGTATCTTTCTTTTTGTCTTTAGAAAATTGGTGTCGTGTCTGATTAGGAGTTGTATCAACCCGAAGGTATATATATGTACACCCGTGGTCTTTGTAATTTATCTCCAAAAATCAATACAACTTTCGGCGTATCGCCACTCTTTTATTTCGGCAAGTTCTTAGTTTCAAGTTGGGCTGCATTGGTCGAGTTCGATCTCTAGCAAGAAAGTATGTTCCCTCAACTTCGCTTGTATCGGCATGGTTAGAACTTTCTCGGTTAAGTCTGATATTCTGTTTAGGTCGATGCAAGCTTTGCCTATCTGATATATTGGTTCTATCTTTAATTGCATTGCTATTAGAGTTGTATTGACTTAGTTAGGACTTTCTCGGTTAGGTCTGATATTTTGACTAAGTCGATGTTTCTCTAATCGCATTGTTGCTCTAGATAGATCTATTTATCCATCATATTTGTATAAATATATTGGTTTATCTAGTTTATTTTATCAAACGCAATCTCGTACTATCTCAGTTAGGTCCGATCTTTTAGATTGTTGCTGATAATATAAGTCTTGCTAAATCGATAGGTTTTATGCAAGGTTTCATCGGAATGCTAGCCGATGAGTTATCATTACTTTGGATTTCAACCATCAGATATATCGGTTAGTTAGCCGATATAAACTTTAATTTACTTAAATCGGATCTCCAGCCGATGTATATTTTAATCATCAGATTTACATTTATCTCATTACATCAGTTTTGGACGATTGGCTCATATTATATTATCTTGTTGCATCTTCTAAGCTACATCGGCTTATACTCAAACTTGTATAATTTTTTGTTAAACCTATCTTTATCAACTTAAATTTTATACTATCTCAGTTTGGTCTGATCTATCAAGAGTGTCTTTGATAAAGAACGGTTTATTGATGATTATGCATAGTTTGGTTCTAACCGATGATAGCATTGTTCATCTGACTATTTGAATCTATATTGAATCTATAGCCGATTGATCAAAACTCTATCGACATCGGCTGGCATCGCTATATCACATCGGCTTATTGACTGATCGGCTCCTTGATCATCAATCTATTTTCATCTTGTTAGTTGCAGGATCAAACTAACTGGTACACTCTGAACCCGATGATAGGACATGCACTGGAGCTAAGCAAATCTTCCAAGCCTTCATGTGGAACGATGGATTTCACATCAACAAGATTCTAGTTTCTAATTTCTGAAACTGATTAGTCATTGGTTGCTTCCTCTGTCATTTCATCTTGTTGATCAGAAGAGCTAGATGAGCTTCATGTACTTTACATTGACAAGCTGATGAAAAGGAGAATTCTATAGATATTTCTGTTAGTTCTTTTACTTCATTATATCTGAAATGATAAAGGAACTTGCTGGTTCTTCATTGGAAGTGCTGACAGAAGTTATGCAAAACTTGCAAAACATAAATTAGCAACATAAAATAGTTTTTGCAAGTCTTGGGTGGAACCTCTAGTATGCAAGTCTTCATCCTCTAATTTAGTGCCAAAGTGATTGAGGAGACCTCAGCTTATGTTTGTCTAAATGATGCTCAGTATGCTATGTCTAAAGACGGCACAGAGCTCATGTTAAATAATGTGTCTTCTCGTTATTGATGGAGCAAAGCTTGGCAATAACCCAAGATTTGAAAACTGTTGTTGGCTCTGAAGTTAACATCATGCAGATGGCAATAGAAAGTTTACCTAGATATATTTAGTGCATGTGTTAGAAATTTATGTAGATATATTAAGGGGATTTGATTTGTTGCAATTTATGTCACACATATATTCAGGTTTGTTTTAGATGATGGATACTGCTCTGATGTTTAAAGGGAATATCAATACATGTTGGCAGGTTTTAAGCTGATCCATTTATCTGAAACACTCCATATGCTTTGGTTCCCTACCTACTTGTTGCTAAAACTTGTCATGGACCATTTTGTTGGCCGTAGCTGTAAAAAGTTTAAAGACTATGAAAGGTTTTCTGGAATTGAAGACGTATTGCATTTGACTCAGAACTAGATGAAGACTCCAATATCCTGGATCCATTTGAAAGTTCTTTTTTGGATTGTGGTAGCGATGATAGAATTGTCCATCAGGAACCTGACTGTACCTATGACAATTGACGAGCTAAAGAAAGTGCACTATTATTAATTCTCCTTTACCACAAAAATACGATGTTGATTAATTCTGAATATGTATGTGGTGTTTGAGATAGAGACACATTCCTCCAAAAAATTTAATGCCTTCTCCGCTGCTGCACAAATTATGTTGCTTGCAAATATGACACAGAGATAGTGAAGGAAGACTAACACCATTGATCAATCTTGTTGAGCCAGGAAATTAACCTAGCTGTGATTGGCCTAATCCCCTAGCTGCCAGCTCCCTCACACGATCGGCCTATGTTGCTGCTGCTGTTGCTCTGGCACGATAGAAATGGAACCACGATCTCATAGTCTCCTCGCACAATCGGCACAACAGAAACGGCTTCGCCATCTCGCCTTTATGCTCATGCGCGAGATTGGCTTGGGAGATATCGGTACATCAAAAAATCAGTTGAGAAAAGCCTACCAACAATGACATGGCAGATTTTAAAGTTTTTGGGATTAACTTGGGATTCTCTTGGAGAAATGGATGATTTTTGGACCTAATATCTTTTGGGATATTCCTAAGAGCATGTCCAACAGTGTCTCTAAATGAATCTCTAATTCTGTTTTGGAGAATTTCCTTTGAAAAAGTGGCTCCAACAGAGACTCCATATATATCTCTAAAATTGTTGGTTCTCTAAAATAAGGATGCCATGCTCAAAACTGAGAATAGAGTCCTGGTTCTCTAAAATAGCTCCCGCCACTGCGAGGATTATTTTACAGCGAGGCGCACGTGAAAAAAAACAGATCTCAGAGTCTGCTACGCTGCCTACGCCGCTTGCCGCCAACGCATCTTGCCGCACTGCATCAGTCGACCCAGCCGCCTGCATCTTGCCGCCTCCATCTTTCCGCTCTGTCGCCCTGCATCAGTCGGCCCTGCATCCTGCCCTGCATCTTGCCACACGGCTGCCCTGCCGCACTGTTGCCTTTTCCCTGTCGCTTCCCGCCAGTCTGCTGCTTCCCGCTTTGCCGCTTGCCGCCTAACATAAGTCGCTGTCCCTATCGCGAAATCAATCCGCTTGCTGCTTGCCACCCGGTGTGTTTGCGAGTTTAGCGTGATGGATAATTCTGGAGATGCTCCGCGTGGCAAAAGATGGTGCATAGAGTCCCTCCTTTGAATACGGCAAATAGACCACATGCGCGACCAATGACCGGCAATGCTCATCTAGTCGGAGCTCAGGGAATTCGACGTATTGGTCTCCCAATATACGACGCTTTTCGATAGCCGCAAGCAACGATGGATTTGTACTACCCCAACCGACGACGCCTTCATACAACTGGCCTACTAGTGCTCCAACGATATCTGTGTTGGACGACACTTCACAAGTAAGCGGTCATGGAGTTGACGACGCGGGAGTCGAACAAGACACACCGATCAACAACCTCAATGTCCAAGGTGAATGGCGTTGAACAATTTTTTGTCGAATAAATTAAATAATTATTTATTTTGCTACTGAATTGATAGTGAATTTTTTGCTACTTTATAGGTCAATTCATATTTTACATATGGATCATTGTTATTTTTTGCAGCTTCTATGTATTTATGCAATTACTTCAGTGATCTTATGGCACAAGATAACGACGATCACGCTATAACAAATGAATTTGGTAGCTATCAATCCTCTCAGGAAGCACCTTGCTATGAAGGGAACAATGATCACAATGCCCCGGTAAGAACAAATTCAAAGCAAGCAAAGAATTTCAGTGAACAAGAGGATGTCCTTTTAGTTTCAGCGTGGATCAACATCAGTGTAGACCCTATTAATGGTAACAACCAAGGCAGGAACACATATTGGGGTAGGATATATAAGTACTTCCAAAACAACAAGACATTCGACTCAGACCGTTATCAAAAGTCATTTATGCAGCGATGGCAACATATTCAGAAAGTTGTTAATATATTTTATGGTTGTTTAAGCCGTATAGAGGTGAGAAGACAAAGTGGCATCACTGTACAAGACAAGATACCCCTAAAAATGTTTTTTAACATGTTGTATTGCATTGTATATTTATTTTCTCCTTATGAACAGCTTGTTCAGACACAAAGTCTTTTCAAATCTGAAGATCATAATAATAAAGCGTTTGCTTTCATGCATTGATGGAATGAGTTGAGGAGTGTGCAAAAGTGGATAGGCAAGAAAAGGGAATTATCGACCCCAAAGGTAACAAACAAGAAACAGAAGGTAGCACCAGAATCATCTACTCCAATCAGTATTCCGACTAATGCACAAGATGTTGAAGAAGCAAGTCCTGAGTACAATACGTCACAAAGACCATTGGGAGTGAAAAGGGCCAAAGCTAGTTTACGTCAAGGTCGTGAGGACCGATACCTAACAGTAGTGGATTTTCTGTGGGAGAAGAAGAAAGTGGCAGACGATGACAGATTCTCTCGATTGTGCATGTTGGAAAAACAACGTGTTGAAAGAGACAAGGAACTAAGACAAAAGGAGGTAGTACTGAGAGAGAGAGGGAGGTTATTATGAGGGAAAGGGAGGCTGACAGAAAATGCACGATAGATGAAGAGCGTATTATGACTTTAGATTTGAGCTTAATGTCGGTGCAGCTTCAACAATACTACACGCGTCTCAAAGAAAAGATAATGAATAGTTACATGTACACAAATAATTGTCATGTTTATTTGCCTTGCAATTACTTTAGTGTAACAAATTATAATATGATGCTTGCTTTACATTTCAGAGATAATCAGACGGTTAATGAAGACAACCGTGATGTTAGTGGAGACAACCATGATGTTAATGGAGGAGATGATTGATTTGATGGTGCATAATTAAATTTTTGTTCAGTGCTCGCATAGAACTGACTCAAATAATTTCGTCCTACATATTAGTTATGATAAGTTATGTTATCAGTACTTGCCATGAATTTTCATTTCAATCTGTCTGGATATCATATTCTTCAATTCAGATTACTTCATGTTTGTTAAAAAAATTTTGGATCGGCTAATATGCCGTTTGAGCTGATGGCATTTCAGTTTACTGCTCTGGTTATGGTTAACGATTTCCATGAACAGAAAAATATTTACAATATTAAAGCTGTGAGCCAGACAGGGTTGCGTTCTTTTGGTGAAGTAATGAATAGAAATAAAGATGTCCTGTAGTTGCTATAGGATCGCTTAACAAGGTTGATCACTAAAGATGTATGGCATAAAAACGCCATAGCACTCAGCCAGGAGTACAATTGCACTAAAGATAACAACTTGTCATGGACGTTTATCCTCGGAAACACATGCATGTTCATCATCAGCAAGATAATATCCCATTATATATTCATGGCCGTTTATGGTATAATTGATCTTCGGAGCCTGTCCTTCCGCCATATTTGCAAATAGAGGTGAACGTTGAAGAACATTGATATCATTATGAGATCCTGGCATCCCAAAAAATACATGCCATATCCATATATCCTGTGACGCAACGGCTTCTAAAATAATTGTAGGCTAGTGCATATGTCCAATAAATTGTCCATGCCAGCCTTTTGGACAATTCTTCCATCTCTAATACATGCAGTCTATGGATCCGAGCATTCCTGGAAAACCTCAACTTTCTCCTATTGCCATTAGTCTTGCAGATCATTGTCATTTGGCGACCGAAGATATTCATTGCCAAAAACTTCGACAACCGCACTGACAAACTTTTTCAAACTTTCTATTGTTGTGCTTGCGCCAATTCGTACATACTCATCTGTTGCATCAGCTGCAATCTCATAAGTCAAAATCCGCATAGCTGCTGTTACTTTCTACAAACAACTTAGCCCAAGTATTTCGGCCGCGTTTCTTTTCGGATCAAAATATTCGTCGTGGTCCTCAACGGCTTGCTTGATGCGAAGAAACAATGTACGGCCCATTCGAAACCTACATATAATAAACATAACGGTGTGAGTTAATAATTAATACAAACACTAATAATTGTTTCATACCTACGCCTGAACATGGTAGGACTGTACATAGGTTCTTTCGCAAAATAATCGTTAAACAATCTTAAATGGCCCGCTTCTCGGTTACGTTCAATAACTCGATGTCCAGGAATAGAACCAATATGTATTCCTTCGTTACCATTGTCACTGTCACTGTCCGCTTCATGTAGTATATCGGCAATGAACTCAACATCATTGTTGAAAAAAGACTTCAAATAATAACGCATCAATACACTACGTTGGTTCATTGTTCAATAGCCTTGACAATGTCTACATTGTGGATATCCAATTCACCAATTCAACATCCAAGACTATAAAAAGATAAGAAGTTCCGATAAAGAAATTGTAAATTTGATATTTTCATAGATAAACATATTTTTTTCTTAAAACATTTAAAGAGAGAAGATATACACAGATTCAATATACAATTGAGAAGTAGTTGTATCTGACAACACGTCATCTCAGCAATAAAAAAGAATATGCTGCTACCGCGCGCGCCACACCGATCAATGTTGTGCCACCGCCTGCACCAGCTGCTCTGCCGCCAATCCTTGCCGCGCCTGCTATTGCTGCTACCACGATGCGCTGCTACCGACGCATCTACTACCGACACACCGATCAACGCTCTGCTACCGACCACGATGCGCTACTACCGGCGCATCTGCTACCGACACACCGATCAACGCTCTGCTACCGACGCATGTGTTGACGTGCCCCGCATCCCAAAAGAGATTGATACCTTAGCGGTTGATCGGTTCAGTTAGTTAAAAAATAGAGAATCAGTTTTAAGAATCTGTCGTATCAATTTTTGATTTTATTCTAAAATTTTTTTAGAAATTCTCTAAATGAGTTTTTTAATTGGTTTTTAAGAATCCGTTGAACATGCTCTCTAATATAGGATTTTTGAGAGTTTAATTTTAGACATCTCTTGAAGATGCTCTGACTCACAACAGAATCTGCCACACCTCTAAAATGTAGTAAGCAACTGTATAACCATCCTTTCGCCATAACAATTTGCAACAGGCAGATAAAAACAATAATTCAGTTAAGGTAATCAACATGTCAAACTGTCATTTTTATCCCGGGATGAATACCTTAATATTATACAATTACCACACTGTGCATTCGATATATACATAAGCAAAACAATGCATGTGTAAATACTATGTGAAAAACGAACACGCATAGCACTTTCAGTCTCATGTCACTGACCATATTTTACGGTGTGTAGGAAACCTGACTAGGCTCAGTTGAAACAGATTACTAAGCTGATTATTTCTACGGATTATCTACTTAATTAGAAAGATAAATTAAATATTTTGATAAACAAACTTAAAAAAATAACATAAAAGAATATTTTTTTAGAAACTCTATTTTTAAAGCATAGATCAAACAATATGTTTCAACAATCCGTAAACTAAGCCTTAAATCTAAGGTTAGTCATAACAAGAGAATGAACCATTCAACTTTTCAAAACCATCAGTGTGTAAATAAGCATATGTGCTGCATAATTATACCAATAGATTGACGGTAGTCACTGGAAAACTAGTTTTTGTTTGACCATTTGACACCAGGGCAACACGATTGACCAATAGATTGACCAAATGCAATGGGCCGGTAAGCCAACCATGAAGATTGACCAAAGAAGAGGGTAACTGATGCATCTCTTATGCTAAAAAACGGCAACATTCACTGATCAATAAATTGTTCTTGTATTAGCCTAGCACAATCCACACACGTCTGGATTGAAATTTAACACATTAAGCGTAATTGGTTAAAAATTGGTCATTGGCAACTGTTACATTCATGGGTCAATCACAGTTACTAGTGAATGTAACACGACGACACCGAAGTTTACATGAGTGGAACAAACATTGGTACATAAAGTCCGAGCATAGGATTTGCATGAGCTGATCAAAATCCTTAAGCATATATCAAGTGTAACAACAGCCTCGAGGCAAACAAAAATCAGGGGAAATGGGGGAAAAGAAACAAAAACTCAACCATGTATAATACTACTTATTCCTTACAATCAGTAAACATCCTGGTAAAATATATCATAGCGAAGTCTTAAGAGAGACTAGAAAGAATAAGGGAGCATATCTACCGACGCTTATCTTAACTGCGTAGGGGAGCAGAGGAGGCCTGAAGCATCTGCACCAACCACGGCAAGCTCACATATGGTACAAAGCTGCCCTTCGATGGAAGGAACAAACCTGGATCCACAGTACGGGCAGGAAACATCCTTCTGGCCACGGTAGATTGGAACATATGTGGCGCCACAGACAACAAATGGATTTCTGTAGTCATAGTTCAGCTCACAGCTATCCTTCTTGCCACTGCACTGTTGCTGCACCTGTCGAGCCCTCTTTGCTTGGCCCTCATTTGGGTTGTTCTCCAGCAGCATCCTTGCAAAGTGCTCTGCAGTAGCAAAGTTCTTTTGCTTGTAGCACAGACCCATAGCACTTCCAAGCACAAGCCTCATATGAACTCTCTGAAGCTTGCAGTTAGTGAAGTAAGCCGCCAGTTCTTGTTGGCGATTGACATCGTCTCTTAATTCCTTCCTCTTAAGTTCCATCCTCAGGCCAAGAACATACTCCCTCACAATCTCGATCAACTCCTTCACTTCATCCACTTCCCTCCTCGAGTCTACCACGATAAGAGGGATGGTATGCAAGATGTTAAGGAACTGCCTCAGGGCTTCTGGGAACTTACCATCCGTGGTGCCCTTGTAGGCAGCCTTGAGTCTGTCTTCCATTTGTGAGAAGGTGAAAACAAGTGCAGGAGGGCCTCTCACATTAGGACTTGCAGATTCATTCCAACCTTTCTCAACAGCAACAGGAATAATGGGGGCAGTTGCAAGTGCACGAAGATATGAGTGGCTGCCCATGTGCAGATCGAGAAATAGGGGCTTGAGGGGAGCAAAGTTTTTATGCCCAATTGGCGGCTAAGCAACCTCATTGCAGTGTCGAAGTTACCTGCTGCTGCGTGCTCCCCAGCAAGAGAAGATTTCTGAGTCCAAATCTGGCTGACAGGCATGCCTGGTGGAGGAGCAACAAAGACCGCTGAGCGTGCATTGCCAGCTTTTGTAGGGGTCTCTGCTTCAGGCGGAAGTTCCAGATCTTCTAGGTCCCAGCCACCTTCCTCGCCATCATCCTCGTTTGCTTCACCGTCCTCAGCATCAAAACCATCACCACCATTCGCCATCGCTTCGCTTGCATCAACCATATCCAGGTCCTCATCACCCCAGTCAGCACCAGCGGCTTCATCGTCATCCTCAAGTTCTGCCTTCCCAGTAGCATCCAGCCCACCCTCAAAGATACCACGCATCACCCTAAGCAATGGCCAATCACCACTGGCTGTGAGAGGAGCAGGGGGATCAAAAGAGAGCGGGCTTTTCCTTCAGGTAGAGAAGGAATATTTTCACCGAGCTCAGCGGCAAGCCTATCAGCAATTTCTGTCAGCCCATGGGTGGCAGCAGTAATATAGGCAAGAGGTAGCTGTCCAGCATTCTCTAGGATCTCAACTCTCTTCATAGCATCACCAAGATACAGAGCATTGTGGAACTGACCCATCAGGTTATTGTTCTGTCCGGCAATTTTGCACATGAAACCCACCTTGTCCATGTAACCAGTAATAAGATATAGGAAAGCAAGCCTCTCAAAACTCTTCGTACGTTGGTATGCATATTCCACAATACCAACATTTCCCTGCCTCAGGGCCTCAATTCCCAACCTGTACCAGTGATCCTTGTCATCGATCTCTTTTGCAGAAGCAACCGCAATTTGGATGTTGCCACTCTCAAGAGCGAGGTTGAATCTGGTCTTCTCATCTTTCACAAAGTGCAGGGCAACTTCTGGAAAACCCTTCTGTTGTAAATAAGAAATCACAGCCTGCCCACACAGCTGAGAATTCTTGATCATGCTCATCACATGATCATACCGTTTGCGTAGAAGGGCCAGCTTGAAAATGTACTCAGATGCGTCAACTGTGATCAGCTTGTTCTTTCCATCGCGATCTAGACAGAAAATATTATTCCCAATAACCCTCGTTATGTATATAGGAACATCAAGGGTTTTAATAATCCCACTATCTCCGTTGGGAAGACAATACTTGATATGATTCAGAGTAGTGTAAATGAACACACCATTCTCATCCCAGGCACCACTTTTCACACGTATGGTTTCATGCAGTGTACAGCGATGGACAAGCTTCTTGTTTGCTATAACCACCGCATGCTTGCTCAGCAGTGCGACGGATTCCATATCACTCGACCAAACAACATATTTAACAGAAGGTGCCTGGAGCTCGCCAAGAATTAACCTTTGCTGCAGATCAAAGATGGTCACTCGGTCTTCGGCTTTGCACAGCAAGTTACCAGTCCCAGCATAATAAATTGCATCGGTAGCAATAGGAAGAGGGCTTTTCTTTACAATTTCATTCTTAAGATTCTTCACCAAAACTTGATTGCTACTCTTCTCAAGGACTGCAAACCTGTTGCGTGCCACAAAAACAGCTGACCCACCAGCTCCCTTCTTTGCGTCCTGCAAATAGTCAGCCCTGCCAGCAGAATCCTTGGGAACAATGTAGAGTTCGTATGAGCCTCCATCCACATCAGAGCAAATCAAGACAGCATTTTCAGTTGGACTGTAGGACAGTGTCCTGGGTGACTGGTTCAAGCTCACTGATCCAGGTCTTCTTATTGGAGCCAACTGAACTTCCTTCTGTGTGGAGTATTCAAAGAACCGAAGAAAACGGTCCTTCACATAGAAGACAGTATCACCACTCACGGAGAAAGCTGGACGTTCCCTCTCCAATTTAAACACAATCATACCACTGTCATGACCAGCGGCGAGAAGATTCATCTCAGGGTGAGCAGAAAGAATCCAGAAACGGTCATGTTCCCGCCTGAACGTTTGAATACCGGTTCGCTTTGTGGCATCCCAGATGCGAATGCTTTTGTCCTCTGAGTTGGACACTATGATGTCTTGCTTTGCATGGAACATCACGCAGGACACATTATTCATGTGCCCCCGCAAAGTATCAACTTCCCAAGCCTTTGTGTCTGTCCAAAAATAGCACATTTAGATTACACTATTTCAAATTCCTCAACAGTGGTATGCATATAGTTTTGTGTTTGGCCAGTCTACCAATATGCAGAAGAATGAAGTGCTATGCAACAAGAATGACCACCTTTAGTCCCAACCAAAGTGACATACTAGAGGTCAGGAGCTAGTTACTAATTGAGTAATTGTGGAACATGTTTCTTGCATTCAGCTTGTTTGGTGATTTACTTCTTCGGTGAAAGTATGATAAATTGAAGAAAACAAAAAGGAATTCATAATAAAATCAAATACATAGCTTTGTAGTACTACTATATGGAAGGACGAACAAATAAAAACACAAATACGTAAGTGTTTATCAATGGAAAATGATAATAGAAAAGTTTAGGGAGTAGTAGCAGTATTACCATTCATTCTCCATAGCTTCACTTGCCGGTCATCTGCCCCAGAAACAATGAGTGGCAATGTGGGGTGAAATGACGCCCAGTTCACCCCGCGGTCATGCCCTTCCAACACATATTTTACAACTGCGTCAACACCTCCAAACAGATCTGTGTTCATCTGGGTGAGACGCAGGATGTCATCTGCAGGTGACACCGTCTTCTTCCTCAAAGCACCAATATCCCATACTCGGACAGTCTGATCCAGTGATGCTGACACAACCAGGTCCTCCTTGGGGTGGAATGATGCACACATGACATAGTGATTATGTCCAGTCAGCACAGCTACACATGTGCGTGACTGCCAGTTCCAGATCCGGATTGTCTGGTCATCACTAGCACTTACTATCCATGGGTACTCGTGGTGGAATTGCACGGTGCGAATATAGTCAAGGTGCCCGTGAAGTGTGAAGAGGCAGCGGTGTGTCTTGTAATTCCACACCTTAATCTTGTAATCATCACCTGCAATGCATCACAGAAATCTTAGAATAGTTCAGAAGTTCAACCGTTCCTTATCCCAATCACATTAGCCCACCGAGCAATACGACCGGACACCAGTATGACTCCGTTTCAAGTTCCAACAGATCCCAAAGTTCAGGTTTCAACAAATTCCAAAGTTCCATGATGGCACCTCGCCGTTGCTAACTTGCTATGGTGTCAGATTCACACTATAAAAGCTGTTTCTCTCTGGTTGAGGCTACACATCGACTCATTTTACTTCCTATCTTATCTCTTCTACGAAAGGATTGCAAAATCGATGGAGATCCCGGTCATAAATAGAAACAAAATGTCACCTGAAGGTTTCAAACAAAGAATTCACCAAACAGTTCATCTTAAGCTAAGACGGATAGAACCAACACCAGATCCAACCAACGAGGATCACTTGCACAACCACCACTGTACATCAAACGCGATCTAATCGTAAACCACGTACGCGTGGTATCTACCTCTGAGTGTCCTCATTGCAGCATGAAATGGATCACGCAGAAATCTAACGGCCTCGGGACGTCCTCCAATCCAAGGAAGGATCCGACCAAACGCGCGAGCCGCCTCGACGCCATACCGACCGGCGAGCGGCAAACCACCACAGCGAATGCTCGAGGCGGGCGAGATCTAGGCAGGATTGATTTACCTCCGGAGACGAAGAGCGGCTGGGTGGCGTGGAAGTGGACGCCGCGGACGGGGCCGTCGTGCTCGTCGAAGCGGTCGAGGAGGGTGCCCATGCGGTAGTCCCACATCTGGATCACCCCGCTGTGGAGGCTTGCCAGGATCCATGGCCGCCGCGGGTGGAAGCTCAGCCCCTTCACCCGGTTGCTCTTCGTCTCGAATTTGGTCAACATATTCTCTAGCCGTCCCCCGGCCGGCGGCGGAGGCGAAACCCCTCGCCGCTGAGGCGAGCGGAGGAGAGAGATGAAGAGAGAGAGGTGAGGGGAAGAGGATGGTATGGCGTTGGGTGGAGAGGACGAAGGTGTTTTTCAGATCTCGGGGAGGGAGGACCGGAGGAGGAAGAAGTGGGAGATCTGGGTTTCGGACGCGGTGGTGAGGTGGTGGGAGGCATGGCCGCCGTTGGATCTGGTACGGAGAGATCTGGGCCGTTGGATCGGGTGTGCCCGGTTTGTCAGAGGGGAGAAACTCCTTAGCCGTAATGCGAGTGCTGGGGGTAGACTTGTTAAGGGTGGTGTCAGCTTGGTCACTAAGGTACCATAAAACTGTAGCTTTAGTAAGAAGTCACGGCGTTTTGACTTGTGGCAGGAAAAATGTTTACCTTTTGTAGTTTATTTGTCATTTATTTATATTTTGAAAACTTCGTGCTATTAGAAAAAAGAGATTTATCGGACTCCCTAGCATAGAACAAACAGTTTTCATGTCTTAAAATGTCACAAGAGATATCAGCAAATAAGCACAACCATAATACTTATCGATTTTGGCAAGTATAGAAGTATAGAAATAAGCATTGGTTATCACAATTGTTCCTCTGATAAATCAACAAGTGAGCTGTCGATTGGAACATAATAATAATTTGATGGACAATCCTTCTTGAGTCTTCATCGACAACCAAGAGAAAACGATAAACGCCAATAGAAAATGTTAAAGATGGTAAACAACATAATTTCATAAATGGAAGAGAACAAAAGACCTAGATAGTATATTAGATCTAATCTTATAAATACTTTATTCAAAAAAATCTAAAACATTGCTAAAACAAGATAGAACGGTCTCCTCACCATCGACAAGGGTGTCGGAGACCGTAGAGAAGGGGACTATAGGTGTTGTGAGGATGAAAGCCTTCATAAATTAAATTGGTGATTCATGAGAAGCAATCACTATGACATATTCATGTTTATCATCTATATCTGTATAATATTTTACATAGATACACTCACCTAGTTTATTTGCTATAAAGAAGCAAGCACATAATGTTGAAAGTGCATCTAGGATCTAATTTGATTTTGGTAATAATGACTAGCGATTAGATATGACTACGTTTGCATATAACTCTTTTGGTCCTACATGTCATGTTAGTGGCCAGACATTACGAAACTTGGCCCATAAGCTTTCTAAAAATCTTGAATACGTCCTCATCTTCAACCACCCATAAGAGGAGCGTACCAAGCCAATGCGATGGCGAGATCAGCCAAGGGCCAAGGTATGTCCAAGGGATCTCCATGGTCCCTTTGATGCACTAGGCACGTCACAAAGTGGCCAAAGGGCAACTGGTGATGAGCTCCCAAATAGCGGTGGCCATGGCTGAAAGAGTTAATTAGGCCTAGAGGGGGTGAATAGGCAATTTAAAACTTAATGCGCAATGGAAGCTAAAGCCAAATCGGTTGTTCCGATACGATTGAACATTTTGATGTTGCTATCGGGAATTCTGATTTTCATAGAGACCACATAAACCTAAAAGAACGAAATGAATCTAGATCTAATATAGGAGATACAAGCACATACAACAACCAGCTATTAGCAGCACAAGCTAAAAAGCAAAGTTAGAGGAAGATAAACAAGTTAGAGAAATATCACCTAGTTTCACAAGAAGATGTATCCTGAAGTTCGAATCATTGAGGGGATTTTAATATCCATTGAGGAACTCACAAGAGCCGGGTCTTCTCTAACCCTTTTCTCTTGAAGGCTGCACAAATGCACTCCTTCCACTAGTGGTATCTTTTTCCTTGCAGGGGAAAGATCTGACCTTCACAAACTTTCGGCCAACCACACTTAGATCGGTGGCTCAAGGGTGACACCTAGCCATCTAGGAGCCCTCGATCTCCAAGAATAATAGATGCACCAAGAACTTTGTGGTGTTCAAAAGCTAGTGCTAAAAAACAATGTTAGGAACGCACCAAGAACAAGATAATCCAAAACCAACTCACTCACACAAAGTCAAATCGAGAGTATCGAGAGAGAAGGAGGTTTGGAAAGCAAGGCTCCAAGTGAATCTCAAGAATCTCAAAGCCAAGGGCACAAGATTTTCAAAGTAACTGATAACACCAAAATTCGGTACAGTTCTTTAGTGGATTTAGTTAAGAAAAGAGGTCAACCAACCGATGAAAGTTTATTCAAAAGAGACCGAGTTCAAGAAGGAATCGTAAAGACCACGGCATGTCAGTTTAATTCTATCTATTAATTAGGCAGGATTTAGTGACTTTATTTTTATGTTTAGGAAGTTTTGTCTAGTGTCCAATCAGGACTTGTATCTTTCCTTTTGTCGTTAGGAAACTTGCATCGTGTCCGATCAGCACTTGTATCAACCCGAGGGTATAAACATGTACACACTGGGTCTTTGTGAACTATCTACACAGATCAATACAACTTTCGGTGCATCGTCGCCCTTTTATTACGGCGAATTCTTAGTTTCGAGTTGGGTTACATTGGTCGAGTTCGATCTCCAGTAAGGAAGTAAGTTTCGTCAACCTCGCTTGTATCAGCGTGGCTAGAACTTTCTCAGTTAAGTTTGATATTCTATCTAGGTCGACGCAAGTGTTGCTTATCTGATATATTGATTTTATCTTTAATTGCATTGCTATTAGAGTCATATCGGCTTAATTAGGACTTTCTCAGTTAGGTCTGATATTTTGACTAAGTGGATGTTTCTCTACTCGCACTGTTGTTCTAGACAGATCTATTTATCCATCATGTTTGTATAAATCTATTGATTTATCTAGTTTATTTTATCAAACGCAATCTTGTACTGTCTCGGTTAGGTCCAATATTTTAGATTGTTGCTGATAATATAAGTCTTGCTAAACCTATCATTACTTTGGACTTTCAACTATCAGATATATCGGTTAGTTAGTCGATATACACTTTAATTTACTTACATCGGATCTCCAACCGATGTATATTTTAACCATTGAATTTACAATTATCTCATTACATCAGTTTTGGCCGATTAGTTCACATTATATTATCTCGTTGCACCTTCTAAGCTACATTGGCTTATACTCAAACTTGTATAATTTTTAGTTAAATCTATCTTTATCAACTTTAATCTTATACCATCTCGATTCGATCCGATATATCAAGATTGTCTTTGATAAAGATCGATGTATTGATGATTATGCATAGTTTGGTTCTAGCCAATGATAACATTGTTCATAGATTGTTTGATTCTACATTGGATTTATAGCCGACTGGTTAAAACCCTATCGACATCGGCAAGCCTCGCTATAGCACATCGGCCTATTGGTTGATCAGCTCCTTGATCTTATCCATCCATCCATCTATCTTGTTAGTTGTAGGATCAAACTAACTGACACGCCTTGAACCCGATTGATAGTACCTGCACTAAAGTAAAACAAATCTTCCAGGCCGCTGTGTGAACAACGAATTTCATGTCAACAGTAATCAGTAACCTTGACTTGGGTGTGGAGATGGGGTATATATAGCCCACTCCAAAATCTTGTAGTTGGGGACAAAGATTCCTCAAATCGGACATTCTAATCCAGTCATCAGAAATTCCGACCAATTCAACATTCATTCCCCAACACCGCCAAAAACACAAACATCGGATATTCCGAAATCAAGTCGGAAATATATGATAATTTTCCATCCAGAGACATTTTGATCAAAATTGGAAAATCCAAGATCAAATCAGAAATATCCACCACATCAGAAATTCCAATTTCATATCGGAAATATCTGATAATTTTCCATCCATAGACGTTTTGATCACAATCAAAAAAACCCAAGATCAAACTGGAAATATCCGCTGCATCAGAAATTCCGATTTCATATCGGAAATATCCAATAATTTTCCATCCAAAGACGAGTTGTGTCAAAATTCTGATGGCAAATCAGAAATCCGATCAGTTGAAAATTCCAGCAACTTAGAAGATTTCTCAAAGAACCGAGCACCAAATTTTCAACCTTAGGATTCAAACGACATCCCCTTTATAGAATGACATTTCTTATGACTCAACAAGAGAAAAAAAGAGTTACCCTAGGAACACTTCGCCATACATTTCATGCCTTTAGATTTGATTCGCCGAAACCATTATTTTACCCACTATTTGAAGGACTAAAGTACTATACACGTTCTCAACAACAAGAGTTAGTTATTCCTAATCGATTGTAATTAATCACCAAAATAATTAGGGGCCAATATGCACTTTCAATGACACTAATGGTGGTGGCCAAGTAGTGCTCAAAGTGGCAGAACGACAACATGCATAGGGAATAGGGAAACCACAAGGAATCTAGGGATTTGCTCACTGAGAAGGGATTTTCTTGCATTCGGTGATGGCGAGAGGTGGTAGTGGCGCTTCGGTGATGGCATGAACCATTTCGGCAGGCGCAATTGTTCGATGGTGCCTCGACCATGAAAGAAGGAGAAAATGGGATCATTGCGGCATGGGGAAAAAGGTGATGCACTTGGTTGAAAGGTGATCTCACCGAGGACGTTGTGGTAGGCTCTTGTGCTCACCAGCACCAACCATGGCTCCTTTGTTCCTAGCAAGGGAGTGAGCTATGAGGTCCTTCAAGTCGGAACAAAATGGGATGAGTTGAGGAAAAGGAGTGCCATAGGAAGGTTTATGCGAGGGGTGCAAGCTCGTTTCATGGCATTGCTCTAACATGGCGACCTTGAGCCGTGTGGTGATGGAACATGACTGTTGGGGGGGTCGTGGTGTTAGGGAGGAGCTAGGAAGATTGATGGCTTGAGATCTTTGGTCAACATGGAGAGATTTGGCCGATTTGGCTTTGTTGGCACAAGAGCGACCATACCCATTCGACGATTAGCGAGAGAGCACATGGTGAAAGACGAGTATTTGAGACATCGTGGCTTGGTCCACTAGACAGTGAGGGACTTGGCTATGGCTTTGTTTGTCTCAACTCAATCGTAAGGTTGTGTGCCTCGCATGGCTTACTTATGCGTTTGGATAAAGCGTGGCAGGGAGAGGAAGAGGGAAAAAGAGAGGAGAGGAAGGGATTCGGCAATCTCTTGTGCTGATTGGTGGGACCTGGACCCCGATCTACATGGAGATGGGGTAGAAGGTTAGAGGGTGAGGTTGGTTTCCAATTTGTGAACACTTTGGCATTTTAACTCTAGGGTTTCACTAAGTTAGTTTGGTCGGAAAAATTGGACTTACTATGAGTAGGGGAAGCCACAATGAACACTTTGGCCAAGTTTCGTAGCTAGAGGAGCTAGGGTTTTACAATGGTGAATTTTGAAATAGGGCTAAGTGTTATGAAAAATCCAGTTTTAACGACTTTGACTGATTTAATTGGGGCATCAAAAGAGCCAATAAAATTATGGCAATTTAAATTATAATGTCTAGTAGTTTTGTGATTTTTTCTAGAATTTTTACACACACATTAATTATGAAAATCCTTCCAAGTCGCCATGCATGGAAAATAAAAAACAAACCAAATAATTCAGCACACATGAAATTTTTGTTACATCATTTTGAAGTTTTCACAACTTTGTTTGATTCTTGGATGTTGCATTGATGGTGAACAAATAGAATGAAATTAAATTTATATTTTAATTATAGAATTTAATAAGTTTATAATCCATGTTAAGTGATCTTATTGAATTATAATATTTTCTATAAGGTCATGGGGCTATGTGATGTATTTTGGCAAAAGTCTATTGCTTTAGATCTCGATTTAAAATTCTGTTTTGACTGAGTTGTTTGAGGTATCATAATAACAGAAAAATTCATAAAATGTTTTTGTGAAGCCTGTTTGTTTTACTTCGGACCGAGTTGTCTTGGCCCCGGGCCCCAAGCAAGCTTTGTACCTTCCTCCATGTATGAAAAATAGTCATAAGTGCTTAACTTTTTATTTATTATTAGTATATTTTAATAGTTTCAAAATATTTAGTAAAATCTACTTAGTATTCAGTCTTGTTTTGATAAAAGTATTGTTCCTTACATTTCATTTGCATATAATGCAGTTACTTGGGTGCATGGTTTGGGATTAAAGACATTTGATTTATCATATTTGCGTATGCTTTGTTTTGATTTCTATTTTTTATGTACCAAAATCGTAAGCGAATTTTAAAATAAGTTTCAACATTTCAAGGACTAAATGCCCTCCCCTCGTTCCTCTCCGCTCCCCGGCGTTCTCACCGCCAGTGATGAGGGGAAAGGGGACCCGTCTTAGGATTTTTTTTAATTACAACCTCCTACTAGGATTCTAGGATGTCTCCTATGATGCTTCTATAATCAAGTTGGTTAAATTTGTTTGCTCTTTCTACGTCTCTTTGGTGGTTATTTTGTTCGCAAGGTCCTTAGTTCGCCAATGAACCAATTTTAAGGCTAGGGTCACCAACTTGTTTCGCGACACCAATTTGCTGATTTATCAAAGGAGTGAAGATAGTGGCAAGTAATCCTTGATTTATTTTTTGTGCATGTTGGAGTTGGTGAGTGTTGTCTCACTACCCATTGTTAATAAGAGCACAAGTAGCAAACCATAGATTAAAATGTGGTAAATTTCTAGTGGCTTGAAAAGAATTTATCCATTCACTAATGATTACCGCACCTAAGAACATAGAGATTTGACACCAAACCCAAGCTGAGCCGACTTTTTCAGTTGGACAATCTATACTTTCAACTTTTCTAACAAGAACTTAAGAACTTAATGTGTCCTAATCGTACTTTCCCCACAAAAGGCCTATGCCCAATGCCTTCACTTTAGGCTTTCACCTGGATGCAAAGTGTATCTTTAGTCATTTAGAGGTTGTTTGGTATTTTAGTCAACGGACTAAAGATTAGTCCTTGGGCTAAATATTTTAGTATTTGCCTGTTTGGTTGTAGAAACTAAAAGGGACTAAAGGTAGCTAATTGCATTATACAAATACCATGTTACCCCTATATAGTCATACAAGCTAAAAATAAAAATTCATCCATTCCCCCAAGAAAATCAACAAACAGCAGTCAAGCAAACAGATCGACAAAGTAAGAATAGGAAAGGCAAACATCAGTGCGTGACGGTGCGAGACCTGGCCGAGTAGTGCGTGGCGGCGACCCTGGGCTGAGAACCCGGCGGCTCGGGGCGGGACCGGCGACGGCTCGGGCGTGGGACCGGCGACGACGCTGAGCGCGGGACCGGCGACGGCGCGGGCACGGGACCAGCAGCGGCGTGGGGAGCGGGACCGGCGGCGACGCGGGGCGAGGTCCGGACGTTTTGTGGGAGGGAGCCTGGCGATTTGCGAGAGAGACACTGGGGATTTGCGGCGCTATGCTAAGGGCATCCAGTGGAAAAAATGTTTTTAGTCCCAATAAGTACCTCCGTTAGGGACTAATGGACTAAAACCATTTTAGTCCCTTTTAGTCCTTTCTGTTTGGCATTTTAGAAAAGCATTTTAGGAACTAAAAAGACTAAACTGAAGGGACTAATGGTTTTAGCCCCTCAACCAAAACAGCCCCTTACTTCTGCGAGTTTTAGCCCTTAATGCAGCTATTAAGAAGAAGAGTAGAAAGACGTACTTGCCATCTAAGGATAGATGATACTTACTATCTATAACTATATATAAAGCAAGTAGTGTTTCCACCTAAAATTTTGTTCTGCCTGGCTATTTTGCAAAAAGCCCTTGAGTTTTTCCGAAATTAACCCGCAGTTCGTCTGACTATTTTTTAAAAAACCAGTTATACGTACGATAGAGCTTATCTTAACTACTTAAAAAATCTATAACTTTTAGATCATCAAATCGTTTTTTCATCCAAATCTATAAAATTTTCGATCCGTATAACCTCTCGCTCCATTGTTGCCTCGCTTTCCTCACCTCCAGCAGGCGAGCCCGACTCACGCGCCTCCTGCCTCGCCATGCATTGCCCTGAGCGGCGGCCGAGCACACGCTGCACGCGTGAGCTAGCGCGCCGCCGTCGAAAGGGAGAGAAGCGCCTGTGAGGCAGGATGCCTCCCTGACGTCCTCCTATCGCTGGCGATCGAAGACATGGCCGAGCGTTGTCATCTTCCGCGTGAGGACGGAGGAAGACGACATCCTGTAGCTTTTGGCGATTTTATATGTTAGTCCCATATTTATGGTAAATCACAGACAGGTCCTAGAGGCTACATCAAACCCCATTGGCTGTGATGTTTGACCGTAGTTGTTGGTGATATGGGCCTGGGGGTATATTGAGAATGCGATATCTGAAGAAGGAAGACGCCTTCGCTTGCCAGGGCGCTCCAAGGACATGACCTGGACGGCTCATACGGGCCACGGGTGGCCACGTGGCCATCCCAAAGGGGACTTGGCTCGGGGGCTGCCCGGAGGCCGCCGCCCTCCCAGGTGGTAGGGTTCGGGATCACCCGGACCCCCGTCCGTCACCCCGCACCTCTCCGAGAGAGGAGCGAGTTCAACTGCCAACTACCAACCACCACATTTAATGCCTAGAGAGAAGCCAGACGCCTGCCCCGTCACATTTATTGCGACGTGAGACACGTTTGTCAGCCGCTCATCATCACCCTTTTTGCCCGTCACGAGGGAGAGAAGGTATAAAGTCTTTGACGGCGACCGCGGTATGGCTGCACGGCCAGTCCGCGCACGCCTCCCTCCACGCTCCATCCAGTCGCATTAAATGCGCTGGGCGGCCACGTGGGAGAGAGGATACGTGCGCTGGGGGTGTCACGCCGACCCCTCTCCAGGCGAAGAGCCACTTATCGGTAGACCCCACTAGAGTAGGTAAGTTGGCCCATCCTCACGTCAGCAGCATGGCGGCCGCGACGCCCATTTTTCTCCACCAACTCCCGTGACATGGCAACAAAAACCGGAATGGGGGTAAATCCCCGACAAGACAGAGCAAGAACTGCTCCATCACGTGGAGAGGAGTATAGAAGGCTAGGACTGTTGTGTTGTCCCCTTGCACTATAAAAGGAGGCCCAAGTCCATGATAGAACGGGTTCTAAAAAAATTGGCTCGGAGGTTCTGCCTCTTTGGTTCCTGGGTTGGTCTTGGCTCAGCCCCTTCAGCCTTGGGCCTTAAGCATCCCACCTCAGTCATCAGCTCCAGCTTCCCCAGGGAAGAACAACCACACACATCCCTGTAATTCCTCCTCCACATAACACAAAAAACAGGAGTAGGGTATTACGTCTCTCGATGGCCCGAACCTGTATAATTCTTCTGTGTCTGTTGTGATTACGGTTTTCCTCTGTCTTCCTACCTTTCCTCCGTCTCTCCGCGAGTTTGAACTCTGATTCACTGCTCCCCTGTGCCGAACCAAAAAGGAGGTCTCCCGGGTCCCCGCGTGTCGATCACACGCATCGACAGCTGGCGCGCCAGGTAGGGGAAGCGCGCTGCATTTGGGTTTAAACTCCCATATTCCTTCCGTCTCCCGCCAGAACCGCCTGCCTCCGTCCTCGCCATGGTCCACGGCCACGTCCTACGGACCGCGTCTGGCTTACTCGCTACCCGCGGGTGTGACTTGGCCAACAATGTGGTCGAGGAGGTTGACACGGGCGGGCACAACCCTAACTTCCGACATCTCCGCTCGGAGGAGCGAGGACCTTTGTCCCCCTCACCCCTCCGATGGCAGCGGCGACGGCCGGAGCTGTACCGCCTCCCCTGCCCCCCGTTGAGGCAGCGGCTGTGGGCGGAGGGGGCCAAGCGTCTCGCAGGTCGCCAACGTACCCGCAGGATCCGGCTACGCCCGAGCGGACGTACCGGTGAGCCGTGCCGGAACGACGTCCATCGTCGACTGGAGTTTGGCACACCTGAGGGCGCCCTTCAGGCGGCGGAGGCGCTCTTGCGCCACCCCCCGTAACACCGGGCGAGGGGTCCAACGCCAAGCGTTGGTTTGGCGACGTGGCGGCTAGTCGGCACGGCCCGGCGTCGGTTGGCCGCCGACCTCGCTTCCTCAAGTCACCGACCGCGTGGTTCACACCGCGGTGAGCTCGTCCTCTCGACGACGAGCCCGAAGGGCAGCAGCCGCCACGAGGGCAGAAGAAAGCCTCTCGGCTGCAGCCCAACCAGAGGCGCCTTGGGATCTGCTATACGCAGAACGTGACGCCCGTCTTCGTATTGAGGAGCGCCGCGACGAGCGTCGCATGGGGCGGGCTCAGGACTGCGCTTCCTCGTTAGGAGGCACAAGCGCTCGGTGAACGGTCGCAGCGGCCTCGCCTCAGGGAGAACCCCCCAGGGGACGGCGAGCGGCTGTGGTGGCCTAGCCGCGAGCAGGACATTCTGCAGCACCCAAGGGTGTCCCCCAGCCCTCGTCGCCCCCGCCAGTCGGCAACGGCTGTCAGGCCTTTGTCTCCAGCCTCCGCAATGTGTGCTGGCCTAACAAGTTTAGGTCGGCCCTCACGGAGAAGTATGACGGCTCGGTGAATCCCACCGAGATCCTCCAGATTTATACCACGGCCATCGAGGCCGCCGGAGGTGACGAGCTCGTCATGGCCAACTTCTTCCACATGGCGCTTAAGGGCCAGGCGTGTTCCTGGCTAATGAACCTGCCGGCCCAGTCGGTCACCTCATGGGACGACTTGTGCCGGCAGTTCGCCTCTAACTTCCAGGGCACGTACCCGCGCTCGGGAGTGAAGGCTGACCTCCACATGGTCCGGCGAGGGGGGGACAAGTCCCTGCGCAAATACATCCAGCGTTTTTCCCAGGTACGTAACACCATACCGTCCATCTCTGACCATGCTGTGATCTTCGCCTTCAGGAGTGGCGTATGCCACGACGTTATGCTGGAGAAGATCGAATTCCAAGGCCCTCCGGACCACCACCGAGCTCTTCAAGCTTGCTGATCGGGTGGCCCGCAAGGAAGAGGCTCGGATCTGGAATCATAGGAATCCCGCTCCAGCCTCCACCAACAATGCCCCCTCCGCGTCCCGAGAGGAACGGCGTGAGCGACGGCGGAAGCGCAAGCCATCGCGCGGTGGAGAGGAAGGCCACGTCCTCGCCACCGACGATGCCGAGAAGCCCTCGCGGAAGGGCAAGCCCGCGGGCAACCGTAGGCACACCCCGGACCCTTGCCTCCAGGGCCAGGACGGGGACAAGTGGTGCATGCTGCACCAGATCTCCCGCCACGACCTCTCTGAGTGCCACTCGATCAAGAACTTGGCCGAGCGAGTACAAAAGTATGAGCAGGAGAGGAGGGAGAGAGAGAAGGAAGCCCGCCGCAAAGGTAAAGCCCCGGCGGAACGCACGGACAACCGACGAGAGGAGGCCAAGAGTGCGGCCCCCGTCGGGGACGAAGACGACGACCTGGGTTACCAGGACCCCAAGCACGTCGTCGCCACCATCGACGGAGGGGCATGTGCCCAGCTGTCCCATCAGAGCCTCAAGACCATGAGGCGCGAGCTCTTTGCTGCCGTGCCGTCTCATGAGGCGTCCCGAAAATCGCGCTGGGCGGGGGTGCCAATCACCTTCGACCAGACGGATCACCCTGGGATATCGCACGAAGTGGCCACTTGGCCCTCGTGACCTCCCCCATCATTTGCAACGTCAAGGTCGCCCGAGTCTTAATTGACGGGGGTGCGGCCCTCAACATTCTATCCCCGAAGGCCTTCGATGCGATCAAGGCCCCAGGGATGGTGCTCAGGCCATCCTACCCCATCATTGGGGTGACGCGCGGGAAGGTGTGGCCCCTCGGACAGATCGCGCTGCCCGTAACGTTTGGGAGCCCCACCAATTTCCGCACCGAGCAGATTGACTTCGATGTGACAGACCTTAACCTGCCCTACAACGCCGTGCTCGGGAGGCCGGCGTTGGTGAAGTTCATGGCGGCTACCCATTACGCATACCGCCAACTCAAGATGCGGGGCCCCGGAGGCCCCATCACCATCCACGCCGATGTCAAGACCGCGCTAGATTGCGCGGAGGCACGCGTGGATGATATTGCGACGGCCGACCGCGTTGAACCCGAGGGCCCTCAAGGGGAGGCCTCGGGTTCCCGGGCCCCCAAGAATCACATCACCTCTGCCGACAAGGTAGTGATCAAATCCATTCAGTTGGGCGACGACCCGTCCAAGACAGCCAGGATTGGCGGCAACTTGGACCCCAAATAGGAAGACGCGCTCGTCTCCTTCCTGCGGGCGAATGCCGACAAGTTTGCTGGGAAGCCGTCGGACATGTCCGGAGTCCCCAGGGAGGTGATTGAGCACCAACTTGCAGTGCGGCCTGATGCACGACCGGTCCGGCAAAAGGTGAAGCAACAGGCCCCGAAGCGACAGGCGTTCATCCGTGAAGAGGTGACACGGCTCCAGGAGGCCGGCTTCATCCGGGAGGTGCTGCACCCGGAGTAGTTGGCTAACCCGGTGGTCGTCCCGAAGGCCAACCACAAGCTGCGCATGTGCATCGACTACACCGACCTTAACAAGGCATGTCCTAAAGACCCTTATCCTTTGCCTCAAATAGACCAGATAGTCGACTCCACTGCGGGGTGTGACCTTTTATGTTTCCTAGATGCATATTCTGGTTATCATCAGTTTCGCATGGCTGTAGGGTGAGGAGAAAACTGCATTTATCACCCCTATGGGTACCTTTTGCTACATGTCTATGCCTTTTGGTTTAAAGAATGCCATGTCTACTTTCCAACGTGGTGTCCGCATTACATTGAAAGACCAAATAGCGCGTAATGTTGAGGCATATGTCGATGATCTTGTGGTCAAGTCCCGGGACCAAAAGACCTTGCTCCCAGACCTGGCCGAGACATTTGATAACCTCCGGTCTTCCTGCATGAAACTGAACCCAGAAAAATGTGTGTTCGGGGTACCGGCAGGCAAGCTCTTACGGTTTTTGGTCTCTGCTCGAGGCATCAAGGCCAATCCTGCAAAAATAAAGGCGATAGAGGAGATGCAACCCCCTAGGAAGCTCAGGGACGTGCAGAGAATCACTGGTTGTGTGGCTGCCCTAAGCCGTTTTATATCAAGGCTGGGAGAGCGGGCGCTCCCTCTATTCAAGTTGCTAAAGCGGACTGGCCCCTTCACTTGGACGGACGAGGCAAAGAAAGCCTTGAGCGAGCTCAAGCGTTATCTCTCTTCGCCGCCCATATTGGTGGCACCTCAAGAAGGAGAACCCCTCCTTTTGTATTTGGCGGCAGCTCCCCAAGTGGTCAGTGCAGCGTTGGTTGTGGAGCGCGATGACGAGCGCTCTCCGGACGCCCCCCCCATCGCACCGGGAGGCGGGAGACCTTGGAAGTGTCGGTGAGGAAGCACCGGAGCCGAGGCGGCCTTTGGCCCCCGAGCCTCGGGGAGCCACCCGCCCGGTCCGGGGCTCCCGAGGCCCTTCCACCGGCAGCAGCCCCGAGGGCCCGGAAGGCGATGGCCCGGCAGCCCCGGACAATAAGGTAACCGCTCCGGTGCACCCGAGCCTATTGCCCCTGGTAAAGTAGCTAAGGCCCGCATCAAGGTGCAGCGGCCAGTTTACTTTATCAGTGAGGCGCTACGAGACGCAAAGACACGTTACCCGCAAGCCCAAAAAATGCTCTACGCCGTGCTCGTGGCTTCCAGGAAACTGCGCCACTACTTCCAGGCGCATCGGGTAACGGTAGTCACGTCTTACCCTCTCGGGCAGATCTTGCATAACCGAGAGGGTATGGGACGGGTAGTCAAGTGGGTTATCGAATTGTGAGAGTTCGACCTACATTTCAAAGCTCGCCACGCGATCAAGAGCCAGGCCTTGGCCGATTTCGTGTATGGACGCCAGTGGCCGATAACGATCCACCCCCGGGTGAACCCGAGAGTGCGGAGGATCGCGGCCAATGGACCATGCATTGGGTGATGAACTTTGACGGTTCACACACCTTATAAGGGGCCGGGGCAGGCGTCGCATTAACTTCTCCGACAGGCGACGTACTCCGGTACATCATTTGACTTGACTTCCGAGCAACCAATAACATGGTCGAGTATGAAGGGCTCCTAGCGGGGTTGCGAGCGGCAACAGGCATGGGCATCTGCCGTCTGCTAGTCCTTGGCGATTCTCAGCTAGTCGTGAATCAAGTTTCCAAGGAGTACCAATGCACCGACCCTCAGATGGAAGCATATCTCAAGGAAGTACGGCGTAAGGAGCGCCATTTCGATGGCCTCGAGCTACGCCATATTCCCAGAAAAGACAATACCCTGGCGGACGAGCTATCTAGGATCGCGTCCGTGCGAGCCCCAGCCCCGCCAGGCGCATTTGAAGAAAGACTCACAGAGCCGTCGGCGCGCCCCGAACCGCCCCAAGGGCAGGAGTCGGCCGGTCCCGACGCCCCGGACCTAGCGGGCCAGCCACAGCCTGGTCCTGCTGGGATCGACATCATGCGCCAGGTGGCCTGGATTTCGGAAATCCAGGCATATCTGCAAGACGCGTCATTGCCCGAGCAACGTGAGAAAAGCGAGCGCATCGCCCGTATCTCCAAAAGGTACGTGTTGGTGAAAGGGACACTCTACCGGCGCGGTGCCAATGGAGTGCTCATGAAATGCATAGCTCGGGAACAGGATCTCGAGCTCCTGGCCAAGATCCACGAAGGAGAATGTGGAGCGCACTCAGCCTCCCGAACCTTGGTAGGAAAGGCGTTCCGCCAAGGTTTTTACTGGCCCACCACGCTGAAGGATGCAGCAGATCTCATGTGGCGGTGCCGGGCATGTCAATTCCACGTCAAGCAGACGCACCTGCCAGCCCAGGCCCTTCAAACCATTCCGCGCTCGTGGCCGTTCGCGGTCTGGGGGCTGGACATCTTGGGGCTGTTCAAGCAGGCGCGTGGCGGCTGCAAATTTCTGTATGTCGCCATCGAAAAATTCACCAAGTGGCCCGAGGCCTATCCAGTCAGCGTCATCGACAAGCATTCGGCTGTGCGGTTTATGAGAGGCATCACGACAAGATTCGGGGTCCCCAATAGGTGAAGGGTTACGCGGAAGCTACGCTAGCCGAAAACAAAAATTTTCTACCACGCAAACCAGGAACATTGCAAGTAAGGGCCGATAGATCGTTACCGATTGGAGTGTGCGTGAAATGACCAATCGGGGCTATCCGATCCGGAACAGTGTAGCCGATTCTCGCAAGCCGACACCGATACCGGGACGGCCGATTCGCCAATCGCCGATTCGCAGATGCCGTAGCCGATCCGAGTCGTCCGACCATGTTCTCGCGCCTCGCTCCGATGCGCCCGACCGCAGCCGATCCGGCCGATCAACGGCGCGCAACGTAGCGGCGCCTCTACGGTATCCACACGTCCGGGGACAAAACGCGTACACCCGTGTGCTAGCACACGATGCAAGGCCGGGTTTGGCTCGAAAGTGGGGAGGGTTCATTGCACGCGATGCAATTGACGTGCGCAGCTCTCCACCCCTCCCTCCTTTATATAGAGTTGGCCGATCGGGACTAGTGGCCGATTAGGACTCTATTTTGAATCGGATCTCATCCGTATCTCATAGAGTTGGCCGCCCACACGTCGTAAGCCCATAGGACTCTATCCGATCGGATCCCTATCTGATCGAGCCGTATCCGAGTCCAACTCGAATGCCTGTTCTTATCCCCTTAAGCGTGCGACCCTATAGGTTCAGGTATACTCGGTTTCGGCTATAGTCTAACTTAGCCGATCGTCGGCTCGAGTCTAACTCAGCCGACACAACAACGGCCCAGCGGCACATATTGACACCATAGTATACAAGAATTATATTGGCTCGAACCCTGTAATGTGTACACAAATCCCTTTGCCTCACGATACCGGTTAAGCTATAGGCAAGATGTGTGTCATCCCTTCAATAGCTTAACCATTCACTCGAACCGTATTGGATTATCTGTCTGTTGATTGACTCCTCAATCAACTTAGCATGGCCATGCATTTCCATAATCCATTACCTCGAGGGGCCCAGAGATATCTCTCCAAAGGAGGGGCAAATTCCATCTTGATCACTCACATCCCACTCCATGTTTCATAGCAAACCCGAAAACTACCTTTATAACTACCCGATTACGGAATAGCGTTTGGTAGTCCCAAAGTAGGCTACTACACATGTTGGAATCCATGGTGATCTCAGGTCTAAGGACTTTGTACCAACACTACCTGAGACCAACTAATAGCACATTAATTCCTGTAGTGTCTCATGGTGGGTCTATCCAACAATGTGTTCTCCAACACATATGTCCATGTTTATTGATTTGGTATCTTCATACCCATGATCTATGAGACATGATCATCAATCAATAAACATGCCGATCTTAGAATCATATTTGTTCCAACAATATGACATATGATCAGGGATCGTTTAGAAATAGATTATACATAAAGAGTCTCATAAATAAGTCACGTACTTATTGATCAATACAAGATGTCTATTTCATGGAACTGAATAACACTTTACTCATAAATACATAAACATTGACGTGATATCCAACATCTCCATGTTGCCTCTAGGGCATATCACTAACAATAGGCTCATCACCGACAATGGCACCCAGTTCACGAGTGAGCTGTTTGGCGAGTATTGCGACGATATGGGCATCAAACTCTGCTTCGCCTCACCCGCCCACCCCCAAAGCAACGGCCAGGCCGAGCGTGCAAACGCAGAAATATTGAAGGTCCTCAAGACGAAGACCTACAACGTCCTCAAGAAGCATGGGGACTCGTGGATTGACGAGCTGCCAGCAGTCCTTTGGGCCAACCGGACAACACCAAGCCGTGCTACCGGGGAAACACCATTATTCTTGGTGTATGGAGCTAAAGCGGTCTTGCCCTCCGAGCTCACCTTGGGATCGCCCCGAGCCACACTATACACCGAAGCAGATCAAGAACAGCTACGTCGCGACGACCTGGACTACCTAGAAGAAAGACGGCGCCGTGCAGCTCTTTGCATGGCCCGTTATCAGCAGTGCCTCCGCCGCTATCATCAACACAAAGTCAGCCCCCGAGCGCTGCAAATCAATGATCTCGTTCTGCGCCGTGTGCAAACACGCGCGGGGCTGAGCAAGTTATCTCCGAGTGGGAAGGGCCATACAAAGTTATCGGCAACCCACGTCCAGGAGCAGTTCGCCTAGCTACAGAGGACGGCACTCCGCTGTCGAACCCGTGGAACATTTCCCACCTGCGCAAGTTCTACCCATAAGCCGCATGGTGTGTTGAATCCCCAATATATATGAAAGCACGTTCAATGCCTCCAGTGGCATGAACAATGAGTTCGCTCATTTATACTCCTTATGCTTTTCCCTTACAAATATCTACATTGCAGTATGTTTTTCCCCTCCATGTTCCGAAACATGTATTACGGATGTTGGTTATAAGTGGTCTTCTGGCCCTGCCCGCCCTAGGCTGAGAGGCCCTAAGGGTGTCGAGGGTAGAGCGACGCGCATATAGGCGCCGGGGTAGTCAACGCACAGGGGCTCGGGTGCGTATTGTCACGCTGTCCCGATCCCCGTTGCTGCGACCCCGGCCCCTTTATGCCCTCGCTTCTACCGGAGCAGAGAAAGGCACCGACCACGCCGATGCATTACCGCGAACCGGACCGGCTCCTAATTACATGGGATGAATCATGGCGGGAAACCATCTTGTCCATATCCCTACAATGGCTAAACTAACTAAAGAACGGACTACCGTTGCAGGAAAACAAACAGGCAGGGGCTTGGGCCAACTAACCGCCACCGCGTATGCGCCAAGTTGGCCGGGGGCTCCCAATATATATACATATGTATATGAATCATTATGAATCATCGTCTGCAAGTGCATTGATAACATAAGTAGCATTACAATGTTTTTACAAGTACAGATAGAAGCAAAAGGCGGGGGAGTCCTAGGCGACCGGCGGGTCACTGGGGGCGTTCTCCGTATCATCCTCGTCCGGCAGGTCCTCGCTGTAGGCAAGCTGGAAGGCCACCGGAGTTCCGTCGAAGCCGATCATGATGGAGTCGAGGCATCCTTGACGCGGCGCCGAGCAGCCTCCTCGGTGTCCTCGGGGAAGTCCTCGGTGGGGATGTACAGGTTGAAGCCGGGGTCGCGGGCCTGGTAGCTTTCCAGGATCAGCGTCGCAACCTGGCGAGACAAGTCGTACGACGACTCCTTCGCCACCTCGTCGACCTCCTCCGGCACCCTCTTGATCTCCTCGGCCAGCTCATCTATTTGCATGACCAATCCCCCCAAGGTAGGGATGGCGGCGCAGGGGCGAACGACCCCCACCTCACGGGCCGCCTCCCGAAGGCGCGCGACGGACGAGGCCACGGTCCGGAACCCTAAACCCAAGGCGTGCTCCAGCTCCGCGATCCGGCGGCGTGCCTCCTCCAAGGCTGGCATCGCTTCGCTAGAGCGAGGGGCCGGCTGAGGCTCCCGCACCCGCGCCTCCATGTCGCCAACCGTCTGCTCTCGGGCGGCGAGGTCCCGCTCCCATCGCTCCAGCTCTTCTCGTCGAAGGCACGAGGCAGCCGCGAGCTGCTGCTCGCGCTCCCAGATGGCCTTCAGGCACCGGCATACCTCCTGGGCTCGTAGCACGGCCACCTCGCGCCCCTCCACCGCGGCCTCGCGCTCGGCGATGGCCTTCTCTGAGCCACCATGTTCTCTTCCGCGCGGCGGCGTCCTCCTTGGCCTTGGCCACGGCGGCCTCCCGGTCCCCGACCGCCTGCCGCGCCGCCTCCAGAGCCTTCTCGCGCTCTGCCAGGCCATACTCACAGGCCTGGAGCTCGATGTCGGTGCTGGCGGCGGTAGCCTCGGCATCGTGCAGGACGCGCTCGCGTCGGTTGAGCTCCTGGGCGCACCTGTTGAGGTCACAGATGAAGTCTCCGACGGTGGTGCGGACCCACTCCTCTGCGGCAGCGGCTGCCTGCTCGCGGAAGTCGGCGGTGTGCCGCTCAACGACGGTGTCCTCGAACACCTGATTGAGTTCACCCCGGCGCCGCTCGATGTCCGCCAGCTCCCGCTTCTGGACGAGGCCCTCCACCCTCGTCGTGGCCGCGAACTCGCGGCGGCCTTCGTCGACCTCAGCCTCCCGCCGCGCCACCGCGACCTCCCTGGCGGTCAAGGCCTGAATCTGAGCCCGAAGCCCTTCCAGGGAGACCGCGTTGGCCTCCTCTAGCGCCCCAGACATGATCATCCTCGCCCGCTCCTGCGATCGCACGAGGGGCTCGGTGTCCAAGGCGACCACAAACCCCGACCGAGCGCCCCCGGATTCGGAGTCGGAGCTCAAGCCAAGGTCGACCACCTGCTCGGGATGGGGAGATGAAGGCGCCCCTCGGCCGGGGCCGCCCGCCGCCGCTTCACCCGCCGGCGTCGCCTCGCCCTCCGGTGAGGCTGCTCGCGGCGTCGGCGGGTCGTGATGGACCAACGCTGATGGTGTTGGAGTCGGCCGGTGGGGTGACGGCGTCGATTGGCGTGGCGCGGGCGACGGGCGCGCGGTGGCGGCGATTGTTGCCTTGGTGGGGACCCCGGGGTTGCACTCCGCGCGCCGCCGCCTCCACCTCCGCACGGGCCGCCGCCCGAATCTGCACGGCGGAGGGCCCCGGCTTGTTCCTCGTGGGCGATCGACGCCCCGGCATCTGGACGGGCCCCCTCCTCAGGCCGCACCGGACCCGAGCCTGAACCCGCAGGAGGTGACCCGGACCCGGTGGGCTCCACCGCCCCGGGCCTCTCCTGCACTTCCCCCGCTGAGCTCGAAGCAAAACCGCCCTTAGGTATAACCTTGGGGCGAAAATGTTGATGCTCGCGGCTGGGAACAAAAGTAAACGCAATAAGAAATCAAGACACAAATGGCCCGAAATAAGACATAGGGCTCACAAAATATGTATGCTTCTGCAAGTGTTACCTGTGGGCGGCGTTGAAGCTCCATGAGACCGGGAGATGGCCCGCTTCTTCTTAGCGGGGCCGCCGGAGGGACTCGCCGGCCGTGGCCGCAGACTCCGTCGTCGCAGGGTACCGCGGTCGGCCTCCGCCGATGGTGCGCTCGCCGTGGGTGCCCCCGCCATTGCCGTAGTCGTCGTCGTTGTGGCCGTTCTGGCCCTCGACGGGGTGGCCCCGGGGGGCAGGACCCGTCGCCTGCGGGCCTCCAGACCTGTGGGGAAGCGGTGCACTCTGCGCTGCCGCCGCGTGGTGGTGATGGGGGAGGCGCGGGATCGTGCTCTGGCCTCTTCCTCTTCCCCTTCGGGTCCGGGGCCCCCGGTCCGCTCCTGCCCGGGCCCCGGCGGCCCAGCCGCCCAATCGGCTCCTGGTTGTCGACGTCGTCGTAGTCGTCGTCGCCACCCCCCGGAGCGGCGCTTGGCACTGCTGACGACGAACCCACGCCATCGCCCACCACCCGCAGAGCGTGCAGGATCTCCGGGCGTGCCGGATCTTGGCACAGCGGGACCAGCCCCGGAGGGAACTGCGTCAGATCCATCGCCGTGACGCCGAGGGTGCGACGGACCAAGATCGCCAGGTCATTCTCGTTCCAGTCGAAGGCGGCACCAACATGAGTGCACATGTCGTCGTTGAAGTTCGTGTACATGTGGGCGGGGCGCGGCCTCTCCTGCAGCGGCGAGATGCGTCGTGTCTGGAAGTCCCGAAAGACGGCGTGGCTGGACAGCTCCCCCCTTCGGAGGTAGCTGATCTGCTCCAGCACTCCATCCAGCTCCCTCCCGGCCCGCGGCCGCGACCGGAATCCCCGTAGGAAGGGAAAGGCGAGGGTGGTCGCCCAAGCTGGTGTAGAACCAGTAGGCCCTCCAGTTCTCCCACCTGGAGCGGGGGTGGATGTCGATGAAGGGAGTGTCGACGGCCCTGTCGTTGCACGGCTGGATCGCCACGTATCCGACTACACCGGGGGAGCCCGCCCGGCACACGCGGAAGAACTGCTGGAAGAGATGCAGTGAGGGCATCACCCCCACGAACATCTCGCAGGTGTAGGCGAAGATGGCGAGGTAGAAGACCGCGTTGGGGGTGAGGTGGTGCAGCTGAAGGTCGTAAAACTCCAGCACGTCGAGGAAGAACCGGGAGAAGGGCGGCACCAACCCAACCATGGCAAAGGAGGCGAAGAACACCATCTTCGTGAGGGGCCGCTCCTCCGGAATGTCTCCCGTCGCTGCGGGTGCCGCGCGGCAGATACTTGTTGAAGAGGCTTCGAGCCTCCGCAGTGCGAACCAGGGACTTGGGAAGTACACTCCCAGGCTCCAGGGGCGCGTCGCGAGTCATCTTCGAGGAAGGCGCTGGAATACGGAGAAAGGCTGGTGGCGGAGAGGAAGGAGTCGAAAAGACAAAGGCGCTGGAAGGATTAGAGGCGATGGCTGAGGAATGCGTACAAACTGATCCCCCCTCTCGCGGATCCGTTTTTATAGGCAACCTCAGCCCCCTCGGATTCTACGGCATTAATTTCACTCCACTACCGCGTGACGCGCCTCTTCGGCTCCGCGTCCCTTCGTTTTTCACGTCTCTTCGGTTCCCGCGCCACTTGGGTTTCGTGTCATTTGGGTTTCGCGTCCACCAGGCGCACTACACGGGACGGAGGGAGGTAGGCGGTTAGATGGGCCCCCCGTGTGTGCGGCCCAAATAACATGTCCCCCGTCTGGAAAGGCTTAATCAAGCACGACGTCAGTTGCCGCGCGCCTATCTCTTGCTGCGGCGCGGCACATATAGTACCCAGGCCACATTTAATGCCTAGAGAGAAGCAAAACGCCTGCCCCGTCGCATTTATTGTGACGTGAGGCACGTCTGTCAGCCGCTCATCATCACCCTTTTTGCCCGTCACGAGGAAGAGAAGGTATAAAGTCTTTGACGGCGACCGCGGTATGGCTGCACGGCCAGTCCGCGCACGCCTCCCTCCACGCTCCGTCCAGTCGCATTAAATGTGCTGGGCGTCCGCGTGGGAGAGAGGATACGTGCACTGGGGGTGTCACGCCGACCCCTCTCCACGCGGAGAGCCACTGATCGGTAGGCCCCACTGGAGTAGGTAAGTTGGCCCATCCTCACATCAGCAGCATGGCGGCCACGACGCCCTTTTTCTCCACCAACTCCCGTGACGTGGCAACAGAAACCGGAATAGGGATAAATCCCCGACAAGACAGAGCAAGAACCGCTCCATCACGTGAAGAGGAGTATAGAAGGCTAGGACTGCTGTGGTGTCCCCTTGCACTATAAAAGAAGGCCCAAGTCCATGATAAAACGGGTTCTAAAAAAATTGGCTCGAAGGTTCTGCCTCTTTGGTTCCTGGGTTGGTCTTGGCTCAGCCCCTTCAGCCTTGGGCCTTAAGCATCCCACCTCAGTCATCAGCTCCAGCTTCCTCAGGGAAGAACAACCATACTCATCCCTGTAATTCCTCCTCCACATAACACAAAAAACAGGAGTAGGGTATTACGTCTCTCGACGGCCCGAACCTGTATAAATTCTTCTGTGTCTGTTGTGATTGCGGTTTTCCTTTGTCTTCCTACCTTCCCTCCATCTCTCCGCGAGTTTGAACTCTGATTCACCGCTCCCCTGTGCCGAACCAAAAAGGGGTCCCCCGGGTCCCCGCGTGTCGATCACACGCATCGACAGTAGTCAACTGGGGTAAATAAATTATAAGAAGATGCAAGGGTTTGCATGCCTGTTGATGATAACATGCAATTTATCCTATTCATCAATATACTTTTCTAACTAATAATATCTAAGTCGTAAATATTTTAAACTTTTACCAAATTTCTAATCGATTTAAAGTATCAGTAAGTCAATATCTATTTTCATTAAATTTTTGACTTAATTTGGTGAAACTAAATTAACTTAGACTAAATGTCTATCTCATACTATTTCTTAATCAAGGTCCAGTGGTACACAAAGTTGAACACACCCAAATACCCCTTAAGTGCTTATAAAATTAACCCGCAGTCTCAATGCTGAAAAGAAAGAGAAGGCTTGAATGAAAAAAAAAAGACATCCTGCGTCTCTCTCTTCCGTCCCCATCCACGCTGCGCCCCACGCCGCGCCTGCGCCCCTCCCTCCCGTCGTTGCTCGGAGCTCCCGCGCCACCGCCTGAACCTTCGCCCTCCGCTTGCTTCCCTTCCTACGTCGTCGTTTCGTTGCAACGCACGGACATTTGCTAGTAATATAATAAAAGCAAGGAACCGTACGGGTTGTATGATAACTTAGTGATAAAAAAGAACCCTTTAATAAAGGATACGTGTAACTTAGTGATAAAAAACAACCCTTTTACAAATTCTATGTCGCTATCTTTAAGACAAATTTTGAATTCTATTATATGATATTTCCTTCATTTCATATTATAAGTATTTTGACTTTTTGTCTAATCAAAAATTTTTTAGGTTTGACTAAGTTCAAAATAAATTTTAGCAACATCTACAATATCAAATTAGTTCCATCAAATATAACATTTAATATATTTTAATGATATGTTAGTTTTGTGTTGAAAATATTACTATATTTTTTTATAAACTTAATCAAACTTATTAGAAAAAGTCAAAACAATTTAAAAACGATTTATAGTATAGAACAAAGGGAGTATATTTAAAATAAATTTTGAATTTCATAAATTATTATATTTTAGAAGAAAGGGTGTATGAATAAGGGCCTGCTGGGGACTGGGGAGGATTGCTGTTTTTTTTCCACTGGTAAAATGTTTACACTGCACCAAGAATACAAGGGAAAACTTTCCCCCCTGTAAAAACATTTGGTGAAGTTTTCTCTCCTACCTGGGAGCACCGGATATTTTTTCCCCTTTCACCTATAGAACATTTTCCCAGAAGTTAACACACGACATATGCTATGGCAGCTGTAAAAACATTGGGTGAAGTTTTCTCTCCTACTTGGGAGCACCGGATATTTTTTCCCCTTTCACCTATAGAACATTTTCCCAGAAGTTAACACACGACATATGCTATGGCAGTGCATGGTTTACTGCCCAGGCTATGGCAGTGCATGGTTTACTGCCCAGGCAACGACATTGTTCTATTGTATCGCAGCAGAAAGCAACGAAAATTTTAACAGAACTACACCCTTCAAATTATACTTTTGTAAGTAATATCCAAAATGGGAATCTTTTCAAATTAGAACTGAAGCAGTACATACAAACTATAATCCTCAAGGTCCTAGTTTAGGCCAAAGTTGGCCCTGAACAACAAATGAGGAACTGTAAGGCCCGCTTGAAGTTTTACCACTACAGTCTATACATAGATCACTTGGTACTTCCTACAAGGCACATAAAAGTATCACAATTCTTTGTTAGCCAAACAATCTTAAGATGATCAACATTTTGAACATACAGTGTAACAAAAGCAAGCATGGACAGTGACAATCACAAGCAACAGAATGAACAAAACAATGCGAGAAAGTAGCTCGGTACGGTGACAATGAATGTAACACCACGACAAAAAAATTCCAAGAGTGAAAGTAATATTGGTACATCAATGTCCGGGGGTAGGCGCATAGGCCTGCATAAGATGATCAGAAGTCCATATATAACAAGCGTAACAGCAGCCTCAAGGCAAACAAAAAATCGAGGGAAATGAGGGGGAGAAGATACAAAAACACGACCATGTATAACACTTACTCCTCACAATCAGTAAACATCCAGCTAAAATGTGAGATAGAGAATCCCTAGAATTTTAAGAGACTAAAAGAAAATAGGGGAGCTCTACCTTAGCACCACTTATCTCAACTGCGTAGAGGAGCAGAGCAGGCCTGAAGCATCTGCACCAACCACGGCCAGCTCACATATTGTACAAAGCTGTCCTGCGATTGAAGGAACGAACCTGGATCCGCAGTACGGGCAGGAAACATCCTTCTGGCCACGGTAGATTGGAACATATGTGGCACCACAGACAACAAATGGATTTCTGTAGTCATAGTTCAGCTCACAGCTATCCTTCTTGCCACTGCACTGTTGCTGCACCTGTCGGGCCCTCTTTGCTTGGCCCTCATTTGGGTTGTTCTCCAGCAGCATCCTTGCAAAGTGCTCTGCAGTAGCAAAGTTCTTTTGCTTGTAGCACAGACCCATAGCACTTCCAAGCACAAGCCTCATATGAACTCTCTGAAGCTTGCAGTTAGTGAAGTAAGCCGCCAGTTCTTGTTGGCGATTGACATCGTCTCTTAATTCCTTCCTCTTAAGTTCCATCCTCAGGCCAAGAACATACTCCCTCACAATCTCGATCAACTCCTTCACTTCATCCACTTCCCTCCTCGAGTCTACCACGATAAGAGGGATGGTATGCAAGATGTTAAGGAACTGCCTCAGGGCTTCTGGGAACTTACCATCCGTGGTGCCCTTGTAGGCAGCCTTGAGTCTGTCTTCCATTTGTGAGAAGGTGAAAACAAGTGCAGGAGGGCCTCTCACATTAGGACTTGCAGATTCATTCCAACCTTTCTCAACAGCAACAGGAATAATGGGGGCAGTTGCAAGTGCACGAAGATATGAGTGGCTGCCCATGTGCAGATCGAGAAATAGGGGCTTGAGGGGAGCAAAGTTTTTTATGCCCAATTGGCGGCTAAGCAACCTCATTGCAGTGTCGAAGTTACCTGCTGCTGCGTGCTCCCCAGCAAGAGAAGATTTCTGAGTCCAAATCTGGCTGACAGGCATGCCTGGTGGAGGAGCAACAAAGACCGCTGAGCGTGCATTGCCAGCTTTTGTAGGGGTCTCTGCTTCAGGCGGAAGTTCCAGATCTTCTAGGTCCCAGCCACCTTCCTCGCCATCATCCTCGTTTGCTTCACCGTCCTCAGCATCAAAACCATCACCACCATTCGCCATCGCTTCGCTTGCATCAACCATATCCAGGTCCTCATCACCCCAGTCAGCACCAGCGGCTTCATCGTCATCCTCAAGTTCTGCCTTCCCAGTAGCATCCAGCCCACCCTCAAAGATACCACGCATCACCCTAAGCAATGGCCAATCACCACTGGCTGTGAGAGGAGCAGGGGGATCAAAAGAGAGCGGGCTTTTCCTTCAGGTAGAGAAGGAATATTTTCACCGAGCTCAGCGGCAAGCCTATCAGCAATTTCTGTCAGCCCATGGGTGGCAGCAGTAATATAGGCAAGAGGTAGCTGTCCAGCATTCTCTAGGATCTCAACTCTCTTCATAGCATCACCAAGATACAGAGCATTGTGGAACTGACCCATCAGGTTATTGTTCTGTCCGGCAATTTTGCACATGAAACCCACCTTGTCCATGTAACCAGTAATAAGATATAGGAAAGCAAGCCTCTCAAAACTCTTCGTACGTTGGTATGCATATTCCACAATACCAACATTTCCCTGCCTCAGGGCCTCAATTCCCAACCTGTACCAGTGATCCTTGTCATCGATCTCTTTTGCAGAAGCAACCGCAATTTGGATGTTGCCACTCTCAAGAGCGAGGTTGAATCTGGTCTTCTCATCTTTCACAAAGTGCAGGGCAACTTCTGGAAAACCCTTCTGTTGTAAATAAGAAATCACAGCCTGCCCACACAGCTGAGAATTCTTGATCATGCTCATCACATGATCATACCGTTTGCGTAGAAGGGCCAGCTTGAAAATGTACTCAGATGCGTCAACTGTGATCAGCTTGTTCTTTCCATCGCGATCTAGACAGAAAATATTATTCCCAATAACCCTTGTTATGTATATAGGAACATCAAGGGTTTTAATAATCCCACTATCTCCGTTGGGAAGACAATACTTGATATGATTCAGAGTAGTGTAAATGAACACACCATTCTCATCCCAGGCACCACTTTTCACACGTATGGTTTCATGCAGTGTACAGCGATGGACAAGCTTCTTGTTTGCTATAACCACCGCATGCTTGCTCAGCAGTGCGACGGATTCCATATCACTCGACCAAACAACATATTTAACAGAAGGTGCCTGGAGCTCGCCAAGAATTAACCTTTGCTGCAGATCAAAGATGGTCACTCGGTCTTCGGCTTTGCACAGCAAGTTACCAGTCCCAGCATAATAAATTGCATCGGTAGCAATAGGAAGAGGGCTTTTCTTTAAAATTTCATTCTTAAGATTCTTCACCAAAACTTGATTGCTACTCTTCTCAAGGACTGCAAACCTGTTGCGTGCCACAAAAACAGCTGACCCACCAGCTCCCTTCTTTGCGTCCTGCAAATAGTCAGCCCTGCCAGCAGAATCCTTGGGAACAATGTAGAGTTCGTATGAGCCTCCATCCACATCAGAGCAAATCAAGACAGCATTTTCAGTTGGACTGTAGGACAGTGTCCTGGGTGACTGGTTCAAGCTCACTGATCCAGGTCTTCTTATTGGAGCCAACTGAACTTCCTTCTGTGTGGAGTATTCAAAGAACCGAAGAAAACGGTCCTTCACATAGAAGACAGTATCACCACTCACGGAGAAAGCTGGACGTTCCCTCTCCAATTTAAACACAATCATACCACTGTCATGACCAGCGGCGAGAAGATTCATCTCAGGGTGAGCAGAAAGAATCCAGAAACGGTCATGTTCCCGCCTGAACGTTTGAATACCGGTTCGCTTTGTGGCATCCCAGATGCGAATGCTTTTGTCCTCTGAGTTGGACACTATGATGTCTTGCTTTGCATGGAACATCACGCAGGACACATTATTCATGTGCCCCCGCAAAGTATCAACTTCCCAAGCCTTGGTGTCTGTCGAAAAACCAGCACATTTAGATTGCATCACCTATAATCCATTTAAATAATGCAATGGTGGTAGTGGAAGTGAATCTTCCACCCCCACAAACTTTGCAGCACATCTTTTTACTTCCTTGAAGTTCTTCAGTATTGCGAAGGAGTACTTCTACATATTGTTAATATCTTATTCTCATCTCTAAATCAAGTTTATCACAGAAAGGTCGACGGTGGTAAAACTGACACATATATATGCAGAGTAACGTAAAAATTGTTAGTGCTACTTGTACCTAGAATAACAAAAAGATGAAGGGCGTGTTGAATGAAAAAGTCATAATTCATTTGTTTCAAACAATATTAGCACATGTACAATTCATTTTTACCCGTAGCAAGTAGCAATGCATGGTTATTTAGCTAGTTACAAATATTTCGATTGCTGGCATGCATATAACTTTTATATTTTTTAAGTTCTACCAATATGCAGAAAAGTAAAGTGCTATACAGCAACAATAACCACCTTTAATCCTACTGGCATTAGTTTACTAACTGGAAACATATCTTGCATTCTGCTTTTTGCTGACAAGTTAGTTCAGATTAATTTAGACATGGGGGAAACATTAATTAGTTCTTCTGTCAAAGAAAGACAAATCAAGCAGCAAAAAAAGAATTAATAATAAAAACAAATGCATAATTCTGTAGCTCTGTTCTATGAAAAATGATGGATGCAAACAAAAATAATGAAGTTGTTTATCCAAGGAAAACAATAATAAAAAAGATTCAGGACATAATAGCAGTATTACCATTCATTCTCCATATCTTCACTTGCCGATCATCTGCTCCAGAAACAATTAGTGGCAACGTGGGATGAAATGAAGCCCAGTTGACCCCACGATCATGCCCTTCCAACACATATTTCACAACCGCGTCAACACCTCCAAACAGATCTGTGTTCATCTGGGTGAGACGCAGGATGTCATCCGCAGGTGACACTGACTTCTTTCTCAAAGCACTAATATCCCAGACACGGACAGTCTGATCAAGTGATGCTGAAACAACCAGATCCTCCTTAGAGTGGAAAGATGCACACATGACATAATGGTTATGCCCAGTGAGCACAGCCACACATGTGCGTGACTGCCAGTTCCAGATCCGGATTGTCTGGTCATCGCTGGCACTTACAATCCACGGGCACTCATGGTGGAATTGCACCGTGCGAATGTAGTCAAGGTGGCCATGAAGCGTGAAGAGGCAGCGGTGTGTCTTGTAATTCCATACCTTAATCTTGTAATCATCACCTGCAATGCATCACGGAAAACTTAGAAGAGTTCAGAAGTTGTTTGATCTTACCATATGATAGTTCCAAATCAAATGGGCCACTGTTATCCAACAATACAGATGAAACTGGTGTGTGACTTAGTTTCAAGTTCCAACAATCCGAATGTTCCATGATTGCCAACCCCACCATTGCTATGGTATCAGAAACACAACAATGGAAGCTGCCACTCTTTGGTTAAAGCTATACATCGACTCGTTCTAGCTCCCATCCAACCTCATATTTGAAAGGATTGTAAAATCGATGGAGATCCTGGTCATAAACAGGAACCAAATGGCCCCTGAAGGTTCCAAACCAACAATTCACCAAACAGTTCGGCGTAAGCCGAGATGATAAAGCAAGCACTAGATCCGACCAACCCATCCTACCAACCAGGATCCCTTGACAACCAACCACCACTCCACATCAAACGCAATCTAATCGTTTCGCGAGTCTTCGCGTTGCGCCATCAACGGATCACAGAGACAACTAGAGGCCTCGAGACGTCCTCCGATCCAGGCCATGATCCGAGCAAGCACGCAACACGCCACGAAGCCCATGCCCCGGCGAGGGAGAGCGGCAAATCACAACCGTGAACCACCCGAGATCTAGCGGGTCTACTCACCTCCGGAGACGAAGAGTGGCTGGGTGGCGTGGAAGTGGACGCCGCGGACGGGGCCGTCGTGCTCGTCGAAGCGGTCGAGGAGGGTGCCCATGCGGTAGTCCCACATCTGGATCACCCCGCTGTGGAGGCTCGCCAGGATCCATGGCCGCCGCGGGTGGAAGCTCAGCCCCTTCACCCGGTTGCTCTTCGTCTCGAATTTGGTCAGCATCTTCGCTTGGCCCGCCCCTGATCGTCGTCTCCGGCCACGGCGGGCACGGCAGCAACGGCGGCGACGGAGGCGGAGGCGAACCCCTAGCCCCTGAGGCGAGCGGAGGAGAGGGGAGACGCTGGATCTGGGGCGGGGCGGAGGGGGAGAGAGAGGATGACATGGTTTGTGAGATTGCAACTTAAGCAGTAACTTCAGATCTAGCCGTTCAAGATGCAATCAACGGCGGATCTCTTTCACTATTTTCCTCAACACCAGCAGCTGCCGTTCGCTGTTTTTTTACTGAAATAATCATGTCTTTTTTAAGAAAAAAATAATCATGACAGTTGGTTCATTGCAAACATTGGGACTGTTCTGCTTCAATTTACGGCATAGCCACGTAGCTGGCTGCTACCTACTTGCTACAATGATTAAGGCTCTCTTTAGCTACCCCAAATGCTGTAAGCTTTTGGGGTTTAGGCATTTTTTTTCTGAACTAAACATGAACATGCATGCGTAAAGTTAAGGATGTAAAGATTTTGATTTTGGGAGTGATTTGGCTAAAAAGTGAAATTTTGTATCGGTAGACGAGCTGACCGACCCTACCTTGCGCACGACTTTGCCTCGCCAGCCCCATCCCTACTCTTTTTCGCCCGATGCAGTGCCAGCCAGCCCCATCCCAATCCACCGCTCCAATCCCCAGCCGCCGCCAGTGCCATCCCTAATCTGACAGGCTACTCCTCCTCACCGCTCATTGCCGCCGCGCGCGACGGCTGCACGAATCTGCTCGAGGACTCCCTCGACCTCCTAGTTGGTGCCGAGGAGCCGAGCGTCCTCCAAGGAAGACGACGACAGTCGACTTTGCTCGCCGCCCCCGGATCTCCCTCGATCACGCCGTCCCCGGCCTCTCCCCTAACCGCACAGCCCACGACGTCCCTCGCCGCGCCTCCCTCTCCTCGCTACGCCGCCCGACCTCCCTTGGTCACGCCGCCCCCGGCTCTCCCCCTGCCACGTCGTCCCCGATCTCCCTCGACCGCATGGTCGACCAGCCCCAACCCAAACCCGAGTCGGCCACACTCACCAGGTTCATTGTCGACGATGCGACCGATGATTCTTATGATTTTACTATCGGGGAACGGAGTTCTTATGATTTCCTTATAATTAGGCGGCGATAGTATTGGGGATTTGTCTCTGCTCATTTTCATGGCTTGCTTGAATTGCTTGTTCAGTTTGGTGTTGATGTGCTTTCCTGCGTAGCCCCTTGGGGTTTTCCAGCTTGAATTCCTTTTCATTCCGCATACTCGTTCACCTCCGTGGCATTTCTTCAGACAGCTCCCCGCCACTTCGGGTTTATATGATAGATTTTGCTCAGATTCTCTGAATTGCTTGGTTCTTGGATGAGCGCCTTGTTCCTGTTTCTTGGATGGTTTCAGAGAGTACTCGGCAAGCTCTTTGAACTACTAGCATCTGAATACTATTGAACTGCATTGATGTCCCTAATTGTTTTTTTATGATGATTTGGGAAGAACCAGAAAGATCGATTTTTAATATCATATTTGGCTGTATTCTACAAATGTGGATGTGGATGCATTCTTCTATTCCTCGTCATTAAAGCTTTCTAGCTCAAATTACTCCCCTAAAGGTAAAATTTAAGTTTAGTTTTTTAGTTGTTTTTAAGTATCAATGCAATACTTAGCTACTGAAAGAGTGAGTGCAGCAGAGACACAATTTAACCAAACAAGTATTTAATATGGACGAATCTGTTTTTATCAACAAACAAAAATTTTACACTGTAAAATTTACACTCAAAAATTTTGGGTATAAAGTTTTGGCATGGTAAATGGAACAAAATAGGCCTTAAACTCACTAGAGACTGCGAATCTACGAACTAAAAATCAAACATCCACCTTGTATCTAAACTGGCTAGAGGTTGTGAAATAGGAATGTGAATGAGATAATGGTTCAAATCGGGTACCCGATCCACTAACTAAAAATCAAACATCCACGTTGTATCTCCTAGCCAATGTAATACCCTGACTTCTCTCGTCACTTTTTCTTTTTCACATTCACGGTGTAATATCTGCACACATGTCATGTCACGCCCCTATAAGTTTTTCTTACTCATTTGTACCTTTTTCTCCCTTCTTCAAATGTTTTTTTCTCTTAAAATAGTTATTTGTTTTACATCCGATTACACCGTTATATTCTTTGAAATTAAATATTTATAACAAGATATCGTATGATTATATTTTAATAAAAAATCAAATGTTGTTTCACCGTTGTACAAAATTATTTTAATTCACCATATAAAATGTTATATTTAAAAATAATGAATGCAACATCAGCAACCGCTTATATGAAACATTGAGTCCCAACAAGTAAAAAAATATATTAGAGATACAATATATATATATAAACTTGATAATGTTAAAACATTTTTATATCACATATGAACATTAAACATTATAAAATACTTACTAAAATATTTCAAGAGCACCACGTATAATATTTACAAATTAACCATTAAAACATCATATAAAAACTAGTTAAAACATTTAAATAAACCAGGTGCAACATTTAAAAGAATTTTAGTAAAAAAGTTAAATATTTTTATCGGAATATAGTCATATGTTGTCTTGTTCTAAATATATAATTATACCAAATTGAATAGTGCAATCAGACCGTGGATTGGAGAAGTAACTTAAGAGAAAAATTAGTTTAAAGTTTGCTTAAAACTTAAACCTATCTAATGCATGCATACATGTAGACTGGTTTTTAATTACATGCAACGGCTGTATCAGGTCTTACAGTTGCGCGTGGTGCGGCTGCAAGTTGTGGAGATTATGGCAATCGGGTATCTACATGGCAAGTTTATCCGACTGGAGGTAAGGATAGATTGCGTCTGCTATATCTGTAAACCAAATATGACTTGGGTGTTACGTTACCGATTGAGATAAGGCAACGGCCCATAGTCACGGTTTGGTAAAATTGAGGAAACCGACTTAGAGTAAGATAGGGTTTTCGATCTGTAAGCCCACCTCCCAAGACTATATAAGAGGGGTAAGGGGCGTCCCTTGAGGGATATCAAAGATTAGATCATATGCTTTATGAGCTTTTAGCTTTCAGCCTTAGATCACGAGATCAATAAAGACACTCGGCGGATCGAATCCCCGAAACAGGAGTAGGATATTACCTCACGAGAGGGCCTGAACATGTCTAAACCTTGTTCTCCATCCAACCCATTGTGCTTGGTGATCTTGACTGCACCTCCAAAATTCTATTGCCGAAACCAAGTTTCGACACAAGTGCTGATCGAGGTTGAGGTGGGCGTTTGATTTGTAGTCGCGTCGTTGTATATGACATCCATACATACAATTTTACTGTTACAACAACCCATTTTGATTTGATATCAAAATGTATCCTTCCAAATTGTTACACCTTAACAAACACTTTGTTCATATAAAAAATAGTACTTTGGCTAGTGTTTAATTTGCTATTGAAGTACGTCAATAACATATATAAGTTAAACAAAATGGCACTACTAGAAATTATGTATTGTTGATATTTTGGCATGGTAATAAACCAAACAAGGCCACTACCTTACTAAAATTTTGTTTAAAGTGTGGCCACGTCTTAGACAAGATAGGAAAAAAAAGATTGTGACATGCGGAGTAAAAATTAAACCATGGCATGATTGAACAGTTACTTAAAAAGTTTGGTAAAGCATAGTAGAACTTAAGCAAACAACCAATGCTTTTGTTGTGTCAATTTGCTTCTGTGTATGGGATTAGGATTACTGACTTTAATTAGACATGTTGTTTTTTTTCATAATGGATGTTCAAACGTTCCAACGTCAAGAATAATAACTTCTCAGCTTTAGCAAATTGATTTCTCTCTCAAAAGTTCGGACTTTACACATATAATATTAGTAGTACATATATGATTTTTTAAAATATTTATAAATTAATGTCTATGGTGTGTATAACCGAAACTTATGTATATAGATACTTTCCTTGGCAAATAAATGCTATTGTACTCTTGTAAATAAATGGCTCGTGCTTTCTTGATATTATAGCACAAATGAATGGCAACAAAGCAATTTCGATTCTTTCTTAATTTTCATTTCAACATAAAAGGACTTATATTTGAAATTTTAGGGAATATTCATCATTGCCGAAAATAAATAATAGGAGTTATGTTTGTTGATTGCATACAACCTTTTCTCTTGGAGCTTGTCAGCTTGACACCATCTCTCACCAAAGGTCCAAATAACAATATATGTGTACTCAACAAACGGCGAAGAAGGAAAAGTGAATCGGTTCGGGCGTCATGATGTGCAACAAACATATGTTCGTAGAAACATAATAAGCAAAGTCATCATCTAAACTCAAATATTGGATTTCTAATTTCGTCTGCTATTCGCACCTTGACCGTAGAAATATCAGTCCAAGTGAAACTTTCTGGCTCTCAAAACACTCACTTCATAGCGCACCAGATGCTATATATGGCCCTTCAACTCTTCACAACCAAGACTATCGACAGCAACTCAGCAAGAAAAGAAATCGACAACATTAAATAAGCTTTATATAATAGAAAATTTTATTGAATACGGTCAATTACGTCAAAACGACAACCGTCAATATCGTTTAACCTTTTTTACAGTATTGTATGTCATACACTAACCCAAAACCATGGCCCTGTTTGGATCCAAGGGTTAAACTTAGAATGAGTTAGATTGAGCCAATCTAACCCAAAAGTAGCCAAATTTAGAGTTAGATTTTTGCATCTAACCCACCAAAAAAACTATCCCCTCCAAGGGGTAATTATTTGGGTTATTTCTGGTGGGGCCCACAGCAATCCAACTTTTCCCCTTCTCTAGGGCCGCATGGGATCTGTGCGCAGGAAGCCGAAGCGATCGTGGCGCCAGAGAATTAAAATGATCGCGTATGCGGACGGTGGCGGTTCGGTTCGTTCGCCACTTCTCTCCCTCCTCCTTCTCTTGCTGTTGATCAGCCAGAGCGCGCAGTGATTAGCAGCGACGTGCTCTGATCCAAACTATTTAGAGCCTGCGTAGGTTTTTAGGTTTTCAATAGGGATGGCAACGGGGCGGGTTCGGTTCGGGTAGAGTCTCTGGGCACCCAAAACCGAAACCCGAATCTAAAACCCAAAACCGAAACCGAAACCGATTCGGGTGAAAATCCATCACCAAAACCGAAACCCAAATTTTTAACCAAAAATTCGAAACCAAAACCTAAATTTTTTACTGCATCATGCAATAGATTAGAGAGATTAGGGTGAGGCAGAGAGGAGAAGGGGGCGGCTAGGGTTACCAATACCCAGAGACGGCGACGCGCGCCGTGCACTGTGCGCGGGTGGAGGAGGCGGGTTGAGGGCGGCCGGCGGCGCGAGGTGGGGACGGCCGGCGCGGCCTTGGGTGGAGGAGGCTGGGCACGGGCGGGCGACGCGGGGTGAGGCGGCGGCGGCTAGGGTTGGCGCCGCGAGTCGCGCGATGAGAGAAGCGGAGTCGCGCGTGCGCGTGGGCTGGGGGGGTCGGGCCGGTCTCTGGTTGAGACTGGGGATGGATGGGGTGGGGTCGTGGGGAGTGGGACTGACTAGAGATTTTCGGGTCGGGTTTGAGTTATCCGTGGGTTAAATCTAATAACCGAACCAAAACCCGAAATATTTTGGGTATCCGAAACCGCAAACCCGTGGGCAAAAAACAGGCACCAAAACCGAAACCTGAAACACCGAAACCCGCGGGTACCCGAACCGAAACCGAACCATTGCCATCCCTAGTTTTCAAACTATTCAGCAACGTGCTCCTCCGCCGCCGCGTAGAGTTTGGATCAGGTATTGCCCTGGTGATTAAATCATGGGATCTGTTGTTTTTTGATAAGAGCATAGTTATACACTTTTAAAAAATAGCATGAATTGCACTCGATCCTTTGCTTGAGCAACAGGATATCCAAATTGCCAATGCTTTGTTAACAAGAAGTCAGGAAGCACCAGACAAATCGTACATACAAGCATATTCTGTAGTGCAAGATATATCAACTTGTACATATATATCTTCAAGCTAATTTGATACGATGTTGTTTCTTGAAGAAAAATGCTCCATACTTCTACCTTTCCTAGCTTTGCCATACATATCACTGCACATTAAATTCCATCAGATGTCATTTGTACTTCTACGTACTAAAATATTGTACCTATATATTTTTCGCTCTACATGAAATGGTTACTTTACTTTTAAGCAATTGAAAAAGAACATCAAATGACTTCAAGGTTATTTGACTTGGAATTTTCTCGGTTTGTAGGAGCTAATCGTCATGGACGGAGACGGCTACGACGAGTATCCGTGGGGTCGCAGCTGCGTGTCCCCGGCGGTCTGGACCTTAACTCGCAGGCGCTGGCGATGGAGCAATTCCCCGGGCTTGACATGTACGACGACCACGTCACAGCCGGCGACAGCGGCACCGGGCTCCCTCCATATCGCGCACCGCGCATCGGTGAAGGAGATGCGAGGGCAACTCCGGCACCACCCTACGCCCAGCGCCTCCAGTTTGGTGGATCTTCATCGGCAGGAGCCGGTCGTGGAGGAGGAAGAGGCGTCGTTCAGCAGCGTCTCCAGCGCGCCAACACGGCGTCTTGTGGTAGCAGCGGCCAACGAGGAGCACGGGGTCCCCGAGCACCAAGGGCACCGAGCACCCGCGGCCGTGGGCAATCAGCCGACTCCGACGCTAACTTCGGCAACGACAATGCAGCTATGGAGGATGATGTGGAGGATTTGGCGAGCTCCAGTGGTCCTGTGGTGAGATATCCCATTAGAGCCCAATGGAATGATTCAAATAATGCTTGCTTGTTGGAATTGTGCTTGACCAACGCAGAGCATGAAGATATAATGGCTCACAAATGAGTAGTGAAGGGTACCAAGCCGTTGTCGACGGCTTACTTGCTAGAAGGGGTTTGGTTTATGACAGAGGACAAGTGAAGAACCAAATTGTCATACTGAAAAATATCCATAGTTTTTGGCGCTACTTGCAAACGCACACTGGGTTAGGGATGAAGCCAGATGGATCCATTGATGTAGATCATGAGTTCTGGCAAACACACACAGAGGTATATCTCCCTCTCATTTGCTGCGAGTAAACTTGACGCTGGTTTTTAATTTATGTCATAACTAATATATGAAATATGCTAACAGAAAAACCATACCTAAAGAAGATGTTGTGTGGGCCTCCAGCAAATGAGGACTTGCTTGATGAGATGTGGCGAGGCTACACTGTGGATGGAACCACTGCCTTTGTTCCTGGAGATGATTATGGTGACAATGATGACCAAGCAACACCTACTAGTACAAGCAGCAAAAGGAACCAGAAAGGCAAGAGGCCAATAAGCAGCACTACAAGCACTTTGAGCAGTCCAGTGAAGAAGAGCAAGAGCCCAATGGTGAAGATTGTGAAGGACATTGCCAATACCTTCAAAGAGTCGGTCACAACCAACACAAACCAAATGCATAAACGTTCCAAAGAGTTGGAGTCATTTTCTGTCAAGAGGTGTCAGGAGCTTGCATTTGAGTGTGGTGTTGAGCAAACCGTGCACAATGTGTATGCTATGTCAAAGTTGTTTGCAACAGGGTACCAAAGAGAGTTCTTCTGTGACCAGTTAACTCCTGACCTTAGGTTGGGGTACTTCAAGAAATGGTGCAGGGACAACAATTTGGAGTAGGGAACTTGTTATGTGTGTGGTGTTAAACCTGTTATCTTTGTGGTGTTAAACTTGTTATCTGTGTGGTGTTGAACTTGTTATCTGTGTGGTGTTGAACTTGTTATCTGTCTGGTGTTGAACTTGTTATGTGTGTGGTGTTAAACCTGTTATCTGTGAGCTATGTGGAACTTGTTATGTGCTGATTTTTTATGTTCTATGTGCTGAATTTGTTTTCTTGTAATGAAGCAGGAAGAAGATAATGGCCCCATGATTGAGGAAGAACCAGATGATGGAGGCAACTCAAGTGAGGATGAAATTATATCCATGTCCCGCAACAAAATTTGATTGTGCAGTTGGTTCCTATCTTGGGTATGTACTCTAATAACTATTTCCTGAAACTACCAAAGAGGGTCACTGGAGATTTTGGTTTGGATTGGGTGTATGAGACACTAGCCCGGGATACGCAATGTTACAACATGTTTAGGGTTGAGAGACCTTTATTTTACAAGCTACATAGTACTTTGGTCCAAAGATATGGGTTGAAGTCCACTATGCAAATGACATCTGTAGAGGCTCTTGCTATGTTTTTATGGATTGTTGGTGCACCTCGAGTCACTTAGACAGCCGATAACCGTTTTAGGAGGTCTCTGGAGACAGTAAGCAGGACATTTAACAGAGTTTTGAGATGCCTCCTTAGGTTAGCACAGGACAACATTACACCCAAGGACCCAACTTTTGTAGAGGTGCACCCAAACTTAGAAAATCCAGCATTCTGGCCACACTTCAATGACTGCATAGGAGCTATAGATGGGACACATGTGAAGGTTGTGGTGGATAAGAGTAAGATGATTCGATACTTGAACAGGCACAATGAGACCAGTCAGAATGTGCTTGGTATTTGTGATTTCGACATGAGATTTACCTTTGTGTTGTCGGGATGGCCTGGCTCAGCACATGACATGAGAGTTTTCAAAGATGCCATAACTATTTATCATCACAAATTTCCACATCCACCACCAGGTATGGCACTTGATCTTTCTTTCACAATACACCTTTGTGCTGATGCCGTTACACTTGTCCATCCATGTCTCAATGTGTGCATTTGAAAATATGCAGGGAAGTATTATGTGGTTGATGCGGGCTACCCAAACCGTGCGGGCTACCTTTCGCCATACAGATGTACAAGGTACCATGTGGAGCAATGGCATAACGGACCCCCGTCGCAAGGTATGAAAGAAACTTTCAATCATGCACATGCCAAAGTAAGGAATGTCATTGAGAGAACTTTTGGAGTGTTGAAGATGAAGTTTATGATGTTACTGCACATGCCAAGATTTTCAGAGGACAAGCAAACTAGAATTATTGTTGCTTGTATGGCTCTTCATAATTTCATTCGAGAGAGCAAAATTATGGATAGGGATTTTGATGCCTGTGATGCAGATGAAAATTATAATCCAATGCCTAGTTCTTCTACATCTTCATGGCCAGAAGATGAACCTCTTGTTGAAGATGTCAACATGAACACTTTCCGTGATGAGTTAGCTCATGCTTTGTTTCATGGAGTGTAAAATTTTTGTTAATATTGAGGACTTGTAAGTTCGTGTGACAAATCTCATTTGTATGGACAAATTTAAATTTATTGTGATTCCGATGTTTGATTTGTAAAAAATAATTTGCTCATCAGAAGGGATGCTTTATTAGTTGAACCAATACTACACAGGAGCCGACCACACAAGATCCTACTGGAAAGCATATTTAAATGAGTTAAATGATTGATAAAGTTAATCTAACCATAGCATCCAAACACTCTTTGGGTTAAAGTTAGTTCAGGGCTAGTCCAGAGTTAGAAACTAACTCTAACCTCTAACCGAGTTAGAGGAGCCAAACAAAGCCTATCTTTTGACGTTGCTTTCCAACCAAACAGATCTAGCAGGCACAACCTCCTCTCGGTTGCACAGAACAACACTGCACTAGGGGGTGTTTGGATGAATGGATTTTTAAGTGTGTGTCATATTGGATGTTATAGACATCAATTTAAAATATTAAATAAAAAATAATTATAAAAATATTTACAAAACCGAAGAATAATTTACGAGACAAATCTATTAAATTTAATTAATATGTGATTAGCAAATATTCTACGTACCATCATATTGTTAAATCATGACGTCATGAGATTTATTAGATTTGTTTTATAAATTAATCATCGATTATGAATAAGTTTTATAACCTGTCTACATTTATTACAAAATAGTATATCCTACGCATCCAAATCCTGCAGCGGAGTAGTGCCCAGGAGAAGCGCTCTGAACACATGCACCCTCCTGAAACGGCAGGAAACATGGACGTGGACACGTAACAGCCTGTGAATGCAGCCAAACACCCCTGAAAATTCCCAACAAACTTCGCTCGTTTCCAAAGGCAGCTACGACTTCACCTTAAACAAAAGTCACTACCCGCAGCGAGAAGCACTAATGACTAATATCTGAGAGCTTATCAGCTAAACACAATACAGTAGTACTTATACTAGATGTGAGAGTATAATCAACAGTTGGAATAGATCTTGTCCAACATTCCAATCATACTGAAACAAACCAATCTAAAAATAAAACAGAACATTATCTATTACAACGAATCTTTAATAATTTTTGACAATGTGTTCAAATTTGTTGTACGGCTAATATTTTATTTTATTTTCGAATAATTTATTTTTTAAAAAAGAGTATAGCGTTTGCGTTACAGGAAAGTGTGAGACCCCGTGAATCTGTGATGCCGAGTGCCTAGGGACCCTACCTACCTCCACCTGCGACAGCTGCTGCAGCGTGAAGGCACGCCCACGACGAACCTAGGACCTCGTCGTCAGTGTCGCCATCACCCCAGCAGCACATGAGCACACAGCACGTTGATCATCATCGTTATGCATCTTATCCGGTGGAGATTGGAGAAACTGATTGAGATCCTCCTTTCTTTCTTTCTTTCACCGCGTCAGCAGGGTGATCGCTCAGTTTCGGCCCAAAGCAAAGCGAGACATCACATTCTCAGATTCTCTGCATCGTCTGTGGTACAGGAAATTGCGTGGAAAAATTGTTCGTCGAGCAGGTGAGTGAGTGAGTGCGATTTTGGTCGTGTTTCCGTCTGAAGTTTGTCCGAATTTATCTGATCGTTGCTACAGATTGTGTTCAGGGCTTTCAACAGCCCAACATGACTAACTTTCTCCATGGGGAATGCGCATCAGTAGTTCATCGCACTGTAACTTCACACAGTTCATCACACTGTAACTTCACGTACCAACAGCTCGACATTTCTACCAGGAGCCAAAACGAATATATTGACAGCTCAAGACACGCTAAGCAACGATATTGGAACACTTCACAACAAAATTCGGGTCACCTTTGGATGGTAGTAACTTTACAGGATTTTCACCGGAACTAGTTTAATTCCCGTGAAAATCCTCCAAAAATCCTTATTCCATAGGAGGGATCAAGCTGAAGACGATGGGCATAGATCATCCTTATTCCAAAGGAAGGATCAAGCTGAAGACAATGACCATTGACATGAGCAATATCGCATCACGAACACCAGCAAACAACAGGGAAGCTGTGAGAACTTTGCAGTTCTTGCTTGAAATCAACCACTACAATGTCAAAAGATCTAAACAGAGGCTAAATGATCAATGATCGTACAGTCATACACTGAAACAAGAAGCACAAACCCGGACAGTATCTCCCCGAATCGAAACGATCAACTAATTGCATTGCAATTTCTGGGCGTGCGTGACAACAGATACAGGATACACCGCCGGAAGCAAGACTGCTCCGGCGACAAAAGAGTAGCAGCAACACCACGAACTGACACACCACCTCCGGCAACCGGTCGCCGTCGCCGCCGTCGCCGCCAGCACCCACACACGCTCCTCCCTGAATTAGAACAACACGAACGGAGAAAGAACTCCACATGAAACAACAGCAGCAGCAGCAGCAGGAAACTTGAGTGAAATGTTAGCGCTTCCTCTCCGGCCTTGGGCTTGAAAGGCCGCGGCCTCCTCTTACACGAAGCCGACCTCGGCGAACTGCGGGCGAGGCTTGGTCGTCGCGCCGGGACGCGGCGGCGGCACCATCCCTTCCGGGAGAGGGTTCTTGCGCGGACGCCCTCGCGGGCGTGGGATCTTGGGCGGCGCGTGCGGGTCCCGCGGCTTGGGCGGGCGGCCACGCCGGCGCGGCACGGTGGGGGCCGCGGCGGCGACGGAGCCGTCTACTGGCGCACCGACGGGGACGGGGGCGGGGGCGGGGGCGGGGGCGGCGGGTACGCCTGGGTAGCCCGGGGCGCACCTTAGGGGACGGCCGCGGCCTCGCTTGGGCGGAGGAGGCGGCGGCGAAGGCGGCAAGTCGTCGGCCGAGTCGTCATCGGCGGGGAACTCCTCCGCCGCCGCCGCCGGCGGCGGCGGCGGAGTCGGCCGGAGCGCGTACTTCCCCCGCGACGGCGACGAGCTCCCCGGCGGCGGACATCCGGGAGAGGTGCGCCGCGACGAGCGCGGGTGCGACGGCGGGAGGAGGCCGCCGCCGGCGCCGCGGGCCGCCTCGATGCGTCGCGCAATGGCGGCCTGGCTAGAACCGTTCTCCTCCGCCAGCGACGCGATCGCCTCCACGATCATCTGCAGCAGAAGGCACCCAAGAACTGGTCAATTCCGCCACAGATCTGGTCGCCCAAAGCGCCCCGGCACGCAGCAGCTAGGGTTTAGAGAGAGAGAGAGCGCCTGCCTCGGGGTAGGAGGGGAGGACGAGGTCGGCGGCGCGGTGACCAGTGGTAGTGGAAGTGGCCATCCCTGGCTGGCTGCCTCCCTCCCGCCCGCGCGCGATGGCTGGGCGTGGCGCTGTCTCCTTCCTCCGTTGCTGCGCTGTGCGCGTGTGGGATTTGGGGCCGCCGCGACGCGGATCTGAGGAGAGGGTGGGTGGGGGCGACGCGCTGCGGGAATGGAATGCAAGTACAGTTTAGACAAGGAATCTGTCGGGTGGTACCGGGCCGGACGACCGGTCGCGGCTACACGCTACTACTACCACCTCCGCTTGCCTCCTGCGACTCCTTTCCGGTCCGGTTTAAAAGCCGAACCGGTCTAGTTCGGCCGAGTGGGTGAGTGCCTGGCTAAACTGCTCGCATGGTCGCATCTGGTTTGTCAAAGTGTCAACTGGCCAACTGGGGCACTGGGCAAAGGTTTGTGTGAAAAAGAAAGAAAGAAAAATGGGCAAAGGTTAGTCTCGTCAGATTCCGGCGAGTTTCGCGGTCGATTTCGCGTGGCTTGTGACGGTGGTGTACTGGTGTGCTGCCAAGCAACACCTGATTGATCCTTTTCCTTTTTGGTTAGTAGTTTGACTAACAGTGGATATTTTTTAATCTCTGAATTGGTCAATATCGTTTTAGTGCCTTAATTTGCTTTGATCAGCGGAGGCTCATGATTTTCGGTAGCGACGAGTGCCCTAATCGATACTTTTATAGCCTGCAACAACGCTAAAAAATTTGCAAAAAAAAACCCTCCGCGACGCTGCAGACGGCCACGTCGTCGCCTGGCGAAGCGACGCCTTCAGCCCGTGCTCCCAGCGAAGGAGATAGCGGAAGGCGCGTTGTACAGCTCGTCTCCAAGAAGTCGACGTCACCCTCGGATTCGGTTGCTGCGCACGCAGGGAGGGTTTTCGCGCCAAATCGCCAAAACCCTCGCCGCCCGAATCGAGAGGATGGAGGCATACATTCAAGGAAAGGATGGAGGCATACATTCAAGGAATCGAGAGGAATATAGAGAAATTGAAGGAAGGAAATCGAGTCCACCGGCGTCGGAACCGCCCCTCCCGAGCGCCTGCGACTACGTTGGCGCTAGATCCGTCCCTCCCGAGTCCGTTGGCGCCGGATCCGCTCTCCCTGCCATCTCCATCTCCGTGCTCTCCTTGCTCTCTCCGCTCTCCCTGCCCTCTCTCTGCGGAGGCGGTGGCAGGCCGGCGGGAAGGAGGTGGCAGTGACGGTGGCTAGGCGGCCTGTGGAGCTCGCTCGGAAGCTGCAGCAGTGGCAGGCCGGCGAAGATGGTGAGCAGTGACCGCATTTCCACCATCTCAGCTACTTCAGTTCCTCTGCTTCTATATGAAAGATGTTGTGTTGCTTCTTTCAGGTTAGCGGCAATTTTCTGAACATGCCCACTTCTCCTGTGTTACCAGGGTGCAGCATGTCCAGTATTTACATCCCAATTCTATCGTTATTGATCATAACCTGTTCCTTTTTCGACAAAACGAAATGTTGATAAAAAGAGATATTGCAAACAACATCATTATTTTCTTTTTCTATACAAATCCAATTGTATTCTCAATTTCTCATCAAATTTTGTTTCTTGGCCGTCGAGTAGCAGATGCCACAGCACATGTGCAACCCAAGGCCACGCGTCATGAAGATTCAGCAGCAGCAGATGTGGCAATTCTAATTCCCTCAATACCATCTTCCAAGGCCAGACGCCGCCCCAGTGTCGGTAACGTGGCAGCAGAGCAGCCGACTCCAAGACGTTTCTTTCTTGCATACGGTGGCCGTGTTGCCTGTGCCGTCGCCACCGCTGCAGATGGAGCTCTTCTGCGCGCCATATCACTACAGCAGCAGAGACGCCGCCGCACTGAGGTTGATCTAGCTTAGCAAACTGTCACCGTTGTCCGTGTTCATCGACAAATTGACATGACATTGGCGAGCCGATGGATGGCAAAAGCTGTAATTAATTTTGTAGTTTACTGTATTAAATAGCTTACAGACGACTCCTCTGTCTATGGGTTGTATGATCTGTCTCCCTATATGTCTGTATGATAGTTTATAGACGGGAGGTCGTCTGTGGGTTGTACATGCCCTAAAAACTCAATATACAAACGTAATCACATCCTTTATTAATAATAATTACTTATCAAAACTCGTGTAAACATATAATATTATTTATATTTTAGTAAATTCTACAAATCAACATTTAAACATATCTAATTATCACCCATTACATTATTCCATAATGTTAATATTAACAATTAGCTAACATATATTCATTCATATATTACATATCATTTATTCATTTAGTTTGTTTCCCATTAATACTAATAATCCCTGATTTTTATCTTTTTTTACCTTCGGCTTTTGCGATGGAAATCTTGGTCAATAACCGAATATTTTATTATCTACCCTTATAGAGTCTACTAAATTTATTTCTCTCTAAGTATGGCTTGACAAACTAATTTTATTTATATATATCATTATATAATACATCTTATTGACCGTATAATACATACTGTATACCATTATATAATATATCTACCGAGATACGTCTACTTTATGAAATCATCCCATCGCCCATTGCGCGGGTCATCCTTATCGCGCACGCTCTGCCCCCGCGCCACCGCAACCCGGTCTCCCGATCCCTAGCACGCCCCCGCGCCATCCCCATCACGCTGCCACCATCCCCATCCGCCGCCACTCGCCTCCAGGCGCCGCCCCACCCCATTCGCCGACCGTGTCGCCGCCCCCATCCGCCGTCGCGCCAAGCCGCGCGCGAGCCCGCGCCGCCGTCCCGCGTGAGCCCGCGCCGATCTCGTCCCCATCCGCGCGCCTATCCCGTCCCCGCTCGCGAGGTCGCGCGGGCGCCGCCGCGCCGCCGTACCCAGCCGCGCGCGAGCCCGCGCCGCCGCTACGCCCTCCAGCCCTCGCCGCCGCTCTGTCGCCGCCATCCGCGCCGATCCCATCTGTCGCCGCGTCGATCCCGTCCCCATCCGCCGCGCCGATCCCATCTGCCTCAGCGCCCATCTGCCGGCGCCCCCATCCGCCGTCCCCATCCGTCGGCGATGACGGGCCCCATAAGACCAAGGGTCGCGGCTTCCGCGACGACGCCGCGCCCCGTGACTCCCGCTTAGCAGGCGTATGAAGGCATAAATTTTTAATTATCATTGTCCAATTCTGGTTCTGCCTTGAATTTTGGCAGAAAGTTACTACTGATGTGCATAGCTGTGAAGTTACAGTGAAAACATCCAAAGTTTGTTTTGCAAGTGTTCATACTGCATTTAGGAGGTCAGCGTTATTTTATTTTTTTGTAGCGCTCTCTCTCTCTCTCTCTCTCTGATTTTTTCCTGTAAACTTTCAGTATGCATTTATCAATGTGTTCTTACCAGGTTTGACTTTGAGTTTTGTACAGATGCGGTGCTGGGAGATTGTTGGTGGGAGTAGTCAACCAAAGGCATCTATAGCCAGTATGATCTCAATATTTCTCTCAAAGCCCACATTCAAATAATGTACAGGATTGATTTGTAGATGTGCTGATTGATTTGTTTTCTATCAGGTCGTCTGTTCAGCTTGGAAGGATGATGGAACTACTATGTTCACCGGAGGCTGTGATAAACAGGTAAAAATGTGGCCTCCGTTGTCTGGTAGGCAGGCTCAGACTGTTGCAATGCATGACGCACCTGTCAAGGAGATTGCTTGGATTCCTCAAATGAATCTTCTTGTCTCCGGAAGCTGGGATAAGGTGCAAAAATCCAGTCCTTGCAACCTCAGTATTCCTTTTTACATGGAATTTGAATTCATATCGCCCACTCTATTTACTCTGAGATAGTTATTCATTAGCAAGTAGTAACTATGGATTCAAAATATATGCCTTGTGGTCATTCCTAAAAATATTTGTTTTGAAATTTAGCTTATATCGTTGGGGAGGCCCTGATTGCTATTTGATATTTGATTCAGGAAGCTTGAGGTCAAGCATCTAACCTCAAGCTGTCTATTTGATTGATAGGCATGCATTTTATATTGGCCCATATTTGGTTTGCCAGTTGCCACCATAGACAGCCGAACTTTGGTAATGCGACATAAGGAATTTTTTGGATTCTTAATTTTTTTATTAAAAGATTTGTAAAAATAATTTTTGGTTTGAAAATATTGCAAAACTAATCGCCAATCGCCCTCCCAGAGGGTGATTTTGATGACGTGGCAGACGGTTGGCCGCCGTCTGCCGCGTTCGTGTAATTTTATATTTTACCCTCTTATCGCCCTTGAAAAGGGCGTTTTTTACTGTTCATTACTGTTTAACGTACTGTTCATCACTATTTTGAACACTATTTATTGCACTTTTCATCATTGTACTATTCATTGAACAGTAAAAAACGCTCTTTGTAAGGGCGATAAGGGAGCAAAATGCAAAATTACACGTGTACGGCAGATGGCGGCCAACGGTCGTCTGCCACGTCAGCAAAATCGCCCTCTGGGTGGGCGATTTTTAAATCTCGCCCTCCCGGAGGGCGATGGACGATTAGTTTTGCAGTATTTTCAAACAAAAAATTATTTTTGCAAATCTTTAAAAAATAAAAATTAAAAATGATAAAAATTCGCGACATAAGTGTATGAGCATTACCAAACCGTTCTTGGATCTTAATCTCATCGTAGTGCATAGGCCTCTGTTCTTGTGGTTAAAGTGATCTGTTCTAGGCTTCATGGGCTGTAGTGAAATGCTTTGTCCTAATCACGTGGTTTAAAACTCTACTTGTAAAACACTAATGAAATCATAGGCGTATCCACCGGGACCACTAAAAATACATAGTTGTATGTAAAAAAATAGAAATATTCTTGGGAAGAGGAAAAATACAAAAAGAATTGTACAAGTGATACTCTAATTAGCAAGTCACATGATATACTTTTGATCAATTATGTAATTGTTTTCTTATATTTACGGTACTTTAAAAAAATTAATTATGTAAGTTAGACAACTCATATCTAAAATATTGGATACGCTGCTTGATGAAATATCCAATTGTGTGCTGCTCCATGCCAAAACTGCTAATAATACTATCTTCTTTTTTCCCTACGGTTATTTTTTGTGAACGACTTTATTACGCACACAGATTAGATAGGTAAAAGACAACATTATAATTTTATTAATTGCTAGAAAAGAGTTTAAGCTTGCATTCTTTCTTAATCTCAATTGCTAGAGAAGAATTTCAACAGGGATTGCTTTATCTGATCCAGCCAAAGATCGATCTACCTAACTTTTGTAATCATATATCCATCTTATTATATGTTTAATTATCAAAACATATATTGCTTTTGATTGTTCGATTTCATTTCCAAATATTGCCATAAGGTAGCATCTGCAAGTGCATGATGGTGATGAGTTAAGGCAACAATTTTTGTTAAATCTTGGTGAATAGAATAAATGTGAAAACAACATTCCTAACGGCGCATGAGACTTTTAGAAATGTATTGCAAATGCTCAACGTTAGGATTAGTTAATTAGCTATAGTATATAGTATATAGAATGATTAATTTTTAACTTGTTTACACCCACAACATATTAATGGATTATTTTTTGTGTGGACATATATTGTCTCAGCATTGTATATTGAAGTGATTATGTATAATTATCGATTATTATGAATTATTGTCTTCAGGCAATATTGTATTATTGTACTTAACCTTAAATGTATTTGGTATATTAAATATAATTGTGTCATAGCGTTAGTACGGACATATTTCTATTTTAAAATCAGTAATTTATGTTACCTTCACAAGAAGATTTTTACAGATGGCTTGAAAAAATTCAGTTACTCGCTTTCTTGATTCAATTTTTATTTGCTCGTCGCTGCTACATGATTGACGAAACAATCCCATACAAAACTCGATGTGATTAGCCCATTGTATGCATGTTTGAAACTTTTTATATGGAATTTTTTTATTAGCAGTCTCTACTGCAGTCCCATGCAAGCTTGACGCAACCACTTCATGTGGCGCTGGACAAAATAGAACGCATGCAGGTAGCTATCAAATTTACCGGTTCATACTAAATTTGTAAGAGCTGAAGAAAATTAAAAACCATTTTCCATGGCTTCTCTCCGAGTGTTTGATTGGGTTTTATTTTACTTTTATATTAACATTTCTTGATTGTTTTAGGTGTCTCTTGATATCACTCCTATATTCGGCACAGCAAATAAGCTGCTTGCAAACGATCAGTAGGGTGCTCAGTTTATCAAGCGATGTGCTTCATTGGAACTCTGCAAGAAACCATATTTTGTTCGATCACAGGATGCTCCATGACAAGAAAAGCAAAAGGGCAAGTTAGGAATAAATGGACAAATTATCCGGAAACAATAATGTTAATGTCTTTTTTTTATATTTGTGTCTTTGATTGCGAGAAGAATCCCTTTAATCTCACTGGAAAAGCCCAATAATATTTCACGCTTATCATCAGACTGCTATTGTTCTATGGTGCATGAGATCATTGGGGAAATCATGTGAAACTATATTGGATAGCAGTAATACACTGATTATTGTTCTGTCCACAAGCTAAAAAGCCCGAGAAATCACAACCACGAAGAATTGTAATAACAAGAAACCGGTACTGAATTTTCCATATGCGCTTCCAGAGGGCACATGGAATTGTCAAGCACAGTACGAACTGTTCACTAACATTGAAAAGGAAAAGAAGCCATCACAATTGTTGTCAAACATTGCACAACCTGGTGAACAACAATACTTATGGATTGCAAAATGTACGACATATGAGCAAAGACCATTTTTATCCCGTTAACAAGTACAAAGATATCAAAGGAACGAACTGCATGAACATGCAGAAAAGAAAGGTGGTAGTACCGAGGTATTAGAACATGATTAACCGATGAAGTGAAATATGACATCGTTGATCTTCTTCTTCACTGAGCACTTCTACATCTTCGTCCATGGGAACTTACACGACCTGGTCGTGTAATGCCCTGACATATCCTTCAGATTCACGACCACTTCCATGATAGTACATTGATACACTTGATAAACGCCACACAAATATAGAAACAAGACACAGATATACATATGGCACCCTGACTTAGTCGCATGTATTCATTTGCAAACCAATTTTTATCAATAACTCATCGGTTGCTCCGAATCTACGGTATTTTCATTAATAGTTTATTTATAATAGACAGAAGAAACAAAATGTGTATATTATGGATCTGGTTGCTCCGAATCTACGGTACACAGGTAAAGATTGAACCATGCCATATATAACTACGGCTCTATTTCGATCCACCTGAAAGACTAAAAGTGACTAAAAGTTACTTGACTAAAATTAGTCAGTAGATGTTTGGTTGGGATGACTAAAAACAATTAAAGTTGATATAAAATATCCTCAGTACCCCTGATGTGATGTGGTTAATGAGGACAAGCAGCATTAATTGAGGACAGGGGCGTAAAAAATTCTCTTTAGTCAGTTTTAGATGGGGGTAGGGTGACTAAAATTTTAGGAGATGACTAAAACCAAATTGACTAAAATTAGTCATCCCGTTTGGATCTAAACTGACTAAAAGTGACTAATTTTAGTCAATTTTGCTTTAGTCACCTGTATCCAAACAGGGTCTATATTACATGATATTGCCAAACATTTTAACCTCATCATGAAATTGGTGCGTCCTGCATGAAACGAGAATTTTTCTGACTGGCATCGTGAATTACCAAGATAACTTCCAAGAAGTTATAGTTGGTAATAACTTATAACATGTTTAATATTTTATCAAGTATTCATTTTATTCACCTCCGACAAATAAACACTTGATTTTTCTATAGGAAATTGTCAGGCTTCCTAGTATATAATTACCTAAAGAAGGGAAGCGAAAAAATTGTTGATCAGCATATATATTCTCTATGTATATTTGAAGAACACATATCAAATTAATAAGTTAACTTACTATCTGTCATTCACAGGTACCACATACACTAAGGATAAAATTATTGCTGGACATTTTAAACAGTTATATAAATAAATATGAAAACTTCCCTGAAAATCTCAAAGATCTAATTAAACAATTCAAAACTTAGACATTACTTTATTATGCCTTGTTATACATAAATATATTTCAGATTATATTTATGGTCATATATAATCGCGTGAGACAAAAACTATAAAAATAATTTTACCATATGTTTTTTTAAGTGTATTCCTTAAATAAAATCGTGGCGTTAACATGAATAATATACTAGTTGTTAATAATTAGAAGTGTTTTACTTTGTTGGTTGGTTTCTTCATCCACCGATTTATTCTGACCTAAAAAATTATATAATAAATTTGAATTAAATTAACGTGTTTAAGAGTATTTAAGCAATTAGTTTTTTTACTGACTTAACACCATTTCAACTTATTGTTCTCTGTGGCATAAAAGATCGTGGCGTTGGGAGCATCAATGAGATATTGCAAATAGCATGCATCCGATGGAAAAGAGATAGACGAAACAACACTGATCGATAAAGCTTACAGATCCTTGCTTAAAGAGTTCGCTGAAGTTTTCCACCTCTCTTTATATCATAACTCTGACTGGAATATTCAAGGAAGCAACAATTTTAGTTACCTGCAGAATATTTTATTGGATTCTTGAAATTCAACTGTAATTAATTAACCCAAACGTCATGTTAATTAGTTGGTCAAAAATAGTTACCCTCAGTCCACTGCAACTATGTACTACCCCCTCCATTCCGGATTGATCACGATATAAGTTTTTTCATCAAAACAAAATAAGGCCTAACTTTTCTATATTGCATTTAATGTGAGTATGGGATGGGTAAAAATAAAAATAACATGTACAATTTTGATCTTTTTCATGAGGTAAGTTCTTATCACATTCTCATGAAATTTATGCGCTTAACCCCAAATGTAAATTCCTTGTACTGGTCAATCTTCTCATACGGCAAAATAAATCCGTAAAATGTGCGTCCCTCAACATCCAAACATGCAAATTTTGCATATTTTGATCAAGCAAACCAACAAACAGATCTGACACAGAGGACCACGCCGAGGCGGCCGCTGACGTCACGACACAGACTAGGGATGGCTACCGCAGCAGCCGCGGTGGACACCAGAGGCACGCCCACACCCAGCGCGCCGCGGTCACGCAGGAGGAGCTGAGCAGAGAGGAGACGTGTGAATTTACTATACTACTTTTGTTCCTTTCAATTCCTCCTATTTCTTTACCTTCAGTTCTTATTTTTTTCGTTGGATCTAAAACAATCAACGATACTCATTTTTTCAACCACCATACAAGTTCTATAATAATTAATATCTTTTTTAATCCTAGCCCAATTATTAGAAAAATTAATATACTGGAGATCACTTAGTAACTCCAGCATCAAAGTATGGAGAGGTCAAAACTCGGTTTCGACAATAGAAATTTGGGGTGCAGTCAAGATCGTCAAGCATAATGGGTTAGGTGAAAAACAAGGTTTAGACAGGTTCAGGCCCTCTCGTGAGGTAATACCATACTCCTGTTTCGGGGATTCGATCCACCGAGTGTTTATTGATCTCAAGATCTCGTGTGTCTAATAGCTTATATATGCTTCACATACATCTGATCTAAAGTCGATATCTCATATCCCTCAAGAGACGCTCCTCACCCCCCTTATATAGTCTTGGGAGACGGCCTTACAAGTCGAAAACCCCATCTTACTCTAAGTTGGTTTTCTCAATCTTATCAAACCATGACAATGAGCCGTTGCCTTATCTAATCGGCAACGTAACACCCAAGTCATAGTTGGTTTACATAATTGGCAGACGTAACCTATCCATATCTCCAGTCGGATAAGCTTGCCATGTGGGTATCCGATTGCCATAACCTCCACAGTAGCCGCCGAGTCCTTTGCAGTCGACGAGATAACTCAACCTCGAACCAAGATAGTACACAACCAAACAACTCTTTGGCCGAGTGCTTCTGGCGCCGAGTGATTCCATCATCTCTGCCTGAATCTCCCGAGTGGCTCCAAAGACTGTGAAGGGCTGGAAAATATCCAAAAAATTCTCAAAAATAAATATCTAGGTGCATCTCCTGATGCACCTAATTAGGTGTAGCCCCCGACTACGTGGTTAGTCAAAATCAGACTAAACATATAGTCAAGAACTGTAAAAAATCATTCTCATATAAATGCTTAGCTCAAACTAAAGCAATCATAAAAATCACACCACTCGGCAAGCTCGTGCTTATCCGAGTAGATTTGCCCGAGTCGTCTCGGAACAAATAATTTATTTAGCCCTCATGGGTAAGAAATCAATTCACTCGGCAAGCTCATGCTTATCCGAGTTGATCTACCCGAGTCATCTCGGAACAAATAACTCAATCGACCCTCGTGGATAAAAAACACTTGGCAAGCTCATGCTCATCCGAGTTAATTTGCCCGAGTCTCCTCGAAACAAATAATTTAATCGACCCTCGTGGGTAAAAAGCACTCAGTAAGCTCATGCTTATCCGAATTAATCTGCCCGAGTCATCTCGGAACAAATAATTCTATCGACCCTCATGGGTAAGAAAATCAATTTACTCGGCAAGCTCATGCTTATCCGAGCTAATCTACCCGAGACATCCCGGAATAAATAATTTAATCACCCTCACGGTAAACAAATTTTTCATATCGAAAAATACGACCAAAATATTAAATAGCTCCTGCCATAATATTAGTCTTAATCTAAAAGATCTTCACCAAGGTGAAAAAATAGTATTGATATAATTATTTAATCAAATGCTTAGAAACCAAACGTCCCGTCGCCGGATGACCATGAAAAGCTTAACTGTTTGTCACCTTTCAAATTGTATCGTGCCAACTTCTCATGAAATTGCGCAAACCGCGGTATGAAAGGATTTTAAAGGTATTAGGCTATGTGACACGTGCATATTGTCAAGGCAAATCTGCTTAAGTCCATCCACTTAAGTCCCTAAGGACACGTGTCAAGCCACACCTTAGCCGGGCCGCAAGTCTCTCATGGACTCGGCCCAATCGTGAGATAACTTGGCAAAAACCCTCAAGTCTTTTACGAAGCCTCGAGGTCATCCCCACCACTTCGTCTTCCCAAAATTTTTCTCTTTTGCAGTATTGTTCACCAGCTCTCTGCCTTTGTCCCGATTGCTCTCATCTTTCTCTTTGCAGGAGGTCTTAGAACATAGACCCCACTGGACAGAGTGAAGGCCCAAAATCATCTGCAGCGGCCGAAGCGACAAGGCCTGCAGAACAAGAATCCCGGGGCCCTCTCCCGAGTGAGAGTGTTCCGAGTGAGAAGCCCCCACCTCCCAGTGAGGATGTCCCAAAAAAGAGCCCCGATCGCGCCCAAGAGACCCCGCGGAAACCGCTTGGTCAAGAAGATCTCCCGATCGCCATCCAAGATGCCCCGACCGAGAGCTAGTCGGGCGTAAACCAAAAGAAAGAGGCAGCCGGTAAGTACCAGTCAAGGGTTCGACCATTGATGCTGGTAAGCTTTGAAGCGGTCTTCTGACTTTAGTCTTCAATATGTCTTTTCTTTGTCTTTATTTATCTTCTTTAAATCGATCAACAAAAGAGGAGGAAATCCCCAGGCTGCAATCTTCAAAGACCTAGATCGCAATGACTTTATAAATGTTGCTTATAAACTCTGATGTGAACTTGTAGATATCTAGCTTATTTATGTTAATGCATTGACCTCAGTTTTCATAGAAAATTTCTTAAGTAATTTTTGTCCGACTATCACCAAGCCTAAGCTTGATTAGGTCATCAAAAAATTCTCAGTCCTTATCTATTAAACTTGAATCAAAACACTAAACAATGATAAATCAAATATAAACAAGTTATCAAAGAAAACCATGCTTTGGTGACACGTATGCAGCCCCCGACTGCTAACTCAAGAAGTCGTCTTGCTTGAGGTTGGCAGTCAAGAATAACATAAAACTTAAGGCAATTTAAGCATAGTATCTTCGAAGATGTTCGATGTTCCAGGGGTTCTCCACCATGGATCCGTCTTCACGCTTTAGTCGATATGCTCCTGGCCGAGTCACCTCAGCAATTATATATGGTCCTTCCCATAGTGGAGATACTTTGTGACGGTCCTTGGTGGTTTGAATTTTGCACAGAACTAGATCGCCGATAATAAAAGCTCGTGCTCAAACATTGCGGCTGTGGTATCGTCTGAGTCCTTGGAGGTATCTTGTCGACTGGGTCAGGGCTGCCTCTCGGGCTTCTTCCAGTCGGGTTAGATCGTTCACTCGGTCTTGATCGTAGCGCTCGTCGTTGAAGCTGCGGACCCGTCGGGATTCATACTTTATTTCGTTCGGCAACATGGCTTCTGCCCCGTAAACCAGGAAGAAAGGAGTTTGGCCGGTCGCCCGACTGGGCGTAGTCCGTAGGGACCACAGAACCGAGGGAAGCTCTTGAACCCATTTGTCGGCATAAGGATTTAGCCGGTCAAACACTTGGGCCTTGATGCCTTAAAGGACCATGCCGTTGGCACGCTTAACTTGTCCATTGCTTTTGGGATGTGCGACCGATGCATAGCAGATTTTGATGCCGAAGTCTTCACAGAATTCCTTAAAGATGCCTCCAGTGAATTGAGTCTCATTGTCGGTTATTATTCTGTTTAGGACGCCGAACCGGTGCACAATGTTGAGGATGAAGTCTCGTGCCTTGTCAGCGGTGATTGTAGCAACCAGCTTAGCCTCGATCCACTTGGAAGACTTGTCAATTGCGACGAATAAATGCGTGAATCCTCCTGGGGCCTTTTTGAAAGGACCGACCATGTCCAAGCCCCATACCACAAATGGCCAAGATAATGGAATCGTTTGTAGCTCTTGGGCTGAAACATGGCTCTGCCGAGCAAAGAACTGGCAACCTTCACACATTCGGGCCACTTTGTCGGCGTCTGAGACCGCCATAAGCCAGAAAAAACCTTGTCTGTAGGCTTTGCCCACCAAGGTGCGTGCTGCCGCGTGACTTCCACATATACCCGAGTGGATATCTTGGAGTAGTTGTCGTCCTTCCTCGGGCGTGATACATCTCATTAGGGCTCCAGAGGGGCTCCTCTTGAACAATTCAGAGTCGACCATGACATACGCTTGACAACGGCGTCGGACTCGTTCCATCTCATCCCGGTCTTCCGGCAGGTCTTGCTGAATTAAAAATTTAATGAGTGGTGTCCTCCAGTCGGCGTCAAGTGTGGCGACTTGATTTGCAGCTTGCTCGTTGGGAGTTGGTTTTGCTGCCACAGTCGGTTCATGGAGATGCTCTACGAAGACGTCTGTTAGAGCAGCTTCTTATTTGGACCCGAACTGCGCCAACTCGTCAGCTGCCTCGTTGTTATGTCTCAAGACATGGGATAGATCCAGTCCATCAAACCTGTCCTCAAGTTTGCGAACTTCTTGCCGATAGGCTTCCATGGTGTCGTTCAAACAGGACCAGTCTTTCATCACTTGATTGACAACCAGCTGAGAATCTCCTTTCACAACCAACCATCGTATCCTGAGTGAAACAGCAAGTCGCAGGCCATGCAGCAGGGCTTCGTACTCGGCGACGTTGTGTGAGGCGGAGAAATGAATGTGAAGAACATATCATAGCCTTTCCCAGTCGGGGAGATCAGCACGACTCCCGCTCCCAAGCCGTTGATCCTCCTCGACCGTCAAAAGTACATGGTCCAGTATTGTAGGTCTTCTCGAGGTACATCTTCTTGTTGTTCGGTCCACTCGGACAGGAAATCCGCCAGGGCTTGTGACTTTACAGATGTCCTCGCCTTGAAAGTTAAGTCCAGCGACATCAGTTCCAAGGCCCACTTCGCGATGCGCTCAGTCGCCTCCCGGTTGTGAATGACATCGCCGAGTGGAAAGAAAGTGACGACGATGACCGAGTGACCCTGAAAGTAGTGCGCCAATTTCCTCGTGGTTATCAGAACACCATATAGTAATTTTTGTACCTGGGGGTAGCAAATTTTGGCTCCTGCCAGCACTTCGCTAATAGTCGGCTTTCATCAGTCAGCTTCTTGTTTAGTTGAGCCGTATATTGTTCGGCGAATTGCTTATAAATAAAGCAGTCCTTGGCCGCATGCTTGTGGTTTGGATGATGTGTGCACTGAGTGTTCATGATTGCGTCGTAGGCCGCGACTCGGGGACGGCGCTGGGAGTTGGACGTCGCGGCAACCAGGTCCTCAGGCCGACGCTTGCGATCCTTCTGGCCCTGGTTGTTGTTGTCATTATCCTTTTTAGGATGCCGGCTTCCTCCTGATTGCTTGTCGTCCCTTCGGTCAGGCCGGTCTTGCCGCGTCGCCTTGATCGCGTCGCTGGATTTGGCATAGGAGTTCGCTGTCTCGAACATCTGCTTCACCGTCTTCGGTGGCTTGCGCCCAAATTTTCCGATCAACAGTTCATCACGAACTCCCTTCTGGAAGGCGGCGATGATGATGTCGTCGGTGATGTTGGAAATTTTGTTGCGCTTTTCGGAGAAGCGCCGGATGTAGTCCTTCAATGGCTCATCCGGCTTTTGGACGACGTTGTAGAGGTCGAAGTGGGTCACAGGCCTTTCAAAAGTGCCATGAAAGTTGGCGATGAAGTGGTCCCTTAACTCACTCCACGAGCCGATCGAGCCTCTTGGCAAGCTTGTGAGCCAATTCCTGGCTGAGTTAGCGAGGGCAATGGGCAGGTAATTGGCCATGGCCTTGTTGTCACCTCCTACCGCACGGATGGCGAGGGTGTACACGGTTAGCCACGACTCGGGGTCGGTCTTCCCGTCGTACTTCCCGATTCCTGTTGGCTTGAAACCATTCGGCCAATGCACTCGGCGTAGGTCCCGAGTGAAAGCGGGTACTCCATCGTCATTGCTGTCGGGCGAGCCCCTTCGATCTTCGTGGGAGCGTTGATCTCGTTCTTGATAGCGTCGGTCGAGGACTTCCCGCAGATCGCTCGGCGGGGTCCTTGGCAGGTTGCTTCGGTAGTCGGAGTTATTGCTGCGGCGGACCAGGTGGTGGATGGGTGGTCGTCCGTGCCGCTTGCACGTGGTCTTGTGGTGAAGGTATCTTGACCTAGTGGCCGTCCGGTTTTGCTTGGGCCTCTTGTAATCCTTTGACCTCGGCGGCGGGAGTCGGCTTACGTCGGGTGTTTCTCGCCACGGACTCGGTCGGTCTTCGTCTTGAGGTGGAGGGAGAACCATTGGCCGTAGCCGCGACGATGGTCTTGATCTTGTCTAAGATTGGCGTCACGTCGGGGTGCCGTCTCGATTACGGTGTCCGAAAGGGTAGAGCGACAACGGCGTTCTGCTGAGGCGTCTGGAAGATGTTGGTGTTGTGGATTCGCGTCTGAAGTGTGGCCTCCCGAGCGGATCGCCCGGTCACCCTCAGTCCCTCTTTCTCCCGCTCGGCTTCCTCCTTGCGCCTCTTCTCATCTTCCGCGCCTTGCGCTCCCGCTCAAGCTCGGCTTGTTCTTCCTCTGCGACTCTGAAGGGCCATGGCCGAGTCGGTCTCGCCACCTCGGCCATGAGGACGTCAAAGCTCTTTGGCTCGTAGTCCTTGTCGCAGTCGGAGTCGTTGGCCTCGTCCGAGGGGATGCCGTAAAGATCGTCAAAGCCTGAAGAGCTGAGGTATTCATCGAGCTCTGAGGATGAGCATAACCCGAACGGTTGAAGGATGATGGCGATTTCCCTTGAGCCTGGGTTGCTCGAATCTGGATCGTTCCAGTCCGAGTCGTAGCTTGATGACGTGGATCCCTCCGAGTGGGTCGATCTCGACTCGGGGGAGAGGAGCTTGCAGTAGATCTCAGCGGCGTTTGGTAATCCAAACGGCGCCGAGAGGTTTTCTCCCGAGTAGATTGGTTCCAACGGGGAGGTGAGAAGACAGCTGCAGATCTCAGCGGCGTTCGGTAGTCCGAACGGCGCCGAGTGGATTCCTCCTTCGAGTGGATGGGCCGCATCTTGGAACTCGGGATTCTGGCCGCAGATCTTGGTGTTGTTCGAGCCCGAACGGCGCGGCGGGTTCCCTCCCGACCGGTCCGAATCCGAGTCAGGGGAGGAAAGATTGTTGAAGCCATTGGCGGCGAAGTCGTCGATCCTTGAAGAAGATCCCATCGCGCTTGCCGACGAGATTGTCGAAGAAGTCTTGACGCGCGGCCCCTACTGCGCGCCAACCGTCGAAACTCGATTTCGGCAATAGAAATTGGGGTGCAGTCAAGATCGCCAAGCACAATGGGTTAGGTGGAAAACAAGGTTTAGACAGGTTCAGGCCCTCTCGTGAGGTAATACCCTACTCCTGTTTCAGGGATTCGATCCACCGAGTGTTTATTGATCTCAAGATCTCGTGTGTCTAATAGCTCGTATATGCTTCGCATACATTTGATCTAAAGTCGATATCTCATATCCCTCAAGGGACGCCCCTCACCCCCTTATATAGTCTTGGGAGGCGGGCTTACAAGTCGAAAACCCTATCTTACTCTAAGTCGGTTTTCTCAATCTTACCACACCGTGACTATAAGTCGTTGTCTTATCTAATCGGCAACGTAACACCTAAGTCATAATTAGTTTACATAATGGCAAGCGTAACCTATCCATATCTCCAGTCGGATAAGCTTGCCACGTGGGTATCCGATTGTCATAATCTCCACAGGAGAATCACCTAGTGTTTGCTATACATAAAACCTTTAAAATGATTTGCTAATTGGACAGTTAGATAGGCGAAAAATTAGCGCCACCCAGAAAAAACTGTGTAAAAAACCGCTCGATGTAAAGTGAATGGTATTGAAAATTTAGGGTGTCAAATATTCGATTTTAGACTTCGAGGGGGTATTTTAAACAAACTGAAGAATTCCTTTTATGCACAAGTCTAAAATGAGCTTTATTTGGAATATGCAGTTCATTACTTTAGTGGGCCGCGTTGTGCGCGAGAAAACCAAGAGTTCGTAGGCTCATCAGCCCGTCCCACGAGCCCGCTAGAGAAAACCCTAAAACACGCCTGCCGTTTTGATCGGGCCAAGCCGCAGAGAGGAGGACCACTCGCCGGCGGCGGCGGCGGCGGCGGCGGCATGGCCTTCTGGCAGGCGCGGGACTTCCTCTTCTGCGGCGTTTGCGGCACCCTCCTCAAATTCGACTCCCTCCGCTCCGCATCCTGCCCCCTCTGCGGCTTCAAGCGCAAGGCCAAAGGTCTCCGCCCTCCCTCTCCGCCCTCTTCTCCCTACAAGCCTTCGGTGTGTTCTTCTTGCGGCTGATGCGTCCTTCTCTTTTGCGGCGCAGAGATCGAAGGGAAAGAGACGCGGTACACGGTCACGGCTGAGGTGCGGCCGACTGCTCTTCTCTCTAGCTCGCTGGATCCATGGGTCGTCTGTTTCAGTTGCCACTGATTATTTTTCTTCCCTTTAGTCCCTGAACCCGTAATGCAATTTAGTTTAGTATAATTTTAGTTAGTTTGATTTGCACGAGAAGTATATGATTGTGCGGCGGAGCAATTCAATCTTGTGGTTTAAGTAAAAGGACCCTTAGTCTCTAAATCCGCAAGGCAATTCAGTGTAGTATAATCCTAGGAGATGTAGTTTTGATTTGCATGAGAAGTATATGGTTGTTGCGGCGGAGCAATTCAATCTTGTGGTTTAAGTAAAAGAACCCTTAGTCTCTAAATCCGCAATGCAATTCAGTGTAGTATAATCCTAGGAGATGGTCTGTGTCCTGCTTCAGTTTCATGTCATCTAGAGGAAAGGCTTGCTGATTATTGAATCTACATGGCGGTGCACTTTAGTAGAGTTTTAAGTTTTCTCCAATTTTTTTTATTGCAATTATCCATGCTGCCTTCCTTGGGATAATGCAATGCATCTCTTCGGAGCTATTGGTCTGGGATTTCTTTTCTGTCCTGAGATGACTCAAATGGCAATATCCCTCATGCTTTCACATGTACAAATCAACTGTGGTAATGGAATAGCATGAGTTGTATGCAAACATCTTACAGAGCAGCTAAAGTAAGATGTAGTCAGTGGCGAACCCAGAACAAAATATACCCGGGGTCCCTTGACATACTTAGAGCATCTCCAACAGGAGCTCTAAACGGTTCCCTAAACCCATTTTTTGAGATTTTACTCGAAAAATTTATTCCAACAAAATCTATATATGGATCCCTAAAGAAAGAGGTTCTCTAAAATTGCTTTTTCATTCTCAAAACTGAGAAGAGCAAATCCATTCTCAAAATATTTCAGCGCGCGTCAAGCCCTCTCCCGCGCCAGGACCTTCCAAGCATGTTTGTGAACTTTTTCAGATCAGCACAGTAAATGATTACTTCTCTGATTACAACAACAAAAAAATTCTGCAATGAATCATGTGGCTCTTTGTTTGAAGTTGCGTGTTGCGCCTTGCCTGACAAGAGACCGGAGAACGGCGCACTGATCTGGACGTCGCCAAAGAGCCCTGATATGCACGTCGCCGAGGCACCAGCCAGATCACGTCGCCGATCTCCGAACGAAGGTGCCGCAATCTTTGATCGTGCAGAACAGATCACGACCTTGGACCTAGCGAGCGCCTGCACCTAGAGATCGTGCGGTTGATCGTGCGACGAGCAAGCGCCTCGACCTGGAGATCGCGCGCGCCTGACAACCATAGCGGAGATCGTGCGAGTGCAGAACCTCGATTGTTTTTCTCGTGAATTTTCCAATCTGTTTGTGGGACCCAGTAAGTTATCAAATACGGATGTTTCTAGAGAATCTGTCGTGTGTAATTTTGATTTCATGATCTAGATATTTTGAGGATTCTCTATATACTCTTTTTTGGGGACCAACTTACGAGATCCTGTTGGGGATGCTCTTATAGTCTAATTTTTAAGTAATGTAATGATTAGTACAACTTAATATAGCTAGAAATAGACAAACTACCCGATGTCCATGGACACCGGGTAGTTGAACCTAGGAGTGCCACTGGATTTAGTGATTGTCTGGCTTGGCATTTTTAGGCTACTCTGATTAAGTCAGGTCCTATGCTCCACACTTATACACTTATTGTAGTAGTACTTACCAAATACATAGCACCTAACAGTAGTTGCCAAATGAAAATTTTAATTTTATGGACCACAGCTCCTGCCTTTTTAATGAACTGTGTGGTTCTTGAATGTTATCTTGTCCCAACCATTTATATCAGATATCGAAGAAGATTTCCATTGCTATTTATATGTAGTTGACTTTTTGCATGCTGTTGACAGGATATTAGAAGAGAGCTAAAACTTGATCCCTTTGTGATTCTTGAAACAACACTGAAGGAGGAAGACGTAATTGTTGAAAGAACTACGGTAAGTTAAGATTTTTCATCAAAATATTGTTTGATTGTATTTTGTATTTCTGCACATATTCAAAAATCATATTCTGTATTAGGTAAATAAAGAGTGTGAAAAATGCAAACATCCTGAACTTCAGTATTACACCAAGCAGGTCAGCTATTGATCCTTGAACATTTGATGTTCAATAAGTTCAATTTTCTTTTTTTCTAGTTTTGACGCTTAACCACCTTATGAAACGTGTAATTGCAGCTACGGTCAGCGGATGAGGGGCAAACTGTTTTCTATAGGTGCACAAAATGCCGTCATGAGTTCAATGAGAACCAGTAGTCACCTTAGAATGAGCTTTTTGATCAAATCTACGATTGTGGTCTAAAAAATGGCCATGCTTTCATGACAAGTGATTTTGAAATATATATTTTTATGCCTTTGCCTGTATTATGACAAAGTAAGGGTGTGTTCGGGAGGAACTGTTAAGAAGCTCTCCCCATGCATGGAAAACGGGGTGGCTCATTAGCACATGATTAATTAATTATTAGCTAAAAAAATAAAAACGGATTAATATGTTATTTTAGCAACTTTCCTGTAGAAAATTTTTGCAAAAAAAAAAACGAACCGTTATATCAATTCGGAAAGTTGTGCGAGTGGAAAATGAAGGAGTAGAAGTTGGGAAAGTGTAGTATATAACACACCCTAAGGGATCACATTACTTTGTGCTGACTCTTGTTGGGTTAGCCCATATATCCCTTACCCAATTATGCTATTTTTTGCGGGTGCTAATTGCACATAACCGAAGTGTTTCTGCTTTCTAAAGATTATTAACCTGAAACTGCATTTTGGACGGTGCTCATATGAATTCCCTTACTGCCCTCAAATCCTTTATGCTCTCAACCTCTGCCATTATGAACTCTCTTACTGCCCTCAAATCTTTTATGCTCTCAAGCTCTGCCATTTCAACCTGTTCCATAAATCATACATGTTCAGCTTCTAGGAGATATGGTTTTCTTTGTTAACTGTAAATGTGAAAAGGTGTTAAAAAAAGGCTCGCATAGTTTGAGGAGTGCACTCTTGTCAGCACCAGGATTCCAAATTTGCCGATAAATGGATGAGTACCAGGAGCGCTCTGGCTCCTAGTAAGAGCTCATCTTGCGAGGTTTGCTGTTGTCGTTTCAAATCATTTTCTGTTGGGACTTTCAGGTTATGACTAGTTATTAAATCCCGGGATTAGTTTTTAAGGAGAGTTTTTTTCCTTAACTAGTTCGGGATGAAGCTGGGAAAATTTGCAGTCCCAGTTCCTGGTCTAATGGTCTATATGAATTTCTGGCTATCATGGTCTTGAGCTCGAGACTGCAGCTTGTTTGGTTCACGTTCCTGGTTGCTCATGTCGTGCGGCTCACTTGTATCAGCCGGGCACTTGTATTAGCTAAAAACAGATTACGGTAAAGAACCAAAGAGGTCAGATGAGTTATCAGAATTCAGAAGGATTTGAGATCCTCTGGTCTTTTTTTCTCTTTGTTCTCAATTCTTGAACATTTTTTTTGGGGTTGGAACTGACACAGTTACATCAAACGCCAAACTATTTACAAGGTCAGCAAATTGAGCGCTTGTACACTAACATTTTGGTGATACGTACTCATCATATTATCAAAATTTTGACACCAGACCTAAACAACTTCTCTAACAAACCAACCATTAATCCCTCGCTTATACAAACAATCCTGGTGGAGATCTCTTGATATCAATGAATTATGACATGCATAATTTGATCAAAATGATTTTTTTTGCCAAACGTTTAGAGCAAGTACTATAGGCATCCCATAATCTTCGAGATGGTCATGTAGGACTAAATAGGGAGGTGGAGGAGAGAGAAAGAGCTACCTCATGCATAGAACAACCTCTACATAAACTTCAAAAGTAGGTTTTACTTTTAATATTATCCACAACATCAACCCATTAATTAAGAGATATACGTAATACATTGTCTCTAACAAATTTGCCCCAATGCACCATGATGATATTGTTTTATTTATTTACTTGCAATTCATTGGTCTCTTTCTCTCATCTCTCTTGAAATTGTGTATGCCTCTTGTATGAGAGGTGGCTCATCTTTCTTCTCCCTTCTTTTCCTCATCTCACCATGTGAGCTTACATGACACGGGTAAATGTTGGATGCCTATGTAGTTATTCTTAGAGCATCTCCAAAACAATGGCCAATAGCTCTCCAAGCCAAATTTTAGCAATTATAAAGAAAAAATGCCTCCAATAGGCCTATTTATCCAGCTGGTCAAACCGCACAGCTCACTAGCCAAACTTGGAGTCATTTTGTCTTGCCAACCGTTGGTTCCATCGTTGGTTCCATCAGTGGCGGAGCCAGGAATTGGACAAAGGGGGGGCCAAGCAGGCTAGATGTATCGTTATATATATATAGCATGGAAATTTGCAAACACAAAATCTATTGCTAAATGAAAGATCGTCGAAGGAACTAACATGTTTCACTTCAGTAGTACTCTGCGTGTCTGAATTGCATCAAAGTCATCAATAATTTTATCCGTTGAAAAGCTCTCTGCAATCTCCTTCTCGACGTAAATTATTAAGCAATCTCTTAGGAACCCATCTTCCATTTTATTTCGAAGCCGAGTCTTAACGAGTTTCATGGCTGAAAAGGCACGCTCTGTTGTTATCGTTGAAACTGGTAGAGTCAAAACAAGCCGAATCAACCTACCAAGGAAATATCATAATTAGCAATAGCTATAATGATCAAAACAAAGTAATCAATTAAATGAAAGGGTAATATTTTGTTTATATAACCTGTCGATCAAATAATAGTCCTTTGATTTTCTAGTTTCCACTAGCCGACGACAAAGATCAACAATGGTTTGTCAAATTCTGAAATCTTGGATTTGTAGGTACATCAAGTTCATGATGTTGTAATTGATATCTCAAGGTAATTTTCTCTTGCTCAGAAAAATCAGCAGGATAGAACATTGAAGCAAGAGAACACACATCATCAATTTTTAATGAGCTGAAAGAATCCCTAGGATCCAAAGAAGTACATAAAGTGAGAAGCTCTGTAGCTTGCTCACTGAACCTGTGATTCAACTCTTGTGCTTGTTGATCAATTGCTACCATAAAAATGTCATACTTCTAGTGATGCTCTATTGTGATCTTATTCCCTGAATGAGATCCAGTGTAATCAACATACATGTCAGCCCATGCGTCATGTGCCATCTACTAATTGCTCAAGTTAAGCCATATTAACATATCTAATTTTTTTTTGCAGATGTTAGGGGTGGCCATGGCCCCTGCCGCCCCCCAGCTCCGCCATTGGGTTCCATCACTCCCTCTCCCACCCCATATCTTTCTCTCCCCCAAAATCGCACGAGATTATGGCGGCGGTGGCGTCGTGGTAGGCTTCCGACCCTTCCCATGCCGTCGCCCGTGGTATAGGGCTTCGATCGTCGACCCTTCCCATGTTGTTCTTTGTCGCTAGCAGAAGCTCATGTTGCCACCTGTTGACGAGAAATTCATCGTTCACACGAAGATCTAAGAGATCTGCTTAGCTCTAGTGGTAGGTCCTATCAAATCGGGTTCTGGGCGTACCAGTTAGTTTGATCCTGTAACTAACAAAATGGATAGACAAATCCTATAAGATCAAAGAACCGATTGAACAATAGGCGGATGTGATATAGAGAGGCCAGCCAACATCAATAGAGTTTTGATCAATCAACTATAGATCTATATAGATTCAAATAATCAGATGAACAATGAGATTTATAATATCATCAGCTAGAACTAAAACTATGCATAATCATCAATAAATTATTTTTTATCAAAGACAATCTTGATAGAGCGGACCGAATTGAGACAATATAAGGTTGAAGTTGATAAAGATAGATTTATCTAAAGATTATACAAGTTTGAGTATGAGCTGATATAGCTTAACAATTACAACAAAATAATATAATAGGTCTAACGATATATATAAGTCCGATGGTTAAGCATACATTAGCTGGAGATTTGATGCAAGTAAATTAAAATGTGTATTAGTTAACTAATTGATATATCTGATAGCTGAAGCTCATAATAATGATAACTCATTGGCTACAACTCTAATGACTATTGCATAAAAATCTATCGGCTTGCTAGAATTAAACTTATTAGCAGCAATCTAATAAATCGGACCTAACTGAGACAGTATAAGATTGAAGATAATAAGAAAAACCTTTTTAGCAGATAGATCTATACAAATATGATGGATATAACAAATCTATCTAGAACAACAGTACGATTAAAGAGATATTAACTTAGCCAAAATATCAGACCTAACCGAGAAAGTCATAACTAAGCTGGTACGACTATAAACATCAATATAATTAAAGATATAATCGATATATCTTATAGACAATGTTTGCATCAACTTGAGTATAATATCGGACTTAACCCAGAAAGTTCCATGTTGATATAAGCGAAGTTAACGGAACTTACTTCCTCGCCGAAGATCAAAACCGATGCAACCCAATTCGAAATTAAGAACTCGTCAAAATAAAAGGGTGACAATGTGCTGAAGGTAATTATATTGATCTATGAAGATATTTTACAAAGACCACGGATGTACATATTTATACTCTTGGGTTAATACAAGTCCTGATCAGACACGACACATGTTTTTTATAAAAAAATACTTTCTAAAAATAAACTTTCATCGAACACTAAATAAAACTTTCTAAACATAAAATGAAAGTTACTGAATCCTAACTATTAATAGATATAATTAAATTGACATGCTATGGTCTTCATGATTCATCCATGAACATAATCTCTTCTGGATAAACTTTCATCGGTTGATCAATTTTTTATCTGAATTCATTAAAAAACCGTACCAATTTTATTTTGGTGTTAGCACCGCCTCAATCTATTGTTTGTTGCCACCTAGAACTCCACCACCATGACATCCTCGCCCCGTCGCGCCGGCTAAAGGAAGGGAGGGACGGGGAGGCTCGACGGCGACGACTTGCCGACCGTGCCAGCCTCATGCGCATGATTGTCGAGAAGGACGAAGCCGACGAGGAGCGGATCTGCTGTCGCCTCCTGCCATCACGGCCTCCCCCCGCAAAGCGGCGACATGCACAGACGTCCTCACCGCAACAGAGGGAGAGGGCCGAGGAGGAGCTTAGGGATGGGCCGATGGAGACGTAAATAGAGAAACTGTTGAAGCGAGCACCTGCTTTGACTATCCAAATCAGTTGACGAGATGATTATACAAGTATTTGATATTTGAAGAGTCTAATTTTAGGTAAACTGTTGAAGATGCTCTTCCAACTTCCAAACAAGGGTTTATATGTTTGAGACAACTACATGTTACCTTTTAATTTATTATTTATTGGTAGATAACATGGTTGACATTAGAGATAGTAGCAACCTCCGCTATAAAACTTGACCATTCACCATTCTACGAGAAAAGAACTCAGGATCGTTCAGTCTCCCTAGTTCTCTCGATTGGTAAAGATACAGTGAATCCATTAACCAACCAAGCGAACCAACAGAGCAGATACTTTGCCCCGAGAAAACTTGAGCGCTGCTATTTAACCAGATTTATACCCAGTGAATGGTGTTTGGAAGTGTTGATAGTTCCGGGTACAGGGAAACCTCCAAGATGACAGCTTTAGGAACTTCATTCCCAATCACATGCCACAATGAAAAATTGCTCAGCCCATCTACATGAACTTCAAGGGTTCTATCTGCATACAGTAACCTTGACCAAATCTTGGTGGCACCCAAGGCCGATGAAGTGCCAAAAGAGAAGGGGGAAAAACAGCGCTCCTAGGTGACACATTCCAACTTATGGTCAAGGATGTTTCATCGATGGTGACACAGGAATTGTTCGAAAACAAGCAACATCAAAACTGTACTTGGCTCCGCGAGATGTAGGAACAACCTCAATAGGAACAGCCCATGCCTCACTTTCATCTGCAACATTGGTAATTACTACCGGATTAAACCATGAAACGGCATCACAATATGACGTTTGACTGCACATAGAAGAACTGTAAATACTTACATGTACAAGATCAAGATCTATACCACGCGAGCACCTTGTAAATTGTCCGGTTACTTCAAATGAATAAATTCTGATATAACACAAACTGCTACGTCTCAGATTTCGTTGGTGGATCATCCTTCAATCCTTTGGTGAGCAAATCGTAATTGATAGAGGCAAGTTGTGATAGATTCTGCAGCAAAATAAGTTAGAACGGTGTGCAGGGACAAATGGCCTAACAATAAGTACCACCCCCCTCCTAACCCCTACTTTTAAGGATTGATACTGTCATTGAAACCTGACCATCACAAATGAGAATAAAAACGAATATGTATTTGTTTTGTGGACTGCTGGACACTACGAACTTTGGTTTCTCTTTGTCGGACACTTTGCCCAATCCCTTTTTTGCCACTCATTGTCTCGTTGGGCCCACATGTCAATGAACCATCAGTAAGATGGACTATTCAGTGGATTTTTTAGGTTATGTACCACAAAGGGTCTAGGTGATATTTTATAATGAACACGGTACTATTGTTTACTGTGTGGAACAATTTTGCCACATTCAAGGGAATCATCAAATTATATTTTAAACGGCATGTGCTTGTGATGTTGTGAGCATATAAGGACAGTCTCAATGTAAGATTTCATCTCGTTTCCAAGACCATGAAATAGTAAATGAAACATGCCTTCATTTTAGTTCATAGTTTCATCGCACAGTTTCATGGGTTATTTTATTTTTTTTTGGTCTCGCCGGTTCCACAATTTCATGAAGCGACGAATAAGAAGCAGTCCACGAAACTAAGAAAGACTCTCAGTGCGGATTTCACCTGGTTTTCAACATTTTGGAAACAACGCTCTATAGTTTCATCGCCATGAAACCTTTCCCCTCTCTCTTTTTGTTTCATGCAAAAACTATAAACCTGCTGACGTGACACTTCATTTAATGTGCATAAAGTATCTCATTAAATCCCATTGAGATTGGCCTAAGTTGACTGACTGATTACTATGATTCATACCAATAGCATTAAATATCTAGCGAAGTGATTTCAATGGTTTGAGGTGTATTGCATACAGTACTGCGTCCAGCGAAGTAGAGATGTGACTACTATGATTTGAAGCATATTACAATACTGAAAAAGGCATTATTACTGCTTGGTAATGCAAATATTGAGGACCTGTTCGTGAGTAAATATAAGGGAAATGTAAAGAGCTGCGGGTAAACTTTTCTGCCCGTAAGTGAAGGATATGCATAACACATTGATTTTTAAAAAGGGTGGAAGATCATGGTAACGCATACTTCAATCACATTAGGAACATGAAAGAAAATAGGTGGCCTGTGAAGCTGTAGGCTTACTTTGACTGAGAAATTGTAAAGAAAAAAGGAACAGGTTATCCACCGTGACAACACCATCATGCATATTGACATGCTTCAATTATTATAAGGATATAAATATGTGAAACTGTAGGATTACCTTGAATGAGAAATTGCTGAAAGAATAGTTGACATTTGAGCCAGATTCAAACTCGGTGAAGCCACTAGACTCATCCCCCTATTTGCACAATTTGCACAACCATTTAGTAAAATGACTGAAAATAAAAAAGCAGACAAACTAATTGTAGTTCTCTTTTCCTCTACTTCCTATAAATGCTGAAGAACATGTTATTTTTTATCATCAAATAGCATGAAAATGATTCATACCATATCATCTTGGTGATTGCTCACACAGCTACTGCTGCCACTAAGGCTTCCGTTATCACTGGAATCCTCAAATTCGTATGCTTCATATATGTTTTCGTCTGATGGATTCCAAGAATAACGGCTGGTGAAGTAGCTAGTGTCAAATGCACTATCTGAGGAGGGGACAAAGGCAGCCTGCATATGATTCCGTGTTATCCTTGGTACGCCTTTACAATGAAGATGCAATTATGTTTAAAGAATAAATAGTTAACCCTATCCCACCTTCTGCCTAGCAAGGGTATCCCAGCTAATGTCTTTAAAAAATTGATGCTGCTTAACCTGAAGGGAATAGGATTATAAGCATCAATCATTTATGTACCATAAGAAGTTTTGAATAATGCATACCACAGATGAAGGTTTCTAAAACCCTCAGAAGTCAAAATACCTCAGAGGCGCCATTTGCACCTAGCCGTTGGTGAGGGTCTTCTGTCAATAATCTGGACAAAGTAGTCATAATATCACATTAGTCACATATAAAACATATCCGCAATAAACTTCGCAAAGGATTTTGAATTGAGCATGAAGTAGACAGGGAGTATTGTAATAATCTGCCCAAATTGCATGTGTAAAGATTCCAAAATACAAATCATATCGAACAGTTCTACTTTCGAGCAAGCAGACGCTATAAACAACATATAATATAGCAGTGTGCTACTGTTACCCTAAAAGCTGAATCTGGAAAAAAGATAGGGACTGACCTATGGCAATAAAAAAATATAGCAAGTACCAAGTTATCAAGCAAGAAAATGTAACATTTTAGAGCAGAAGTGTTCCTGCCTAGTTTGACCTAAAATCCTAATTGACCCCAACATTCATTTGTGTTATTTGGAACCTGCACAATACAACTAACAATCTGACGTACATTAATCATTACCATAACTTAATTCACAATGCCGATCTGAGCAACTTTTGGGTTGTGATTTTACAGTAGAAATGAGGGAGCTCATGCTTCAATTGTATTGATGGTGATGATCATGGCAAAAACCCTATTGATTTTAGTATAGAAATTGCATGCTTGTCATTGGGATAACACAAAGAAAAATGCAGTACAAAGATAAAATTTATTATATCATTGGTCCCTTGACCCTCAAAGTGCCATAAAATCTGTGCAATCTAGAATAATCATCTATCACATTAAATGGAAGCAAGAAATAGTAACATGCAATCCTGTAAGACTGAAACATGAGTTACTGTGTACTCCGAATCTCAAAACATTTCTTACTTGTCAATTAGATCCTGAGCTTCAGAACTCATCTCTTCTGGGACATGTGGCCAAGGTATTTTGCGGTTCAGAATGTTGTCAAAAATTGTCTACACCAAGTACAACAAGAATGTCAAGTTGCCACAGTTTCATACAGCAAAAACCAACATTGACTCATAGCAACATTTTGCATTAAATGGATGAAAACCCATGTAAAGGCCTAATTAAGTCCCTCTCTCTCTCTCTCTCCTCTCTCTCTCCCTCTCTCCCTCCCTCCCTCCCTCCCTCTCTCTCTCCCTCCCTCCCTCCCTCCCTCTCCCCTCTCCCCCTCTCTCTCTCTCTCTCTCTCTCTCTCTCTCTCTCTCTCTCTCTCTCTCTCTCGGGCAGGCACAGTGTTTACACTTCACTTGTGTTACAGTCATAGCCTGATGCTATGAGCATGCTGAAAGTTGCAGAACGACTTAACGAAAAAAAATATTTGCATCATTAGAAAATTCATGTAACATAACTACGCACAAAATCAGAAGCTTCATATTCTCCAACCTCAAGAGATCTGAACAAGAGCTTTGCATGCTTAACGAAAGAACTTCACTTAACGTCACATAAATGGCAGAGAAATATTCAGTAAATGGAAGTATGATACCTGGGGGTGTTCTGCATTGAACGGAGGTATTCCAACAATTAGTTCAAAAAGTATAACACCCACAGACCACCAATCAGCACTAGTACCTGCGAGGACAATCAGTACTCAACAAAGTCAAAACGAGAAGACAATGCAGAGGTTGAAAGAAAACTATGTCGGGCATTTTACCATGTCCTGTCCCCAAAAGGATTTCTGGTGCTAAATAATCAGGAGTTCCAACAGCAGAGCGCTTTTGTCTCCGTGCTCGGTGATCCATTTGCTCAAATTCACTCATCTGAGGTTCATCATCTCCATACAACGAAGACCCGCTAACAGCAGGACCAGATAGATCATCCGTACTGTTGATCAGACCAACCTTGGACAACCCAAAATCTGTCAACTGGAGACAATCAAGATTGATAAGCAGGACATATAGAAGACGTTAAAAAGGAACATATTCAAAAAAGAAAGGAAACAATATTTTCCTGTACATGATATTTATTGCTGAAATACAGGTTAAATGAAATGAAAACTCAGAAGGAAATCTGTGTAGCATTATCATCACTTCATTAAGATATGGATTCACTTAATTAGAAATGAGCCAACGGAGCTGAAATCAGCATATGTTTGATTTATGTAGAAACCAAAATGTTATGACATCAAAGTTTTTATGCATTGCCTAATACAACACAGTTTGAAACCTCAAAAAGTTTGAAAACTCCAACAACTGATTCTCCTCATAAGTCTCATAGGATATGTGTTTATTTTATCTCTCACTAGATGATGCCATTGTGACAATTGCTATGAACTGCTATTTCACTATCTCGTTTGGTTGCTGGAACTAAAAATAGGAATATATCTTCCAGTAATCAGAGAACAGAAAAGTGTTTACCTCTGAGAGGCATGTGAATGATTTTTTTAGTTTATCATGTATCTAACATCGAACATAAAACAAGAAAAATGGAGAGAAAACTTAATGACCATGCGTACACATAAATACCTTTATGTGCCCGTCATGAGCTATCAATAAGTTGTCAGGTTTAAGATCTCTATGAACTATGTGCATAGAGTGCAAATATTCCAAAGCTAGCACCTGCAGGATAAAATGATTATCAGACAAAGGAAAAGTGAAAATGGTAGAAAGAAATTGTTAGTAAAAGAAACTTACAACTTCTGCAAGGTATATACGAGCAACATCTTCATCCAAGCACCCTAAATTTCTCAGTAGAGAATACAGGTCCCCTCCATTCAGGTACTCCATGACTAGATACAAATTTTCCCGGGAGGTAAAAGAATAGAAGAAACGAACCTTAAAAGAACATAACCAATTCAGAACCACGGTATAACTTTCAAAGATGAAGGGTTGCATTTGTAAGTTCACTCACCACGAAAGGATTCCTCACTGTAATCAAGATATCACGTTCAGCCAATATACTCTCAACAGCATTTTTCCGAATCATATCTGCCTTCCTTAATACCTGTTTCAAAACTAAGCAATTGTTAGACCACATGGATGCCCCATCCATCCCAAACGGAAAAACAAAAACTAACAATAATAGTTTAGCAGTCAAATTAGCCCCAAACTATTGCTTTACATCTTAGAGCTATCATGCTGGGAAGAGGCAAGGTGTTGCGTGCTTAGCAAAACCAAAATTACTACCAATTTATCACTACTTTTTTTTGTGAGGAAGCAATTCATCATTCATGTGAACTAAAAGTCACTTCAATCTAAAACCTATGATGGTAAAGTTGTCACAAGTAAAGCATGAACATGACGGGCTGCTCCACTGTCATTCTGATCCCATTTTTATTAGTAAGCTATGACTATCAAGGAGACTAATGCAGGTAAAAAGAACTACTTAAGTCCAATATCATGTCCAGTCTACACCATAGTCTAGAAAACATAATCTACCAAACCAAACACACCATCAAAATTTCGCCTCTACCAAAACTTTGGCATTGCCCATATATTTGTCTCTTGTTGGCACAATTTGGCACCAAACCGAACCAAACCTACCAACTCTACCCTACCAAAATATGATAGTGCCAAAAGTTGCCAAAGATTCAGCATTACCAAACTTTTGGTAGGGTATTGAACCAAAACAGCCCACAATAACAGCATAATGATTTAACGGGAGCAACTACAGAGTGGATCCCATTGGAACCAATTCCATATCAGTTAACTTTTTAAAAGGGAACAGTCATAATTTTAACATATCCTGTAATGACATTGTTGTTACTTATCTAACAAGAGGCAGATTTGATTAAAAAACAAGGGAGGCCTAACTAATGAAATTGAGAGCAGTTTCTTTCTCAAATGAATTTTAGAACAAGTGATACAATTCGTAATATTGAGTACATGTACCAAATGAACCAGTGGAACAAGTGGTACAGCCAAGTTTTTGTGGTATGGATAGTGTACTATAAATATGAAGAGGTGTATTGAAAGAGTTCAGTGTCCACACAAAGAACCAAGAATAATTCCACTTCTTTTTTAAAAATCCTTTTTGTGGTCAATACTCCCATCGGAGCAAATAAACAAGCAAACATGAGAAATACATCTCTCTAATCTTCCTTCTCTAAACATTGAAGTCCCACAGGTATTTCCTTTCTTTCAGCAAATAAGCTTGCGAAGTTCTCAATCCAATTATTTGACCATCTCATGTTGATCGCAGGGTATGCATGAATTCCAGCTGGTGGTTCTCATAGAAATGTGTGGTTTCGAAAGGTATGCATAAATGTATGAAAAACCTCAAGGCCCTTTCTAAAGTATCTTTGCAATACTATCACAATGGCAGGGATTATCAACTGAACAAAACTACAGCCGACTATCGACAAGAACAAATATTCTTGAGTGTGTTTTATTGAGTTTTGGGGAAGAAGACTGGAAAGTCGTAAACATATTTACATCAAAAGCAATTTCGTTTCCCCTTTTTTGCATGCAAAACTTCTGGTTTGCATCTGAAAGATAGTCATATAGCAATATTTTTAGTTTTTGGTCAAGAATGCCTACAACATTACAGGTACAACCAAGGAAAGCAAGCCTGTGTACATAAGGGAACAAATATATGGCAACAAATACCTTTATAGCAAAGAGGTCTCCTGTAGTTCTTTTCTTGGCCAAGAAAACTCGGCCAAATGCTCCACGGCTGATAGGTTTAATGATTTCAAAGTCATCAATCGAAGTACGGTCCTTGACTGGGTGAACAGGACTAGCTCGTAAGCTACGGACAACATCATCTTCTTCATCCATTACAGTACTTGCTGAATCAACTTTGTCCATATCAACCGAATCACAAAGCAGTAGGTACTTCTCCCTAAGAAATTATGTAAATGTGAAGGGAAATTACGAAATGGAAACAAATATAAGCGCTAAAAGTGAACTGCAATTATTTTCATATGCTTATTTAGTATAATAATGTCAATTAAGAAAAGCCACTTGTGTACTCACCGGTGGAGTTTTTCTATACGTGTGCCAAATGTCTGCACCGTGAGAGCCTCATGCTTCCTACGATTGACAATTTCTTGCAGATCTTCTATGCAGGTGACCAATAGGGAGAGTGCCCTTTCTTCATCTAGAGGAGTAGTTGCAATGCACCGCGCAATATCAGCAAGTTCAACAATCTACACAGATTGAAAGACACTGTTAATCAGTTACTTGTTGAATTATATTACAAAATCATTTACTAGTGGTAGATGACGTATAATGATCCTAACCTAGATTATTATAGGGTATATATCACACTGAGGACCAGTGTGATGGCTGAAGGGGGGAGTCCGCTTGGAAAGGGAGGTAAACATGACAGGAGTGAACTTTTTAATCTTTCTTCTTGCTTAATTCTTAAAAGAAAACAAATCCCCTTGAGCTCCCAAAAGTGCAGCTAAGACATTGGAGATAACAAATATCATCCAATCAACACCATCTCTAGGTATACTTGGTAACAAAGCAAACTAACCAACTAACAGCACCTCTAATGACAGACTTGATTGGTAGCTGTATCTACAGTACTAACCAACTAACAGCTGTAACTACAGTACCAATAACAGATTTTGTGATGAAGCTGCTATAGTGCCATGGCTGTGCAGCCACAGCAAAGCTGAATCGATATGGCCCGACATCTAATGTGTGGCAGTGGCAGCTGAGCCCACAATCATACATGGCACATTCGTTCCAGCCACCCAACCATCATATATATGCATGACACAGTGGCTGATTGGAAAATAGTGACATTATTACCATTCCTTTTCAACAAATGTATTCTGCACAAGAGAAACTAGATTTTCATAAACAAACAAAATATTTTACCATGGCCATAGCTTTGCTCACTTTGCACATTGTACCTTGTACAAACATAAACACTGACTATTTTCTATAGTTTTATAGCCTAGCAAAATAATCAACTATGTGTATGTATGTGTGATTGAGAGAGCTTACCTGAGGAAGATCATCGCTCTCATTAATTGCACTTCGGCCAGCTAAAAGCATGTCTATATGATTAGATCTTGGAGTTGTTAGTGGAGATCTAGGGGTCATACTTCCTGCTGACGATGTAGCCATTCCATGATCAGATTTTGGCCCAAAACGAGTCTTACATGTCATGGAAGGAAGGTTTTTTATGTCATCCAGTGAAATAGTGCTGTCAGCCTCCTGGAGGTAGTCAAGCATATCAGCTGAGCCTCTTCTAGAACAATCAGAGAGCTTTGGAGAGGGGCCATCAGATTCTTCATTGATGCTTGAATTTGAAACTTTTGCAACATCCGGACTGCCAACAGCATTTGGAAGGTCCTTTTGTGTATAAGACTCTACCAACTTTTCTAGTGCTTCAGCAACTCTAATTAGACGTTCATCAACACTTACCCCTTTTTGATCACATCTGTCAGCACTTGCACATATTGCTGAGTGATTTTCTACATAATGAGTAGGGACATATTCTTCACATATGCGACACATTATTGAACCTTCTTCAGAAATATTTGGCTGGTCAGACCAGTGACCCCATGAAGTTTTGTGTTGATGCTTGGGAGGAAGAGATTGATGTGATGTAGATTCCACTGGACTGTTCAATTCAACATGGCTACTAACTGCAGGGGGTGTGTCTGTTTTCTTATTAGGTGATTCCTCTTTAATAGGGGTAGGATCTTTGGGGAGTTTTGCGACAGGTGATGGAAAAGGTTTCCAGGAAGATATACGCTCCCTGGTTGGAGACTCAACCTCTTTTTTAACATCTGTATCAAGCGGTGAAAGAAGCTTAACAGGCTTTATCTCCTGGCTTCTTTTCCATTTTAAATTATGCTGCTCTTGACTGTACGATTTTCGTACATCACTTTTGCTGCCTCTCGTTGTAGTGTCATCTGCACCTGGTTGAGCCAATATCTGCCTATCAGCAGATTGTATGATCTTATCACGTTGATCCATAACAACTTCATCCTCCGCAAAACCACTCTCTTTGTGAAATTGAAGCAGCCTTGTACATCTCGTAAGGATAAAAAGCATCCGAGTATACAGTTTCTTCAGCACACCCATTGGGAGCTCCTGTCGATGATCATCTAAATCTTGCACTATGCCTTCGCACTGAAGCCAAAACTCCCCCGGTGTCATTACACAGCAGCTACGTGCAAGTATGAGCAAATCTTCCAAAGTTTCCTTCCACTCAGGATGAGAATCTGCGTACTTTTCCATTACACCAACCAAGTCTCCTGCAAATACTGCCAAATCTGAATTTACCTCCTCCTTTGCTTTCTCAAATCTCACCTGAATAACTTTTAACACCTCCTGTGTTGACAACAGAAGACAAGATTATTTTTGCTCCATAAATAGAAATATGAAGGTAATTAATCACTATCCACAAAGACCATGAATTGAGAATACCTTCAAGTTGTAAATGCCCCGAGGTTTCCAGAAAGGGAATGGTCGGACCCCCTTGGAGTTCAACTCATGCGAAAAACTTTTTATATCTGCAGGGACTCTCTTCCTTGGAGCACTGGTAGCCTGCATGATGGCCTTAAAGCGTGGAGATTCCGATTCCTTTGGTGTTTCACAGGGATCATATGGACACTGTGGATTAAGATGACAGTACAGATAGGAGGTGTAAGAAAAGAGCAAAAGATAGTTTTGTCATTGTTTGCTTAATTTAAAATGTGAAATGGGCTTGTAGAAGCATCACTACCACATTATCTGGTATGTGAGTTGGAGTCCTCAAATCTCCAGAATGGTTCCGCAATGCATTCGGTTTAACTGTGTATGAGATAGATTGGGCACACACATATCAGATTCTCAAGTTACAAAAAGACGCACAGATTATATATTGTTAGCTATTGTTATATGGGATAAAGTAGAATGTGCTATGGACAAGGCTACAAAAAAGAAATGCATTTTCATATGAGAGGAGCAGAAACTATTAAACACTGGAAGCACACATTATAGAATAAATTCAACCAGTTGTAGCAACAAATATGAATCTTTATAGTAAAACATTTCTCAGCAAACTACTACAGAGTTTGCTGCGGACTCCACGAAGTTCGCTTTTTTGAAGAACTAGCAAATTAAACTGAAGGATATAGCTTTCATAGACATAGATAGGTATTTACGTAAGTAGTCTACCACAAGTCAAATGAACACCTCACTCCAGTCATATATCCAATGAGCTGTGTATATAGAATTAGAAGCTGTGCACACAATTAAATCAACTTCAATCACGAACTCACAGGAATAGCTTATGATCAACTGCTAAAAATAGCAAGCAATAACTAGCTTTGAATTTACGTTGTCTATGCTTTTGATAGCTAGGCAGGCCTTCCTTATGTAAATGGTTAGAATCATCCTTACGTTAGCACCAGCGGTTCCAAGTTTAGCATCTAGATACCATGTGGCAAAATGAAAATCATGGGCGCCATCTCCTGATAACTCAACACATCTAAGTTGAAATTATTATGTTTTTACTGGTTTTAACAACTACCGATGACTCGGTAAGCTCTAAAGAGAGCTTGAATTGAATTGCTTAATGTTGTTCTCCCCTTACTGTCAATGCAAGAGCTAGACACTGATAAACTAACCCCCTATCTTCCAAAAACCAGTAGCCGACAACCTGGAAAACAAGTTTAAGGATGTTCGGCTTGCAGAATCAACAACCTTTTGCAGAGCTCTTTCCTTCCAGGCTCGTTGCTGTGGCTCCCCGCGCGGGATGTTCGGCCGCTTTCCCTTTCCCCCGGCTGCTACTGGTCGAATCTGCCCATGAGCTTCCAGCCTTCCTCCCGCCGCCGCCGCCGCCAGCCGATGCGGCCGGCGCGTCCGCCTGCGCCTGCCCGCGCGATAGATTACTACTCCCGAGCGCGGCAGCGATGCGGTGCCCCTCCTGCGGCAGGGGCCCGGATCTCGTCTTGATCCGGTTGAGCCCCAGCGAGGACGCCAGGATCGGCGACAACGCCGCCGCCGACGCCCCGCCCGCGCTTCCATCCCTAAGCTGCGCCGCGGCGCCCTTCCTCGCATCCACCGACGGGCTCGACGAGGCCGAGACCGAAGCCCCCGCGCCGCCCTTCGAGCCAGCCGCCGCCGACCCGGATGCGGAGCCACCGAAGAGCTTGTCGCGCTTCCTGGGGGTCTCCGATTTGGGCTTCTTCTTGTCGGATCTGGACGACGACGACGACGACGCCGGCGACCCCGCCGCCGGCGCGGAGGTGGGCGTCCGCGGGCTATTGCTCCCGTCCGTCGGGCTCGACGACTCCGACGACTTGTGCCGCGACGAGAAGAACCTCCCCTTGAACACCATCTCCTCCCCCTCTCTCCGCCCGCCGGGGAGGCGTTCGGTCGAACAGGTGGTGGGGGCGGCCGAGCGAGCGAGCGAGACTGCGAGTCCACAAGGAGAGAGGGAGAGAGAGAGAGAGCGTGGTAGTGGGGACAAAGCCGCAGATGTAGTAGGAGTAGCGAGCGAGAGATCAGAGAGAAGCCGACGCGGAGCGAAGCGGAGGAGGACTCGGCCGGCCGGTCGGCCCGTGCAGCGCGTGCTCCTCCCCTTCCCTCGCGGCTCACGGCTCGGGTGCGACGCGATTGCGAGAGACCGCGCCTTGACTGGGGCAGTGGTGGGTCAGCTACAGTGCGACTGGCTACAGCAGCGAGGGAGTGTGGCTAGCGGGTGTGGTGCCTGCCGCCTGGTGGGCTGGGGGTGGAGAGGGGATGGTTCGTTGCAGCGGCAGCGGCTCGCGCGGCCCGATAGGGTTGATGGGCTCTTCTGTCAATTACGGATCCTGAGAAGCTGGTTTGGTTGGTAGCGAGCTCCTAAAAAATATGGAAAAGTTGGTCTCTTTGTTATTTTCTGGATTGCATAGTTGTAAGTGTTAGTCTCAATGAAATTTAATAAAGCATTTCATATGTATTAAATAAAATAAGACATCAACAGATTTATATTTTTTTCAATGAAATGAAGAGGAAAGAGAAGAAAAAGGTTTCATGGAATGAAACTATGAAGCATGTTTTCAAAACGTTTAGAAACTGGATGAAACCTCTCGCATTAAAAGTCTTCCTTAGTGGAACTGTTTCTTATTCATCATTTCATGAAATTAAATCGATGGAAAAAAAACTAAAATAACTTATAAAACTGTGCAATGAAACTATGCATTAAAAGAAGACTTGTTTTATTAGTCTTGAAAATTAGGAGATGAAATATATGGTTTGTGTGAGTTTTTAAGTAACTGTAGCTTCCCAAATCGGATCATGTTTTTTTAAAAAAATCCTCAGCTGCTCTAGATAATTTAAATTGTCACTCGTATTCTGAGTATATATTGCTATTATATTGCCAAAAAAATCTCTGAAACGACGGAGTAGTAGTTTTGAATAAAATATGATAGATTTCAAAGACTATAGTTCGAAATGTACATTTCAATCCAACTCGAGACAATTCGTTGGTATTGTGTGGACGGGATTGAGAGAGACCGGACGTGTGGGTTTGCTGTTTCGGCGTTGGGGGCGTGGAGCTTCTGGGTTTCCAGCATCGAGATGCTGCCATAGTGCCATGCTGCTGGCAGTCTGCTCCTAGTCCGTCTGTTTCACTGATACGCTGCTGCTGATGCTCAGGGCCCGGTCTGGGAGGGTCAAAGATTCCCGGTCCATGATTTGAATGTGGAAAGAGAGAATTTCTCTTTTACTTTTCTAGTAGATCTGAAAATTATTTTAATTTTGCTAAGGTAGACCCGTGGGAGCGCTGAGATCTGTCTGCTGGCGGCATTTCGGTTAACAAGCTCCGTGGATTTGGTTGACGAATGGCCAATACTGAAGTCCATAAGTAAGAAAACAAGAATGTAATTTACATTGAGCTATCTTTTGAGATAGTCACGTATATATATCTAAGGCCCGTTTGGTTGATAAGTCTTCTCATTTTAGTTTATTTAGTCTCTAAAATCTCAAACAAAGAACTAAAAGAGACTAAAGCTGTATTAATCTATTAGTCCCTATGAAAAGAGTTTGTAGGGACTAAAATCTTTCTTATGTCCACTCAGCAAGTCGGTGGGCTGCCCCACCTCCCGCCATCGCCGCGCCAGGGTAGCGTAGCTGCCGCGCTTCCGTCGCTGCTGCTCGGCCCCTGCGCCCTCGCCGCTGTCGCTCGGCCTCCAGCTGCTGCCGGAGATGACCAAGGATAGTGGATTCGCGAGGAGACACTCATCGGAGCGCTGGTGAAGCAGAAGCTTCACTTGCGTGAAGAGCTACGAGTCACCGCACCCTCTACTGTCGTCTCGCCGGCCGCCGTCTCCGAATCGGTAGGAAAGAAAGAAAAAGGGATCGGGGAGAGTGAAGGGAAAAAACAAGAAGAGGCTAAGAAAGAAGAGAAAAGAAGGAGAGGAGGGGTAACATTGTCTTTGTACAGTTCAATTAATAATCTTTAATCTCATTTAATCCTTTGCATCCAAACAAGAGGTGATTAAAAACTAGTGCAGGGACTAATATGTCTCTTGAATAAAGATCCAAACATGGCCTAAATCTATACCATTATATAATGTACCTTATTAACAGCTCAGATACATTCATTTTCTTTTACTCACTCATTATTCAACGGACGAAATCATCTCTGATGATCCCTCGCTGCACATGGATCCGAATAACAACACGCCAATCGCCAAATCCCTCATGCCTCCTGGAAACCGACCACCGCGGGGTGGGATCGCGCCGACCGGATCAGATCGAGACCACCGCCTTGCCCGGGCCGTTCGGAACTCCGGATCAGGGACCGGTGTAGCGGATCCGGCGAACCACCACGCGCCGGCAGGTCGTGCTCTGGCTCAACGGCAGGTCGGGATGCTCCAACTTTGATGGCTTCGTCAACGAGAATGGTGAGCTCGATCTCCTCCTAATCGCCATCTTCTTCATCGATATAATCGCCATTGATTAGGCTTTAAGTGCTCCATCCATCGATTAACTAATTGCATCCGCAGGCCCCTTGAATTTCGAGCGTGGCAGCAATCCCGGAGGCCTCCCAAATCTGGAGCTCAACCCCTACAGCTGGTCCAAGGTGATCGATCGATTAACCTCACATTACACTGGATAAGCTATGCTCCTTAATTATCTCTGTTCCTTAAACCTGCTCCTAGCTGTCTTGTGCTAGGGATTAATTGGTGTCATCGCAGCGGGATTAGGTGCACATTTTTGTCTTGTGCTTATCAACTTTACAAAGAAATGAGTAGTAACTGAACCAATCTTCACATGATTTCACATGCTTTCTTGCGCTATCTTATGAGAAGTAGTTGTCACATTGACATAGCTAGGGTGTTTGTTTTGCATTCCATATGTCTTTATATGCCTGGTGGTTGTAATTTGTCTGAATATGTAACTGAGTTTTGGTGTGCTTACCTTCAAAAATAAGTAGTCAGGTAAAGTTTGATATGCCTAATGTGCATATCTGGTTGTTTGAATTTTGCCTTCTGTTTTATATATATAGGACAAAAGGGATATTCTAATGTTCGCTCAAATTGCTGGTGTTTCCATTTAATTTTGTTTTTGCATTCTTGGCACCATGCTTCTAACGTTCTAACAATATTTTTGCCTAAAAATATGTACAACATCAACTGATTAAATATGGCACTAAATAGGTTTCCAACGTGGTGTACCTTGACTCACCTGCAGGTGTTGGGATGTCGTACTCGTTAAATAAATCGGGTTACATGACATGTGACTTAAGAACAGCAGCTGATGTGCTAAACGAGATTGTTATAATCAAGCTTTATGCCAAAAGGAGTCTAACCCAGATCATTACAAAGTTGATCATGTTGGTATTTACGAGTAAGCTAATTCACCAACTTTTTTACTTTTTAATTCTTTTTTAGAAAGATTATCACAAATAGGCCTTTCATAGTTTTAATTTGAAAAATGGACCCCGAGCTCGGCGCCGTTGTTATTGGCGCCGAGCTTGGCGCCGCTGATATTGGCGTCGATCTTGGCGCCGCTGATATTGGTGCCGAGCTCGGCGCTTAGCCTTGATGATGTGAAGAACGTCAAAGAACGCCATGTACTGCGTAAGTTATTTGTTTTAGTATAGGTCGGTGCCAAGATCTATGACGTCGAGCTCGGCGCCAATAACAACGGCGTCGAGCTCGGCGCCAATATCGACGACGCAGAGATGTGTAAGCTCGGCGCCAATAACAATGGCGCCGAGCTTGGAGTCCATTTTTCGAACTAAAACTGTCAAGGGGCTATTTGTGATAATCTTTTAAAAAAGAGCCCAAAAGTAAAAAAAATCGGGCTAATTCATGGTATATACAGAAATGAGTTGGCTAGAGATTAATTGGTGTCATCTCAGCCTTCAGACTGTAAACTGGATACCACTCCTAGCTGTTGATCTTGTTATATTTAAAATGTTGGCTTGACATTAGATTTTGAACTACCTTGTATAATGATCTTTTCAAATTTATGGATTAGCTCACGAGCAATGCATGACATGGCTTCGGCAATAGAACAGGGAAATAGCTCTAATTGCTCCAAAAAAGTACAGCTACGCTAAAGATTGCTCCAAAAATCATGCACTAAAGTGTGCCCAAATCATGATCCAAGTATTGGTAGGAAACTTCTTGTTGTACCTGTCCTTACTTTTGACGTTTTACAACACTTATTCTGATATTTCTTTTATTTTCTTTCTTTTGTCTTGACAGCCCTGCACACATTATGCGCGTGGTTCTTGTTTGAAAGGAGATGACTGCCCTTATGATGATGAGTTGTCAAAGTACCCTTGCCACAATTTTATGGAAAATGGAATGTGCATCAGAGGTGATAAATGCAAATTTTCTCATGTGGTATGTAATTTGACAAATCATCTGCTCTTATTTATTTATTGGTGTTATAGTCTGGTTAAATTTTAATATTAGCAAATGTTGTGAATTAAGCAAGCTTTGCGATTGTTGTCAGATACCAACTGCAGAAGGTCCGTCCACACCGGATGCAAAAAAAATTTAATGCGTCATTCGTACCTGAAAAAGCAAACTGCCAAGAGCAAACAAGTCGTCAGAAAACTTCAATAGTGTACTGTGGTGAACCTGTAACTTCTTCTCCTACCAAACATCATTTCATCCTTAAAAACCTTGCTAGCAGATCCATGTTGATTGTCATGCAAAGCTGTTAAAGGAGACGGGGAATACTTGTGATCTAGGCCTTCTCAGGAGGCTCATTGTTCCTTCTCTGTCTGTGAAAGAAGTTGCCCAAGGACCAACAATTACTGGAATGCAAAACTCGATCAAGGAAGGTCTTGTCACTTCGTCAGTTAGGGGCAGGATTAAGAGGCGAGGCAAAAAGAAACGCATGAACAACCATCCTGGTGGTAAGACAAGTCCGGTTCCCACAAACAGTTCTATCCTTGATTCTGTGCTTGAAGGGTTTGCTAGACTACAGAACTTGAATGAAAAGTATGGCTAGCAAACCATAAGTTTAGTGAGGATTCTATCAAGCAAACACATGGATATGGCAGCCCTAATGGAGGGAAGAAAAAATATGAAATCATTGATTTGCCACAAGATTCAAGGCCACTACTTGTTTTCATTAACGACAAGAGTGGAGGATGGAATGGGCCTTCTCTTAGAAGAATGCTTAACATGTTGCTAAATCCTATCCAAGTAATTTTCCTAAATTTTTTACTTAAGAAAATGGTAGCAGCTCATTCTTGTCAACTACTGAGTCAATTAAACTGCTTGCAAGTTTTTTCTAGCTTTATATGCATATTATATCTGCTGAAACATTGTAGCCAGCAGTTTTTCTTGGTTCATTCTACGATACTTGCTAACTAATAGGCCAGTTATACCAATATAGGTTATAGATTGATCTATTTGTCTTTTGATGTTGCCCTGAGAGTGAAGTTGTACTATTTTTGTCATTTTTAGTCATTTGCACTTTACTCTTCCAACCAAAATAGTCATGACATCATCAAATGTTTAGTTAATATATTGTTAACATTGGTATTAGCTATGGTTGATTGTGACATATTTTATACTCCATTCTTAACCTGAAAAATCTCATTCTTGTTTCAGATATTTGAGCTAAGTGCTTCTCAGGGACCTGAAATTGGATTGCAATTTTTTCACAATGTAAAACACTTCAGAATCCTTGTTTGTGGTGGCGATGGGACTGTTGCATGGGTTCATGATGCTATTGAAAAGCAAAACTATGAATCTCCTCCGCCGGTTTCCATTCTTACATTAGGAACAGGAAATGACCTATCTCGTGTTATGCGCTGGGGTGGAGGTCTGTCTTCTGTTGAAGGACAAGGGGGAATATGTGCACTTCTAAATGATATTGACCACATAGCAGTTATAGTGCTTGATCGCTGGAATGTTGCCATCTAAGAGAAGAATGAAGCAGAAGATCAATTTACCAAGCAAGTTAAATTTATGACTAATTATATAGGTACGATACATCTTTTAATTTCCATCATCTTACTCGATGTTATGGGATATATCTCACTTCAACCAGAAGTTGCTGAATATGTTTTTTTATCATGTTGGCCAGTAGGTGTTGGATGTGATGCCAAGGTTGCATATGACTTCCACACTACAAGAGAGGAAAAACTTGATAAATTTTGCAGCCAGGTAGCAAAATTAAAATTGTATCTTCTTCCAATCAGGACATACATCCACAGATCCATTGCCAAAGCAAGTTGTAACATAACATCATAATTTGCCGTGAGACAAACACTATGAAAAAATTCTTATCGTATGGTTATTTTTAAGTATATCCCTTAAATAAAACCGTTGCGTTAGCACGTGCAAGAACTGAACTTATTTTTGATGGAGGATATATAATTCACAAAAATTGAACTAATGATCTAAGGTTGGATAAGGTAAATATCCTCGTATACCCAATTTTAATAGAAGAGATATTTTACGGTCCTTTAAAAAAATATCTTGATATACCGGTAAAAGAAGCACTTGTCCAACATATTCAAATAACATTTTTTGGGTGGTAGTCTCACCCATGAACTAAACACTATGAAAAGAATACTGATTTTTTTATTTTTGAACTTTTTAATATTTATTTTTTAAAAAAACTTTCAAAACTTTTTTTAATGATCTGAATTTTTTGGGCACGCCAGCTGTACTGCATGTGACAAAATAATATTGTCAAGTCGGTCTACTTAACGTGACATCGTTATTTGATCACGTCGATCTAGTTGGCATGACAGCGTTATTTGACCACACTATCCTTCACTGACGTGACAAGACAAAAATGTCACGCGTTGCTGTGTGTGACGTGTCAATGTTGTTAAATGTTGTTTTGTCATATTAGACGGTCTATCATAACTTTGGATTATAGAAATAAGTTTTCGAAGGATTTATTTTAAAAATTAAAAAAATAAATAAGTTCAAAAAATTAAAAAACTCGACAGCTTAAACTTAACATGGTCTTTAAAATTAATATTTAACTTATAATTTTTTATATAGTATAAAGTTTGTAGCAACAAAACTATATATTCAAAGTTCAATCCAGTGATATTATTTTGATAGTATTTTCAGCAAATAAAATTTAGTTTACATTATATTAATAACCGATCTTGAAATGCACTTGCGGTTTAAATTATGGGATAGAGGAAGTAACGAACATATCCTATTCAGACTTATCCACCCAATCAAATAAAATATCCCTCTAACATCATGCTGATCGCAATTCCTTGTAGCACTAAAACTCATTTTACCGCGCACCTTGCCCACCCAGAGGATCCGGTTTGATATCCAGCAACTTGACAATGATGAACTGATGGTAGACATTGCAGCATGCAGTTTACTACCTCTCATATTAAGTTTATTTTTTTACTTCTTTCATTTATCCGTCTCATATTAAGTTTATTTTTAACTCCTTTCATTTATTCTAAAATCCTAAAATAATTTAAGTTTTGTCCTAAAATAATTTTAGTTTTAGTAATCATTACATCAAAGTAGAGAATAATTGTATTGGGAACTTTATAATTGTATTTATAATTGCATTGAAAGTAGATAAAGTAAAAAATAATTACATTGAGATTTGATAAAGTAGATACATTTTAGTCCTTTTTATGTTTGTATTGGTGTGTATATGATGAATAAAAATAAAATTATTTTAAGATGGAAGTAGTATTTAAGATGACTCATAGTCAATAGAGTATACCGTATTACTCGCATCAGTTACCTGCGTATCATTCCAGAATAGAACTATTGTCTATTTCCTTTATTCTAAAATATAAGACTGAGGATTAGAAAAGATATATAAGTATCTATAGTACTATGATATATATTATCTGATTTAAGGTTATTATATTTTGAAACAGATATAGGTTTAAGCATGTACTTCCGTTAGTGTCTGCCCTTGCATTCCTTATTAGATTATGTCATGTACATGTTTGTGACATTATTAGGCACGAGGCTCCTGCAACGGCCGAGAATTATGGATCATGCATGTTGGTTGTTGGTTTGCTGCCATATGGCATCGATTTATGAAGGAAGGATTGCAAAGTCATATTTCTATAGACAGATTATTTTTATCCCTCAAGATGACATCTCCTCTTTTTCTTCATATCATTTAAATAGTCATCAAATAATTTAACAATAATAGATTAATATAAAATACATTACTTCATAAACATACGATGATAAATTTAATTTCTATAAGTTAAAAAATAAATTAAACTAAAAATAGTTAAAAATAGTTAATATGTATATTTGTTATATATGTTTGTGAAGTGATATGTTTCGTATTAGTATATTTTGTCAATATTTTTAATTCTTAATAAATATTAGGTATCATACCAGAAACGAACGATATCCTTTCAAATAATGAAAACATTTTTCATATATTTTATGCCTTTATATCCGAAGCAAACTAGCAAAGTTCACACGATTCTCCCTCTTATATATATATAGAGTTTTGCTAGTTCACACGATTCTCTCTCTTATATATATATAGAGTTGGGCTACTGTGTGGCACGTCGCGTAGCCCCATCCGTGTGGTATGACCGAATCTCTAATTTAAAAACTCAAATTGAAAATCGAACCGTTCAAATTGTTCTACATATTAATATCTCCTTGTAGACTAAATTTTATTTTTTAATTTTTTACTATTTTATCGGATAGGTCAAAGATGCAATAAAATAGATACTCCAAAAATCGTTGGATTAATACGTTTTTGACCAATCCGATAAAATAGTAAAAAATTTCAAAAAAATGTAAAATTTGGTCTACAAGGCGATATTAATATGTAGAACAATTTGAACGGTTCAGATTTTCAATTTGAGTTTTTAAATTAAAGATTCGGCCATACTATATGGGATGGGGCTGTGCGGTGTGCCACACAGTAGCCCAATATATATATATATTAGCAACTGTTCCCGTGCATTGCAATGGGTGAAGTCGGGGCGCGGCACATATGGGGACGGGAGGGAGGGGCGCAGGCGCAGTGCGGGAGCTCTGAGCAGCGACGGGAGGGAGGGCCACAGGCGCGACGCGGGGCGCGGCACGGATGGTGACGGGCAGGAGGGGCGCATGAGGTCTTTTTTATCTAAGCTCTCCCTTTCTTTTCAGCATTGGGACTGCAGGTTAATTTTATAAACATTCAAGAGGTTTTTTGCAAAATAGTCAGGCGGACGAAAATTTTGGGTAGAAACACTACTTGCTTTATCGATAGTTATAGATATAGATATATAGATATAAATATATATATTTTCTATGCGTACGTATATATACAAAGTGTATACACATAGATTGAATAGTAGGCCTGCTAAAAAGCCTGATTTGGTGTGTGTCAACGAATTGGGCCGGCCTGCTAAATAATGAAGCCCATAAAAATTACAAAAAGAAAGTCTCGAAAATGTGCGGCCAAATTTGATAACGGGCCGAATTGATTGCACATGGGCCGAAAAGAAAATTCCCAAAACAACCAATGGACCGAAAACGAAAGTGGTCGCACGTATAGTGGGTCGTGCGCCTGGTCGTCCATTAGGGATTTCGGGCCTGGCTCGTGTTGGGCGCGAGATGGCCTTGGAATTGGATCAAATCCGAGGTGGATCGCTGCTTGGGCTGTGGCCCTCTATTTTGGAAAAACTTAAGGGGTTTTCTGCAAAATAGCCAGGCAGAACAAAATTTTGGGTGGAAACACTACTTGCTTTATAGATAAGTTATATATATACGGTAGAGCCAAAATGCACCTAGGTGTATTTCAGCCCTACGTTGCACAAGAGCCGACGGACCAACCAGGTGCTAACACGCGCGCGCAGACCGAGTCACGCCACGGCGTGGCGTGACGTAAACCGAGTCCAAACCGAGACACAGACACACATATCCTCGCCCAAACCTTATCTTCATGTGCACGTTTGAACCAATCACACAAGCATCGGATCCCGCTAGGCAGCGAATCCCATTAAAACTTTAAAGTTAAGCATGCTTGGACAAGAGTAGTATAAGGATAGGTGACCTTATGGGAAGTCTAATTGCAATTTTATTTACACACAAATTACAATTGTTGTTTGCTATTTTTAGAAAGGATGGGTGACCTTATGACAAGTCTAGTTGTAATTTTATTTACACTAAATTGCAATTGTTGTTTGCTATTTGTAGAAAACTTACATCAGTTGCGACACACCAATATCACTGACTGTCCAGTTGCAACTGGTTACAACTCCACAATATCACCGATCACCCAGTTGCAACTGGTTGCAACTCCCGTTACAACTTCATCTAAACAACATTTGCAACTTCACCAGTTTGTTACACCAGTTGCGACACACCAATATCACCGACTGCTCAATTGCAACTGGTTGCAACTCTAGTTACAACTTTATCTAAACACTAGTTGCAACTCCACCAGTTGCAACACACCAATATCACCGACTACCCGTCCAGTTGCAACTTCATCTAAACACTAGTTGTCACTGGCGTGCAGCTCTAGTAGTTGACCAGTTACAACACACTTAGTATGTTGGTTGCAACATAATCTAAACACCAGTTACAACTCCACCGGAGGACTTCCCAAGAGGTCACTCATCCTAGTACTACTCTCGTCCAAGCACGCTTAACTTCAGAGTTCTAATGGGATCCAGTGTTTTAGTGTCGGTCCCAATGAATCAGCGGATGGGTTCGCATGCGGAGTGGTGTGCCTGATTGGCATCCAGGCGTAGTATAGACACACTATATATATATATAGACCTAGGTGCATTTCAGCCCTACGTTGCACAGAGGCCGGGGCGGACCAACCATGCGCGCGCGTGACCGAGTCGTGCCGCGGCGCGGCGTGACACAGACCAAGTCCAAACCGAGACACAGACACACATATCCTCGCCCAAACTTTATCTTCATGCGCGCTTGAACCAATCACACAGCCACCGAATCTCACGAGGTAGCGGATCACATTAAAACTCTAAAGTTAAACGTGCTTGGGCAAAATTAGTATTAGGATGAGTGACCTCATAGAAAGTGAGTGACCTTATGGGAAATCTAGTTGTAACTTTATTTACAGACAAATTGCAACTTCATCTAAACACCAGTTGTAACTCCACCAGTTGCGACATACCAATATCACCGATCGCCCCAATTGCAACTAGTTGCAACTGCAGTTGCAACTTTATCGACCAGTTGCAACATACTTTGTATGTTGGTTACAACACCAGTTGCTTGCAACACACTTGGTATGCTGGTTGAAACACCAGTTGCAACTTCACCAGATTTCTAGGAGGTCACCCATTATAGTACTACTCTCGTCCAAACACGTTTAACTTCAGAGTTTTAATGGGATCTGATGATTTAGTGTCGGTTGGAATCAGATGCAGTTGGTCAGGCGCTTTAGTCAGACTCGGTCGGACCAATCCGTACGGACCGTACGGCCAACTGGCATGGGTGCCATTTAAAAAAAACACTCATGTATATGATTATATATATATATATACATATACTAGCAATTGTGCCTGTGCGTTGCAACGGATAAAGTTGAGGCGCGACACGGATAGGGACGGTACAGAGGGGCGCGGGAGCTCCGAGCAGCGATGGGAGGGAGGAACGCAGTCGCGATGCTGGGCGCGGCGCAGATGGGGACGAGAGGAGGGCGCAGGGAGGGCGGAGCGAAGGGGATCTTTTTTCATCCAAGCCCTTCTTTTCTTTTCGGCATTGGGATTGCGGGTAGGGCGACGAAATACTCATGGCTCGCTAGCTCGTTCGGCTCGTCGATGGCTCGGCTCGGCTCGTTGAGAAATGCTAACGAGTTGCGCCAAGGGTTTAGCTCGTTAGCTATAATGAGCCAGCTCGAATCAGCTCGCAAGCTGCTCGTGAGCTCAACGAGCCAGATGCAATGTACAAAGTAGGGCCTAATGTTTTGTTTGTTTTCCTGTTCTTTTGCTTATTTTGTTATTGATATGACAATAAATACATAATTTTTATAATTTTGTGATGGTCAATATGGATCTATTGCTTTAGATTATAATAGTAATAATATCTAATCTAGTTGCATCATTACATTTGCATGGATAATTGTCGATGGACAAGTGTTATTACGTTAATTATGGACTTAATGTATCACTTTTTATTTTTTTCAATTGTATATTTGCATGTTTAATAGACTAAAAAAATAAAATATAATTTGTACATAAATTACACCGTATTAAAGTGGCTCGCGAGCTAAACGAGCCGGCCACGAGCCGAACCTCCCGGCTCGCTCTCTACCGAGCCGCCAAACCGAGCCAAGCCGAGAGCCGAGCCTCTGGCTCGGCTCTCCTACCGAGCCGAGCCGAGCCAGATCCACCCCTAATCGGGTTAATTTTAGAAAAATCAAGGGATTTTTTGTAAAATAGCTAAAGCGAGAATAAAATTTTGGATAGAAACACTACTTGTTTTATAGATAGCTAGCAAAATGTCCGTGCGTTGCAACGGGACGACGATGCGAGGAGGGAAGCGGTGGAGGACGAAGGTCCAGCGGCGGCGCGGGAGCTCGAGCGGCGACGGAGGGAGGCGCAAGCGCAGCGGCGGATGAGAAGCAGAAGAGAGGACGTAGGAGGTCTTTTTTCATCCAAGCCCTCTATTTCTTTTCAACATTGGGACTGCAGGTTAATTTTATAAACAGTCAAAGGGTTTTCGTAAAATAACATTTTTTTCTTCTTTAATTGGGTTTTTTAAATAGTCGACGGATCGGGTTAATTTTGAAAAACTCAAGGGTTTCTCGCAAAATAGTCGGCAAAACAAAATTTAGGTGAAAAACTACTTTTATATATAGGTATATATATATATATATATATATATATATATATATATATATATATATATATATATATATATATATATATATATATATATATATATCGAGGCTCGTAACTAGGAGTATTTGATACACGCGCATACGACTGTTCCATCTTGCTTTAATTTTTCACACAAATATTGATAAATTCTTGATCTTTAAGCCTGAGGAACAGAACCGTATAGTCGTGCGATTTTACTTTCAAAACGACAATAAAAATTCAACGAATGTCAAATGTCAAACCTTTATTTGATTTCTCCCTTCCAGAAGTTGAGAGTTTTTTGAATTCCTCAACTTGCCGTGTGCTTGTCCCTCTTCCCGCGTGTTGAAATGAAATCATCTTCTCTTCCAGAAAGCCAACGCAAGCCAAAGCCTTCATCTGATCATCTCCTTGCCCACCAAGAAATGCCTCGTCGAACATCTCGCCACGCCACGCCACGCGCGCGCCATGGCCCTCTCCTGCGCCGCCGAGTGCGCGCTCTCCCTCGCCTGCGCGCGCTGGGCGCTCCGCCGCCTCTCCCTGTCCGGCGCCCACGACAGCGCGTCCTGGCCCGCGGCCTCTCCCTCCTCCTTCGCGCCCGTCCCGCGGGCATGCCGCTCCGCGCTCGCGGCCTACGACGCCGGGCCGGGGCACGAGGCGGAGCCGTCGCGGCTGTGCCCGCCGTACCGCCTCTCCCACGACCGCGCCAGCGGGGAGGTCGTGCTCGCCGTGCGCGGGCTGGGCCTCGCGCGGCTCGAGGACTACCGCGTGCTCCTCGACTCCGGCGGGCCCGAGCCATTCGCGGGCGGGCACGCGCACCGGGGGCTCCTCCGCGCCGCCGTATGGCTGCTCGAGAGGGAGGGGCCCGTGATCCGGCGGATGGTGGCGGAGGCCGGGCCGGCGGGGTGCAGGCTCGTGTTCGTGGGCCACTCGCTCGGCGCTGGGGTCGCCGCGCTCGCCGCCGTCGTGGCGGTGAGGTGCTGGCTCGGGAGGCTCGGCCTCCGCCGCGGCGACGTGAGGTGCTACGCGATGGCGCCGCCGCGGTGCATGTCGCTCGGTCTCGCCGTCGAGTACGCCGACGTCGTCCACTCCGTCGTGCTGCAGGCAAGCCTCCAACAACACATTCTGCAACAAGAACGAAATCCGATCTCGATTCGTTTCGTTGCCATGATTTTGGAATTTGGAATCACATACTCAATTGAATTCGTGAATTTGGAAGCAGGACGATTTCTTGCCAAGAACTCCAGCGCCTCTGCAGCACATCTTCGGATCAATTTTCTGGTAAACGCCTCAAAATACTCCTCGGTTTCAAAAAAAAATCAAAATACTCAGCGTATCCAAGTGTTCGACTGCCTTGATTATTGGTTGCTTCACCAATTGATTCACCATTTTTTTTGTGGTTTGCACTGCAGTTTGCCGTGCCTGTTGTGTTTCATTTGCATGAGAGACACGTTTGTGTCAGAAGAGAAGCTTAAGGATGCATCTAAACTCTACGCTCCTGGCAGAGTCTTTCATATCGTGGAGCGGGAGAACTGCAGGTAATAAGGGCCAAAATCCCAAAATTAAAACTACTTCTTTTTTTTAAAAAAAAATCCTTCTGTGCTAGTATTGCATTAGTTAGAATCTTCCGAAGATTAGCTGTTAAATTTACACTTGATTTTTGACTTTGCACTAGATTTTAATTGGCATTGTATCCACATTGTTATGTAGATGTGGGAGACTTCCGCCGCAGGTCAGAACGGCAGTGCCAGCAGAGGGCAGATTTGAGCACGTAGTGCTGTCATGCAACGCCACTTCTGACCACGGGATTATTTGGATCGAAAAGGAGGCTCAAAAGGCTTTGGATGTGAGTAATTGCGTCTTTGCATACGCCTGTCAATAGTAAAGTTGTTATCGACCAGCGACCAATTCTACGAAGTATACAACCAACATATTGCATGGCTTTCTTTACCTAGTTGTTGTTCATCCTTAGCAACATGCTTTCGTTAATCATTTTTCATGATGTTTAACTTCTGTGCATTTTTTCTTTTGTGTATCGACTTGCATGTCCTGGTTGTCATCAGTTAATGGAGCAAGAAGAATTGACAATACCCCCATCTCAGCAAAAGATGCTAAGAGTGAAAGAAACGGAATGCCTAGCAGAACACCACCTCAATGCAATGGAGCATGTTGTGTTCATTCAGAAGGGAACTCCACGAGAGGGCGACGCCCTCTCCTCCTCTTCCTCCTCATCGTCACCGTTCAGTAGCCCTAGAACCTCGACGTCGTCATTGCACAGCGAATCGTCCTCGACGAGGAGCGAGTGGGATGAACTTGTGGAGACCTTTCTGAGTGACCATGAAGAAGACGGTGATAGTAGGACAAAAATGTGTAACACGGCGAGTTGTTTGCCTTGTTTGTAAATAAAGATTGTTGCGTGTTCGAAAAAAAAGAGAAAAGATTGTTGCATAGAAACTGAATGTAAATAAACTAGAAGATGGTTAAATTGATTCCAATTTGACCTCACAATCTCGATTGAATGTTAATATAGAGAGACAATGAGATTCCAAGCTCCGCTAAAAGCGTTAACTAATCGAGATTGTCCCGGGCACTACTATTTTTTCTCTTCACAAAAATATGCACACCAAGTTTAATGGAAGGACGCAAGGAATTTGTCAGCGTTGATCTCCATGATGAAAACCCGATCTGGATCACCTGGATTCGACAATGTCGGTATTTATTTTTCGACTTCTTGTTGAAAGTCTTATCTCATATTGATGAAAAAAATCCAGCACTGACCTTTTAGGTCTATACAAATGACATCGACGGACAAAAGACTGATGCTTCTTACGACATTGTTTTGGAATATAGCTTATTGTCCTAGTTTTGTAATAGAGCTTGCAAGATAACAAGATATTTTAATGTTGCCTAGGTTTTTCATCTTTCTTTGCTTTTTCGTTGTTAGTGTGGGAGCAGAACCAAACAACTTCCATGTACAAATAGCAATTCACCGTTAAACATATTTCACATAATCAACCTCTCATCTTGCTATAAACTTTAAGGATGGTTTCAACTAACAAATTAGCAGCGAAACAACAGTAGACACATGCACATGAGACAAGATTTACATGGAAAAACCTCCTCAGTATAAGAAGTAAAAAAACCACACGGCCAAACGGTCCCCTCCAAACTTTCACTATATAAGAGAAATGGGAATGGTGGTCCTCATCGCTCAGCTACATTGAGACACAACCGAAGAGAGATGCTCCAAAGAGCCCTCGAAGCATGGCCCCTCATGGGTTGTGCTCAGGGCTCGTTAACATTAATTCCCCGAAGCACGACCCCCCATACGCTGCGCTTGGGACACATTCTCATCCAGGCCCTGAGGCACGGCCCTCGCGGGCTGTGATCGGAACATATCTACCATATTTGCCCCTGAGGGGCAGCCTCCCGTGGGCTATGCCCGGGGCGCATCTACCATATTCGCCCCTAAGACGCGGCCCTCCGTGGGCTATGCCCGGGGCGCATCTACTATATTTGCCCCTTAGGTGCACCCTCCGTGGGTTGTACACCTGGGACACATCTACTATCTTTCCCTGGGCATGGCCTCTTATAGGTTGTGATTAGGGTACATCCGACGTATGTTCTCTGGCACGACGTCCTGTTGCGTTCGTCAACAAGTAAGCTTCACATTCAATGCGAAGCAACGTATTCCAACCGGCATGCGTCCGGGACGACCACGTATAAGATCTACTACATCTTCAAGAGACATACAAGATCTACATATTCAACGTGTTGAAGATGCAACTCACAGACTTCGGTTTCTCCTTCAAGCCATGTCCATCATGAATTCCTTTGTCTTCGACATCTTGGAGATGCTCGTCCAAATCGCAAGATACTCTATTGAAAAGCAATGGTAGCATGCATGGGGCCCTGAGGACGCAACAATTTCGAGGGCAAGACTCAAGCAGTTCATGATCCTGGAAGGGGCTCGACGGCGCCCTCTGCCCCGGGCTCAATTTGGGAACTCTGCCCGAAGGTTTGACTGTAGGCGGCATCATGATGTCGGTCGCAAAGTGATGTGCAGCAGATGACAGCTCGGTTGCATGCAACGGTGTCGTGGTGTTGCATGCGACCTTCAGTGAGCCGATGTTGCCCTATGAAATAGGAGCAGAGCGACATGCCATGCACCCGTCGCTCCCTGCATGGCCTCGCCATGAGGCCGCACGACGTGTGGTCAGTCCACGACGCCCTCGCCCAGGCCTACCGAGACATGGTGCCCTCTTGGTGTCCGATGCTCGGGCCCACATCCGTATCCTGGAGAGGCCGATGAGTGGGCCCGTGATAGATGGGGAAGTGTTAATGACCAAATTTGGTAACCAAATCCCTGAGTTCAAGGCTGAAACTGAAGTGCAATCGGATTAGAAAATGATCTGCGGAGAAAACAGAGTTTGCATCGGCCACGATCAAATCGGCTGGAAGACCAGTCGGCTGAGGCCGAATCAGACAGGGATAGCCGACAGCCGATTCTGATTCAGAGAGGAAGGTGGAACCGTTTCCTATAAAGAAGCTTGAAGATAAAAGGAAGATTCGGTTCCCAAATGTTCGTTAAGATATTGTCATCTATGGATAGAGTCCTGTAACGGCAATTGTATCTGTAAAATAGGGTTTTGTTTAGATATTTTCTTTTGTAATGCGACATGGGGTTGTATCCCGGGCTATTGTCGTATTTTGAATAGTAGATTAGATAGAAACCGTGTTCTATATGAACTTTATTGTACTTAGGTATAAATAGGACCTGAGACTTCTTGTAAAAATAATCATCATACATCAATACAACTCCTGCGCATCACCTCCTATTTTCTTTTAGACGAGTTCTTGATCCGGCTTCGGGCTGCATCGATTCAAACCCCGAATAAGGTAAATTCTCGTCATTAGTGGTTTATTTCGTCGAATCTAGTGCTTACATCATCATGACACTCTAGGTTTAATGTTATAAACTACACAAGTTATTATATACTGCACATAATCTAGAACAATGTCTAGATCTATCTCGCCGTCGGCTCGTTTCTCTCGGGAGACAGCAGCCGACAGAGCTAGATCTAGATGTTGGACTAGGTTATATGTTGTATCTACCGTCTTGAAGGGTTTACATCGGTCTATATAGATCTAATACTATCTTTTTGTACTTAATGCTGCATCATATATGATCTGTTAAGTCGCTTTTAGAAGTATTTAGAACTATTCGATTAGATGCCTACTTGTAGAGACAGTGCTGGAGTTGCAGCCAACCTTGCCTGTTTTAATAATCTTTTAGCATTATTTACTATTAGATGTATTAAAGTTGCCTCTTATATTAAGATCTCAATCTGGTTAAATGTTTTAAGCCAGTACCGATTCGTTGGCATCAGCCGATAGCCGATTGATCTAGGTTTAATGCATTTAGATTAGATTGATATCTTTTCATAAGATACATCGGAGTAATAGCCGATACACATTAGATCTGCAGCATCGGCTATGTTATAAATACATATACTTGTTGCCCTGATGTATATTTAGATTAAGTGATTTATACTGTCTCGATATAGTCGATCTATCCTAGTCACTTAGTTTAAATGTGCTTCGAGATAGCCAATATATGTCAAGTGATTCCCTGAGCCGATCCGGTAGGATCTAACTTTTACCTTAACACATGTATATGTTTATTATCTCTTATTGGTTAGCAGATCAAACCAATTGACACGCCTAGATCATCACATGTAGCCAAGGACGGACCTGCACTGGAGCTAAGCAGATCTTCCAGGCCAACACGTGAGAGAAATTTCTCATCAACAGGAAGGCTTCTTCCGCCACCTGTTACGATCCTTGGTCAGCAACAATCAACACACCCAGCTAGAGCGAGGGAGGGAACATCGACAAGACCAAACACACCCACTCCTCCATGCAAGAGGTGGCATCGTGGACTCCCCTTCTAATATAAAAGGAGGATCCATGCCACTGAGAAAAAGGATGAGACTAACTCTAGTTTAATTCAAGCTCCTCAGAGTTTTGCATAAGTGCAATGCTTAGTTTCCATTATAATTCACATAACTCATATAGTCCCACACACAGGGCACAGGAGTAGGATATTACGTATCCGTGCGACCCGAACTTGTATAATCGTTGTGTTCATCTCTCACTCAGACCTCAATCCGATTCATTGGCATGATTATGTGTAGGGTGTCCCCAGCCAAATCACTCAAGAGGGAGTAATCGCTTCCTCGTTGTCAGGGTTCTGTTCTCCAACACACTATAATTAACAACGGGTACAGATGGAGTGTTCTCTAAGACATCTAAAGGCACATCACAGCAGCAACAAAGTCACCAAGTTACACATTTGGCATCATCGATATCAATTATAACAACTAACAAGAGATATATCAAAAGCAAACAAAGAGTAGATTTTATCTATTCGGTTCTTAGTAGAGATCTCCTAAACCACATAAGCAAATTGCACTAAACTTAGCAAAAATGATGGTCTACGAGTCCCTTCCAAGCTATCCAAAAAACAACCCAATCGACCACCGTTCGACTCCTCAAACTGATATTCTACTAAATGTCGCACATGCTTAAACTGCAGAGACCCCGAGCTAACAAACTCCCACTAAAATCTGGTGCTCTAACTCAACCAATCCACGAGTCATCTAACGAAGTACTCAAAGTGTAGAACAAAGTCACCAAGTTTGTTGTCAACCCAGCCACGTTTGAACCTCCAACACTGATTTGATATAGATCGAGCAAAAGCTATTGGACTAGACAAGCTGCACATCTTCTCCACTTCTCCACTCCTTTCTTGTGTTTTGCTAGTTGCTTCTTTCCTAATGGCCGATTGGCTAGTGCACTTTTTTTCTCTCTCCTAAGGGTAGGTTAGGGTTTTTCTTACCACCACGAGGTGAGGCAATTTTCACCATTCATCAAGATATAAATCAAATGGCTTATAAGGATTGGACTCTTGGTTTATGATGGACTGAGAATAAAGGATGACAAGGAGAGAATTTAGCCCAACAATTGGTTATGCACATGTTTAATGTAGTGGTCGGATGATTTCATTCACTAATGAAGCACTTTCCCCATCTCAAATATAAGAGATTTTGGTTGGATGAGACTTGTATTCTAGTACTACGAATCTGGACTTCATACTACTAAAATGTATTCCATTTAACCTAAATCCCGTTATATTTTGGGACAAAAGAAGTATTGCATTATCTTAAAAAATATTATAAAGTTCGTATGGGTTGAAATGGGTAAAAGGAAAACTCATACTACTCTGTTTGGCACGATATTTTCAGCTCCATCTAAAATAAGAGTGGAGCTGACTAAAGCGGTTTCACAAAATAAACTAAAAAGATGGAGACTGTTCCACAATTTACTCTAGATTTAACTACTAAAGTTAAAGTTAAATTTAAGAGTTAAATTCTATCAAACTGACCCTAAAAACACAATAAGAAAAATAGAATTTGTCATCACCATGGCACGGCCACAAAAACTAGCCGTTATCGTACCATTCAAATCTCTCCTCAGGCACAGTCGTTTTGGTCACCGGTCAGAGCGACCAAACTAATCAACCACGCAAACCGCAGCCAATCTTCGGAAGCAGGCCAAGGGCGTCGCCGGCCGCTGCCATGGGGAGTCTCGGCGGCAAGTCCGACTACGAGAGCGTCCGCGACGCCCGCATCTCCGAGAACCTGGTACGCGCAAGCCACCACCCGTCTCCTCAACTTTCAGGTGTCCTCCAGATGCGCGAATCTCTCGCGGACGCGATGGCCGCCGCTGATTCTTGGGAGTCCCGCAGGCCCGGATGGAGATGCTCGGCCTGCGCCGCTGCTCCGGGGAGCTCAGCGCCATCGTCTCCGCCTCCGCGTCGGCAGCCGCCAGCCGCCGCGCCGGGATCGGCGGCACCCCCAGGAGGACCCCCAAGTCGCCCCGGGTCCTCACCCCGCTCCGCCGCTCCGGCCGATTGGTCGCCATCGCCGCCGCGGGCCCGGCCGGATCTGCGTCGGGCCCCCGCCGCTCCACACGGCTGAAGGGGAAGACGACGGAGCACAGGGCGCTGGTTCTGAAAGGTTGGTCCCTCTTGCTGCCGCGGTCGCTGAATCTCCATGGCATCTGGCTGCCTGAGATGGGAACAAGTTCTTGTGCTTTCCTTAGGATCTTTGAGTAAGTTTGCTGTGGACGAAGCAGAGGAAGAGGAAGAGGAGCAAGAAGAGAAGAAGGCGATGCTGGTGATCGACAAGGAGAGGGTGCGGATCCTGCAGGAGCGGCGGTGTGACAGCAAGGGGAGGGGCGCCGTATACGACCCTGTTCTTGGGATTTGCTGCCATTTCTGCAGGTAGATGCATGCCATTGTCAACGTGTATGACTGATTAGTGCTCCAGATCTTGTTTTCATATGATTTGTTGAGAAAATTTCTACTTGTATGATCTTAGGCAGAAGAAATTGTGTGGCGAGGAGGGCTGCAAGCGCTGCGGGGAAGGAGACCTGAACCAGCCTTGCATAGGTAAAAGAAGCAGTAAAAAGGTCAATTTTTTGGTGTCAATTATTATGTGCAGCTTGATGCAATAGTTAACTCCTTTTCTGTGTCAATCTTTGACAGGGAAGACGGAGTGCTCCTCTTGCCATTCTTCTTATGGAATACTGTGCCGTGCTTGCCTGAAAGTTAGGTATGGGGAAGGTAAGCTTCATGCTGTCAAGAAATGCAATTCTTGTAGGTAGCTTATTGTGTTGGCAAGCTTCTGATTTTGAGGTGTGATATCAGACATGGACGAGGTCAGGAAGAACAAGAACTGGATGTGCCCTCACTGTATTGAGGAGAAGGGTACCAAGAAATTCTGGATATGCAACAGGTATATGATTCTTGCAAAGTTTTGATCTTCCATCCCAACGCAAGTAATGGAAATGGCAATTCCATCTAACATGCATGGTTGCAATGAAGGAGTGTATGAATATGCTCACTTGCTCGATTTTTCATAAAAACTATGCAGCTCCATCTGCTTGAAGAAGAGGAAGTTATCACCAACTGGAATTGCCATATATGATGGTAATTCTGCCTCCACAACTTGATATATGAGGCTTATCCATATCGTCAATGTTAATTATGTCATGATACATGTTGTTCTTGATGATCCTAATTCCTGCTTATCTTTGGACCTCTTAACAACAGCGCGGGAGCAAGGCTACGAGTCTGTTGCGCACCTTCTCATGGACAAGCTGAAGTGCGGAGCATTCTGAGGTCTTCTGTCTCATTCAGAGACGACGACGATGGTTGCCTAGTGCACTGGAAGGTTGAAGGCCGCTTTTGTTTTGTTGACAGTAGGTATGGCGCACCTTAGGAGAGAAAACTAGTGTAAAAATGAGTACCACTTCTGTGCTCAAGATTGTGAATCTAGTACTAGCAAGACCTTTCTTTGTAGCCGATGTTTGCAGATACTACTGGTTGTTTTGGGGGCAGCTAGGCTATTGACTACTACTCTGAAGAACATGTATTGCCTTTTGAATCAGTGATTGATGAGTGATGAGTGATGACCATAACTGTGTCTGCTACTTGCTAATTTCATGGCTTCATGTCATTTGTACGAACGACAAATTTGGTAAAGATTGGTGCCTTGGTGGCATGCCTTTTGAATCAGTAGGATTTTTCTGAGACCCCACAGTAGACTAGTTGTGAATTGTGACAAACAAGCTATAATAACAACTTTGCAAATGCTAGTACTTACGTTATGTCAGTTTCAAAACCATTTCAGTGCACGGATTTTTTACTGTTATCACAAATATTTGGTGTCATACCTTGCACTGCATAATAAAGAAAACCTCGCCTTTATCCAAATGAAAACTTAGACCCTTGAAGAAAATAGGTTTATAAAACTAAACTGAAGTGGCTTAAACTACAAAATTATCCTATTTTAGTCTGAAATAAATACAAAATATGTCACTGTAATAATCTTAATCTACCCCCATCTCCAACTTCAATAATTTTTGGAACTAGAGAGCTTAAGAAAAAGGAATAAATCCACTTGTCTTCTCTCAACTTTATATCGAGTCTATATGATATCTCTTGTTCATAATATCAGAAATCTTCACCCCTAAACTATAAAAACGGTGCCCATGTTTTCTCTTGTTTTGCTGACGTAGCATATGGTGGGGCCCACTTGTCAGTGGAAGAAGAGAAGGAAACCTTGATGTGGTGGCTGGGAAGTATAGGTGACCAAATGGGCCACCCGACACGGGCACGGGTGGGGCACGACCCATTTAGGCATGACACGTTAGGCATGGTTACTATAACGGGCCATGCCGTGCCAGCCCACGTGCCTCACCCCCGGCCGGCACGACCTGGCACGCGCAAGGCCCATGGGTCGACAGAGGAACGGGTGACCGTTAGCATAGTGAAAAATTCAAAAAAAACCCGCAACCCTATTATTTGTTAAAAAAATTAAAAATTGAAAATCAAATTTTAAAAAATGAAATAATGATATATTCCTCATGTTGAAAATATGAAAAATGTTGTACTCGTCATCTTGAAAAAAATGATAGATTCATCATGTTCAAAATATTGAAAGAAAAATTCACACTTACTAAAATATTGCAAAAGAATATGTTAAAAACAGTATGACATTTATTGATGTTTATTATTATAGGATACAATGATACATGTTGCCTCGTTAAAAACTTTGTCATGTAAAAACTCATAGGGGAAACTGAGAAACTATGACAAAGAAAAGAGTACACCTGAAAGGTCACAACTACTTCTAACAAAATTCTATTGGGGTTGGTCTGGATCCAAGTATAGGTTCTCGAACTGGGCGGTCAATTCTTGGTTGTCAGCAGTGTATTGGTCATGTTGTCTAGCTAGCTCCCAGTCTTTAACGCTTAGTAGTATTTCAACGTGGTTGCTGCTCAGATTCGTCCTCCTGTCTTCGATGATTCGGCCGCATAGACTGAAGGCCGATTCGGAGGACACCATCGACACGGGTACCGTCAACACATCTCGTGCTAGTTTTGAAAGCACAGGATATGCCATCTTGTGATCATTCCACCATCTCATGACGTTGAAGTCTTGTGCTTCATGGTGGATGGCGTCGCTGTCCAAATAACTGGACAACTCTTCAGCAACAATATGCGAAGAGGTGTCTCCACTTGCAGCCGACGAACTACCATCACCTTGGCTCGAAGAGGAGCCACCCCAAATTCTACCCCACTGTATCTTTTTCTTACCTGTAGTGGGGACAGGAGGGGGTCTCTGCTGACGAACTCCCTGAAACTTTAGTTCATACTTTCCAAAAACTTCATATAATTTACCCCTAACCTCACTATAAAAAGGACTATAATCTACACTTACAGTATTTCTAATAAGTGATAAAATAGTGAAGAATCCCCTTAATTTACCCCTAGGATCTATAATAAAAATAAAAGCATACAACATAGGTATATTTTTTAATATTTTAAATATTTTTGTTTCATGTAAAAGACAGGTTCCATTAGAAGTTCATCATTTTCATATTCTTTAAACAAAGTAGCAATTTCAAGAATATTATGCAAAATAAAATTGGCACTTGGATAATAAACTTGGGACAAAGTAAAAGTACAATCATAAAAAGTTTCAAGAAATTGATAAAATCTTTGGACAATTGCCCAACGTGCTCGATCGCATTGGCCCAACGTGAATGTTTCTTGGGCCATTACATGACTGAACAAAATCAGTTAGTAAATCACTATAAGGTAAAACAACTTTTAACATTAAATAAGTTGCATTCCACCTAAGACCTAAAACTCTTTTCTGCAATTGCCGATCATCATCAATAAAATGAACAACTACGCTAAGGTAATCCTCCCTAGCTCTACTATTCCATATGTCTGAGGTCACACTAATAGAGAAAGTGTTTGTACTAAATAGTTCCTTAAGTGCAGTATAATCCTTCTGATAAACATTTTCTAAATCATGGGTTGTTGTTTGCCTACTAATAGCTTTAAACCTAGGATTATGTGCTTGCTGAATGTACTGTTCGAAAGGAGGAGACTTCCCAAGGTTCAAGGTAGATCTTGTCTGGTGATTAACCGGACAAGAGATTCCCGACCAACCATGGGATCATACTCCTAACTACGTACCGTACCGTCCGGATTTAGCATCAGTTGCTGCTGCCGAAGTTGTATTCCTTGCTTCCTCGCACACGCCTCCGCATGACGCTTTTATGTGTCCTATACCACCAGAAGATCTAGCAGATAAAGTATTCATATATATTCTACATCTAGCTTGTGTTACCTCCCTTCCGTTGGGGGTTGTCACCTTCACCTAGTCGAAGTGCTGCCACACACCGGAGGTTCTCAATCTTTTTGAGCCGTTGTGTGTCGAAACACTACCACTCATGGTTCCGAATATCCTTCCAAGTCCTCGCCGCCACCCGAACCGTACTCCTCCACAACTGGTGGGGATGAAGCCGATCCGGAGGTATCGTCAAACCCCGACATGTAATTTGGGTCAAAATCACCTAAAGTGAACAAAGACGACGATATGGATAGTTCGGATCCATTCTAAAATTTAAACCGAAATAATCAAATTTTAGAATATTTATTTGATTCATAAAACAAATACAAATAACACATGAATATTAATATCACTTATATTTTTCCAACTGTGAGCTCTTCACACCTATGTGATCAAACTATTTAACTACGAAACTAATTTTGATTTTTGACAAAATTTAAGCAAATTTTGTCAAAATCAAAAAATTAAGCACTTGAGAGCACAAGAGGAGATGTTTGGGGTGAGGAGAAATGGTGGGGTGATGCCCTATTTATAGGGCGAAATTTAATATTTTTTGAAATTTTTCAGAATTTTTTTGATTTTTTAGACCTCTAACGACTAATTTTAAATTTTAGTCGTTAAACTAGCCGTTAGGCTTATGTGGCGCCTGCTGATTGGCTCGGGTGGGAGCTGTTGCACAGTGCGTCGTCGCTATCGTCTCCCCCCTCCGCCACGCGTCGCGATGTGATTTGGCCTCTCCGCGCGTGTCGTGCCGTGTAGTGGGCTGTGCCATGCCTGGGCCGGCATAGAACAGTAATCGTGCCATGCCAGCCCATGGGCTCGGTCGACAGCCCAAGCATGACACGACCAATCGTGTCATGCCGGCCCGGCCCGTCTCCCTTCCGTGGCGTGCCGTGCCGTGCCGTGAATAGTACTATGCGTGCCTGTGCCAGCCCAATTTGGCCTGGCCATCTGGCCATCTATACTGGGAAGGAAGGTGTCGCCTCCGGTGGAGGAGATCGAGAGAGGTGGGGAATTAGTCGTAGTCATCGTCCGGAAGGCCCAGTTCCAGGATCTCGCAGCGGACGTGCTCAGGGAGGGGGCGGTGTTGGAGGAGGAGGAAGGCACGTCGTCATCTTTCTCTTCCACCATGGTGGCGGAGGAGGGGCCATCGCTGTCTTCGGTGAAGCCGGGGACGGAGTAGGGGGTTGTTGTCGACGTGGTCGAAGGTGGCGACGGTGGCGGGCCGCGGGCAGAGGTGGAACGTGGCGAAGTTGCGGGGCTTCCGGTCGTGTCCCCGGACCATGGCGGTGGCGAGGGGAAGTGGGTGGAGGATGGCGTCGGGGAGGCGGCTGATGTGGTCGAGGGCGTCACTACGCAGCGACTCATGTCTCGTGGATCGGCCGAATCTGCGGTTCTTGGCTGCCGCTGCCGCCGCATGCCCTTGTCCGCTTTGCCGGTAGCTCCTGGGCAGCCCTAGTGCGAGAACAAGAAAAGAAAATCAGATTTTTTTCTTTCCACTGGTACTGAACTTAATTCATCAAGGCCTCGAAGGGGCACACAAAGAAATCCACGCAGAGAGCCACAAGAACTCTCCAAATAAGAACAAAACTTGAATCAATTGATTAGTTCTTGGAGCCGGGGAAGTGTAATGAATCAACTAGAAAAGCCAATTGGTGGACATGAGCAAATGGGTCTAAGAGACGAGCGATGGAGTCATGGGGGTATGCATCGCCATAGCACAGGAACACGGCGGAGGATTTGTTAGCCCCTACCGTCATCGCCAGCCTACACCTCGTCGGCCTGCCCGCGCGCGTCGCCCAGGCGCCACAGGTGGAGGAGAGCTCTGCCTCCGCCTTTGCAGAAGCAACGTGGACATGGGAGAGGAGATGGGCATGCTCCCTCCTGTGTGCTTCTTCCTGTTTCTCTTGCTGCGAGCTCGAGGGAGAGATAAGAGGCCGCACACCCTATAGGTGGCCAAATAGGTCGTGCCACAGTGGGCCGGCCCGGGCACGGTCGTCCCTATAGCAGGCATGGCCCGGGCACGACACGGGGCGTAACGGGCCAAGACGGCACGGCACGAGATGTAACGGGCCGGGCCGGCACGGCACGAGTGGTCGTGTCGTGCTTGGGCTGCCGGCCGAGCCCGTGGGCTGGCACCGTACGACACAGCTCCTATGCGTGTCGCCCCGAGCACGGCACGGCCCACGGGCCGGCACGGCCCATCGGAAATCAGGCCGCATCCATCGCATCTCGCTGTCCGACTCCCGCATGCGCGCATGCTAGCTAGGGTTAGGGTTTAGAGAGGCGGAGGCGGTAGTGGCGGCGGCGGAGATCGGCAGGGCGAGGTCAACGGCGCGGAGATCGGCAGCTCGGCGCAAAGATCGGGAGCGGGGATCGGGAGATCGACGGCGCGAAAGATCGGCGGCGCGGAGGCTCGGCACGGCGGCGCGGCCGCGGCACGGAGGCGGAGGCGGAGGACGGGCAGAGGCGGAGAAGGCAGCGCCGACGCGGACGCCGGAGGTAGGGCGGACGCGGCGCCGCCGCCAACGCGCGTCACGGAGGGTGGAGACCGAGCGCCGATTGACGGTGGTGGCGTCGGTTCAGTTTCGGTGCGAGAGAGATTTTGGCCCGTTTAGACACGTGGGTCGTATGTGGGCCCGTGCCGGCACGACATGGCCCGGCACCCCATGGGTCGTGCTTGGGCCGAGGGTGAGGCACGTGGGCCGGCACGGCACGACCCGCCACAGTAACCGTGCCTAACGAACCGTGCCTCACTCGTGCCCATGCCGGGCCGGGCCGTGCCGTCCGTTTGGCCACCTATAGCACGCCCTAGTCCACTTCGCTGGCGGCGCAGCGGCGGCTTGCTACCTGCTGGCCTACTTCCACCGCTGTCATCGCCATGGAACAAGAGCGGTGTCCCACGCTGACCTCCGCCTCCGAGTTGCGCTGACAAATGGGCCCCACCATATGCCACGTTAGTGAACATGAGGAAAATATGGTCTGTACTGGTCATGGGACCTAGTATGCACGGTTAAAGATTTCTGGTATTAGAGATAAAAGATATCATTCGGACTCGACGTAAAATTAAGAGATGATAAGTGAACTTATTCCTAAAAAAAATCTGGAGTTGAAGTTGTGCAAAAAGCCGAAAAGCCCAACGGTAGAATCTATTGTTGGCCCAAACTAGATGCACTGAACTGGGTCTGGTTGGGCCAGTGTACTCAACCGGGCCGGGTCCTGGAACCGGTTAGAATTTCCATTTCCAGCAAGTCCACGGCTTCACGGCTGCTTTGCTTGCAAGTTTCAAGCGATGCGCCACCGCGTCGGCCCCGCCGCCGCCGCCGTTCTCCGGCGGTTCTCCCACCTCCGCCTGCCGGCCCCTCCGGAACCTAGGCTCGCCTTCCTTAGCTCAGAGTTTGATGTTAGCTCAGAGTTTGATGGCCGTGAGCCCGGCCGACAGCCACCGTCATCGGCACGAGGGCCAACAGAAGAGGAGCCAAGAGGTGGCGAGCGAGCGCGCTCGCCGGCGGCCGTGGATATTGCGCACCCGTGGCCGGAGTGGGTGGCGCTGATGGAGCTCCTCCTTCAGAGGGGCCTCCTCGACCCCTCCGTGTTCGCTGGCGGCACGGCTGGCTCGCCGTCCAAGGACTCCAACGTTATCCGCACCGCTTGCCTCCGATTTGGGCGAGAGCGGCCGGAGCTTATCAGGTGAGATATATCAGCTCATAGGAGTCGCCAATGTGTGGACTTTTGCTGAATGTTGCGGTGCACCGGTGTCCCTTGAGTATGTTATTGTCGCTGATGGGGGGCTATGGTTTAGCTGCACGCACGCGAGGTGTTTGTGGAAATGCGCCATCAAATTTACGTTGCATTTTCTTCGTCAGGCAGCCTGATGCACTCGAGGTGGTCTGAATGGCGTATGATATTCATTTGCCCGTCATATAGAGCTGAAACTCTTTTGTTGCAGGCATCTATCAAGATGGGATATCCAAGTTGCTCTCCGGTGTGGGTGCCCCAGCATTGACAGGAAGGTTGTTAATTCTGGGAAGCGATTGCGTGCTCGTGTAGGCCTTGATGAAGGAGAGGTAACTAAAAATACACAATGATTTTTCTTCATGTACTGTATTTTTCTCTTTCACTTGAATTTTGAGCTTGCCAGTTACCAATGTTTGTGAATAAAAAAAAATGCCTATTAGCTAATATTCTGAATAAAATCTTCAAACCATTGGATTATGAAAAACATTGCAACATTATAATTAGGAACACAGAGGGAGAGAAGAAACTACTACTCCTACATGCTTACAATAGTTTAATGCTGCTTATAAATCCATATATTATATAGCATTTCTCCAGCATCAGCTTATGCTGACAGGTCTGCAGCCAATGCAATTTAAGGGGTGGCTGTGAGAGGGCATATGTAAAGGCTCGGAAGGAGGAAATTGGAAGAACTGAGGATGTTATGCGCATCCTTTTGACTTATGGGCTTGACACTGTTACTGGCAATGTGGAGAACAGAGCATGCCTAAACAAAACCGTTAAAGAATCCATAAAGAGCCTACTTAATGAGATTGTTGGGTTCGATTCCATGGGTCCTGGTTCCAGCACTGAAAAAGCTACACATCGTATGCCAAAAGGACAATCTTCTATTCCTATGAAGCAGGGTGATTGGAATTGTCCCAAGTATGTTGGAGCCTTTTAATCACATATACATTTTCTGATAATGCCACGCTTTATAATGTCATATGTTATTTGTCAGATGCAACTTCTTGAACTTTGCAAAGAATATCAAATGTTTACGCTGCAATGGAGAATTTGAAGAGAGGTATCAGCTGCTCCATGAGAACCAAGAGCATCTTCCTCTCAAAAGGGGTGATTGGATATGCAAAAGGTGAGGTTTCACAAAACTCTATTTTATGATTAAGATTGACTCGGAGTTGGAATAGTATTTTTTTGGCTACTGTACTGATATTATATTTTCAGGTGCAACTTTTTAAATTTTGCAAAGAATACAAGATGCCTTCAATGCCATGAAAAACCAACAAACCGTCGACTCAATCCAGGGGAATGGGAATGTGTCTCGTGAGTGGCATTTTTGTTATATATCACTGCATATTTGCATTCTCTTCATATTAGTATCAATATGAGAACTTGGGAAAAAAATGATGTTAGTGGCTTTGTCTGGTCTTTCAGTGTCATGGTTATCTTCTGCTTACTATAAAAATAATCCAAGATAACTATATGATGGATTCATGACAGGTGTAATTATTTGAACTTCAAGAGGAATGCATTCTGTTTGAAATGTGGTTGGAAAAGACCAAAATCATTGAACAACCAAGAAAATATTGAATCACAACGTGACATAGAACATAATAAGCATCCTGCTATTTCATTTATCCAAGACGACATCCAATCGAGGAGGCAAATTCTGCAAAATAAGGCTCCATTGTCTGACGAAGATTCAGATTTCTGGAGCTCCGAGGAGGAAGGGGCCTACCACAGTGATGACAGCATTCCCCCAATAAAGAAGGATTACAAGTTCCTTGAAAGTTTTCCCATCATTGGGGGTAGGACTGCTAAGTCGCAAGATCCTCTTGAGAGGGAGAAATGGAAGGAAGAAATGTCCAGGAGAAACAAAGCGCTCCTGACAAAAGTATCAGAAGAAAGTAATCGGCCTTCAGGCCCCGTCCGTATTCCGAGAAGTATTGCGCAGATTGAATCTGGTGACGACGATGATATTTCATCATGGTTTTCTGGTAGTACTAGTAATATTAACATGAAAAAGGCATAGCCAGATTTCTGTAAATGCTGGTAACTGCGCAATTTCATCTTTAATATTTACAATATAGGCATTCAGTAAAAGGAAACTTGCCTCGCAAAGAACTTCACTGTTATATTTTTTGTATGATGTGCCCTCAGAAAATGAAATAAACTTTTTCAAGTTTTTGTATTCATGTAGTGGCTGATACCGTCCACTTTCATACTTAACCAACGTACAGTTCTTGTAACGAGTTTCAGCAGTTCATGTAACGAGTTTCAGCAGTTCTTAGGCTGCGTTCGTAGCAACTGTTAGAGCTAATTAGTCTCACGTAAAACAAAAAACGTGGTAGCTGTTAGAGCTAATTAGTAGTTGCAGGTAAAACGAGAAACGTGATTATCATATAATTAATTGAATATTAATATACTAAAATTGATAAATAAATTTATTAGATTTTAACCAACTTTTAGATAAAAAGTTTTTATATGAAACATATTATTTAGCAGTTTAAAAAATATACTAATGAAAAATGAAAAATAAGAAATAGATTAAAAATACTAACGAAAAATGAAAAATGAGAAGTAAGTGAATGATTTAGAACGTACCCTTCTACCGTCGAAGAGTTTGAGACCAACCTCCTACCCCACAGCTAGACGGTTTTTTTTAAAGTAGTTTCTTCCTGCATCTCTCTTGTGCCAGTACTCCGCCTGCACGATTTTGCTGTGATTGAATTTCAACAAACGTGTCCACCCAATTATGACCAATCACCAAACCTGCAAATAACGGGAGACCCAACACAACCAACACATAACCTGCAATTTCTACGTTCATAAAATCTCTGAATTCCCACAAAAAAAAGATCAGTGCATTGTAAGGATAGAATCGTCTTCTTTTCTGTCCTTGCATGTTTGGTATGAGATTCGAGCCCACAAAAGAGAGGATGCTTAACGTTTCAGGAGGTTCTTGTGCATTGATTTTCTAATTATCATGATCATGGTCCCCGACCTTCTTCCTTCCCACTCAAACTTTGGGCCAGTTCAATTCTCGCAAAATTCCTTTATTCCAATGGAGGCCGCAAAGCGCCTTTTGAAAGTAAATATAAGGAGGAAGAAATGAAATTTTTTAACCCATTTTTGTCATCAAAATGGACCAAGCCCATTTTTATCATCAAAATGGACCAAGGAATTTTAACCCATTTTTGTGTTCCCTGAAGATGCATTTGGGCAATTGTTAACCTAACTGCGATGCACAACGGCAATGTATGGTTGGTCATAGTGGAAAAAGACATCACATATTTTCGTAGCAGTAGCAATTAGCACCAACAACTGTCAACTCAGATCCCATGGGTCCGTTGCCTGTCTCGAGTGGTTAACTCCGATTAGGTGGTAGCTAGCCAGCTAGGTGTGTGTGAGCTACCAACCATTGAGCTGCAGATGCAATAGCTTTTGCACTGTAGATGATCTGGATTCACCTTGCATATATAGCTAATCTTTTTATGTACGGCGACCATCTAGATATTTTGTTTTACTGGCAGTGATTATGGCATATTAAAATGACCATGGGCATGATTTGATATGGGTGAAATATATATTGCAAATGGCGCCTAATCGTCTTCTACTGTATAAGATTGCTCGGAAACATAAGTATTGTTAAAAATCATATATGTTTTTTCACCTTCACTATATTCTACTACTGGATAATAGAAATTACCTAGGAGTAACTATAAGGCATTATCCTTAAAATCAAAGCTTTTATAACAATGGATATGGCTTACCCCTAAAATCAAATGTGACCTTGGCCAATTGGCCTAAAAAATTCCATTGATCAAATTGAACCACTTGGTAAGTTGAAAAAAAACACACGATCTAGACATTGCTCATAAAAGAATTGATCACATCAAGAGCTACATATTTCTTAGCGCCATTTATTTTTCGGTATTTTGCTCAGCTCACAAACCGAGATCTCGTTACGCATGAATTCCATAGAAATTCGTTTACATAAGTTTATCTCCAGAAGAAATAAAAAAAATTCCCACATTACAAATATTTTGCAATACCGAACAAGTTCAAGCCTATAGTCTGATAGTTTCAATTACTACTGTTAAGCAGTAGAAAAATGACAAAACAAGTAAAATTTTTATATCTGTACATTATTAACAGTTTAAAAAACCAATATTTAAAAATAAACTATAAAAAAATAAAAAAGCTTAAACTTCCTCTCTCGTTATTTACACGTAAGCTTCCCAAACCAATGTATTTTTTATTAAAACTTTTTACAGAAAATTGTTTTAAAAATCATATTAATATAGTTTAATTTATTTGTAATACTTAATTATACGCTAACTAATTTGCTACTTCGTTTTAACGGTCCGGACACTCCCAAAAGAAACGCAACCTTAAGGCCCTACTTCTTGTAAAATGATGTAAAAATTTGTGATTTTGGACATTTTTGGGATTTTGGAAGTAAACAAGTAGGTGTAAAGTTAGCTTGTAAAGTTTTTGGATTTGGGAGGTTTAAGAACAAAAGTGTAAATTTTTGGGGAAACATGCTTCCCCACCCTACCCCGCGCACGCACTCCTCCCCGTGACGCTCCTCGCCGCCGCATCCAGCCCTGCGCCGCCGCCGCCCGCCGTCCGTGCCGCACCCGAGGCCGCCGCATCTAGCCCCGACGGCCGCGCCGCCGTCGTCCGCGCCGCAGCCCGAGGACGCCGCCGCGCCGCCGCCGAGGCCGCCGGATCTGGACGAGGCTGAGGTGGACGAGGCCGCCGCCACCGCGAACGACGCCGCCGCCGAGGCCGCCACCGGATCTGGACGCCACCGCGAACGCCGCCGCGCCGATCTGACGCCACCGCCGATGCCGCCGCGCGCCGCCGGAGCGAGGAGAGAGGAGGAGGAAGGAGGCGCGTGGGAGAGGGAGAAAGAGAGGATAAATTTGTATTTTTATAGCATCCAAAAATTTACACGGATGAAAGTAAATACCCTCTTGGATATAAACTTTACATCTAAAATCTTTTGGGTGTAAAGTTTATACCCAAAATCTGAAGTAACGGGCCTAAGGCCCCGTTTGGTAAGGATTCTCCTCCCGATTCTCAACAATCGTAGAATGCGCTAAAACGGGTTATTTTGCAACCGATTCGAAAAGAATCACTTCAAGTGATTCAACAGCTTTTACATGGGAATGAAAATCACCTAAAAGCGCTTCTTCCGTAATCACCGAAACCAGTTCTCCCAATAATCCCCGAAAATCACCTAAAATATTATTCTAATTATTACTTTATTATATCGATTCTGATTCTCTAAAATCTGATTCAGAAGAATCAGAATTTAAAATAAAAAAATTATAAAATCAAGAGCCCTACCAAACGGGCCTTTAAGTTTAAAAACTAACTAGGAGACCATACTAGGCTTAATTATTGCCCAATTGGCAACAAGTCAACCAACTTATCATCCGATTGGAGAAAAATTGCTCGAATCCGGTGGTCCGCCGCGTCCTCTTCCTCCTCCTGATTGCTGCGTTTTGCACCAAATTTCTCTCTATCCCCTCGCCCTTCTTCCCTCCTCGGGCCCCGCTCTCCAGTTGCAATCCTCCCATCTCACTCTCTCTCCAAGGAGTACTCCACCTCCGTCCGCGCTGGGGTTGGGAATGGGATATTCCTTGTCCCGCAGGGTCAGTTTAGTAGCAGCAGTACAGTGCTAGCCTAGTACAGTAGTTGCTACCACCACCGCTTCTTGTACTGCAGCTCGGGAGGAGGAGGAGGAATCGCAGCCTTGGCAGCAAGCAAAGAGTCGGAGCTGGCGGAGGAGGAGGTGCTCGCGATGGGGTCCGAGGGATCCGGGGTCGTCGTCGGTGAGTAGCCTGGGCTCCCTGCCGAATTCTGGTTTCGTGGTGGTGGATTTGGGTGGGGGTGGTTGGGGATCTTTGCGGTCGAGAAGGCAAGAAGAGTTCTTGATTTCTTGGTGGGATTTTAGTTTCTGTACGTGCGCCTAGGCAAGAGTCAAGAAACTCTGGAGCAAATGTAGATTCGTGAGGAATTAGGATTGTTTCGAGATTAGATTGGGCTGTAAAGGGGGAGTGCTGTTGGGATTAGTCTCATCTCTCGATTGGAGTATCACGTAGTATATGGCTGTGTCAGGTTAAGAGACTGGAAATTGGTCTGACTGGTGAGTTACCCCCAATTCGCCGATCCTTCTGAGCTTTAGCACTGTGAATTTTGGTCGAGATGGAGTTCTTTTATCGCTAAGCTAAGAATTGCTGAATTGCTCAATAATTGGAGCGATTTTACATGGATGGACACAATAGAATTATGGGGATTAGCTGATTTGTTGGTTGCTCACGTTTATCTTCTGTTGCGAGTTATTGCTTATCACTAAGTTTGTCTTATGATTAGTTCGTGAGTTTAATTTTAAATTTTTAATAGTATTATTCGACATTTCTACCATTTCGATTTGGGTATTTTTCGCTGAACGAGATTTTGATACCTGCAACTGGAACTACTACAGTATTCCTGCCATGTCATGCTCTGTATTAAGAACAATTATAATAAAAATTCACTCTTACGACCTGAATATTGCTATTTTAGAGAGAGGGGGTGCTTACAAATAAAAAAAATTCCAAATAGACAAGTTTTTTACCCAAATTGTACATTGGCACGAATCAGTGGCAAAGTGCGACTAGTAACCAAATATACCTTAAATCTCAATATGCAACTATTAACGATGATGCAATGTACCTTTTTGATCCACTGTGTTGTGACCAGCATGCCGCAAAATAACCAAAAATAAAGGAAGTCGTTCATACTCCTAAGAAAAGCGACTTCTATAGCAAATACAAACTGAAGATTACTTCCAACTCATAAGAATTGTTCCAGGTGAAGCGTATGTCTGTATTCTTTCCAATAAAAGATTATTCGTCCTCCTAAGCCATGCAACTCAATTTCTTGGTGTTCGTAATGATTCTCTCTTACCATTTCTCGTGTTCCTTTCTAAAGTTTGCTTGAAATTACTTGACAGAAATGGAATAAGGTCAGAATGGAACATAATAATCTCAATAAATGGATATTGAATCTACCGTAGGTGGAATCCACTGCACTATAGTTTGCAAGGATGAATATAAACGGATACCTTCCTTAATCCTAAAATGGTATGGGGACTCCTTTAGGATTTAGTAAGGACCAAAGAGACTTTGCTAATAGCATATGCATTTTTGTAAGGGAGAGAACTTGTATGGTTCTTATAGCAAACCTCCAACATGGAAACTTGGACCTTCCCATACAATTTTGATCTGAAATTTATTTTCATTATTAGTCTTATGCACCAGGTTAATGTATTATTATATCTAGAGCAGAAACCAGAGTTTACTTTCAGACTCATAATTTGCTTTTTTCATTCATTCATAAGGGCAAGAAAGACCCTTCATTGTTCACACAAGATGGCCTTCTTACCCAACAGCGCAGCTATGCTGCCTAATTGGTACTCCCTCCATCCCAAAATATATGATGTTGTTGACTTTTCATGTAACGTTTGACCATTTGTCTTATTTAAAAATTTAGTATAAATATGTAAAAGTATAAGTTAAGATTTTTGTTTCTTTGATGACAAAACAAGTCACAACAAAATAAATTATATTTATATATTTTTTAATAAGATGAATGGTCAAACGTTACGCGAAGAGTCAACGGCGTCATATGTTTTAGGATGGAGGGAGTACTTCTCAAGTAAAAAAGAAAAGATTAGCATGAAATTCTTACCAGTGCAACGATTGGCTTAGGCCTACTGTGCTTATCTTTTAAGTTGCTGCAGAAATGGATACTTATAATCATTGCATTTTGTATTACAAATCAAATTAAGGTTAGACAAAACATGGTAGCCAACTGTTATTTCTCTCACAATTGTTCTGTCTTTTCTGAATGCAATAATATCACCGTTTGCATCTTAGATTAAAGAAAAACATTTAGCCAAACACCTGAACATCTAAAAGCAGTTGAACCAAATGAGAATATGATAATCTGCCTCAATCCAAACGGAGCCTAAGGTAGGGTTTGCATGTCCTAAACATGCATTTTGATCATAGCTATTCTATAGATGTACCATGGCAAAACAGAAGAACAGAACATGTTCCCTTTCTTTTGACCCCATACATTGCAACTTTAACCACTGATTTTTCTAATCTGACAAAAAAATTCCACAAGAATTTGTTGAAGACTTGAGACTTATAATATTTGCTACCAATTTTTTTAACATCCCAAACAGTCTGGTATCTGATGATGACCCGACTGATCTTGCAATGAAGTGATGAACATAGTGGTCTGACAATTAGAACCAGTATTCCTTTGAACACTTTCATGAAGATATGTCCTTGCATAAAAATTCCATGGTCTCTACTCATCTGTAGTTGTAGCTTACCTAACCAAATTATTGATCACAAGAAATTAGGTACAGCGCTCTAGTGCATATGCCACAATTTAGGTGGCTGACCTAATATCTGGAGCACATGGGCAATTCAGGTTTAACGTAAGGTACTAGCATCCCCGCACCAAATAGCATGTTATCACAGTATCATGGCACACCACATATCATTAATTGATAGCAATTGAAATCAATTCACTGTATACAACATATCATGTGAGTTCTGAGCATTGAAATTATCCTTCTTGTCACTCCATGCATAAGTCTCTATCTCATCAATGAACAACTGAAGACAACTGGTGCTGAATAGGCTTCTGCGAAATAGCTTCCCTCTGTCCATCTCTCGGCTACAAGTTATGTTGGATGCTTTAGTTATGCCAATAAGTCCTATCATATCTCTATCTGAACTTGGGAGCATTTTTCTAAAAAAATTATGGAAGGCATTTTTTTTCTATTTGGTCTATCCCATTTAGTGGGCAAGATGCCATGTGGGTTGAACAGCATGAAACATGTGCCACCTTTTAACAAGCTGACACAAAACGTCTTCAATATTGCTAAATATGCTATTTATGTTAGTTAACCTTCTAGAAACAATAGGTAAATCTTGTGACTTGTGGCATCACATGTTCTTATTGTTTTCTGTACATTAGTTATGACCTGCCTTTGTTCCCCTCAAGCAACACTGTTCTTTTATTTATTACATGGATATATGAGCATGCCAATGGCCTGGTGCCACCGCCCATGAGGAAAATTTCAAATTATAATTTAAATACATGAATGGAGTGTGCTCGTTCTTGTGAGATGTTTTGACTTATGTTAATGCAAAAGATTGTCGGATTGGTTAAATTTTATGTTCTCTAAACAGATTTAAGTATTATTCTTTTTTGGGATTTCCAAGTCTCATGAGTAGCTGAATACAGAAAAACTCTAGTACTAGTTCATTATTTAATTCTTTACTGTGCTGAATACTTTCTCTGCAGTTCCCAGAAACTTTAGACTGCTTGAAGAGCTTGAGCGAGGTGAGAAGGGCCTTGGTGATGGAACGGTGAGCTATGGAATGGATGATGCTGACGACATATATATGCGTTCCTGGACAGGAACTATAATTGGCCCTCCTAATGTATGTTGTATAAAACCCTAATCTTGATATTAACTGCATTTGCTTCTGTATGCTCAAACTGAATGATCTTTTACATTCAATTTGTCTTGCAGACTGTTCATGAGGGAAGAATCTATCAGCTGAAGTTGTTCTGTGATACAGACTATCCAGACAGACCACCTACTGTTCGATTCCAGACTCGAATCAATATGACATGTGTGAATCAAGAAACTGGAATGGTACCTGTCCACTTGCTTTCCTTTGCGCTAAAGTAGTTGGTGAATGATTTATTGGCTTAGTACTTACAACGAGCTACTTTCTAGGTTGAACCAAGTCTATTCCCCATGCTTGGTAACTGGCAAAGAGAGCATACAATGCAGGACATCCTGATCGGCTTAAAAAAGGAGATGTCTGCTCCTCAGAATCGCAGGCTCCATCAACCCCATGATGGTAATTTCCATATCTCTGCTTCAGTAACTGATAGAGGACGATATCTAACTCTAGCTACCCAGAGGAATTTGATCTACAGCCTCATCGTTTTCCCTTCAGCTTATAAACCGCAGCCAAAATTTGAGTTCTAAAACTTAATTTTGGAGTTAAGTTTAGTGTTTTTTCATCATGGTTTATTTTCCAGCATTTGCTTTTAAATCGCTAAGGATACATGTATAAAAGTTTTGCTCACAAATTATTTTTTGGTCACTGAGAAGCTGTTACGGTTTCTAATCAGCATAAGCGAAACGATCAGGTTGGACTGAAGTTGCCGAAGAGATCATTATGTATTATAACCTCATAACGATGTTGGATTCTAACCCTAGTTGCTGTTTTCTTTCTGCAGGTAATGAAGACCAAAGAGTAGAGCAGAAAGGGCTATCGCTTAGGTGTGTCATCATGTAAGAGATGCGAATTGCAATGTACAGTATTCTTAAATTGAGTAGCATCAGGCACAAAAAAGAGAGAACCCATGATCTCCTGTAATTTGGCAGTAACTACATTGGATCCAAACCGTGCTGCCGTCTCAATAAAATGTCGGCACCTTCGTTAATTTGCCCTGCACACTGTGTAAACCCTTCATCCCCTTCGTTCAGTAAGACTGTATGCCTTGTGTGAATTGTTTCAGAAAAGCATCCCTACCATCTTTCTGCCTGTCTGATCCAGTCTGAATTATTTGCGTTTGTCTGGAGGCCTGTGATTTTCTCCAGGCACCTGGTGTGCATGCTAGTTGGAGAGTATTATCTTCAGAATGCTGACCTGATTGTTGATGTCGAAGGAGCCTTCTTATCACTGCACCATACAGATGCTCCAAAACTGCGGATGTGGTTTTCAGTGAAATATCCTCAAAACTTACTGACAAACCTATCCCATTTACCTAGTACATATGCTAATTGGAGGGCATAAACTTCAGAATGCCGCCAAACAGTTGTTGTCTGAGGCTGTTTCAATATTTTTCTGACGCTGCACACAGCACCTAGTCCAGACGAAATTCAGCTAGCTAAGCACATTCGAGAAACCTTCTAATACACTTACTCCAAACGCTGAACTGAACTGAACCTCTTGCAAACAAGCAGGAGATCGTGCACTCCTGTTGAGAGATCCTTGACGTTTCAGGATGAGAAAAGCATCCGTCTCCAGCATCATCAAGAAAAGGGAAAAGAAAGGGAGAAGGACACCAAAAGGCAAAGGCAGCATTTACAGAGAACATGCTCCTGCGTGCCCCCAAGCCTACACCGCAAGCCAAAGGAAAGCGAGGCGGGCGTGCGTGCCTTCCCTGCCTGCCTTCTCTGCTTGCAACTCGCACTTCGCAAAGCTGATGACAGACGCTTCCTATCCTATCCTATGTGATTGGAATCATCGTCGTCTACATCTTTTCCTCGTCGACCACCGGCCAAACCCCAGGCTGCAGACACGGCAGCAGCTAAATGATAAGGCTTGTGTTCTTTTTTTTCCTTACTTCTTCCTTCGTTTCTTCCTATTGTAAGATATTTTATTTTTTTTCTTGACCAAACTTACTAGTTTATAACAAAACATATCAATATTTTTAATATAAAATAAATATACTATTAAAATAAATCTTATGTTAGATTTAATCAAACTAATTTGATATATATATGTACTTTTTTATAAACTTAGTTAATTTTTTTAAAAAATGAGTTAGAAAAAAAGTCAAAGTGTATTATAATTTAAAACGGAGGAGTATTTGTTTGGAGATACTGGAAGTAAAATTTCTGGCCTCTGTATCGTGATGCACACGACCGATTTCACAAGGCTAGAAATGCTAAACCGAGATGGGTGTGGTTATATATGAACTGCTGGAAATGCAGGGAGTAATTGTCACAATTATTATGAACTTTTATGTGTAACTCTCAGTAATAGGTGGCGTTCAACACTCACTTTGAAACCAATGAAACTTGGAGTTGGAAGCTGTGGATGCAGAATTTCAGAGTGAACCCTAGGCATGCAAATTCAGAGTCACATTTTTCTTGTGATGGTTATCAGGCATTGCCAGTTTGCCACCCTCATCAAATACCGGAGACATGAAAGAAAATTTTACCATTGACTCGTAAAACAAAACGACTATAAAGCAGACTGAAAATTTCTTTTTCAAAGTAAAGATCATATGGAAACGGAATTCAATGTTCAGAGTTTCAGACTGTGTACCGCAAGAAAAGAATAAATAAACACCTGACTATTCAGACTATATGCTGTACAAGAGACAAACACCCAGCGTCAGAGATACCTTCGCAATGTTCGTTTCACTCTTGCAGAATTCTGATCCCGAATTCTGAAGTAACACAAGCTGATGTGGCATCGGAGATATCCAGAACATTGCCAATAAACATCTCCCAGGCCAGTTTAATTGACCATACACAAACTACAGTGCTTAGCAGATCATGTCGAAGAAAAGGGACTATTTGCTGAAAAGTAAACACTGACAGGTCCTGGTCTCCTGGATGTAAGTACTGAAAATGAGTACTACTCCAGTACTGAGTAGTGAGTACTAGCTACAACAAATTCAGAGTGACATTACCAAAAAGATCATTGATCAGTCTGCATTATGATATACCCCTTTCTTTCCATATTGATCGTACTAATACATCTTTCTCGAAAATATAGAATTTGAGACTTTACCTTGGCGATTGCGAGACCGTCACTAAGTCGTCACCTTTCTTTCATGCTTCAACCCGTACTATTCCACCCCTAAACTTTTCCCTTTTCACTCTATCATCATCCTAGAATGCGTACATTAATATATCAGTATTTTGACAACTTATGTACTAATGAAATTTAAATTTGTCATGTGGAAACGGCATTAGATTTTTCATCAAAATTACCTATCATGTAACAAGCAAAATATATGTAAAGCATAAAAGAATGGCGGGTGTACAATGCGTATATTGTTTACTCCCTCCGTCTTTTTAATTATTGTCATTATTGATTATGATTGTCTCACGGTGAGCGTAAATGACTTTTAAATAATTATATTATGATCAATAAAAATAAAAATTGTATAATTATATTTATGAGGCTACACATCGATAGATTAATATATTTTTAAGTATTTATAATTTTTTGAAAAGGACAAGTGACTAAAGTTTAAACTTAAATAACGTTACTGTCAATTATTAGAAAATAGAGGAATTTTTTTCTAGATCATATTTGAGACTTTGACGAAAGGAAAAGGATTTTAGATTTTATCATATGAAAAATAGTATTAGTTTTTTTATCGGTAGTACCTCGATACTATCACGTAACGAGCAAAATATATGTAAAGTATAAAAGAATTACAACGGTAATGCTATACATTTATTATTTATTTCTTTTTATCGATCATATTTGAGACTTTGACGCAGACCATGCAGAAAAAGGGAGCCAGGGTCGCTCTCGGATTCTCGCCTGCTGACTACGGGAGTAGCTTTTCACGCAGCATTGTCACAGTTGGGTGGCCAGTGAACATCATGAAACACACACCTTGTTATTATGATCCTAAACACCTCTCGCGATCAGAAGCATTTTTCTCGGCATATTTTTCTCTCCTCCCTTTCTGGTCAATCTGAAGCTTCCATAATCCACTGACCAGGAGATATTTCAGCTGATGTGACATGGGGCCGAGGTTACAGGTGATGGCAAATACTTTCATCTCGAAATATCACAACTTCTATCATTTAAAATATAACAATTTTTATATCTATATTTTTCTTAGTCAATCACGACATTTCATCTTTTAGTATCTCCAACTACTTTATATTCTTAACCAATTATAATCTTTCTCGTTCAGTGTCATTTACATTTTTAATATTCGTGTTTAATTTTAAAACTTATTATATTTCAGGATAAAAGTAGTGGTAGGTAGTACTATCAAACTGCTAAACGATTTCTACTTGATTGTTCAAAGACTGTGGGAATACTGTTAGTAATAGAAGGAAGTAAAAATAAAGTAGTTTCAGTTTGTTCACTTGTTTAAAGATGTTGGGGTTGTTGAAAACATGGGGGGTCAAGGGTCCAAAGAATGGTGGCAGGAGGAAAGAATAATCTGATGCAAGTTCACTTGTTTAATATTACTTGAGTCAAAGAGATTGAAGGAAAAAGTTCAAAAATCTGAAAGCTTGAAGTATGTCGTCAAACACTGGGCTCCATATGTTCAATGTTAGTACTTCATTTAAGCATTATGGTTGCTAGCATTCCTATGAGAGACGTACTGCGATTCTGAGTAGGCGATAGCAACTCTAATCATATTCATAGTCACTCTTCAAAATGAAGCATCTATAGTTGAAACTTTTTTGAATAATACTACAGTTGAAACTTAAAAGGTACAGGGATGACCGGCATAAAAACTAGGGGTGAAATCAGGTTGGGTTTAGTTAGATTTCATCAATCCTTCTTATATCCTAACTCCATATTTTATAATCGAAATCTGATTGGACATGAGTATTATCGAACACGGATACAAACACACATAATCTCGATCATAAGTATAAAACGAATATATACCAAGCAGGTAAGTATTATATCGGTAACGAATACCTATCCCAGTATTAAGTCAAACCCAGTATTGAGTCAAAGGGACGACCATACATGGCACATAGGCAATCGCCATTCAATCACACAATATATCCCTAATGCAAATAGAGTAAGGCATAGCAACATCTACTATCTATAGGTGGCCATATGGCACGGGCACGGTGGGTCGGCCCGGGCACGGTCCGAAAAAACATGGCCCAGGAACAGCCCGACCCGGCCAGCTTAGTGCCCGTGCTTGGGAAGGCCCGACCCCCGTGCCGTGCCTGGGCCTCCATGGCAGCCCGTAGTACCGGCCCGGGCACGACACATCTTATTGGGCCGGCACGGGGTTGGCACGGCTCCCTGCCTCCCAGCCGTTGGATGCCCCCCGGCTCCATCCGATCGTTGAATCTGATCGTGGGGGGCACTACATAACGCGGCGGCCGCCGCCCCCATCAGCACCCGAAAACCCTAGCCTCATTCGCCTCTCTCGCTCTCTTGCTCTCACAGTCTCGGTCTCGCCGCACTCTCGCTCCGGCGGCTCCGCTCCGTCTGCGCTCTCTCTGGATCCCTCCCCCTCCTCTAAGTCCTCTCTTCTTCTCCCCCTCCGGTAGCTTCTTGAGCCGCCGGTGGCCGGCACGGGCACACGGCACGACACAGAACTTCCCTCCTCTTGATCCCGCAACGTCGATGTAGCCTTGTCCTCTCCTTGTCCGCTTCGTCTCCGTCTCCGTCCATCTCACCTGGATTTGGTGCTTCGGATGAGAATCCGTTGAGGAACCAGGGCTCTTGGGCTCGCCGGCGATACTGGTGCTCCGGCTGTGAAGGTGGGTGACCTAACCCTAACCCTAGATCTGTTCTTTTCTTGTGATTGCTTGTCTGTCTCGATCCCTAACCCCTAGATCTGTTCTTGTTCTCTGTGTGTGTGCAAACGTTGAGGAACCAGGACGCCGACGAGGGACCATGGCCGCCTCCGCCTCCGTCTCTGACGATGAGACTGTCTCGATAGACGCTAATGATGAGAGGTGGCTGTGTGGGATGGCCGGAGATGACGATGAAGAGGACCTGATAGAGGACGACGCAGGTCTGTTCGGCCGTAGCCTTTCGGCTACGACTCCGATCGAGATCGACGTTGACGATGGCGGTGAACCAGGGGCGAGACAGCTCCTGCTCCTGGAGAGGTTGCGAAGGAGGCCAAGTGCGCTCGTCCCTCGACCTCTATATTGTGGCAAGATTTCCATAAGCTATTCAAAATGGTGAATGGTAAGAAGGTCAGGTATGCTGCTAAGTGCAACCATTGCTTTAGGCAGTACTTTGTTCTCTCTAGTGGTGGCACTGGTCACCTCACTTGGCATAGGGATAGATGCCCCAGGCGCTGTGAGAAAACGCGCATGGCTCAGTCTCAGATCTCTTTTAATTCTGATGGTAGTATGCACAACTGGAAGTATTGTCCTATGCGTGCTCGTACTGAGCTTGTTCGTTTGCTTGCTAGGCTAGATCTTGCTGTTGGTCTTGGTGAAACTACTGCATTTGAGGATTACATTAGAACTGCTCATAACCCTGGATTTGTTGCTATCTCTAGACAAACCACCACTAGAGACATGGTTAAATTTTTCACTGAGCGCAAGTCTAAGCTAGTTGAGACCCTTAGTTCTTCTGCTGTGCACTGTGTGTTTGACTGCTGATATTTGGCCTGGTAATGTCAAAGAGGACTACCTTAGTGTTGTTTCTCACTACATAAACTCTGATTGGCAACTTGAGAAGAGGGTGCTAGGTCTTGTGCTTATTGATGTGTCCCACAGTGGACAGAATATTGCTAATCGTGTTTCATCTGTGCTTTCTGATTATGGCTTGGCTGATAAGGTTTTTGCTGTTACTTTAGACAATGCATCATCTAATGTTGCTGCCATGAAAAAACTTAGACCTGTGCTCTCTAAGTATCGTGGCATTGATGTCATAGATGATCCAAATGAAAATGATGCATGTTCTAATCATGTTAGTTCTTTGTTCTTGCATCAGCGTTGTGCATGTCATATCATAAATCTGATTGTTAAGGAGGCTCTTGATGCTCTTAAGCCTTTGATTGAAAGATTGAGAACTGCAATCTCATTTATTAACTCATCCAACCAAAGAATTGCTGCATATAAAAATTATTGTTTGGTTTCTGGTGTTAAGCCTAGAAAGTTTCAGCTAGACATGGAGATAAGATGGAACTCTACATACCTTATGCTTAAAAATTTGTTTCCTCATAGTAACATATTGACTACTTCAATCCATGCTCATTATCATAGAGTAGAAGGTAGTCAATTGCTTTTAACTAAAGAACATTGGGAAATTGCAAGTAAAGTGCTTAAATTTCTTGAACTGTTTTATGATGCTACTGTTGCATTCTGGTGTTTTTACTATCCTACATCTCCTCTAATGCTTCATTATCTTGTTAAGATTGCTATACACCTGAAGAGTTATGCTAATGACTGTCATATAAGAGCTGTGGTTCAACCTATGATAGACAAATATAATAAGTATTGGAGGGACATTCCTTTGCTTTATTCTTTTGCATTCATCCTTGACCCTAGAGTTAAAATGAAAGGTTTCCATAGAGTGCTCAGGAGGTTGGGTACCCTTACTAGTACAAATTACACTTCTTACCAGCTTGCAACTAGAGCTAGACTTACAGATGTTTACAACAAGTATGAGGAGAAATATGGAGCTATAAGGTTGAGGAGGACTGACCCTCCTAACCTGTCTGGTAAGAAAAGGTCTACTTGGGATGAAATTTATGATGATGATGGTGATCTTGATTCTGGTATGAATACTCTAGCTAGTACTGCACACTTAATCATGTCTAGAGATACCTCTTCAACTTCTCTGTTGCATGTTGCATCTTCTGCTTCTAATGCATCTGAACTCATATCTTACTTGGACTGTGACACTGTGAACCAGTTAAATGATGACTTTAACATATTGGACTGGTGGCATTAGCACAAACTTACATACCTAGTGTTGTCCATCATGGCTAAAGATGTTTTAACTGTTCCTGTCTCTACCATATCTTCAGAATCTACCTTTAGCATGACTGGCAGGATCATCGAGGAGCGGAGGAGAAAGCTAAAGCCACAGATGGTGGAGATATTGACCTGCCTAAAGGATTGGGAGGCTGCTGAAGCAAGGTTGCAACAAACTGTGGAGGACAAAGAGCTTCAAGAAGCATTTGAGGAAGAGGATGAATCCATTGAGTAGTTTAGTTTCTTAGTGGTCATTTGTGTAATGTAGACTGTAATGTAGACTTTGTGAACTCTGGACTGTAATATGGACATTATAATGGAGCTTGGCTGTACTCTTTTTCCCTGTCTAGGGTTTCTCATAAGGGTGAGTTTTAACTAGACATGTTTTTAATGAGGCAGTCATTGCACAAGCTCCCAATAAATCTTTTGATATATCTGTCTTGTCTTTCTACTTTCTTTGATTCATGAACTCATTTGTACCTATTAAGTTGTTATATAGAAAAATGAACATCTACATTGTTTAGTGTCGGTGCGGCACGGACTTGCAGTCTTCCGTGCCCAGCACGGCACGACTTGTTCAGACTCTTAGTGTCGTGCCTGGGCCTAAGTCCCAGCACGGCGACACTAAGAGGCACGGCATGGCTAATCAGCCGTGCCGCATAGTACCGTGCCCAATAGTGCGGTGCCAAACCGTGCTCGTGCCCGTTCCGTGCCGTGCGGCCCGTTTAGCCACCTATACTAATATCTATTACTCCATCAAACCATTACTAGTTTTAGCACTAGAACCTGTAGCCACTTACAATACAAGAAACTATTGATAGTTTCTATAGGATATCGTATCAAGAAATTATCTTTTTCGGTATAAGAATTTGTATAACATAAAACATCGTATCAAGAAAAATGTTTGCTCTACCGATAGAGTTATAATAATTTTTTTTCATTGACAACCGTGAAGATTTGGTTTTTAGTTAGACTTGATTTCTTAGAATTTCTCTTTTTTCATTAAATCACTTGTCACATTAACAAATTGTTTACGTGACGGTATAATTAATATCTATAAAAACTGTAATAATTTCTGTATTGGAAGTAAGGATGTATTACCGCTAGCCCTCTCGTTTTGTGCTTGATTTATAGTAGTTATGTGCTGATGTAAGCCATGCGGGCTATTATGGCTTTTATTGAACTAAACAAAAAGCTTGCCAGCACTAAGGATCTTTATCGGGTAATATCTATTATTTTACCCAAAATAATCCGTATTCATCGTATAGATGATCCCGTATCAATAAAAACATTTAAATTTGGTTTCAATAACTATATAAACATTCGAGTATCCAAATATATGACCCGAGAAAATTTATCATGAAATAATATGGTCGGATGACGGGCGAAAAATATGTGTCTTTGTTTTTATCTCTACTAAAAACCAATGTGCCTTTTTCTTTCGTCATACTTCCCTTTTTTGAATAACTTATACTTTTTACGGGTGTCTCACTTAAATCATAAATTACTATGATAATGGAAGCTGTATGGTTGTATTTATGGTGCTATATACTTTAATAATATAACATATTTTAAGAATTTATAAATTTTTTACGTACTTAAATACTAGTGCCATTGTCAATTATTCGAGAACCATCCTTCAATCAACACCAGTGACGGATAAAAAACTAAATAATATACATCCTCCAATCAACACCAGTGACTAAATAATAGAGGACACAATTTTAATTTTTTGTCAGTACACTAAGGCTAGCAATATTAGGAATCTCCTCGGACACATAGAAAACTTAGAAATCATTCCTTGCAATGGAAAATTAATTACCACGAATGAATGCAACATTTCCTGGTGTATGAGCAATCAGATATGCCTCGGCCGCCTTTGATTGATCATTTTGCGCACATTTCTGCCTTGTCGATGTGCCTCCGGCAGTTACAAGAAACAAGTTGCATATGCCGATGGGACGCCGCATTGACACGCTTGACACTACAGTGCTACATATGGCATCTACCCCACCTTCCACTGTTCCGCTCCAGCGCCTATACACGAATTATTACACCCAATCAAACCGTAGGGCCCGTCGCAAAAAGGAAAAAAATATATGATAAAAATCATATAGTAAAAAATAAAAAATTATTATTGGATTGAAAAATAGATATATGATATTTTTATCAACGTTATCATAAGTAAAAATTTTACTCACAAATTTACTCATGAACTCATGAGTATTTATAATGATGTAAACAAATTCTCGAACGTTTGTAGTTTTAAGGTTTTTATTGAATATATCGTTTGTACTACAGTTTCCATGCAAAACACAATCACACGTACAAACTACACAGATCATTCTTAGGTTTCATTTTTTAAGATAAGAAAATTTCCCACAAGCATTATGAAGTGTTGTATGGAACAACAACATCTTTCGTAGCATCAGGGACAGGGGTGGATTTTTTCAAAGAAAGAAGAGATCATAAGTGGAAGTGTAAATGAAAAGCCGTGAAACATTATATAGGAATTGAGTGGCTCATTGGCTCCTCGCAAAAGTTGAGATGTTGTCGAGTTTTACCGATCTACATCCTGACCTAAAAATATAGATGTAATTGAGTGGCTGAATTTCAAAGTATGTATAATAAGGTCTGTGCGACCCACACAGCCCGACAGTAGTATCTATCGATGTGGCAATCCGCTACAACAAAATACACAACTTAATTCTAGGATGTACAACTATTTAGGAACGAGACGATCAGAAAACAACCTTAACTATTTTCATAATCATTTTTTTCTTGGAACATGGTCCAAAACGATAAAGCTAAAAACAAAAACAATATCAAAAAATCAGAAACAAAACTATACGGATGCAATCATGTGGTATTCATTGGAAACATGTAATAAATGTTGGAAATATTGGATTATAAAATCATATAGTATTTAACTTAATATATCTGACCAAATCAAATTAAAATTACACTGTAAATTACAAATTCCCTCTCATCTAGCTAATAATTAAATTAGGGATTTGGTTGAGTAGTTGTTGCGCATCAAAGCTAGGAGTCAAACATAGACAACAGATATTAGAAATTTAGAAATATGATAATTACTATATTATATAATCGGTAATTTTTTTAAAAAAACAGTAAAAATTGAAAACGGCCGTTTTACCATTTTCAATTCCATCAATATGGTTATGTCGATAAAAATAAAAACGAGCATTATTTGATCGGAAATTAAATTTCTATAACCATTTTCAACCCAATCAATATCAAAGGTCGTACAGAACAATGGGACCAAAAGATTTAGCATGTCACAACTGTTTGCCTTTCACCTAAGAAAAAAAAAACTACCCTGTAACATGTCCAACGCTCAAAGTGGCAGCCCATGCATTGCCTTCAAACCAAACGACGTGTAAAAATGTGAACGCGCGGGGGCTGCAGAGTGCAAACTACTAACCTTTTTTTTTTCATCCGGCTCGTGCGTACGACCGTCTGGTCCCGGGTGGATGAGTGGATCATATGACACGAGCGAGCCGATCCGGTGCGTGGGCGTGGCGGCGTGGTGGCCCTGCCAGGTGGGCCCCACGGAGAAGCGACCCATGGCATGTGACGCGCCGCCCGTCGTTTACCCCGGGATTTCTCACTTCGGATTTGGAGGGCGCGCGCGGTGTGCCGGCGCCAGGGCCAGCGCCACACTCACATACACACGGGTGTACGGTGTACCGCTCTGCCTACGCTACGCAGGCGTAGCCCCGGGACAAAAAACGTAGGTGGCCTACCCGTTGAAAGGCCGGATCTCAGTTTCGTGCACGGCCACATGACCTCTTTGCTTCAGGCCGTTGTGACATCCCGGTTACGCAGGATCTCAGTTTCCTGCGTAGCCGGCGCTTGTTTCCTCGTGGCTTCAAAATGCACCAAATCTTCTGTCTGCTCCCAAAATAAATTAATATAAAATAAACTAATCTATAATAAATTAATATAAAATATGATATATATATAAATTTATTTTGAGACGAATGGAGCACGTGTTTATCATATAATCATAAGAGCAAATATAGAAGCACTTAATTCTCTTTTTGTTTTTTTCTTCTAACATTAGGCTTAAGATGTTGAAAAGCAGAATCCCCTCCCCGAAGCAAAGTTCGATGCATTTTCATTGGGAAAAAATGCCAGAAACTCTAGCTTCCCACCCAACAAAAAGGTAGATTTGGAGGTTAAACCGCCTTACCATATGTTCCTAGCTAACTCTACTTTTGTTTCATCCATTGTTTGGAAGATTTAATTAATGCATAAATGTTTTAGAACACTGATTCAGAATATGGCCAGAGTTTGTTATGGACGCTGACGCAACGAAGGCATGGAGCTACTGAAACACTGCTATATCGTGGTTTGCTAGCCACAGGATAGCCAAAGCCAAAACGGCACGACCCATTTGGATCACTCAACCAGTACGTTTACTGTACACATTTTTTTCGTTTGGACCACCCTGCGTACAGTGTAACATTGGCATCTATTTACGGACCATGATCTATAATGATAGCCCAACAGTCACATTTCTATTCGCATCAGGCAGATTGAATTCAAAGGACGAAACGAAGAAACAGGGGGATTCAAAAAAAAGAACAGCCTCACCGAAAACAAGACCCGTGCCACCGGATCGAGAGCACGTTGCTTTCACGAATCGAAGGCGTTAACCAGATGCGGCCACAGGACACGCAGGTTTACAGATCACACCAACCCATCCAAAGAAAGACCCAGCAATCAATCACATCGGCCATGCCAATCAGCAAATCAGCAACAACTCCATCAGGGAGCGAACTCATGAATATGATTCAGGCGAGAGATTCCAAGCACTAGATTGCGTTGTGTAATTACATGGATAGCTAAAAACCAACCTAATCATCAGCTAGAATAAGCAGAGCGATTAAAGCAATCACATACTTGGGGTGGTGATCCCTAAACACCACCAGAATACCTACCACAGCACAGAGGGTGCCAAGCATCATGTGCAATCGAAAGACAACCATCAGGTTGACACCAATGGTAAATTCAATATTGCCGAAAGATGAAAGTAGTCCACTCAATTGAAGATAGGATTCATCAAATCCATGAACCGAATGCAGGCTACAGCAGTTAGCCGATTCCTCCCTCATGTTATTCAATATCAAGGGGCAAAAGGATTGAGCCCCTCGGTGGATTCTGGCTTAGAGGTCTGATCATCGCCTGCTTCGAGATTTGAGGCCTGCTGCTGCGGATCTCTTCCTTCCAATCTTTCGCTTGACTTTTTTATCTCCTCGATCCGCAAAACAACATGAGGCATTGAAGGTCGGGCATCTGGGACTTGTGCAACACAGTCTATAGCAAGCTGTAGTAGCTGAACCATCTGTTCCTCAACATTCTGATACCTCAGGAGCTCCATATCAAACACCTCCGCAGTCCATTCCGAGCGGACAACCGACTGCACCCACCTGGGCAGGTCAACACCCTCATCGTTAAGAGCAGCCTGACTGGGGGCCTTGCCTGTGAGCAGCTCAAGCAAGAGAACACCAAAGCTGTACACATCTGCTTTCTGGGATACCCTCCGGGGATCAGTAACCTCTGGAGCACGGTATCCACTGGCACGGGATGGTGCGGATGATGGACCAACAAGAGCAGAAAGCCCATTGTCTGATAAACGTGCTTGATAGGACTTGTTCAGGAGGACATTGGATGACTTGATGTTGCCATGGGATGCTGATGAGCTTGTTGAGTGAATGTACTCGATGCCACGGGCTGCAGCCAGCGCAATGCTTGATCTTGTCTCCCAGTTAAGCGGTGTACGGCCAGAACCTCTGTTCCCTGTTTAGCAAAATAATTAAAGATGGTGTGAGGTAAGTTTCCTATCCTCAAGTCTTAAGTACCCACTATCTCGATTAGCATGAGCCACAACAGTAATGGTGAAACATCAGTATTCAACTATATGGCTATAACTTCAATGCAAATATTAGTTCCAACATGATACCAAGACATCAAAGATCATCCTAATTAATCATGTACCATCCCCAGACACTATAAGCAACGTAAAGAAAAATCACACTAAACAAGCTAAGTCAACACATTGAAGAAAAAATTTGAGCATATAATAAAAAAAAAGACAATCAATTCTGCACCTCAAGGAATGCAATGTTATCAATTATGTTTGAACTTTCTGAGAAGTATGAAACAATTGAAAAGTTTAATCACAACCCCACGGGGGGTGGGGGGGGATCAAGAAACAATCACGCCCAAACTAAATCGTAGTCAATCCTGAATAGGTAACATCAATTTAAGAATCACTACCCAATAACCAACAAGTACTTTGGATACCGACATGAATCACATGGTAAAGAAAACCTACATCAACACCGAGCATGACTAAGTCCTCCTACAGAAGACAGAACCTAGAGTCTAAAACAGGCAGACGAATAGTCAAACCAGGAAAGGAAAAAGTAATAGCCACAAAACAATCAAGCACCACTCTTATCATCACCACCAAATAACAATGCATCAAAATAGTTCTAACAAGCACAAGAATAACATGTCTTTGTGGATTAAGAATCACAATGAAATAGAAATGTCATAATCTCACCATGCAAAACCGCAGAGAGGCTGCCCATGGGCATGAAGTCGTAGACGAGCAGCTTCTCATCTTTGCTGTAGTAATAGGCACGAAGGGGAACGATGAACTCGTGCTGAAGCTCACCAATGTCAGCAATACGGTCACGGAACTCCGGCTCAGTCAGTGTCACATCCTTGAGCCGCTTCACTGCCACAGTCGCCCCGGATTCAAGCACAGCTTTGTACGTCGTCCCGAATGCGCCTTTCCCAAGCACCTCAGCGGATGCACGCAGCAGGTCCTCCAAGTCGAAGGGCGCCACTGCGGCCGCGGACCCGAAGAAAATCAGCTTCTTCCCTGAAGTCGACTGACCGAGAGGGGCGTGAGGATTGCCCACGGTGGCCATGGGGGCTACGGCCGCGGCGCTGGTCATCTCAGGTGGTTTCCGGCCGGCGGCTACAACGGCAGGAGCCGAAGATGGAGGCGGCGGCATCTCCATAGACCGCGTCTTGGTGCGCCCCGACCTGCAACAGAGGCAAATAAGGAGGAACAGGAGAAGCGCGGCTCCCGCGGCGGAGCCTATGGCGATTCCTGCAATGGCGCCGCCAGAGAGCTTCTTGCTCTTCTTGCCACTTTCGCCCTCATTTCCGCCTTTTCCGCCGTTGTTCGCCGGAGTCGGCGACACCGGCTGTTCGCCCGGAGCGGGGGAAGGCGAGGCCTCACCAGGGCAAGGCCTCAAGGGGCCCCCGCACAACCCCGTCCCCAGGAACGCCGAGCGCGGCATGGAGCGGAGTGTGGCTGGGATGGATCCGTTCAACTGGTTAAACGACACGTTGAACTGCTGCAGCGGCTGCTTGAGGTCAGGAATCTCGCCGGAGAAGCGGTTGTTCTCGAGGAGGAGAACCTTGAGGCGCGTGAGGTTGCCCAGCGCGGGCGGGATGGCACCCGACAGGTCGTTCCCGCCGAGGGCGAGGCGGATGAGGCCCGGGAGCGCGAGGAACGCCTGCGGGAACTCGCCGGAGAGCCTGTTCCCGTTGAGGAACACGTTGCGGAGAGCCGAGGCGGAGGCGAGGTCCCCCGGGAGGGCGCCGGTGAGCGCGTTGAGGCGAAGGCTGAGCGTGTGCAGCGCCGTCAGGTTCCCGAGCGTCCCCGCGGGCACCTGCCCCGCCAACGCCGCCCCTGGCAGCCGCAGCACCGCCACCCGGCCGCCCTCGCAGGTCACCCCCGTCCACGAGCACGCGCCACCCGGGTCGCTCCCGTTCCACGCCACGTGCCTCCCCACCGCGTCCCTGAACGCCAACAGCGCCGCCGCGTCCCCCGCCAGGTCGTCCGCCATCGCCGCCACCACCACCACGGATAGCACCATCGCCGCCATCCCCACGCGGCGGCCGCACGCCGGCCGCCACTCCGCCCGCATCCCGGTGGCGCGCGGAGGCGAGAGGAGGAGGGCGGCGCGTGCGCGCGTTCGTTTCGCTTTTGGTTGGGGGGTTTGGCCTGTGTGTGTTTGTGTGTGTGGTCGGTGGTGGTGGATGGGGAGAAGAGAGACTGGAGGTGGGGGGAGAGAGAGGGGGTGGGCGAAACGGAAAAACCCTAAAAACTCCCGTGCGAATTTTGCGGAATGGGCCTCGGGGAGTTGGGGTTTTCCGTCTTTGGGAGGCGGGGATTTATTCCGGGGGTTGGCGGGCGTTGGGGTTTGGTTTGGTGGGCTGCTGAGTGCGGGAGGGAAAGGGAATGGGAATGGAGCTCCGGCCGCACGGGTGGGAATGGGAAAGGGATCTCCTTTGCTTCGCCCGGATGGGGAATGCGACTGGCTACGATGACTCTGGCAATGCTACGCCTAGGGGAAAGTGCCCTGTTGGATTGACTGTCTCTGCCAGCCAGCCAGCCAGCCAGCCAGCCGAGACAACAAATGCGCCTTGCTGCGCGTGCTTGGAGGGCTCGCTGACAGGTGGGCCCGCACACCCAGGTTAACCGGCCACTCGGTTAATATTCTGGCTGGCAAGTATAACAAGCATGTCAGCCAGTTCCCTCTTTCCTTTCTCTTACCAACAGCAGTAGCAGTATAAAAAGGAACTATTTTATTCGTACTATTTGGTTTTTTTCCTCGCATTGAAGGATTTTCCGGTGAAATTGCGTTTTCCGTTTTGACCAACGCCACCTTGTTGGTGTGTTACGCGGGTAGGCAGCCGATTAGAAACGGTATTTTGTAGGCGGCCGGGTAGGCAGGCCGTTCGCGTACTTCCGCAACGCCCCCGAGCTACTTTTCTCGTCTGAGACGAGACGTGGCTTCTGAGGCCGCCGGGGAGATGATTGGGTCATCACGCCGCCCCCTCCTCCTCATTAAACGCTCGATGCTGTACAAGCGGGTACTTTGTTAGGTGTGCGAACGAAGAAATATGGTTGGCTCGGCGGAGTTGAGCTTCCGTGCGGTGCAGCGCTCTGTTCGTTTTAAAATATAACTATTTTTAACATAGTAATTTATTTTAAAATAAATTTATATTTTAAGTATTATCTTCCTCAATCAATTTATTTCACCTATTTTTTCATCAATTATAGTTTTTCTTCAATCGTCGTTACATATTTTTTAATACTCGTGTTTATTTAATAAAATATTTATATTTTGGTAGAAAGGAAGTACTGGTGCAGTACAGTACAAAGTACACCTCTCTGCGTGATGACGTTTCGGAGTTTAAACTTAACGCTTCAAGAAAAACGCGCATTATTAGTGGCAAAGATGGACGGTTTGGTGGTTCCCGCATGGTCTGGCAGATTTGGAGTACAGTAGTAGTAGGAGAAGTATTGATGGTTCTCTCGCATTAATGATCGGTGGTAGTACTATCCAATTCTAGTGTCAATTTGGCTGCATTTTCCCTGGAGGGATTGATATACCATTTCAACTATAAGAGTCGGTTTATTATGCATTGGAAACTTCCAGCTAAAAGCTAGAGAGTAAATCCTGACATTGTTAATATAACAGAAAGTCCGTGAAAAGCACCGGGAAAAGAGGCCCAGTCCGGGGCCATGTTTTCCGCAATGGGCCGTCCATTACGAGGCTGCACCACGCACTTGGGAGAGTGTGTAATCAATGTGTTTCTACGTGGAGGCCGTGGAAAATCTGCCGCGACGGCGACGGCGGCGCACCAGCGCACCAGCGCACCACGCCACAGCCACACCTGCGCGAGCGCGACGGCGACGCCTCGGCCTGCGGCCACGCTTCGCCTCGCCATTCGATCAATTCGTGGTGTTCCTGTGCCGCCGTTTTAGCTGGGTCGCGCCGCGAGTCCACCGAGGCCGGCGCCCGGCGGCGGCGTCGTGGGGTCAGCGCGGAAAATTGATGGCGACCAACCGCAGCAGCAACGTGCTACCGCGCCGGTGCGCCGCCGCGGACGCCAACGACGACGCAGTCCAAGTTCAACGAGGTGAACGGCGACGGTGGCCAGCCTATTAATTCGGGTGCGCGGATCGGCGAAACCAGTATGAGCAAGTACCATACTAGATTACTCGTACTCGTGTGCCACTGGGTTCTTGATTGTTCGTACGCGCGCGCGCTAATTGGTAGGGTGCAGGTTAAACGCCCATTTAGCAAAGGTTTCTTGGTCGCTGGGGCGTTCCACCAGTCAATTTGACACGGAACAAAGTGGCTGTTGTGAAACAAATCTTTAACAGAAAAGTTTCTTGTGCCCAATTCAAATCGAAGTAAAAATAAATTTATCTTTTAAGACCCTTATATATACATGGATAAGTAAAACATTTAAGAGATGTTTGTACTTCAGATCGTATATATAATAAAAAGAGAGTTGCATCTTATATCTCTTATATATTATTTGTCTATTTCTATAATATTTTATAATGTTTTGAGAAAAAAAGAACATGGATATTTTGTATCTTCTCACGTCTTGTCTGGATTATTCGATGATCCGCTAATAGTCATTCGTAGTGTTTTTCCAATCAGTTATTATTATTAGATTGAATTTTAATGACAGATTAATCTTTTGGTATTTTCCCTGTTCGCATATATGGAAGCCGCACGTACTTCAAGGCGATTGGTTGCCCGCGTGTTACCGTGCCGGCAGTGCCACACGTAGCGGCAGGCATGATCGATCTCATGCATGGCCCAAGTCGGTTGGGCCTGCACCAAGCGGCCAACATGCGAATTTTTAGCATTTTTAATTTTATTTTTAATTTGTAGTTTGAAAATATTCAAAACTAGTCGTCCTCTCGTCCTTTGAGATGGCGAGATTTAAAAATCATCTTCTCGAAGGCATTTTTTCGACGTGGCGGACGGCGGCGTGTCGCTCGTCCGGTGTAATTTTGCATTTTGCCCCCTTCCCGCCCTTACAAAGGGCATTTTTCACTGTTCAAGACCGTTCACCGCACACGTTTATCGTTTATTGTTTATCATTGTTCACCGCACACAATGAAAAACGCCTTTTGTAAGGGCGGGAAGGAGGCAAAATGTAAAATTACACGCGCAGCGCGGCGATGCGGCCAACGCCGTCCGCTACGTCAAAACGCCTCCTGGGAGGGCGATTTAAATCTCGCCCTCCCGAAGGGCGAGAGAAGACTAGTTTTGCAATATTTTCAAATCACAAATTATTTTTACAAATCTTTTAAAAATAAAATTAAAAATACAAAAATTCGCCAACATGCAAGCACCGAGTTATGCATGCACCAATGAGCACCATCGCTGGAGAAAGCCACACTAGTCCTTCGTAGACCTTCGAGTCCGGTTGTCAAACCGGACTATGAATCCGGGACTAGAGATGGACTATCTCTAGTCCCGGTTAAATAACCGGGACTAGAGATGCATCTTTAGTCCGGTTTAAGCCACCAACCAGACTAAAGGTGGCGGAGCCACGTGGCCGGCTCCGCAATCTTTAGTCCCGGTTGGTGGCTTAAACCGGACTAAAGATTAAATTTTTTTAATTTGCCATTTCTACAAAGCATCGCTATATATATATATTACACATATATTATAATACACATAAATATATAATTTACACACATTTAAACGAACTTAAGAAAGAAAATATACATATATTACCAAAATATGTACAATATTTATACATGTTTCCTAGCTAGCTTATAAAAAATTGTCTCTAATCTACTTTGCTTGTGGTTTAGCTACTAAAACTAATAAAGAACTCCCCCACGGGATCAACGACCTGCTCGTTAATAAATCTCATCAAATTTTCCTGAGTGGCTTGTATGAAAGTCTCGTTGGGGAGGTCGTCTCTTACTCGCATAAACTGTCATTAATTACAATAAATGAGAAATAAATATATGAAGTGAATAAGAAATCGAGACGTAATGTATGAATTGGTGTTATACGTACATCTAGATCATCGACAGTTTTAACTTCGGTCACAAAGCGGTGAATGTAGTCGCAGACGTAATATCCACATAGGTTGATGCCCTGCGACTGTTTTGCACACTAAAAGAGAAACGACGACATATTTAATATGCATATCATATTTTCAAACATAATAATGATTCAACTCAAATTAGGAGCAGGCATGTTACTCACTGGAAACTTCATCCGCACAGAGAGCTTATCTTTCCAATTTCCGCGAACATTACCCCGAAATCGTTCTCATGCCCTACGTGCAGTTGAAAGTTAGCACGTAATTATCCGAGAACCGCATATATGCAATGAAAGTAAGATGGCATTACCTGTTAAACAGTTCAAATATGTGGGAGTACGTGGACTCGGTTTATCCATTGAGTCAAAGACATGGATCTTTGACCGACCCATGTCAAGTACTAATAGAATCCAGTGGAATCAAATTGGTTTAGATGACACATATGAAACTTTATGTATGCACGGGATTGAAATTGGTTCAGAAAGAAAGAAAAAACTTACGCAGTATTATAGGGCAGAAGGATGAAGGATCGGAAGGGTTGCTTCACAAGCGCGTTGTATATGTTGTCCACTGTGTCATTAGGAAACTGATCAACCAATGGGCCGTTGATTTTCCGTGGATCCATGAATCCATGCTTGGTGCATTCGTGCTTGTTGCAGTATTGGATCGCCATTCTACAACGGTTAAAAAGAATTTTAGTCAACTAAATTCAAGGAGGTAAGAAACGAAATAACCGGGCGATACTTACAAAACCCGCGCGGTTAGAAGTGAGACGTCAAGGGCATCACGTTGGTACAGGTCGAATATATCTTCGAATCGGATATAAAGGTAGTCATCTCCATCGAAGAAGTAGTCAGTTGAATATTTGCATATTATCATGTCTTCACCCTTGCTGGATCGTTGCATGTACCACTGATGGAAGCGGTACATTTGAGTTGGAAGCCTTTTCACGAGATCCGGCTTGACGAGAGGCTTTCCAAGGTTGAACTTGTATTTAAGCGGAGCCTTCGCCAGGGGTGCATGCCCGTGTAATTGATCCATATTAATTCCACTTCTTGAATGAATTGTCTTAAATCGGAGTCTAATATTTGGGATCGTGCTTGAACTCCATAGGCTTCGTGGCCGCATGCCAAGTGCGGGTACATCTTTGCCCGCTTTCTTCCCCCTGCTTGAGGCCGACCGCTTTGGTGCGGGTGGTGGCGTCTTCTCAATTCTATGAGTCTTTCTTGGACGACCGCTTGATATTGACGGCGCGCTCTTGGATGATGACCGTTTAGGAGTCGGTGCTCGTTGTGGCGACGCAGGAGGGTTGGAAGGCGGTGGAGTTGGAGACGGCCGTTTAGGAGTCGGTGCTCGTGGAGGCGATGCAGGAGGCGGAGGAGGCGGAGGAGACGGCCCACGTGGAGGTGAGGGCGGTGGAACGATAGGAGACGCTGTTCGTTTGGGGAATTTTATGTAGATCTTCCTCCAGAGAAATATTCCATGAGCCGTTTCTCCTAGCGTCGTCTCCCGTCTCCTCCGGGATATCCACTCCGGATCTTCATAGCCGCGTTCCACTGTTCAATTTCAACCTTCGAGTACGAAGGTGGAACGGGCCGGAGTGGTAGGTGCCGTCTCGGGCTCTGGAATAGCCATGCCCGACGCGACTGTTGAGAAGATTGCTTATTAGTTAATAATGAATGTTGATTGACAAGTTATTCAAGAAAATATACGTACAACATAAAAGTACGAACATACCTTTATTGTTATGTTTTTCGGCGGGATGTGCGAGATCACACGGGTCCGTGTGATGTCATCCATGGGGCATGGCGGACCCGGTTGAGCTTGTGGGGCCAGCTCGCCTTCATTTCCGGTAGACGCGTAGGCTGCTGCGCCGTTGTTGGAGTTGTGCGGTTGTTCTTGGATCCTACGTTGGCTAACCCATTGGCTCCGCTCCTCAGCCAACCTTACGGCCACCCTTTCATCGACAATCTGATCGATCTGCGAGAGCCTCATTTCCATCTCTGCGAATCTAGCATCATTCTCTCGCTTTGACCTCATTCGGCCCCTGTATCTGGCGATGTCAGCTTGGAACCCGTATTTCCAGGGGACGACGCCTTTTCCTCGCGTACGCCCCGGGTGCTCTGGGTTTTGGAGGCCGAGCGTTAGCTCGTCCTTCTCTCTATCGAGCCTGAAGGAGCCCGAGGAACTGACCTGCACCACCTCCTCTAACCTCCGTCCGGCTTCTAGAATTTCATCACCAAAGATCACTGTGCCATCGATGGGATTTAGTGAGCCGCTGTGAGCATAGAACCAGTTCTTTGATCGTTCCGGCCAGTTTGCTGTGCCTAGAACGATATCCCGTGCTTCTAGGTCAGCTTTCATTTTTTTCTATTTCTTCATTGCTTTTTATGGCCGCCCGACCCAAGCCCGTGATGGTATTTCTTTTTGCTGCGTTGGCCTTGTTCTTTTCTATGATTGATTGCGCTTCTTCACGGTCTTGTGCTCAACAAAAGCATCCCAATGATCTCGAGCTTTGGGAACTTGTCGAAGTCCGTGTCCGGCCCTTCAGATATATTTCTTGTGTAATGTTTCTTGTAGTTCTGAAGAGCTCGCCATTTTCTTCAACGTCCATTCCTTGACCCTTGCACGATCTGTGCGGGATGGTGAACGTCTGCAGCATTGTCGTCCACAGCATCTCTTTCTCTGAGTCTGGGAGATAGCTCTGCTCCTCTCCTCCTTTGGTAGAACTCCTCCAGTTGGCAACGCTTATGAGCACGTCATCCCTCACCACCCATCCGCTGTGCGCCACAAACTTCCTTGCGGTGTCCTCTGGGGCAATTGGTCGACCGTCAGGTGCCACCTCCGTTATGACATGTCGACCCTCTATTTTCTTGCTCAGGCCACGTGGCCTCTTCTGTCCAGCGGAGGCGGAGGCGGAGCCCTCATTCCTCTCCTCATTCCTCTGCTCGTCTCTGCCCTCGTTCCCCTCCTCGTTTAGGTACTGATATGGATCTTCGTGTCCCTCCTCGTTGTAAAACTCTGTTCCTCGTGCGATCTCATCAAGGAGAAATTGTTCCTCGTCACGATCCGCCATTTGATTGATGTGGGTTGAGGACTTAATCAAAGAATTCTGAAAAAAAATTATTGTCGATTAAGACATGTACCAATTATTTACGAATATCATGTATGTCTACGTAAAAAACATAGTCAGAAAAGAAGAAGATGGAAAAAATAGATGAAATCCGATAGACACCAGATCCAATTGTGCACATCCACAATGGTGATATTTTTTTAGAAGTCACTTCCTGGATTACATCTACACCGAACGACCGAACAAACGACCGAACGACCAAATGACTGACCGAACGACCGACCATTCGTTCAATCTATCATTCACGTCTCCGTTCTGTCGTTCGTTCGTTCGTTCACCCTCAACCCTAAACCCTAAACCCTAAATGCAGTTCCCTAAACCCATCCCTAACCCTAACCTATCGTTCGTTCACATCCATTCGTTCACGTCTGTGAGTACGATCATCTGGAGGAGAGGAGAGAAAGAGATGATCATGTATGTGAGGGAGATAAGGTCGAGAGGAGAGGAAGTGGAGAGGAGAGGACAGAGAGGACGTTGCATGCCTATGTACGTTGTAACGACCGAACGACCGACCGACCAACCGAACGAACGAACGACCGACCGAACGAACGAACGCACGACCAACCGACCAACCGAACGAGTGTTCGTTCGTGCGTCCGTCCGTTCTTCCACGTCCGTACGGCTGTCCGTCCGTTCGTCCGTCCACATCCGTTTGTTGAATTTATCGTTCTCGTTCGTTGAAAAATACAAACTTCACAAGTCACATACACATTCAAATTTAAATCTATTCATGCATTTAAATTTAAATACACATTCAAAATTCTAAATTCACAATATTCATGCATTAAAATTTAAATAAACAGTCCATTTACATATAAAGTCCATACAAATTTACACATACACATCGAAATTAGATTCACAAATTTACACATACACATCGAAATCATATTCAAATCCTCCTCATTCATTCACATTCACAAAATTCAGAAAATTCACAAAATTCATTCACATTCATATTCATTAAACATATAGTACGGCAGCGGCGGCTGCGGCGGCGGCGGCGACGACGACGGCGAAGACGACAATGGTGGCGATGGCGATGGCATCGACGGCGGCGGCTAACCCTAGCGCTCATCACGGAGAAAAAAGGGGGCGGCGGCGGCTAACCAGCGGAACGGCGGCGACGGCGACGAAGACCTTGGCGCGGCGGTCCCTCGGCGACGACGACGGCGACAAAGACGGCGGAGACGGCGTGCTGCGGCGGCGTCCTTGTGCTCGACGACGGCGAAGAAGACGATGCAGTTGTGCGAAAACGGCTAAGTGTTTGGATCCCAGTGAAGCCCTTGCTATATATAGGTACCTGCTCTATTGTCCCTGTTGAAGCCACCAACCGGGACTAGAGATGATATAGTCCGGTTGGTGGCTTCAACCGGGACAATAGAGCATACCTTTTGTCCCGGTTGAAGCCACGGACCGGGACTAGAGATGGCGGGCAGCCACGTGTCCCGTAGGTGGGCATCTCTAGTCCCGGTTTAAGCCACCAACCGGGACTAGAGATGTTTTCCGCCCGCTGAAATTTACCTCTAGTCCTGGGTGGTTTCAAAAACCGGGACTAATTATTACCGTGCCCAATTATATTATGTTATATTCATGTGCCTCGTCCTCCAACGGTTGTTTTCTAACGTCATCAGGCACTGAACCGGTACTAGAGGTAATAATTAGTCCCGGTTTTTGAAACCACCCGGGACTAGAGGTGAATTTCAGTGGGCGGAAAAACACTTTCTCATGTTTGCAAACAAATCTAGAGATGAAAATGTATATAAAATAACCGCAAAATACGAAGTGCTAAGATTGTAGATAGCACATGACATGTAGATAGCAAAATGTATAAAAAACAACCGCAAATCTATAAGAGTAATAAGTTGCCAACCTTATAGATAGCAAATATTTGTGTATTATCACCAAAGAAGGTGCTAACCTCGGCAGCACCGGACCTCTAGCTGAGAAAAATTTTGAAGATGTACAAGTGTGGCTGGCTCGGGATGGAGGAAGGAGTATATAAAGAAAATCTCTAGTCCCGGTTGGTAACACCAACCGGGACTAGAGATGCCATCTCTAGTCCCGAGGCAACGGTATAAAAAATTTCAACGGCTCTCTAGGACCTTTAGTTCCGGTTCGTTTCAAGAACCGGGACTAGAGATGACGGTTCAAATGTTGTCAGCGCGTGTCAGAGCGCTGGGGACCTTTAGTCCCGGTTGGTAACACGAACCGGGACTAGAGGTAGCATATCTAGTCCCGGTTGGTGTTACCAACCGGGACTAAAGGTCCCGAGCACTCTGACACGCGCTGACAACATTTGAACCGGGACTAGAGGTGATCTTTAGTCCCGGTTCGTGACAAGAACCGGGACTAATGTTCCTAGAGGGCCGTTGAATTTTTAAACCGGGACTAGAGATCATCTCTAGTCCCAGGTGCAACTCAAACCGGGACTACTGTGCTTTTTGCCACTTCAACCAATGATGGTTTCTCCAGTAGTGAGCATAGCATACATATGGAGGGTTGATTGCATATTGCTGCGTGCACCTGAGATATACTACCAAGACATAAATACATGCTTCATCAAGCACGTGGAAAAAGGTAATTAGCAAGATTAGTTTTCTAAAACTAATTTACTAATTTATAGATACATCCAGACATGTATCTGTTATGTAATCGATATGCTTTACAGATTGATTATGTGTTTTCTTGTTTGCCATCATATTATATGGATGCTTTGTTTGTAGTAGATTTCTTCCTGTTTTTGATCTAGCGGTAGATTAACTTTTTATTTTTTATCTATATGTATCTGTTGTATTTGATGAAAATTAGAGAAAACCGTGTGAAAGAAATCACTAAAATTGAAGGGAAACCCTAGACCGGGATGTGCCAGCCTGCCTCCCTCGTATCACTTTGTTTCTCTTTTTTCCTGAAGATGCCATGCTGGGAACACAACGACATAGTCTCAATATGTGTAGATAGACTTGGAGACATGTCGACCATCATTCGCGCCGCTGTTGGGCACGCCGTTGGCCTTGCGTCGATGCCATCACGGGAAACCGCTGTCTCGGAGAAAGCCCTAAACCCATGTCGTCTTTGTGGCTGGAGTTAATGTAGAAGTAGGGCGTCGCCGCCGTTGATCTCCCATCGACGTTGCCGTCGAGCCATGGTGGGAGGATGATGGGTTGTTGGCCGCCTGGTACCGGATTAACCTTCACCAACACGACATGGTCGGATGTAATTTGGTCGTCGCTAGGGCCTCCGTTGCCGTCGTTGAGCTCGCCTCGCCATCATCTTGAGGATGTGTGGGTCGACGCGGACCTTCGTCGTGCGCCACCGAGCCGCCATCTCACCAATTGTCACACGGGAGTGATGTTGTTGCCACCATCCTGTCAATCGGGGTAGTGGATGGGCCGTCGATGACCTCTTATCCGTGTGTCGTCCCAAACCCCTTCAACGTCGATAGTTGACGGCCTCCACTGCCGTCGCGTGCCCGAGGGGTTGGCTCGTCGGGCGACAAACGCTACCACGAACAATGAAGGAAAAAGGGGAAACTTTAATTCCCCATCCTCTTTCCCGGTCACTTAGGTGAATCTGCTGGGCCGGTCTGCCTCCGCTTGACCGAATAAAGCCCTATAATAACGAGACATCCCAAACAACATTAATAAAAATTAAAAATAATAAACCTGAAAATCCTCATGGGTTTAGAGTTTCAGAAATTCAGTCGGTTAGGCCTTTTGGGCTACACTGTGCTTGTTGGCCCAAATAAGATCGTGGCGCGAACAGTAATTCAACACGATTAATTTTTTGTTTATTGATAATTTGCATTTAAGCCCCTGGAGTGTTGGGTTTTTATGCTACAATTCACTGTTTAATGGAAGTCCATAGATCAAACCTTGTAATTAACAAGAATTACTTCAATTTTGTTTACGTGGCTATGTCTTGTTGCTTAGGCCCTATATAGTTTGGTTTTGCATGTGGGTCCCCAGACTCGTAAATAACCATGTAATGGTATTTTTTAAGCATTTTAATGCTTTTAAAATTGTTGCAATTCCAACTAAATAATCAGGAGATGGTTTATAGGTTATGAAGCTTTCATAAATTGTGTTCACATAGTGTAGAATCCTCCCTTGGAAGCATTATGATGGGTTTATGTTTTCTGTATTTATATGTGATGGTTTTCTGTGGGGCATAAATATTGGGAATATAATGCCAATATGACCATAACAGAAAATCACCTAATGCATGGAAATTCTGAGAAATTAAATATCCATGACTATGGATAAGACCACTCTTTACTAATACGCTCCTTCATACATAAACGATGATATTAATGTGTCTACGAGATGAAGTCACGTATACTTTGTACAAGATCCATGATTTTGCCAAATTCATCACACATATCATCCGTTTGCGTGTTGCATTCTCTGAGAACCGCATGAAATGATTCGGATAGATAATGCGGGTGATTTCACGTCGAGACCTTCAATGACTATTGTATGGCTTTGGGCATTAACATAGATCACTCTATCCCTATGTTTACATTGTAAAATGGGATTCTAAGTCGTTGAAATGTGTGGAATTAGACAATGTGCTTGGGATTAATTGTGCCTTTCCCCTAGTGGCTTATAACATCTCAATCAGATTATGGTCGGACTAAGGTCGACATTTTTCTTTTCCCATGGTTGAGAGCATGTTTTCCTGATTTAGAGATAAATGATTATACCTCAATTTTATGGCAACGTGGAGTTGCGTTGTTCAATAATTTGAGACATTTTTCACCTATTGTGGTGAAAGATGTAAAGTGTTTTTCATTTAGTGGAATGACACTGTTCATATGGTTGCCCCTGGTGTGCACCATATCTTCTCAATATTATTTGGAACCTGTTGTCTTGCAAGGATACCGGAAAAATGGAGGCAAATCTAGCGGAATAAGCCCGAGGGTAGATGTTGTGAATAGGCATGATTCCCACTTCACAATAACACCAACAGCTTGACTAGGGTGTTGACCCAGTCTCGGTCCTCAAGTGGATCCAGTGCTAAATGGCCAACTTTGGTTGATGACCAATGGTTGATAGTGTTTGTCTAATAAGTTATTTTGACAACGAGAGTTGTATGGCTAGTTTAGATCACGTCCTAGGAGGACATTGGCCAGGTGTACTATTGCCAAGCAGTTTATCTTTTGCTTAGTTCAAAACTTTGCATTGGATCGATATTTCTCAGATAAATAAAATTCTTGGTCTTTCATGTTCTATTCTAAAGCTTATTTTCATGCTGGAATTGATAAAATGCTTTAGTTTAGAATAACAATTAGTGTATGATCCGAGGAGTTACAATCACTCACATAGTTCAATCTAACTGTAATTCAGATAAAATGTTGGCTATGCATTATCGTGTTCTATCGTGCTCTCGTAGTCGATGACTACTCTCTAGTTGTGTTGGTTGATCGCCCACGGGTTGATGATCATGCCTGTTGTACACTGGTGTTTTTCGCGCGTGGACGTGTGAAAGCCATGCAAAGGTTTGTCATGTTGCATGCGTTGAGCTTGTTGTGCCAACGACGGTTGCACCGACACATTCCACTAATTTTGTGGATATGTCTGAACATAATGGTTTTATAGTGAATACTACCATTGTTGGAGGTATTGATTATCTCTCGATTGCTATGTCTAGGGGATATTAGCAAATGTGGTTTGACAATTCGCTTGTGGATCGTACCTAAAACATGTTGCTTAACTATGAGTGACCTAGTTCTAGAGTTTGATATGAGTAATTGAGGTCAAACTTGGGTATTAGATGAGTTGGACTTTAACACAACTCTGCACCACAAAAATCTGCTTGGTAGCGCATGCTGAAGGTCATGCATTTTGCTACCATTCTCCTTGTTGAGCGCATCGGAATGCGTTTTGCCACCATAGGTTGCCTTCTTAAGCATATGACATGGGATATCTAATGCACGTCGATCCAGAATCGATTGTGAGTTGAATGGAATTGGGTGAGCATTAGTCCATGGAGAGTGCATATAGCTAAAGTATTTTCATGTCGGTTAGATATACATTTGGTAGCAATGGTGGTTTTGCAAACTTGTATATCCTAACCAAGACGTTGAAGACAACCCTTTGGAGGAAGGAAGAATGCAGTATTCATGCACTGTATTGGTATATGTCCAAGCTCACTGCATATAATAGAAAAATCTCTCCTATTGAAGTGTGTAATATTTCCCAAATATATCACCACCGTAGCATACATTCGTGGGAGAACATCTGTGATCGAGGTGAAATTCCTTAATCTTGTGCCATGATATGGGGATTGGTAGTATGCTACTGTAAGACATCTCGGCATTAGGGGGAGAGAAATGCCATTTTGAAATGCCTAGAGATTTCTTTGAGTGATTGCACTAAATGAATTGAACTTGTGAGTTTAGTTCATACTCTTGGTTGCTTTGGGCACAGAGTTCTTTCCAAACAAAATCGTATGAGAAACAACTAGATAGGTTGTTAAATAGAGTAATGCTCCCAATTGTGGTAGATGTGGATGGACCTGGGAATAATATCGTATCCACATAAGAATTATGGCATTTGATTTGTTCTCCGAGGACACCTGCTAACACGTTTTGTAGGCCTTAGTCAAAGCATAAGAGTTCTCACTAGACGTGAGCATACTCCTCTCATTCTCCTGGTAGAGAATTCACCTTTGCAAGTTGATACACCTCATAATGATGTTCGTCGTGGAGACGACATTCCTAGCAATGTGCGCATATTATGGTGATGGGAATACGGAACAACCATGGATCAATCGTTTTGGGAAATAATGAAGATTTGGTTAAATGTGTAAGTGAGAATAAATATGTCAACACTATGTTGCCTCTTGCAAATGATTCTTTCTGAGATAACCCAGATCCGGAATAAAGTCCATGGCATGAGCATGTAGCGCTCGAATCGGGTCAGTTGGAAATGCAACTGAGGCTAAACCAAATCACTAAGTAAAAGTCGCAAACATAGTTTGGATTTTTATGGGTCATTATTAATATAATGAGGTGGTGATGTGCGATGGTTCAAGTAGGTCCTAGATGAGACCTTTCCCACATGAGTTGAATGTTTCGCTAAATAAAGTATTGGTAAAATGATATGAAATTAAATATGAAGTTAAGGGGTTTGGGAAATCCATAAGGAGGTCTTGAATAGACTCCGTAGTGAAATTGCAGCATGCAAATCTCATATCAATAGGTATTCCGGTAAGAATACCATCTCCCATTGGGAGAAAATCTCATTGCGGAATTTTCTCTGAGGGGGAGACCTCATCGATGAAATTGCCTCTGAGACATAAAATAATTAGTAAGTCTAAACACACCAATAATTGTGTAATCCCTTGAAGGGATGATGACCCATTTGTGACCCGATACGATTGAAATGAGTAACCCGATGAGATGAAACAGATGATGGCGTTTGTAGGCACATGTGCATCTCATGATTATCATTGGGAGTGTGTAAACTCGTGATATATCTGCTCCACCTGATTGTTAGAGTGGTGGTGTCCTCTAATACATGTTGATTGTTGTGCGTTATCCCCCACACTACTTGAGTTTTTTAGAATAGCTAGTTGTTCTGATTGGTATAACACATTTTTTGAAAGACTTGTGGTTGATCTTGATGGATCCCCAACTATTGTTGATACCATCAGAGAAAGTTGCAATGATCAAGGCCTAGTGCTTGATGGGGTCATGCCCAAGAGGTGCGTGCCATTGCGACTTGTTTATCCCCATAATATTTTGGAAGGATGAAATAGATTGTGTTGCACAATAATATGGTATTGTGGTGCATGATAGTGTCAGTTTACTCTCTATGTTCTCTATTCTCGTTTCAGTGGTGAAATGAGATAAGTCTTTGAGACTAATGGTTTGAGGATCTGATGGATTATTGCCTACGCATACATTTGAGAGATGTTTAATGCTATGGGAATATAGTCTACGACAAAGGTTGTTGTCAAGGGGAGTATGTCTTGCGTGTTGATTGTCATTTGCGAGATATTGGAATGTCTTAGAGTATACCAGGGGTATTGGCTCGACGACGATCACTTAGACCTATTCCTAAGGTCCTATCATAGTAAGATCTGTCTTTATTGACTGACACCACAAAAACAAGTGGTGTCTTTATTGACTGACACCACAAAAACAAGTGGGTTACCTCACAGACTCCTTAGGCGAGGTGAGGTGAGTGGCAATTCAAGTCAAGTGATAATCTACAGGATTGATCACCTAGTTTCTCCCAGCTGTTAGTTCTTGGAAGCTTGTCCAGAGAATTGGGATGAGAAGACTTAAGATTTGCTAGGTTCAGAGGGAGAGCACCCCAGAACATGACCCACAATATGGACCAGTTAGTCCATAGTGTTGTACTCTTTTTCAGTTGAGTGAGCGGAGCTATTGTTCTTCACATAAGGTTTTTAACGAGGCAACAACATGCGATGCATGAGCGACAACTATGTACTTTTTCTCCTAGCCTTTTTTCCACTGGGTTTTGGTAGGAGTTTTGACGAGGCATGACTTGGTCATGGATAGGCCCAAGGGGGATTGTTTTGAAACAAATCTATAAGAGATAAGTTTCGTGTGTTTCAACCCGAACCAGAGTAGAGATAAGATTTATCTCCTCATAAGACCCCTCTATATATAGGGGCAGAGTGAGACATCTAAGAGAGGCTTGTACTCCAAATTAGATCTATAATAAAGAGAGAGCTCCACCCTATATATGTGTTCATTGTCTACTTCTGTAATGTTCTTGAGGGCAAAGGGAAGGGTGTGGGTGTTCCACATCTTCTCACGCCTCGACTGTTGTGGGAGGGACAGGGTACGGATTTGGTGATCCGCTAATAGGCGTGTTGGTTTACAACAGTGACAACTTGGATTGGATTTGGATTAGTAGGTTCAACTATATTAACAACTTGGAATGCACATGAAAAGAGCGTGACAAGTGCTGTCAGAGGCAGGGACAAAATGTAGCATCGCACAGGATACGGGCCATTAATGCCATCATCTCAAATGGATGTGCTAAGTACACGGGGCTGCTTGGTTATGTTTGGGTAGAGAAGACCATGTACGTGTGGAAATGATCACGTGAATACATACTGTTATATATACATAGGAGTAGTAGTGATGCCAGCAGCCCAAAATCTACGCCCAAGTTGAGAACTGCAAAATCTACGTCCAAAAGAAGCAAGGAAGGTTAATGTCAGGGGGCGTGACATGAAAGGCGAAGGGGGAGGTGTCACACCTAGAAATTTAACCAAATTTTTAGACTATCTTGTGTATAAATCTCTATCCAAGAATCAGCCAGGGTACACAAAACGACAAACCAATATACAGATCCAAACATAAATAAAGCGCAACTACTTACAACAGAGGCATTAGTCCTCACATCGAAAAGAAAGCGGTAGCGGAAAAGACAATCCTAGCGGGGCTTCAGCTCCACTCCACAGGCAAAACTCAACTGGTGTATGAGCCTTGGCCTTCTAGCTTCATCTTTGACTCAGAAGCACTACACTTCTAAAAAAAAGGAAAATAGCAAGACTATAGTTGGCCAAACGGGTCGCCCGACACGGCATTGTCACGGGCACAGCCGACCACGGCACGCCTAGGCACGACCCGGCCAGGCACGATCGCTGAGCCATGCCGTGCCGGGTAGTGCTACCGTGCCGATGAATAGGCCCAGGCACGGCACTAACTTGGCTTAGCCATGCCGTGTCATGCCCAGTGGCACGACAGCACGCCAGTGCCAGTGCCGACACTGGCACTAAACTTCAAAAAATGCACAACTTCAATATACTTCACAATACTTCAGTATAGTTCAAAACTTCACAACAATTCTTCACATATAAATATTCTTCAAAACTTCACATATATTTCAGAACTATTACAATTCTTCACAAACTTATAAATACTTCAAAGTTACAATACTTCTAACTTCACACAACTTCACAAAGTTCACAGATTAGAACAAATGTCATCACTTCACAACTTCACAAATCATTCACAAAATATCAGATCAGATCATCTCAAACTTCACAGATCATCACAAAAATATCAAATCATCACAAACTTCAGAAATCAGATCAGTGAAATGGAGCTTGTGCAATGGTTGCTTCATTAAAAACTTGTCTAGGTAAAACTCATCCTTGTGTGAAACCCTAGACAGGAAAAGAGTACAACCAAGATCCTTTTAATTTAAAGTCATTGTCTGTCCAGATAGTTCAAATGTCCACAACTTATACAGTCCATAACAGAGTAGATGAATAAGAGAGATTGGGTAGTTAAGACACTAATCAAGATATATGTCTTCAAAAGATTGTTCAAGTTCCTTGTCCTCCACCATTTGTTGTAGCCTTGCTTCAGCTGCCTCCCAATCCTTGATGCATGTAAGCATCTCCACCATTTCAGGTTTTAGCCTCCTCCTTCTCTCCTCAATGATCATGTCAGTCATTTTAAAAGTAGATTCTAAAGAAATGGTGGACACATGCACAGTTAAAATATCTTTAGCCATGATTGAAAGTACTGGATATGTGAGCTTGTGTTGATGCCACTAGCTAAGGATGTTGAAATCATCAGCTAACTGGTTGAAAGTGTCACAATCTAAGTAGGATACAAGTTCAGAAGCATTAGAGGCTAGAGAACTTGCAGCCTGCATCAGGGCAGTGGCAGATGTATTAAGAGTAGCAGCTAAAGGATAAAGACCCAAAGAAGACCCAACACAATCATCATCATCATCATCATCATCATCATAAATTTCATCCCATGCATACCTTTTTCTACCAGACAGATTAGGAGGGATAGGCCTCCTCAACCTAATAGAGTCATACTTATCCTTATACTTGTATACATTTGTAAGTCTAGCTCTGGTGCTAATCAAGTATGCACTATAATCTGTACTGGTGAGGGAACGCAACCTCCTAAGCACCCTAGTAAAACCTTTCATTTTAGCTCCAGGGTCCAAGATGAATGCAAATGAATATAACAAAGGAATGTCCCTTCAGTATTTATTATACTTATCTATCATAGGTTGAACCACACACCTAATGTGAGTGTCATTAGCATAGGTCTTTAGGTGTATAGGAATCTTAACTAGATAATGAATCATAAGTGGAGAGGTAGGATAGTACACACCAGACAATGCAACAGTTGCATCATAAAACAGTTCAAGAAAAGATAATACGTTTTTAGCCATAGCCCAATGTTCATCAGTTAAAAGCAATTGAGAACCTTCAATCCTAGGATACTGAGCATGGATGAAAGTACTAAATGGTTGCTTATGAGGAAACAAATGTTTAAGCATGAGAGAAGTAGAATTCCACCTAGCATCCATGTCAAGCTGAAATTTTCTAGGCCTAGCATCAGTGGCAATACAATAACTTGTATATGCGGCAATCCTCTGATTGGATGAATTAAGAAATGAGATAGCAGTTCTAAATATTTCAATCAATGGCTTAAGATAAGTAAGAGCTTCCTTAACAATAAGATGATAATACGACATGCACATCTTTGATGCAAGAACAGTGAGTTAGCACTAGAGGATGCATCATAATCATCAACAGTGGCATCAGTACCAAAATATGTGCATAGTAAAGGTCTAAGTCTTTACATGGCAAAAGCATTAAAAGATGCATTGTCTAAAGTATAGCAAAAACTTTATCAGACAGGCCATAATTAGTAATAACAGATGCAACATGGTCAGCAATATTTTTGTCCACTGTGGGACACATCAATAAGCCTAAGACCAAGCACCCTCTTCTCTAACTGCCAATCAGAGTTAACATAATGCACAACAACACTAAGATAGTCATCTTTTGCATTACCAGACCAAATGTCAAAGGTGACACAAACACAATTAACACCACCAGTGCTAAAAGATTCAACAAGCTTAGCCTTAGCATCAGTGAAATACTTCTGAATATCTCTAGTGGTGGTTTGTTTAGAGACAGATAAATTTAGGGTTATGAGCAGTCTTAATATAGTTCTCAAATGCATCAGTTTCACCCAAACAGATAGGAACATCAAGTCTAGCAAGCCATTGAACAAGTTCTCTACAAGCAACAGCAGGACAATACTCCCAGTTGCGCATACTACCATCAGGATTAAAAGAGATTTGAGACTGAGACATGCAGTTTTTTTCACGCCGCTTGGGGCATTTATCTCTATGCTGGGTCATATGCCCAATGTCACCACTAGAGAGAGCAGAATATTGCTTAGAGCAATGGATGCACTTAGCTGCGTACCTCACATTCTTACCATTTACCGATTTGAAGAGCTTCTCAAAATCGTGCCACACTGCCGAGGTAGAGGGACGAGAGCGCTTAGCGCTGTTCTCGTCCTCCTCATCGTTTGCAGACCCGCCTTATTGACCATCACCGACATCAATGGGAGCTTGAGCGCTATGGCCGAATAGCTCCTCGGCGTCCTCGTGCATGTCCTCCTCATCATCATCTCCGGCCAACCTGCACATCCGCCTCTCATCATTGGCGGTGACCTCAACTATGTCATCGTCGAAGATGGACATCGTCACACGACGACAACTGGGTTCCTCAACAGCTACGCCAAAAACACCAAAAAGAACCGAAGGAATGTTAGACAAGAAAGAGAGAGAGAAGATATGGTTAGGGTTAGGGTTAGGGTTATCAGTTACCTTCGCAGCCGGAGCACCGCAGTCGCCGATGACATGAACGACACCGACACTCGGATCCATACCTCTGGTTCCTCAACGGATTTGACTCCGGAGCACCAGAGTAACCAACGGTCGGTGGTGAGGTTGACGAAGACAAAGAGGAGGACGACAAGGAAAGGAGTAGCCTGCATTGATGATGCGAGATCAAGAAGACGGGGGTACTGTGACATGCTGTGTGCTAGTGCTGGCCACCGGTGGCTCAAGAGGCCAACAGATCTAGAGAAGAAAGGAGGAAGTCGAGACAGTGGGAGAGCCGAGCGGTGCTCAACAGCCACCAGAGGAGAGCAAGCCAAGATAGAGAGAGGAGAGCGGTGCTCAACCAGCCACCGGAGGCCCTCCGGCCGGCCGGCGACGACGTATGGCAAGAGGAACGACAGAGAGAAGCTAGGGTTTTCGGGAAGAGAGAGGAGCGAGAGAGACCAATCCAGATCAGGATTCGGCAGCCGAGGGGGCAAAATGAGAGCTAGGGTTTTGGGTGTGCAGCGGAGCGGAGCGGTGTGGCACGGCCTTATATAGCCCCCAATCCGAACAGTGATCCAACGGCTAAGAAAAACCCTAGGTGATCCAACGATGGACATTAACCCTAGCCGTGTCGAGGCCGTGCCGCCCGTTGGAACGAGTCATGCCCGTGCCGGCACTATGGGCCGGTTGCAAGGCCCAGGCAGGGGCACGCCAACGGGCGGGGCCAAGCACGGGCATGGGCTAGGCCATGCCGGGCCGGGCTAGGGTCATGCTATTTCCGGACCAGGCCCATGCCAGCCCAATGGGCCAATCATATTTGGCCAACTATAAGCAAGACCGAGTACAACCACCGTACTCAACAAGCCACACCAATGATGCAGGCATGCAAGGGGAGAGAAAGAGGAGCTTGTGGCTATTTGCATAAAAGCAGCTGTCAACATTTATGGTTTAAAACAGGAAAATTGTTGATTAGTTAAGTTCAAGGTTAATTCTCTACTGAACAACGCTACAACACGTTGAACAGACCCAACCATCCCATCTAAACTAAACCAGTTTATTGAGTCAATTCAATTAGTAGTGTGGGATTAATCACGGTGAAGCTGGTCGATCGCCCATAACCGCGGGCACGACTATTCAAATAGTTCTACTCTGATAAGAGGTGTACAACTGTACCCACAAGACACAACCCACCATATGTCACCATGTTTGGCCGGACACGTCACCATACGAGTGATTGTGATAAGACCCTTTGTATAACTCTCCGTAACCAAGCGACACCACACTTCAGGTTTCGCCCCTACATCTAAATCCAGGGTAGGCAGCCCCCCTTATGCCTAGGTGAATCCGGAAGCCACATAGGCCTTGCTCGGCCCATCCAAACTCCATCACACCCACCATTGCCTAGGTGCGTCGAAAAGGAAAGAGTTATACTATAAGTTCATTAGTTATCCATTCTTGCTTGTGGTAAGTACGGTAAGTCTTCTAGGGTTTCCCGCAAACTGGTTCTTAATTGCCATGGGTGCGACAAGCAAAACCATGCACCCACAGCTCACCATTAAGTCATATTTTAGTGGGATAATTATGACCAATAAGCATGGCCAAGTGTCTCGAGCTTGCAGCTCGTCAGATACTAAAATAATTAATGTGATAATCACATCAAGTGAGCTAGTGATAATTAAGCTTGGCTAAGCATGTACAGTTCTAGCAAGGTCACATGAGTGATGCAAGCCAGTCAAATTATTACCCAGGTTGGACAATGAATGAATATCAAGTAAACATGGCACAAGCAAGCACATAGGTAGTCCCAATTTCCATGTAATTAGCAAAACATGCACTTTATTTGCAAATGGTAAAATATTTTATAAAGTATGCTCAATATGCTTCAAGAAGGAATGTGTGACTTGCCTTGCTTCTTCAAACTATCTTCTGAACTCTTCTCCTCACGAGCGCGAACTTCCAAAATGGCGAAGTCTACATGCTGGCCAGCAAAACGAGAAAAACCCTAATAAAAACCAAATAAACAATACATAAAAAGTAAACAAATATGTACAGCTAAATTTTAGATGAAATTTGCAAGTTGAATGGACTAATTTGGAGTTCATATGAAATAGATATGAATTTTACAAGTTTTGGCCATTTAAATGGGTTTCTAAAAATTAAATCGATTTATTGTGCAATTATTAATTATTTTTTCAAAGAAAAAGAGGATTTATTGCGTCTGCGATGGGAGCGGTGTCGATAGGCGAGCCCCATGCGTCAGCGGGTCCGCGAGGCCGATCCACGGTGGACCGAGTCCACGCGTGGCCAAACCACGCGCCCACCATGGGGGACAGGTGTGTCAACGTGGCATCGACGCGAAAACGTCGTTGGCGGCCACGGCATACGCCATGTGGATGGCCCTGATCATCCCGAGGAGGATCGGGCAGCCACGGGGATCAACGGCTCGGATCGGCCCGGGATGTTAGCAAGGTAAACTACAGTTTATTGGAAGGAGAGTTACATTGATTAATTCTAGTATGAGTGGTACCCGTGATAAAATGGACTTTTATAGAAGGATATATCTATGGCAGCAGGATCAGGGTATCAGAAAATACCTAGTGCAATGACCAATAGTATGCTCTCCTAGGGATCAAGGTGGTCTGAGGATACTGGATTTGGAAACAATGAATAATGCCCTTCTAGGGAAATGGCTTTGGAACCTGGAAAATACAGAGGGGATGTGGCAACAACTGCTTAGAGATAAATACTTGGCAAAGAAAATTTTAGTAACAAAGAAGATGAAAAATGGTGAGTCTCATTTCTGGCAGGGCCTAATGGAGATCAAGGGATCTTTCATGCAATTTATTAAAAAAATAGGGAATGAGAAAAACACCCTATTTTGGAAAGATAACTGGATTGGGGGAAGGCCAATAGCTGAACAAATTACCTTATCTTGGACAAGAGAAAAATGTTTGAAAGCAGTTACCTTCAGAAGAAACTTAACAGGAGATAGATTGTTGGATTGGAACAATATATAACAAAGTTGTGACAAATTTCAGTTGACTGAACAAAATGACAAGATGGAGTAGCCTTTAACCAAAAATGGAGAGTTCAATGTTAAATCTTTTAACAAAGCTCTGAAAATACAATACAGGAGATGATACCAAAAACACCAGGGAGACAGAAAAAGATATAGAAGATTAAAGTTCCATTAAAAATAAGAATCTTTATTTGCTGCTAATGAGAAACAATATTTTTATTTTGACAAAAGACAAGTTATTCAAGAGGGGTTGGAAAAAAGAAACTGAATTTTGTCAATTCTGTGACAGAACAGCAATACAACACCTATTTTTTGAATGTCCAATGACAAGATTAATGATCTGTGCTTTTAATTTAAAACAGAACAAAAATCACCAACACATCTTTGAAGGTTGGGTGCTGGATAAAACAACAAGCCAGTTGATTTTAGTGAGGTAGCAGCAGTGCTTTGGTCAATCTAGAAGAGTAGAAACAATGCTTGTTTTAATCAAGTCTTCCCTAATGACCCTACAGAAATCATTTTCTGTGCATGTAATTGGATATTGTCTTGGGCTGTTTTACATATTTGGAAGAGAGTTCAGCTCCTAAAACAAGTCACAAATGAAGTATTCAAGTCACATTATGGGTGGAGATCGAGTTCAAGCAGGCTGAAGGCGTGAAGAGTGAAGAAGAAGGAAAAAGAAGACTCTACACTTTGTTTCTCTTGCATTTTGACGCCTGATGGAGGCGCTGGAGGAGTTAGGAGGTGTTTGACAGGACTCTAAATTCTGATTGCTAGTGGAGTGGAGCTGAAGTCCTGACAAACATTTTAGCTCCAAACAAATCTAGATGAAACACTCCAGTCAAATGAACTAGCAAAGTGGAACTACTTTCCACTAGCTCTAGAGTCCAGCTCCAGCTGAAGCTAAAGCTTGGAATTTGAGCCCTACCAAACACCCTTTTAATTTCAGATAGATTTTCCATCACTGTAACCGTCTTAAAGTTTTCGATAAACTTGAAACCGTCTTAGATTCTTTTTTTAGCTGTGGCCTGGACCTAGGTCCTTGGTTGCTTTTGTAGCTCTATTGCATTTCTCTTAATGGAAATGGAGGGCGTCGTCTCTTTGATAAAAAAATTATCAAAACGTAGGAGCAGTAGTTTTCTAACTGTTTGGCTGGTCTCTAAAGAAAACGATGTTGTGCTAGTAGTAGTTTGATCCGTTCATGGAATTAATATATGCTTAGGGCATCCACAATGTGCATCATAAGGTCATCTTAAACAATAAATTATTATTTCTTTTCTCACTTTATGCATTGGAATTGAAAATAAGGGCTGCATAGTGCTATGGCTCACCTTAAGCTTAAGACTATGCCATAAGGAATAAAAAAATTTATCCCATGCCTTTGTTGCATGACTATTGGTTCATTTTATTTGGTAGGACCCATCTTAAGATGAAGAAGAGCAATGTACATTGTGACATGAGCTATAAGCAAAATGACATATACATGTGGGACCTACCTTATTGCTACATGGGCAATAAGCATTGTGGATGCCCTTAGGCTATTTGACTTTACAGCCGCCCCCTGCTTCAACCCATCGGGCCCCGTGCGCGTGCGCCTCCATTCGTCAACCGTAAACGCTGCAATCCTTGCACCCAATTGCCCGCTCTCTTACATACTCCACGCCGTTAGAGATAGCAATGGGTAAATACTAATCGAGTATGGACTCTTCACACCATACCTACGACAACAATATGAGACTCATAGATATACCCATACCCAGCTATGGCTGGAGAAATTCCCCATACCCATACCCAGTTGGGTAAATCATATTCATCGGGTCATCCATATCCACCAAAATTCTTTCACAGACACATAAACAATCAACGATTCAACAACCAACACTCACAAAACACAAAAAAAATTAGACAAATAATATCATAATGATTTCTACTTCCAAAACACAAAAAATTAGACAAATAATATCATAATGATTTCTACTGCAACCATCACTCCACCAGTCACATAGTACAATAATAGTTTATGATTCATACACATAACATATTAGCTAATAGATAATACTTCCCTAGTAGTAGTAGGCACTAGCAGTAATAGGGGTCAGGGCCTCGGGACACCGAGGGCGAGGGTCGACGGCCGAGGGGCTTGCGGCGCGGCGCGGCCGAGGCGCGGGCCGCGAGCGACAGGGATTCTGGCGGTCCGCCGCCAGCCAGTGACTCAGGGGCAGGGCGAGTGGGCGACAGGAAAGGGTGGCCGGCGGCTGGTCGGTTAGGGTGAGAGGGTTAAGTACCTAGGGTTTTTACTAATGGGCTGATAGTGGGCTGATACCGGGTTTTTTACCCATGGGTTAACGGGTATGGGGACTGCTAAAATATATCCATACCCACGTATCCAATGGGTAAAGGATTTTCCCCGTTTAAGTACCCATGAGTAATTATTTCCCCCCACATTGGTACCCTAATAGGGTAAATACCCATCGGGTTTTGGGTCGCGGATACCTGTTGCCATCTTTACACGCTGCTGCTTGGTCCGCCCGTCTCACGATCAATGCCGCGATGCGACATTGCGACGCGACGGTGACGTGCCCGCTGCCGAATCCGGCAAGCTCCTTCCATCGTTTTCACGTGCTGAGACCGACACCGCTCACTGCCATGGTGCGGGTGATGCATCCTCCCGTCATCGATGACGGTGTGGTGTACATGTGTGGTTACTACGTACGACGTTCGTGGCCACTGACTGGCACACTCTCTCTGGTATTGGGGGAGCGAGCAGACGACGGGCGACGCTACCGCCACGGGCCCCTTTAAGGGGGCTTTGGGCTAAACTTAAAGATACGTCACATAGGATGTTTGAACATTAATTTTAAAAAATAAATATAAATTAATTATAAAAATAATTATAGAATTTATGGCTAATTCATGAGACGAATCTATTAAACCTAATTAAATTTATGATTAACAAATATTTATGTAGCATCGTCAAATCATGCTATAATTAAACTCATTAGATTTGTCTCGCAAATTAATCACCGATTAAGTTTTATAAATATTTTATATTTAATACTTTAAAATAACGTGACAGTCCGACGAACCAAACCGATCCTCAATCCCCTCAAACCGTCGTGTCGTGGTACGTTTGTGCTAGCACGAGTGCACGGTACAGGTACAGTGCAGGACCATGGTGCACAGAGAGGATATTAACGCGTGCTAATCCTTTGCAATTTTATTGGATTTCATCAATTTATTATATTATAATAAATTATTAGTCAAACACAAAAACTTGCATCTTGGAGAGTGAGCTGACGTCAAAAACCATATTTCATGCGGCTTTATCTCAGAGAACAGTAAGAACACCCTGAAACTCCTGCCTCTCAAGAAGCTCTTTGGCAATCCTGTGGCCTCTTCCCACCAACCAATCAACCATCGGGAGACCCTTAATTCTTACCATCGGATCCATGATCATACAGTCAAGTCTACTAGCACAACGAAGAATGTAGTGTGCTAGCTCGACCAGCCCCTGCCAATGACAGGCTCCAGACATGACACCCTCTTGAGCTTATCATGCCGGTACGATAGAATATCCACTTTGATCGCCTGTCTGATGACGAAATCAGAGATGTGAAACTGCACGCAAATATTCAGCGCACTTGTGAGTTCCATCGCATAATGTTTCCGTCAGTAATTCATACAATGTTTGGAATGCATGAATTTATGAAAGAAAAAAATAATTGGGAGGGAAAAAAAGCAAATACAAAAGTCAAAACCAGTGTTTAGAATCAGATCGGTGGTGTTTTATGAGCAGCAGCAACAACAATATATATCACCACTAACATTAATTATAAAATAATAATAATAATAATGTACTAATATGTTGTCTTCAGAACAGATGCTATCCTAACGAATCTACCCTCATAAATCTAATATTACACCATTTTCAAATGTATGATGCTATTAATTTTTCATATACTGTTTGGCCATTCGTCTTATTCACAAATTTCATATAAATATGTAAAAATATAAGTTAAGATTATATTTTATTTGACATAAAACAAGTCACAACAAAATAAATAATATTTTTTAATAAAATAAATAGTCAAAATTTATGAAAAATCCAACGGCATCATATATTTTAAAACGGAGGTAGTGACTTTTATATACATATTGTTTTAATATATTTTAAATTTTGTCTCTTATAATCATAGATTTCAAGATGAGAAACTGGGAGACATCAAATCACTCTAACCCCTACGGTTTTCCATTTCAAACTATAGGAGCGCACCTGCAGCTTAAGAATAGGATAGTCACAATTGCCAAGAACTTTTATAAAAGGTACCAACACATTTTGAAATTTAAAAATGTAAATTTCATAAAACCCCACCTATGGTCCAAGTTGCACAAAACCACATGTATTTTGACACGTTGCACATAACGTATTATAGTCCTAAAGTTTCACAAACACGTTGTTAACCAAATTGACATACTGCTATATCAAAATTTAAAAAAGATTTACTTATATGGATCTAACATTTATACGATGAATAAAAACTTATAGATTTAAGATGTAATTGTAGAACTAATCAATATTGAAATGATCAATAGCGTGGTTTTGTGAAACTTTATGGCCAGAATACCTGGGCCACATGCCAAAACCCCTAGGGTTTTATGCAACTTAGATCATAATACGTAGGGTTAGGTGAAATTTACTCAAATTTAAAACAATCCAATAGTATATATAGGCTCCGTGACATAAATGGGATGATACCATTGAATATGCATATGAAATTACTTCCATATTATCATGACTTTGTAATTACAATACAACAGTACATTGCAAAATAAAGTAACACTCAAAGGTCAAATTGTAATTGTGGCTTCAAAATATTAAAAGAAGGAATGATTCTAGAACATTATGCTAATAAAGAATTCAACAGGCTTTGAAATATAAACAAAATTGTATTGTATCACCAAATAATAAGGTAGTAAAGCATGGTAGTCTCTAATTTCCAATAGATAGAAACTTTGTTACCCTTTCGTATTTTTCAACTATAAGATCAAAATCAACCAACTCGTATGGTATTCCAATTTTAAGCAATGTAGTTATAGCTTTAGATGAATGAAAATAACAAACATACAGGAAATTGAAAAATAAAAAGATTGGTTTTAGATGAATGAAAGAAAAGTAGGTAATTGAAAATAACAAGGATGATGCTGTGCCACCACAAAAATGTCTAGAGATAATGCATGCTTAATAAATTGTGAACAGATTATGAAGTTGTTAAAGCCACTCACGTGCAGTTCCAGTTCCTCTAGAACTGGAGCCAGCTCCAAGAGGTAGGCCAAACGAAGAATCCTACCGACCTGGCGTCCCCATAAAGAGGCAAATACAAGTTCAGATGCCTCAAATTGATGAACCTGACTGAGGTTTTGGCAAACCTTTGCAACTGAAACACAACCATGATAGTCAAAGTATGGATGAGATGACAAACAGATGTCTAACTGATCAATGAACTTAATTGCTTTCAGAAAGAGATAAAACCTCATCATAGATGTAGATTGTAGAGTGTTGAGGTAATGGAGAGTTTCTGCACATGAGGAAGAGCGACAGGAAGCTCGGTGCAGATGTAGTCCAGATTATCACCATACAGCACGCTCTTATGCAGCAGTTTAATGTTTGCCTCCATCACCTTCAGAGATTCACTTAGTGCCAACAGAATTGGCCGATTGGTCAAGTCAACCGATGTGAGGTTTGGAGCTTCCAGATCAACCTTTTCCAGGTAGCAGTAGTGCAAAGAAAGATAATGCAGCCGGCGCAGCGGCTTGCACTAGGTTAGTTCGGTGAAGGAAGAGCAGCTGATGCTGAGCCACTCAAAAGCAGTGCACTCCGGCAGCATGAGACATTGGAAGTCACTCAAAAACAAAACTTTGTGCAGGGTGAGCTTCTTGAGGTTCGCAAAGCCAGCAAAACCAGTGATTGATGTGTTCAGGCAGACGTAGCCCAGATGAAGAGATCTGACATGAGAAGGGGAGCTGTCCGGGCCACTGAAAACATGCAGGGGGAAGATGTACTTGTCATCAGCAAACCCCTGAAAATGTTCTTCGCTCCAGGAGTGAAATCAAAAGCGATTTGCCTTGCTCTCGACGCGGCGCAGAAGCGAACCCATCTGTCGACATCGACATCGACATGGACATGGCAGGTGTGCTTCCTCCGCAGCCCGAACTTGACAACAAACTTACTCAGGGTAGGAGGTGAACATAGATGCCACAGAAGACTGTTCACTCTCCTGGCAAACTTGGTCCTTGTACGTTTCATGCTTGTATTCCTGGGCTGGCACATGGTGCCCCTTTTGAAGACCAATTTCCGACAGTAGCATCTCCACAGCTGCTGCCACTTGCGAGAAAGAAAGGCCATCCGCGAGGACTCCCTGAATGTTAACCGGGAAAGTATGCTGCGTAGGACGTCTTGCACATTAGCACGTAGGTTGCATGAATAAGGATTGATTACTGAGTAAACTGATTCATTCATCAATTAGTGCTAAGTGATGAGTTCTGTGGAATCATTGGGCAAATGTGTAATTATGAAAGGCACATTGAACTGGTTGCTTACATCTGGCAGATGGTGAAGTTGCGGTGGTTCTGAACTGGCCAGGGGAACAGATTTATCTGATAATACACACGCAAGATTATGAGAATGACAGAAACAGGCCGATCCACATCTTACACATTCATATTCATAAAGCAGATTATAAGAAAAAGCAAATAGCTAATGCCTTGTTTGGATTCATGAACTCATGGTGATCGTCTGTAATCCTCAATAAAACATGGGCGAAAAGTCCCTAGCATAGCATAAAATAAAACATTTTTCGACGACCATAAAATAAAAAATGACTGAAGAAGTAGAATTGAATCAGAAGACAGAGAAGGCAGAACGGCGGCGAGCAGGACACCTCAAGGTGGTAGAGATCTGGTGCCACCAGCGAGCTGATGGGCGCAAGGCCGGCGAGCCGGCGACGGCGAAGAGGAGGACGACGAAGACGGCGTCGTGGACAGCACCGGCTCACGCTCGCCTTGGCTTGAGTGCTTGACCAGACGGCGGACGCCGGGAGCCCTCGCGCCTCTCGAAGTTTCGGTCGCAAAGAGCTGCGAAACTCGCGATCCGTTTCTTCTTCTCCGATAGTGGCGACGCCTAAGCAATTTTTGGCATTTATAATTTTAATTTTTTAAAAATTTGCAAAACTAATTTTCGAATTTCAAAATTTACCGAACTTGTCTCTTCTCGTCCTCTGGGAGGACGTGATTGATAAAACGCCCTCCCGAGGGCGTTTTATCCGACGTGGCGACGGCCGTTGGATGCCGTCTGCCGCGCACGAAATTTTGCAGGCGGCCTTCCCGCCCTTGGTAAGGGCGGTTTTTCACTGTACACGGGGTCGCCAGCAAAAGGGCGGCCGCCGACAATTTGCAGGGCGGCCCCCTTCCCGCACTTACTAAGGGCGTTTTTTCCCTGTGCATATAGGGGGCCGCCTGCAAAAAGGGCGGCCGCCCTAGTATTTTTGCAGGCGGCCCCCTTCCCGCCCTCTGGAAGGGCGTTTTTTGCCCTAGGCAGTATATAAGCCGAGAGTCAAAGGTTTTGTCCTCATTTACACCTTTCCAAATCCAGAAAAAGAACAAAGAGAGGTGAGAAAGAGGAAGGAGCGCGGCGAAGCCCTGCTGGATTGCGTACTTCATCCGAGGTAAATGCAATATCCCGTCGTTATTTTGTTTGTTAGTTAGTATGTAAATGCAATATTAAAAAAATATAATTTTTTAATATTTGAATAGCTATTGAATATTTTGTTATAGATTTGTGAAAACAGATGATTTAATTTAGATCAATTTAGATAATTTAATCGACAGTAACATAGGTAGAATAGATAGATCAACAAGGATAATTTAATGGACATTAATATAGGTAGAATAGATAGATCAACTTAGGTAGAATGTGTTTGGATCTAAGTGTAAATTATGTGAGTAGATGGTAAGCACTATAGATAATCGTACGTATAATTTCGTTGATAATCAAAATATATGTAGATATAAAGTACGATTTAATTTAATTTAGTTTACAAAATTTGGCAAATTGAAATGAACGAGGTACGATTGGCGGTAGATGAAACGAACAAATCGATTCGGGATATTTTAAGATGTAAACCAGAGAACATATTGTTAAAGAAATTAACTTAGGCACAGAATCATCTAGGCAACATATTCGTAGTATGGAATAAACTCAGTTTCAATTTGTTTGTCAGACACTATGGCAAGTAAGATCATATTTCAGATAGTTCACGGTGAAGGCAACGTTAGATACGGTCCAGAAGGTGTAGATTTGTCAGAATTTAGGATGAAATCAAAGGGCATCGATAGGCCAGCCGAGAAAACATTTGAGTCAGTGTATAGTTGGTTGCTACGTGGATTTAAAGTGGATACAAGAGTGAACACAATGTCTCTATCCGTTGTAGTAAGTCGTACAACAGAAGAATATTATTGGAAACTTATGCCTATAGATAACACTAAGTCGTGGAGACGTTATGTGGACATGGCACTTGAAAGGTCCTGGCCCCTTGTTATTTTTGTGGCACTGCACGAAATCGATAGCAGTAATAAAATGCAAACAGAGTATGGCGAAGGTCCGAGCAATGAAGCAAGCTTGGAGGAGGCGATTGGTGTGACGGACGAGGGGAGAGAATCGAAGCAATTGTTGACGAAATGGAGAGGAGGATTCGAAAATGAGCGGGCGGAGGGCGATGAATCATCGGACGAGGAAGAAGATGTCATGCCCGTCGATTGGGAAAAAGCTGATTTCTCTCAGCTTGTTATCTCGGAAGGGCAACATGTTTCATTTGAATACAAGGATAACGAGGCCATCCAGGATGCTAGGTATTGTAACATCCTGAAAATCGAAGAAACTGAAATCACAACGTAAAAATCAAAACTTGCAAAAACCTTCGTCGGTTACTTTTTTCCTCGGGTTTGTTGCTTCTTATTTGCCAGCTCAGTTACATAAATTTAGTTGTGATCAATTCTTCTCGGTGTCCGTGAAAGATTTGGAGTTTGTCGGAGAGAAAAATTCGAAATTCAGAATTAGGAATTTTAAAAGAAAACCGAAGATGAAATGCGGATTTATGAAAATACGAATTTGGAGAAATAGAATATTAATTGTGGATGGTGGAAGATAAATTAGGATATAAAATAAACAATAAAATATTTGGGGGGCTTACTCGAAATCTAGGGAATTTTTGAAAAATAAAATAGGTGAATTATGAAAATTAGGAAAAAGGAATTTAAATAAATATGAAAAATAATTGTGGAAAAATAAAAGTGGAGAAAAAGTTAAAAAAATAGTATTAAAAATTATTTTTGGAATATTAGGATTTATTTTGGAATTTTTAGAAGGGAGGAAAATAGAAATAGGAAATTAGAATTTGAAAATCGGGAAAAATACAAAACTGCACTGTTCATCGCGCATGAGGTGCTCGACGCCGTACTCGGCCTCGGAGCGCGCCCGCCGCCGTCGCCCGGCGTACGCGCCCGCAGCGCCACGCGCCCGCGCGACCCGCGCGCGCCCGCGCCCGCGTCCGCGCCGCTCGTCGCGCCACGCGCCGCCGCCGCGCCGGACCCCCCCGCGATTCACGTCCTCGCCGCCACGCGCCTCGCCGCCGTCCGCCCTGCCCGTCTTGCGCCATCGTCGCCATCCGTCGCCGCGCGCGCCGGACCCCCCCGCGATTCGCGCCTCGCGCGCGCCCGCGCCCGCCCGGACCCCGCCCGCACCCGTGCGCTCGCCCACGCGTTCGATGCCGAACGCCGCCCGTTCGCGCGCGCGCCCCTCCCGCCACGTCGCAAACGCCCGCACCCGGCCTGGCCTCCCACGCCGCCGCATGGCAACCGCCAAACCGCGCCGCGCCGGCCCCTTCCCTCCCGTTTCCTTCCCCGGCCGCGCCTATAAATAGGCCGAAGCCCCTCCATCTCTCCCGCACCGTCGCCGTCTCTCTCTTCTCTCTCCCGAGCGCCACCGTCACCGCGAAGACCGCGAGCCGCCGCCGACGCCCGTGCTCCCGCCGCCCTAGCCGCCCGAGCCTTGCCGTACCTCCCGAGAGCCGCCGTCACGTAAGCCCCGCCGTCGCCCCTTTTCCCCATGCGCTTGTGCGGCGGCGCCTCCTGCTTTTGCCGAGCCTCGGTCGAACACGTTGCGGGCAATGAACAAGTGGCGCAGAGAAAATAAAGAAAAAGAAAAAGAAAAAGAAAAAGAGAAAAAGAAAATTAGGGAAAAATTTGGAAAAATTTTAGAAAATTTGGAAATATATTTTGGGAAGACTTGAGTAAAATTTTGAGCAAAAATAAATTATTTTCTTGCATGATTTCTCGGTGAAAAATTTAAAAAAATCAAAATGCAACTTTTCCGAAATACCGTTTCGCGCCGTTTTCAAATCCGGGTTTCGTTTAATGCATTCTCGCCATTTAAATGTGCTGCTCTTTTGTACTCAAATCTTCAAAACCTCGAGCACCAATCCCTCCGCGGATATTTTCAAATCTATTTTCTCGAGCGAATCGCGATCGTCGCTTTGCGAAAACCCTAAGTCATCGACCCGATGTCAAAACTTGGAGTTTTCCCTGTCAATCCTCGTACAAACTCAAGTAGAAATTTAGGCTAAGCGCTTGGAGTCATTTTCGTGGCTTTTACGGATCTTTTCGACCTTTTGGTGTTATATTGGATTCTAATCGGATTCGATTGATCTTTCGCACGTACGGGTAGCACCTGAAGAGACCGGCATCGACCCCGTTGAAGACACCACACCACAAGCGTGCGAGCAAGGCAAGTCATCACACTCTTTGAACATATTGATCCCACTTGTGAAATGATGTTACTTTAAACTCTAAACATGCATGTTATACAGAGTTACCTATACTTGTTGTGCCATACCTTGCTATTGATTACCTTTAGAATTACTCCTTGTAACTTTCGAAGTGATACAAACAACCGGGGAATAACTTCGGTAAACTGCTTAGCCCTGCTAAACTTAGATTCATGCATACTCATGACTTTATGAAAAGCTTTGGGCAACTACCTTAGGGAAGATAGTAGAGATGCGGCATGTGGAGACATGAGCGTCACATGGCCATGAGAATGATGAACTAAGTTTGATGAACATTGAAAGTACTACACAAATGTTTTAGACTGGGGCGGCCGGATGATTTGGGTGGATTCCGGAAAAGGCAAGTGCCGACCACGGTCAATTAAGGACCGAGCCATGAGATAGCGGAAACGAGCCGTACAACCGTACTTCTCGAATGGGTATAGACCTAGCCGATTAGATAGCCGAGCGGAGGCGGTATCCTTGCATAGATGGTTCTTTATGATGTGGTTTGTGTGATGAAGATGAGGCTGCGGCCTATGTTGTGGATGGTGAAATTAAATCGATATTAATTGAACTTAAAGACTGAGGAAGTCTTCCCTTACCCCGGGTGCGCCAGAACTCCTCTCACTGCTAGAAAATGACGGCTAGAGTGCATGAGGGCTTAAGTTCATGGAGCGGGTACTGCCAAAGTGAGGTTATCGAAAGGCTTTGCCGTGACCGTCTCATGTGTTGGGACGTAGGCTCATTTGTTGGGTTGTCACGGAGTACGGGTAAAGTGTACATCCACTGCAGTATGAATGAATCAATCTATTTCAATAGCCGTGCTCGCGGATATTGAGCATCGTGACAAGACTTTCGCTTGGCTGGACTTTAAACTTAAAAATGTTGGGATGGGTTTGCATGATGATTTTATTCGCTGGTGGATCAACTTCTCGAGATGCGAGAAGGGGTGGACTCCCTAGAAAACCATAACGAATCGGAGGCGGGAAGCCATCCTTGGAATCACGATGGATGGTAGAAAGAACCATCACCGAATTAATGAACTATGGAACTAAAACTTGACTTGGCTAGTTGTTAGGCTTGTGAAAAGATTTATGAAAATTGGCTTTATGCAAAAAGAGCTCCAGCCACTCCTTGAATAACCCTATCATATGCATCACTTCCGTGTTGGCTTGCTGAGTACGGTTGGTACTCACCCTTGCTATACGCACAAACCTTCAGATGTTGGGAATGAAGAGACGGAGGATCCTTACCCCTATTACCAGGAAGGCGAAGAAGCTGGAGGTGCTTACTAGGTCTTAGTCCCCGGTCGTTGCCTGTGGCAACCGACATGCCGCTGCCTTTAATCCGCTGCCGTATCTGATTTCTGCTTTTGTGTTGTATCCGGACCATGAGGTCCTATGTGGTGAACATTGCCTTCGGGCCTATCATTGTAATAATGTCGTTGTAAGACTATTCGTGCATGTGCACCTGGATATTCAGTACCGTATTTCGTGGGTACCAACTACTCGATCCAGGGAAATGGTACTAAGAACACGAAAGATTCCCGTTCCAAAAACGGGGGTCCACAGGTATGCTCATAAGAAAGACATGAAAGAGTCAGTGAAGCATTGGACGGTGTCTTTGCATAGAGAGTTTAGGGTGGTGAAGTCTACGAACTATGTGTATGATGTGAAGTGTATGAAGGATGATTGTCCGTGGCGCGTTCATGCATACAAGGGGAAATGGAGTGACTATTGGAAAGTGAGCATTGTTGGTGAGCACACATATCTGTTGCCAGGAGTAGATAAGTACCACCGCAACATCACCTCGGCGTTTGTTGCCGGTGAGATGTACAGCCATGTTGTTAAAAACACAGGTTTTGAACCTGGCTCCATTATTAGACACATTGAGAACAAATTCAAGTATACTATTAGCTATGCGAAGGCTTGGAGGGCGAAACAAAAGATATTGGAGATGAGGTATGGCACATTTGAAGCATCGTATGACAATTTACCTCGTCTATTAGCCACCATTGCTCGAGAAACCCCAATACCTACTACGACATTCGGACATTTCCATCATCTACGATTCGAGCAAGAGCGTCTTTGCAAAGAGCCTTTTTCTCAATTGGTGCTTGCATCAACTCATTTGTGCACCGTCGCCTGTGTTGTGCATAGATGGAACCTTTCGACGAGCAAATACGAGAGGTCGAATGCGACGGCGATTGGAGCGAGATGGGAACAACCGGGTGTTACCTATGGCGTTTGCATTTGTCGAGAGTGAGAACACCGAAAGCGGTATTGGTTCTTGGAGAGAGTTCGATGCCAAGTCGTTCGTATGAGGCCCAATGTTTGTCTCATACATGATCGTCATGCGGCATGCGAGGGCAATCGACTATCTTCGAATGGTTGGCCGGAGAGGGACTTCCGGCTAGGTGGCATGATGTTCGGAGTAGGTGGTGCATGCGGCATATGGGAGCCAATTTCTACAAACAATTCAAGAACAAGCACACGATGGATCTATTCAAGAGTCTATGTGGTCAAAATCAAGAGAAAATTCAATAAGATGTGGAGAAGGTTGGATGAGCGACAACGAAGCAAACCGACGAGCAATCTCGTTTGCCACGAGGTTGACGAGCTGCGGTACCTCTTGGTCCATTGCATAATGACCCGCTAATAATGAGAAGGAGGTCTGCACCATCAATACGTAATTTCTCCCACTGGATAGAGAATGAACCGAAAGAAAAGTGGTATCTGTTGTATGACACTGACGGAGCTCGATATGGTATAATGACAACGAACCTAGCCGAGGTGTACAACTAGGTGATGCGAGGAGTTAGGGGGCTTCCATTGGTGGGTATTGTGGAATTTATCCTTCATGGCACTCAGACATATTTTAGGGATAGATTTAAGAAAATATCTCCTTTAATGGTCGATAACAACATTGTATTTGGCAACGTGGTGACGAAATATATGCAAGACAAAATTCTAAAGGCTATGAAGCACAGAGTAATCCCCCAAGGAACCCAAGTTCATAGGTACGAGATCATGTGTGTCGACAGGAGAAGGCGCAGCATCAACCGTGTTCAAGCTGTGCAGGAATGTGTGCTTCATGCGGATGGTGGTTGTAGCTGCAGCTGTATGAAGCCGAAGCTTAGACATCTGCCTTGCTCACACGTCCTTGCCATAGCTGGGGACTGCGGCATAGTTCCAGATATCTATGTGTCACCGTACTACAGGAAAGAATCAATTTTTCATATGTGAAAGGAGGAGATATATGGTTTTGGGATATCTGGATCGTACACAACACTGCGGCCACAAGTGTTCTACATTCGAGATCCGTTAAAGTTAAGGATGAAAAAGGGACGTCGTCAGTCGAGACGCATCAGAAACGACATGGACGAGTCGGAGGCCGGGGGAAGGACCCTACGTTGTAGCAAATGCGATGAGCGCGGACATACATACAAAAAATGTCCAAAGAATTCAGAAACTTCAACCGTCGCAGGTGCAGGGCTTTTCGGACAGCCCTCCGATGGCAGCCGTCCATCTGGAGAAGGAACAACAACGAGGCGACCACGTCCTAGACGTGCTCGTGTGGCGACTACGTCGTCCGCTGGCGATGCAATGGCTGGTATTATAGGACAAAGATGCTTCGTGTGTCCCGAGATTGCAGATGACGATTTTGTCGTGAGTATAATTTTTTTTTCTTTAACCTATTCGCTTGTTCCATTTTCTAACCCCAGACATCAAAAATGTGCAACCAGGAGGATGTACGTCAGTGTCCATACGAAGTGTGGATCGATACGGTTAAACCTGCTTCGATCGGTCAGACGGTAACACAACCTGAGTCGACTGAACAATTCATTCAGGCTTGGATGGAGTATGAACGTCGCGTCGAAATCGCAAGCTTAGCTTGGAGGAACAACCCCATGGGTTTCCCTAAATGGTCGGAGCATCCCATGTGCGGTTGTAGGGATCGTTGCAAGATGGCTACCTCCTTTGAACCACGAACATATGGTCGGAGATATTTTATTTGCCCCAACTTAGACAACGACTTCGTTGTACGTCTTTCATTTTATCATTCTGCAAACGTCTTCGCTCTAGTGGCTCTCTAACTGATTACATGTGTTTTTTTACCAGGGCATTCAAAGGAGGTGTGGATTCACTAGGTGGATCGACAATGTCATTCCCCAATATAACAACCTAAAAGTAACTGAATGTGAAACTCAAAAGGAGTATAACGCCGAGAAGGAAAGAGAAAATTGATGACAAGCTTATATCCCTTGAACGGTTCCGTAGGTAGCCGAGCCTTGACTCATCGGGAATGAGTTAGTTGTATTGTATCATCCGTACCTAATGGGTTATGTAACAGTGTGATAAACAACTGCTTAACCATTGCTACTAAGTTAACTTGGTTAAAATAATATGTTCACACGTAATGCAAACAACATATGCACGATACCTCGAACATTTACACTTGCAACAATATTTACATTTGCAACAATACGACGATAAAACAAATGTTCATTACACAACATATTTACATTTGCAACAATACGACGATAACATTTACATTTCAAACAATACGACAAATCAAATGGACGGTTACATTTGCAACAATACAACAAATCAAATGGATCGGTTACATTTGCGAAAATACAACGATAACATTTTACATTTCAAACAATACGAGAGAGGGTTGGTCGATATCGATTAGGTTTTGGTCGATTAGGGTTTAGGATAAAAACGCCCTTCCAGAGGACGGGAATGGCAAAAAAACGCCCTCTGGAAGGGCGGGAAGGGGCCGCCTACAAAAATGCCGGGGCGGCGCCACTTTGCGACGGCGCCGTGCACGGTGAAAAACCGCCTTACCAAGGGCGGGAAGGGCCGCTGCAAAATTCACCGCGCGGCGAGACGACACCCAACGGTCGTACGCCACGTCGGATAAAACGCCCGCGGAGGGCGTTTTATCAATCACGCCCCCGGAGGGCGAAAGAGACTAGTTCTGTAAATTTCGAAATTCGGAATTTAGTTTTGTAAATCTTTAAAAAATTAAAATTATAAATGCCAAAAATTCGACGGCTAAGTGCGTCAGGCCTACGCGGCGGTCGCCGGTCTCTGGGCTGGCGAGCCCTACGCCTAGTAACTGTTCCTCCGTAGGAATAAGTCCACTTTAACTCCTTTTACTATTTAACTCCTTTTCACAAGGAGAGCTTTAATTCCAAACTTAAGTTAAAGCTGGAGTTTGAAGCTGATGAAAGGTAGCTTTTTTTAGTTCATTTTTTAAGTGCTTTGTCCAGATCTGTTTTGAACTAAAACGTTTGATAGAGCTCTACTCCACCATAATTCAGCATCTAGAGCCATGCCAAACATCCCCTAAAAGTCTAATCGAATTCGTATCCCTGAACACAATAATGATATATTACCATCAACTACTAAAACATGTATAATTTGACTTTCTTAACAGTTGTAAAAACGGTTTTGCTGATGTACACATAACATTTCAATCATTAAATAAATTAAAATTAAAAAATAAAATGAAACCCACTTTCATACTACTCTCGCTCTCTCCGTCCTTCTACCGTTCTCTACCGTTGGTGAAAGGATAAGAGGCTGGGCCCGAATGCAGTGTCAAGCCTCCACGTGCCTCGAGGAGCCGGGCCCACGGATGGGCACAGGTGGCGCCCGAGCCAGTGGGCCGTTGGGCCCACTATAGCCGAATCAGATGCCGCATTGTTTGTGCAAACGTCCCAATCACCCGCCACGTGTAAACCTGGGAAGCGCTCTCGAAAGCAATGGGAGTTCGCGACCACAGAATTGGATCGCCTCTGCCCTATGGAATCTGGAATTCTTGATGATGATTTGGTTTATTAGGTTTTGAAGTTGTTTACGTGTGCGTCAAATCGTCAATGGTGGGAGGAAAAGTTTGATTAGGCAACAACAGCGGATAGTTTTAGGAGATAAACCATTTGCTTACATAGTGATGATGATGGGAGGCATGCTCAATGCCTTTTTTTATGCGTGGTTTTTGAATATGAATACTGTCGCTGTCTTGGAACTTTGACAGCAATTTGTACATATAAACTTGCCGAATACTAAAATGTCACTACATTTAGTTTTTAAAAATTACATTTTCTAATACTACACAGGTAAAGACGTAATGACAATTTGGATGATTGCTGCAACAGATGTCTAGCTTAAGCTAGGCTAGCTAGGCAAGAATAACTTTGCAAAAGGAAGGAATTTGCTCGGATTAACAACTATTCTGCCAAATGCTCAAGCTGAACATGTCGGTTTTTCTTATTTCCTTCTTTTTTTCTCTTTATCCCCATCGATGATGGCACCCATCGTGTTCGGGTGTGGGTACCCACGGCTAAACCCATCAACCCAAGCAAAACCCACTCATGAAAAACCCATGGATGCAAATTTAAACCAAAACCCAAACCCACGGGTATCCATCGGGTTTTGGGTATCCATGGGTATAGCCTAAATTCCTAAAAGCAACACTCTCAACACGACATATAATTAATTTACAACACTCTCAGCACGACATATAATTAATTTATAAGTATCAACAACAATATATATTTAAGTAGAATCACTAGCAGCCATATAATCCCATTTATTCCTGGCAGCAGCAACCTGGCAACCACAGCCTAGTACAAGTGCAGCAGCAGTGAAACAATGTACAAATTTCATGCAGTGTCCGTTCAGTGCAGCAGCAACCAGGCAACAAAACAATGTCCATACATATTGTGTCCTAGCAACACAGCACTGGCTTTGCCATTTTTAACTTGAGTGACATCCGGTGCGGCCGGGCAACAAGTATACATTTCGATACAGTTGACCATAAAATTCACAAATCAGTACGTACAATAGTCGAATGGGTCGTGGGGCACCGACGACAGGGGCGGGAGAGCCGAGGGCGCCGGCGTGGGAGGGAGTCTCGCGGTGAGCCGCCGCCTTATGGATTGGGAGGGAGACTGGAGAGAAATTTTGGATGATTGTCAGTGTCACTTGACTGATGCGAGTTCGGGCGGCCTAGGGTTTTTTTGGATTTTTCGGGTTTGCTGTGGGTTTAGGTAAACTCACAGGTAAAAAATAAAACCCGTACCTATACCCACGAACTTTGGGTTCGGGTTCGGACATACCCACGGATAGATTTTACTATCCAACCCATACCCGTCGGGTATGAAATCCACAGGTACCCATATCCATGGATAGAATTGCCACCCTTAGATGTAAACCACAAGCAGGCACGTATTTTTTTCAATTAAACAGAAAATGCATATGCACACATATCGTACTCACACATCCGTGAGTATATCTTTTAACACACGTTCAAAATAGATGCATCTCTCTAGTAGGGAGAGAATAACTTCGTTTGCAAATCATCACGTTCTTATTAATTATTGTTAGGTCTGGTTTAGCTTGTGTTATACTCTGTTTTATTTATGTTAATCTAGAACGTCAATATTCTATAAATTGGTATTTATATCCCTCTATAGTTTCATAAAAAAATTCTTACAGAATTGTGGAATATTTTCTAAGCTAATCATGCCACATAAATGTAAAAAAGTGAAAGTTGTAACATCAACCTTAAGTAGTACTATATGAAATGTGCGCACCATTTGAAAAGTTATCACCAGTACTTTCGGACAAAAAGAATAAACATGAACAAAACCAAAACCTAGCAACCGACAAAATTAATTGGGAAATCAAATTGTAAATAGCGCATGATGCCCACTGCCCATGGATACGATGAAAACACCAACATACGGCCTTTTAGAGCATCTCAACATTATAGGACATCATATTATATTCTAATAGAGTATCTCTATTTGGTTTGTCTACAGTAGATTACCTTAATAGGATTAAGCTCAAAATCAAAATTAAAATTTTGAGTTGGGATGGGTTGACCCATTAGTTGCAAGCGACTGCATGATCCTATCGAGCTGTCCATCGCGCGAGTCTGCATATGTCCATCGCGCCAGCGCCGGCTAGGAGACGTTGCCCCCTGTTGTTGACGCCGCCATGCCTGCTGCCTATCGCCGCACCTGCCTGCCCTCCAGATCCATGAATGGTGCCAGCTGAATTGAGAAGGATTGATCTGTATACTCCTCACGCATGCCGCATGCATTGGTTTGACCTGTACACGCCAGCCGCATGCCGCAAGCAATTTTATGATCTGATTGATCTGTACTGTCACATTGTGGAGATTATGGCAATCGGGTATCCACATGACAAGCTTATCCGACTGGAGATAGGGATAGGTTGTGCCTATCAAATATGTAAACCAACTACGACTTGGGTATTACGTTGCCGATTAGATAAGACAACGGCTCATAGTCATGGTTTGGTAAGATTGAGGAAACCGACTTAGAGTAAGATAGGGTTTTCGATCTGTAAGCCCACCTCCCAAGACTATATAAGGGGGGTAAGGGGCGTGCCTTGAGAGATATGCGATATCGGCTTTAGATCATATGCTTCATGAGAAGTTAGATCAGCTTTCAGCTTTAGATACACGAGATCATGAGATCAATAAAAACACTCGGCGGATCGAAACCCCGAAACAGGAGTAGGGTATTACCTCACGAGAGGGCCTGAACCTGTCTAAATCTTCTTTTCCTTCTAACCCATTGTGCTTGGCGATCTTGATGCGACCCCAATTTTCTATTGCCGAAACCGAGTTTCGACGGTTGGCGCGCCGGGTAGGGACCGCGCATCGAGACTTCTTCAACAATCTCGCCGACAAGCGTGATGGGATCTCCTTCAGGATTCGGCGACTTCGCCGCCAACTTCTTCGACGACTCCTCCTTCGACTCGGATTCAAACCAGTCGAAAGGAAAGACCCACTCGGCGCCGTTCGGGCTCCCAAATAGCGCCGAGATCTTCGACGACATCTTCAAGATCAAGATGCGATCCGCTCGCTCCAACGAAGGACTTCACTCGGCACCGTTCGGATTGCCGAACACCGCCGAAATCCGCACCGATCTTCTCGTCCCCCCGGAGACGATCTACCCGGAAGAGGACCTCTCGGTGTCGTTTGGGTTACCAAACGCTGCCGAGATCTACGGCAAACTCTTCTCCCCCGAGTCGAGGTTGACCCACTCGGAGGAGCCCGCATCCCCAAGCTCGACTCGGTGGACGATCCGGACCGGCTGCCCCAGGATCGAGGAGGTCGCCGTCATCCTCCCGTCATTCGGCTCATGCTCATCTTCGGAGCTCAATGGATACCTCGGCTCTGCCGGTTTCGACGACCTCTATGGCATCCTCCGACGAAGCCGACAACTCCAATTGCCGCATGGACTATGAGCCGAAGTGCTTTGATGTCCTCATGGCCGAGCGGACGAGTCCGACTCGCCATGGTCGGGAGGCTTGTCAAGAAGAGCGAGCCAAGATTGAGCACGAGCGCAAGACGGCCGAAGAGGAGAAGCAACGCAAGGACGAGGCCGACAAGAGGAAGCGGGATCTCGCGTCTTTGCGACGATCCGCCCGGAGGCCATCCTCCAAACACGGGTTCGCAACACCAACATCTTCCAAACGCCACGGCGTAACGCCGTTGCCGCGCTCACTCTCTTAGACACCGTCATGGAGACGGCACCCACCAATGTGACTCCGATACTCGACAAGATCAAGACCATCGTCGCAGCCTACAGCCTAACGGCCACCCCGCCACCTCGGCACGAAGGCCGACGAGTCCGTGGCCGAAACGCCCAACAAAAGTCAACTCCCACCTCTAAGGTCGGGAGGCTATAAGAGGCCCGAGCCGATCGGTCAACAACAAGGCCAAGAGGCCCACCCCGCGAGTCCACACGTAAGTACCGGAGCAAACGGGCCGACTCCCGTGGCAAACGACACGGACGTCCACCCGCCCACCATCGCGTCCGCCGCAACAACGGCTCCGGCTATCCAACCAGCCAACCAAAGACCCCGCCGAGTGATCGCGGGAAGTCCTCAATCGCCGCTACCAGGGAGCGAGACCGACGCACTCGGGAAGATCGGAGGGGATCACCCGATAGCGGCGACGACGGAGTGCCGGTCTTCACTCGGGAGCTTCGTCGAGTGCATTGGCCGAGTGGTTTCAAACCCACAGAATCGAAGGTACGACGGCAAGACCGACCCCGAGTCATGGCTTACCGTCTACACCCTCGCCATCCGCGCAGCGGTGGCGACACCAAAGCTATGGCCAATTATCTTCCGTGGCCCTCGCCAACTCCGCGAACCGGCTCACGAGCCTGCCAAGAGGCTCAATCGGCTCGTGGAGCGAGGCGAGGACCACTTCATCGCCAACTTCCAAGGAACCTTCGAGAGGCCGGCACACACTTCGATCTATACAACGTCATCCGTGCGGACGAGCCTTTGAAGGATTACATCCGCGCTTCTCCGAAAAGCGCAACAAGATCCCCAACATCACCGATGACATCATCATCGCCGCCTTCCGGAAGGGAGTCCGTGATGAGCTGTTAATTGGAAAGTTTGGGCCCAAGCCACCGAAGACGGTGAAGCAAATGTTCGAGACGGCGAACTCCTACGCCAAGTCCAACGATGCAATCAAGGCGGCACGCCAAGACCGGCCTGAAAAAAGGGATGACAAGCACTCGGAAGGAAGCCGGCATCCGAGGAAGGATAACGGCAGCAGCAATAAGGCCCAGAAAGATCGCAAGCGCGGGCACGAAGACCTGGTTGCCACAACGTCCGATTCTCAACACCGTCACCGAGTTGCGTCCTACGACGCGATCATGAACGATCGTGAATGCTCAGTGCACGCATCATCTACAAGCAATTCACAGAGCAATATGCGGTACGGTTAAACAAGAAGCCGACTAATGAAACCGGTCCATCGGGAACCAAGAAGAACAACCCGACTGGAAATTCGGAGCTTTTGCAAGACCACGTGGGTGAGCTGAATCACATCTTCGGGGGCCGTAAGCTTATGAGTCCAAGAGGAAGCAAAAGCTGATGGACCGTGAGGTCAACACGGCACAACCCGAAGTCCCACAACATCTACGATGGTCGGAGGTGGCCATCACGTTGAATCGCTCGGATCATCCTGACTGAGTGGTTCACCCAGGGCAGTATCCCTTGGTACTTGACCTGGTGGTTCAGAACATCAAGCTCAAGCGCGTCCTCATCGATGGGGGCAGCGTCCTCAATCTCCTGATCGTCAAGACCCTGGATGAGATACAAATCCTGAGAACTGAGTTGAAGGCAAGCTCAGCCCCCTTCCACGGAGTGATCCCGGGGTTGTCGCCCACACCACTAGGGCACATCGCCTTTCCAGTCACCTCCGGAGTTCGCGAGAATTTCCGAACGGAGAATACCACCTTCGGGGTGGTCGACTTCAAAGACGGCCTACCACGTGATCATCGGAAGGCCTGCACTCGCCAAATTCATGGTGATACAACACTACACTTACCTCGTATGAAGACGCCCGGCCCTAACGGCGTCATCACCCTCGCGGACGTCAAACAAGCCTTCACTGCGACGAAGAAAGCTGCGATATGGCCCAATCTTGTGAGAGATCATGTGGCCAGGAAGAAATCCGACTGACTACATCAACATCTGAAGATGGTGAAATTTCTACAAAGAGGATAGCTAAGTCGGGACAAGGCGACGCCAAAACGAAGAAAATCTTCCTTGATCCAGTCGGCAAGATATCTTCAAGGACTTAGAAGATACCATAGTCGCAATGTTCGGGCGCGAGCTTTCATTGTCGATGATTTGGTTCTACGCAAGATCCAGACCATCAAGGATCATCACAAATTATCTCCACTATGGGAAGGACCATACATAATCGCTGAGGTGACTCGGCCAAGAGCATTTCGACTAAAGCACGAAGATGGATCTATGCTGAAGAACTCCTGAAATATTGAACATCTTCGACGATATTATGCTTAAATTGCCGTAAGTTTCATGTTATTCTTGACTGCCAATCTCAAGCAAGATGACTTCTTGAGTTGACAGTCGGGGGCTGGCATACGTGTCAATAAAGCATGGTTTTCTTCGACAACTTGTTTATATTTAGTTTATCATTGTTTAATGTTTCTTGATTTGAGTTTAATAGATAAGGACTGAGAATTTTTGATGACCTAATCAAGCTTAGGCTTGGTGACAGTTGGACGAAAATTACTTAAGAAATTTTCTATGAAGACTCGGGTCAAGGCATTAACATAAATAAGCTAGATACCTACAAGTTCACATCGGAGACATAAAGAGACCAAGATGATTAGATGAAGTGGGGGGACGACCTCGAGGCTTCGTAAAAAGACTTGAGGGTTTTTGCTAAGTCGTCTCGTGATTGGGCCGAGCCCATGAGAGACTTGCGGCCCGGCTAAGGTGTGGCTTGACACGTGTCCTTAGGGACTTAAGTGGATGGACTTAAGCAGATTTGCCCGGCAATATGCACATTTTACATAGCCCAATACCTTTAAAATCCTTTCATACCGCGGTTTGTGTAACTTCATAAGAAGTTGGCACGATGCAATTTGAAAGGTAACAAACAGTTAAGCTTTTCATGGCTGTCCTGATGACAGAGACTGTTTGGTTTCTAAGCATTTTGATTAAATGATTATATCAATGCTAATTTTCCACCTTGGTGAAGATCTTTTTAGATTAAGACCAATATTATGGCAGGAGCTATTTAATATTTTGGTCATATTTTTCGATGACGAAAAATTTGTTTACCCATGAGGGTTGACTAAATTATTTGTCCCGAGATGACTCGGACAAGTTAATTCGGATGAGCATGAGCTCACGAGTGATTTTTACCCATGAGGGTTGATTAAATTATTTGTTCCGAGATGACTCGGGCAAGTTAACTCGGATAAGCATGAGCTTGTCGAGTGTTTTTTACCCATGAGGGTTGACAAATTATTTGTTCCGAGATGACTCGGACAAGTTAACTTGGATAAGCATAAGTTTGCCGAGTGAATTAATTTCTAACCTATAAGGGTTGATTAAATTGTTTGTTCTGAGACGACTCGGGCGAACTTACTCGGATAAGCATGAGCTTGCCGAGTGATGTGATTTTTTATGATTGCTTTAGCTTGAGCTAAGCATTTATATGAGAATTATTTGTTTCGAGATGACTCGGGCAAATTTCCGGGATGACTCGGGAAGATCAGCTCGGATAAGCATGAGCTTACCGAGCGAATTGATTTTTTACCCATGAGGGATGATTAAAATATTTGTTCCGAAATAATTCGGGCAGATCCACTCGGATAAGTGTGACATCCTAAAAATCGGAGAATCAAAATCGGAACGTAAAAATCGGAACTTTCAAAAACCGTAGCCTATTGCTTCTTCTCGGGTTTGTCGCTTCTTATTTGCCAGCTCAGTTGCATAAATTGTTACGTGATCAATTCCCTTTTCGGAGTTTTGGAGGTTTCGGAGTTGTCAAAACGGTGTTGCGAAAGCCGCATCACGATTTTAAAAAGGAATCGGGAAAAGTGTGGATTTGTGAAAACGCATTTCGAGTAATATAAAATAAAAATTTTGGTTGGGAGAAGATAAATTAAAACACAAATAATAAAATTCTCGGGAGGCGTACTCGAAATTTGGGAAATTTTTGAAAATAAAATGGGTGAATTATGAAAATTTGGAAAAAGAAATTTAAATAAATATGAAAAATAATTATGGAAAATAAAAGTCAAGAAAAAGTTTAAAATATAATGCTAAAAATTATTTTTGGGATATTAGGATTTATTTTGGAATTTTTAGAAGGAAAGAAAATAGAAAATGAGAAAAGAAAATGGAAAATCGGGAAAAAGTGAAAGTTCACTGTTCATTAGCCGCCAAGTGTTCGACGCCGTCACGGCCCCGGCCAGCGCGCGCGTCGCCCGGCCGACGCGCCAGCGCCGCGACGCGCCACGCGCGCCCGCCGCCGCCGCCGCCGCGACCGCGCGCCGCGCCCGCAGCCGCGCGCCCGTATCCCTTGCCCCACTCGCGCGCGCGCCACGCGCCGCGCGGCACGCGCCAGCGCCGCGCCGCGCCACCGCCACGAGCGCCGCCGCCCGAGCCGACTCGCGCGCCGCGCGCCGCGCACGCACCGCTGCGCCCGCCCCCGTCGCCGCCTCGCCTCCGCGCCGCGCCGCGCCACGCGGCCGAAGCCGCGCTCCGGCCCCTACCTCGCGCGCGCACGCCGCTCCGGACCCCGCCGCGCCGTGCGCCCTCGCCGCCGCGTCTCGCCCGCCGTGCCGGCCCCAGCTGCGCCGCGCGTGTCGCGCCGCGCCGCGCATGCCCGAGCCGTCCCCTCTCTCTCGCGCGCCGCGCCGCGCCGCGCCTATAAAGGGCCGCGCCCGCGCCAATTCCACCGCACCGCCACCGTGACCTCGCCGTTTCCGAGCGCCACCGCCAAAAGCCGCCGCCGTTTAGCCGTCGCCGCCGCCGCAAGCCGGTCCCCGAGCCCCCTTGCTCCTCCCCGAGCGCCATCGCCGTAAGCCCCGCCGCCGCCCCTTTTCCCTTGTGCGCTAGCGCCGCCGCCGCCTCGTTTTTGGCCGAGTCCCGTCGAACACCTTTCGAGTAAATGAACAGTGCGCCGAGAGAAAAGGAATAGAAAAAAAAAAAAAAAAAGAAAAATAGGGAAAAATTAGGAAAAATTTTGGAAAATTTGGAAAAATATTTTGGGATGATTTGAGTAAAATTTTGGGGAAAAATAAATTATTTTCTCGCATGTTTTCTCGGTGCAATGTTTGAAAATCGGAATCGGGCGTTTCAAAATTTCCAATCGCATCGTTTTTCGATCCGGATCCCGTTTAATTCTTTCCCGCCATCGAAATAGGTTTCGCTTTTGTGCTCAAACCCTCAAATTTCGAGCATGAATTTTCTTCGCTGATATTTTCAAACGTAATTTCCAAATTTATTACGATCGCCGATTTTGCGAAAACCCTAGGTCATCAACTCGATTCCAAAACCCGGATTTTTCCTCCAACCCTTGTTCTAACTCGAGTAGAATTTTCGGCAAAACTCTTTGAAGTGGTTTTCATGGCTTTTGTGATTCTTTTCGATCTCTCGGTGTTTAGTTGAATTCTAACTGAATTCAATTAATCTTTCGCACGTACGGGTAGCGCTGAAGAAACCAAGCAACGACCTCGCCGAAGATCCCACCCTCAAGTGTGCGAGCAAGGCAAGTCTTCACACCCTTTGAACATATTGATCCCCTTTGCGAAATGATGTTATTTTAAACTCTAAACATGCATGCTTTACCGGATTGCCTATACTTGTTATGCCATACCTTGCTATTGTTTACCTTTAGAATTACTCCTTGTAACTCGCAATGTGATACAAATAACCGAAGCATAACTTCTGGTCAACCGCTAGCCCCGCTAAACTTAGACCATGCATACTCATGACTTTATGAAAAAGCTTTGTGCTTGGGCAACTACCTTAGGGAAGGTAGTTGAGATTCGGCATGTGGAAACATGAGCGCCACATGGCCCCGATGAACTAAGTTCGATGAAAATTGAAAGTACTATACAAATGTTTTAGACCGGGCGGTGGATGATTTGGGTGGATTCCGGAAAAGGCAAGTGCCGACCACGGTCAATTAAGGACCGAGCCATGAGATAGCCGGAAACGAGCCGCACAACCGTACTTCTCGAATGGGTATAGACCTAGCCGACTAGGTAGCCGAGCGGAGGCGTATCCTTGCATAGATGGTTCTCTATGATGTGGTTATGGGATGAGAATGAGGCTGCGGCCTTTGTTATAAATGGTGAAATTAAACTACCGTTAATCAAACTTAAAGATTGGAAATGTCTTCCCTTACCCCGTGCGCCGTAACTCCTCTCACCGCTAGAAAAGGACGGCTAGAGTGCATGAGGGCTAAAGTTCATGGAGCGGGTACGCCAAAGTGAGGTTATCGAAAGGCTTTGCCGTGGCCGTCTCATGTGTTGGGACGTAGGCTCATTTGTTGGGTCGTCGCGGAGTACGGGTAAAGTGTACATCCACCGCAAAGGTGAATGAATCAATCTATTCGAATAGCCGTGCTCGCGGATATTGAGCATCGTGACAAGACTTTCGCTTGGCTAGATTTTAAACTTAAACTGGGATGGGTTTGCATGATGATTTTGTTCGCGGTGGATCAACTTCTCGAGAATGCGAGAAGGGATGGACTCCCTAAAAATCATGACGAACCGGAGACGGGAAGCCATCCTTGGAATCACAATGGATGGTAGACGAACCGTCGCCGGATTAATGAACCATGAAATTAAAACTTGATTTTGGCTAGTCGGTAGGCTTGTGAAAAGAATTGAAAAACCGGCTTTACGCAAAAATAACCCTAGCCGTGTTCTTTGAATATCCCTATCATATGCATCAATTCTGTGTTGACTTGCCGAGTACGGTTGGTACTCACCCTTGCTATACGCACAAACCTCCAATGATGGGAATGAAGAGCCGAAGACCCCTACGCGTACTACGCGGAGGGCGAAGGAACCGACGGCGCATATTAGACCTTAGTCCCGGTCGTTGCTCGTGGCAATGGACAAGCCGCGCCTCTTTCCGCCGCCTTATCTAAACTCGTTTTTATGTTGTATTCGGACCATAAGGTCCCGTGGATTGAACAATGCCTTCGGGCCTATTTATGTAATAATGGTATTGTAAGACTATTCGTGCATGTGTACTCGATTATCAAGATCGCATTCGTGGGTACCAACTACTTGATCCAGGGAATGGTACTAAGAACACGAAAGATTCCCGACTCAAAATCGGGGTCCACAGAGCTGGTATCGAGCCATGCGACCGTAGGCTAAGACCAAATGGCGCCCTACCCCTAACTAGATGGCTAAAGGGAAATATCCCTACAAGAGGATCAATTTTAAACTATTATTTCCGAAAATGCAAATATATCTTTTCTACATCCGTATTTCTTTTTACCAAATGATTATGATAGCTTCCTCTCGCTAACCCTAAGTTGCCTGTAAAAGCAGATGTCAAACCACGACGGAACCTGGGAAGTCACTATCCCGCGAGACGAGGGGTTCGTGGTACAACTTCAGTCTCTACTATGGTGCTTGAGATACCCGGAACCGCCCACTTATCACACCAAGAGACATGGCTCCGAGATGTATCCACTGGGAGGCACCGTGTCCATAGAAGCCCGCATGGGGAGTGAGACATCCTACGCTTCCACACTCGCTACCCCGGACCTAGCGGCGCCTATTCAGATGCCGCTCGCGAGGCCTTCCTTCGCCTTAATGCGGAACACCGTGCCGAACTCACAATGACAGAGTTCGTGCATCACCCTTATCGCGAAGAGGGCAACCCGGTCTGCACCGTGGAGGCTACCCCCTGCTGCTACAACCCGATGGTCACGCGTTTATCGCGTTGGGCGGAGACAGCAGACGACTGTTACGAGGAGGCCCCGCTCGAGATCAACGATCGCGAGCCACGCCTCAATGATCTCGGTCGCGGCCACCAAGGCCGTGGAGACCGAGATAAGCATGCCGGCATACACTGCGCGAGCCAATGGTGCTCGGTATGAGCAACTCTCGGACCGCTACATGGCCCGAGGGGAGGCTCTAGTAGAGCCGGAAGAGCAACAGAAAAGCAAGCAAGATCAACCGGCTAGAGGAACATGCACACTCACTGTCTACGCCGCAGTACTTCCACCGAACCCGTACCATCACATCCCGCCCCGTGCCCGACCACTATTACCATATAACTCCAAGAAGCTTTGATACTTTTCAAGCTATGATGGAGCAAGCTTTCATGTTGAGCACGAGCCCGCACCATACCTCGGTCGACCCCACTGCGCCACCCCGAGCTCCGTACTACCATTCTCCGAGCCGGATCGGGAGAGGGTAACCCCATCCGATCCACACCGACACGGAGTCCGAGGCGGAGCCCATGGAGATCAAATGGGAGTCTAGCGACACCGACTCAATGGAGGAGGAAGTTCCCCCTCGTCGCTTGACTCACACGGGAGGCCCCTCACCCGCCGATCGCTCGCAAGAGTACGCGGCCACCGAGTCGAAAGATTCGGCGTGACTCCGAGGCCGCCACCTCCGAGCCGTGGGGACTTCGGTTTGCTTGCGACGCACCACCCGCTTCCGGCGCCCGGCACTTGCGGGTGGTTGGATGACTAGGCGGAAGGACCTTCCCGACCGGCAAAGCACTTCCTATTTACCCTTAATTAGTTGATCTAGCTGAACGATATAATTATTATTGCTATCTGGCATGGAGGACTGTGTGTACACAGTCCATGTACCCCTTATGTAATATGATGAACCCGGGCATCGCCTTGCGATGTCTTAATTCGTATGCTATTTATTGTTACACCTTGCCCGTTGAGTGAAGATCATTCGAAGGAACTTGAAGAAAAATTTCCGTGAACCATAACATAAACTAGATCGCTCTCTTAATTCATCTCTCTTCTTCGATGGCACATCGTCGCAGAGCCGCGGCAACCAACGAAAACCCGCCGGAACCCAACCCCTCCACCCCGGCGGAGGTCATGGCTATGCGACCCGGCTACTCCAAGCGATCGCCAATAATCAAGGAGGTCGAGGAGGATCGAGTCGGGAGTTCATGAGAGCTAAGCCGCCCACTTTTTCCACGGCCGAAGAACCTATGGACGCCGAAGATTGGCTAAGAGTGATAGAAAAGAAGCTAACCCTCGTCGAGTCCGAGAAGCCGATAGAGTGATCTTCGCTACTAACCGCTGGAGGGTCCCGCGAGTGACGGTGGGACACCTACAAGGAGACACGAGCCGAAGACGCCGGCGAGCCAACATGGGAGGAATTCACGGCCGTGCGTTGTGAGAATTTCGTGCCACTGCGAATGAGGATGAAGAAGAACGAGTTCCGCAGACGCGTCAAGGGAACACCTCGGACAGGAGTATCCGAACAAGTTTACCCAGCTTGCCGTTACGCCACCAGACTCGGCGAACGAAGAAGAAAAGATAGACAAATTCATTGAGGGACTAAATGACGAACCGAGGGGACCGATGATCGGCGAGATCACACCAGCTTCCAAAGCCTCATCAACAAGGTCGTCCGACTTGAGCATGACCAAAAGGTGGTGGACAATAACCGCAAAGGAGGCTCGCTATGGCTCGCCCATTTCGTGGAACGCCACAACGCCCCAAGGGAGCCACCCCGTCCGGATGGAAACCAAACGTCCCAGCACGGTCGTCCTCTCGCTTCCGACCATGTCAACCGGTCGGCTACACCACGCCTTCGTACACCCACACCAACCCTAGCCGCTCCAGAAGAAGGAATGTGAGTCGTTTCAACTAGGAGAATTCGGGCATTACTCCAATAGCTGCCCAAAACCACGCAACACCCTCGTGCGCACGGGCGCCAATGCCACACCCGTCCGAGGAACCCCCACCCTGCGGCAGGACGAGGTCCTGCTCAGACCCCGCTACCCAACGAGGCCGCCACCGGGTTTCGACGTGGCCAGGTGAATCATGTGCGGGCGTAAGAAGCACAGGAGGACCAGAGCGTATTGATGGGTATGTTCTCTATCAACTCTACACCGCTTAAAGTTTTATTCGATTCGGAGCCTCGCATTCATTCATATCTTCCCAAGTAAGCAAACAACACCACCTACACCAAGTAGCACTTAAGAGGCCTATGTTGGTACACTCACCGGGAGACATAACCGTACCCCATGCCTCGCATTAACGTGCCCATACGGATTAGAGACGTGGTGTTTCTCTCAAACCTTATGGTGTTATCGCCCCAAACCATAGATGTCATACTCGGAATGGATTGGTTGACCAAAAATAATGGAATTATAGACTCGCAATGAAGGGAAGTCACGGTAAATCCACCCCGTGGGGATCACCGATGAGCATAACTATGGATCAAAACCCAAGGCCGTGTGAACAAGTCGGGGAGTGTTCACCATGCTACCTCTAGGTGGAATGCCAATAGTACAAGAATACCCGGATGTGTTTCCCGAGGAATTACCAATGCCCCGGATCGCGACGTAGAGTTCATCATCGACTTAATGCCCGGCACGCCCCCATATCCAAGAGGCCCTATCGAATGCCACCAATGAGTTGGAGGAACTCAAGAAACAAATAAAGGAACTACAAGAGAAGGGATTCGTTCGCCCGGCTCTTCTCCCCCGGGAGCTCCGGTGCTCTTCGTCAAGAAGAAGGATGGGAGCATGAGAATGTGTGTGGACTATCGATCGCCGAACGAAGTCACTATCAAGAACAAGTACCCGCTACCTCGAATCGATGACCTATTCGATCAACTTAAGGGTGCGCAGTGTTCTCCAAGATTGATCTACGGTCGGGATATCATCGCTTGAAGATTAGAGCCGAGATATTCCTAAGACGGCATTCTCTACACGATACGGCTTATACGAGTTCACGTGATGTCCTTTGGATTGACCAATGCCCTGCGTACTTTATGAACCCGATGAACAAGGTATTCATGGAGTACTGGACAAATTCGTAGTGGTGTTCATCGACGATATACTTATCTACTCCAAGAACGATGAGGAACACGCTGAGCATCTACGATTGGTACTGGAAAAGCTACGAGAGCACCGGTTGTATGCCAAGTTCAAGAAATGCGAGTTCGGCTCAAGGAAGTCGCTTTTCTTGGCCACGTGGTTTCGCCGGAGGAGTAGCAGAGACCCCGCCAAGGTCGAAGCCGTTATGGAATGGAAGGCGCCCAAGTCGGTAACGGAAGTTCGGAGTTTCTTGGGCTTGGCCGGTTATTACCGACGGTTTATCGAAGGGTTTTCCACCGTAGCCCGACCTATGACTCAACTCCCGAAGAAGGAAAAGAAGTTTGAATGGAATGAAAAGTGCCAAAAAGCCTTCGACCAATTAAAAGAAAAGTTAACCACCGCTCCGCCTTGACCTTACCCGACAACCAAGGACTTCGTGATGTACTTGTGATGCATCCCGGCAAGGATTGGGAGGAGTATTGATGCAGATGGAAAGGTCGTAGCGTATGCCTCACGACGATCACGACCCCACGAAGAGAATTACCCCACACATGACTGGAATTAGCCGCAGTGGTACACGCATTGAAGATCCGGAGACACTATCGATCGGAAACCACCGTGATGTGTATACCGATCACAAGAGCTTGAAATATTTCTTTACTCGGCTGATCTCAACCTACGACGAGGCGATGGTTGGAGTTGATCAAGGATTACGATCTAGGAATCCATTACCATCCCGGCAAGGCAAATGTAGTGGCCGATGCGCCGAGCCGCAAAGCCCAATGCAACCACATGGAATTGGGAGGTGTGGCTAATGAGCTCCAGGAAGAAATGGCTCGGCTCAATCCGCACTCGATTCCTCACGGAGAAGTGAACTCACTGGAAATCCAGCCCTACCGAGAACTCAAATAGAGGAAGCCCAAAGAGGGAATGAGGAAATCCAGAAATTAAGGAACGTATGGCCGGGACGCGCTCGGAGTTTTCGTAGATGACAAGGGAATCTTGTGGTACAGAAGAGAATCTGTGTGCTGAACGAGGCGGTTTGAGGGGATTGATCTTAAAGGAAGCCCACGAATCGGCATATTCGTTACATCCCTGGAAGCACGAAAATGTACTCAGATTTAAAAGGAGAATACCGGTGGCCTAATATGAAGAGGGATGTAGCCGAATACGTAGCCGTGTGCGATGTGTGCCAAAGGGTGAAAGCCGAACATCAACGCCCGCCGCTTGCTGCACCACTCAAGATTCCGAATGGAAATGGGACGAGATAGGCATGGATTTCATAGTAGGATTACCCAAGACTGCGCGGTTACGATTCCATTTGGGTAATAGTAGATCGGCTCACCAAGATCGCGATTTATTCTGTGAAAACCAACTACAAAAGCAAGCTAGCGGAATTATATATGAGTAGAATTGTGTGTCTCCACGGTGTACCAAAAAGGATTATATCGGATCGTGGTACCCAATTTACATCTCATTTCGGAGCAAGGTTCACGAAGCACTCGCAGTCACCTTGCCTTTAGTACCGCTTATCACCCGGACCGACTGGGCATCGAGAGGACGAATCAAGTGCTAGAAGACATGCTGAGAGCTTGTGCGTTGGATTTCACCAAGGATTGGGAGAAATGTTTGCCGTACGCCGAGTTCTCCTACAACAACAGCTACCAAGCCGCTTTGAAGATGTCACCAAACGAAGCTTTATTTGGGCGCCGATGTCGAACCCCATTAATGTGGTCGAGACCGGTGAACGAACCATATTCGGGCTCGACATAATTAAGGAGGCGAGAGGAAAAGGTTCGCCCGATCCGGACCGACTACAAGCTGCTCAATCACGGCAAAAGAGCTACGCGGACACCCGTCGAAGAGAATTGGAATTTAAAGAAGGTGACTACGTGTATCTAAAAGTCTCACCACTACGGGGAACCCAGAGATTCAAAGTCAAGGGGAAACTCGCACCACGATACGTGGGCCCATTCTTGATAAGCGCTAGGAAAGGAGAAGTGGCTTACCAATTGAACTGCCGAGATTCTCTCCGATGTCCACCCAAGGTTCCACGTATCGCAGTGAAGAAATGTTTGCGGGTACCGAAGAGCAAGCTCCTTTAGGAGCCATCCATGTCCACAAGATCTTACCTACCCAACATCCAATCAAGATACTAGACGAGGCGGAAAAGAAGACACGGACCAAGTCATGGCGTATGTACAAGGTACAATGGAGCAATCACACGGAAGAAGAGGCTACCGGGAAAGCGAAGAGTTCCCGAGGACAGTAATACCCACACCTACTCGAAGAATTCAAAGAAATCTCGGGGACGAGATTTATTGTTAGGGGGTAGGTTTGTGACATCCTAAAAATCGGAGAATCAAAATCGGAACGTAAAATCGGAACTTTCAAAAACCGTAGCCTATTGCTTCTTCTCGGGTTTGTCGCTTCTTATTTGCCAGCTCGGTTGCATAAATTGTTACGTGATCAATTCCCTTTTCGGAGTTTTGGAGGTTTCGGAGTTGTCAAAACGGTGTTGCGAAAGCCGCATCACGATTTTAAAAAGGAATCCGGGAAAAGTGTGGATTTGTGAAAACGCATTTCGAGTAATATAAAATAAAAATTTTGGTTGGGAGAAGATAAATTAAAACACAAATAATAAAATTCTCGGGAGGCGTACTCGAAATTTGGGAAATTTTTGAAAATAAAATGGGTGAATTATGAAAATTTGGAAAAAGAAATTTAAATAAATATGAAAAATAATTATGGAAAATAAAAGTCAAGAAAAAGTTTAAAATATAATGCTAAAAATTATTTTTGGGATATTAGGATTTATTTTGGAATTTTTAGAAGGAAAGAAAATAGAAAATGAGAAAAGAAAATGGAAAATCGGGAAAAAAGTGAAAGTTCACCGTTCATTAGCCGCCAAGTGTTCGACGCCGTACGCCCGGCCGCGCGGCGCGCCGCCCGCGGCGCCGCGCCGCGCCGCGCGCCACGCGCCGCCCGCCGCGCCAGCACCCCCGCGACCGCCGCGCCGCAGCCGCGCGCCCGTATCCCTTGCCCCCACCCGCGCGCGCCACGCGCCAGGCGACGCGCGCCGCGCCACGCGCGCCACGCGCCGCAGAGCACCGCGCCGAGCCGACCCCGCGCCGCGCGCTCCGCACGCACCGCCGCGCGCCGCCCGTACGCCGCCCGCGCGCGCGCGCCACGCGGCCGGCCGCGCTCCGGCCCCCTCGCGCGCGCACGCCGCTCCGGACCCCGCCCGCGCCGTGCGCCTCGCCGCCGCGTCTCGCCCGCCGCACCCGCCCCGAGCCGCGCCGCGTGTCGCGCCGCGCCGCGCATGCCCGAGCCGCCCCCTCTCCTCCGCGCCCGCGCCGCGCCGCGCCTATAAAGGGGCCGCGCCCGCGCCAATTCCACCGCACCGCCACCGTGACCTCGCCGTTTCCGAGCGCCACCGCCAAAAGCCGCCGCCGTTTAGCCGCCGCCGCCGCGCGCAAGCCGGCCCCCGAGCCCCCTTGCTCCTCCCCGAGCGCCATCGCCGTAAGCCCTGCCGCCGCCCCTTTTTCCCTTGTGCGCTAGCGCCGCCGCCGCCTCGTTTTTGGCCGAGTCCCGTCGAACACCTTTCGAGTAAATGAACAAATGCGCCGAGAAAAGGAATAGAAAAAAAAAAAAAAAAAAAAAATAGGGAAAATTAGGAAAAATTTTGGAAAATTTGGAAAAATATTTTGGGATGATTTGAGTAAAATTTTGGGGAAAAATAAATTATTTTCTCGCATGTTTTCTCGGTGCAATGTTTGAAAATCGGAATCGGGCGTTTTCCGAAATTTCCAATCGCATCGTTTTTCGATCCGGATCCCGTTTAATTCTTTCCCGCCATCGAAATAGGTTTCGCTTTTGTGCTCAAACCCTCAAATTTCGAGCATGAATTTTCTTCGCTGATATTTTCAAACGTAATTTCCAAATTTATTACGATCGCCGATTTTGCGAAAACCCTAGGTCATCAACTCGATTCCAAAACCCGATTTTTCCTCCAACCCTTGTTCTAACTCGAGTAGAATTTTCGGCAAAACTCTTTGAAGTGGTTTTCATGGCTTTTGTGATTCTTTTCGATCTCTCGGTGTTTAGTTGAATTCTAACCGAATTCAATTAATCTTTCGCACGTACGGGTAGCGCTGAAGAAACCGGCAACGACCTCGCCGAAGATCCCACCCCTCAAGTGTGCGAGCAAGGCAAGTCTTCACACCCTTTGAACATATTGATCCCCTTTGCGAAATGATGTTATTTTAAACTCTAAACATGCATGCTTTACCGGATTGCCTATACTTGTTATGCCATACCTTGCTATTGTTTACCTTTAGAATTACTCCTTGTAACTCGCAATGTGATACAAATAACCGAAGCATAACTTCGGTCAACCGCTAGCCCTGCTAAACTTAGACCATGCATACTCATGACTTTATGAAAAAGCTTTGTGCTTGGGCAACTACCTTAGGGAAGGTAGTTGAGATTCGGCATGTGGAAACATGAGCGCCACATGGCCCGATGAACTAAGTTCGATGAAAATTGAAAGTACTATACAAATGTTTTAGACTGGGGCGCGGATGATTTGGGTGGATTCCGGAAAAGGCAAGTGCCGACCACTGGTCAATTAAGGACCGAGCCATGAGATAGCCGGAAACGAGCCAGTCAACCGTACTTCTCGAATGGGTATAGACCTAGCCGACTAGGTAGCCGAGCGGAGGCAGTATCCTTGCATAGATGGTTCTCTATGATGTGGTTATGGGATGAGAATGAGGCTGCGGCCTTTGTTATAAATGGTGAAATTAAACTACTGTTAATCAAACTTAAAGATTGGAAATGTCTTCCCTTACCCCGGTGCGCTGAACTCCTCTCACTCTAGAAAAGGACGGCTAGAGTGCATGAGGGCTAAAGTTCATGGAGCGGGTACGCCAAAGTGAGGTTATCGAAAGGCTTTGCCGTGGCCGTCTCATGTGTTGGGACGTAGGCTCATTTGTTGGGTGTCGCGGAGTACGGGTAAAGTGTACATCCACCGCAAGTGTGAATGAATCAATCTATTCGAATAGCCGTGCTCGCGGATATTGAGCATCGTGACAAGACTTTCGCTTGGCTAGATTTTAAACTTAAAACTGGGGATGGGTTTGCATGATGATTTTGTTCGCGTGGATCAACTTCTCGAGAATGCGAGAAGGGATGGACTCCCGGAAAATCATGACGAACCGGAGACGGGAAGCCATCCTTGGAATCACAATGGATGGTAGACGAACCGTCGCGGATTAATGAACCATGAAATTAAAACTTGATTTTGGCTAGTCGGTAGGCTTGTGAAAAGAATTGAAAACCGGCTTTACGCAAAAATAACCCTAGCCGTGTTCTTTGAATATCCCTATCATATGCATCAATTCGTGTTGACTTGCCGAGTACGGTTGGTACTCACCCTTGCTATACGCACAAACCTCCAAACTGATGGGAATGAAGAGCCGAAGACCCCTACGCGTACTACGCGGAGGGCGAAGGAACTGACGGCGCATATTAGACCTTAGTCCCGGTCGTTGCCTGTGGCAATGGACAAGCCGCTGCCTCTTTCCGCTGCCTTATCTAAACTCTGTTTTTATGTTGTATTCGGACCATAAGGTCCTGTGGATTGAACAATGCCTTCGGGCCTATTTATGTAATAATGGTATTGTAAGACTATTCGTGCATGTGTACTCGATTATCCAGTACTGCATTCGTGGGTACCAACTACTTGATCCAGGGAATGGTACTAAGAACACGAAAGATTCCCGACTCAAAATCGGGGGTCCACAATAAGCATGAGCTTACCGAGTGCTTTCCACCTATGAGGGTTGATTGAGTTATTTGTCTTGAGACGACTCGGGCAAATTCACTCGGATGAGCGCAAGCTTGCTGAGTGATGATATTTTTTATGATTGCTTTAGCATGAGCTAAGCATTTACATGAGTATGATTCTTTATAGTCCTTGTATGTATGTTTGGTCTATTTTTGGCTAATCATATAGTCGGGGGCTACATCTAATTAGGTACATCATGAGATGCACCTAGATATTTATTTTGAGAATTTTTTTTGGATATTTTGTAGCCCTTCACAGTCTTTGGAGCCACTCGGGAAGATTCAGGCAGATGATGAAATCACTCGGCGCCAGAAGCACTTGGCCAAAAAGATTTTTGGTTGCGTAACATTTTGGTTTGAAGCTGAGTTGTCTCGTCGACTGAAAATGACTCGGGGGCTACTCTGAAGATTATGGCAATCGGGTATCCACATGACAAGCTTATCCGACTGGAGATAGGGATAGGTTGTGCCTATCAAATATGTAAACCAACTACGACTTGGGTATTACGTTGCCGATTAGATAAGGCAACGGCTCATAGTCATGGTTTGGTAAGATTGAGGAAACCGACTTAGAGTAAGATAGGGTTTCCGATCTGTAAGCCCACCTCCCAAGACTATATAAGGGTGGTAAGGGGCGTGCCTTGAGGGATATGCGATATCGGCTTTAGATCATATGCTTCATGAGAAGTTAGATCAGCTTTAGATACACGAGATCATGAGATCAATAAAGACACTCGGCGGATCAAAACCCCGAAACAGGAGTAGGGTATTACCTCACGAGAGGGCCTGAACCTGTCTAAATCTTCTTTTCCTTCTAACCCATTGTGCTTGACGATCTTGACTGCGACCCCAATTTTCTATTGCCGAAACCGAGTTTCGACACACATGCAAGGTGCAAGGTATTGATATGTATACATGTTAATGCAAGTCTTGATCTAGATGAAGTTTGCTAATGAATAAGCTCCAGAAAGTTTGCTCACACACTCCCACATAAACAAAACTTCAGGCCACTGTCAAAAACTTAAGTCCACATTAAAGCTACAGTACTACTGGTAGCAGACATAGTAAAAGCAATTGCACAACCTGTAATGGTATAACACAAACCCTATGATTCTAATCACATGCAGCTCATTGGGAGAAGCAACTTGATCCATAGCTGAAAAATATTCAGAGCACTCGAGCAGCCGATTGAATTGTAAAGGTACAACAAATGGAGTATGTGCTAATGATTTATGAGCTGAAGGAAAGGCTTCAATGTATATGTGCTCCTTATAGGTTGCTTCAGTTGCTCAGTTGATCTGAAACAGGCTCAGCATTGTCTGCAAGAGTTGTGCAGCCATATGTGAATTATTAGGTTAGTTTCATAACTGAGAAATAAAAAAATGACAAAAGGAAATTGCTTGAACTTGTTGCTGGAACTCATTATTACCTAGTTGCTTAGCATGTAGTAAACCATGAGAGTTAATTCAGGCCGCTTAAAAAGTTCAGTAAACTTAACCACCACTTTATTGCGATTCTGTCATAACTAAACCCGCTCCTCATCCCTAGGATACTTCAGATTTAAGTGAAATAACCCAAGTTAGAGCTACCCATGCATTCACATGATTGGTACAGAACACATCAGGAGAGAATACATTAGGCCGAGGATGCGGCGGACGGGCGTGACCGGAGATGCGGCTGACAGGCGCGACCGGGGATTCGGCGGATGGTTGCGGCGCGCCTTGGAAGAGGTCGGTCACGGCACGACGCTGCTGGGAAGCGGGCGGCTGGGCGTGGGCGCGACGCGACTAGGCCGTGGATGCGGCGCAGCGCGGCACAACCAAACTCGATTTTTTCACTTGTGCGGTACTGACGAAGAAGAAGCTGCCGCGCCTTTTTTCACTCTCGCGCGCACGACAATGGGCCCCACAAAACCTTCCCCCACGGATAGTCTGCAATTACGGTACCTGAATCTGGGTGATGGGAGAGACTAATTTAAGAATGAACTATTTTATTATTTTAGAGTATTAATAGGGTGATTTGTTAGAGAGTACTTTCCGATGAAAACACCCAAAAATCGTTATAGAGTATCAAAAGGGAGCTTTGTTGGGATGCTTTTAAAAGTCAAAAACGGTACACAGATCACACTAGCTCTGTTTCTTCTGTGACATTATTTATTTCTTTACGTCCACATAAAGAAAAAAACAAAAAAAAACTTAAAAAAAGACAATTTAAGAAAAAGTAGTGACACATGTCGATTTTTAGGCCATCCAATATCCTCAAGGTTCATGCTGGATGAGAATATAAAAACATGTAACAGCAGGCCAAGACATATATCAACTAAACATCAATATCTCTTTTTAACTTACATCCGACTTACATATTGTATATATAAAATACATTAAAATTATACTGACATATTTTTTATCAAATATAGCCATATTTCTAGATTGAAAAAAAAGGAAAAAGAAATGGAAAAGAGCACAACGGAATGATCCTCTCCCGCACCAGCTATATACCGCCACGCCCTCGTCGCTCGCCACCGCACTACCACTCCCTCCTCTCCTCCGCTCCCGATCTCATCACCACCGCCACCGTCCACCGACTCCTCCTCACCCCGGTCTCCTCGCGCGGCGGCGGCGGGAGCCAGCAGCCATGGTGCTCTTCTCTGCGACGAAGAAGACCACCACGCCCTTCGACGGCCAGAAGCCCGGCACCTCCGGCCTCCGCAAGAAGGTTTTCCACCACCACCACCACCACCACCACCACCACCTCCTCCTCCTCCTCCTCCGATTATCTCCGGTTTCCCGTCGCTAGAGCCCCGATCTGGATCTAGGTGCGACGCGTGGGGTGCTCGTGGATGGGTAAAGGTTGTCCCGATCTCTGGTTCCCGCCGCGGATCTCGTCGGCGGTTGCTCGCGCGGGCTTTTCGGCTCTCGCCTGAATGGCCGATCTGATCGTGTGGCGTGGGCTGGATCTGATCCTGACTCCGATGCTCGCCGTCTCGCCTGTGTGGTTGCTCGTCGTGGTGGTGGTTGAATGTGTTTGTCCCGCGGTGTTTCTGGCCCGGTCGGATCAGTTAATCTCGCCTGGACCGTTGGATCGATACCGAATTCGATTGATCTGAATTGTATGCGTTCGTGGGATTTGATTCAGGAGACTTTTCACTCGCGTTGATTAGCTTTGCTTAATTGTATCGGACCTCGTCGACTAGTTTTTTTACTCGTTGTTAGCGTTCCGAGTCCAAGGAGATATCGAGGGTAGATAGTGTTGTTGCTGTTCTGGATTTGTTAGTTGTCAGTCATTGCGAGAAATATTGATATGACTACCCTTCTGGATTGTGCTTTTTTTTATTGGGTATGTAATATGCTTGCTGCCCAATTAGGATCTGGCATGTATCAGTGTCCGGTCTATTCTGATGAGTCTGGATCCTGGTCAAAATTTCGATCAAGCTTCTTGTATGTGCATTTTAAAATGGGATGAAAAAGGAGAATTTGGTACTCGCTGACTGTTGCTTAAATTTGTTGTTAATTCATGCTATGAAGGTGGAAATTGTTGAGCAAGTTTGTTAAATGGGATCTGGTGGCCAGTCGGTGATGTTTTTGATGTCACAAACTGCCTAATTCCGATGCTTGAAATGTTGCATATGGCACATTGCTCACAACCTGATCTGTGCAACGGTTACTGTTACCAGGTTACTGTATTCCAGCAGCCTCATTACCTCCAGAACTTTGTGCAATCCACATTCAATGCCCTTCCTGCCGACAAAGTAAAAGGTTAGCTCCTTATCAGATGAACACATGTCCTGCTTCAATCATCTAACGGAACCTTTTTTCGTTCTTGAAAAATAATCAAATATTTAATTTCATTTTGAAGTATTAGCCTAGAGCCCGTGCATTGCAACGAAAAACAAAATGAGTTTCTAGCTTATTAAATCAATTAATAAGCACTTATTTAGTCTAAGTAATACGATGATTTTTCTTATTGAACAAGTAAGTGATTTTGAGAGTTGGAGAAGCCAATAGTGAAATGGAGGAGAACTTGTTGAAAGGTGATGTAATAGTATAAATTGTGAGGCTCAGATGTTAGTGGTAGGGGTGGAGTGGGAATGGACACCACCACTACTAACGTTTTAAGTAGTATAGACATATGAATTTGGTTAGAAAAACTGGAAACATATATGACTGAATTTGCTATCCCTATTCCATTTTCAGGTGGTGACTTTAACCATCTGGTAAGAAAGAAAATAATGTAGTTAACTACTTTTTGAGATACCATAATGATTTGATAAATTATCATGGAGCTGCTTTTATGCATACCTTTTCTGCATATCCCCCATAAATTAGAAATGCTAATACCAGTTACCATAGTCAAAGTATTTTGTGATATCTCATTGTCATTTTTCATATCTTTCTATCATTTCTTTCCTTACAGGTGCAACCATTGTTGTGTCTGGTGATGGCCGCTATTTCTCGAAGGATGCTGTTCAGGTAATTTATATTCGACTTTTTACTAATTAGGCCTCATGGTTCTTGTGCATTTTGTGGCCCTATTTGTCAAATTTTTATACATTTGCAGTTGCTTCTATGGATTTCCCTTTTAATATTTGTATAGCCACATACTTAAACATGTTCGAGCTATGTGATGGAACCTGCGCATGATTAGACTCGTGTCGCTTAGTTCTACATGCTTCCACATCATGTGGCACATGTTGAGTGCAGACATACCATAGTAGTGTGTTTATTGATGTCAAATATTGTTCATTTTTCTGTGCTGGGTCAAGTTAAATGGTTTGAATTTTTTACATGAAGTTACACCAAAACAAAAATGTGAGATCATAAAATTGATCATAGTACCTAGTACACAAGTATGTACCGTGCAGTGCCTATGCATAGTGCTTCTTAACTATGTAGTTCATTTATTGGTGGCTGTAATCTATCTCAGTTGTAGATTGCTCTTGAATGTTGGAACTTTGAATTGTGGTTGGAAATTTGACATTTATTTTGGTTGGTATAGATCATTACAAAAATGGCTGCTGCTAATGGAGTAAGACGCGTTTGGATTGGACAAAACAGCCTCATGTCTACTCCAGCTGTATCTGCTGTTATCCGTGAAAGAGTTGCTGCAGATGTAAGATTTTTTTCCATCAAAGATTAACTTTTTGCAGTGTAACTGTCAATACTCTGTGCTTATTTTCTCTGTGTTAACATATTTCCTTACTGGTGGTTAATCAAATCATCAAAAAATAGGGATCAAAGGCTACTGGTGCCTTCATTTTAACAGCTAGTCACAACCCTGGTGGTCCTACTGAGGTATCACAGTTATGATGTATCTCTGCTGCTTATCAAGTGGCACGATTTTCTGTGTTTATCAAAAACTTTTCGTTTGATCTTGGCAGGACTTCGGAATCAAATATAACATGGAAAATGGTGGACCTGCCCCTGAATCGGTTACTGACAAGATTTTCTCTAATACAACAACAATTACTGAATACCTCATCGCAGAAGACCTTCCAGATGTAAGAGTTGACACTGACTTGTTAATTTTTGTTGTTTCTTTTGCTCCCAAGGTATTGGAATATATGTTTTACTCCTTTATTCTTGCCCCCATCACAGGTCGATATTTCTGTGGTAGGTGTCACTAGCTTCAGTGGACCTGAAGGCCCTTTTGATGTTGATGTTTTTGACTCTACTATAGATTACATAAAGTTAATGAAGTAAGTGGCTTCCATTTGAATTTACTGAATGCTATTTCCATATGTATTATTCGATGTTTTCTTTTCAATAAGTGAAATTTTCTTGTAGCTTCACAAGAATCTGCGAAAAAATGGGTGGTTTAATTTGTAATTTGTATTTTCCAGGACAATCTTTGACTTTGAGTCAATTAAAAAGCTTCTGGCATCTCCGAAGTTTACATTCTGGTACTCACTTGTATCCTGAACTATGCTCACCATCTCCTCATATTAACGGGCCGTTGCACATCTGAACCTTTGGTTTGCACTTTTAGTTATGATGCGCTCCATGGTGTTGCTGGGACTTATGCAACACGCATCTTTGTGGAAGAGCTTGGTGCTGATGAAAGCTCATTGTTGAACTGTGTTCCTAAGGTAATTAGTTTTCTTGTATCATCACAATTTGAAAATAGAATTTAGATTGGTGTTTATTCTTTACTTCTATTTTTACAGGAAGACTTTGGAGGGGGCCATCCAGATCCTAACCTCACCTATGCAAAAGAACTTGTTGACCGGATGGGTCTTGGAAAGTCCTCAAATGTTGAACCCCCGGAATTTGGTGCTGCAGCTGATGGAGATGCTGATCGCAACATGATTCTGGGTAAAAGGTATTGTTCAGCCTACATAGCTTGAAGTTTTTGTGAATATTCATAAGTGCTATAAGAAATTTATGATGTGTCCTTTGCCTTCTAGATTCTTCGTGACACCTTCAGATTCGGTTGCCATTATTGCAGCCAACGCTGTTCAGTCGATTCCTTACTTTTCTTCTGGCCTGAAGGGAGTTGCCAGGTACAATGTAATCCTGCGTATTGAGCTGCTGCAGATAACCCTTGCCCATTTCTGGTTTACAATTTTTTTGATGAAGGCTTTTAAGTTGCATATTGCATTCACTGTAGTAAATTGCATCTTTCATTCTGAATGTGCATCCAAACAAGCATGAAATTCAGTGTTCATCATACAATGCTAATGTTAGGTGAGATATTAGAAAAGATATCAGATTCCCGGTGGGGATTGACTGGTTATAGTTGATTGCCGAAAATCATGGAATGTTAGTGCTCTGGTATCTAGCCTCTTCAATACCAGCTGGACTCCATAGCTAGTGTTTTGCTAGAATTTGTACTACTTCAAAAAAAAGCAAGGACCAGGAATTGATAAAAAAGCACAAATAAAACAAACAATTAAAAAAAAACGACCCCAAACTGCCTAACAACCATTCTTGAATCTTTTATCAAACAATAACTGTTAGATGGAACTCTGGATGAAGATGGCTGACATCTGACATACCTATTGGCGACTGCCTGCTGCTTATAAGCTGTCACTGGTCTGGGATCCAAGAATCAGAACAGAAACTGGACGTTTCTTCTGATCGTGGAATTGATGTTTCAATTTCACTTGCTTTCTGATATGATATCAATATGCAAGAATAATGTACTTCTCATCCATCAAAGGTGTTAACTGATCATATTTGCAGTAAACTTAAAAGGCAGAACTTTAAATGAAAGGATGTAAAATATCGTCTGCTACCTTATGTTGATCTATTGATAAAATTGCAGGAGCATGCCCACATCAGCTGCCCTTGATGTTGTTGCGAAGAATTTGAATCTCAAGTTTTTTGAGGTAAGTATTAGGACCGTCGATCACAAGATTTTCAAAATGCCGGACAAGCATATCATATGAAAACCATATTTCAGGTGCCTACTGGGTGGAAATTTTTTGGGAACTTGATGGATGCTGGAATGTGCTCAATTTGTGGTGAAGAAAGTTTTGGCACTGGTATTACTATGAACTTAAGTAGTTTATATTTGATCTATGGAACAGAATAACATATAGCAGTAATAAAATGCATGTAACTTCATGCATTTTGATATGTGGCACCTCTAATTATTGAGAACTTAGGAAGGTATTCCACAAACCTGGTTCACCTTCGCTAAAGGAATAGGGCAATGACCTTATTGTTTCCATACATAACGGCATGTTCTTATTTTGGGTAAAATATCATGCATCAGTGAAAATCAAGTGGATCACATTTAAATACTCAAGAGTCACACTGCAGTCAAGATATGTCTGGCTCACCAGGTAAAATACTATGTTGTTTTAGGTTCTGATCACATTCGTGAGAAAGATGGTATTTGGGCTGTTCTAGCATGGTTATCTATTCTTGCTTTCAAGAACAAGGACAACCTTGGAGGCGATAAGCTTGTTACTGTCGAAGATATTGTTCGTCAGCACTGGGGTACTTATGGTCGCCATTATTATACACGATACGACTATGAGGTACTTTACACAAATATTCAATGCACATTTATGTATATATATACATTTGGCAACATGCTAACTATGACATTTTATTCTTCCTGAAGAATGTTGATGCTGGAGCTGCTAAAGAACTTATGGCAAACCTTGTCAGTATGCAGTCGTCCCTTTCTGATGTTAACAAGTACGTATATTACTCACTAAACCATGATTTATGAGTGGTCAATATTTCGCCAGCTGCTATAGAAATCAGTCTATTTCTTGCAAATGAAACAATAATTTTGCATACATCTGATTGTTGTGTTTTGTTCTTTGCCACTTTGCACAGCTCTGTAGTATTTCATTAATGTTATTTTGTGGTCACTACTGCCTAGTGGTTTTCCAATATTTTCATTCTGTACTAGCTCTAAACTGTGCCTTTTCCTCAGATTGATCAAGGAGATTCGGTCAGATGTTTCTGACGTGGTTGCTGCAGACGAGTTTGAGTATAAGGATCCTGTTGATGGTTCTGTCTCCAAGCATCAGGGTGTCCGATACCTCTTCGGAGATGGTTCCCGACTGGTATGGTTTCTTGAACCAAAGCAAATGAAGCAGCACAATAAATCAACAATTTGGCATTGCAAATTTGGGAGTTTACTGCATAGCGTGTGAGGGCAACAAATACTGGTGAACTGACCATTAGCTCCTCAATTTCTAGGTGTTCCGCCTCTCTGGAACTGGTTCTGTTGGTGCTACTATCCGCGTCTACATCGAGCAGTATGAGAAGGATTCTTCCAAGACTGGGAGGGATTCGCAGGATGCCCTTGCTCCTCTGGTAAGACATCTGCGCATTGGCTTGCCTTTTGGACCGTTTTCTGAGCAAGCTTGCCGACGTTTTTCTTCAGACTGCAATTCAGCAAATCTGACCTCTGCTTTATCCAGGTTGATGTTGCATTGAAGCTTTCAAAGATGCAAGAGTACACCGGCCGATCTGCTCCCACCGTGATCACATAAACTTTTGAAGAGCCACTCAATCTAGAATGCTTTTGAGGCTGCCCATGAACTTCCTTTTATGGCCTCCTGTTTGTTAGCTTTTCTTTTTACATCTCACCCCGAATAAACGTGTATGTACCAACTGTTCTCGTTTTCTTGCCAATATACTGCAGTTGCTGCTGCAGGGCCGGTACAGTGTGCGGCGATAATGTTGTCAGTTCTGTAACTGAAGAGGGTACTTATATAAGCGATTATATCGATGTTTTTTTGCTTGAGTATCTGTAATGCCATTCTTGTTATGATCTCTCATGTTCATGCGATGCCATCTTATCCCTCCAAACACCGTATCTTGATATGGCTATATGATTAAGTCGCAGTTGACGCAGCTCTAGGTACCTCCGTTACCGACTCGAAATCTGGTTGAGCTCCGACCGAAATCCGACTTCGACTCGTACTGCAAATCTGCCGGTATGGTCGTCTATTTATAAGCAGAGAGAGGGAGAGAGACGGGAGCGTTGCATTGGAAATTGGGAGATCACATCACATGGACGAGCCGCGCCGTGCCCTCGTGCCATGCCTAGCCCTAGGAGCAACTCTGAGAGAGTAGCCACTTTTGACTCTAAATTCATTTTTGGCCAGTTTCAAATTTAACTTTTACTCCAACAGATTCTTCACATCAAACTCTCCATATCCCTATGGACCCTACCTGTAATTCTTCTCCCCCTCTTTCTTCTTCATCCCCTCTCTCCGCATCCATGGCGACGGGCAGCGACGGGGCGCGGCCGGGCGGCCGGGCGAGCGAGAGGCGGTGTGGCAGGGCGGGGCGGCTGAGCGAAGGTGGCGCGGCGGCCGGACGGGCGAGGCGGGCGGCTAGGCAGCGAGGGCGGCGCGGCGGCCGAGCGGGCGAGGGGGAGGCTGGGAGGGTGAGAGGCGGCGCGACGGGCGGTGGCGGCGAGGCGGCGGCGGAGCGGGCGAGAGGCGGCGCGAGCCGGCGGGTGGCGGCGAGGCGGCCGGCCGGCGGCGAGAGGCGGCGCGGCGAGCGGCGGCCGAGCGAGGGCGGCGGCGGGGGACGCGGCTCGGCCCGCTGCTCTCGCTCCCAGCCGTGTGCATGCTCGTGCCCATGGAAGGATGAGAGAGAGAAAGAGGAAGTTGAGGAAATTGGTGTGAGGCCCACCATTGGCCAGCCAATGGAGTGGCCAAATTTGGCCAGGGAGGAGGTGAACGGGCGACATCTGAGGACAAGCAGACGAGGATCCACCCTTGTTGCGTCACCTAGGCGTTGCCGTTCGTCAGGCCAGGGATGTCGCCGCCATTGTTATTGTCGACGGCCGTTCCTTCATAGAAGCTGAACAGCGTCGGCTTGTCCGAGTCGGCGCCGTTCTTTAGAGCAACTCCAACAGCCTCTTCAATAGCCTCTCCAAGTTAATTTTTGGCTATTCCACCCAAAAAAAGGTGCTCCAACAGCCTCTCCAACTCACTGGCCAAGCTATTTGGCTACAGAACCCCCAGGATCCCAACGGCAAGATCCACCTGTTGGAATGATCTTCCGTGCAATGATCCAACGACTGATTGCACGTTTGATCCACGCCCTGATCAGAGGCACAACCAACTCATGGTTGGTGGGTCCCTGTTACCCAGCGCCAAATAAAAGAGAAGGAGGAGGCCGGGGCACGGATGCCGTAGTCCGCGCACGCACTCGCTCCTAACAAACGCTAAACCCTAAACCGATTTCGAGGGGACGCTGTGAGTGGCGGGAAGTCCTGATGCCAACGACATCACCAACGACCCCATGGTGAGTTCATCCATAAAGTTTGACGGTAAGTCCGATCTACCTACTAGACCCATGCCTAGCTAGTAATCCTAGAACCTAACAATGGTATCGGAGCCGTCTAGGCATCGGTTCTAGCTAGGGTTAAGTTTTTTTTTCGACGGCAACCCGAAAGGGGCAAGAAGCGGGAACCCGAAAGGGGCAAGAAGAAGAGAAAAAAACCAAGAACTAGATTAAACCCAAAAGAGGCGAAGAACACGAAAGGGAGGGATCGGGGGAAGGAGGAACTCACCTGATGGCTCCTCGGATCCGCGTCGTCGACTAGCGAAGAACTTGTCGCCGCCCTCCCGCTGTCTTTCACCCGGGACAGAAAACCCCTAGGGTTTTGCACGCGTGCGCGCGGTTGAGGACGACCCCCCTCGTAGATCCACTCGATGGCGCCGCACTCACCCTCGGGTGGACGCGACGTCGGCGAGGAGGCCTACGAGAAAGGAGGGACACCGGCGACAGAGAGGGGAGACAAGCGGCGGCAAGAGAGAAGCAGAGCGCGGCGATGCAGCTGAGAAACGACGTGGCATGGGGAAGATGGAAAATGCAGGCCGAACCCTAGGGTTTGCCCCCTGCGCCGTTTTTGCTCTCCCGCCGATGCCCCCCAGCCGTCGATTCCCATCCAACGGTCCACATCGATCAGGCCAGATTCGGCCCAGGCAGGGTGGCAAATTCTTGGCCCAGACCCACGTTGCACCGGTGGCTTTTCCCTGCGATCCGGACAAAATGAACAGTGCTGGGCCGGACCAAATGAACAGTGCCGCACAATAACATTTTTCAATTTTATTTTCAGCATAGTAAATTTACATTTTAATTTAAGTTTTGAGATAAATTCCTAAATTAAGTTTTATGCTAAGTAAAGTTTCAGCTGCATTAAGTTTGAATTTTTAGCAAAGTTTTTACCTTTTATAATTAATTTAGAAGCAACGAGATATTTTAATTAGAAAAAGTAAATTATTTTTCTTTAGTATGATAATTTTGTCTACTCACCAAAGTTGTTGATGAAATTATTATGCTAATGAGTTTAATGACATGATTGTTTATTCTATTTCTGCCCAACGGTGATATAGAATTAAATATGAGGAGCCATTTGGTTAATTTGACCAACGTTGAATTAATTCAAATTTTGTTTTCTGAATTTTTTCAGGTAATCTGCTGAGTTACATTTCGTCCATTAAGCCTCTAAACGGAGGAAATTATAACTCATGGCGAGAAAAGATTGAGATAGCGCTGCGCTATCAGATATTGATCTAGCATTGATGACTGAGTGTCCCACATCTCCTGTTGACCCCATAAGGGGTGAAGAGGAGAGCCAAGGTGATTTTGACAAGAGAGTGTGTGATCATGCACCACTCAGGATGAAATACGATGTTGATCGTGCCAAGTGGGGCCAGTCAAATCGCAAGTGTTTGATGGTGATCAAGAGCTCCATCATTGAGGCAATAAGGGATGCAATCCCTAAATGGATCACTGCTACAGAGTACCTAAAACGAGTGGAGAGTCAATTTACTGGCTCTTCAAAAGCTTATGCAAGCACTCTAATTAAGAGGCTTATAACATAGAGGTACACTGTTGGTGGTGTCAGGGAGCATATCCTGAGAATGAGCAACATGACATCCAAGCTCAAACACATGGAAATGGGGCTAAGTGATGAGTTTTTGGTTCATCTGATTTTTGCCTCCATGCCCAAGGAATTTGAGGCTCTTGTTGTTAACTACAACTCATAGCCAGCAAATTGGGGAGTTGAGAATCTAATTGCCATATGTGTTCAAGAGGAGGAAAGGATCAAGGGTTCACGTGGTGATTCCATTAACTACGTGAACCACGAGAGGAATAATTATTATAATTCTAAGAATTGTAATAACTCTTCCCCATCTAAGCCAGAACAGAAACCTCAGTGGAACAATGCCTCCTCCTCTAGGTCACATGGAAAGGCTCCAATGCTTGACTTCAATCAGAGATCTGAGCCTGATTACCATCAAAGGTCTCAACCGGTTCAGCTTGAAAGGGACCAATGCCTATGGTGCAAAAAGAAGGGACACTATAAGAAAGACTGTGTGGATTTTGTGAAACACTTATGCAAGAGATGTGAGGATATTATTACGTTTGTAGATGAGTCCTTGTATGCAAGTTATGAAAAATCTACTTGGTGGATTGACTCAGGTGCAACTGTTCATGTTGCAAATTCTCTACAGGGATTCAGTACGAGAAGGACACTGCAAAGAGGAGAAATAATAATTAAAGTTGAAAACGGCGCCGCTGTCGAAGCCAAAGCCATTGGAGAACTCCCGCTAGTATTAAGAGATGGTTTTGTACTTCATTTACACGATGTCCTCTATGTACCCTCTTTGTGAAGAAATTTGATTAGTGTCCCACGATTAGATCGTGATGGATTTCAATGTATTTTTGGAGATGGATAATGTAAGGTTCAGTTTAATAATAAGTGTTTAGGTATTGCTTTCAAACAAGATGTGCTTTATTTGTTATCACTTGGTGACTGTGAATGTTTTGAGTAATGAGAATGCTTCCTCGTCTATGAACGTGAGTAATAAAAGGAAAAGAATTGATGATGTTTCTTCCAAATTATGGCACTGTCGTTTAGGCCATATTTCGAGGGGGAGGATTGAACGGTTGATTAAGAATCAATTCTTCCGCCCTTAGAATTTTCATATTCAGATCAATGCATAGATTGTATTAAAGGCAAGTATGTCAAGAAAATAAAGAAAGACGCCAAACGAAGCACGAGAATTTTAGAAATAATTCACACGGACATTTGTGGTCTGTTTTCTGTGACATCTGTGGATGGTTATGATTCTTTTATAACACTCACAGATGACCATTCTTATTATGGCTACATTTATCCTATTAAAGAACGGTCAGAAGCATTAGATAAGTTCAAGATATTCAAGGCTGAAGTTGAAAATCAGCATGATTTAAAGATTAAGATAATACGATCCGACCGTGGGGGGAGTACTACGGTCGTCATACCCCGTATGGCCAAGTTCCTGTACCTTTTGCAAGGTTTTTACAGGAAAATGGTATAGTTGCTCAATACTCTACACCGGGCGAGCCTCAACAGAATGGAGTAGCTGAAAAACGCAACCGTACCCTAATGAATATGGTGAGAAGTATGATAAGTTACTCTACTCTACCGATTAATTTGTGGATGAAGACGTTAAAAACCACCATTCACATACTTAATCGGGTTCCTAGTAAGTATGTGTCTAAAACTCCAATGGACAGGGAGAAAACTCACGTTAAACTATATGCACGTGTGGGGTTGTCCAGTTGAGGCAAAAGTATCTAACCTGAATATTGGAAAATTAGATCCCAAGACAGTTAGTTGCCATTTCATTGGCTATCCAAAGAAATCAAAGGGATTTCGTTTCTACTGTCCTGACAGACACACCAAGTTCCTGGAAACGAGACACACTGTTTTTCTAGAGAATGAGATGATGAGGGGGAGCATGGTAGCCCGAGAGATTAGCCTTGAAGAGAAGCGGGTATTCGTATCTACTCCGATGATTCAAGAACCTTTTTTCTTAATACCTGTTGCTGTTGCACCGACGGTGCATGACACTATGGTGATGACACCTGTTGTTAGTTCTCCTGTGGCAACAACAAGTGAAAATAAGGAACATGTCCTTCAGGATCCGATAGATCCTGTTGTCACACATGAGGAAGAGCTACAACAGCCCAACTCAGAGGGTGCGTCAGATGTTGAGGCCCCCAAGAAGTCTCAAAGAGTTAGGAAACCGGCTATCCCAAATGACTATCAAGTGTATCTTAGTGAAGAAATTCAAATGGAGGGAGATCCCACCTCATTTGAAGAAGCCATGAGAAGCGATCACTCGTCCAAATGGCAAGAAGCCATGGAAGATAAAATGAAATCTATGAGTTGTAACAAAGTCTGGGATTTAGAAAAAATTTCCAAAGGAGCCAAGACAGTAGGCTGCAAATGGGTCTACAAAACCAAGTGTGATTCCAAAGGAAACGTCGAGAAATATAAGACGTAACTTGTGGCAAAAGGCTTCACGCAAAGAGAAGGAATATATTATAATGAGACATTTTCTCCAGTTTCATGCAAGGATTCTTTTAGGATCATAATGGCTTTAGTGGTGCACTATGATTTAGAATTACATCAATTGGATGTAAAGATGACATTTCTCAATGGAAATCTCTATGAGGATGTCTACATGGCACAACCGAAAGGTTATGCCGTGAAAGAAAAAGAAAATATGAGATGCCACCTTAAGAAATCCATTTATTGATTAAAGCAAGCCTCTAGATAGTGGTATTTAAAGTTTGATGAGACAATAAAAAAGTTCGAGTTTAATGAGAATAAAGAGGACAATTGAGTTGATGCAAAATTCAAGAATGAGAGATTCATGTTCCTCATCCTTTATGTGGATGACATCTTACTGGATAGTAGTGATGTCAGTCTGCTATTGAAGACTAAGAAGTTTTTGTCCTCAAACTTTGAGATGAAAGATCTTGGTGAAACATCATACGTTTTAGGAATTGAGATTCACCTAGATAGAAGAAAAATGGTATTAGAATTATCACAAAAGACATACATAGAGAAGATTTTGAAGAAATATAGTATGCATGTGAGCAAACCTATGCCTGCTCCCATAGTCAAGGGCGATAAATTTGGAAACTTTTTGTCCCAGGAACCAGTATGAGATTGATCAGATGAGAGCCATTTCATATGCTTCAGCTATTGAAAGCTTAATATATGCTCAAGTATGTACATACCCTAACTTATCTTATGTAACCGAGATACTTGGCAGATATCAAAGTAATTCAGGCATAGATCACTGGAGAATGGTTAAGAAAGCTCTGCGTTACACGTAAGACACAAAAGGCCTTATGCTGACGTATAGGAGAACTGATTCCCTTGAAATAGAAGGGTACTCAGATTCAAATTTTGCGGGATACTTAGATGATAGAAAATCCACGTTAGGTTATGTATTCACTTCCGTAGGTGGGGCTATATCGTGGAAAAGCTCCAAGCAAGTCGTTACAACGTCATCTATGATATTTGCTGAGTTCGTAGCATATGAGGCCACGAGACAGGTGAAATGGTTAAAGAAATTTGTACTCGGTTTGAGAGTGGTAGACATCATTGAAAGACCGCTCAGAATGTACTGCGACAATGAGCCAATAATGTTTTATGCTCACAACAACAAGTCAAGTGGTGCTGCCAAACACATTGACATCAAGTATTATGTTGTGAGAGAGAATATCCAGGATCATACTATTAGTCTTAAGCATATAAGTATGAAGAAAATGCTTGTGGATCCGAAAACGAAAGGCTTACCGCCCAATGTGTTCAGAGAACACTTAGCCGGCATAGGATTATGGGAAAGCCTATGATTCTGTTGTTGAGAAATTTCCCACGCACTGGCCTGAGAGGTCTGCTTAACTCTAGTGCAGGTCCACAAATCGGATCGTCTTTGGTGATTTGCAGGACGTGCCAGTTGGTTTGATCCTGTAACCAACAAGAAACAAGGAATAGATAATCAAATTATGATTAGATCCTACTTGATCGACTGTAGATATTCATAATACATAATTACTATTCCAAAACATGTTTATACTAAGTGACTGGGATAGATCGGTAGTATACCGAGACAGTATAAATCACTTATATCTAAAAATACATTAGAACGATAATTATATATATTTATAACTTAGCCGATGTCGTAGATCTAATGTGAATCGGCTAGTACTCCGATACAATTTTATACTAGGATATTATTCTAAGCTAGATATACTAAACAAGGATCAATCGGCTGTTAATATGACTTAACAGATTGATACCAGGCTTAGCAGATTTAATTAGCATAAGATCTTAATATAAAAGGCAACTTTAACACATCTAGCAGTAATAAAACATATAAGATGGCTAAAACAGGTAAGATCGGCTGAAACTCTAATACTATCTCTAATAGCAGTCATTGAGCCGAATAAATCTATATGATTTTAAGAGTGACTTAATAGATCAAACTGATGCAACATTAAGTACGAAAAAGAAGCATGAGATCTATATAAGCTAATAAAAACCTTTCGAGATGGTGCATACGCCATATAACCTAAATCAACCTCTAGATCTAGCTATGTCGGTCGTTGTCTTCAGTGAAACGCTAGCCGATCATGAGATAGATCTAAACATTGATCTAAATTATATGTCGTATATGATAAATTAAGCAATTCGTGACATCAAGATTGGAGTATCATGACGATGAAAGCACTAACCCCGATAACACAAATCACTTGTAACAAGAGATTACCTTACTTGGAGATCGGAATCCGATGCAGCCCAAAGACGAGGCAAGAACTTGTCGAAATCGAAAGTAAAACAAAAGGTGGCGATGCGCCGAGATTGTATTGAGTTGTGTGTTGTTAATTACATGGTCTTGGGTCATATTTATACCCGGATATACAATAAGTCCGTAACGGACACGATTCCTATTATAGATTGATTTACAAATATTCTAAACAGACCGACATTATCTACAAAAGAAACCATAAAATAAACTAATTTAAAGATACAGTCGCCGTTACAGGACCTTATCCGTAGATGGCAACATCTTTGAAGTTCTTTGGAAACCGAATCCAATGATTATCTCTAAGCTTTCCTTCCAAGATCGGTCCCATCTCCTGCTCCCAATCGGAATCGGCTATCGGTTATCCTGGTCCGACTCGGACTTAGCCAACTGGCTCCTTAGCCGATTCGGACACAGCCGATACGGCCTCTGTTTCCGAGGATCGCACATTTCCTTCGATTTCGCTTCAATCCTTACTTCAAACTCAAGGATTTGTTTACTAAATTTGGTCGTTAACAGATTTCTGGATAGTGAGGGGTCCAAGGTGAGTCAAAAAGCCTGCCGCATCTTCCCCATGAATTACCGAGCACCTGCACCTACCTACTCTCCGGCAAGCCCACTGGCGATGGGCGCTGCATCGTGCTCCTCGTCGAGCCCGACGACGCCACCTTCCTCTGGCACTGCCATGTCGGCGACGACGAGACAGAGTGGGCGAGGCACGAGTACGACATCGGCACACAGTGGGACATCCGCCCGGGCAAGGAGGGCCAACACGAGAAGGTGCCGATATGCGCGATCACCACGTGCCGGGGCAAGTTCTACGTCAACGCCACGCCCGAGAGCGTCGGCGTGCTGGAGCTGACCCCAACGGCGCCGGCGTTCAGCTCCATCGTGATCGCCGACCCCCTTGACGGAGGGTATGGCGTGCCGGGCGCGGCTAACGTCTTCCTGGTGGAGTTGGACGACGAGCTCTATATGGTGCGCCTGCTGCTGGACCGAGACTTCGAGACCGTCTATGACCTCATCGTCTACAGGATGGATTTCTCCAAGAAGCAGTGGCATGAAGTGGAAGACATTGGTGGCCGTGCGTTCTTGCTAGTAGCTCCGTGTTTATCCGGTGCTTCACATCTGGCTGATGAATGTGGGTTGGAGAAGGATAGTGTCTATGTTTCTTATGCACATAAGAAGTGTTTCGAGGTGTGCAAGGTAGAAGAGAAAGGAGATATCCATGTGGCTAATCTCATTGAAGCTCCAGATGCAAGTATCGGGATGTGGATCCTGCCCGTTGAGCAGTAGCTAGGACTTTCAAGATTGGAATTTGTTTCTACCTTTTCTTTTTGCAATTTTCTTTTAGCCTATAATGAACCATATTTTTTTCTAATTTTAAGTACAATATCTACAGTCTTGGAATTGTTCCTATGGAAGTTACAGAATTTATCGAATCTATTTAAACTTGTGAAACATGGATATAGACTGGAATGTTCCGGTCGAAATTGTTACTCTATGTGTTTGCTCCTATAGCTTCAAAGTTTATAATTCTCACTGTGCCACCTAAAAGAAGTTTTGATTTGTTGCTGAGTCAGGTTTTGAAACAGTTAAACTACATGAGTACTTGAGAGTAGAAACGCATCACCCCGCGTCGCCCTCACCCAGGGGCGGCTCGAGAGGCGACAGCCTGGCCTCCCCTCCACCCCTCCTTCCTTCTCCGCCTCGCCGCCGCCTGAGCGGTCGCCGGCAAAGCCATGTGGCTGCAAAGACGACGGCAGCGAGGCTTCTCGGTCAAACTATCATTCGGGCGGCCAGGAGAGCTGCCCAGGGTGGCGACGGCGGCGGTGACCGCCAGATCCGCGCCGTCTCGACCAGATCTGGTGGGGCGGTGAATGGCGGGTGTGGTCATCGGAGATGAGCACGAGGTGAATGGTGGCGAGGCAAGCCTGCCGAAGAAGGCGCCGAGGCAGCCAGGGCCTGCGCGACAATGCGGTGACCGTGGCGGCGAGTCCCTGACGCGAGGCGTGGCCATGGACATGGAGGAGATGCGCACGTGCAGGGACCTCGGCCTCGACCTCCCCTTCAACTGGACGGTGGAGATCCCCTGCTACGCGCCAACGACGGTGATGGTGGTGCACGCGCTCGTGCCAGCGGCCGCTACGGCCTTGCCGCAAGGGCTGAGAGTGGCCGAGCGGGCGGTGCTGGCGCCGACACCGGTAGAGGACTGCGAGGCGGAGCGAGCCATGGCGATGTTGGGCGCGGAAGATGCATGAGGAAGATGGCGCAGGAGGCCAAGAAGACCAACAAGACGCTACCGCCGGCCACGCTATTCTCCTCCGGTACTCTGGATCCGGATCCTTGTCATCGTCGCGCACATCCTCTTGCTCAGCCGCCTCAGGGACGACAGTCACCACGACCACCACCACGGCTTCCTCTGTGCTCACTAGGGAGGCGCTGCAAGAAAGCAGTAGCTGCGGCGATGACGGGCCGCTCGACGGCCGGGCCTCCGCTCGACGGTGATGTCCACTAACGGATAGACGGTCGGGATACTTGACGACGATGTGGGAGGCGGCGGCGCGGCCAAGCAAGAACTCCGGAAGGAAGCTCTGGCGACGGTGGCGAGCTCGTGAAAAAAAAAAAAGAGAGAAAAAGAAGAAAAGAAAAAATAGAAAAAAGAGAAGAAAAAAGAAAAAAGGAAAAAGGAAAAAGGAAAAGGCAAAAAAAAAGGAGAAAGGGGAAAAGGGAAAAGGCAAAAAACCCAAAAGAAGAAGCGCGCCCAGATTCAATAGGCATGCTCTTGGATCTGATGCTCGCGTGGCCGGGAGATGACGTGTCTGTGTAGACACGTGGAAAGGCCGGGGCCCTGATGCTACATCATGAGGGCACGCGGTGCGGAGATGTGGCCGACGGCGGAGGTGATCGGCAAGGTGCGGCGTGTGCGGAGGCTGGCATGGCGCGGCGAGACATGGCAGGCTTGTGGTCGCGGCTTAAGGTGGCACGGAGATGTCCCGCAATGGCTCGGTGTTCGATGGAGATCGGGGAGCAGGGCAACTTCTCTCTCGCTATGACGGCTACAAAAGAAACAGATCCGTGATGACGAGTGTAGTGACGGGCGTGGCGTGGCCCCGCGAAGAGGAATGCAGCAGCGGGCGTGGCACGGCCCCTGCGAGCGACGGGATGGTCCAACGGCGGATGTGGCGAGGCCCCCGCATTGAGTCCTATGAGAGATCCGAAACTGGTGGTTTTCACCCCGTCGAGTGGAGTTTAGCGTTGCAGCGGCGCGACGGGTACTGCATGGCGGGGACCCTTTCGGTGCAGTCTAGTCTGTCTTCCCCTAATGTTCAGTTGACTTGGAGTTCTGCTGTAAGGATTCGAGGTTTGGTTCAGTGTAGGTTTGGTGGGTGTTTCCGCATAGGCTTCATTTTGTCGGCCGTGTGGGGCGAGTGTGGTTTTTGTTAGAACTGTTTGTGGAGGTTCGTTTTTGAGCGTTAGCCCGCGTTGATGTCTCAATCCAATCGGGTGAGTTTCTTTCTTTCATCTTTTTCTTTTTCCTGTCTATGACCTTTTAGGGTTGTAGTCTTGTATTTTTTCTACTATATCAATGGAACACGTGCTATCTTGCATGTTTCGTTTCAAAAAAGAGAGTAGAAACACATCCAAAACATGAAGAGTCGTGTCACTGGCTATCCTAATATATAGTTTGGGATGTTTTACCATGCCCTTTAATGGTAATAGAAATTAATCTTGATTATCCATGTTTTCTAATACAATATATCGTATCTATTTATACTACCACCTTAAATAGTAGTAGTATAACTTATAAATTAACGGTTGCGATAGAGATCATTCTCGTAGTTTACTGCTTAGGCACCTAAAAATAAAATAAAAATCAGTCAAATTATAGACATTCCGAACAACTTTAAGTTTCGTGTATCCACCAACTATCCCCCTTCCTCTCCCAATCCACCCATTACCAATAGCGTCGACGCCCCACACGTTGCCTCCCTTTGCCTGCCAACACCGACGATGCCCACATGAGTATTCTCGTACCAAAGCTGGACACCGCCTTTCATGTCTCTGGTGGCCTGGCTCCTAATAATTTTAGATATGTTGCTAAAGTAACAAGAGGTAGAACAACAGGACATTTTTAACCAACAAAACCACATTTGCATGCGAAATGATCAATTTATCCTTGCCCTCCAAAGAATGTGACCCCGTGTCCACACCAGCAACACCTGACGACCGCCCTCTCATCCCTATCCCTGGTCGAATCAACCACCTCCTTCCGGCAATTGCCACATCCCTAACATCCCCATCCCTAGCTACCTCCTCGCCTTCCTCCACCCGTGTGGGCCTCTTTCTCGAACAGACCGGGCGCTGCCCGATGACTGCCGCCACTGCTATATCGTCTCCCGTACCTCATGTTGCCGCCATCACCATCGAGCCACCACAACGTTTTATCACCGATCTAAGAAGTAGCGGAGATGCCCAGGTCAAGATGCACTGATTTCGAAGAGGGAAGCGAGGCATGTATCCTCCCCTTGGACCGATGAGAGGAGCCAGTTTAACGGACCTTGGAAACTCCAAATATTGCGCCTAGGAGAGCTCACGCCACCATGGAAGAAGGAGAAGGAGGCCATTGCACCACTGAGCTCATAGCTCCCATCATGGCCCCCTCGATCGTCGCCTCTGCATGGGGAGAGGGAGAAGTAGAGGCGATGGCATAGCAACAGCAGTAGCAGCTCAGCGTTGGGGGAGCTCCAACGCCTTCATTCCGTGCCTCGCCGCCGGCACTTCGGCCAGGCTCCAAAGAGACGTGTGTGGCCAAAGCATGGTGTCGCTTGATCGATGGTGTGGTGAGGGATGGGATAAAGAGAAAGAAAGAAGAGAGATGTGAGAGCTGACATGTGGGCCCAGGGGTATTTTTGAGATTTCATGTGATTTCTCTCTCATATTCAACCAGAAATAAATATTTTAAGGGTATGGGGTTTTCAACGCTAAAATTTGGTAAGATTTTTTAGTGGATTTGGTTAAGGAAAGAACACAATTAGCTGATGAAAAGTTTATCCAGAAAAGACTGAGTTCAACGATTTATCTATTACTTAGGTAGGATTTATCTTTAGAAACCTTTGATTAGTGTCTGGTCAGGATTTATGTTTTTTCCTTTTATCTTTAGAAAAATTTATGTCGTGTCCGATTAGGACTCATATTGGCCCGTGGGTATAAATATGTAATATGTACACCCGAAATCTTTGTAACTTATCTCCACACATCAATACAATTACTTTTGACGCATCGTCACCTTTTACTCTCGACGAGTTCTTAGTTTTGAGTTGGTCTGCATTGGTTTTGATCTCCGACGAGAAAGTAAGTTTCATTAACTTTGCTTGTATCGGCGAGGCTAGAACTTTCTCCGATTACATCCAGTATTCTATTTCGGTCAGCACAAGCGTTGCCTACTTAATATTTCAATTCTATCTTTAATTGCATTGTGTTTAGAGACGCATCAGTTTAGTTGGGACTGTCTCGGTTAGGTCCGATCTTCTGGCTTAGTCAATATATCTCTATAATCACAATGTTATTTTAGATAGATTTGTTATATTCATCACATTAGCATAGATCTATTGGCTTATCTATCTTGTTTGATCAGACGTAATCTAGAACTGGCTCGGTTGGATCTGATCTTCTATATTACTGCTGATAATCTAATCCTTGATAAGTTTATAGCTTTGTGCTACATTTTATCGCAGTAGTAGCCAATAAGTTATCTTTACATTGGACTTCTAGCCGATGTACATTTTGATCATCAAACCTACATCTAATATTCTATATCAACATCGGTCGATTGATTTATTGAATATTTATTTTGTTACATCAATACCGATCGGTTGGTTCATGATATCATTACATTATTTTCAGCCAATTATCTTTCTATCATTATTTATCCAAATGTGAATTTATATCAGACATATAGCGGACTATTCAAAACCCTATTGACATCGGCTGGTATCGCTACATCGGCCTATTGGCCGATCAACTCTTTGGTCATCAATATATTTTTATCTTATCAGTTACAGGATCAAACTGACTGGTGACACATCTACATCTCATCAAAATATAGGACCTACACTGGAGTTAAGCAGATCTCTCAAGCCTTCGTGTGCCACACGCAGGATCTACGTCAATACATCTTTTGGCACACTTGACGAGACATATTTTGTGTCAACAGGTGTCTATTCTCAAATATTCAACTTTCAAAAGTATCATTCTCCAAAGGTTCAATTGTGCGATATCTTACAGCTAAAAGTCATAATCCTATAGCAAAATTTGTCAATAACTGATTAGTTTCAGACCGACTTATGGTTGAAGCAGTGCTTCTGCGCTTGGTGCACAGGTAGAAGTTGAAACAATGCTTTCAGGTTCTGTCTTATTATAGCGTCTAAAATATGTATGTGTGGGTGTGTGTGTATATATATATATATATGTATATATAGAATCATTGTTTAAAACAACTTAAAATATGTTTTTAAAAAATAGATACTAGCTGCTCTTTAAAAGAGAGATAGATAGGCAGAGACAGTGATTATTTGTGACTTTTGGTAGAAAATCCTAATGATCGGTAAAAGTAAAAGGTGTCAGAGTCTGTAGAAAACCATAGGAAATACTCGTATATAAGAAGACGCGAGCCGAGGATTCGACTCCTTGTCGTCTACCTCGTGATCGCATTCTTCCCGTAGGCGCTCGGTGATCGCGTTCGTTTGCTGAGGCGCTTCGGAGATCGCCTTCCCGCTGCGCATCCGCTGATCCGCCTCCCTCGCCCACGAGGTTTCTTTCCTCTCCTTGCTTGTCCCCCTCTTGCCATTCCAATCTCAACGGAGGCCCATGAACCAGGGGCAGATCTCACAGGGGGTTGAGGGGCAGTGTAGCCCCCCGAAGCCCCTTCTAAAAAATTAGGTCTATATGTGTCGTAGGAGGGGTTAAAAGTAGACTTAAATGGTTTGGAAAGCAAATTGGGCCGCAGTCCGCGTCAGCCCACTCAATCACGGCCCATTAGAGTCAGCCCATGAGAGAGTGCGAAAAGGCATATGAAAGAAAAAGAAATGCAACCGAACCCTAGTTTTCCTTGTAGGGGTGGCGGCGGCGTCGGCTGATCCCGTGCAGGCGCCAGGCGCTAAGCGGTCGGCGACGCCGCGGCTCAGCGGCGTAGGCGGCTAGGTGGTGCAGCCGTAGGTGACTCGACGACGCAATCGCGCAGGTGACTCAGTAGGCGCACAGGTGGCGGCAGGCGGTCGGTGGCTCGATGGCCGGCAGGGGCAGGCCGTAGACGGCTCGACAGCGGCGCGGCGCAGCCGCATGGGCAGCTCGGTGGCACAACAGCGCATGGCGCAGGCGGCTCGGTGCATGACCTCAGGTCAATTTTTTTTGCAAAACGTAGTATACAAATTCAATTGTAAATTATAATGCCTACAAATTCATGATTTAATTACAGATTAGGTGATGCTGGATTTTGGTTCCTATCTAAAAACTTTACTTCAGATTTTGGTGATGTGGGAGGCTATCATTGATGTCCTTGAGATAGTAAAGAAAAATTTTGTTAAAACAACATCTAATGATGGAGCTTTTGGTTTGATCGGTAAAATGGAGAGTTTTGATTTTGTGTTTATCATGCATTTAATGATAGAACTGTTGAGTCTGACAGACGGTTTGTCACGTGATTTTCAAAGAAAGGATGTAGATATTGTTGAAGCAATTCATTTGATCATGGGTGTGAAAGATAGCTTGTAGGATATGAGAGAAAATGGATGGGAAATATTATTCAAGAGAGTAAAACAATTTTGCAATAAGAATGAGATAGAAGTGCAAGATATGGACAAGTTAGTAAATGCCCATGGAACATCTGCACGAAGAAAGCAAAAGGTAACAAACATGCATTTCTATCATATTGAGATTTTTATCGCTGCTATCGATGACATTTTGTCAGAGATGAACCATCGGTTTGGTGAAATTAGTTCAGAGTTACTAGATTGCATGACTTCTCTATAATTTTGATGTGGACAAACTTGTGAGACTTGCTAAAATTTATGTCGAAGATTTTGATATTGGTCAAATTGTTGTGCTGCCAAGTCAACTTAAGGAATTTTTAGCACGTGCTAGAAGAACTAAAGATTTTCTTGGATATACTGAGGTTCCACAAGTCTCTGAAATCATGGTTAATGTTGAAATGCATATATATTATCCATTGGTTTATTGAGTTATTGAGCTAACATTAATACTTTCAATGGGAACGACTTCAGTTGAGAGGGTTTTTTCAGCTATGTCTATTATAAAGACATATTTGCGTAACCAAATGGGTGATGAATGACTAAATGACTTGATGATATGCTACAATGAGAAAGAGATATTTAGAAGCATCAATTCTGAAAAAAATTATAAAAAGGTTTGAAGCGATGAAAACTCATCGTATGTTAGTGTCCCAAACAACATAGCGATACGCGCTTTTATTTTGAAAGCTAAGATTGTTGAATTAGTTGTTTGCCTTGTCACTAATGTATTCTTTGTTGATTTATTAGGCCGGAGACGAGGCCTAGAAGTAGCACCAACGCTTCTCGAAGGCGGAGATCATCATCTTCTAACAGGTATGCCGTCACCGACGTTAGCCCCCTATGAAATAATCCTAGATTCACCACTGCCATGAACCAAGGTTTCCGATTTCGCGAAGGCCTACCGTACCGCCCCCGCGCGGTAGCACGATTTTCGCACGAAAACCGCGAAAACCATGATAAAGTGAATAGTAAACGGATTTAAATTTGAATCGGTTTCAAATCGATTTGTCGTGCCGCGCTTTTTGCCCAAACCGCGCCAAAACCTCTGTTTTCATCTCGGACAGGGATAAATTTATTTTTATGATATGTTAAAAATTTTGAAAAAAATACTAAAATTAGTGATAAATATGTATGATATGTGCATTAATATATGTGTGTGATAAAAATAATTTTGTGACATTTAATAGGAACAAATTAAAATAAGATGCAAATAGAAGTAATAAACATGGTAAAATTATAGCAATTCGAAGTTTGTACAGATACTCAGATGGAGTCATAGAGTTACATATTGAGGAGACAATACATTTTTCATAAATAAATAAAGGATTAAGTCGTTGCAGGCTTCATGTCCAAAGAGGTGAGCACCCGCATATTTCGCACAAGTCTGACACACACTGTGAAGATGCATCTCTCGTTGAAGATGACCGCCTCATAAAATCAGTGATGGGGTTACCTCCCTCCTAGACTACCTCTGTGATTGGGAAGGTGCAGCGTGGCCACTTCCCCTTTCATGTTCATAGACACCTCCTCTTCCCTCCACATCCCTTATGAATTCCGCCTCACGGCGCGATGCCGCCATCGCCGCCTCCATCTGTTCTTCCTCGTCAGCATCTTCAGTCAACGGATGATATCTTCTGGCAGCTGCATCCTCCTTTCTGGCCTTCTCAAGTTTTCGCTCATCAGCAGCCTCCTGAATTCTGTCCAGTTGTCGGCGAAAGCAATCCTTGACATCGAGGGGAACAGAGTTGCAATACTTTACTCCCTTATACCGATGAGCCAAATGATACTTAAATCTTGTGGCTTCACCTCCACTCTTCTTAGTACGATAATATTTGCATACGAATCCATCCCCCACCTTCTATCCATGTTCCATACTGAGTCTTTGTCTGCCATTTCGAACCTAAAATGGTTAAATTGAACATGTAAGTCACGATGTCACTCAATATACATAACCATACATATGTGGGAAAATATAGAATTATACATGTCTACCCTTATCTATATATAGTTGCACCATATACATGTCTACTCTTGACTTGCACATGCTCCATCGTCATATAAACAGGAATATAAACATTTTTGAGACATTAATTCTAATGCTCAGGGATATATGCATTTTTAGCTAATAAGATGCTTAAGCGGAATTCAATCAATTTAAAATTTGAGCAATTGAAGTGATTGAAATAGAATCTTTCTCCTAGAAATGTCATATTTATGAACGTATTATGCAATTACTCAAGAAATGTACATGTCCAATTAAATGAAGCACCACTACAACAACTAATTGCTCCAATTTGTCAGGTCACTACATGCTTTAGGACAACATAAGCAACACCTATCCTCTAACTAATTAATTTCCCATTAGATATTTATGAACGCATGTGCCCAAAAATCATGCCTAACCACACGATAAGCATGCGTAAGACCGCGGTTTTTGCACCTAACCTCGCGGCGCAACATCCATGCGGACACATCAAATAATCGACGACAACCGCTCCTAACCGCACGGTATGCATGCGCAGAGCTCGCGGTTTTCGCGGCTAACCGCGCGACGGGATGCACAAACCGTGCCGACTCACCAACCGTGAAAACCATGTAGATCCGGACAGTAATACAACCATATCGCGCCGAAAACCGAGCATGACACTAACATGAAGACGACATACCTCTGTTCACGATTATCGCAGCTACCGCCACGGTTTCCGCCTCAAACCGCACGGTTTTCCCTTCGCCGTCGACGACTTCTGTAGATCTGGCGACGGCTTGAAAGGGGAAGGATGAAAGGGGGAGAAGTTGATCTTGAGAAAGGAGGAAGAAGCAGGGTTTATGTGGAGAAAAATTGATGGGCCTCAGATGGGCTTTTGTGAACAGTACGCATGCATAGTGAAGTTTATTTTTCCCCACATTGAAAATGATTTTTTAACGACGATAATTTGTGTATTTTCATGGAAAAATTACCATAATACTTGTAAAATATAGATCTACAACCACGATTTTTTTCAATGAATTTTTTCAAATTTTTTTAATCCGCACGAAATTATTCAAACGAAACCATGTGGCTGCCGTATCGTACCCCCATGATATGGCCAAAAACCGTGAAAACCGCGGCGGTTTTCACGAAATAGGAAACCCTGCCACGAACTATACCCACATTTTGATGCGATTCCAGTCTTTTGCAACTAGATCCGGAGATTCTGCAAGGGGTTTTCCGAACTTCTGCAACTAGATTTGGGGACTAGGGTTTTTGCAAGGGTTTTTCATAGGGATTGGGCGGGTTTTTTCATTCCTTTCGCGTTCTTGCACGTGGGCAATACGTGTGTACTTGCTTGAATTCGGTCTTTCATAGGGATTGGGCGGGTTTTTTCATTCCTTTCGCGTTCTTGCGCGTGGGCAATCCGTGCGTACTTGCTGGAATTCGTGCGTCAATTTCTTGGTTCAGGTTGCATTCTTACACGCGTGCGTCAATTTCAGGGACCTCTTGGGTAAAGGTTTTGCATTCTTGCGTGCGTCAATTTCGGGTAAGGGTTTGCATTCTTGCGTGCGTCAATTTCGGGTAAGTATCAGGTTCTTATGATTTTGGTTGTTCACCGTGCATCGTATTCACGCTTATGATTCTGATCAGATCATGGTGGATCCGTACAAGAGAGAAGGCTACCGGTGTCCCGTAGTTGGATGTGGATTTTGCGGTTTCTACCATGAAGAATACCTTCGTCGGCACGTCAGAAGTAACCACAAGGGTGTAGATGTGGATGCTACAGTAGCTGCTGGCATTGCAGCGGCGGGCAGCAGCGAACAAAACGCGAGCCAGCGGAGGCCGCGGACAGCGGCGCCGCGCAGCCCTTGCGATGGGCAAATGAGTCCCACGAGAGGTATGTTTTGCGATATGTTCAATTGACTTGCACTGCATTTTAATCAAGTTGGATATTCCAGTTCCAGTAGCAGCATTATGTGGTGCAGAAATTGTGTAGTCCTGAGTAGTAGTAGATACGAATGGAAGTTGATGCGTCTTTCTTGGTAAAATTAGATGAAACATCCCAAAAAAATAGATTGGACCTTGGTTATCCGCCATAGCATCCTAAACATAGCTTGATTACGAAGTTCCGGTTGTTGTATTAGCATTTGCTTGAACTTACTGTTCAGAATAAGTGCTAGTGTACAGAAATGGAAAGGAAAGGGCAAAGAGAATAAAGACAGGTGGAGTAGTAGGCAGAAACAATTTTCTAACAAAAGTAGATCTTGTAAGATGAAGGTGCATGTGCAAGAACAAGTCTCGCCGAAACATTTTTCTTACAAAAACAGGGGATAGTTTGAAGCAGTGAAATTATGTTGGCATCAATGAGAGCAAGAAATAGAGCAATGCTACTGCACCTTGTAACCTATTTGTAAACTCAAATTAGTGTTAACTCTTACTATGATTACTTAGCTAAACATGAAAGTACATGATAGATAACCTATTGACGTATTGTTTCTGTTTCAGGTGTAACATAGTAAGGTGTCTTTGAAGACAAATTGCAGACAAAACACTTAGAAGTGTAGCATAGGTGGTAAATCGTTGTTAGGTGAGCACAAATAGCCTTGCATACTATATCACCTTTCTCATGCAATAGTAATATAAATACAATTGATATAAACATGAACACACGTTTTTCTCAATTTTTATTGCAGGTAAACATAGAAATTTACATAAATGAAACCTTCCAGTGTTCATAACAATTGTAAGCAACCCAACTGGAACCTAGGCTGGCAATGAATTACGTTTTTTCTGATTTTAGGCAAGTCCCACGGTATTCAGATTGAGTGTATAAATTTTGGCCAAGTCCACAGATTCACATTGAGTGTACATTGAGTGTATGTGCAGTTAATGTCACGCCCAGAAATTTAGCCAAATTTTCAGAATATTTTATGTATTAAATCCCTGTTCAGGATTCAGCCAGGGTACACAAAATGACAAATCAATAAACAGATCCAAAACGTAAAGTAAAGCGTAAAATACTTACAGAAGAGACACTTAGTCCAAACACCCGAAAGAAAGCAGCAGCAGCGAAAAAGGCGATCCTAGCGGGGCTTCAGCTCCACTCCACACGCAAACTCAACTGGGGTCTGAGCCTTGGTCTTCTAACTCCGTCTTTAACTCAGAAGCACACTACACTTCTAGGAAAAAGGGGAAAAAAAAGCAAGGCTGAGTACAACCACCGTACTCAACAAGCCACACGGAGGGATGCAAACATACAAGGAGAGACAAGAGTGGCTTAGGTTATTTTGCATATATGCGGTTGCAAAACTTTCTAGTTTAAAACAGTAAAACAATTGATTAATTAGATCAAGATTAATCTTCCACTGAACAACGCTAGACCACGTTGATCAGGCCCAACCAATCCTCCTGAACCAATCCAGTTCCGTTAAGTCAAATTATTTAAGGTGGGACTAATCATGGTGAATCTGGTTGATCGCCCATAACCGCGGGCACGGCTATTCGAATAGTTTTACTCTGGTCAGAGGTGTACAACTATACCGACAAGACACGATCCACCGTATCTCATCGTGCCATGCCTGACACGTTACCATGCGAATGATCGTGACAAGACCCTTCGCATAACTCCCCTTGACCAAGTGACACCACAATAATGTTTTGCCCCTACCCCTATGCCAGGGTAGGTAGCCCCTCTGTAAATCCGATAGCCGCATAGACCTTGTCTGGTCCATCCGAACTCCATCACGCCCACCCTTGCCTGGATGCGTCGACCAGGGAAAAGCTACACTACAAGTCTAGTCGTTGTCCATGCTGGCTTGTGGTAAGTATTATAAGTCTTTCAGGGTTTCCCATGAACCGGTCCTTAATTGTCATGGGTACGACAAGCAAAACCATGCACCCACAACCCACCATTAAGTCACATTTTAATTAACCATGAACCTTTACCAAGGTACCTCTGGTCTGAGACCGTCATTTCATGTGAGTATCAGTCTAGTAGTAAAGTTCCATCATTAGGTGAGCTAGTATAATTAAGCATGGCTAAGCGTAAACAATTATAGCAAAGTCACGTAAGTGACACAAGCTAGTCAAATTAATCACCCAGGTTGACAATGAATGGATAACAATTACACATGGCACAAGCGATCAGATAGGTTGACCTGACTCTCGTGTAATTAGAAAAACATGTAATTTTATTTGCAAACAATAAATATTTTTAAATTGAGGTCAATATGCATCAAGGAGGAATGTGACTTGCCTTGCTTCTTCACCTGATCCTCATTTCTTCGTGACCGCACACTTCCGAAACGACGAAGTCTACACGCTGGCACGCAAAACAAGGAAAAACTCTAATAAAAATCAAATAAATAATACATGGAAAGTAAACAAACATGTAGAGCTCAATTTTGGATAAATTTTGCAATTTGAATGGCCCAATTTGGAGTTCGTATGGATTAGATATGAATTTAGAAGTTTTAGACCATTTAATTGAATTCTGGAAATTAAATTCGATTAATTGCATAATAATCAATTAATTTTACAAAGGAAAAGGGGCACTGCTGTCACGCTGACGTTAGCAGAGGGGCGCACGTGGGAAAAAGGACCAGTCCACCACGGACCGAGTCCACCAAAGGTAGGACCCACGTGACAACGGCACAAGGAGGCCGGGTGCATGGTGGACCTAGTCCACCGGCCCCGGGGAGGCGAGCGCCACGTGGTAGCAAGGGGGCGCGGTGGCTCGGCTCAGATCGGACAGCCCGGATCCATCCATCGGATGGATCCGACAGCCAAGGAGGTGCGGGCGGCTCTAGCGCCCGTGGCAAGCGACGGCACGACGCCGGCGGCGGCACGCGGCGGCGCACGGACCGGGAGTTCGCCAACGGGTGGCAGAGGAGCGGAGGGGGCGAAGGTGCACATGGGATGCGGTGGAAAAGCACGGGGCCACAACGGGGTGGCGCCAAACACGGCCGGCGACGGAGCAACGGCGGCGCACGGCGGAACCGGGCGACGGCGGGTCCTAACGGCGCCGGTGCACGAGGGGGAAACGACCCGCGCGCTCTACGTGACACGGCCGGAGCAAGCTAGCACGGGAAACGAATGAAACCCAAAAAAGGAGAGAAAGGAGAGACGCGGCTCACCAACAGCCGGAGACGGAGGGGACGACAGCGACGGGGCTGTTTGGTGGTTAATATTTGGGGAAAAAGTGTGGGGGAGGCGTTCCCGAGGGTGGCAAAGGTGATGGAGGTGAGGATTTGGTGCGGCGCTCGGTGGTTCGGCCGGAATGACGGCCGGAACGGAGCTCGGCGGTGGCGGTTCGGCGCTCCGCGGTGCGGGAGCACGGGAGAGCATGGATGAGGGCGAAGCGAAGGGAAAGACTTTCCCAAGGTGAGGGGATGCTTTATAGGGGAGGAGCGGCTCGGACGTGGCCGAAGATAGCGGAACGCGACGCGACATGGTGTGTATGTGGCGGCCGACGCGAGTTTGAACTCGGCCGTTGCGGCTTGCACGCGGGACGGGAGAGATGGTGTCACACCCTGGGTTTTTCCTTAATTTATTTAAATAATTTACCCTGAAATAATCGGAATTTCAAATTAACTCGAAGCCAACCAATAATTTTTAAATGCAATTAATAAATGGAAACGACATGATAGGATTTTTCTTGAATTCGCATGTCGAATACGCTAACAGATTTTTACTTGGAATTTTTAGAGCACTCTAAGTATTTTTAATCAATTAAATAAGAAATCGGGAATTAAATTAAGTCTCAAAATCCTTTTTCTTTTTTTTTTCTTTTTTCCTCCTTTCTTCCCTTTTGGGCCGTCCTTTTTCCCGCCGGCCCAAGTCCCGCCAAAGCCGTCCCTCCTCCTCCTGGCCGTGGCCGAGGCCCAAGAGCCGGCGCGCCCGCGCAAGTCCGGCATCCTCCCTGCCCGTGGGCCACCGACGGTGGGCCTCACTGTCGGGGCCATCTCCCTCGCGCCCGGCCGGCCCAACCGCCGCCGCCGCCATGCGCCCGGCCGCCCCACCTTTTTCGCGCCGTTTCGCGCGCCTCGCGCCGCGTGGGCCCACGCCAAGCTCCGCCCGCGCCGCCGCTCGTGGTCTTTCTCGCGCGCGCAACGGCCGCCGCCGCCCGAAACGGCCGCTGAATATCCTCTCTCTCTCTCTCCGAGTCCGAAACAAACGGCGAGGTTTTCCCGGCCATCCCATGCCCGATTCAATCTCTTTTTCGCCCTATAAAATCCCCTCTTGCGCCGCCGCATGTTTCCTTTGTTTCCCTGTTAGGTTTAGCCCCAAAAATCGTCATCTTCGTCGCCTTCCCCGCCGCCGGTGAGCGTCGTTTCCTTTTCTTTTTTTTTTTGCGTTCGCCCGTGCCTTGCGCCGCCGCTGCCGGGGCTCGTCGCCGCCGCGCCGCCGCCGCTGCTGAGCCGTCCGGCCGCCGTGCCGCCAAGGCCGTCGGGCAAAACCCTCGCCCCGCCGCCGCCGCCGCCCGTGAAACCCTAACCTAGCCATCGTCCCCGCCGTCCGATCGCCGCCGATCCGGCCGCTCAGATCTCGCCACGTGGCAGCGATCCGCCGCCGCGCCCTCGGCTCCCGCGTGCGCCACGTGTCGCCGCGCCATTCGGCCGCGCCCGCCCACCTTCGCGCGACACGTCGCCACCCGTCCGCCCACCGCCGCCTACGTCGGCGTGGCCGAAGCCACTAGGCGACGCGCCGATGACGTCATGTCGACGCCAGCTCTAAGCCGCACGTTGATGACGTCACCAGGGACTTAATTGCGCAATAAATAATTTAGTCTTTTCTGTTTAGTTTAAAAATCGTAATTATACTTCTAAAATTCATATCTTTTGAATCCGAGCTCCGTTTTAGCCCATTCAAATTTCATTAAATCCAGAAAAATGTCAAGAACCCATTAAAAATACTTTTCAGTGCTGTTTCAGTAGACTTTTTAGGGTGTTTGTTGAGTGCTTTGTTTGTCGTGTAGATCCCGAGTCTTCCGGCGAGCCCGTTCTCTTCGAAGTAGTCGCCAAGATTCCTCAGTCTCCAGAGCAAGGCAAGTCATACCTTACATTGACCATATTGTACCTATTTTATGTAAATACCTCTTTTTCTTTCAAATACTGCATATGTTTTAGAATGTCATTTCATGGGATGATTATACCTATTGTACTCAACCATAGGATTGTTTACCTTATACAATTGATAACTTGGGGTCATTTGTGACTAGATGATAGCTTAAGGTTTGCTTAGTTATGCTTAGCGCAACTAGCTCACTTAAGGGAATTACACTAATCAAGTTTATTACTAAAGTTGACCCTCAGATGATGTTAAGTTGTGATCCTGTCTCTAATAATATTGATTTATGAAAAAGGTGGGTCGTGAGCACATGGTTGGACTTTGGTTAGCGTGCTCATGACAATTAAGGACCGGTTCTCGGGAAACCCTGGAAGAAATGCCGTGCATACCACAAGCCAGCATGGGTAATGGCTGGGTCTGTAGCGTAGCTGTCTCTAGTTAACGTATCCCAGAGAGGGTGAGCGTGATGGAGTTGGGTCGGCCCCGGTTTTAAGGGTTGATCAACTTCCGAATTCACCGTGGCACTAGAGGGGGCTGCCCATTGCCCGATGGGAATGGGGGCGAAACCTTGGTGTGATACGATTGACTAGAGGGGTTATGTGAAGGGTCTGTCACAGTTCCTTTCCGGGCACCATGGTGGTGCACCGGCGCACGGTAACGTGTTGTGGGATTGTGTCTTGTGGGTACGATTGTACACCTCTCGATCAAAGTAAAAACTATTCGAATAGCCGTGCCCACGTTACGGGCGATCGACAGTTCACCTTGATTAGTCTCATTTATTTATTTGAATGAAATGTTGAAGCATGACTAGTGCGGGTGGATGGATGGGCTGTTGCAACGTGGTTTGAGCGTTGGACGTGTTTATTTAATCTTGCTTAAATATTACTACTTTTTTCTTGTCTTCAAATATTATTATTATATTCTGCAAACGCTGTTTATGCAAATTGAACCTCTTGACCTTTCCTTGTTATTTATCTTGCATCATGTCCCCTTTTCCGGTGTGACTTGTTGAGTACGGTGGTTGTACTCAGCCTTGCTTCTTTTTCCCCCTTCAGTGCCAGAGGTTGAGATCGAGGTCTCCGAGGAGGTGTAGGCTTGTTCTCGTCAAGGTTTAGCTGTGGAGTTGGTGTTCCGCTTCGCTCGTGTCAAGTTTAGCTTAAGTCAGTTTTTTTTCCTTTCCGCTGCATTTGTGTAACTCTTTTATATTGTTTCTAAGACAATGATTCTGTATTATCAATAACGTCGATTTGTGTACCTCGGCTGATGCCTGGACGAGGGTGTAATGCACAAATTAGCTGCAGAAATTCTGGTGTGAATTTCTGGGCGTGACAAGTTGGTATCAGAGCCTTCCTGTGACTGTAGGACAAGCCAACTGGAAACCTTAAGAGCCCTCTAATTCTTTTCATGTGCATATGTTTTAAAAAAAGGGGTGTTTTGAAAAGTGGAGTCAGTCTAGGGTTTAGGAATTGCGAAACGGGATGTGGTCGTGGGTTTTGAGCATGTTTTGATTTTCCCACTCCTTTGTTTCTATAGATGGCGGGTTCCCGACGCACCTGCGGAAAAGGGATGACAGGCTTCGTTGCAGAGCTGGCGCGTATGGCTCTTGCAATTGGATATCCCGAAGCACCGGAATATACAACAGTTGCGCCTCTCAGTGACGAGTTACCCTACCATGTTCGGTTGGAGGTTCACGGATTCGTGGGAACGTGTCTTCCCAACATGGAGGTCACAGCTTCCGGAGGCACGTCAGATCACGCTTGTCAAGAAGCCGCCTACCTGATGTTAGCCAGGATGAGGGAGCTGCATGATGCTGACCTTCGCACCTCCTCCTACCGCTACCATCCCCGTCGAGGTAGTTCCTCAGAGGTCAGTGCATTCAAGTCTATAGCAGAGGAGAATGACTCTACCTTCGGTCACATGTGCACCGTGCTCAAAGGACTGGATCAGATGCACTCTGACCTACACAAGGCAACCAAAGAGCTGAACGATAAGAAGATGCTGAGGATCACGCGACTGCAGGACGAAGTGGTTCGTCTGAAGAAGGAGGTAGCTGAGTTGAAGGGACTCCCGCCACCAGTTGGTGTCAGGCTCCGCACTACGCCTCGGAAGACCACCACCGCGCCTGTCCGTATCCAGCTGGCACCTCGGATTCCACCGCCTCCTCCAGCTCCACCCGCTCCAGTTCCAGCACCGATACCGGTTCCTCCCGCGCAGCTCTGCTCTCACCTTTGCTCCGGCTTCGGCGAATCAAGGCGGAGGTGGCGAATGGGTGGATCTCCATCTCCAGAACTCAAGCTCGGAGAATTCGTGAAGACATGGACTCCGAAGAGACTCGAGATTCCTCGGAGGGAAGAGGCGGGATCGGTTGGGCTACGGCAACCGATTCGAAGAGTCCAAGTCTCGAGGTGACGCCCGAGGACTCTAGGAGCCGTTCGGAAGAATGGGGATCTTCGAAGGAAGCGCGACTTCTCGTCTCGTGGATCGTTCTAGTTGCCCTCCTTAGTTTTACCGTTTAACTTAGTTTGTCTTCTTGGTAGTTCTTTGTGTGTTAGGCTGTGTGTGTGGGATAGTGGCGATCGATATCAAGTGTGATATGACCGACCAATTAAGGATGTTTGGTGTTTTTCCTTGTTTTAGTCAAGATCAGAACAATGCATCTGAATTTTAATAATAAAGATTAGTTCTAAGTCTATCTGTTTTTCTTCTTTTCTCTCTCTTCGGTTGGTCGTCTCCTTCAGATGGTGAACACCAAGACCAGCGGGGCGAACAGCAACAATGGGCAGTCAGGTGCCAACAACAACGAGGCTCACGACGTCAATGGCAATGCTCCTCCACCGCCACCCGAGAACCCCACCATTGCTCAAGTGCTCGCTTCACAGACACAGATGATGGCTGCAATGATGCAGCAAATGCAACAACAACACCATCAGATGCAACAGCAGATGCCGCAACAAATGCAGCAACAGCAGCAGAACAATCAGTTTGCCGCTCCACCACCCCAGTCCAAGTTGCCAGAGTTCCTTCGTGTCCGACCGCCGACCTTCTCCAGCACCACTAATCCCATGGAGGCTAATGATTGGCTTCATGCCATAGAGAGAGAGAGTTAGACCTGCTGCAAGTGCACGGATCGGGAGAAAGTCTCGTTTGCCACTCATCGCATTCTGGTCCGCTTCACTTGGTGGGACAACTACTTGGTTACTCGCCGGCGGAGCAAGCAGCTTACACGGAAGAGTTTCGTCGCGTTTGGGACCACACATATTCTGCGGGGAATAGTTGCACGTAAAAAGCGTGAGTTCCGTTCTCTTGAGCAGGTAACAGATCGCCATCGAGTATCCGCACGAGTTCAATCGTCTTGCCCGTTATGCCCCGGAAGATGTGCGCACCGATGCGAGCGCGAAAAGTTTTTGGCTGGTTTGGATGATGAACTCACGGACAAGCTTCTCTCCGGAGAGTATGCTAACTTTGAGAAGCTGGTTGACAAGGCCATTCGACAGGAAGATCAACGCAACAAGATGATCAAGAAGAGAAAAGTATTCCAGTCCCGACCTCCTCAACATCGGGAAATCGCAGAGGCCGCGTTTCATGCCCGGAAGTCGAGTGGACCTACCACCATGATTGTTCGTCGGCATCGACCTTATCACCCGGGAATTTCCAAGCGGCAAGAGGCGGTGGTCAACAACACGTACTCCCCGCGCCCTCCAACGGCGCCATCCCAGCAACAGTCACAGCCACCACCTCCAAGGAAGGACTTTGGGGGCAAGCCAGGAGTCTGTTTCAACTGTGGTCACCCCGGGCATTTTGCAGACAAGTGTCCAAAGCCAAGACGCGCTGGGCCAAGGTTCATCTAGGCTCGAGTCAACCATGCGTCCGCCGAGGAAGCACGGACCGCTCCGAAGTTATACTGGGTATGTTTCCGTAAACTTTACTCCCGCCACAGATATTATTTGATTACGGCGCTACACATTCATTTATCTCAAAGCGTTTGTTGGGGCACATGGGTTGTCGGTAGTGGGACTTAAGATACCTATGCGGGTTCAAACCCCTGGAAACCACTTGGAGACCACTCAGTATTGTCCCTCAGTGACCATAGAAATCCAAGGATCTATGTTTCTAGCCAACCTCATCCTCCTTCAGTCCAAAGGCATAGATGTCATTCTTGGGATGGATTGGTTGTCCAGACATAAGGGAGTAATTGACTGCGCTAGACGCACCATTACTTTAATTAATACGAAAGGAGAAAGAATTGTTTTTCGCTCCCCATGCAAGTCAAGTCCGTAGCAAGTTTGAATCATATTTCCACCGGGAATCGTCCGAAATGGCGGCAAAGACCCCTGTGAAGTTAGAGGATATCCCCATCGTCAGAGAATACCCTGAAGTTTTCCCCGAAGACTTAACTCAGATGCCGCCAAAAAGGGAAATTGAATTCCGGATTGATCTAGTACCCGGGACCGCCCCAATACACAAGAGGCCGTATAGGATGGGAGCCAACGAGTTGGCAAGTAAAGAAGCAAGTGGATGAACAGTTGCAAAAAGGGTATATTCGCCGAGCACGTCGCCTTGGGGTGCTCCGGTGATTTTCGTGGAAAAGAAAGACAAGACCAAGAGGATGTGTGTCGATTATCGCGCACTCAATGAGGTTACTATCAAGAATAAGTATCCCCTACCACGGAATGATGATTTATTCGATCAACTCAAAGGGGCCAAGGTATTTTCCAAGATAGACCTGCGATCAGGCTATCACCAGTTGAGAATTCGGGAAGAGGACATTCCCAAGACCGCTTTCACCACCAGGTATGGACTGTACGAGTGTACGGTCATGTCTTTTGGGTTAACCAACGCACCGGCCTTCTTTATGAATCTGATGAACAAGGTGTTTATGGAGTTCTTGGATAAATTTGTGGTGGTGTTCATTGACGACATTTTGGTCTACTCTAAGTCGGAGGAAGATCATGAGCAACATCTTCTGACGGTACTCGAGAAGTTGAGAGATCATCAACTCTACGTCAAGTTTAGCAAGTGTGCTTTACGGTTAAAGGAGATACGGTTCCTCGGCCACATTGTGAATGCCCAAGGAGTAGCCGTGGATCCGCAAATGTGGAATCGGTTACCAAGTGGACCCCGCCTAAAACGGTTACGCAGATCCGAAGTTTCCTTGGACTTGGGTTACTACCGCCGCTTCATTGAGAACTTCTCCAAAATCGCCAAGCCGATGACTCAACCGTTGAAGAAAGATGAGAAGTTTAAGTGGTCGGCGAATGCAACAAGAGTTTTGAAGAGCTTAAGAGGAAGTTGGTGTCTCGCACCGGTGTTGATACTTGCCGGACCCAAGAAAGGACTTCCAAGTTTATTGCGATGCATCTCGCCAAGGGTTGGGATGTGTGTTGATGCAAGAAGGCAAAGTGGTCGCATATGCATCTCGTCAATTGCGCCCACACGAAAACAACTACCCCACTCATGATCCGGAGTTATCCGCAGCGCCATGCACCAAGATCTCGCGACACTACCTAATTGGTAACCGTTGTGAAGTGTATACGGATCATAAAAGTCTTAAGTACATTTTCACCCAACCGGATTTAAACCTCCGACAGAGAAGATGGTTGGAACTGATCAAAGATTATGATTTAGGGATACATTACCATCCCGGCAAAGCTAATGTGGTTGCGGATGCACTAAGCCGAAAGAGTTACTGCATCACCCTCCGTGTCGAAGGAATGTGTAACCAGTTGCAGCAGGAATTCGAGAATCTAAATCTACGAGTGGTGGATTTTGGTTTTGTGGCTGCACTGGAAGCCCACCCACTCTCATTGATCAAATTCGGGCTGCTCAGGCATCAGATCCCGAGATGGCCGAACTCAAGAAGAACATGAGAGTCGGAAAAGCTCGTGGTTTTACGGAAGACGAACATGGCACAATCTAGATGGGAAAGAGATTGTGTGTGCCAGAAGACAAGGATTTGAAAAAGATGATCCTTACGGAAGTTCACCAAACCCAATACTCAATTCACTCGGGCAGTACAAAGATGTATCAAGATCTTAAAGAAAAGTTTTGGTGGGTCGGTATGAGGAGGGAGATAGCTGAGTTTGTTGCACTTTGTGATGTTTGTCGGCGGGTTAAGGCGAACATCAACGGCCGCATGGATCTGCAACCACTTCAGATTCCAGAATGGAAATGGGAAGAAATTGGAATGGATTTCATCACGGGTTTACCCCGCACCACGTCAGGATATGACTCATTTGGGTCGTGGTGGACCGACTCACCAAGGTGGCCCACTTCATACCAGTGCATACTACCTACTCGGGGAAGAAGCTAGCGAGCTTTATCTCGCAAGGATCATGTGTTTGCATGGTGTGCCTAAAAAGATCGTGTCCGATAGGGAAGTCGGTTTACTTCCAAGTTACGGAAGAAGTTGCAAGAAGAGCTCGGTACCCGTTTGAATTTTAGCACGGCCTATCATCCGCAAACAGACGGTCAAGCGAGAGAGTGAATCAGATTTTGGAAGACATGCCGAGAGCATGCGCGCTTGATTTTGGAAAAGCGTGGGACAAAAGCTTGCCCTATGCGAAATTCTCTTACAACAACGGCTATCGGCCGGCATTCAAATGGCACCGTATGAAGCACTGTATGGACGAAAATGCCGCACACCCCTATTCAGGATCGGACGGGTGAGCGCCGGTTGTTTGGCACGAAGTAATAAGTGAAGCGAGAGGAAAAGGTCCGAGCGATTCGGGAAAGGTTGAAGATTGCGCAGTCCCAACGAAGAGCTACGCGGATAATCGTCGAAGAGATCTCGCTTTTGAAGCGGGGATTTTGTGTATCTTCGCGTTACACCACTCCGGGAGTACACCGTTTTCAAACCAAAGGTAAGTTGGCACCACGTTTCGTGGGACCATACGATTCGGGAACGTCGAGGAGAAGTGGCCTATCAGCTTGAGCTTCCCTCCAGCATGACTGGTATTCACGACGTGTTTCATGTGTCCCAGTTAAAGAAGTGTTTAAGGGTACCGAAGAGCAAAGCGAGTCCGGACCGGATCAAAATCCAAGAGGACTTAACCTATGTAGAGAGACCAGCACGTATTCTTGAGGTCGGTGAAAGAAGGACTCGGAACAAGGTTATCAGGTTTTGCAAGGTTCAATGGACTCATCACTCCGAGGAAGAAGCTACTTGGGAACGAGAAGATGAGCTAAAGGCCGCGCACCCGCACCTTTTCGCCAGTACCTCCGAATCTCGGGGTCGAGATTCCGTTTAAGGGGGGTAGGTTGTCACACCCTGGGTTTTTCCCTAATTTATTTAAATAATTTACCCTGAAATAATCAGAATATTTGAAATTAACCTGAAGCCAACCAATAATTTTTTAAATGCAATTAATAAATGGAAACGACATGATAGGATTTTTCCCGAATTCGCATGTCGAATACGCTAACAGAATTTTCTTGGAATTTTTAGAGCACTCTAAGTATTTTTAATCAATTAAATAAGAAATCAGGAATTAAATTAAGTCCCTAAATCCTTTTTCTTTTTTTCTTTTTTCCCTCCTTTCTTCCCTTTTGGGCCGTCCTTTTTCCCGCTCTTTCCCGCCGGCCCAAGTCCCGGCCCAAGCCGCCCCCTCCTCCCTCGGCCGTGGGCCAAGGCCCAAGAGCCCGGCCGCGCCCCGCGCAAGTCCGGCATCCCTCCTTGCCCCGCGGCCACCAAGTGGGCCCCACCTATCGGGCCATCTCCTCGCGCCCGGCCGCCCAACCGCCGCCGCCATGCGCCACGCCGCCCCACCTTTTTTAGCGCCGTTTCCGCGCCGCACGCCGTGCCCGCCTTTCTCGCGCGCAACGCGCCGCCGCGCCCGAAACGGCCACCGAATATCCTCTCTCTCTCTCCCGAGTCCGAAACAAACGGCGAGGTTTCCCGCCATCCCGTGCCCGATTCAATCTCTTTTTCGCCCTATAAAATCCTCTTGCGCCGCCGCATGTTTCCTTTGTTTCCCTGTTAGGTTTAGCCCCAAAAATCGTCATCTTCGTCGCTTCTCCCCGCCGCCGTGAGCGCGGTTCCTTTTTTTTGCGTTCGCCGTGCCTTGCGCCGCCGCTCGCCGGGGGCTCGTCTCCGCCGCGCCGCCGCTGGCCGAGCCGTCCCGACCGCCGTGCCGCCAAGGCCGTCGGGCAAAACCCCGCCGCCCGCCGCCGCCGCCGCCCGTGAAACCCTAACCCTAGCCATCGTCCCCGCCGTCCGATCGTCGCCGATCCGGCCGCTCGGATCTCGCCACGTGGCAGCGATCCGGCCGCCGCGCCCCTCGGCTCCCGCGTGCGCCACGTGTCGCCGCGCCATTCGGCCGCCGCCCTGCCCAATCTTCGCACGACACGTCGCCACCCGTCCGCCCGCCGCCTACGTCAGCGTGCGCCGCCCTAGGGCTGACGCCAGCCGATGATGTCATGCTGACGTCAGCTCTGAGCCGCACGTTGATGACATCACCAGGGACTTAATTGTGCAATAAATAATTTAGTCTTTTCTGTTTAGTTTAAAAATCGCAATTAAACTTCTAAAATTCATATCTTTTGAATCCGAGCTCTGTTTTAACCCATTCAAATTTCATAAATGTCAAGAACCCATTAAAAATACTTTTCGTCTTGTTTCGTAGACTTTTTAGGGTGTTTGTTGAGTGCTTTGTTTGTCGTGTAGATCCCGAGTCTTCCGGCGAGCCCGTTCTCTTCGAAGTAGTCACCGAGATTCCTCAGTCTCCAGAGCAAGGCAAGTCATACCTTACATTGACCATATTGTACCTATTTTATGTAAATACCTCTTTTTCTTTCAAATACTGCATATGTTTTAGAATGTCATTTCATGGGATGATTATACCTATTGTACTCAACCATAGGATTGTTTACCTTATACAATTGATAACTTGGGGTCCAATGTGACTAGATGATAGCTTAAGGTTTGCTTAGTTATGCTCAGCGCAACTAGCTCACTTAAGGGAATCACACTAATCAAGTTTATTACTAAAGTTGACCCTCAGATGATGTTAAGTTGTGATCTTGTCTCTAATAATATTGATTTATAAAAAAGGTGGGTCGTGAGCACATGGTTGGACTTTGGTTAGCGTGCTCATGACAATTAAGGACCGGTTCTCGGGAAACCCTGGAAGAAATGCCGTGCATACCACAAGCCAGCATGGGTAATGGCTGGGTCTGTAGCGTAGCTGTCTCTAGTTAACGTATCCCAGAGAGGGTGAGCGTGATGGAGTTGGGTCGGCCCCGGTTTTAAGGGTTGATCAACTTCCGGATTCACCGCGGCACTAGAGGGCTGCCCATTGCCCGATGGGAATGGGGGCGAAACCTTGGTGTGATACGATTGACTAGAGGGGTTATGTGAAGGGTCCTCACAGTTCCTTTCCGGGGCACCATGGTGGTGCACCGGCGCACGGTAACGTGTTGTGGGATTGTGTCTTGTGGGTACAGTTGTACACCTCGATCGAGTAAAAACTATTCGAATAGCCGTGCCCACGGTTACGGGCGATCGACGATTCACCTTGATTAGTCTCATTTATTTATTTGAATGAAATGTTGAAGCATGACTAGTGCGGGTGGATGGATGGGCTGTTGCAACGTGGTTTGAGCGTTGGACGGTGTTTATTTATCTTGCTTAAATATTACTACTTTTTTCTTGTCTTCAAATATTATTATTATATTCGCAAACGTTGTTTATGCAAATTGAACCTCTTGACCTTTCCTTGTTATTTATCTTGCATCATGTCCCCTTTTTCCGGTGTGACTTGTTGAGTACGGTGGTTGTACTCAGCCTTGCTTCTTCTTCCCCCTTCAGTGCCAGAGGTTGAGATCGAGGTCTCCGAGGAGGTGTAGGCTTGTTCTCGTCAAGGTTTAGCTGTGTAGTTGGTGTTCCGCTTCGCTCGTGTCAAGTTTAGCTTAAGTCAGTTTTTTTCCTTCCGCTGCATTTGTGTAACTCTTTTATATTGTTTCTAAGACGATGATTCTGTATTATCAATAACGTCGATTTGTGTACCTCGGCAGATGCCTGGACGAGGGTGTAATGCACAAATTAGCTGCAGAAATTCTGGTGTGAATTTTTGGGCGTGACAGATGGGGGAGTGGGTGCGAGGGTCGCGGGCACGTGCGTGGAGAGGTGACGTGGGCGGGGAAAGCGGGAGGCGGCCGGGGATCGTGCGAAGTGGGCGGCGCGCCCGCGGGAAGGGCGGCTAGAGGTTGGGGATGACCCCAACAGGTGGGGCCCACCTATCACCGGCTCGAAGGGAGAGGAGAGACGACAGGCGTGGGCCCACACGTCGGCGAGGGAAGAGAAAGCGGAGGCAAAATGGACTGTCGCACACGCAGGAGGAGAAGAGGGAGTGGGCGGCTCGGCCGCCGAGGAGGAGAGAGAGAGAGAGAGGCCATGAGGAGCAATTGCGGACTTTACAAAGAAGTGGGTCGACGGCGGCCCAAGGCGGGAAAGTGATTTAAATTTGTTTTTCTTTTATTTAATCGGATAAATAATCTTTATATTTTTATAAGTACTTCCAGTGCTCAATTAATTCCAAGAAAAATCCCGAAAAGAGATGGACATCCAAAGTATTTTACAAAAATATAAAGAGCTCATTTACTTGATTAAATAATTTATTTTAGTATTTACTTAAATGCTTTTTGTATTATTAAAATTATCTCTGGAGCTCCAAAATTTCACAAAAAAATTTAGAGAGTAAATTAGAGCATGGAGAATATTACAAAACTATTTCCAGTCATGATTTTTAAAGGAAAATTTAATTTCCTTATTAAACTCACTTGATAACTTTATCTTTTAAAAACAATTTCTAGAGAATGCATTATTAAATGATTTTTAATCTCGATCGAAGATCGGGGCGTGACAAATCTACCCCCCTTACAGGAATCTCGTCCCAAGATTCGGGGCTAGAAAGAAAGAAGGTAGGGTATTGGGTTGGCTTGCTAACCTCTATGGTTTTTTTGACTCACACAGATTGACTGACTGACCAAACCTGCGACGAGGGATTGATCAAACTTGCACGACCCAACTGACCAGGTTCAACCCTGATGCCCTGCTGCTTCACAAAACTGAACTGGCGGGTTCTTCCTGTGCTGACACTGACCCGGAGTACTGGGACACAAAGTACTGACTTTCATTGGACTGCACACTTAAAGTTGACAAACTTGACAAACTGAGAATTCACTCTACTGACGGACAATTGGTGGAACTTTTCTCAGACATCGTAACTGACTTTCGTGAACACACAGACTCTGAGCTTGCTGTGAACTGCTCTCGACCCAAACAACCTAGTATTTGAAGAAGCTGCTCGATCGGTCTTTCATCTGGACTGTGACTGTTCCCGAATGCTGCTTCTTTAGACTGAACTATTGACACGATAACTTGAGTGTGCCTTAGACACGGTCCTACTAACTTGTGATTGTTGAAACCCTGCTAACTGCTCGCAACTGACTCTTTTGGTTACAACCCAAACTGTTTCGCGTAGTTGGACCTCCAAGCAAGCGGTTACCAGGATATAACAAACACATCTTCGATCTCGCCTTTAAAACTAGCAGTTAATCTTTCGCCTGACTATGAACAATTTCTCTGCCATCCTTGAGAAGGTCCAACATCCCTCTGATTACAAAGAACCTTAACTTTGAAAACCGAGCATTGCATCGGTCAATCGAGGTGAAGCAAGGACTGTGCGCTTTCATACCAGTGACTCTTGGAACTCAACACTCAAATGGTGGGGGAGATCCCACATAAGAATGACTCTCATGCCACTCTTGAACATACCGACTCTTGACTAACCTTTCCATCAGGTACAACTGCTGGCATGACTATTCCACTTCTGTTCTGACTTCAGTGCCATCCGTCTGAATATGCTGATATTATTTTTCCCGGAACAAACATTGATCACATAACGGATCAAGCTCAAAAGGTTAAACCCATGGTATAACATTTCACTTCTTCGCTTAGCCTTTACTGACTCTCCTGGGTTGATAGACTATGAGTCCTACAGTTGCTTTCCCCACAACACCAAAATCTGTACATCTACTGAAAACTGCCTTTGATGCTGCCAAGAGTTTCTGTTCTCTGACCAAAACAAGCTCACTTTCAAACCTTGAGAAGAACTGATTCACAAGGAATGATTCTCTAACGCATGCTCTACGGACTGTATTTTATGGTTGGACCTCTTCATTCATTTATCCCAGGCAGAGGTGATGAAGCCATTCTGTTGTCGTCTTCCTAGGAAACACTGAGGTGCTTTTCGAGAACTGTAACGGTTGCCTTGAACTAAGGATAACCATCCTTGACCCATATGCACCGCTAGGGTGTAGTTGTACTTGCTATTCGCTGAAGAGCCTCCACAATTAAAAGTGCGGATATTCCTCCAATGATGTTATTGCCACATTTTCCATCGTTCTTCTTACTCTCTCGAGATGCCACTTATATGGTTCTTCCAAGAGGTCTTATAACGTTGGGTGTTAACAAGGTCTAACTGCTCTTCAGTTGTGGGTTAACCTTTGCCTTTCTATGTTGAGGGTCATGCTTTCAAGCTCGCCAAAACCACAGTGAGTCAAGGAGTAGAAACTCTAGGTTTCTCATGGCCCTGACAGATGCACAAGTCAAGTCTCCTTTGGGCGAGCGAGACGGTTCATGTGCAACGGAAAGATTGGCCGAGGCATTTCCATAATCTTCTTTCATTACATAACAACCATGAAACTTCTATACAAAGGGAAGTACTTGGAGGTCAGACTCATAAACTGCTACTTATCCTTACAAACAGAAGTGTTGACCAAAACAACGTTCATGTCTGAGGTCATGACATGGTCGTCTTGCTCTTCCGTTTCTTATTGGCTGAAATTCTAATAGAACAATACCTCGATGGTTGGCCTTTCATGAAGAAGCACCTTTGCTCAAAGCAGTTGAAGAAGTAGGCACAACCTTCTTGTTGACATTGTTTCTCTTTCGCGACTGCTTACTAGACCCCTGAGTTGGAGCCATGTGGGGGTGCCTCTCTGGTTTTAACGGTAGCTTCGTGGCTTGGTGCTGGTGACAACTATTGTAGGTTCTGCTGAAGGGGTGTCTCGTTTTCTTGCAGTTGAGTCGGGTTGTTGTTCTCCTGGCATTGCTTGCCCTGCTGGTGTTGGTTCTGTAGTTCTGGAGTGGTTGGTGGTGGAACAACAGAACCTTTTCGGGTGCCCTTGACGACAACTCGTTGCGGTGGAGGCTGTACGAACAGCGACGACCGGTAACCTTTGCCTTTCCGAAGCCCTTTGGCTGAATTGGACCATGTTGAGCGGAGCTGACGGTGGCGATGTAAAGGAGCTACAGACAGGGTTGGTGCCTTGAGGACGTTGACGCTTAGGCATTGAACAACCTTCAGTTAAATGATCTGGTCCCCCACAGTTGAAACAACGAGGGGCTTCTTGTGCTACTCTCGGAAGTGAACATTTATCGAAATAGTGCCCTGGCTAGAGACAGTTAAAGCAAATCAGACAATTTATCACGGCATGCACTCTTCTGGGCATGCAGGCTCACTGCTAGAACTGAAAGGTGCACTAGCGCACGAGCCTCGTTTTCCACACCTCTGTTACCACTGGTGGTCTCCACAGGGGTTGGAGCTGGTTGACGGTCGGAAGCATCGTTACTATTATTAGTGCCAATCAAGAGTTGACCTACAGACCGTCGTGATATCCTTTTGTCTTCATTGTCCTCTACTAGGACCCAATTCAGTTGGCAGTCCTTAGGCATGTGATCTGTTCCCTCACACAGAAAACACGTGATCTTACTCATGGGGCATTCTTCTGGCATGTGGGCGTCTTCACCACAGGGGCAGGTGTGAGTGCACATGCTCGCAGTGTGTCCAATTTCTCCACAACGAGTACATGCTTTGAGCTCCATTTTTTTCACTAATGCCTTCAAAGACCACTTTATCATCGTCAGAGGATACTTCTTCCGATGCATCATCTTCTGGCTTGGGCGGACCATAAAGCCTGAGGTGTCGGGTTAGCTGACGTGCACCACGAAAGGAACTCTTTCTCAGGCGTGGGGGAATCTTCTCAGCATCTTCAGAGGTAAATTCTATGTCGGTGATGATCATCTTACTGGTACATCCTACATTCCATTCTGGTGCCTTCCTTTTCTTAGGGTTGAATTGTGGCGTACCAAAATTCTTGCTGATGGGTTGTTTGGAATCTTGCTTCCTTCTTGGGCACTGCATCACATCTTTGGCTGGTGTCCTGACGTATGTCTCCCGTGAACTGTTCCTTGCATTACGACCTTGCTCATTGTTACCATAGTCGGTGGCGTGCGTTTCCTTCCAGCCTGATGGCGGGGTTGGTGCCATCATCTTTTGGGAACTTGACGGCATACTAGCAGGAGTGACAGGTGCTTGCATCAGAACGAACTGACCTTGATTCTGATATAAACCCTGAACTTGCATCTGGGCTTGCCTCTGTTGCTGCTCATACTGCTATTACATCCGCTGCATCATCATGGCCATTAGTTGCGTCTGATTGGCCACCACTTGAGCTAGAGTCGGATCCTCACGGAGTGGAGGTGGAATGCTCATGGTGTTGCTCTGAGTTGACCCATGGGACCGCTGGTGTCCTGAACCACTGATACTGCCTATGACTCTGCCCATCTGCTGCAGAATGAGAAAGGAGAGGACAAAGGAGGGGGGTTAAACTAAAGACGAGACCTTAATCCGCTTGACTAATGATCTGATGTGAGTGTACTTTTACTCTTCAAGTTGATTAAGCAAGCAACCCAGTATGGTCACATCCTCACCACTGATGTGAACCATACACCTGCACACAGCAACCAATCACACGATCTAACATCTGACGCCACTGCTCTTCGGGGAAGGATTGGGTTTTAGGTAAACTCTAGGAAGGCTGCACTTGATCCTCGAGAAGAGCTAACTCGGGGCTGCTTGGCTCGACTTTCTTGCTTGAAGCTTCAGCTGGCGCTCCAGGCTTAACAGCTAGAGAGTTGGAAGGGAAAGGGGAGAAATTTGAGAAACTGTTTCACAAAGAGCTCCGAAGGGAGGGAAGAGACATTTTCGCATATAAGGTTTTTCGAGAACTTGTCCTTAGGGTTTGACCATTTGGCTCAACCTACAGTCGAGCTGGCTCTGATACCAACTTGTCACGCCCAGAAATTTAGCCAAATTTCCAGACTATGTTGTGTATTAAATCCATGTCCAGGAATCAGCCAGGGTACACAAAATAACAAATCAATAAACAGATCCAAAACATAAAGTAAAGCGTAAAATACTTACAGAAGAGACACAGTCCTCATACCCGAAAGAAAGCAGCAGCAGCGAAAAAGGCGATCCTAACGGGGCTTCAGCACCACTCCACAGGCAAACTCAACTGGGGTCTGAGCCTTGGTCTTCTAACTCCGTCTTTAACTCAGAAGCACTACATTTCTGGGGAAAAGGGAGAAAATAGCAAGGCTGAGTACAACCATCGTACTCAACAAGCCACACGGAGGGATGCAGACGTGCAAGGGGAGCCAAGAGTGGCTTGGGCTATTTTGCATAAATACGGTTGCAAACCTTTCTAGTTTAAAATAGTAAAATAGTTGATTAATTAGATCAAGATTAACCTTCCACTGAACAACGCTAGACCACGTTGATCAGGCCCAACCAATCCTCCTGAACCAATCCAGTTCCGTTAAGTCAAATTATTTAAGGTGGGACTAATCATGGTGAATCTGGTTGATCGCCCATAACCGCGGGCATGACTATTCGAATAGTTTTACTCTGGCCAGAGGTATACAACTGTACCCACAAGACACGATCCACCGTATGTCACTGTGCCATGTCTGACACGTTACCATGCGAGTGATCGTGACAAGACCCTTCGCATAACTCCCCTGACCAAGCGACACCATACTAAGGTTTCGCCCCTACCCCTATGCCAGGGTAGGCAGCCCCCTCTAGTGCCTAGGTGAATCCGGCAGCCGCATAGACCTTGCCTAGTCCATCCGAACTCCATCACGTCCACCCTTGCCTAGATGCGTCGGCCAGAGAAAAGCTACACTACAAGTCCAGCCGTTGCCCATGCTGGCTTGTGGTAAGTACTATAAGTCTTCTAGGGTTTCCCATGAACCGGTCCTTAATTGCCATGGGTACGACAAGCAAAACCATGCACCCACAGCCCACCATTAAGTCACATTTTAATTAACCATGAACCTTTGCCAAGGTACCTCTGGTCTGAGACCGTCATTTCACGTGAGTATCAGTCTAGTAGTAAAGTTTCCCCATTAGGTGAGCTAGTGTAATTAAGCATGGCTAAGCGTAAACAATTATAGCAAGGTCACGTAAGTGACACAAGCTAGTCAACTTAATCATCCAGGTTGACAATGAATGGATAACAATTACACATGGCACAAATGATCAGATAGGTTGACCCGACTCCCGTGTAATTAGCAAAACATGCAATTTTATTTGCAAACAATAAATATTTATAAATTAGGGTCAATATTCATCAAGGAGGAATGTGACTTGCCTTGCTTCTACAGCTGATCCTCATTTCTTCGCGACCGCAGACTTCCAAAACGGTGAAGTCTACACGCTAGCATGCAAAACGAGGAAAAACTCTAATAAAAATCAAATAAACAATACAAGGAAAGTAAACAGACATGTAGAGCTAAATTTTAGATGAATTTTACAATTTGAATGGGCCAATTTGGAGTTCATATGGATTAGATATGAATTTTAGAACTTTTGGACCATTTAATTGAATTCTGGAAATTAAATTCGATTTATTGCGCAATAATCAATTAATTTTACAAAGGAGAAGGGGGCACTGCTGATGTCATGGTGACATCAGCGGAGGGGCGCACACGGGAAAAAGGACCGGTCCACCACGGACCGAGTCCACCAAAGGTGGGACCCATGCAACAACGACACAAGGAGGCCGGGTGCACGGTGGACCTAGTCCACCGGCCCCGGGGAGGCGAGCGCCACGTGGCGGCAAGGGGCAAGGCGGCTCGGCTCGGATCGGACAGCCTGGATCCATCCGTAGGATGGATCCGACAGCCAAGGAGGCGCGGGCGGCTCTAGCGCCGGTGGCAAGCGGCGGCACGGCGCCGACGGCGACGGTGGCACGCGGCGGTGCACGGACCGGGATGTCGCCAACAGGCGGAGGAGGAGCGGAGGGGGCAAAGGCACACATGGGATGCGGTGGAAACGCACGGGGCCACAATAGGGTGGTGCCAAACACGACCGGCGACGGAGCAACGGGGGCGCACGGCGGAACCGGGCGGCGGCGGGTCCTAACGACGCCGGTGCACGAGGGGGAAATGGCCCACGCGCTCTACACAACGCGATCGGAGCAAGCTAGCACGGGAAACGAATGAAACCGAAAAAGAAAAGAGAGAAAGGAGAGGCGCGGCTCACCGGCGGCCGGAGACGGAGGGGACGACGGCGACGGGGTGGTTTGGTGGTTAAGATTTGGGGAAAAAGTGTGGGGAAGGCGTTCCCGAGGGTGGCGAAGGTGATGGAGGTGAGGATTTGGTGCGGCACGCGGTGGTTTGGCCGGAAGACGGTCGGAACGGAGCTCAGCGGTGGCGGTTCGACGTTCCGCGGTGTGGGAGCAGGGGAGAGCGTGGATCAGGGCGAAAGCGAAGGGAAAGACTTGCCTGAGGTGAGGGGATGCTTTATAGGGGGAGGAGAGGCTCGGACGTGGCCGAAGATAGCGAGAACGCGACGCGACGTGGTGTGTGTGTGTGACGGCCGACGCGAGTTTGAACTCGGCCATTGCGGCTTGCGCGCGGGACAGGAGAGATGGGGGAGTGGGTGCGGGGTCGCGGGCACGTGAGTGGAGAGGTGACGTGGGCGGGAAAGCGGGAGGCGGCGGGGGATCGTGCGAAGTGCGCGCGCGCCCGCGGGAAGGGCGGCTAGAGGTTGGGGATGACCCCGACAGGTGGGGCCCACCTGTCGGTGGCTCGAAGGGAGAGGGAGAGACGACGCGTGGGCCCACACGTCGAGGAGGAAGAGAAAGGGGAGGCAAAATGGACACTCACGCACGAGGAGGAGAAGAGGGAGTGGGCGGCTCGGGCGGCGAGGAGAGAGAGAGAAGGGAGGCCATGAGGAGCAATTGCGGACTTTACAAAGAAGTGGGCCGACGGCGGCCCAAGGCGGGAAAAAGATTTAAATTTGTTTTTTCTTTTATTTAATCGGATAAATAATCTTTATATTTTCATAAATACTTTCAATGCTTAATTAATTCCAGAAAAATCCGAAAAGAGATGGGCATCCAAAGTATTTTACAAAAATATAAAGAGCTCATTTACTGATTAAATAATTTATTTAAGTATTTACTTAAATGATTTTTTAATTATTAAAATTATCTCTGGAGATCTAAAATTTCACAAAAATTTCAGAGAGTAAATTAGGACATAGAGAATATTAAAAAATATTTTCAACCATGATTTTTAAAGAAAAATTTAATTTTTCTTATTAAACTCACTTGATAACTTTATTTTTTAACAATTTCTAAAAATACATTATTAAATTTTTTTAATCTGGTCGAAAATCGGGACGTGACAGTTAATTACTTGAGATTTTGGCAAGTCCCACAGTATTCTCATTGAATCTATGTGCAGTTCCGTAATTTCTGATTTTGGGCAGCTCCCACTGTTTTCTCATTGCAATGTATGTGTATGCTTAGATTTTAGTTATGTACTTTCAGATTTCAGATTTTAGGTATTTATTTTCAGATTTTGGGCAGGTCCCACGGTATTCTTATTGCAATGCATGTGCAGTACATATTTTCAGATTTTGGGCTGATCCAACTATACACTAGGAAAATTTTCTTTACAAATTTCTATGAGAACTACAATAAGAAAGGAGATATTTCAATAAGAAAGGAGAGTTTGGCATGTAACAATGTGATGTAGGTGGCAATCTAGGAGTGTAAGGGTGGGTAATCGGTTTAAACCGAGACTTCAGTTTGAGTTTTTTTTCTACGCATAGTTCAGTTTGGTACGAAGTAAAAACCGTTCGGTTCGCGTAAATAATGAAAACCACACAATTCGGGTTTGGTTTTTTTGTTCGGTTTTCGGTTTTTACCGAAAAAACCGAAGCAAGCAGAGTTGCCGCCGTCGCCGGCCCGAGCGTCGCCGCGCCCACCGCCACCGCCGGCCCCCTCCGTGCCCGAGAGCCGCCGTGCCGCCGCCGGCCCCCTCCGCTCCAGGCCTGGCGCCGCCACTCCTCCCCCCACCCTCGGTGCCCGCCGCTCCCCGCACAATGGTTCGGCTTTTTCGAAGAGAAGAAGAGAGAAGAGCGGTTTTCTCCGAAGAGTTCGGTTTTTTCGGTAGTTTGGTTTTCAGACATATAAAACCGAACCCGCACCGAACTATGTGGTTTTTGCAACACCATGAACCGAACCCGAAACAAAAACCAAAAAACCGCAAACATCGGTTCGGTGCGGTTCGGTTTTTTTTCGGTTTTAAAGTGTCCACTCCTATAGGAGTCTACCGTTTTCTGCCCCTTAAGCAAATCTAAACTTTGCTGCCCTTTTCAATTTAAGGAACTTGCTCAGAAAGCAACTTTTATTGATTGCACGAAACAATACAAAATGCAACCTCTATAATTCCACAATCAGAAGCGCTAGACTTGCACTGTTGCACACTGCTGCACAGAAAATAAAGTTCATGATTTTTACTAAACAATCAAATATGCATCCTCTACTCCTCTACGGATCCAATGAATCATGGAAGAACCAACCATCCATCAAATAAAAATACAAAGACTAAAACATTGAAAGAGGGACATGGGTGTGCACAAATCTATATCTATAACTATATCTATAAAGCAAGTAGTGTTTCCACCCAAAATTTTATTCTGCCTAACTATTTTGCAGAAAACCCTTTGAGTTTTTTCAAAATTAACCCACAGTTTCAATGTTGAAAAGAAAGGGAGGGTTTGGACGAAAAAAACCTCCTGCGCTCCTCCCGCCCGTTCCCATCCGCACCGCGCCCGTGCCGCGCCTGCGCCCCTCTCTCCCGTCGCTGCTCGGAGCTCCCGCGCCCCTCTCTCCCGTTCCCATCCGTGCCACGCCCCAACTTTATCCGTTGCAACGATAATAACTTTATGGGTCAGAAAAAAGAGAGGCAGAAACAACATGTTTCGTCACGGGCTAAGATATATACACAGGAACCCAAGCACACACCTAACCAGTACCACCTTCTGTAATATTGCTTGAAATCAAGCCGCAAGATGTCACCTTTAATGAGAAATACTTACAATTAAACACTTGGGAGGGCTGGTCAGGCTAGATCTTGCGGCAAAACGGAAATCACACGGCATGAACAGATCTACCAAAGAGCAGTAAGGAGACACATAAGAAATTCGAGAAAATCGGAACAGACAACGAGAGGAGCAAATTTACCGGGTGAACTAGAGGAACAGGTGAAGGCCAACCTATGACGACGGCTAGGGTTTGCATCTGGGATGAGGGAGCATAGCAAATGAACGAGAGAAGACCGGGTGGAGTTATACCTGGCCAAACAGACGGCCCGGCACAGCGACATAGACATGTTGGTGGCATGGCCCGCTTGGGCACAACTCGTTAGGTATGGCTCCTGTAGCAGGCTGTGTTGTGTCGGCCCACATGCCGTCCCTCCGGTCTAAGCATGGCCCAAGGGGAGGTCGTGTCGTGTCGGCACGGGCCCGTCAATGTCCTATGGCCAAAATTGTTCCGTTTGGCACTATTTGGACACTGTTTGGGCTCCGAATGGAATTTGAAGAGGAAGCGCCCTGTGCTAGCCCTAGGCCTGTCGTGTCGTGCCTGTTTAGGCCGTGCTGTGTCGTACCGGCCTGCTACAATAAACAGGTCGTGTCGTGCCGGCCCACAGGCTGAGGCGCTGACCCAAACATAACACGGGTAACCGGGCCGTGTCGACACGGCCCACATGCTGATGTGTCGTGTCATGTTAGACCTTGCTACAGTATAATCGGTCAGACCTTTGCTATAGTGTAGTTGTGTTTGGGCTGGCCCGACTTGGCAGGACCCGTTTGGCTGGAGTTGAGGAAAGGAAGCATCAGGCGGTTTGGCCTTTCATTCAACTGGAGCCCGTGTACCGACCATCGAGGCGTCACTGACCTTTGGTCCCCACAAGAAGATTTTTTTTTTCTTTGAGAACTGCCCCACGAGAAGATGGGTGGTCCCCCATAATCAGTATTTTGACCATGTTCATGTGAAGACTTTACTCTCACATTCTTAACCCTCCGAACACCGGTATTTTGACCATCCAATGGTCACAAACAAGTCAGATCCCAATAGTCATCATCGCAGCTGACGGGACTCAAAATCAGGTTCTATCTACTTCGACTCGGGCTGCAACCCAGCCCAGGTATATGCCGTATGCATGGTCGTCTATTTATCGAATCTACGGCAAGTTTTTTTAATATATAATTTGAATTTAAAAAATTTTTAATAGTACTTTATGTCTTTTTCTAGTAAATATCTTTCGTTTAATCTACTATATATACTATTGTGTCGTACAGAAAGAAAGACGTTTTATTGTTTTTTATGTTTATAATCAACTTCTTAATGATACTAGTATCATTGTCGGTCGAAGTCATCATCTGTTACCATCCTTCCTGATCACATTAGGTCTACTCTTGTCCAATGGGAGTCAAAACTTCGAAGTCTTGGGACTACTTACCCAAACACAGTGCTTTTACTGTCATTGGCATTGGCATTGAAATTGCAATAGATTTATTTCATGTGATGTTGCAGGTCATGGTCCCATGAGAAATTTGAGAGCACATCGCAGTTATTTCTGAATTATTGGAAGTTTCTAACAGCACCAGCATCCGAGAACACACACACAAATTTCCATGCAACCAGCACGGGAGAAGCTTTCATCAACCGAGCGAGCGACTCCTCACTTGCCGTTGGAGTGGCCGTGGCCGTGGATGGGCTCCCAGAGGATGGTGGTCTCGGCGATCATGGCGGTCACCAGGTACGGGTCCATGTTGGACGCCGGTCTCCTGTCCTCGAAGTAACCTGACGAACCAAAGAAATTAACCAAATCAACATAAGAAGATCAAAGCAGCAGAAATTTCTCTCATCAATGGCGGTCACGGCGGCGGCGCTGCCTCTTTACCTTTGCCGTCCTTCTCGGTGTCGCGGCCGACCCTCACCGACGCGCCACGGTTCGCGACGCCCTGGAACGAGGCAAGGAAAACGTCGCCGGAGTTAAGCAAGGATGAGAAGAAGCAGACAACTAGAGATGAGTGCGACGAGCGATCTTGTCCTACCCAGACGAAGTTGTTGATGTCGGCGGTCTCGTGGCGGCCGGTGAGGCGGCGCTCGTTGCCGTCTCCGTAGGCGGCGATGTGCTCGCGGTGGCGCATGCCCAGCTTCTTGATCGCTTTCTTGATCACCTCGTAGCCGCCACTACTCCTCATCGACTTGGTGCTGCAACCGCAGCCGCGACAGGTCAAATTCCAGCAACACGGGATTTTGCATAATGCAAGTGGTTTTTTTTTTGCAGGATTTTGCAGATGATTTCTGTTTACCTGTAGTTGGTGTGAGCACCGGCGCCATTCCAGTCTCCCTGCAGCATATGTGCAGACAGAGTTAGAGATGACATGTACATGTGCAATGAGCAGATCAGATTGAAATGTTTGGTTAAATGTGTGTGTTCACCGGAATGGGCTTAGGGTCGAAGGAGACGACGACACCAGCAATCTCAGTGATCCTCTGTTTTGCCACAGGTAGAAAAAGAAGAGCACGTCTTATCAGCCAAAAAAAAGTTTTCATACAATGCAAGAATTTTGCAGAATTCCACAGGAAACACTTCAAATTTTCCGTGAAATTCCTGCGATCCAGACAACAAAAGGTACATATTTTGTACGGTTTTCTAAATCTACCTCAAGAATGTAGCGTGCCACCCAGACATGGTCCCCTGCGGAGACGCCAACGACAGGGCCGACCTGGAACTCCCACTGCTCACAAATTCCCACATCAAACGCATGATCAGCTCATGACAACGCGAAGTGTGTATCGGTAGGTATTGTGCAGAATTCAGAAGTCTGTTCTACCTGACCCGGCATGACTTCTGCGTTGATCCCGCTGATGTTGATTCCGGCAAACAGGCAGGCCTTGTAGTGGGCATCAACGATGTCACGCCCGTAGGATTTATCGGCTCCCGCGGCGCAGTAGTAAGGACCCTGCCACACCATTTCATTGTTCAAAAATTAGTCTACTATGAGTAGAAGCATACCTGCAGAAGCCTTGTAACGGCTTCTTCCTTTTTGGTGCAAGTGACCAAAAACCTTTTTACCCAGACGCATGGGTGACGGTCGTTTACAGATTGATAGTTATTAGGGTGCCTCGATTTTTTGGTTTATTTTTTATTTAGGTTGTCTATCTTTTAGGGCAGAGGCCGGAATGATCTCAAGATGTGGTGATTCTTGAAATTAATAAAGCTTTCCATCTCAAAAAAAAAGAGTAGAAGCATACCATTATCTCTCTAAAAAAGAGTAGAGGCAAACATTGCCAGCCAGGTTATCGATAAGAAGTAACCTGAATAAAATGCAGCATATAGAAATATTTTTGGGAATCAAATTATAGCTAGTTAAACGTATATTTATAGTCAAATTTTTTTTTGTTGCAACTTGTAGAAGTTAAATTTGACCTTGTATGTTTATTGAGTAACCCATCACATATTAATCTATTTTGATGAATTTCTTTATTTTTTTGTAATCATTCAAATGATATGCAAACCAAGATATCCTCTCAAGAGTTTAGAATTGTTTACCGATATTTCTTCTTTTTTCCGTAATTAGGGTAATACTTGGTATTTTAACATTAAAAAAACAATGGCTGATAAATTTCTATAGTATGAAAAAGCAAGAGGAGAATTTTGTTGTGGTTGATATGCAATATTGAAAGTGTAAAAGGAAAATAATTACCTGAGGACCTGGGTAGCCACCTAGTGGCCAGCCAAGAGGCCAGTTGATGTGCTTCTGAAGTAGGGTATACTCCTGTTCAATCCCATACCTGATTTTGATTTGGCAACCAACATAAGTTCCATTTGACATCAGGATTGCATCTCTGAATAACAGACATATATACTGACCATGGCTCTTCAGCCTTGACATCAGGATGACTGAATATCCTTGCTGCATCGTACCGGTTGTTCGTCGGAATCGGCTCGCCATTCGGCGCATAACAGTCACACATGACCTACATTTACAGCATGGTTAAAAGGAATCATGAACAAAAATTCATGCCAGAAGCTTTCTAACTTTGCATCAGAAAAGGGGGGAAAAATTCTTGTACCAGGATGTTCTTCCCCTTCCTGAATGGGTCCCTGAAGATGGCTTGAGGGCTTGCCACAAAAATGTGAAAGATACATCCGTGTAAAGCACACACACCAAGGTGTAATCAAAGAGTGCAAACAAGAAGCATACTGGAGGATGACTTCACTGTCGTCACCGGTGGCTTGGCCGGTGCTGGAGCCATCAAAGTTCCACTTTGGAAGCTTGCTTGGGTCATCAACAGGTCCAGACAGCGTCTGATCAGAGGCAGTAATTACAAGTCACAACAACTTTCAGGTAATTGCATGTAGAATCATTGCTCAAAGATTCTGAATATATCAAGAAAAGGATTAAAGGCTAAATGTATATCAGGGTGTAAAGGGTGTGTTGTACTCTGGCTTTGCTCCTCATATCCATCCCAGTACCACCAACCCTGAATCATAGGAGCACATGGTGTAATTAGGAGCAGATTGGTAAGTATATAAAAAAAAACCGGCATTCTGGGATATGAAAAGGAAATGACGATGCAGAACGAGATGAATCCTAAAATCAAATCAAGAAGCTGCAGACACGCAGTTCATGATCTTTGAACAACGTACACGCAAATAAACACACCTAAAAGAATTCAAAGGGCGTCAGTGAAAATACCTGAAAGACAATCACAAGAAAGGCCATTCTTTTTTTTAACCAATAAACATATGCACATACAAGTATCAGTAACTAACATGCAACAAGAACCAATCTGAACCTAGAGGAAGGAAGAACCGAACAAAACCCAAAGCTTAGCACTTAACAACACAAGATTTCTCTCACCTCCAAGAACAATCAGATGCTATGCAGTGCAGTGCAGTGCAGCAGCCATGAAGAAGAAGACAGAAACAAGCAGGAGCTCACTCACCATATGTACTCGGCGATGATCTTGTCGGTGCTCTCCGACAGGTCGAGGTTGACGAGGTCAGTGAGCAGAGACGACGCCATGGCGGCTTCTCCTCCTCCTCCACCTCCTACTGAAGAAATGCAGAACTCGAGCAGAACGAGAGGGGTCCAATGGCGGCAGCGGCAGCCTCTTCTTGGAGACGCACAGGCTATGGATGGTTTGTGTGTCACCCCGTGTACCTTGTTGCCCTCTCTATATAGGCAGCCAGAGGCGAGGCATTGAAGTGTGTGTGTGTGTGTGTGTGTGTGTGTAGGAAGGAAGGAGGAGGAGTCTCCGAGAGGGTTGGTGACTTGGTGGTGGTCGGCGTGCCTCTTGATGTGCTGACTTTTGCTGTGGGATTTGGGGGATGATGCGCGTACGGTTTGTCTTCTCCTCCCTCGGTCACGGTGAGTCAGTGGCGTACTCCTGCTCGTGTGCCGACTTCAGTTCAGTTCGCTTTTCGGCAACAACCTGATCGAAAAATGGGACTTGAATGTTGGTTCAACTTATAGCAGGAGTAGCTTTACGATGAAATACTTGAAGTTTTAAACAGTAAGACGATATTTCGTATGTAAATTTGACTATATTTTTATTATAATATATATAATAAACAAATATATATTTTATAAGACAAAATTAGTGCTTTTTTTAAATACATGTTTTAATGTTTTTAAGCTATATATTTCTAAAGTTGTTGATAGATTAAAGTTATGAAGCTTAACCTTAACCTCACTTAAAACATTAAAAGTTCGAAAATCGAAGTACTTACTGTCTGTTTAAGCTTTTGACGTCGAGACAGTTTTTGTGCTTAATTGTATGAAAAGAAAAAAAAAGAGGAAAGAACAAGAGTAACAAGAGTACCTGACGGATATGCACGGCGAAGGATGAATCGATGGATCGATAAGACAGCGGGATGCTCATCTTGAATGAGCTGGTCTCTTTAGTGACGCGTTAATCCTTTTACTGATAGAGCTTAGTATGTTGGATTTAGTAGTAGGAGCAGTAGTATAACGGAACCATCGAGACAGGGCAAAAGGCCTGTCTAAAGTACACGGCAGATGGACTAGACAGTACAAATTCCAGAAGCTTTTCAACGAGGCAACCTAACACCGACAAGCTTTTCAACGAGGCAACCTACCGACTGGTGATCGATCGATCAGGAGGTTATCTTCCACTTGTTGCTCTACCTATCTTGCGTCATCGCCTCTCATCTCTCGTCTACCTATCAGTTGATATTGTCTACAACGATCCTAATGCAGTACCCTCTTCATCCTAATTTAATTATCCTCTAAACAAATGATACCAAAATCAACAACATTAAAACATTCATCATTTTAAAATTAATCCTCATCTGCTCTATAAAAAAAATTAATCTATATTTTAAATGATACATAGGTTAAACGAAATTAATCTTAATTGACTCTATGCACAATACACGTTTCTTTTTACACAAATAAATAAAAAGATATTTTGTTAGATAATAATTATATTGAAAAATCTAAAATTTTAGATGATGATCAAATTGAGATGGATGAAGTGGCTGAGATGTTGACCTGGACCCATATATCAGTTATTTTACTGCAGAGAAAATTCGATATGCTTATCTGAATCGTTTATTAGTAAATAAAAAATGTTTTTGAGTAAAATTTTTATATATGTATTCTTAATGATTTAAAACAAATACTGTAAAATAAACAACAATAAAAAAACCAAAAGATATATTTAAAATTAACTTTTAAAATTTAAAATTGGGTTTATTAAGCATAAACATAAATCAAACAATAAGGCCTTCGGTATTGTAAAAGGCTTACAAGACGGCTCTGTTTGTACGTGCGTGCATACGGGTGGGCAATGGCATACTAAATACGTATGATAGTTTCGATGCCTTTTGTCGAGTACTGCACTTAACCGCGATGATTGCATGACTTGAGCAAGCGGGAAGAGGAGGATGCCAAGTTATCTCTCTTCTCTCCTTTGTAGTGGCCGACAGTGCATGGTTTTGGTTTGTTCTTTCTTTGTTGCTGGAAATGTAATGATTGTTTATTTATTTCCTTTTGAAATGTAATGCATTAATTAGATAGCTAGTATTTTTTTCTTTTCATCCATGGACAATGCTAGTAGTGACAACTGACAAGTATCACAGGTAGGTAGGTCCTCTTCTGAACCGAGGATATGGTGAGCTGGTGACTACGTGCATACGTGTGAGAGCTGAGAAGCGATTTCACAGATCTATCCAACTTTGCTTCTCTTTCATCTTTGCCATTTCGCCTAGAAAGCTTATCAAGATCAAGCGGTATGGCGCCGTTCACTAGCAACAGAACGGTGCCCAGTCCGGTCGCCGGTCGGTACGGAAATGCAGTATTTTGTTGCTACAACTAGTCGTCCACGACAAGAATCATCACCACAGCTAAAATGAGCTATTACTCCTGCCCCTCGTTCGAGCTGGCTGGACCACAAACGGATAAATTTAATGTTTAAAATTTTAAAATAGATTTTACAAGGTATTCTAAGACAATGTATATAGAAATTAAAATCCATACCATTTAAAACTCTAAAAATATACACGCCATAATCAGAAAAAAACCTCTGAGATTGTTTGGTATAGCTTGCTGCTGTAGCATCAGGGTTATGTTTATTGCGAGACTTAAACCAACACCTACTACACGAGCTGACAAGAGGTCAGATAACACTATCGTTACACGAAGTGGCGAAGCAAGAAAACTTTCTTTTAGTATAGGGCTCAGCTAATAAAAGCTCGAATATTTTCATAAATTACGTAGCATTTTTCAAAATTATAATGGGGGATCATAAGGTTAGGCATAGAGCTTCAGCCCTAGCTACCTTATGCTGTTACTACCCTGATTACATACATATAAGATCCACGTGTCAATAGTTATGGTCTCTATTGGTTGCTCTAATAAGTCTAAGCTAAAATCAAAATTTGAATTTTTATTTTCAACATAGTTTTTTTAATATTAACTTTTAAGTCACTACAAACACATATATAAAAGTTTTCGCCATAAATTAATTTTTATTTTTAATAAATCGTTTTGGTTTATTAGAGAACGTAAGTCACTGATGAGATTGTATAGTAGTAGTAATATTACGTTAGAGAATCCTCGCCGCAATACCAGCATGAAAAAAATAAATCCGCTGAAGCGGCTGCATCTGTACAGTCGCAGCGTCTACTTTGTTTTACCTTCCAAGTGACAATCAGTCGTCGAGTCATGTACGAAGCCAAGCGCAAGTGTGCTGCTCGCCAAGCAGCAACGCGTGGCGCCGCTGAATCTTCTCGAGGATTCCACCGCGATTCTTCAATCTTCAGATCCCACGACTCGAGTCAAAGGCCACAGACCACGGCCCAACTGCACCACGCGTAGAATTTTTAGCATTTTTAACTTTTTTTTAAAGATTTACAAAACTAATTGAAAATTTCAAATTTAGTCTTCTTCCGTTTTCTGGGAGGGCGAGATTTTAAAAACACCGGACGTTTTTTTGACGTGACAAATGGTCGTTGGGCGTCCGTCTGCCGCGTGGCGGCAAATCTGCGAAGACCACCTTCCCACCCTTACCAAGGACGTTTTTTCCCTGTAGAAATAGGGGCCATCTCGAAAAGGGTGATCGCCCGGTTTTTTTGCGGGCGGCCCCCTTCTCGCCCTTCCGGAGGGCGTTTTTGCACTGTGGATTTGGGAACCGCCCGCAAAAGATCGGCCGCCTGGTTTTTGCAGGCGGTCCCCTTCCAGAGGGCGTTTTTTGCCCTTCCCGTCCTCTGGAAGGGCGTTTTTATCCTACATATTGAAACCCTAACCCTAATTGGCCTCAACGGATCGTTTTGTCCCATAATTCATCGATACGTATTGTTGCAAATCTAAATGTTATCGTGTTGTGTAATGAACCCTAAATTCGAGGTATCGTACGTTTGTTGTTTGCATTACCTGTGATCATAACATACTATTTTAACCAAGCTAACTTAGTAGCAATGGTTAAGCAGTTGTATGTCACATTGTTGCATAACCCATTAGGTATGGATGACACAATACTTATCATATGTCTTATGAATACATGATACAACTTACTCATCCCCGACGAGTCGAGGCTCGGCTATCCTACGGAACCGTTCTAGGGCGTTAAGCTTGTTATTAATTTTCTCTTTCCTTCTCGGCGTTGTACTCCTTTTGTGTTTCACATTCAGTTACTTTTAGGCTGTTATATTGGGGAATGACATTGTCAATCCACCTAGTGAATCCATACCTCCTTTGAATGTCCTGGTAAAGAAACACATGTAATCAGTTAGAGAGCCACTAGAGTAAAGACATTTGCGGGATTGATAAAACAAAAGACGTACAACGAAGTCGTTGTATAAGTTGGGGCAAGTGAAATATCTTTGGCCATATGTTCGTGGTTCAAAGGAGGTAGCCATCTTGCAACGATCACTACAACCGCACATGAGACACTCCGACCAGTTAGGGAAACCTAGTGGGTTGTTCCTCCAATTTAAGCTTGCGATTTTAATGCGACGTTTGTACTCCATCCATGCCTGAATGAATTGTTCGGTCGACTTAGGTTGTGTTACAGTCCGACCGATCGAAGCAGATTTAACCGTATCGATCCACTCTTCGTATTGACACTGACGTACATCCTCCTGGTTGCACATTTGTAATGTTCGGGGTTAGAAAATGGAACAAGCGAATAGGTTAAACAAGGAAAAATGATACTCACGACAAAATCGTCATCCACAATCTCAGGACACACGAAGCATCTTTGTTCTCTAGTTGCTTGTCTTATGGATCTTACCACCTGGCAACGGAGACCACAGTGGCATTCTAGACATTCCCGCCATGTGGGTAGTGCTAGCTGATCCATAGACCAATTCAAAGCTTCAGCACCAACTCAACGTTAGTACTCAGCCTTCCGCCGAATGTAGTCTGCCCTTGTTTCGCTTAGTGGGTAGTAGCGTGTTCCACCGGTTCGTGGGTTATCCATATCTATCCACTCAACGAAGTTGCAGACCCGATGATTTGCCTGCATGAAGTGTTAACACGATGTACGATCAAGTTAGTGTTTTCTGTCTGAAGATTTTGTAGCAGAAAACATTGCAGATAAGCCATACCCGATCAATGTTGGCACATTGGAAAAATCGTCTCCCCGGGTTTCCGTGAGGAGGGATGACGTAAGTATGCAGCCATCTCCACAATGGCATAACGGACGGTCACACTATGGTGGAATCAAACCGCTCAAAGGATGGAGTCGCCAGTGGAGACGCTCAACGAATGGATGATATGAAGATCTCATTGTACGGAAAAATGTAGAAAACAGAATGCAGATTTGAAGAGCTCGTATTCGGGTCGAAGCAATATATAGTGCAGGGAGGTCAAAGTTGACAGCGACATATCGTGTAGGTTTGTCACGGGGCAAAAGCTGGACGCGACATATCGTGTAGGATTGTCACGGGGCAAAAGCTGAATGCGACGTATCGTGTAGGATTGTCACGGGGCAAAAGCTGATAGCGACGTCTCGTGCAGGTTTGACAGCGTCGAAAGTTTTTTGTCGTTAGTAAGAGTATCATGCAGCGAACGATATGGAAGGATCTTGTGACATGTGATTGGGACGAACGGACAGAGATATATACAAACATCCAACACAATAAATAATTATCATTTTTACACACTATAGCACGCAGAACCTACTGGCGAGCACTCTTACCCCTAGCCCTCCTAGACTGTGCTCTAACGTGCCCCTGAGAGTATGTCAGCCTGTCTGGGGGCACGGCATGACCAGCACGGACATCCGGCACGAGGGTCTCCTGTGGCTGGTCCTGGCTCTGTGGTAGAGGTGCTCCACCAAGCTAAGAGGCGACGATAACATCCTGATCTGGGTCCTCCAAGTCATCGAAGTTGTCGCCCGTACCTGACCCCTCCCCCTCATTGTCCGCCCCGGACCCACCCGCCTGCGACGATGATGCCCCCGAGCGGAAAATCCCCCCGAGTAGAATCCTCCTGTATATAAGCAATGTGAAGCATCAGTCATTTAAACTAATAAGTCTCTAGTACTCGTCGGACGACGCTTGCTCACCTCCCGGCTGAGTGAAGGGACGAGGAATGGAGGATCCGCTCGCTCCAGCAAAGCCCACAGTGGTGGGCCGAGTCGCGAAAGGCCGAGGGATCGGCGATCCACTCGCGCCAGCCGTATCCCTAGTCAGAAGCGTCGGACCTACGCGACATTCGGTTTGTTATATCACGTTGTAGGGTTGCCACAATGAAAATGAACGGAACTAACCTGTGGAGGCACCAGTGCCGTGTGGTGACCATCCTGGTATCGGACCACGTGGACGTGGAACTGCAGCAGCCGACCGAGGTACCACGTCGACGACTGAACGACATGAGAAGATGTGCAAGATCGAATGTGCCGTCGTCTGCATCCGCTGGAACGTCATCTTCTGTTCCACGTCGTTTAGGTGAATGCCTGCGTCCAACCTCAACACCACTGAGTCGATTTCGACATTCAATGCCCGTGTTGCGTCGGCCTACGAAAATCGAAACAAATTAGGTTTGTCGCTCAAATATATAGGAAAATCATGTTACATTACGAAGGTATTAAGGCCGAGAAAGCATGATGTACCCCCATGAAGTAGTCCTGGTCTCGATGCTTGGGTTAGGTGTCCGTGACCGCTGCCTGGTGCAGCTGCTGTGTGGCCGGTGTGAAGGTCACACGCGAACGCGTCCGCGGTAGGTACCACCGAAGGTAGGCAGTGTAGTTCTCCTCTGAGTGGGCGTAGATCTCGCCAATCACCTCCTCTGTGGCTATCAGCCAGTACGCCACGTATTGCTGCATACGTGGTTCCCAGAGGGTGCCTGCCTGTTGTCCCTGTCGAGTCAACCTGCATACACAGTAATGGTTAACTATTGTTCCATTTCATTCAACACAACAGTAGTAAAGTTGAAAGAGAAGTACTTACTGGTGGTCCTGGTGGAGAACGACAACCGGTACGTCTACCGGGAATCCCTGCCGCAGTCCGAACTTCCTCATAACTCGGCCTAGGCAGTGAGGCTCGACGCATATGTCGTACACCATCGGGATCAACGTCATCCAGTAAGCCGAGTCGCGCGTGCACAACGACGAGAAGCCTAGAGGCGCTCGAGCTGCGACCACCTCCTGCGTGTACGGCTCCCAGACAACGTCTGAAGGCTGGAGACGGTCCAATTCGAACACGAAGTCCGGGTAGCTATGTCTCACCTGAGCATGGGCGTAACGGCGCTGCGAAAATGAAATAATCAAGTGGTTACAAGTTTCATTGAACACAATCTGAAAATTTGAAACAAAAAACAATTTGTACTTACGTTGTGGCGAAACCAGTACGTGCCCATCGTAGGCCCGTCGGTTGGGTTCTCAAATGCGGGTGCAGCGTCGTAAGTAGCAGTGTCGACGATCAGTCGGCCTATCGCAAACCGCTCCATAGCCCAAAGCTGTAAAAGCAGAGGGCAGCCCATGAAGATCGCTCCAGGATCCGTCTTCGTGCATGTGTCGCACAACGCACGATAAGTGGCTGAAAGTACTGCTGAACCCCAGCTCCAATGAGGCACGAAGCCTATCTTTGCATCCGCTATCGACCGGGCATAGTGGATAAGCCCTCTCTCTACTGTGTTGCCAGACGTGTTGGTGAACATCACCCACCCGAAAATCCAGAGCGGGTAGGTCTCCAACGAGCGTCGCAAGGAGTACTCGTCGGCGTCGGGGTGGAGCTTGTCGGCCTACAAAAGGAGAAACCATGTTAACAATCATAATTGTAATGAAAAATAACGAAGTTTTCAAGTGAACTTAGTATGAACTGCATGATCCAAGTCTTCGTAGGCTCGATGGTGGCATAAGGGTAGATCGCCTAAACAGTCGGGAGCTCCGGTAGCCTCATCACGTGAGCGAATCGTGCAGTGATGTCCTCCCTCCATCCACCAATAGCATCCACTGGGCCTACAGCATCTCCGGCCAGTGGTAGCCCTAGCAGGTACGAGACGTCCTGCAGCGTCGGTGCCATCTCCCCACAAGGAAGATGGAAGGTGTGCGTCTCAGGACACCATCAATCCACCAAAGCAGCTATCAGGGACCGGTCTGCATCCCACCGTCTCGCCTGGTCATGCTCGTCCGCACGCGCCTCAACAAGCCTGCAAATCACGATCAGGCCTGACTCACGCAACCTGCATTACCATCAAGTATAATATTAGTGTCAAGTATAATATTAGTGTCGTAAATCAAAAGAGTATAATCATACCACTTGTCACGGATCGACACGCAACAACTCGCGCGGCGGGCGTGGACGAAAGGTGGTAAGCTGAGCACCCTGCACTGCCGACAAGTACGACATGTGCTCCCTGTCCACCAACCTGCTGAAAAGAGCTGGTGTATCGTCCGCCATACCTGCATGAATACATGAATACATTAATAAGCAATTTATAAGAAAAAACAAAACAAAATGAATACATGACATAAATGGTCCATTATATCTCAACATTACAAAAATTGCACGTCTTAATTCAAACTACCAAACACAACATACAAATATCACAACAACATTAAAATAGTTCATGTCTCACAATGATAAATATTACACGCACGACAGATGACAACAACATAACAAATATTACAACTATCAGATCACCACTAGAGTGAAAGGAGCAAAGAAAATAATTAAGCCATTGCATCGCCGGCGGATGACGTAGTCGCCGCACGAGAACGTCTAGGACGTGGTCGCCTCGTTCTTGTTCCTTTTCCCGATGGACGGCTGCCATCGGTGGCCTGTCCGGATAGACCCGCACCTGCGACGGTTGAAGTTTCTGAATTCTTCAGGCATTTTTTTGTATGTATGTCCGCGCTCATCGCATTTGCTGCAACATAGGGTCCTTCCCCTGGCCTCCGACTCGTCCATGTTGTTTCTGATGCGTCTCGACTGACGTCGTCCCTTTTTTAGCCTTAACTTCGACGGATCTGGAATGTAGAACACTTGTGGCCTCAGTGTTGTGTACGATCCAGATATCCCAAAATCATATATCTCATCCTTCCACGTATGAAAAATTGATTCTTTCCTGTAGTACGGTGACACCTAGATATCAGGAACTATGCCGCAATCCCCAGCTGCGGCAAGGACGTGTGAGCAAGGCAGATGTCTAAGCTTCGGCTTCATACAGCTGCAACTACAACCACCCTCCGCATGAAGAACACATTCCTGCACAGCTTGAACACGATTGATGTCGCGCCTTCTCTTGTCGACACACATGATCTCGTACCTATGAACTTGGGGGATTATTCTGTGCTTCATAGCCTTTATAATTTTGTCTTGCATATATTTCGTCACCACATTGCCAAATACAATATTGTTATCGGTCATCACAGGGGAAATTTTCTTAAATCTGTCCCTAAAGTATGCCTGAGTGCCATGAAGGATAAATTCCACAATACCCACCAATGGGAGCCCCCGAACTTCTCGCATCACCTAGTTGTACACCTCGGCCAGGTTGGTTGTCATTATACCATATCGAGCTCCGTCAGTGTCATACAACAGAGACCACTTTTCTTTCGGTTCATTCTCTATCCAGTGGGAGAAATTATGTATTGATGGTGTGGACCTCCTTCTCATTGTTGGCGGGTCATTATGCAATGAACCAAGAGGTACTGCAGGCTCGCCATCCTATGGCCAACGAGATTGCTTGTCAGTTTGCTTCGTTGTCAGCTCATCCAACCTTCTCCATATCTCATTGAATTTTTTCTCTTGATTCTGACCACATAGCCTCTTGAAGAGATCCATTAGGTGCTTGTTCTTGAATTGTTTGTAGAAATTGGCTCCCATATGTCGCATGCACCACCTACTCTGAACATCATACCACCTAGCTGGAAGTCCCCTCTCCGGCTAATCATTCTGAAGATAGTCGATTGCCTTCAGCATGCCTGCATAACGATCATGAATGAGACAAACATTTGACCTCATACTAACGACTTGGCATCGAACTCTCTCCAAGAACCAATACCAACTTTCGGTGTTCTCACTCTCGACAAATGCAAACGCCATAGGTAACACCTGGTTGTTCCCATCTGCTCCAATCGCCGTCAGTATCTGACCTCTGTATTTGCCTGTCAGAAAGGTTTCATCTATGCACAACATAGGGCGACAGTGTACAAATACGTTGATGCAAGCACCAAGCGAGAAAAAGGCTCTTTGCAGCACGCTCTTGCTCGATTCAGTACATGATGGAAAAGTCTGAATGTCATAGTATGTATTGGGGTTTCTCTGAGAAATGGTGGCTAAAAGACGAGGTAAATTGTCATAGGATGCTTCAAATGTGCCATACCTCATCTTCAATATCTTTTGTTTTACCCTCCAAGCCTTGGAATAGCTGATAGTATACTTGAATTTGTTTTCAATGTGCCTAATAATGGAGCATGGTTCAAAGTCCGTGTTTTTAACAACATCGTTGTACATCTCACCGGCAACAAACACCGAGGTGATGTTGCGGTGGTACTTATCTACCCCCGGCAACAGACATGTGTGCTCACCAACAATGCTCACTTTCCAATAGTCAATCCATTTCCCTTGTATGCATGAACGCGCCACGGACAATTATCCTTCATGCACTTCACATCATACACATAGTTCGTAGACTTCACCACCCTAAACTTTCTATGCAAAGAGACCACCCAATACTTCACCGTCTCTTTCATATCTTCCTTATGAGCATACCTAGTACCCTGGATTACCTCGTTATCCTTGTATTCAAATGAAACCTGTTGCCCCTCCGAAATAACAAGCTGAGAGAAATCAACTTGTTTCCAATCCACGGGCATGACATCTTCTTACTCGTCCAATGATTCATCACCCTCCGCCTGCTCATTTTCAGAATCCTCCCTCTCCACTTCTTCTACAATTGCTTCGATTCTCTCCCCCTCATCTGTCACGCCAATCGCCTCCTCCAAGCTTGCTTCATTGCTCAGACCTTCATCATACTCTGTTGCATTGTATTACTGCTATCGGTTTCGTGCAATGCCAAAAAAATAACAAGGGCCAGGACCTTTCAAGTGCCATGGCCACATAACGTCTCCACGACTCAGTGTTATCTATAGGCATAAGTTTCCAATAATATCCTTCTGTTGCACGACTTACTACAACGGATAGAGACATTGTGTTCACTCTTGTATCCACTTTAAATCCACGTAGCAACCAATTATAGACTGACTCAAATGTTTTATCGCCTGGCGTATCGATGTCCTTTGATTTCATCCTAAATTCTGACAGATCGACATCTTCTGGACCGTATCTAACGTTGCCTTCACCGTGAACTATCTGAAACATGACTTTACTTGCCATAGTGCCTGACAAACAAATTGAAATTGAGTTTATTCCATACTACGAATATGTTGCCTATATGATTCTGTGCCTAAGTTAATTTCTTTAACAATATGTTCTCTGATCTACATCTTAAAATATCTCGATTCGGTTTGTTCATTTGATCTATCGCCAATCGTACCTCTTTTCTATATATGTTCATCCAAATCTAACAAATTTTCTAAACTAAATTAAATTAAATCATATTTTATACATAAACAGATTATCAACAAAATTATACGCACGATTATCCAAATCAGTTTGTCCTAGATCACATTGGCTAAAATAAATCATGTCCTCATTTTAACATCTACATCATAGTCCTTAACATCTATTCACATAATATATACATAGATCCGAACATATTCTACCTAAGTTGATCTAAATATTCTACCTAAGTTGATCTCAATTAAATCATCTAAGTTGATCTAAATTAAATCATCTATTTTACAAATCTAAAACTAAATATTCAATAACTATTCAAATATTAAAAAATGTATTTTCCCTAATATTGTATTTACAAACTAACTATAAAAAAAAGTACGACGGGATATTACATTTACCTCAGATAAAGTACGCAATCCGACAGGACTTCGTCGCTCTCCTTCCTCTTCCTCACCCCTCTTTCTTCTTTTTTCTGGATTTGGGAGGCTACAAATGAGGTGAAAAATCGTTGACTCGGCTTATGTACTGCCCGACCGAAAAAATGCCCTTTCGAGAGCGGGAAGGACAAAAACGTCCTCTCGAAAGAGCGGGAAGAAGGCCGCCTACAAAAGGTCGGGCGGCCGCCCTTTTTCAGCGCCCGTGTTCCTATCTGGAAAAACCGCCCTTGGTAAGGGCGGAAGGGGCTTCGCAAATTTGTCGCCGCGCGGCAGACGGCGCCCAACGGCCATCTGCCACATCTGCAAAAACACTCTCTAGGAGGATGTTTTTTAAATCTCGCCCTCTAAGAGGGCGGGAGAAGACTAGATTTAAAATTTTCCAAAATGGGAAATTAATATTGTAAATCTTTAAAAAATTAAAAATGCTAAAAATTTCCACGCGTCCATCAGAGCCCAATACGCGGCCCATCCAACGAGCCGCGCAACGGCCCAACAACATACGCATCCGCCTTGGCCGCGGTCGCGCATCGTCGCTTCACCGCGCCACCACGCGGAGCGCACCGCGCACGCACGCCGCACGGCAGCGGCGGGGAGGCGGCGGCGCGCGGGGGTCGCGTGCGTGATGTGGCGCGGGCCGATCCGCGGCCTCGCGTCGGCGGCGGAGGCAGGGGCCGGGGCCGGGGCGCCGCTGTCGGGCCTGACCGACGCGCTGCTCGCGACGCGGCTTGCGAACCACCTGCTCACGACGCCGCACATCCCGCCGGAGCTCCTGCCCGCGGCGCCGCTGCCGCTCCCGGTGCGGATCCACGTGCTCCGCCACCCGGCGCTCCCGCCGACGTCCAAGCTCTCCTTCTTCCTCGCCGCCACGCCGCCGTCCTGCCCGCTCCTCGCAGCGACCTTCCCCGTGCTTGTCCGCGCGCTCGCCACACACTCGCCTCCCCTCCTCGACGCGCTCCTCCCGTTCGCGCTCTCCTCGTCGTGTCCCTCCGAGCTCCTCCCCGCCCTCCTCTCCGCGCTCCTCTCCGCCACACGCGTCGACGCGGCGCTCGCGCTCCTTGACGCTGCGCCGCCTGACCTCCTACCCCGTTTAGCCGCTGCTGCGCTCCTTCCCTCATTGCCTCCCCTGACCCCATCCCCGCCGTCCCCGCAATTCGCAGGCTTCTCCCCATTGCCTCCCACCCGCCCCCTGTCCGAGCCACCAACCGTCTCCTCCTCTCCTTGTCCAAAGAGAACCTCTACGATGACTTCCGTCACGTGTTCGACGAAATGTCGAGGAGGGGCCTCCCTTCCAACATAAGGTTCTACAACATTTGCATCCACGCGTTTGGCAAGTGGAGGAGGCTGGATATGTCGCTAAAGCTTTTTTCAGCTATGAAGGCCTCCTCTCCTCCTCTTGTGCCAGATGTATGCACATACAATTCGCTCATCCGTTCGCTTGTGGTTGGTGCAAGGGTGGATGACGCTTTAGTGGTGTATGATGAGATGAAGTCGTCTGGGATCGAACCAGATGTGTTCACCTACCGGGCTATCATGGATGGGTGCTGCAAGAGTTTTAGGATGGATGATGCTTTGCGTTTGTTCCAGGAGATGCGAGGGAGCTATGGGGTGAAGGGGGATGTTGTGGTGTACAATTCACTTCTGGATGGGCTTTTCAAAGCTAAGAAGCTGGACGAGGCATGTGGTTTTTTTGAGATAATGGTGGCGGATGGTATTCAATGCTCAGCAAGCACACACAACACAGTGATTGATGGGCTATTCAAGAATGGGAGAGCAGAAGCAGCGTGCCGGCTGTTTTATGATCTAAGGAGGAAAGGCCAACTGTTGGATGGGATTGCATATAGTATTATGGTGAGGGAGTTTTGCAAGGAAGGGAAGGGGGACCAAGTTGCGGAGGCGGTAGAGTTAGTGAAGGAAATGGAGGAGCGAGGGTTTGCTGTTGATTTGGTCACAGTAACATCATTGCTCATAGGGTTTAACAAGAGTAGACGTTGGGACTTGGAAGAGCAGATAGTTAAGTTCATTAGAGATAGTTCTGTGTTGCCAGATGCTATTCGGTGGAAATCAAACATGATGTCTGCTTTGCGAGGACCACAGGACAGAGAGAAAGATGGAACATCAATTTTTCCCTTTGATGGCAATATCGATGATGTGATGAGTTTGGTCAATCCCATGGTATGCACTGATGCAAATGAAGAAACACCAAAAAACGAGCCCAAGGATGATTGGTCTTTGTCACCGCACCTAGATCATCTTGCTAAACATGCTGATCATTTGAATAGTTCTGCTATATTCACAATTGACAGAGGGCAGAGGGTGCAAGGTATGGGAGCCAAGACATTTGATGCTGATATGGTTAATACATATATGTCAATTTTTTTAGCGAAAGGGAAGTTGAGTGTAGCTTGCAAGTTGTTTGAGATCTTTACAACTCTGGGAAGGAAAGGGACGAGTTATACATACAATTCATTGATGACATCATTTGTCAAGAAAGGGTATTTGAAACAGGTATGGGCAATTCTTCATGAGAGAGGTGGACAGCTCTGCCCCAATGATATAGCTACATACAATCTGATCATTCAAGGCCTTGGTCAGATGGGAAAAGCAGAGGTTGCTGGCTCGATTATTGGTGAACTGTCAAAGAAAGGTGTTTACATGGACATCGTCATGTATAACACATTGATCAATCAATTGGGAAAGGCCGGGAAGGTTGACGAAGCAAACTCTTTGCTTGAGCAGATAATTGGGAGGGGTATAAAACCAGATGTTGTCACTTTTAATACCTTGATCAATATTAATGCAAAAGCTGGTAGATTAAAGGAAGCTGACAAGTATTTGAGGAAGATGATTGCAGAAGGAATTGCTCCGAACTATGCCACGGAAACAATATTGGTTTTCCTTGATAAGGAGATTGAAAAGAAAAGGCAACAGCCGAGATGACCTGATGAAATACCAAACAACACTATGGAATATCTTTGTTATTAAGACAGGTATTTGGCCAGATGACATTTGAGGGAGTGGATGTAAAACTCCACAAGGTACATTTTGCAGTATTTTATTTAAATTTTAGAATAAATTCTTGGTAGAATTTTGATTCGTTATCTTTTGAGAGCTTACCGTATGAACATCTGATGAATGGAAATGTAATGTATGTATAGGGCTAGTTGTAGTTACTTGATCACGCTTATCTACTGAAGAAGTGAAAATTCCTTCGAAGAATGGTTAAAATATCAGATAACTGGGATCTGTTTTCATTCATACAAATTGTGTTGTTACACATACACATACAATTCTGGAAGTGATTTTTTTTTTTGAAATGTCCAGATGGTGCATGAACATTGTCATCTTAGGACCGGTCATCAGTGTTTTTCATCGTGCTGACCTATCCAGTTTTAAGTTTTCTCCCCTTAGATGCTTGACCTGTCTCCCTTCCATTTTTACATGAATAGAAAATTGGCATACATACTTGCAAATAGTGGTGACATGTGATGTGCTATAGCATTATTTAGCATCTAAAAGGGCCCAGCACTAGAAGGATATACAATATTGTAGCTGTTTATCATCTTTATTGATGATATATTGTGTGGTGCCAATGTGCCATGGATGATATATCATCGATATTCATTTTTTTTCATGCGATTAGATATTTTGAAATTGGGCCCACTAAAGCCAGCCAAGTATCCACATAAACAATAGGAGAACCCCCTCTTGGTGCACATTTTGCATCTTTCTTTTAACCATGAAGCTAATACTTCTTATTTAGTCATTTGAGTTATTGAGTTATGAAATTGATGCTCTAATCTTTCCTCTAAGCTCTTCTGCTCTAGAATATACTGGTCTATCCGAGTCTCTTGTATATATTCTAGACAAAATAATCTAATTCGTGTCTGCTGAGTGTTAAAAGTTTTTAGTCCTTTTTTCCCAGTGCAGCTTTGCCTCGTCAACCAGGTCACGCTCATTATCACATCAACCAAACTTCAAGTCAGAAGAGTCAAGAAGAGCAGGTCCTAGAGAGACGATGCAGTCCACCGACCACAAAAGCAAAATTAGAGAAGAGAGATTGTACTTGTTGATATGTTGCGCATTTGTTCTGTAAAGCTGATGTTCTATTTAATATAGAAAAATTGCCTAGGTTTCACTGTCTGCTGGAATTTAAAGTTGATATATTGCGCATTTTTTTCTGTGAAGCTATGTTGAAATTTAAAGGTTCTGATTTGCTATGAGCTTTTTGACAGGCTATGGGCATGGTTGGCCACTTCTGAGGTAATAAATTTGCTTTATGCGGTTTGTTGTCTTGACTGTTGATGCCTCAGTTGATAAGGATGATTGTGGAGCTAATTGATGTTTGTATTGAAAACTTAGGTGAGAAAAAGGTTGTCAAATGGCCACTGAAACAAGAAGAGCAAACCATACCATGTGCATTGTTGATGTCAAAGCAACAACAAATATATTGGCATAATTACGCAACCCACATCAGCGACCTCATGCTAGAAGATATCGGGCTACACCTAAAGTGTGACTAACATAACCTTCAAGGCAAAGGTAATCACAATTTGTCTATGCTCATACTCTTGTTACTTGTTTGCCATTGGACATTTTAAATTTAACAGTTGTTTGGATTTCATGAGCTAAATGGTTGTGGACTTCTGGTTTCTTGTATGAACGATAAAGGAAAGCTATTTTATAAGATTGTTAGATCAGATAGCTTCTGGAAGGGTGTTCATGTTGCTGTTGAGTTGTTAACAATGGTTAGGCCAATGGTTGAGTTACTAAGCTTGCAGATACTGATATACCAGCTTTTGAAAAAATTTTATATGGCAGTTTGATGGATGCAAAAAAAAAAAAGTGTTCTCTGGTTTCATAACAAAGGACAACTGCAACTGTGTAAGCTAAGCTGTCTGCGCTATTAAATTTGTGAAGCTTTGTTTATCTGTTACCTTTGATTTATTTCACATTATTCTTGCTTTCTCTTATTTTTTGTTGACTCGTTTCATGTTTTGGCAGTTTCAAAGCATGATTTGGTCATTTGGATGACATGAAGTTGTGGGTTAGGATGTTTGGTTGTAACTTCTAGCTAATGTGTTGCCCGTGCTGCCATGGCTAGGAAGAATCAATGCAATTACTATCATTTGTACTGTTTAATTCTTGTAGTTCTCTATAATCTTTTGTTAACATCTGTGTTGCATGGGAAATTATGCTCTTTTTTTCAAGAAAACACGATGCTTTAAACCCCCAAAAAAAAAAGAACTACCAACAGAGAAATTTGCTACAGCTTAAGAAAACTGGCTGTCCCAGTTGATTAACAAATTAATCATTATAATATGTAGCTAGAGCTTTAGTGTAACTCTTGGTTCAAGTTTATTTAGGATTAATCTTTGATGAATCTTATAGGTCCCCCTGCATACGCCCATGATAAATTGATAGTGGATTTCTCCCAGAATATGTACAATAAATTGAGGAACCTTGGATGTTAGAACAGAAAGATACTTCTTTTTTTATTTGTGCAGTAAGACATACCTGTGAACCTTGGATTTATTGCTTTAACATGTTGAGATGAACATTGATGAGTTGCTCGGGAATTAACCATAAACACCTTTTGTGTATACTTTCAAATAGATAACTTATGTTTGTGGGTAGAAAGATTGATTTCGGGATTGAAGATGTTTGTGTACTTTGTAACCATTTGGGTGACCTCTATGCTGTACAGTAGTTATTCGTTGTGAACTTAATACCAAGTGGACCAGTGGAGAGAGCTCAAGCATACATATTGCCAATGCTGTCTCATGTTTGGCATTTTTGGCACTGAAATAGGTAGGGCTGGGCACAATTAAACCAAAAACCGAAAAAAACCCGAACCACATCGAACCGAACCGAAATCCGCGGTTTTTTGGTTTTTGGTTTTGGTTCGTGGTATTGCATAAACCGACTAATTTGGTTTGGGTTTGGTTTTTTACACTTGAGAACCGAACCAAAAAAACCGAACAACTCTATCCAGCCCGAAAAAAAGAACTGAACCGCGCGTGCGCGTGGGTGGGCGCCTGGGCGCTAGGCGGGCGCGGGCGCGTGTGCGTGGGTCGGCCCTGGCCTCCGCCCTGCCCCGGCCACTGCCGCCTCTACTTCGCCCCAGCCATCGTCGCCTCCGTCCCGCCCGCCGCGCGCCTGCCCGCCCGGCCGCGCCGCGCCGCTCCGTCCCGCTCCGACCGCTGCCGCTCCATCCGCCTCGGCCTCCGCCACGCCGCCTCCGCCCGCCCGGCCGTCGCCGTGACACCCTAGCGCGTCGGCCCTCGCCCACCCAAAGACGCGGCGCTCTGGCTATTTGGTTTTTTCGGTAAAAACGAAAACAAAAAAACCGAACCCAAATTTTGTGGTTTCTAAGATTTACGAGAACCGATCGGTTTTTGCTGTGCCAAACCAAACTTTGCGTAGGAAAAAATCGAACCGAAGTGTCGGTTTTAACCGAATGCCCACCCCTAGAAATAGGCATAGAGGGATGCAAGGATTATGTCCTGTTATCCTGTACATTATCAAGCACAATGTGACCGTGCTCTTGAAGCGTACTATTCTCTAAACATTTCTGTTCTCAAGGTGCTCACCATCAGTGTTAGCGATACCGCGAAAACCGCCGTTTTCGCACGTACCGCGGGGGTGCGGCACGGCATCTCCGCGGTTTCGTTTGAATAATTTCATGCGAATTCAAAAAATTTAAAATAATTCATTTTATCACATATATATATTATCACAAAAAATAAATTTCACACGGTTTGTCGCGAAAACTACGGTATGTGACGTGATTTTCGCATGGTTTGAGCGAAAACCGCGACACGACACAGATTTGAATTTGATTCAAATTTAAATTGTGTTTTTCGTAGTTTTTAGCGCGGTTTTCGTGTGATTTAGACGAAAACCGCGATACGACAAAACATCGCGAAAAACTATTGTTCATTCCGTCGCGGTTTTCACGCGAAAACCGTGCTACCTCTGGAGGGGGGCACGGTAGGAGTGCGCGAAATGGGAAACCCTGCTCACCATACCCTGGATCACTTTTTTTTAGGGTGGATCACTTTTTTTTAGGGTGGATCATATATTTCTGAAGTAGCTACTCTATGCATCTATTTAACTGCTCTTTTTAATATTCTTGTCTAAACAAGTGGCATCATCTATCTGGATAGATGCCAAAACTTCAAAGTGGACGGAACAAAAAATTCGCTTGAAGTCGAGTGTGTCCAGTTTTTTAAGTTCTGCATTACGGATCCTCTACAATACTGGACCTTGCAGTAGCTGTTACTGACATATGGGACCGGGTTTATCTGTTAGCCTGCAGTACTGCAGACATACAGAGGATCTGTGTCCCAAGTTCTGACCCAAACTTGTTTAAAACCATGGAAATGTTTTTGCAGTGACGTTGAATTGTAATCCATGTCCAGTGCTGTCCCTTGCTTTAGGCTGCAGCAGTGTCCGTCTTCTCCGGTTAACAAAGGTAGGAATTACTGCTGATTGCATGCCAGAGGCTGGGGCCAACCGCACGTTTCATCAGTGAATCGGCGTAGGAGTCACGGGGATCCACCAGGGACACTCCCAATGCTGAAAACTAATGCTGGAAACTGTTATTTTTATACCTTGAAAACTAAAAAAAAAACTATCCTTTCCAATGCATAGTGTATAATAGTAGTTTCTATAAATAAAAAATTCAATATAAAAAAAGCTGATCAGTTGTGACAGATTATCATGTGATTCACCATACACATCTAAAAAAAATACATCTCAAAATATATCACAAGGCACGTTCAAAAAAACATACTCATCAACACGCCATCATTCATCAACAGATATCATCAAACATCAAAATCAACAGGTATAAGACATACTTTGATGAAAATTCTTATGCATCATTCTAAGCCAGTTGCAGATGCTGTTATGCAAAACATGTATGAACAGATTCGACTTGCAAAAACAACTGACAAGCACTCAACAACAGGAATGAATTAAGTAATGCTTAAGTGCTAGCATATGCATTAACCGAGATGACATATCTGGCTAGAGGAACAAACAGAGCACAAGTTAATCTAAAGATTGTTCACTGTTGTAGAATAAAAAGGGCCTAGCTGATGTCGATGTTTAGAATTACAGACTGAACAGAACCAAGCTATGCATTGCCGAGCTGAGAAATTCAGAGAAAACAAAACAACTGAATTGCAGAAGTTACTACCACCGCTTACGGGCCACTGTCAAGCTGATGTTGTTGCTGCAAGATGAAGAACAGAGAGTTGACAAACCTGTTGCTGTCAACTGTGATCGACTGCCATTGAGCTGCTAACATCCTTCATGCTGCACAAATGAGTTCCAAATTAATTAACTTAAACATTGCTTTGCAAATTAATTTGCCAAATTAATCATGTATCTACAAAATAATTAATCTAAGCATTGCCTTCCAAATTAATCTATCCATGCTAAACTAACTAGCAAGTTCACACCATATCTGAAGTTCTGAGCATAAACAGTGAGAAATGTTATCTCATATCCGTTTGAAAATTACCTGGTATGTGACTAATTTAGTTGCATGGCAGGCTGAATGTTGATATAATATTAAGATTTGGGCATCTATTATTTTTGACAGATTCCATACTTGCACTTGTTAGTTCCAGACATGCATGCAAAAAAAGCATTACTTGCACAAATTGAGCAGGTTCACATTCTCAGCTCAGTTTCAGTTTTCAGGTCAGTTTCACACTTGCATTTAAATAGGTACAGAAATACAAATGTAGTTTGCATTTAAATAGGTACAAAAATATGAGTACTTACCTAATAGAAATATGGGTAATCTGCATTTCCCAATAGATCACAACTCCATCAGTTAGAAGGCTGCAGAAAATACAATTATATAATTATAACACTGATCGCTTGTATTAAAATAAGCAATTGAAGAAGGATGGACAATGTCATACCTTAGGAAACAAAGCAGGTCCCAGGCTCTTTAGTGCCAACTTTCTCTCTTCCAAAGCATCTGCACTAAGCTGATTAGTAGGCGCAAACAGTAGTTATGCGTAAGTTACTAACATCTTACACTTAGTTTGTTCATGAGCTACTTTAGTTTGTTCTTGAGCTGCTTCATGACTAAGCTTAGCTTCTTCAATCTTTTTATCAGCCAAACTTTGCGGAATTTTAGGCATCTTCTCTTTGTCTTCCCTATTCTTGGTGCTTGCTCCAATGAACTTCTCAAGTTTTCCATTGAAATCAGACATAGCATCAGTTGCCTTATTTTTTTCATTGAGTTCATTTTTTTGCTTTCTTATGACCCATAGGTCGCTTTTGTCCATCTAATTCCAAATTCATCTCTTGAGCTGGGTTCGCTTTTGCACTCTTTTCTTTCTTCATCTTCAACCTATTCAGATATGTTGACCACTTTTGTTCACCATGTATTGCCTTCCACATATGCAGCAGATGGAAGACCTTACCATTATTTTGACCGGCATAAACCTCTAATGCTTTGTCAGTCAACTGGTCGTCACTCATCCCACTTTTCCACACTCTATCAGTGTTTACCCAAACTCCATGAAAATCAAATATTGGTTTCTTAACAAGATCCCAACGTATTTTTAGTTGGTTCTGGTTCCTCTTACGACTATTTTCTGTAATGTTGTTGTATTCTTCAGTAACATATGCCCAAAAAGCATCTGCCTTCGTACCATTTTCATCGACTGGGTCCTTTGAATTATGCAACCAAGCTCTAGCCTACAATTACAGAATAAAAAATAGAATAATCTCAGTTGGCATACATGGACAAAGCTATCAAGTTCAAAAAGTTAGGAAGACAACCTACCAATCGTTTATCTTCATCAACTGACCAGTTCAACCGCTTGTCGATTCTAAAATCCTGATCGACATTCATTGTTTCATGTTCTTGTGCATCTACATCATCCACTGCAACATTGAGTTCTGAAGAGGGAGTTTTCGTAGCACCCATTGGAGACATTGAAGACTAACTCATTGCAGCACCAACAAAGTGAAAAAAAATTTTGGAGTATTATTTCCATTAGTATAATTAGCAAATGGATTTGACTGCATTTAATTTGTGAACTATCTTGATGGATATATCCTGCAAACATGTGTTGGCTGTTAGGAAAACAAGCAATACATATGACACAAAACGAAACAACTATAGCATGTATTTGATAAATAAAAACAACCGTAACAAAGTAGATTGAAATATGTTATACTACTAACAGTTGCTGGCCATCATCTGATAAACAAATATGCATCGTTACATAAAAATAAGCAGACCGCAACACACGCCAAGCATCTAGCCTATGTTGAACAATCTTTTAAGAAAAATACAAGCACAGTCTTACACTAACTTTTGGCTCTAAACTAACTGAGACCAAGGCCATTAATTCAAGTCAAGTTATATATATTTGTTCTTTTGCAATTCAATATATAAACGCAGAACATTTATGCAGCCTTGAGAGTGACCTACTTATCGTCCTCCAATCCAAGGCTAGTTGACAGCAAGCAACTTACAAGAGCGGATCTAGAAACATCATTCGAGGATGACTAATTAGTAAATGTTTGTTTGGGCTGGCTGCAGAAGTGGCTATGTTGACTAAACTTCAGGGATTTTTATAGGCTACAGAAGACCTGTTTGTAGGAAATTTAGGCTGCATCCGAGGCTACAGCCCTCCTAGCCTGGGCCTGAATCCGCCCCTGGCAACTTATATAGTGATTTAGTATCAGATTTTTCCACGTGTTCATACCAGTTAACCTCCAGTACCAATCTGATACTAGTTTTAAGAGACATAGTGTTTGACCCTAAGTTTTTGTAATTCATAGAGCTGAAGGAGTTAACCAAAGTGGCCGGTGACTTTTGAAAGTAACAGAGAAAGCACATGCATATGACATAGATACAACAGTTTGCAGACTAATGGAAGGATCAATAAAGTATTATCCAAAAAAGGGGCTACTATTACGCAGGACACTGGAGAATAAAGCAAGAGGTAACATGTCAAATTAACCAACCTGATAACAACACTAATTTCCATCTAGCAAGGAAATCAATTTCCACTAACAACAACTTACCCTTCGAGATGACGTTGGACACCATCCACCAACGAAAAAGGCACTGATTGAAGACCCGACGGCTGAAGTAGAGGTCGCAGTACCACGAACGGATGGAGAACGAGTTCCAGGGACACGACTGCCTTACCGAGAAGTCTTTGTTAATCGATTCATCCCTTGATTCAGAGATTTGGGTTAAATATTGTCAGTTGGGGATGCAAGAAAGGTGAAAGGGAATATGCTGCTACACTGACCAAACCAAAATACTTTCGGCAGCATGGAGTCGAGCAGCAATGGAGCAGCGTCGGAATCAGGGGCAGCGATGGAAGGGGTGGCGCCGGCGTGGCGAGGAGGCGCTCGTCGGCGGCAACCTTCACGCATGAGGGAGCAATGTCGGAATCAGGGGCGACGATAGAGGGGGTGGCGCTAGCGTGGCGAGGAGGCGCTCGTCGGCGGCGACCTTCATGCGTAGGGGTTGGTGGCAACGAAGCTGTAGTTCCTGGCGGTGGTGGAAGTGCGGGTGGAGGAAAAGGGAAAGTTTGGCGAGGGTTTGGGGCAGATCTTTGCGCGGGAGGGGAGAAGGGGGCGCAGCGCATGCGCGGGAACGAAATCGCAGGGACAATGCGCGCACGGGAAGGAGGAGCATGCGTGGTCGCGGCGATGACGGGAGGAGGCGGTAGAGATGGCCAAACGGGCAGCCCGGCCCAGCACGGCACGGGCCCGTTTCGGCACGACCCGTTTGGCCTGTTTTATGAAACGGGCCGTGTCGTGCCGGTCCACGTGCCTAGCACCTGGCCCAAGCACGGTCCACGAGGTGGCTGGGTTGTGCCGTGCTGACACGGGCCCATTAAAGGCCCATGGGCCGAGGCTGGTCCGGTAACACTGTTTTGTGGCACTGTTTAACACTGTTTGAGACACTATTTTGGCCTGTTAAAGGCCTACAGGCTACATTTACCCCGTGCTACAGTGTTGCTACAGTACTTTCTACAGTGTTTTGCTACAGTAACGGTCGTGTCGTGCCGGCCCACGGGCTTGGCTGACAGCCCAAGCATGACATGGCCAATCGTGCCGTGCCGGCCCCGCCCATTTGCCTCCTGGGGCCGTGCCATGCCAGGCTGCTACAGTCCCATACGTGCCCGGGTCGGCCCGCCTTATCACGGCTCATCTGGCCGTCACTAGGAGGCGGACGATGCATAGGATATGAAGGAACCACGCTGCCGTCCCTAACGGAGGTTTCTTGTGCTTTGATTCTTGCGACGACTCGACGTCTATTGTGGAAATGATTGTTTTTTTCTGTTTTTTTCTCTCTCCAATAAATAAGGTATCGTACAGTAAATTTAAATAAACAGAGAAATAATAAATAAAAATAAAAACTACGTAGGATACTGCCCACATCATCCGTCTACAGCGTCCATCCAAATGGAGCTCAGGTAGACTGTTTCGTTGGAAAAGTTGAAAAGCTTTCTGAAACATTTCTTTTGTTATTTCTAAAAATACGTGCTCTAAATGAGTACCCGAACAAGGTTTTGTCCGTCCCAACATGCCATGGTATTAATGGGTGCGTGATATTTTATGTCTTGCATCACAACTAACCTTTTGTTTTCACAAATGATAAACATGGACGCTTGCCATGCAATCTATAATTACCAACTTGTGGAATATCTCATTTACCACGGTTATATATGACCTGCGAAGCGTTCAAAACAGCGTGCGTTCGGCGTAAGTGCATTCCATCGTGGTGTCGAGCAAATAGCTGCTCGAGGATGTGAGATCTTGTTACAAAAGCAGCTCTCTTTTCTAGTAAAAATGGTTATGTGCGACCTCTTTTTCAAGAAAAGAAAGAGGATAATATGTCAATAGATTTCGATGAAATGTCACTCACTAAAATATAAAAAATAAAATATAGATTTTTTTATATTTTGTCACTTTAAAAAGTTTTTAGACCATAATACCCTAGTTGCGGAGAGAGGAATAGAGAGAATATCGCTGGTGAAGATCGGCTCGCCGGCGGTGGGCGACGAGAGCATGGGGACAGGCTGACGGCGTCGATGTCGACAAGAGGAGGAGGACGGGGCCACGAGCAGCAAGGATGACAGGGCGAAGGAGGGAGGTAGAGGCGACAGAGGCAACGAGCACACGGGGATGGTGCCAGAGGCAACGAGGGCCCGCGGGTGGCGTCGGTGCTGCCATCCTCCTCCGTCGTCACTCGCCCACACCGCCGACGAGCATGGCCCTCGTCATGTTGCCATCCTCCTCTCGTCGTTGCCTGCTTCGGCACGCCCACCACCGACGAGCACGACCATCATTCGGCTTAGCCCTTTCGGGCGCTTTTTTCTTATTTCATCTCTCTATAGTTAATATTTTTTAAAGTGGCAAAATATCATAAAAAAGATAGCCTAGTAAGTGATTTTTTATTTTAATGGGTGACATTTCATCAAAATTTATGGAGCAACATGTTGTTCTTTTCTCTTTTGAGAGATGGTTGTGGTAGTTTACTCCATAGTTCTTTCAGCTTCTGCTTCTGTAGAAGCAAGCTTCTGGTTTCTGGCTACTACTATCTTCAGAAGCTAGAACTATAAAAGCTGAGTCTGTTTAAATATCCTTCGGGGGAAGCCAGACAAACTGGTGCATTACAGTGTTAGGTGGGTAATTTTTCTCCTCAAAAACCAGAAAAGCTCACACTGGTGAGCTTCTAGCTTTTGTAGTTCAGAAAAACCAAATGGCTTTTGAGAAGCTAAACATAAAAATTAGCTGTTTCTTTCACTTTTTGTTTATTGTATGTTAACAACCAAAAGCTGATGTAAAAAAATAGGGTCTAAATACGACAAAACACGCCAACCGAAACCGACCAAGATGCTAATCTTATATTGGGCTTAATTTCGTCAGGCTACCATGTTCATGTTCCGCGTGCACCTATGTAGCAAACCATCAAGCCTGCATGTAAAATATCGTGCAAACGTGCACGGTCACGTGAACAAGATTCGGCCCTGCAAACTACACAGTGTTATTGTCCATTTAATTAATTTTACTACTGGGTTGCAGCTGGGCGTTAACGGCGCAAATTAGTTCTACTTCAGACTTCCAAGCGGCCTACAATAATTTGCGGTTGGTCAGTTTGAGAGGTACGATGTCGACCTATCTTGTCAATTTAGATCTCAATCTATATTTTATATTTTTTAATGCTTTTATCGTATAATTTTATGAGTTATTTTAATTTTTTCATCGATCCCACAGTTTTATAAAACGATGAATAAACAATCTATACAGCTCAAAAAGCTCTCAGTGTGAGTTTCACTTGTTTCCAACATTTTAAAAACATTACTCTATGGTTTTATCCTTATAAAACCTTTTTTCTTTTTTTTTTCTTATTTCATACAAAAGCTATAAATTTGCTGATGTGATATTTTATTTAATATGCATCATAAAACCTCATTGTTGAGGATCAACAAGTACTAACAAACAAATATAATGTCTATTATGACCTTGTCTAACTACGGAAGCAATATAAGTAATATAATAATGTCATAATATTATTACATAATGATAACGTATATGCCTAAAATGCAAAATAGTGTGTTGTTCCCAACTCAATTGAAAAACGACAATTAAACGGATTAAACGGTTTAGTCGGCCAATTAATCATTTGACGCTTCACGCAAGAAAAAAAATACCTGTATCGAACCACATGTACAAAGTGTTGCTAGTTCCTGCGTACTGCATCCACACACGTCATTATTCATTCGTTCAATTGCTTGGGTTAAACAAACTTCCCAAAAAAAAACCCCTTGTGTTAAACATGGTTCCGGCGCGCGCAGGAAAACGACGCCACAAAAGCCAGACAAGAAAAGGAAAGAAAAAGGCGCGAACCAGGAATACCCCCGATCTCCCGCCGTCGGGCCCCACGCGCAGGCGCGCTCAGCCCACGTCGTCCGCCCCTGGATTTCTGACGTTTTAACCCTTTATAAAAACTTATTTGTATAAATAGGCCTTTAAAAAAAAACTTGACTGAAAATGGATCCTTAGCTTAACGACTTCGGAGTGGCTAGTGCAGACATTTAGGGTGCGTTTGAATCCTTGGCTTGGCTAGATGTTGTTGTAGTTTCGCTAAGCAATGCATTTGGTAGATGGAGAAATGTCTAACTTTACCAGGCAAGATTGCCTGTAATCGTCCAAAAATCCTTGCTCACCAGAGAGAGCCAAATCAGCTCTCCTGCGAGGGCAAGCTGAGCTACATCAGGTTTTTTGACTTTATTCCGCCGTACAATTTCTTTTGGGACTATATCTAACAGAAAAAAAACCCTTGCTTTCGCACCCAAAGCTTAATCGGGCTAGTTTAACCTCTCCTAGCTAGGCAAAATAAATGAAAGATCCAAACATGTTTTCGTTGCACCGAGAACATTGGCACGAACTTAAGTCATCAGGTGGTCGGCACAAAGAAAACTAATACACCTCTTAAAATACGAACACATTGTTTTTTTCTTTTTCTCAAAATAAATCCTAGCTTGATGCTAGAGTCGCTGGTGACAAACGTTCAATGCTAAAGCCATAACCACGGGTGCCGAGCACACATGGCACGAATCTGAGACACCATGTGATCGACACCAAAGAGATAATTCATCTCTTAAAATACTAAACTAAGACACTTTTTTGAAGAATTGGATACGAATGATGTAGTAGTTAGAATTGCCCCTTAGACAGTTGAGTTCACTACTATAAGAAACGACCTTTTTATTTATCTGTCAAAATTTATAATAGTTTAATTTAAAAATACAAAGAAATTATATGATCTTCAATTTTGGTTCATGTTACTAATCGAGACAAAATATTATTTTTAGTCTTGATTCAAAAATTTTTGGACGTCGTGTTAGACTACCGGCTGGTAATATCAACCGGGACTAAAAATCAACATTTGTCACGGTTTTTTATATCAATCGAGACCATTGAAAAAAATATTATCTCGTCTCGCGCTGTCTCCTCTCTCCCTTATCTCTTCGAGCTCTCCCTCTCCCTTGATCTCTCAGCCATCTCTCTCCCTCTTCCTCTCTCAGAGCTCTCCCTCTCTCTCGATCTCTCAGCCGTCTCTCTCTCCCTCTTCCTCGATCTCTCAGCCGGAGATGTGGCGGCGGCGATGCGGCCGGGCTAGGGGGTGCGAGCGGCGGTAGTCGGGCGTTACGGCGGGTGTCGGCGGGTGGCGGTGTGGGGCGTTACGGGCGGGTGGCGGGGCAATGCGGTGCTTAGCAATGGGCGAGGAGGCGGCGGGGCGGGCGTTACAGACGGGTAGCGGTGCGGGCGTTACGGGCGGGTGGTAGGCGGTGTGGTGCTTGGTGACGGTGGGCGGCGGCGGGCGGCTCGGCGGCGGTGGCGTGGCTCGGCGGCGGCGGCGGGCGGGGCGGCTCGGTGGCCGGCGACATCGGCCGGCGGTGGCGGATCTAGCGGAGCTAGGCGCGGCTCGATGGTCGCGGCGCGCGGCCGACGATGGCCGGATCTGGCGGAGGCGGGCGTGGCTCGACGGCGGCGGGCGGCGGCGGCCGGATCTGGTGGAGGCGGGCGTGGCTCGGCATCGGCGGCTCGACGGCATGATCCGAGGCAAAATTTATAAATCTTTTTAGAATTTTGTGATGTTCAAACTCGAATTTGATATGTGAATTTGTGATGTATGTTCATTTGATTTGTGATTTTGGATCCGTGATGTGAATTCGATTGGAGGATGGTATGAGGATATGAATTTCAGGTGAAAAGAAAACAATGAAAAAACAAAAAAAATATTTAGGGGATGTAAGGGGATCGGCGCCTATATATGTTTAGTCTCAGTTGGTGTTATAAACCGGGACTAAAGATCTTCCGATTTGGTTGTCCTGGTTTGTACCCGAGACTAAAAATAGTTGCAAACCGAGACTAATGATGGGTTCTCCAACGGTGGTTAGACTCATTACTGTAATCCCTTCCTACTTTTAAGGGCCGCTAATCTTGAAGCTGTTCTCGTTTCTCGTTATTTAAATTTAGACAACGTCATTAGTCACTAATTAATAATTGATGATGCCACTAATTAAGGGAATAAATAACAACGCTGCTAATGGCGAAGTATCTGCCATAAAAAAAGAAGGGAAAAATGCCTCGGCTGCTAAAGAAGACTAAATCGAAGCATCTGCCTAAAAAACAAAGAAGAAAAAGATAATAAAATAGAGAAGTAAGAAAGGATGCTATGGGTGCCAAAGACAATAATATTGAAACGTCTGCCATTAAAAAACAGAGAAGAAAAAAACCTGGTTGCTAAAGAAGATAAAAGAATGAAACACAAGGTAACAAAAATAAAAACAAGAAGAACGAAGACTCGAAAGAGGTTCCCCAAGAGCATCAGAGGTGGCCAAACGGACGGCCCGGCCTGACACGGCATGGGCACGGGTGCGGCACGGCCCGTTTAGGCACGGCCCGTTAGGCACGGGTACTGTAACGGGCCATGCCGTGCCGGCCCACGTGCCATGCCCCCGCCAAGCACGGCCCATGGGTGGTCGGGCCGTGCCGTGTCGGCCGGGCACGCTTAAAGCCCACGTGCGAAAACCGGCCTATGGGCCAAAACCACCCGACGGCGCGCGACGAGAGGAGACTATAAAATGAAAAAAATCACAAAACCCTAACCCTAGTTACCCCGCACTCGGATCCGCCGCCGCCTCTCCTCTCCTCCTCCAGCGACACCGCCGCCGGCGCCGTCGATGACCACCGCGCCGCCGACGCCGTCGAGGACCTCCGCGCCCGCCGCCGACCTCTCCGCGTCGCGCCGCCAACGACCTCGCCGCTCCGCGCATCCGCCTCCGCGTCGACGCCACCTCCGTCTTCCGCGCCGACGCCGGCGTCGCCTCCGTCCTCCGAGCCGCGCGCGCGCGCCTCCGCCTCTGTCTCCTCCGCTCCGTGCCGTGCTGCGCCCGTAGATCCGCTTTGCCGCCTCCACGTCGACGCCTCGCAGCCTCCGTCGACGCCACGCCGCGCCTCGCCGCCTCCGCGCGGCCGCGCCGACGCCGCCCGACGCCGAGCCTCTCTAAACCCTAACCCTAGCACGCGCGCATGCGGGACACGGGGACAGCCAGCGGGATCGGGATGCGATGCGGGCCGTGTCGGCCTGTGGACCGTGCCGTGCCCGGGCCGACACGCACAGGAGCTGTGCTGTGCCGTGCCGGCCCACGGGCTCGCCCGACGGCAAGCACGTCACGCCCAATCGTGCCGTGCCGGCTCGGCCCATTTGCATTCGTGCCGTGCCGTGCCCGTGCCATAAACGGTACACGTGTACCCGTGCTAGCCCACTACGGCCCGGGCCATTTTGCCACCTATAGAGTATCCACAATGTAAAAAAGAAAAATAGCCTTCAGCATTAAATGTCATAACAATACAACATTTTAACCATACCATTATGAGAAAGCACACCACAAGCTTCATAAAAAACCTTAAGCTTAAAGTGCAATTATAGAGGATTATAAATAGAATATTTTATTGTTTCATTTTTCCACCAATAAAATATGCAAGTCAGTGCTATGGATGATGATTTTTTTGCCAAAGAGTTTCATAAGGTAGATGCAAAACAATTTTTTTCGTTCGGTGGGACTCAACAAAATCTACCTTAGTATCTTCCTCTGACACAATTATCATAGACATTGTCATAACTATTACTTCTTGTATCATATTATGCTCGTATTACCGATGAAGTCACGAACATTGCACTTGCCCTAAGGAATGAAAGCCACCAACCGTCACAACGCTTGCTAAGTTTATGTATTGCATTGCTTCGTTATCCTTTTTTACAACATCACCTATGATCAACGCCAATCTGATTGGTGATACGTCCTTACACCGTGCCAAGTGTCGGTACGCCAACTCATTTAACCTGTGCGCCGAGGGGCCTATTTCTGAGATAAGTTCTTTTTTAGGATCTATATATAAAATGGATTTTTAGAAAAGGCTAAAACGTAAAAGATCCAGTCGTCCGTCCGCGCCACATGCCCACATCATATAATCCCTCCTACATCTTGCCTTGTCCCACTTGTGACTCGTGACGCACTCTCCCTAACCACGCCCCTCCTCTGTCCACCCAGCCAGAAAGGGGAGAGAGGGCACCACCACCCCACCACCATGGCGGCCGCCGCCACAGCCGCCGCTGCCGCCGCCTCCACTGGGGCGGCCTCCACCTTCGCCTCCGTGTCATGCCAGCGCGGGCGGAGACCCGTAACACGCGTGGCCACGGCGGCGGCGGCGGCGACGACGGCGTCGTCACCGGAGGCGGCGATGGCGGCGGCGCCGCCGGTGCCGATGATACGGGTGGCGCCGGAGACGCTGCAGCGCCAGAGCGGGTACCTCGTTCGGGGCCGCGGGGCGGAGGGGAAGGGGCGGCGGAGGCGGAGGTGGGAGGGGACGCTGGAGGGCTCGGCGCGATGGAGTACCTGACCAGCGTTCTCTCGTCCAAGGTGTACGACGTCGCCATCGAGTCGCCGCTCCAGCTCGCCACCAAGCTCTCCGAGCGCCTCGGCGTTAACATGTGGCTCAAGCGCGAGGACCTGCAGCCCGTAACCCACAACTCGCGCACCACCTCTCCTTCCTATCCGTTCCGCCCATTTGGGCTAATTTGTGTTTCAGGCTGCTTTTTTGGATTAGGCGATCGTATGCTGAAAGTATCTTATTTTTTAGAAAATATTGGCTTGCTTGCGGCCTTAGCTAGCTGCTACTCGTATTCGGAATGATTTGGCATCGTCAATTGTTACAATCGTGTAGTTAGATAGAACATTCGTTTGATAAGTTTGGGGGTTTTCGGGGGTTTTACCTCGGAATCGGTGTGTTGTGTTGTTTTCAGTGGGCTTGAATAGGATGTTTGGATTCTCTGGATTCTTTGATTATTGGATAAGTATTGGGATATTCTCTTTAATTGTCCACCTTCGCTTGGACACGTTGCTGTCAAACTTTCTCGGGGAGGTTTAAGGGTGTTTTGCTTTTGCTCGTTCTTCTTTGTGAATTTTTCTCCTCAAAATGGTTTAATTTTTTAATGTTTTTCATCAACCTTATAAGTAAATGTCGGATATTTAATTTACAGGGCTGTTTGAATCGTGTCCACTTTTAAGTGATTTTGTATAGTTACATCCTATTGATTGGTGACATTTTGATACGAGTGCACTGAAAAGTGCTAGACAGGATATTTGACTTGTAGGGTGCTTATTTGATGTTCCCGTATGGAAAATACAATGTTTTGTTCATCAATGCTAATATTAAACTGTGGAATGTGGAGTTCTCAGGTTTAGGCGCTTTGGTTTGTTGGAGTCTTATCTTTTTTTTGAACTTATTATGTTTCATGGACTGCTCCATTCAAGCTTTCAAGGAACGTGAAAGTCTGTTCATAATCTGATATACCTGACATTTCTACCGTTATTATCATCGTCCAGCATGATGCGCTGGTGTTATGTCTTCTGTTTATTTTATTTGCTCCTGCTTTATCTGTATAATTGGCAGATATCCTGCCTGTTCGTTCAAAATAATAATAATAAATATTGATGTAGCTATAGCACGCAGGGGATATCCTTGATTGCATATTCTCTCTCTATACACATGCACTGTACATGTGTTGTTCTTTTTTTTTTGCTTCATTGTCTACTGTATTTTTAGTGTTGTTGAATGCTTAGTTTCATGTTAATTGAAATTTGAGAAGATCAAATCTTTTCTACTTTAACATTAGCTTGTTGTAGCTTTACACGTATTGCTCTTCTGACAGTACAATTGGTAGTTTTAGCGGCCAAATATAATTTTGGTTACTTGATGTGTAGGTATTCTCATTCAAGTTGAGAGGAGCATACAATATGATGGCAAAGCTCTCGCGTGAACAGTTGGAGAGGGGTGTCATCTGCTCCTCTGCTGGAAACCATGCCCAGGGAGTAGCTCTTTCCGCTCAAAGACTCGGTTGCGATGCTGTTATTGTCATGCCTGTGACAACACCTGAAATCAAGGTTCTTGACCTGCAGATTTCATCACTTTAAGCCTATCCTTCTATGTGATTTATCTTACTTTTTGGTCATTAAATAGTAAACCAATTGTGTTAAATTCCAGTGGCGATCGGTGGAGAGATTGGGTGCAACAGTTGTACTCAAAGGGGACTCATATGATGAAGCTCAATCATATGCAAAACAAAGATGCGAGCAGGAAGGCCGCACATTCATACCTCCTTTTGACCATCCTGATGTTATAAGTGGACAAGGAACGATTGGCATGGAAATTGTTCGGCAGTTGCAAGGTCCACTTCATGCAATATTTGTGCCTGTGGGAGGAGGTGGATTAATTGCTGGAATCGCTGCCTATGTAAAAAGGGTTCGCCCAGAGGTTAGCTTTCTGTTTTCTAGACTAGTTTTCTTTAAGCCTCAAAGCACACGTTAAGGATCAATCCACACTGAGGGACTGGCTTTCATGACCTTTCTCAGCCTGGTTTCAGGTGCTTCTTAATAATACCTCTGGGAGGTCTTTCCCTTTGGGGCCAAGTTCTTTTCTTAATGCAAGAGGCAACATACCTCTTTATAAATGTCATCGTGGAGCATGGCAATAGTTTTAAGCCCAATTTGGGGTATTAAGTTGTTTTTCAGACCTAATTGTAGCTGTTCTCAGTATTGCACTTAATATATGTGTTTCATTGCATTAGTGCACTCTAATCAGGTTAGTCAGGTTGGGATGGAATGTTCTGTATATTTTACAGCAGCTCTTGTACAGGTGAAAATAATTGGAGTGGAGCCCTCAGATGCAAATGCAATGGCATTGTCCTTGTGTCATGGTCAAAGGGTCATGCTGGAGCAAGTTGGTGGGTTTGCTGATGGTGTGGCTGTCAAAGTTGTAGGGGAGGAAACATTTCGCTTGTGCCGGGAACTTGTAGATGGTATTGTTCTTGTCAGTCGAGATGCTATTTGTGCTTCAATAAAGGTGTGAACTCACAATTATTTGTGTCTTGTTTTACTTAATATGTTAGATTGGTGTTAAACTGAACACTGACCTGTTTCTGTAATCACAACTAACTAAAATCCTAACTGCTCCATTCAAGGTACTGGTTTCAATAAAAGAAAAAGAAACTTCCACGGATTTCCTGCATCAAAATTCTACACTGCAGTGGTCTGTCAATACAATGCACCATAGTTTAAAAAGATTACTTGTTCAAAACCCTCTATAGCGGACATGTCTTATAAATGTTGTGCACTGGCCTAGTTTTTTCTGAGTTGCTTGTGGGCATTGGTTTCAACTAATGTATAATCCTATTCCATTGACATTCTTTACAGGGTGCTAGGAATCTATGCTTTGGCTGCTGCTATATTCCAATCTTACCTTATCATGCTTCTGCGGTTCTGCCCTATAATTTTTTTTGGTCATGGCTGCAGGATATGTTTGAGGAGAAAAGAAGCATACTTGAACCTGCTGGTGCCCTCGCCTTGGCAGGCGCTGAAGCTTACTGCAAATACTATGGTTTGAAAGGGGAAAATGTTGTTGCAATAACTAGTGGAGCAAATATGAACTTTGATCGGCTCAGATTAGTAACTGAGCTCGCTGATGTTGGTCGAAAACGAGAAGCAGTTCTAGCCACATTTTTGCCAGAGGAGCAGGGAAGCTTCAAAAAGTTTGCGGAGCTGGTACGCCTTGCGGTATTTCTACCAATACGTAAAAGTTTTCAACTCCTAATTTCATTACTTTTCTTCTAACTGTGTGCAGGTTGGCCGGATGAATATTACTGAATTCAAATACAGATACGATTGCAATGCAAAAGATGCCCTTGTCCTTTACAGGTACATGGACACTAATATGTTAATATTATTGTGAATATTATTGTGCATTAACATCAAGGTTCTTTGGGCTGACAATCCAACATATAATTTCTTGACTGTTTTCTGTTGACACTTATTTATGGAAAGAATATGGCGTCCCTTGCTCTTTAATATTCTCTTGGGATCCTGGCTAACTATATGATTGCTTTGATTTAATATATCGCAGTGTTGGCATCTACACAGACGACGAGCTTAAAGCAATGGTGGAACGCATGGAATCTTCAAAATTGAGAACTGTTGACCTTACTGACAATGATTTGGCAAAGGATCATCTAAGATACTTTGTAAGTTGGATTTTTCTGCCAATTTTATAACAATGCCACACATTTTTTGGGAACTAAATCTAATCACTTTTAGAGTAAACGACACTAACGGTCATTAAACTTGTCTACAGTTTCATCTAGGTCCCTAAACATCCTCAGCGATAACATTGCAAGTGCCATAAAAATTCTTTAGTGTGTTTGTGCATGCAAACATGTTACCGCTGGTTTTAAAGAAGTGTTTCAGTTGAAAAGGTTACAGGATGGATTGATGAAATTATCAACTGCTACATTATAAGAAATTGTTTGGTGCAACAAGTAGTCAATCCTGTCCATGCCTGGTTTTCCTTGTGATTCAAATTGCTAACATTTTTTAAGAAAATACCAACCAAAACACAGATATGTCCAAGTTAATTTTGTGAATCCTAGTGCTAAATTTTGTTGCAGCTGATCTGAAGGGAGGGTGTTCTTTTAATTTGTTTATATTCAAATATGCTGCTATCTTAATTTTCTTTTCCTTTCCATCTATTTTCAGATTGGTGGCAGGTCAGAAGTAACAGATGAACTTGTTTACCGGTTTATTTTCCCAGAAAGGCCTGGTGCTCTCATGAAATTTTTGGATACTTTCAGCCCCCGCTGGAATATCAGCCTTTTCCATTACCGTGCACAGGTGTGTGACAGATTTATCATTCATCAGTTTCCCTTCTGTAATAGTACTCTTGTATGAAAATCGCAATCCCATGCATCTGAAGTCGTCATTTTATTCCCAATTATCCTCTGCACTATTCCCTTTCCATTTTTCAGTTGACACAAATGTATATCTAAATTGTGTTGAGACTTTAACATACTCGTTAGATTAGTGCTGCCAAACTCGCAAAACTGTTAGACATCTTAGTGAGCTCCAGCATACCCGTTCATATGAAATGAACCAATTATCATCTGCAGGGTGAAACTGGAGCAAATGTTTTGGTCGGCATACAAGTGCCACAGGAGGAGTTTGACGAATTCAAGAGCCGTGCTGACAATCTTGGGTACGAGTACATGTCTGAGCTGAACAATGAGATATACCGGCTCCTCTTGCGTGATCCGAAGATCTAATGCCGCTGACTCTGAATCAAAACCGGCTGTTAAAGTTCCTTTGCTCCCATAAGTTGGTGAGGCTTACCAAGATGAATCCATTCAGGTAGTAGGGTCATTTGCTTCATCTTTTGGAATAAAGGCGTCGCCTTATCTATTTATGTACTCCAGAATTTTGGGTGTGCCATTTGTTGATGTGTTGAGTATGTAATGTAATGTATTTGTTGTGCTTATTGGTCTGATTCTCTGTTGTACTTCATCAAGAATTTGCCGAATAATGATAATAAGTTTGTAGTCACGTAACTCTGGGTCATGTTGTTTCTGTGGCTCCTATCTCCCCATTGGATCATGGAAATGGTTTACCTATCTCCCCCTTTTTAGAGTTTGTATCTAACAAGTGAAAATGGATGCAGATATATTTACCCTTGGATTGGCTCTTCTCGTGGCTTTCTTTGACCAATGGGCAATGGCTCCTCCAGCTAATGCCAATGCTTCCGTTGAGAAATTGAATGACATGGCATATCACTAGTTATGGCTAATTTGATCCTAATTACCCTTCCCATTCCTCCCCTCTAACCTTATCCGATAAATTTCTGGGAACCACATCGTTCCGAGTTTAGGGGTCATTTGGAACAAATGAAATATTTTTGGAGGATTTTAATCTGAAATCCCTAAAGTTTGTTTTGAAAAGGGTGAATAGCCAAGACGGTTCCTGAAGTTTCGTTTTGAGGTCAGTTTAGTCCCTAACATTTTAATTTTGTCCACATACGTTCTTGAAATTTATCACTGAGTTCAACATGGTGAACCTACATGAAATGCCGTGCCACGTCATCCACAAATGCAAGGGCAATAATTTAATAACCATTCTACCCTTGTATATATCATAATAGAGGTGACCAAATGGGCCGCACGGCATGGCCCGGGCTCGGCATCGACATGGCCCGTTAGGCACGGCTTCTGTAGCGGGCCATGTCGTGCCGGCCTACATTGTTAACGACCAAATTTGATAAGCAAATACTCGAGTTTAAAACAGAGATTGAAGCGAAATCGGAGGAAACGCGCAATCCTTGGAAACAGAGGGCGCATCGGCTGAGTCCGAATCGGCAGCGGGGTCAGTCAGCCGAGTCTGAGTCGGACCAGGATAGCCGATAGCCGATTCCGATTGGGAGCAAGAGATGAAACCAATCTCGGAAGGAAAGCTTAGAGATAATCATTGGATTCGGTTTTTAAAGAACTTCAAAGACGTTGTCATCTACGGATAAGGTCCTACAACGACAATTGTATCTGTAAAATAGGATGTTTTGTGTAGTTTCCTTTATAGATAATGTCGATTTGTTTAGAAATATTTGTAATCTAATCTGTAATAGGAATCATGTCCGTTATGGACTCATTGTGTATTCGAGTATAAATATAACCCGAGACCATGTAATTCAACACACAACTCAATACAACTTCGGCGCATCGCCACCGTTTGTCTTTACTTTTGATTTCGACAAGTTCTTGCCTCGTCTTCGGGCTGCATCGGATTTCGATATTCGAGAAAGGTAATCTCTTGTTACAAGCGGTTTGTGATATCGGGGTTAGTGATTCCATCGTCATGATACTCTGATCTTGATATCGCAAATTGCTTAATTTATCATATACGACATATAATTTAGATCAATGTCTAGATCTATCTTACGATCGACTAGCATCTCCTTAAAGACGATAGCCGATGAAGCTAGGTCTAGGGATTGATTTAGGTTATATGGCATATCCACCATCTCGAAGGACTTTCATTAGCTTATATAGATCTCATGCTTCTTTTTTACTTAATGTTGCATCAATCTGATCTATTAAGTCGCTTTTAGAATCGTTTAAGATCTATTCGGTTTAATGACTGTCTCTAGGGATAGTATCGGGGTTTCAGCCGATCTTACCTGTTTTAGCCATCTTTTATGTATTATTACTGTTAGATGTGTTAAAGCCGCCTTTTATATTAAGATCTTAATCTATCTAAATATGCTAAGCCCGGTATCAATCTGTTAAGTCATATTAACAACCGATTGATCTTAGGTTTAGTGTATTTAGTTAAGGTTAATATCATCATATAAAATATATCGGAGTATTAGCCGATTTACATTAGATCTGTGACATCGGCTAAGCTATAAATATGCGTAATTATTATTCTGGTGTGTTTTTAGATATAAGTGATTTATATTGTCTCGGTATACTACCGATCTATCCTAATCACTTAGTCCAAATGTACTTTGGAATGGTCATTATGTATTATGGATATCTATAGCCGATCGAGTGGGATCTAATTACAATTTAATCGCCTATTCGTTGTTTCTTATTGGTTACAGGATCAAACCAACTGCCACGCCCTACAAGTCACCAAAGGCGATCCAACTTGGACCTGCACTAGAGTTAAACAGATCTATCAGGCTAGTGTGTGAGAAACATTTCTCATCAACACGCTTTTGGCCCTACATAATGGTTGAAGTCAAGTGTACTGACGTGGATCAGGAGAACATCATCCCCGTCACCATGGACAGGCTCATGGCCGATCAACAGGCCGAGTACCGGCATATGGTAGAACGATTGCAAGCACACTATTTGCAATCCTTTACCCAGACCCGTTCTGGATCAATCGTTCAGAAGTACAAGGTTGAGATCCCTAAAGACTTTGACTCTGGAGTCGCTTTCAGCAAGGACGAGGGGAAGCAGAAGATGGAGGAGATCAAACAAGAGCACGATGACTCAGAGTTTCATACACTCCAGGATCGGGTTGACTCAGCTGTCCACCACGCACTCGTCAACCAGTCCGGGATTCTGGTGAACACTTTGAACAACATGATCAGCACCGTGGTTGATTCAAAGATAGCCGAGCAACTGCCGAGGGGTCCGACCTACTTCCCTGATGGCCGATTTCCCCCCTACAGGACTCTGTCAACGCACGCATCGTCAATTCCTCCATTGGGACAACAGATTCCCCCGGGGGAGCCCCTGTTCAACCGAATGTGTAGTCATCAGCTACAAAGCCAGAACCCACGCTCCTGACCAGGCAGCAGCCTCAACACGAGGGCCAGGGTGCTCCGGTACTGACTCAAGAGCAGGTAGACAACATGTTCAACACTAATCGGCAAACCCTCATACATAAGGTACCGATTGGTAATTATACACCGGATCCGTCCCACAACTTCGGAGGCGTTCGGCTTCCCCGTGAGCAGAAGCCTCCGCTGGTGTCTTAGCCGCCTCCTGCCATTAATCAATTCCAACATCAGTTCCCATGAGATAACTTCGAGCAATACTACCAGCCTCATTCACCACATATGCAGTATCAACAAGCCCCTATGCAACATGAGCAATACGAGCCGATACCGCAGGTGCAAGCTCAAGAAAACAAGCCTTGGGCCGATCTGATCGCAGATGTCATGCGTGATCAGTTCGACCTCAAGCCGAAGGACTCCGGCAATATGTGCCGATACCCGTATCCGGAGTACTTTGAGAGGGTCCCTCTGCCAAACCGGTACAAGATGTCGGATTTTTCGAAGTTCTCTGGGCAAGATAATGTGTCAACCTACGAACACATCAACCGATTTCTAGCCCAGTGCGGAGAAGCATCGACTACAGATGCGCTTAGAGTATGATTGTTTCCATTATCTCTCTCAGGATCGGCCTTCACCTGGTTTTCATCGCTGCCCTACAACTCTGTACAGAGCTGGGTCGATCTTGAAAAGCAGTTTGACAGCTACTTCTACTCCGGCACGTATGAAATGAAGTTGTCGGACCTTACCAGCATTAGGCAGAAGCACGAGGAATCGGTTCAAGACTACATTCAATGCTTCAGGGACATGAGGAACCGATGCTATAGCCTGGTGTTATCAGATTCACAGCTAGCCGATTTAGCCTTCCATGGCCTCTTGGCACCTATCAGGGAAAGGTTTTCGGCTCAAGATTTCGAGAGCTTAGCCCATCTGGCCCAAAAAGTGACGGCCCACGAGCAGCGCTTCCAGGAATCCAAGAAGGTCTTCAAGAAAGTCAGCCACGTCGCCTATACATCCGACTCGGACTCAAGTGACAGCGACGCGGAGGTGGCAACAGCCGAGTGGACCAGAAACAAGAAGGCCATAACATGTCAGTGGCTGAAGAAATCAGCTAAAGAAGAAAAATACGTTTTCGACATCACTAAAGCCGATAGGATTTTTGATCTGCTGCTTCGGGAGAAGCAAATACAGCTTTCGGCCAATCACGTCATCCCATCGGCCGAAGAGCTGAAGAAAAAAAAGTATTGCAAGTGGCACAACACCACCTTCTACAGCACCAATGACTGCAAGGTGTTCCGCCAATAAATCCAGTTGCCCATAGAGGCGGGAAAGATCAAGTTTGAAGATTCGGTGAAGCCGATGAAGGTCGACGGCAACCCATTTCTCGTCAACGTAGTCCATGCCGGCTCAAGGCAAGCTGATCGGTAGCCCAGAATGACGCACAACTTAGTCGGATCCAAGCAAAAAACATGACCAGCAGGGACTACCAAGAAACCCCTCAAAGGCCGACTGAAGCCGACCCGACTCCCATCAACATGGTCTACACCAGCGGCAGCACAACCGATCGTCGGCCCAAACACGTGGACAGCCAACTCCGGTTTCAGTTGAGAGTTCAAGAGAAGGAAGCAGCCCGACACGACAAACCTTATCAGAGAACACCTGATCAGCGGGAACATCATACATCTGTCGCCATGACGACTGCGACCCTCATTGGCAGTGTGAATTCTTCAGGTTCTGCTGGGAGCAAAGCATGCGACTGCTCACCTTGGAAGATTGCCCAGCCCGCAGCGAACTCAGAGAAGACGAGTACAGGGAAGAGCCGATTGCGAGCCACAGCCGATTCATCCCTCGAGCCGTTCAGCTCAACCGAAGGAAACTTCCCGTCCACTAACGGCTCGACCCAATTCACTAGGACTTCCTCCAAGGCGAAGACGAAGAAGAGCAGTCTGCCAACCCCCAATGGTGCCTCTCTAGAGTGTTCACAAAGAGCCAAAAAATAAATCTTCAAAGAATGAAAAGCAAGGGACAGGAGGAGGAAGTCCAGGAGAGGATCAATCATCGGCTGTAACAGGGTAAGAAAAAGTGGCGCGTAAAGAGAAACACTACCCCAGCCGATGAGAGCCCAGCCGACAAGGCCAAGGGCAGCGAAAGGTAAAGGAATAGCTCTTGCATCGGTCAATATGGTGTTAATATTGCCAGCCGAATTTGAGGCTGCCGAGGCCGATGCAAACTCGGTTGAAGAGACATTGGCTAAGCTAGTGTTGTCTCCAGAACAAGCAATATTTGAGAAACCTGAAGGGACTGAGAATTGGCACCTGAAGCCCCTATACGTCAAAGGATTTGTGAACGTGAAGCCGATGTCAAAGATGCTGGTCGATGGGGGAGTTGCCGTCAATCTCATGCCTTATGCTACCTTCAGGAAGCTGGGCAAAGGAGCCAATGACCTGATCAAGACAAACATGGTGCTCAAAGATTTTGGCGGGAACCCATCGGAGGCCAAGGGAGTTCTCAATGTTGAGCTAACCGTCGGCAGCAAAACTGTGCCCACAACATTCTTTGTCATCGACGGGAACAGATCTTACAGCCTGCTGCTCGGAAGGGATTGGATTCACGCCAACTGCTGCATCCCTTCTACAATGCATCAAAGCTTAATCTAGTGGCAAGGCGACATGGTAGAAATTGTGCCAGTCGACAGGTTTTTTTAGTTAACGTAGCAAACGTCGACTTAACATTATGGGAAGTCGACGGCATTGATTGCCTGTCTGGCAAAGTTTGGCAGACCAATTTTCTAAAGGTGTCTGATTCTGATATACATCCAATTGGAGACGAAAAGTCTCAATTGTTACTTTGAGGGCGTCGTGGAGGGCTCAAGCGTCTACACCATGGACACCGTGGACGATCTCGATGGCAAGCTGGGGCAGGGTTTTATGTCGGTCGACGAGCTCGAAGAAGTTGATATAGGTCCAGGAGATAGGTCTAGGCCGACATATATTAGTAAACATCTTTCTTCTCATTTTAGAACCAAGCTTATTGATTTGTTAAAGGAATATAAAGATTGTTTTGCTTGGGAGTATTTTGAGATGCCTGGTCTAAGCCGATCAATTATGGAACATCGACTCCCCATCAAACCTGGATATCGGCAATACGAACAGCCTCCCCAGAGGTTCAAAGCCGATATGTAGGCGATGCAATTAAAGCCGAAATCACTCGGCTATATGATGCTGGTTTCATTCGGCCCTGTCGATATGCAGAATGAGTTTCTAATATAGTCCTAGTGGCAAGCTTAAGGTGTGCATTGACTTCAGAGATTTGAATAAGGCTACCCCTAAGGACAAATACCCCATGCCTATAGCCGACTTGTTAGTGGATGCAGCCTTCGGTCATAAAATCATAAGTTTCATGGATGACAATGCTGGATATAATCAGATTTTTATGGCTGAGGAAGACATTCATAAGACGGCCTTCAGGTGCCCAGGGGCAATCGACTTATATGAATGGGTTGTTATGACTTTTGGGTTGAAGAATGCTGGGGCTACATATCAAAGGACCATGAATTATATTTTTCATGACTTAATCGACTTCTTGGTGGAAATTTACATAGATGATGTTGTTTTCAAATCCAAGGAAGTGGAAGATCACATAGCCAATTTAAGAAAGGTTTTGGAGCAGACTAGAAAATATGGCCTGAAAATGAACCCCACAAAATGCGCATTTGACGTATCGGCTGGCCAATTCCTGGGTTTTCTTGTTCACGAAAGGAGGATTGAGGTGACACAAAGGAGCATCAACACAATCAGAAGTATTCAGCCTCCTCAGGACAAGAAGCAGCTGCAGTCTTTGATCGGCAAAGTTAACTTCATCAGGCGCTCCATAGCCAATTTATCCAAGAAGATGGAGTCGTTCACACCCTTACTGTGGCTGAAAGCCGATCAAGTGTTTACTTGGGGGCAGAGCAGCAAAAAAGCTTTGGACAACATCAAGGATTATCTGAGCTCTCCTCCAGTATTGATTCCTCCGCAAAAGGGAGTATCGTTCAAGCTATATCTATCGGCCTATGAGAGGTCTATCGGCTCAGTTTTGATTCAGGAAGTCGGGAGAAAGGAGAAAGCAATTTTCTATCTCAGTAGAAGACTTCTAGATGCAGAAACAAGGTACTCTCCAGTAGAGAAGTTGTGCTTGTGCCTATATTTTTCATGTACCATAGTTTGTAAAGCCGACCGTAGTAAAATATATGTTATCGGCTCTAGTTCTAAAAGGACGGATTGGGAGGTGGATATTTGCCTTAACAGAGTTTGACTTGAGGTAACAAGCACCCAAGGCAGTAAAGGGGCAAGCTATAGCCGATTTTATTGTGGAACACAGAGACGACTCAATCGGCTCAGTTGATATCATGCCTTGGACATTAACTTTCGATGGATCGGTCTACACAAACGGATGCAGCATCGGCTTGGTGATAATCTCTCCTAGGGGGCAAGCTTTGAATTTGCTTTTACTATCGCGCCCCACGCTACAAATAATCAAGCCAAATATGAAGCCGTTCTCAAAGGTTTACAACTGCTAAAGGAAGTTGAAGCCGATGCAATCGAAATAATGGGTGATTCATTGTTGGTCATCAGCCAACTATCAGGAGAATATGAATGCAAGAACGACACGCTGATGGTATATTATCAAAAATGCCGAGAGTTGATGGATAGTTTTTGGCTAGTGGCCTTAAAGCACATCCCTAGAGAGCAGAATTCGAAAGCAAATGATTTGGCTCAAGGGGCATCAAGATACAAGCCGATGACAAGGGAAATTGAAGTAGGGATTGCAACCATCATTGACGACGATTGGAGGTATGACATCTACAACTATCTACATAATCCTTCCTAGTCGGCTTTAAGGAAATTGCGCTACAAGGCTTTGCGCTATGTTTTGCTCGATAATGATCTATACTATTGGACGATTGATGACGTACTACTCAAGTGCCTAAGTACTGATCAAGACAAAGTGGCCATAGAAGAGGTGCACGAAGGGATTTGTTGTATTCATCAATCGGCTCACAAGATGAAGTGGTTACTTCGGAGAGCTGGGTATTTTTGGCCGACTATGCTGGAAGATTGCTTCAGGTATTATAAGGGCTATCAGGATTGTCAGAAGTTTGGAGCTATCCAAAGGGCACCATCATTGGCTATGAATCCTATAATCAAGCCTTGGCCGTTCAGAGGTTGGAGAATCAACATGATCAGCCAGATCAATCCACCCTCGAGCAAGGGACACAAGTTTATATTGGTGGCAACCGATTATTTTACTAAGTGGGTGGAAGCAATTCCCTTAAAGAAGGTTGATTCCGGGGATGCGATCGAGTTTGTCAAGGAGCATATCATTTACAGATTTGGCGTCCCTCAGACTATTACTACGGATCAGGGATCTGTCTTTGTCTCCGACGAGTTTGTTCAATTCGTCGACAGCATGAGGATTAAATTGTTGAATTCTTCACCGTATTATGCTCAGGCTAATGGATAGGCTGAGGCTTCAAACAAAAGTTTGATCAAGCTGATAAAGAGGAAGATCACTAAATACCCAAAGTAATGGCATAGCCGATTGGTCGAATCACTCTGGGCTTATCGGATGGCCTGTCTCGGATCAATCCAGGTATCTCCTTACAAGTTGGTCTATGGGCACGAAGCTGTTTTGCCATGGGAAAATATCATCGGCTCAAGAAGGATCCAGTTACAGGGCCAGTTGACAGCCGATGACTATTATAATCTGATGGTTGACGAATCTGAAGACCTAGTGTTGTCAAGGATGTGTGCTTTGGAGAAGGTGACTAGAGATAAAGAACGAGTGGCTCATCATTATAACAAATTTGGTAAATGGTCACTTAATTGGGAAGGACCTTTCAAGATCCACAGATGTGTCTCTAAAGGAGCCTACATGTTAGAAGGATTGGACGGAGAGGTATTTGGAAGGGCTCTTAACGGCAAATATTTGAAGAAGTACTATCCTAGCGTTTGGATCAATTCATGATTTGGCTAAGTCCTTGCCGATCCATGTTAGCCGATATATTGTGAGACTATACACATCGCCTCTAAAACATTTTCACTCTAGGTTTTTCCCTTCTGATTTTTCAAATCGGCTGAGTTTAGCCAACAGGTGTTGGATGGTTTTTATAATTTTATCAATGCTAAAGGCAACATTGAGAAAATTAGGGGGCATATATCATACAAAGTCAGAAATCAGAATCAGAGGACTTCAAAATTTTTTGGGCTTTGAAAACTTTTTAAGGCATTCAAGATGTGAAGATTGAGTGAATCGGCAGAGGGCATATGATATACATTTCAAGCGTAGCAGGCCGATAACAAAAGTTATATGTACAAGCTGAGACAAAAGTTTTGAAGACTAGCCCTTTTACATTCCGAGGAAGTCTTGGATAGCTGACATCGCCTTTTGCTTGATGGCTTTGATTTGATCGATTTTGGCGATATCTTCTGCCTCGGTGCCTCGGATGACCTTAGCCGACTTGTTTAAATCTCCCAAGAACTTGATGGTGGAAGTCACCTTAGCTCTTTGCTCTTCGATGGCCTTGGGGAGATCGGCTAGTGCTTGCTTCTCTTCGGCGATCTTGGCCCTGCACTACTCCAGCTTCGCCTATAATTTGGCTTCCTCTGCTTCAAGCTGGTTGATTTTCGCCTGAGTGGCCGATGGCACAGCCACCAGCTAATCCAACTTAGCCTTTTCAGTCAAAAGGTTCTTTACAGTGGCATCAATTGTAGCCGCCAAGTCGGTTTGGGCTCATCTATCGATCATTCTTTGCATGGCCCGCTCCAACTTGAATCGGTGTAAGTCGATGAATACGGCTTGGGAAATTGTTTTGGCCAAATCTTCAGGAAGCTGTCTTTGAACATCGTTGAAGCGTGCTCTGATCGACCCGCAGTCCATCACCAGTTGATCCAGATTAATGTCCAGCTGACGATTGATATCCAGGAGCTTTTCTTTGAGATCATCAGCCTTTATGGTCTGGTCCTGGCTGGTGGCCTCTTCCTCTTCACCGATGAATTCCTTGATGTCGAATGGAACTAGATCGACTAGAGTCTACAAAGGAATTTGGGGTGATCAAAATGTGACATGGATAGCCGATATAAATTCTTGAGAAAGAGAAGTATGCTTACTCGAACGGCAGGAGCTGGTGTGGGTTCTTCTTCAACATGGTGGCTACCCATAGCCGATGGAGTTCTCTCGCTTGACGCATGGGGGCAACCGATGGAGACCGAGGAGGCTACAAAAAAGGACAAGTGTATGTACAAATCGACTAAGTAAAAATGAGCAAAAAGGGAGAGACGAGTTCAGAAACTACTGGTGAAGCTGTGCGAGGAGGCCGATTGGCTAATCTTTTGAACTGCGGGAAAGAATTTGGTCAGGGATCAAATGATTGTGATTTGAAGATTGAGTTAAAAAGGCAAAGATACATACCAGTCGCTTTGGGGGTGAAGGAGTCTTTTGAATTTGTTCATCGGCTGGCGGTGTAGTTATACTTTGATTCGAGCCGCTTGATACCGCCGCCTCTTCAACGGCTTGGGAGATCTCTTTGTCCATGACCTCTTTGATGAGTGTCTCCTCTATGCTGGGGTCAAGAGAGGGTAGGCTATTGGCTGGTGCAGCGGGCTTCGGTTTCTTCTGTTTCTTGATTAGTGCAGCCGATGGGCCCGCGGCCGATGAAGCAACTCTCTTCTTCCTCGACACGGCCTCGCAAGTTTGGCCATAAAGCAATGTCTTTACCTTCGGCGCGTTGAAGCCGATGGCTGATGGAGCATAACCGCCACCATTCGGGATGAGGCCCAGCCGATATTCGATGGCAATGCCCGAATTACTCACCGTGGGGGGATCTAAGTCTGTTGTCTACTAAGGAAAAAGTGTTAAAGTGTTAGAAGATGACGACAACCGATTCCTACAAGAAAAATGTTTAAGGGTAAAGATACTTATAGAAGGGATTTCGTCCGGCAGAAGAGTGGTGAGGTACATTGAGGCGTGTTGATGGAAAATGTGTTGCTTGATATCCACCCACCACTTATCATAAGCCGCACTTCTCTTGTGGGCCAGCTCCAAGATCCCAATGCTGCCGAGGGGTGGGCTCTCTATCTCCATCAGTTTGTTCATCATGATCCTTGAGTCAATCACCCCTCGGGTCTCGATTTTGTCGGCATAATAACAACCCAGCTGTCCAAGACCAAGTTGCCTTCCAGCCGACGCCGGGTAATAAAATTCATAAGATTTCAACACGTTTCGGCCTTGATGTATCCCAATCGGCAATATGCAAGGAGTGAACGCTGTGGTGAAGATTTCTCTGCACTTGGGGTATTTATCTGAGTTTATCTCATCCAAGTTCAGTTCAATTCGCAACTCAAACTCTGCTTGGTCTTCATAGAAAAACCAAGTCCGATTGTTCTTCGCAAGGCCGTCATAGAAAGATATGAACCATTCGGCTAGGAGTTCGATTGATTGTTTTGAGCCGACATGAGTAGCTACGGCTTTCCCGAAAGATAGGCACCTCTGGGTAGTTACTTTGTTCCCCTCCTCATCTTCAGTTGGCTCCAACAGGGGGAATCGAGCATCGGCCAGCCGTGGCCATTCGGAGACTTTCTGAGTTAGCAATACAAGCCACAGCTGTAGAAACTACCAAGGGCCTCCAGTGTCGATTGATGCATCAACTGCTATCTTAGCCGATGCCTGGTTCAATGTCTGATAGAGGTAGCCCAGGAGGAATTTGCCTAAGGGAAGTTTTATCTTATTGACCAGGGCTTCGGCTATTACTTGCCAATTTGCTGCTGGGCCAAACCTAGAACCACAGAAAACAAATTTCTCTAACCACATCATAAGGAATGCGGCGTGCTCCTAGCGCTGATGGGCCCTGACCCCATGTTCATGCTGACATAGCCATTCCAACCTCCAATTGCTTTGGTTTTGAAGGAAAACTGGCCCTTGCTGTCCAGCCGATCAGGATTAGCTGATGACATGATGTCAAGTCATGTTATCATAAAGACGTCGGCTAGTGTTGGGGTCATTGGGCCTTACTGGAAGAGGAAGGCATTGAGAGTGTTGTTCCAGAAGTAGCTGGCAGCCGATATTAATGGTTCGTCCTTGGGCATATCGGCTTTCTTACCTGTTTTAGCCGATCTTACCTGTTTTAGCCATCTTTTATGTATTATTACTGTTAGATGTGTTAAAGCCGCCTTTTATATTAAGATCTTAATCTATCTAAATATGCTAAGCCCGATATCAATCTGTTAAGTCATATTAACAACCGATTGATCTTAGGTTTAGTGTATTTAGTTAAGGTTAATATCATCATATAAAACATATCGAAGTATTAGCCGATTTACATTAGATCTGTGACATCGGCTAAGCTATAAATATGCGTAATTATTATTTTGGTGTGTTTTTAGATAAAAGTGATTTATACTGTCTCGATATACTACCGATCTACCCCAATCACTTAGTCTAAATGCACTTTGGAATGGTAATTATGTATTATGGATATCTATAGTCGATCAAGTAGGATCTAATTACAATTTAATTGCCTATTCGTTGTTTCTTGTTGGTTACAGGATCAAACCAACTGGCACGCCCTACAAGTCACCAAAGGCGATCCAACTTAGACCTGCACTAGAGTTAAACAGATCTCTCAGGCCAGTGCATGGGAAACATTTCTCATCAACACGCTTTTGGCACACCCGGTGGGACCTCTGCAACTTCCAAGTCCAACATAATGGTTGAAGTCAAGTGTACTGACGTGGATCAGGAGAACATCTTCCTCGTCACCATGGACAGGCTCACGGCCGATCAACAGGCCGAGTACCGGAAGATGGTAGAACAATTGCAAGCACACTATTTGCAATCCTTTACCCAGACCTGTTCTGGATCAATCGTTCAGAAGTACAAGGTTGAGATCCCTAAAGACTTTGACTCTGGAGCCGCTTCTAGCAAGGACAAGGGGAAGCAGAAGATGGAGGAGATCAAACAAGAGCACGATGACTCAGAGTTTCATACACTCCAGGATCGGATTGACTCAGCTGTCCACCACGCGCTCGTAGTCCAGGATTCTGGTGAACACTTTTAACAACATGATCAGCACCATGGTTGATTCAAAGATAGCCAAGCAACTGCCGAGGGGTCCGACCTACTTCCATGATGGCCGATTTCCCCCCTACAGGACTCTGTCAACGCACGCATTGTCAATTCCTCCATTGGGACAACCGATTCCCCCGGGGGAGCCCCTGTTCGGCCGAATGTGTAGTCATCAGCAACGAAGCCAGCACCCATGCTCCTGACCAGGCAACAACCTCAACACCAGGGCCACAGCGCTCCGGTACTGACTCAGGAGCAGGTAGACACCATGTTCAACACCAATCGGCAAACCCTCATACATAAGGTACCGATTGGTAATTATACACCGGATCCGTCCGACAACTTCGGAGGCGTTCGGCTTCCCCCTGAGCAGCAGCCTCCGCTGGCGTCTTAGCCGCCTCCTGCCATTAATCAATTCCAACATTAGTTCCTAGGAGGTAACTTCGAGCAGTACTACCAACCTCATTCACCACATATGCAGTATCAACAAGCCCCCATCAATATGAGCAATACGAGTCATATTAACAGTCGATTGATCTTAGGTTTAGTGTATTTAATTCAGGTTAATGTCATCATATAAAACATATCAGAGTATTAGCCGATTTACATTAGATCTGCGATATCGGCTAAGCTATAAATATGCGTAATTATTATTCTAGTGTGTTTTTAGATATAAGTGATTTATACTGTCTCCGTATACTACCGATCTATCCTAATCACTTAGTCTAAATGCACTTTGGAATGGAAATTATGTATTATGGATATCTATAGCCGATCGAGTAGGATCTTATTACAATTTAATCGCCTATTCGTTGTTTCTTGTTGGTTACAGGATCAAACCAACTGGCACGCCCTATAAGTCACCAAAGGCGATCCAACTTGGACCTGCACTAGAGTTAAACAGATCTCTCAGGCCAGTGCGTGGGAAACATTTATCATCAACACACGTGCCAACACTCAGGCCCAAGTATGGCCCACGGGTGGCCGGGCCGTGCCGTGCCGGCACAGACACGGTTAAGGCCCTCAGGCCAAGGTAGTCCTGACCGAGTACTATTACTCATTCGAAAGAAAATAAAAATTGAAAATAAAACTATTTCTCTCCCAAAAATTCCTAAAGAAATATTCCTTATCCAAAAATTCATAAAAAAATTCCTTATCCAAAAAATATTTCTTATTAGAAAAATATTCCTTATCCAAGCATGGCTCTTGGGTCGTGATGTTTCTGGGCCGGCACGGTACAGTGACCGTGTCGTGCCGTGCCGGCCCACGGGCTTGGGCGACGGCCCAAACACGACACGCCTCAACGAGCCGTGCTGGCACGACCCATCTCCTCACGAGCCGTGCTTGGCTGAGCCGATGTATAGTGCAGTCGTGCCCGGGCCGGCCCGCAACGGCACGGCCCATATGGCCATCTCTATATCATAATGAAGAAAAAGAAAGAAAAACCAAAACCAAATTAAAAAAATATCGGCACGGCCCAACATTGATTATGTTGTGAATTTATAAGTTGTTGTTTTTCTATTTTCTATTTTTTTCCTTTTTTAATAATGTATATATAATGGTAGAATGGCTATTTGATTGTTGTCCTTATATGCGAGGATGACATGACGTGCTCATATTGTATTTTTGATGCGTTTAAGCGCTACTTTGAGCTAAATAATAGATTAGAACTTGTTTGGACAAATTGAAATGTCAGTAACTAAACTGATCTCGAAGCAAAACTTAAGAGATATCCTTTTGAAAATCTTATGAGATGAGCCAATCTAGTGGAATATTTAGAAACAAACACGAGGTCTTTACCTTATGTTTTTCTTTCATTGTGTATAATTCCTTTGTTTTGCGGTGTGTCATCTAAACAGCTGTTTTAGAGTATTCCTCTATTTCTAATTTCTCTATAATAACTTTTGGCTATGTTTATCCAGCTATATAGCCCAAAAGTAATATTTAAGATGACGGTATTATAAGATAAAATGATACGAAATTAGTTTCGTGCTTTATAATACTACTAGTATAGTGCTCGTGCTAACGTCACGGTTTTATTTAAGGAATGCACTTAAAAACAACCAGACGACAAGATTATTTTCATAGTTTTTCGACTGCTGGAGCTGATGCTGGTGATGTTGACCTCCACGGCTGCTGCCCATTGCTGCTGATGCCAGAGCGAAGGTCAACCCTAGTGCCGGGGTGGGTGAAGGTGGAGGCCGGGGCAACATGAACGTGGGGAAAGGCTCTGGTGCTGGCAACGGGTTTCGATGCGCGAGCTGGATGCGCACTGGAGCTGTGGTCGTCTTCCTCGGGGTGGTGCGGACCCTGGCTCCCCTGGGCGGCGAGCGGCCTTGGAGAATAGCATTCTTCCTTTTGATGCGAGTCACCTCATCCTAAGTCGCACGATCTCCAACAGCTTCTGATCGTTCAGGGCCTTGGATGCCCTATGCAGGGTTGGCATGCATAGTGTTTAGCCCCTGCAGCACTGTGCACATGCGCTCGAATGACGTGTCGTTCTCCATCACTGCTGAGCTGAAGGTGCTGGTGCGGTCAAAGTCGCCACGACTGGGATGGTAGCGGTACGCGGTGTCGCGGAAGTCGATGTTGTGGCGCTCCCGGAGTCTGGCCATCATCTGGTAGGCGGCCTTCTGGCCGGCATGCTCAAACGTGCCTCCCGAAGTAGTCACCACCATGTTGGGTAACACAGTGGGGATGCTATGCACCTCCAAGCTGACTCGGTGTAGGAACTCGCCGCTGAGTGGGCGGATCGCATGTACTCTAGGTCATTGGGATACTCGACAAGAATAGTCATCCTGCTGAGCTCTGCCACGAAGTCTCCCATGCCTTGACCACGGTGCGTCAGGGGAAGGACTGACATCTATAGAAGACAAAGGGGGAAATCAATGCATGCTCGGATCGAAATTAAATTATTATTTAAAATATTTTTATGTGATACTAACTACATTAGATTCGTATTTTAAAATATTTTCATGTCATACAAGTTATTTATAACTTAGCATGAAGTAAATTAATGATGGAAATATATCATTAAATACGTGTAAAAAATTATAGGTTTATAAATTTAAGACAAAGTAAGAACTTATTAGTTGTCACGTAATAAGTTTAAGACAACGCGTAACGGCGTGGCGACGAAGCTAGCGGATGACCGGCGTCGACGACAAAACTTTGCAGACGATTGGCAACGGCAGCGGCCACCAACTTCACAGATGACTAGCGGCATCACGGCATGGCGATCAAGCTTGCAGCAGCACGAGGGCACATAACGTAGTACTCCTGGTCTTAGCGGCAGAGCGTATGGAGCTAAATTCTAAAATTTAGAAAACGGTGTCAGATGGTATATATATACAAATCAACATAAAAATGAAAAGTCTGAATCCATATATATGGAAAGAAATCAATTCAATGTAATTAACGGACCCAATTTTCTGCACGATCTATGATATAGAAACATAATCACATAAAAAATCCGTACATCCTTTGGAAATACATGCATGGAAATAAAAAATTCAATAATACTTGATGCAAACTTTATTATTGGTTTAAACCCGCTAATGCTTTTAATACTCAGTTTTTGGACAACACAAATTCTAAAGCAAATGAACGGTGGATGATGTTGGATCCTGGACACCACGGTGTACCACGACTAGGGCACGAGGAGAATTCGGGCTAGGGTTGGAAAAGGAGGAGAGGACCTCGGGTATCCTTTATATAGGGCGAGGAGAGGGAGTCTGGCTCAGAATCGAAAATAATAGGGTTCCAAAAAAAGGAAGTCCGATTTTGCAAAGAAAAATTGGGATTGATTTTCTTACGGTTTTGGTTAATTTTTGAGAGAATGGAAAGAGGAGATAAAGGGAAAGATTATCCATCAATCAATTTTGGATTTGGGCAAGGGATTCGGCTAGATTTGGAAAGGGGAAAAAAGATCTACTGCTCGAGACTTTTCTTTCCTAAATCATACTTTTCTTGGCCGATTTGAACAGGTTGGAAAACAGACTTAAAGCAGACCAGACTGGACTGAACAAAACGACCATTATAAATAATTATCAACTGAATTTAATAATTGCATTAGAAATAAGTAGAATTATGCCAATAACTTATATGAAGAATGGTTATCAAAGTTCATTTTTAGATTACTTCTGCAAATGTTCTTTACAGACTGCGAATTGAGAATATCTCACATAGGGAACGATATGACATAGGGAGTTGAGGTCCATAACCTGTCTCAGAATATGTGCAAGTCTACCTTCTTCATAATCCCGATACTCACTATCAACAGAAAAGTCGGATCATCTGATGGAACCAAATAATGCTGGAAGTACTGACAAATTGCCAACAGGTTATGACCTTCATAGGTTTAAAAACATCTAGCAGCACAGTCTCGTATAATTAAAATACAGGAAAGAAGAAAAATCATTCACTCATGGGTACTTATAAGCAACACCAGGCGGCCATTAACAACTGATAAGTAACCCTGCAGCTCCATTGCAACTGCTTTTAGCAGTGAATAGGCACTTGAAATTTTTGCCCGTCCTTTCATCTGACAAGCTATCTTTAGAAACTGATGAGCAGAAAATTGATTAACTAGATAATTGATGAACTGCAAGAATGAAGAAATGCCTAAGTGACCACCTATTTATGTAGGAAATTGATTTGCACCAAAACAACTGACTGTTTAAGATACCCTTTTCTGCTGGCTTATGCAGCATTCCTGATGCAGAACCTTCAAATTATGATCTCTTGGAAGGTCACAGAAAGGGATATACAATTCTATTTTCACAGCAAAGCAAAGCATTTCAAGTGATGATTCATGAGAAGATCACACCTTGCAAAATATTTGCACCCTCAAGTTGAGCAAGGTCAGCACAAAGACTTGTAATAATCTAAAGAAAAAATACACCATTAATTTTTTGTGTCACTCACGAAGAAAATAATGTCAGAGATTTCATGTTTCAGATTTCATTCATGCCCATGCAGATATATTTGCAAGGTGATAATCATCCTAGACTGCTCAAGATCAACCCACATCATTCATATTCACACATGCTATCTTTGAAAAACTTTGAAAAATATATCAAGCTCAGGTAGTTCATGGGTACACTAAGAAAGTTTTTTTATGCGTAAAAAGAGGAGACATGTCACAGATTAAGCAAGCGCTCATGATATTGTGCAGGAACAGCTAAACATTAGGCAGTATAACCTTCTCCCCGAAAAACAGAGTACCCCATGATTTAAAAATACCATTTTTACATATCAAATATTAATATTTTCTTAATATATTTAGTGATTTTTAACAATACCATTTTTACATATCAAATATTAATATTTTCTTAATATATTTAGTGAGTTTTAAGATATTGATGTTTTATTGCATGCATTCTAAAATGATTATAGCTTTTCCCTTACGTTAGACTAATCATCTATTCTCGGTTTTCATTTTACGTTACAAGTTATTTATATTACAGAATCAATTATTTCATCAACATACTACTACAATCTTAGAACTTGACTGCATATCAATCTTTCAAGAGTAATTCAACAAGTCAAAGCATAAAAACAATTCTAGTGGTAAGGACTCAATTGCCCCGATTAGAAAGCAACCTAGTTAAAATTGGATTAATGGACCAATGCAATGCAACACAATAGCAGCCATCCTTAATTCCTTATTTGCAACTTAAGAACCTAACAGTGATGTCAACTTAAAATATTTCGCTCCTCTCTTTGTTCGTTGGTTTCCTCGACCCTTTTTTGTGCGCGATATTCGCGTTGTTTCTTATTCCTTTCTTCCCTCTTTTTTCTCTCTTCATCATCTGCAGGTGTTGTCTCTGTTGATGTCATGTATAATGTGTGTCACAATTCGCTAAAAATCATAGAAACTTAACATGTATGATGGCAATTAACATACCTCTTCTGATGATGTAATGTGTGTCACAATTCGCTAAAATTAGAGAAACTTAACATGTATGATGACAATTAACATACCTCCTCCAATGATGTTTGATATGTCGCCAAATGCAGTGCGGGTTGATCGTCTATCCGCCATTACAGACTTATTTACCAAATGACTATTATTGCAGGGAAAAAAACTATAGATGAGGAAATATGGTTCACTTCGATATTCGATAATTGATCTAGATAAAGTGCTGACATCTGAAGTTGCTTTATTCAGAGTCTATGAACTATCTAGCCCACCAAACTACACAATATATATTCAGAGTCTATGAGCTATGAATTAAGCATAAAAAATGAATATGCTATCTTTTGAATCTCTTCTAGCTAAAATGCTAACATCTGAAGTCACTTTATTCAGAGTCTATGAACTATCTAGCCCACCAAACTACACAATATATATTCAGAGTCTATGAGCTATGAATTAAGCATAAAAATGAATATGCTATCTTTTGAATCTCTTCAGGTTCAAAAGGACAAAGATAAGCCATGTGCAAAAAAATACACCGGAGATTGTTCAATAACTTTATATACATGCAAAAGGATCAAAATGTGAGTCGATACCTTAAACTGTAAAATGCTAAAAGCAATTCTCCAATTATTAGAAGTTGATTACTCCGGAATTGCGAACGATATCGTGATTCTCAAAACTACCCTGAAGAATCAAAGAGTTTGAAAAGTCAGATATATGCAAATAAACAACGATAATTCAAAGGATGAGAATCCATCTTCAGATCTGATTTTTGCTAAACAGAATGATCAGATGTTGACGCATGCAAAACTGTCTTAACATCATGGTAAGGGAAAGGTTAAAAGAACTATTACAACATAATTTTAGTATATTTAGAACTGGAACATTATGATTTCCTAGAACTACATAATCGGAGGTGATTTACTCATAATGAATTTGACCTCTATGACTCTATGCAACGAAAATAACCAACCTTTAATTATATTTTCTCTACAAACTCCTTATTGATAAAACACTGTTCTAACAGCTGATATGAAAGAGATCAACCTTATGTTTTCAATTGCTGAATTGCAATGATCGCCAAATTATAAAGTATAAATCAGGCAAGACAGCTCATTTGGAACTTATTTGTTCATTTGAGCAGATGCATTTGAACTGAAAGAAATACAGGACCTGTAACATCACCATGAATGAACTGAAACTGATGTGCTATATCCTACATAATTCCTAAATAGTATAAACTTCCCTGGAATCCCAAACCATGAGCTGAAACTAAAAGTAGGAATTCCAGTAATGCTACTACATAACATCAACCAAGGAGCAGGGTTATGCAATGATACACGAATGACCATTACTCAGCTCGGGAAAAGATCCATTGAAGCACAGATCATAACAGGAAAGATACACGAATGAGCATACTGAAGCAAAGATATTTCTAGAAGGTATTACAATCTCCTGAATGATCTATATTGATCATACACACTATGTTGCAAATTACTCATGGGTACCTTATTGTTGTGAACATTCATTGCAGCTGCTCTAATCCTGCTTCTTTCCAGTACAAAATTGGTTCTGCTATACAAGCCCTACATCAGAACGAGCTATTCCACTCCATTCCATTCAGCCCAGAGACCAAACCAACCGCGGTAAAAAAAATGCAGGAAGTAACCGCAGCTCACCTCATGGCGCGGTGAATAGTAGAGTCAGTAACGGGACGACAGCAGTTTTGTTCACTCTTCTCATCCCCATCTCGCAAACTCGAAACTCCCCACAAACCAACCAGCAGATTCAGTGATTCACCTAGCTCGATCCTGAAACCCCATACACCAATCGCTGCGAAGCGAAGCATCCCCAAAATCACAACCCCAGCCGCAACCCACCGGAATCGCATGAAACGGTTCAAACCCTCAGATAAATTTTACAGTGAGTGCAAACACAATAATAAACTTACGGGCTGGATCCCCGCCATGGGCAGGAACCGCCTGAGCTCCTCCCTTCGCCGTCGACTCGCCGTGGCCGTGGGCTCGCGCTCTCCTCCTCCCTATGCAAATCAGCACTATCTCGAATGCGTCCAGAGGAGAGATTAATTTGGCGATGGTGTTGCGCTTCGGCGGATGGATCCGACGACAGCAAGCGGTAGATTGGAGCCGCGGTGCGGGGGATGATAGCGAGAGGGGCGACACAGGGGGCGGCTGTTGCGCTGCAGCCGCGCGACGGGCGGCGGATGGAGCCGGCGGCGTGGCGGCGGACGGGGAGGCATGCGGCGTGGGTGGCGGCAATGATGGCACGCGGTGCGGGGGATGATGGCGCGGCGATGGCAACAGATAGTGGCGCGGATATGAAAACAGATTGCGCAGGGTTGATGCTGCGCGCCATTCAGACCGTTGGATGATGAGTAAGTAGGAGGAAGCAAATGTATCCGAGCCGTTAATAAGGTACATTATTGATGCTGCGCGTCGGTTAATTGATACCGTTGGATGATGAATGAGTAAGAGAAAGCGAATGTATCCAGCGTTAATAAGATACATTATACATTATTAAATTAAATTAAATTAATTAATTAAATAATTAAATTAATTAATTATTAAATTATTTATTATTATTATTATTATTATATTATATTATATTATAATATATTATATAATTATATATTATAAGTGATATTAATATTGAGTATTGATATTGATATTGATTTGTTTCATCAATCATCTATTTAAATTTTTACTCATCTTACCTCACGTACCAATTTATCTCCATCATCCATTCCTTATTTACTGAGGGACACTAAAATCTTTTTTAATCTTAATTTTTATTAAATTATTTATAAATTATTATCTTTTAAAACAAAGTTCTCCAGTACCTCTCTTTCGCCACTTCTCCTCTCGGCTGTTTTCGAACGTAGCCGATCTCACCGTGACCGTCGATTCCCCATCGAACGTGAGCACACGCTCCAGCCTTCGAGGTAAGGTGAGGCTCACGCGTCACGCACCAGACATGGTCCCACTCCCCGTCGGCTCCCTCGCTCCCAACGCGAATCTGAGATCGATCCAACGGCTTCCGTCCCATGCACCCGGTCCACCAAACCTCCCCACGGCCACGTCTCCTCCGCTCCTCTCCCCACTCCTCGGGCCCACTTGCAGTGCTCCACTGCAACCTTGGCCCCACCTGCAGTGACCCGACTCACCCATCCCGGTTCACCAACACCCGTTTCACCCAGCGTTCCCCCTCGCGAAGCTTACATAGGCCTTGCTTTCAAAATCTGCTGGTACGATTTCTCACCTCCGCTTCTCCACTCTCCGGTAGATCCCACCCTCCACCGCCACCGCCGCGGCCGCCGCCGTCCTCCGGTTTGCTGCCGGTGATCCGGAGACTACCGCGACGTCGTGCAGAGCCGTTGGGCGGGTAGGCGGTTGGGGGCTTGGCCGAGATGGCGACGATGGGGAGCCTGATCGGGCTGGTGAACCGGATCCAGCGGGCGTGCACCGTCCTCGGCGACCACGGGGGCGGCGGCGAGGGGGGATCCCTCTGGGAGGCGCTGCCCTCCGTCGCCGTCGTCGGAGGCCAGGTACGCGTACTCGCCACCCCGCGTACCTACCTCGCAGATCCGCGGCCATGGCGGCCAGATCTGGATAGGGCGCTCACCCTCCCTTCGTTGCGTTTGTGATGCATCCAGAGTTCCGGAAAGTCGTCGGTGCTCGAGAGCATAGTGGGGAGGGACTTCCTGCCTCGTGGATCCGGTAATAACAACGCTGGATCGCTCGTTTTTTTCGCGCGCCATTTCATCTGGATCGGTTTGGTCTGCGAGGGATTAATGCGCATTCTCTCGGTTTGATTAGGAATCGTGACGAGGAGGCCTCTTGTGCTGCAGCTTCACAAGACGGAGGGTGGGCAGGAGTATGCCGAGTTCCTCCACGCCCCGAGGAAGCGATTCACTGACTTTGGTAAGGGATCACTGCTATATTTGTGTTTTGCAGCCTTGTGGGTTGATTGGTTTCTTCAATTCCAATTATTAGAATTTGTGTGTTCAAAGTTATCACGAGTGGACTTTTCCATGAGACCAGCAAGGAGGATATCAGGATACCGCTTTCCCTGGTTATAGTTTACTTCACAGAAGTTTGCCTATCAACCTAAATACAAGAACATATACAATTAGCATCAAAACACAGTGCTACCCTGTGTCTTTGTCAGATATACAATCACAAATAAAATGTAGTAACAAATATCTGACATACGTGTTATTAAAGGCAAACATGACATTGATACTGCATAATTAAGAAATCATATGCAGTGTGAACTATGAAACTAATGTCGTTTAGGAGTATATGTTCTCACAATCACTGTAGAATACTTGTGAGTGACTGAATAATTCTGTTTTCCAGTTCATTACAGGTACCCTTACATAGTTATGTAATTAATGTTTGCTTGTTGTTTAAACTTCTTCTTGTGTTGTTTACTATGTTTGAGCTTGATACAGTATTAGTGAGACTTCAAAGGCTATTTAATAGTTGGACCCTCTTTTGGTTGTATGCATTGCAACTTTGCAAGAGATGTTCAGTTAAAATATTCAAATCCTTTGTATAATTGCAGCTGCTGTCAGGAAAGAGATTGCTGATGAAACTGATCGCATTACTGGAAAAACGAAAGCTATATCAAATATTCCCATCCATTTGAGTATATATTCTCCACATGGTAAGTCTTGATGCTTGTTTTGAACTTTTGGTATGCTGATGTGTACTATGAATGTTTCATTCAAATAGAACCTGCTTTGCTGACTCGCTCCCAGCTCCCCCCATATGCCTGTAAATTTTAAGCATTGTATGTTGTGGATGAAATTTGAGATCAATAAGTTGTAGACTGATAATATCTACTATTACTTTTACATTTTTAAATTTGCATCCGTTTCAGGATTTATCCCTTAAAATTCTTCAAAACTTGAGAGTTGGCATATGTTCCTTTTAGAAAAAAAAATATTTGCTCTGCTGTCCACTTGTTCTTAGTTCTGATGTTGGTCTACACCCCTCCATTGTGGTCCTTTCAGACTAATCATGCCAAACTGTATGAGGCATCTCTGCAGATTTATGTTAGTACTTCAAACTTTCATGTTTGATATTAATAATTGACCCTGCTTTGTATGGATCAAAATTAAGCATCAAGATATTGACTATAGAAACAATGCAAAAGGTGTATATAAAAGAAATCATTCTGGAAATCTATTTCTTAACCCTGAGGAACAAATAATCAAATTATGATAATTTGAAAGTAGTTACATTGTGCTTGTGCTGCAGCATATTACCTATTATATAGAGACATTTTGTGCTCAGCAGATCCTAGTCCTTGTCACAAAATTTAGCACTAATGTAATTTTGCGCCCTTTTTCTTCAGTTGTAAACCTGACACTTATTGACCTTCCTGGATTGACGAAGGTTGCTGTAGGTATGTTTTCTTGGATGCTTCTAGTTTGCTATGCATACTCTTTTTATGTGATTATATGTGACACAAACTTTTTATTAACAGAGGGGCAACAAGAATCTATTGTCCAAGATATTGAAAACATGGTTCGGTCTTATGTTGATAAGGTAAAAGAAGTCTGTTGCATGCCATTAGTGCCATGTTTATTTGAGCTCCATGTGCTTTGCTTAATGAGTATTGTCCACCCTGCCATATCAATGCTAAGCTTTACTATTGTTCTTGTCCGATGTTTATTTGTGGTGACAGTTCTTTTTTCTGGGGTGGGTACTATGAGTCAACTCTAGAAACATTATTGTTCTATTCTCTGGCCTGTCGTATGGTCATGCTAATATAACTGACTGTATTTCTATATGCTGCAAATTCTGCTTGGTCATGTTCTGATTAAAACTGGTCATTTTTGTTGTGACATTTGTTTTTTCTGGAAACTTCAGCCAAATTCTATCATACTGGCCATATCTCCAGCTAATCAAGATATAGCAACATCAGATGCTATCAAGCTTGCTAGGGATGTTGATCCTTCAGGTATATTTGTATTTTTTGTCACTGTGGCATTTCAAATATTTCTTACATATGACAATAAGTTTATGCATATTTTATTTTTATTACCATACAGCAGTATTGCACTGATCTGTCTTGTTCCAGTCCTGTCTGTTGACAATTTATTTCATAATATTTTTAGGTGACAGAACCTTTGGAGTGTTGACAAAGCTTGATTTGATGGATAAGGGTACCAATGCTGTCGATGTATGTGACTTGTCATTTTTTCTTAACTCTTGTACGTTATGGACATAGCAGATAGCACTCAAAATTTTCAACGCCATGTAATCCTAGGTACTTGAAGGGAGGCAGTATCGTTTGCAACATCCCTGGGTGGGAATTGTCAACCGGTCACAAGCTGATATCAACAGGAATGTTGACATGCTAGCAGCAAGACGCAAAGAAAAGGAGTACTTTGAAAGTAGCCCAGATTATGGTCACTTGGCACATAAAATGGGTGCAGAGTACCTTGCTAAGCTTCTGTCTCAGGTCAGGGCATTTTGCTATTGTGGTGTACTTTCCCTCTCCCCCAAAAATAACTGGATTGAAAAGGCTGACTGCTGATACACTTCTATTTACACATTCAGCACTTAGAGGCTGTGATCAGAGCAAAAATTCCAAGTATTATAGCCATGATTAACAAAACAATTGATGAAATTGAAGCTGAGTTGGATCGGCTTGGTAGGCCAATTGGAGGTGATGCTGGGGTAAGAAAAACCGTACTTTGCTTGTTGTAACTTTCTGCAAGTGTTCAGGTTCATGTTGTTTGTGCCACAACCTGCAACATTCATTTGAATGGCACCCTAGCACATTATCTATTCCCAAACCTTGTCTACATCGTGCTGTCTCGTAAACTTATCATAATCCGCAGGCACAGCTGTACACAATATTGGACATGTGTCGTGCGTTTGACCGAGTTTTTAAAGAGCACTTAGATGGCGGGTAAGATATTTTATTTGGCGCTTTTCTCGAGTGCTGTTGCTTTTTATGCCATATATATTGATAAATAGTATCCCATAGATGAATGGCAAAGAATGTACATGCATGTTATAACACTCAACTATTCTTTGTTCTCTTAGTCGGCCAGGTGGAGATCGTATTTATGGTGTCTTTGACCACCAATTACCAGCAGCACTGAAAAAGCTTCCATTTGATAAGCATCTTTCATTGCAAAATGTTCGAAAAGTCATTTCAGAGGCTGATGGTTATCAACCCCACTTGATTGCCCCTGAGCAAGGGTACAGAAGGCTTATAGATAGTTCGCTCCACTACTTCAGGGGTCCAGCGGAAGCTTCAGTTGACGCGGTATACTTCTCATCAGTAGCTCTGCTTCAGGCACTTTTAGCTTAATTGTTAATCAAGTAGGATCCTGTTCCAATGACTGATATCTAGACTTACAGAAACTAGCCTTTTTTTAATCCAATACATTGTTCCCCCTGTGTTGAACAACTAAAAGATCATTTGAGAAGATTTCAGAACCATGATGAGCTTCTTGTCAAAGTAGTGAGTATAAGAGCACTTAATTTCATCATGTACTCAATTGTGGAAAGAGAGAGGGATACTACAGGTTAAATTGGAACGCACCATTTTGTTTATTCAACAAAGGAAGGCATTTGATAGTGCTTTTGGGGCACTATTTCAAGCCATATTGCACTAGGTCTATTTTCTTTGCTACTTTTGGTTGATTATGTTCTTGTATCTGCCAGGTTCATTTGGTCTTGAAGGAGCTTGTTCGTAGATCGATTGCAGCAACAGAGGTTCGTGGATTTTCAATTCTCAGTGAACTTCAGTAGATATTACTGATCACTCAATGACACCCCTGCCTTGACTGTTTACATTGGTTATCTTGGATGTCACAGGAGTTGAAGCGTTTCCCAACACTCCAGACAGATATAGCTGCTGCAGCAAATGAAAGCCTGGAAAGATTTCGTGAAGATGGCCGAAAGACAGTTATTCGTCTTGTTGAGATGGAGGCCAGCTACCTAACTGTAGAATTTTTCAGAAAACTTCCTACAGAACCAGATAAGGGGGCTAATAATAACACTCCAGCCAATGACAGATATCAGGACAATCATTTAAGAAGAATCGGTAATAATTCAACATTCTATTTTGTTTCTTAAATGACAATTGATTGAGTCAACTGTTCTAAGACCTCAACAGAAACGTCACATGAAGTCCTTCACAAACTGACCTTATAAGTAGCAAACATGTAGGTACTAGTGCCATTCACGTTCTGCTGAGTGCTGACGCTAGCAAACATGTTAAAGATATTGACCATATGTGAATTTTGATGACAACATTAATGTGAACTAAAATTTTAAATCGACAAAGTACGAGACTACCTATATTCATGATATCATCATTGTTTTATTCAGGGTCAAATGTATCATCTTATATTAACATGGTTTGTGAGACATTGAGGAACACCATTCCAAAAGCTGTGGTGCATTGTCAAGTGAAAGAGGCAAAAAGAAACTTGCTTAACCGTTTCTATGCTCATGTGGGAAGCAAGGAGGTATGCTTTACTACCTTAGTTCAAAACTAAAAAAATAATGTGTTTCATAGTGATTAGAAAGTTGGCTCATAATTAATATCGAGTAAATTGCACTTTACTTCAGAATATTAATCATCCATTTCAAAATATCTGTACACTGTATTTGTGGCTAAATGAAGATTTTTCTTGTTTTATCCTTGCATTGCGTTGGTTTGCACATTTGTATTAACTTGGACAGCATACTAAGCATTTCCCCCATTTGCTTTTTATTTCCATGACGCAGAAGAAACAGCTCAGTGCGATGTTGGACGAGGATCCCGCTTTGATGGAGAAGAGGGATTCCTTAGTCAAGAGGCTAGAGCTGTACAAATCTGCCCGGAACGAGATCGACTCAGTAGCATGGAAATGATCGGTTAGCGAAGTCACAGCTGGAAGAGATAGACATATACATCTGCGACACGCAGATTAGAATGCTATGATTCCATTTACGTCTGGATTCACATGGAGCGCCGTACACTATTCTTTCTTTTTTCTTTTATGCGAGTGTTCTTTCACCTTGTCAAACAAGTATATTTCCTTGGCCATCTTGGCCTTTTTGTATGATGTTGATGGTGATGATGAGCTGGTCCTCCAGGATCACACTGATACGAATGCAGATAAATATTCTTTGTTGATTTAGCACCTTGACTGATATATCATGAGAGATTTTAGATGCCTTGTTGCCAACTGAAAGCAAAGGATTGCATTTGAGAAGAGCTGCATTTTTGTTAATGGAGGCGGCACTTGAAGTCGTCCCATGGAAGATCCTTCTCCAGGTACTCGATGTTGTTGGGATCAAACGGGCCCCTCACCACGTCCACCGTCTGTATGATCGCCCTCTCTGGCAGCACGCTCATCGCCGGATCCGCCGCCGTTCTCCCGCTAAGCCTCGACGAGAATCCCTGCGCCCACACGCACAAAATTCAGACGCCGAATCGCTTCCCGAGAAGGTAGCCAAGCTGCGGCGCTTCTACTACCTTGAATACGAGCACGACCTCCACCTCGTCGTCGACCCTGGCCCTGACGAGGAGGGCCTGGTCGCGCGCGCCCTCGCTGTACCGCTCCAGCCGCGCCATCTCCTCGTTGTGCCCGTACTCTTCCTCGTCTTCGTCTTCGTCTTCGTCCTCGTCGTGCCGCACCCGCCTCCTCGCGCCGCACGGGACAGCGCCGCGGCGGCGAGTCGTCGGCACAATGCTGACGGCGTGCCGGCGCTGGAGCGCGGCGCGAGCTGGGCGCGGGAGCGCGTGGTGGCGCAGCGGGAGGCACGGGCCCAGGGACGGCGAGAGGTTGGCGGCGGGGCGCCGTGCGCGTGGGACGCCGCCATGCTGCTGCGCCTGCGCGTTGCGCGGGGGGGTGTGGTGTGGGTGGGTGGGCTCGTTGGTGGATAAGGCGCGGTCCGAGACACCGAACCCAACCCTCTACTGATTGCCGACTTGCCGTCACGGAGACATTGATTCATGGGACAGTAAAACAATTACACCGATCCCGTGATACATTGACGCCATGTGGATTCTAGATGGCAGCAAACATTTGGTTGGTTCCCATCTTCGCAGCAAATTCTAGAACGGCAGGTGATATTGCGTTGGTTCTCAGCTTCCCAGCAAATTCTAGATGCAAGGGTAGTATAGTACGTTGTCACATTTTGCCAGATGAGGAACACTGCTTGCACTTGGGACATGCGATGGCAAATTCCTAATGAAGTTCTGCAAGACGAGAAACGTTATAATACCCAAAACCCTACGGGCACTTAGATGTTCTACTGAATTTCTTTGTTCAAACATAATTCAAGAAATCAAAGATGCAAAAATTTGCTGAACAGCTACACACGATAAACCGTCAGTCATCTACATTCTACACCGTGTATGATCATCACCAAGTTTAACATAAGAAATGTAATGTTGCTAACCGTCGGCCAATGCCAATCAACGACACAATAAGACCAGGCATGCCACTTTTAACAATTTACTCCACTTGAAAATGTCTTGCAGTTTTGCTTGCTTCCAGAAAAGTTGGTTTCATAACAATCAGAGCAAGAACTAAAATGGAACAAAATTATTGCCTGTGGCTGTTGCATGATTCAGAAGGACAACAAGCTTATTGATTATGCTCTGCTTCTCATACACAATACAGAAAAATTCACAGACCAAGTTTTGCTGCTCTTCAAATCTAAGGGCAGTCCAAATTATACTCCAATTTCCAACCAAGCATGCAACAATTGGGGAAATTTGGAGCAAAAACAAGGAACTAAAATCTTTTCTCCGATGATTAGCTTCGGAAAGGTGTAGATTTCACTTCTTCAACAAGGTTGCACTGCATTGGGCCATTATCTTTGAAGCTCTTGTGATTGCATCGGTCATATAGAAGTTCTCCACAACAGTTTTGAATGGAGTAGAGCTCACTTGTCGCTTTACCGGAGGCTTCACTTCAGAGGAAATAGTGCATGGCTCCCTCTCATCTACATGCACAAGGTTTGGTGCTACCATGCTAATCCGGTCCCTCACACCTGAGAGGCTATCATAAGGAAGTTGAGCTCCAGCCACCTCAGAGAGAGCGCGGAGGATCTTCCAGTCATCCCTAGCATCACCAACAGTAGGAACAGCTGGGATTGTCCACTGAGTGCATCCCTCGGTGTTCTCATAGGTGCCTTCTTTCTCGCTGAATGCTGATGATGGCAGGATAACATTGGCCCTATACACAGCCTTGTCACCATGGTGTCCCTGGTAAACAACAAATGCATCATCTGGAACCTTGTCCAAGTCTACATCATCAGCTCCCATCAGATACAGAAACTTTGCAGACTTGATGCTCTCTGTAGGATTAGCAACAAGGCCAAGATCAAGCGCTGCAGCTTGTGCAGCATGGAGCAATAGAACATTAAGCCCGTTCCAGTCTGGTCTAACCACATTGAATTTTTTGGCTACAGTCTCTATTGTTGAGAAAAGGGCATCTTGGTCTTCACGTTCAAATAACCCGACCCCAGCAATGATGACAGGATTCTTAGCAGACTGCAGAGTTGAACAGAAGGGATGCCGACCCTCTGCAATCTCAACAAGGGTTTGTGGTCCTGTGCCAAGATGCTCATGGTCATAGTTGAAGTCAGTTGGAGGTCCAATATAAGCAACCTTAGCTTGTGTCGCTCTAACAGTCTTCCGGATTCTTGCATTAACCATAGCAGCTTCGACTCTTGGCTGTTCCACGAAATAGATAATTAAATATGTGCAGAAAAGGCACCATTAACAGGACAAGAGAGCAAAATATAACACCAAAAATGTGAATGGCTGCATGCATGCCTCATTATTTTGGCCTGACAATACATTTCAAGCTTGTTAACAATGGAATCTAGGCAAGGCGTTTCCATGTGCTTGAAGGTTGCAAAACAGTTTCTGAGTTTTTAAGAAACATCAGTTCCATAGTGATTAGCATAGTACCATATACAGCATAGCTGTTGCAAAAGCATGTCAATATGGCAATAACCCACAGTTAAGTGCAAGTTGCAGGCTTGCAGCTGAGCCGTAGATAACTTCTTGCACGAATTATGACTCCAAAAAGAATGCTTTCTAGTAGTGGGCATATCCAAAAGTTGTCAAATGAAACTGCATATTGCCAGGGATAAGCCACCACAATGGTAAAAATGAGGCAACGCAATTACACACATTTCTTGGAGAAGGGAAGCATTCAAGAAAAATTGGCAGTAAATAATAGCCACAGGTAAGGTATAGTCAAGATTTTACCTGTGTACCAACCAAAAGGAAGACATCAGCTTTCTCAAGCCCGGCAATGCTAGTATTCATTAGGTAGTTAGATCGTAGATCCGCAGGAGGATTTGGACCATTTCCTTCACAAAGCACCTTATCCGAACCCATTTTGTTAACAAAATCTTTCAGTGCCATCATGGACTCTGCGTCAGAAAGTTTACCAGCAACCCCAGCGATTTCTTCTGGTTTAACTTGTTGCAACACCTCAGCAACAACTGCGAGAGCATCCCGCCATGTCACTGCCTTAAACCTGCCATCAGTACCACGGATCATGGGGTCGTTTAGTCTTTGCCTCTTAAGACCATCATAACAAAACCGTGTTTTGTCAGATATCCATTCCTCATTGATATCCTGCAAGTATCACGAAAACAGGGAACTTACTAAGTGTTTATTTCAGGCAGATGTGACATAACAGACGAAGGGAAAAAGTTTAATCAACACACTGCTGAACGTCCAGAAGCTAGAATGGGGACAAGTAATGTCCAAACGACCACACTGGAATTCCTTAAACACATTTACTGAGTAGAAGTGTGACGAAGGGAAAAAGTTTAATCAACACACTGCTGAACGTCCAGAAGCTAGAGTGAGGACAAGTAATGTCCAAACGACCACACTGTAATTCCTTAAAACATTTTTACTGAGTAGAAGTGTGTACAGCACGTTTATTTATCATCAGTGTTACAATGTACACAGCTGAAATTGGAAATGAATTGATCAAATTGAGCAACATTACAAGATGTCCATATCTTTTAGCTCTAGGATCAGGACTGAGACAAGAAACAGTTAGGTGCATTACGAAAAATAGATCCATTAATTTGTCTGTGGCTTGACTAATCAAAGAAAAACAGAAATACTCTACTAACATAGCCAAGAGAAATTTACCGAGTGAGGTGGGCTTACGATAAAAAGGAAACATGACACTGCCTCATGCATGCAATACAGGCAAATGTAATCATAGGCTACAATCAGTACTACTCCTACTCCCTAGAACACATGACCACAACCAATGATCCGATGATTCTGATGCAGATCATTATCAGCAAAGATCATAGAATAAGTCAAATTTACAACAGAAGTGGACAATAAGTGAACCTCATTGAGACGTGGAACGATACGCATGACTTCAGGACCTCTGCTGTCAACTCTAATGTTTGAACCTACTGCATCAGTAACGTCAATAGTTTCAGTGCCCTTTAGCTCCCAGTTCCTAGCTTTAAATGCAAATGGCTTCGATGTAAGGGCTCCAACTGGGCAGATATCAATAACATTTCCAGAGAGTTCACTTGTCATAAGTTTCTCCACATATGTTCCAATTTCTTCACCACTGCCACGACCTAACATACCCAGGTCTTGAACACCAGCAACCTCAGTAGCAAATCTCACGCACCTGCATTTTTCGAGAAATACGAAGTTACAAACTGGCCAAGGGGAGCTTGAAGAAGCAGCCAAACAATATTTTGTTTTGATATAAGATGATAAGCTACCACAGCATGAAAATATATCAGGAAAACATGTTTGGCCTCAAAGTTTGAACTTATCAAAGTTTGTACAGACAGCTCCTAAATCTATTGTCCTTAAAGAACACTAGCCTAGAGCACATGCGTTGCAACGGAAAACAAATTGAGTTTTAGCTTATTCAATCAATTAATAAGCACTTATTTAGTCTAAGTGATACTATGATTTTTCTTATTGAACAAGTAGGTGATTTTGAAATTTGGGGGAGCCATAGTGAAATGGGGAAGGACTTGTTGAAAGGTGATGTAATAGTATAGATTATGAGGCCCATATGTTAGTGGTAGAGATGGTGTGGGGATGGATACAACCACTACTAACATTTTAAGTAGTATAGATATAGATATAAAGTATAGATAGTGCTTACAGGGAGCAGAGGAAGCAGACAATAGAAAAAACTGAACAGCAGTAAACCTCTTTAAGTGGATACTCATATAAATCTATTGAAAAGCAACAAAACATCACCTTGTACATTGGATGCAACGGGTCATCACTGTCTTCACCAATGGGCCCAAATTCTTGTCCACAACGGACCGCTTCATCTCAGTGAACCGACCACGGTCAGCCCCAAATGCCATAGACTGATCCTGGAGGTCGCACTCCCCACCCTGATCACAGATTGGGCAGTCCAGAGGATGATTCATCAACAGGAACTCCATGACACCCTCCCTGGCTTTCTTTGCTACTGGCGTGTTTGTCTTAATCTTCATCCCTATTATAACAAGATGTTCCAAGGTTAAGAATTCTTGAAATCTTACTAGATATCGCGCACAATCTACTAATCATTCAGTTAGTCCAACAAGAGTTAGCTAACGAAGCACAACAAGCTGAGGTTTGTAGCTTCTACAGCCAATACAGACTACAGGCAAATCAGACGAGAACCCTAAGATGGTAAGTAAGTCTATGAGCTGGATGGATCTGAGAGAGTAAGGCATTAACATTCTGCAAATCATACCAGCATTGTCCATTCCAAACCCCAATTCCACACACGCCGCGACAATTCCTCACCTGGAAGGGCGGGCATGGCGCAGGAGGCGACGGGCTTGGGCGACTTCTCAACCTCGACGAGGCACATGCGGCAGTTGCCGGCGATGGAGAGTCGGCTGTGGTAGCAGAACCGCGGGATGTCGACGCCGGCGACCTCGCAGGCCTGGAGCACGGTGAACCCCTTGGGGATCCGCACGGCGTGCCCGTCCACGAACACCTCGAGCGCGTCCTCCGGGTTGCTCGGGAGCTCCACGCGCGCCCCGCCCACGGGCTCCCTCGGCGGCGGCATCTCCGGGTCCGCGGGCGCCACCGCCGCGCCTGCCTCCGGCGACCCCGCGGCCGCCGTCGGGGAGATCCAGCGGGGGCGGCACGACGCGGCGACCGGAGGAGCGCGCGACCGCAGGTACGGGCTGGAGTGGCGGATCGCCCTCGCGAAGAAGGCCATGGCGGCGATGGAGGCGGCGGCGTGCGGGCGGAGGGCGTCGGCGGCGGCGGCGGCGGCGGCGGCGATGGGATCGCGGGGAGGTGGGAGAGGGGAGCCTCCTGCCCTTTGGCTGGTGCGGCTGCGGCGAGGTGGAGATGGGGAGCGAGACGAGGCGGTCTCTCGAGTGTGGTGTGGTGGTGGCCGCTGCTACGTGTCCCCCGCGGTTTGGTCACGGTGTGATACTGCATGTGGGGCCATCGTGGTGGGGCCGAGATACAGGGAGAGGTGTGGGTCGCTTGGGTGCGAGAAGGCCGCGTGGGCGTTGCGGTTTCCGCGGCATAGTGAGTCTGGACGGGCGCGGTGTATGGACTGTACGTGTGGGATGGTTGGTGTGGGGCCCAGATGGCAGGTTCTGGTGGTGGTAGTTGCCTTTGTGCGCGCGGTCTATGGGTGTATGCACGGGCGTCAACGGTGGAAATGGGCCGAGCCGGATTGCCCAAGGTGGAGGCATAGAGTTAGAGTGAGTCCAGGCCAACCCACCTTCATATAGTTTGGTTCTCTTTTGTAATGTAGCAATGGTGTATTCCGATTAGCGGTGAGCGTTCGGTCTGACCGAATTAATTTCTCGATTTTTTGAAACTTCTATCTTCACAAAGTGAGGACCGAATTCGGTCTTTTCAAAATTTAGTTAATTCGGTTCGGTCTTTGGTCAGGACCGAAATTTTTAGGACAAATCACATTTTAAAAAAATTAGTTAAAAAATTAGTTAGTTCACTAAACAACATGATATCATTTTTTAACATGAAAATAGCTATGAGCAACAATTAAACAAGTTTAAATAAACATACAACATACAAATGCCAACAATTACAAAGTGCCAAATAAATCATCCAAGGAACCAGTCAGCCTCATATCCTAGCATAGATGACGACAATCACCAGAGGGCCTTTGGAACCTGGCAATAGATAAATCATCAATCAAAACATCTTTCATGTTAGCCTGCCCAATTAAAAGCAATGAAAATGAGCTGTGTGCTGTTTTTCTCCTATTTGCAGTTGTGTGTGTGCAGAAATTGAAGTACTCATGGATCACTGCTCCTGAAAATTGACTTTTGTTGGAAAACAACTCTGTTTCAGCTAACATTTCAAGATTAATCGAAAGGGTTGTTTAGATGTATACATGATTTATTCCTTATTTTAAAATTGGAAAAATCGATTTGTTTATTTTATTAATTTTGGATCCAAAAGAAGTAGTATATCTTTGGTCCATATATTATTTGATTCATATATACTAGATGAATACCCTCAATACATATGAAATAATATCTAACGGAAATCAGACGAGTTACAATCTGAGTGGTATAATACAATTGAACTCAAGGACATTCCAAATCAGCTAACATTCCAAATCTTGTTCTTAATCAAGCAATTCCATCACAATTTAGAAATATGATTATAGAAAATAATAAATGGACAACTCACTTAATCAAGCAGGATTGGATGCCTTATTTTTGCTTGTCTTGGATGATTTGCTTGCTTGTGAGTTGGTAGAAGTACCGTAGTAGTCTTGCTTCCATGTACCTGTGACTTGGAAGCATTGCCTTCCACAATTGCTTTCTCCTTGAACTCCTTAATTAATTTTGAAATGACAAGTAGATAAAATGGAATTAATTTGTGCAGCCAAATTAAACAAATAAATATAAATAAAAATTATAAATCACCTTCTTCTAGCATAGATAATTCTTCAGTATCCTCGGCAATATTGATGGGGGTAGACCTTTTAAGCCAATCTTAGGTACATACAAGAGCTTCCATCATAAATGGAGTGAGTGAAGTTCAAGTCATCTAGTATACGTCCACCTGTGCTAAAAGCAAATTTACTTGCCACTGTGGAGATTAGGAGGGCAAGCACATCACGAGCCAATCTAGACAATATTGGTAATCTAGAGGACTGCCCCTTCCACCAATTAAGAATATTGAACTTCTTATTTTCATCGTCTTCACACTCTTTAGCCAACTATTTGTCTAGTTCAATTCTACTACCACTGCTGGAAGTGCTTGATCCATTGTTTAGCCTCATCCTCTTAGCAAGTACTGACTTCATCATTCTAGCCCCTCCAACTCGTTTATCTTGGGGTGAATCACTTGATTGGGTTGTTTCCTCACTAGGAGGAGAAGAATATAAGGTCCTATATTCTTCGAACAATTCATGCAAACACTTGTTTAGTGCAGCCCAAACCTTTTGTCCAACACCTTGACCATATATTTCCTCAATAGCTAGTTCTGTATACTTCGACATCTTGTACCTAGGGTCAAGAACAACAGCCACAAATATCAACAAGTTAATGTTCTCCTTCTCTTTCTCCTTGCCCTTACCCTGCTCATTCTCCAAATGCAAATTCTCATGCCACTGCCCCCAATACTTATCAAACTTATCTTTCATTCTCTTCCCCATGGATGCTTGGACAGAATCACTACTATTTATCCAATTATGCACCAAGATATTCACCTCTCCAATCTCGGGAAGAAGGTATGGGAAGTAACAGTTAGTGACGCAGAAGCACGCTTGGTGACATCAGCAAAATGACCTAAAAATTCAGCTAGTTTCTTTGCATTTTTCCAATCTTGCTCATCAGGAACACCAGGACCCTTGTCACTAATCAAATCAATTGTGAAATATGGATCTTCGTCTGCATAACGTGTGAACACCTTTTCATACGTACAAGCAGCTGCAAGCATATCATATGTCGAGTTCCATCTAGTACAAATATCAAGGCTCAAAAAGCCCTGCTGTCCACCTTCTCCAAAACAGCACACTCTTTAAATTTTACTAGCCTAGAAGTACCATTTTTTACAAATCTCACAGCACCACGAACATGCTTAATGGAATTGTCTACCTCTTTCAAACCATCTTGGACAACCAGATTAACAATATGTGCAGCACACCTCATATGAAGGTACTTGCCATCTGCTATGCTAGTTCTCAAATTATTCATTTGCCTCCTCAGATAAGTAATGCCACTATCATTTGTACTAGCATTATCTACACTCACAGTCATTACTTTGTCTAAACCCCAATCCAACAAAACTTTCTGCAAGTGTTTCCCAATATCATCCCCCTTTTTGCTTTTTACCTTAAAGAAACTAATTATCTTCTTGTGCAAGCACCAATCATTGTCAATAAAGTGGACAGTCATATAACTATCCTGTTGCTGTGATGTCCATGCATCAGTTGTGAGGCTAATTCTTTGGCATTGTTCTTGAAAAAATATTTTCAGTTTTGCTTTTTGCTCAAAGTAGGTTTTGACAGTGTCCCTAGTGCATGTCCTTCTAGATGGCAAATTAAACCATCGGCAAGCAAGAGCCATGAACTTTCTAAATCCAGGTTTTTCACCAAAGGCAAATGGTTGTTCATCTTCTATAACCATTTCAGAGAAAGCGGCTCTAAACAAATCAGGATCAAACTTTCAAATACCTACGCTATCACCTTCATTTACTTGCAAAACACCTTGCTTTGTATGAGCTCTATGAGGATTATGGTTGCAACTATTAAAATGCCTACGCATTGCAGACGTACCACTATGGACCGGATGTGCGACGATGTCATGCTTGCAATAATTGCATTTGCCCTTAACCAACTGACCGTTCTCCTTGACTTTGCTGAAATGCTGTCAAATATTGTACCTTGATGTGATCTCCTTTCTCTTGTTACCCTCCTGCTCAACAGCATTTACATCCTCTCCATACTCAGCCCCGTACAACTCAATCCATGAACTAACTTGTTGCTCGATATATCTTCCTCGGATTGAGCCATCTGAAATATAAGCAGTGACGGCTTAAGGAATCAATTATAAACTACATGATATACATAACTACACAAGTGACAAACTCCCAGACAATAGTTCATTAGACAATAGTTATTTATATATAAATTTAACTAGCTGGGATTATACACAATGGAGGATATTCATACAAAATAACATTAACATATGTAGCTCTAGTAGATCTAACGAACTATTTTCAGGCATAAAAAATTAAAGGACTACTTACACTGCAAGAAGCCATAGATGTAGCCGTCGTTTTTCAATCTTTGTTCCTGTTTGTTTAGTGTTGGATTGACCTATACACTCAAAAAATTTCATCATCAAGTTCATATTCGAAGGCAATCGATGCTGGTTGTGGCTGCTGCCGTGGATGAGGAGAAATAGGGTTGCTTACCGGATCTGGAAGTGCTTGTGGAGAGGACAACGACGGTATGGCTTTTCGATGGCTGGATACGGCGCCGGCGGCTAGATGCGGCGTCGACAGCTGGATGCAGCGACGGCGCAGAGAGGATAGCGGTGGCCGATGTCCCTGGAGGCTGGAGGCTCTGTCGGGTGCGACGCCGGCGGCTGGTGTTAACACTAAAATTTGGTAGTTGAGTCCCTAAGTCTGCAAAGGCGAAGCAGAATCGGATCGGCTGGTTTGGTGGAGAAACAGAGGCTGCATCGGCTGAGGAGTGATCGGCTGCGAGGCCAATCGGCTAAGGGTGGATCGGACAAGGGCAGCCGATAGCCGATTCCAGGTCCGGAAGAGATAAAATAGTTTATGGTGCAGCAGTTTGAGGATAAATAGAAGATTCGGTTATTAGTTGCGCGTTAAATGATATTGTCACCTATGTATAGAGTCCTGTAACAACAATTGTATCTGTAATTTAGGAGTTTGCTTAAACTGTTAATTGTAACATGGCGTGGGTCCTTCTCGGGATAATGTCGTGTTTTAAATAATAGTTTAGATAGAGTCCAGGGTTTGTACAAATAATTGTATCTTGGGTATAAATAGGACTCGAGACCCCCTGTAATTAAACACAATCACAATCAATCAAACCTTCGGCGCATCGCCAACCTTTTTCTTCAGACGAGAAGTTTGTTTGGCTACGGGCTGCATCGTTTCGATCCCCAGATCTAGGTAACTGCTTGTCATTAGTGGTATGATCTGTTGTTTCTAGTGCTTCCATCATAATGACACATTAGATTCAAGAGTTTATACTGCGCTACTTATCATATAGCGTATATAAATTAGACTAATGTTTAGATCTATCCTGCCATTGGCTAGTTCTATCAAGAACTTGCAGCCGATAGGGCTAGATCTAAAGGTTGGCTGGTTTATATGCGGTATCCACCATATCGAGGGATATAAATTGGCTGCAACAGATCAGGTTTTTCTTTTTATACTTAATGCTTCATCGGGTTCGAACTATTAAGTCGTTTTTAGAACTATCAATGATACGTTCGGCTAAGATTTATATTGTTTAGAGACGACACGGGTTTCACGGCCTTATCTCGCCGATATGTTTCTTTTAATATATTTATTATTAGATTTATATTAGGATTGCCTCTTATATTAAGATCGCATTCTTGTCGGACGTTACTAGCCGAAATCGGCCCGCCATCGGCAGCCGACGGTCGATTTCCAGGCCATGCGCATCTGGTTCAAGAGTGATATCTTTTCATTAGATTCATCGGAGTACTAGCCGATTCATCGTTAGTTTTCCAGTATCGGCTAGGTTATCGATTCATATATTTATTATCCTTTACACAACTGATGTTGTCTCGGTATAGCTGATCCATTCCAGTCGTTTGGCTTAAATATATTTTAGAATAGCATATATATGCTCATGGATTCCCTCGGAGATCCGGTGGGAATCTAACCTAACATTTAATGCATATTCCCTTGTTTCTCTTGTTGGTTAACGGATCAAATCAAGCGCACGCCACCGCAGCACGAGTAGCCAGAAGGACACCTGCGGAGTTAAGCGGATCTCCCGAGGCCGGCGTGTGAGAGAAATTTCTCATCAACACGCTTCTTGGCACGCCCAGTGGGACTTTCTCTGTCGGCTCGACTCGAACGCATAGATTCAACCGACAAGATGGTCGACTCCAAGAGCCCCAGCATTTCCCAGGACAACATCGTGCCTGTGAAGATGGAGCAGTTATCGGCTGAACAGCAAGCCGATTATATGAAGATGGTGGAAGAGCTTCAGGCTAATTACTTGCAATCTTTCACCCAAACAAGATCTGGGGCCGTGCATCAAAAATATAAGTTCAGCATGAACGACCTTAAGGCATCCTCCTCTGGTGAGGCAAAAGGCAAACAGAAGATGGAGGAGCCGACCCAGGAATAGGACGATTCGGCTGTATATCTCTACAAGACCGGATCGACTCGGCCGTCCATCACGCGTTAGTCAATCAAAGTAGCATTCGGTCAACACTCTCAATAACATGATCGCTACGTGGTCGACGCCAAGATAGCCGACCAGCGCAACGAGGGCGACGTACTTCACGAGCGGCCAATTTCACGGTTACGGGACGCCGGTCACACGAGATCGGTCGATCCCACCACTAGCACAACAAGGGCCGCCGGAGGAGTCCTTGGTTAGCCGAATCCAAGTGAATCGGCTATAAGGCCAGCAATTACTATGCTGAACCGACAGCAGCCGCTGCCCCAAGATCAGATTGCTAATATGTTCAACGACAATCGGCAGTCAGAGCTGATTGATCCAAACAGACGGTACAACGCTGGTGGCCGACAGCTATTTCCAGAACCACCAACGCCACCACCGGCACATCAGCCACCTCCCGCTGATCATCACTACCAGTACCAAGGAGGTCGTCAAGATCATCATTACAGGCTTTAGACACCACCACTGTATCGACAAGCACCCGCGTCGTGTGACCCATACGAGCCGATACAACAAGATAACCGAACACAGGCCGATCGATTGCGGATGTCATGCGCGATCAATTCAGCCTCAAGCCAAAAGACTCAGGGAACATGTATCGGTATCCCTATCCAGAGCACTTCGAGCGGATCGCGTTGCCCAACCAATACAAGATCCCAGATTTTTCGAAGTTCTCAGGGCAGGACAACGTTTCAACTTATGAGCATGTTAGCCGATTCTTGGCACAGTGCGGCGAAGCATCGGCTACGGACGCCTTGAGAGTCCGATTGTTCCCTCTTTCTCTTTCAGGATCGGCTTTTACTTGGTTCTCCTCATTGCCCTACAACTCAATTCAGAGCTGGGCCGATCTTGAAAAACAATTCCACAGCTACTTCTACTTCGGCAACCACGAGATGAAGTTGTCGGACCTCACCAGCATCAGGCAAAAACACAACGAATCGGTCCAAGAATACATCCAACGCTTTAGAGAGATGAGGAACCAATGCTACAGCCTGGTGCTATCGGATGCCCAGCTGGCCGATTTGGCCTTTCATGGTTTGATCGCTCCGATCCGAGAGCGATTCTCTGCACAGGACTTTGACAGCTTAGCCCACTTGGTGCAGAAGGTGACGGCCCACGAGCAGCGATTCCAAGACACCGGGAAGGCCGTCAAAAATATAACTCGGTCGTCGTCGAATCGGACTATGAGCCCGACGATGATGACGCAGTAAGTGGCGGCAACCGAATGGGCCAAGAACAAAAAGGCCATCGTCTACCAATGGCTGCTGAAGACGGCCAAGGAAGAACGATACGATTTCGACATCACCAAGGCTGACGGGATCTTCGACTTGCTGCTCAAGGAGAAGCGTTCGGTTGCCGAAAATCACGTGATCCCGTCGGCCAAAGAATTGAATAAAAAGAAATATTACAAGTGGCACAACTCCACATCCCACACCACCAACGACGCAAAGTCTTCAGCGAAAATCCAATCGGCGATTGAGGCCGGAAGCTGAAGTTCGCCGATTCAAATCGGTCGATGAAAGTAGACGCAATCCTTTCCCGGTCAACACGGTCCAAGCCGGTCCCAGGCAAGCTGATCGACAAAATAGAATGGCGCACAGCTTAGTCAATACATCGATCGGGGCCAAGGCAGAAGACGAGCAGATTGGATGTCACGCCACGCCGATTAATATGGTGCGCCCAGTCATCAGATCGGCTGATCGACGGCCGATCCACGAACGCAGCCGACACCGTCATCAACATCGGTCCCGGCAGGAAGAAGCTTACAATGAAGCATCTCGTCAGCGCGAGCCGAATACCCAAAGCCGTCGGTACGAGGCAAATCGCAACAATGCCGATCCGCATTGGCATTGTGATTTTTTCAGGTACTGCTGGGAATCCGATATGAGACTACCAACACTGGACGATTGCCCAGCATGCAACGATCGCCGCGACAGCGAGCACATGAACTCATCGGCTACAAGCCCAACTTGGTTCGTCCCCAGAGCCGTTCAGCTAAACCAAAGGCGGCGATCTGTCCATGATCGGCTCGGCCCGATCCACCAAGACTTCTTCGTCGACGAAAACCGTGATGGCAACAACCGCGACGATGAAGGGGCCGATGATGAGGAATCGGCCAACCCCCAATGGTGCCCGTTCGATCTCTTCACAAAGACGCAGAAAAGAAGGGTTCAACGGCTTAAGCGTGAAGGGAGAGAAGACGAAGTTCAGCAAATGATCCATGAAGAGCGTCGTCGGCTAGGCAAAATCAAAAGGCGATGGGTACCCAAAGAGAAAGCTGCCATAGCCGACGAAGAGCAAGCCAAGGAAAGCCCAGCCGATCAAGCTAGGAGGGCAGCCAAAGGGAAAGGCAAAATTTCTGCATCGGTTAATATGGTGGTCGTGCTGCCAGCCGAGTTCGGCGCTCCTGAAGCCGATGCAGACACCATTGAGGACGACCTGGCGAAACTGGCAATCTCACCAGACCAGGCTGTCTTCGACAAACCCGAGAGAACCGAAAATCAGCACTTAAAGCCGTTGTACGTTAAAGGATTCATCAACGACAAGTCAATTTCCAAAATGCTAGTTGATGGGGGAGCTGTAGTCAACCTCATGCCTTACGCAACATTCAGAAAACTAGGCAAGGGAGCCGAAGACCTGATAAAAACCAACATGGTGCTCAACGACTTCGGCGGCAACCCATCGGAAACCAAGGGCGTCCTCAACGTTGAACTGACCATCGGCAATAAGACCGTGCCCACAACGTTCTTTGTCATCGACGGGAAGGGGTCTTATAGTCTGTTGCTCGGAAGGGATTGGATACACGCTAACTGCTGCATCCCTTCTACAATGCATCAGAGCCTGATCCAATGGGACAGCAACAAGATCGAGATCGTGCCAGACGACAGGTCAGTTTGTGTCGTCAGTGCCGATTTGCCGCTTTGGGAAATCGAAGGCATCGATTGTTTATCTGGGAAAATCTGGCAAGCCGATTTTCTAAATGTGTCCAATTTCACAATACAGCTGATTGGAAATGACGAGCCGCAGCTGCTGCTTTGAACAAGACATGGTGGAGGGCTCAAGCGTTTTCGGCATGGACACCGCGGACGAAGACGATGGCAAGCTAGGGCAAGGTTTCACGTCGGACGACGAATTAGAGGAAATTGATATCGGCTTTGGTGATAAGCCGAGGCCGACGTACATTAGCAAAAATATGTCTCCTCATTATAGATCCCAGCTTATTGAGTTGTCAAAAGAATATAAAGATTGTTTTGCTTGGGAGTACTTCGAGATGCCCGGCCTCAGCCGATCAATAGTGGTCCAGCCGATTAAGGCAGGCTATCGACCGTTCAAACAGCCTCCCAGGAGGTTTAAGGCCGATATGTACGATGCAACTAAAGCCGAAATCACTCGGCTATACGACGCGGGATTCATTCAGCCTTGCCGATACGCCGAGTGAGTCTCAAACATCGTCCCAGTGTTGAAGAAAAAGATAAACTTAGGGTGTGCATCGATTTCAGAGATCTAAACAAGGCAACCCCTAAAGACGAATACCCAATGCCGATAGCCGATCTGCTTATCGATGCTGCTTCAGGCCACAAAATTATCAGTTTCATGGATGGAAATGCAGGGTATAATCAAATATTCATAGCCGACGAGGACATCCACAAGACCGCTTTTCGGTGTCCCGGTGCAATCGGCTTGTACGAATGGGTAGTAATGATGTTCGTCTTGAAAAATGCTGGGGCAACATATCAACGGACCATGAATTACATTTTTCACGATATGATCGGCTCGCTAGTGGAGATATACATTGACAACGTGGTTGTCAAGTCAAGGGAGATAGAAAGCCACATAGCCGATCTGAGACAAGTGTTAGAACGGACGAGGAAGTACGCTCTGAAGATGAATCCGCTTAAGTGTGCGTTCGGCGTATCGGCCGGGCAATTCTTGGGATTTCTTGTCCATGAAAGAGGAATTGAAGTTACACCAAGAAGCATAAATGCTATCAAGACAATTCAACCTCCGAAGGACAGAAAACAACACCAGTCATTGATCGGCAAGATAAACTTCATCAGACGGTTCATAGCCAATCTCTCAGAAAAGATGGAGCCGTTCACACCACTGCTTCGGCTGAAAGCCGATCAAACATTCACATGGGGGCGAACACAAAGGGCGTTAGACAACATAAAAGATTATCTCGAGTTTCCCTCCGGTTCTAATGCCTCCACAAAAGGGAATACCATTCAAACTGTACCAATCAGCCGATGATAAATCAATCGGCTCCGTCCTAATCCAAGAGGACAACGGCAAAGAAAAGGCCATCTTCTATCTCAGCCGACGGTTGCTAGACGTGGAGACAAGGTCCTGTGGAGAAGCTATGCCTATGCCTCTATTTTTCATGTACGAAGTTAAGGCACTATCTGCTATCCAACGAATGCACAGTAATCTGCAAAGCCGATGTAGTTAAGTACATGCTATCGGCTCCAATGCTCAAAGGAAGAATTGGAAAGTGGATTTTCGCGCTAACAGAATTCGATCTGAAGTATCAGGCACCAAGGGCAGTCAAGGGGCAAGCCATAGCCGATTTCATTGTGGAGCACAGAAACAACTCAATCGGTTCAGTGGAAATTATGCCATGGACTTTGACGTTCGACGGCTCGGTTTGCACCAACGACTGTGACATCGGCTTGGTCATTATTTCGCCCAGGGGGGCAAGCTTCGAGTTTGCTTTTGCCATCAACCCCCACGCTACAAACAACTAAGCCGAATACGAAGCCATCCTTAATGGATTACAACTACTCAAGGAAGTTGAAGCCGACGTCATCGAAATAATGGGAGATTCATTATTGGTCATCAACCAATTATCAGGAGAATATGAATGCAAAAACGACGCGCTGATGGTCTATTATCGACAATGCCGGGAACTAATGAACGATTTTTGGCCGGTTACTTTGAAACATATCCCCAGAGAGCAGAACTTAGAGGCCAATGACTTGGCTCAGGGGTGTCGGGCTATCGGCCGATGCTGAAAGAAATCGACATAGACGTTGCCGCCATCACAGCCGATGATTGGAGGTTTAAAGTTTACAACTATCTTAAAAACCCCTCTCAATCGACTACAAGGAAGCTACGATACAAGGCATTACGATACGTGTTGCTCGATGAAGATCTGTACTATTGGACGATTGACGATGTGCTACTCAAGTGTTTGGGAGCCGATCAGGCTACAGTGGCCAGCGGAGAAGTACATGAAGGTATCTTTGGCACACATCAATCGACCCACAAAATGAAGTGGCTACTTATTTCTGGCCGAAGATGCTGGAGGATTGTTTCAAGTATTACAAGGGCTGTCAGGATTGTCAGAAGTTTGGCGCCATAGACCGAGCACCAGCATCGGCTATGAACCCAATTATTAAGCTGTGGCCATTCAGAGGATGGGGCATCGATATGATCGGCCAGATCAATCCACCCTCAAGCAAAGGACATAAATTTATCCTGATGGCGACATATTACTTCACAAAGTGGGTGGAGGCAATTCCCCTCAGAAAAGTGGATTTTAAGGACGCAATCGAGTTTGTCAAAGAACATATCATCTACCGATTTGGCGTTCCACAAACAATAGCAACAGACCAGAGATCTATCTTTGTATCGGACGAATTTTTCAGTTTGCCGATGGCATGGGGATCAAGCTGCTTATTTCTTCGCCGTACTACGCACAAGCCAACGGACAAGCCGAGGACTCAAACAAAAGTTTGATCAAATTGATTAAAAGAAAGATCTCTGAGTGCCGTAAACAGTGGCATAGCCGATTAGCCAAATCACTGTGGGCGTATCGGATGGCATGCCACGGGTCAATTCAAGTCCCTCCGTACAAGCTGGTATACGGACATGAGGCAGTGCTACCATGGGAAGGTGTCGTTGGCTCATGGCGCATTCAGCTACAGGATCAACTCACAGCCGACGATTATTATCACCTGATGGTGGACGAATCGGAAGATTTAGTTTTATCCAGGATGAGGGCCTTGGAAAAAGTCACAAAGGATAAAGAACGAGTAGCCAGACATTATAATAAAAAGGTGGTGCCTAAATCTTTTGAGGAAGACGAACTCGTTTGGAAATTGATACTACCGATTGGATCTAGAGACAACAAATTCGACAAGTGGTCACCAAATTGGGAGGGGCCTTTCAAGATCCACAAATGCGTCTCTAAAGGAGCTTACATGCTAAAAGGGCTGGACGGAGAAGTATTTGGAATGGCTCTTAATGGAAAATACCTGAAGAAATATTACCCAAGTGTATGGATCAACTCGTGATTCGGCTCTGGTTGCTTAAGCCGATTTACGACAGCCGATGTCTTGTTTTAACAAGGCATCGCCTTTAGGCATTTTTATGCAATGTTTTTTTGCTAAGTTTTCTACGATCGGCTAATGATTGGCCGATAGGGACGGCAATGATGCGCGAACGGCTCGAACTCACAATTTTGTCGACACCGAAGCTATCAACAAAACTTGGGGGGCATATACGTACACGAGCCGATTGCAAAATTGGGCGTCAGGATTTTTGAAAGATTTTTGAAACTTTTAAGCCTCGTAATCGACAGTCCAAATAAAAGCGTTGGAAGTGATTTGGATCGACGGCCCTAATTCAAGCGTTGACACCAATGGTTGTGGTGCGGTCTCGAAATCGGCAACATTAAGCGATACGGGCGGCTGGGGCCGATTTCAGCATGAGCAATTCAAGACACTACGCGCGGCTGAAAGCCGATCTTATCTACAAGCACAGCGGCAAAAGGTTGATAAACTATATTACACATAAGTCAAAGCCGATTACAAGTACGAGTGAAGTGATTAAGGTCCAATCCCAGCACAAAAGTATGACAAGTATAATACAAGAGGTAGTAGCCGATTTCAGAATGTTAGAATATTACAAGCTCATTATTTTAAGAAATCGGCTATGGCCAACAATGTCGTCCGCCTGATCTGGTCTATCTCTTCAATGGCCCTGACGTCGTCGACCTCGGACCCTACCACCGGCTGGATGCCCTTCACCAGGTCTCGCAAGTGTGCCACAGCCGCCTTAATGCCTTGGCGTTGAGCTTCGATCTCGGCCGGCAAACCAGCCATGTACTCCTTATGGACATCGATCTCGTTCGTGACTTGAAGGAGATCGGCCATCAGCTGATCTTGGCGTGCAAGGAGTTGCTCGAGCTTGGCCGCCGGCTCAGTCTTCAGGCGGTCGAAGGCAGCTTTTCGGCTCTCAATGTCGTCCTTGGTCGATTGGAGGGTGGCCGACCGTGCCTGGTTCTTGCGGCGATCGGCTATCCGCTGCCGTGCCCGTTCGTACCTGAGCTGGTGGGCTTCCATGAAGGTGGCCGGCACAATGGCGTCGGCTAGTGCTTCCGGCAGCTGGCCTTGAATTTCTTTGAAACACGCGCGTATCGAACCGCTGTCGACCACCAGCGCATCCACCGAGGCCTCCAGCCGGTTGCCGATGTCGGCTAGGGTGGCCCTCAGGTCCTCAGTCGGCGTCACCAATGCCTACTCGCCGATTTTGCCGGACTCCTCGAACTCCGACGGGTCAAAATTGAGGAGGTCGGCTATGTTCTGCAGAAAAGAGAGATGATCAAAAGACATTAAGTTGACAGAAGCTGATCGTCAGTTTCAGTCAGCTTACCGTTCAACACCGAGGTCGGAGCGGTCGGCTCGGGCTGGATCGCGCTGCGGCCGTCGGGGCCTCTTCGTCGGCGTCGTTGCTGCTGCCCACGGCGGTGCGGCATGCTCGTTGGACGCCTGGGGGGCAGCCAACAGAGATCGTGGGGGCTGCAAAAGAAGAGTTAGCGGACAAATCGGCTAATTTCTACAGTCAAGTGGCAAGAGACGATTACCGATGGCGCGGGCGTGAAGTGCGGCCGGCCAATTTCTTGACCTAAAAAGAATTATTCGGTCGATGCAAATGATATCATTATGAAGCCGAACTTGGTGAAATAAGGGCTTACCTACGATTTCTCTTGGAGGACTTGGGACCGGCGGAGCGTCGGCTGGGGCTTTGACGGACTTATGGCTCGAACTCCCAGGTTCGGCCGCCGCTCCAACAGCCGTCGGCACTTCCTCGCTGGCGATGGTGTCACGAGGAATGCTTGCGACGGCGGAGTCTAAGGAGGGCGTGGGGTGGCTGCGGCTTCTTCTCTCTCGTTTCTTGGGGCGGGCGCCGTCGACAGTACAGCAGGGTGGTGCAGCCCTTTTCTTCTGGCCAATCGGCTAGCGCACCTGCCCTTGCAGCAACGACGCCAGTTTTGGCACCCCCTAGCCGATGGTCGACGGAGCGAGGCCGCCCCCATCCAGAACACCTAGACGATATTCGATGGGACGCACGGAGTCGCTCACCGTCGGCCGCTCCATCTTCGTCTCCTGCAAACCAAAGGGGAAATGTTAATCGGCTATATCAGCCGATGATAAGAAGAGTAAAATTGTTTGGACTTCGAAGCTTACCGAAGGGATTTCTTCGGGCAGGAGCAGATCGACGTAATGTGATGACCGCTGGTGAAAGATGTGGCGTTTGATTTCGGCCCACCTGGGCGACAGGGTCATCACGCCGATCTCGCCGAGAGGAGGGCAGACTATATTCAGCAGCCGATGCATTATCAAATCTTGGGTTACCACTCCCCTCGTTTTAATCTTGTCGGCGTAATAAAAGCCGATGGAAATCTGCCCAAGACCGAATTGCCTCGCTGCCGATACCGGGTAATAAAACTCGTAGCTCTTGACCACTGATCGGCCCTGATGGATTCTGGTCGGCAAGATGCAGGGGGACAGAGCGGCGATGAACAGCTCCCTGCACCTTGGGTTGTCGGCCGAGTTGATATCTTCCCAGTTGAAGTCGGCTGGCAACTCAAACAGTCCCCGATCCCGGTAGAAGTACCAGACGCGGTTCTCGCGAGACAGCCCGTCGTAAAGGGCGATGAACCATTTGGCCAGCAGTTCGGCCGATTGCCTTGAGCCTGCATGAGCGGCTGTTGCTTCTCTGTAGCTCATGCACCTGGTGGTGGTAATCTCATTGCCGTCCTCGTCTTCGATCGGCTCCAGCCTTGGGAATACGGCGTTTGTCAGAGGGAGCCGACCGACCACCTTTTGGGTTGCTAGCACCAGCCAAATCTGAAGGAACCACCAGGGGCCGCTAGTGTTGATTGGGGCGTTGGCAGCTATCTTTGCGGCGACCTGATGCAGCATTTGGTACAAATAGCCGAGGAGGTACTTCCCCAGCGTGAGCTTGCCCCCGTCGGCTAAGATTTCGGCTACGACTTGCCAGTTGGCAGTCGGCCCGCAGCTCGATCCACAAAACAAAAATTTTTCAAGCCACATCATCAGGAATACGACGTGCTCCCTGTGGTCGATGGGTCCGTCTTTCATGTTCTGGGCGATGAAGCCGCTCCACCCGCCGATGGCCTTGGTTTTGAATTGGTGCTGCCCCTTTCGGCTCAGGTTGCTGGGGTTGGCCGATGACTCGATATCCAGCCCGGTCGTCATGTACACGTCGACCAATGTGACTGTCATCGGCCCTTGTCGGAAGATGAAAGCGTTGAAGCTGTCATTCCAGAAGTATGTTGCGGTCGACAGGAGGGGCTCGTCCTCCATGCTGGCAATGGACAGAGCCAAGCCTTGGGCTATCCCGGTCTCCTCCCATTGAGTGTATTTGGCCGATTGCATTCTCTTGTACCATTCGACCCAGGCGGCGTCAGTCGTCAGCCATGACTTAAACGTCCCGTTCCAATGGGCGAGAGACGGCTTCACGGTGTTGAAGGGGATCCTGTTGGTCTCGGCCATAATCACATCGGCTGGATCGGTTTTGCCGATGGGGCCGAGAAAAAACCTCTGGGCTTGTGTCAGATTTGGGATAAGCACTTGATGCGACAGGTGCTACAGTTCAGAAAAAAAGGGGCGTTAATCAAGAATGGTTGCATATTACAGTTTGAAGAAGGAAAAAGTGCTAATCCAAAAAACATTGGAACGTAAGATGGATGCAACATGGTTGAAGAAATAGATCCAAAATAATATAAAAGAAAAAAAGGGAAGAGTTATGGATTAAATGGGAGTACCTCAGAGAACTCGGCAATGGCGGAGGCCGGAGCGGCAACGATGGTTGAGGCGGCGGCTACAGCGGGTACGGTGGCGGTGGCCGGCGCGACGGAGGCGCTCGATGCGGCGACGATGGAGGCCATCGGAGTGCTTGGGGTGAAGATGGGGTTTGATTCATGGAACGCGCTGAGGTCTGGCAGAGAGTGTAGGTGAGTCGCCGGCGAACTACCGGAGAGGAGAGAGAAGGCAGAGGCTTGTATGCGAAGAGATTGAGAGCGCTTTGAAGGCGTAGGGGCTTCGGCCGAGGAAAGTGGATATTTAAAGGGCACTTGGGGAGAAGCCGAAGCGGTTTAGGTCAAGAAAAGAGCGGGAGTTTGAACAGGCAAGCAAATCCGTAACACTTCGTATCACGGACTTGGGGGGCATGTGTTAACACTGAAATTTGGTAGTTGAGTCCCTAAGTCTGCAAAGGCGAAGCAGAATCGGATCGGCTGGTTTGGTGGAGAAACAAAGGCCGCATCGGCTGAGGAGTGATCGGCTGCGAGGCCAATCGGCTAAGGGTGGATCAGACAAGGGCAGCCGATAGCCGATTCCAGGTCCGAAAGAGATAAAACTGTTTCTGGTGCAGCAGTTTGAGGATAAATAGAAGATTTGGTTATTAGTTGCGTTAAATGATATTACCACCTATAGATAGAGTCCTGTAACGGCAATTGTATCTGTAATTTAGGAGTTTGTTTAAACTGTTAATTGTAACACGGCGTGGGTCCTTCTCGGTACAATGTCGTGTTTTAAATAGTAGTTTAGATAGAGTACAGGGTTTGTACAGATAATTGTATCTTGGGTATAAATAGGACCCGAGACCCCCTGTAATTAAACACAATCACAATCAATCAAACCTTCGGCGCATCGCCAACCTTTTTCTTCAGACGAGTAGTTTGTTTGGCTACGGGCTGCATCGTTTCGATCCTCAGATCTAGGTAAATGCTTGTCATTAGTGGTATGATCTGTTGTTTCTAGTGCTTTCATCATATATTTTAGGATAGCATATATATGCTCATGGATTCCCTCAGCCGATCCAGTGGGAATCTAACCTAACATTTAACGCATATTCCCTTGTTTCTCTTATTGGTTAACAGATCAAATCAACTGGCACGCCCTGCACAGCACAGGTAGCTGAGAAGGACCTGCACTGGAGTTAAGCAGATCTCCCAGGCCAGCATGTGAAAGAAATTTCTCATCAACAGCTGGATGCAGCGTCGGTGGTAGGTCGGCGCGACGACGGATGGCTAGGGTTTGCGCTGCCCTCTCCTCTGCCTCTGCAGACTGCGACATTGCATGGTGTGGTGTTTGGCTGGGCTGTGGCGTGGCGTGTGACCTGTGTCAACTCGTAAGTCTCTGGTGTGTTGGGCTGTCTAAGAGAGAATTGGGCTTAACTTTGGTTATTCGGTTAGTTTGGGTAACCAAGGGCCAAGACCAAAGTTTATTCTGTTTTTTAGTTATTGCACTCTTAAGACCAAAATTTAATTCGGTCTTTTCGGTTTTGGTCTCGATCATTTCGGTTTGGTTCTTTGGTCTCGGTTATTTTGCCCACCCCTAATTCTGATAGTGGAGAAGAAGACTTCGTAAAAAATTAAAAACACGGTATAAACAAAGATGTTTATAACACATGCATAAATTTTAAAATGTAAGTTAGATATAAGATTTCATGAGACATATTTTTTAATAATAATAATAATAATAATAATGTTCATGTACATAACTATTGAAAATATAAGCAATCAAACACGATCGTGTACTCTTAGAATGGATGAAAAATTGGGGTATGAACTGAAGGGTTACGCGGAAGCTACGCTAGCAGAAAACAAAAACTTTTCTACCACGCAAACCAGGAACACTTGCAAGTAAGGGCCGATAGATCGTTACCGATTGGAGTATGCAGTGGAAATAGCCAATCAGGGCTATCCGATCCGGAACAGTGTAGCCGATTCCCGCAAGCCGACAGCCGATTCCTGGGGACAGCCGATTCACCAATCAGCCGATTCGCCGATGTAGCTGATTCGCTGAGTCGTCTGACCGCGTTCTCGCGCCTCGCTCCGATGCGCTCGACCGCAACCGATTCGTAGCCGACCAATAGCACGCAACATAGCAGCGCCTCTACCGATATCCACACGTCCGGGGACAAAACGCCGAACACCCGTGTGATAGCACGCGATGCAAGGCTAGGGTTTGGCTCGAAGGTGGGGAGGGTTTCCGTGGAGATTGATCTCGCCGACTTCTAAAGCCGCGTGTGATCAGATTGATTTCGGTGCAATGCAAATCAATTGATGTCCTTGATGTATCTCAGCTCTCCACCCTCGCCCCTTTATATAGAGTTGGCCGACGGGACTAGTGGCCGATCGGGACTCTATTTTGAATCGGATCTCATCCGAATCTCATAGAGTTGGCCGCCCATATGTCGTAAGACCATAGGACTCTATCCGATCGGATCCCTATCCGATCGAGCCGTATTCGAGTCCAACTCGAATGCCGTTCTTATCCCCTTAAGCGTGCGACCCGTAGGTTCAGGTATACTCGGTTTCGGCTATAGTCTAACTTAGCCGATCGTCGGCTCGAGTCCAACTCACTCAACGACGGCGCCTAGCAGCACATATTGACACCATAGTATACAAGAATATAATATCGGCTCAACCTGTAATGTGTAGACAAATCCCTTTGCCTCACGATACCAATTAAGCTATAGGCAAGATGTGTGCCATCCCTTCAATAGCTTAACCATTCACTCGAACCGTATTAGATTATCTGTCTGTTGATTGACTCCTCAATCAACTTAGCATGGCTATGCATTTTCATAATCCATTACCTCGAGGGGCCCAGAGATATCTCTCCCAAAGGAGGGGCAAATTCCATCTTGATCACTCACATCCCACTCCATGTTTCATAGCAAACCCAAAAACTACCTTTATAACTACCCAGTTACGGAATAGCATTTGGTAGTCCCAAAGTAGGCTACTACACATGTTGGAATCCATGGTGATCTCAGGTCTAAGGACTTTGTACCAACACTACCTGAGACCAACTAATGGCACATTAATTCCTATAGTGTCTCATGGTGGGTCTATCCAACAATGTGTTCTCTAACACATATGTCCATGTTTATTGACTTGGTATCTCCATACTCATGATCTATGAGACATGATCATCAATCAATAAACATGACGATCTTAGAATCATATTAGTTCCAATAATATGATATATGATCAGGGATCATTAGAAATAGATTCATACATATAGAGTCTCATAAATAAATCACGTACTTATTGATCAATACAAGATATCTATTTCATGGAACTGAATAACACTTTATTCATTTATACATAAACATTGACAATGATATCCAACATCTCCATGTTGCCTCTTGGGCATATCACTAACAATCTCCCACTTGCACTAGAGTCAATCATGTAAGTATCTAATACCCATTGCTCTTGTGTGCGCCTCATGTTTCGGCTGAGGGAGAGGTTTTGTCAGCGGATCGGCTATGTTGAGACCCATGTGCACTTTGCATATCTTGATATCACCTCTGTTCACTATCTCGCGGATGAGATGATATCGCCGAAGTATGTGTTTGGACTTCTGATGTGACCTCAGCTCCTTGGCTTGCGCAATGGCTGCACTATTATCACAATAGAGAGACATTGGACCAGTCGCACTAATCATCACACCAAGCTCAGAAACAAATTTCTTGATCCAAACAGCCTCCTTTGCAGCTTCTGAAGCAGCAATGTACTCGGCCTCCGTTGTAGAATCAGCAACAGTATCCTGCTTGGAACTCTTCCAGCTGATTGCGCCTCCGTTTAGGCGAAACACGAACCCGATTGCGATCTATAATCATCCTTGTCCGCTTGGAAGCTAGCATCCGTATAACCACTTACAACGAGCTCTTCTTCACCTCCGTAGACTAGGAACATATCCTTAGTTCTTCTCAAGTACTTAAGGATATTCTTTACGGCGATCCAGTGACCTTCACCTGGATCGATCGTATCTGCTCGTAGCACTCAAAGCGTACGAGGCATCTGGGCGTGTACAAAGCATGGCATACATGATGGATCCATTTGCCGAAGCATATGGAACCATACCCATCTTATTCCGCTCATCATGTGTCTTAGGACACTGATTCTTGCTAAGATTAATGCCATGTGACATGGGCAAGAAACCTTTCTTGGAATCATGCATGTTGAACCTTTTCAACACCTTATCAATGTATGTACTTTGGCTTAATCCAATTAGCCTCTTGGATCTATCTCTATAGATCCGAATGCCCAATATGTATGCTGTCTCCCCTAAGTCTTTTATGGAATAACTATTTTTCAATGAAGACTTAACGGATTCTAGCATAGGGATATCATTTCCAATAAGTAATATGTCATCCACATATAAGATTAGAAATACGATTGCACTCCCACTGACCTTTTTTAAACATAGGCCTCTTCGTCTTTTGATGAAACCAAACCCTTTGATTACTTCATCAAAACGAATATTCCAACTCCGAGATGCTTGCTTCAATCCATAAATGGATTTCTGTAACTTGCATATCTTTCCAGGCGATTGTGGATCGACAAAACCTTGAGGTTGTATCATGTATATATCCTCGCTTAGGTTTCCATTTAGGAAAGCCGTTTTGACATCCATCTCGCCATATCTCATAATCGAAATATGCAGCAATCGCTAGGATAATCCGAATAGATTTAAGCATTGCGACGGGCGAGAAGGTTTCATCATAATCAACACCTTGAATCTGTTTAAAACCTTTCGCCACCAATCGCGCCTTATAGATGTGAACATTTCCATCCATATCGGCCTTTTCTTAAAAACCCATTTACACTCAATGGTTTTGACACCATCAGTGGATCAACCAAGTTCCAAACTTGATTGACGTACATGGATTCTATTTCGGATTTCATGGCTCCAAGCCACTTGTTGGAATCGGGTCCCACCATCGCTTCCTCATAGGTCTTAGGCTCATCGTTGTCCAACAACAATATATCACGTTGTTCCGCACTGTAACTCGTCGCGTACGACGTGATCTTTCGACCTTCGTGGGCGGTGTATCTACAACTAGTGGCGCAACACTTTGCTCCTCCCGTTGTGGTCCCGTGGTCGCCGAAACATTTTTGATGTTTCTTGAACTTCTTCAAGATGCACCCTGCTCCCACTAACCCTTCTTGAAAGAAACTCTTTCTCCAAGAAAACACCGTGTCGCGACAAACAATTTGCCTTGTTCCCGATTATAAAAGTAATATCCCTTAGTTTCCTTAGGATATCCCACAAAGAAGCACTTGTCGATTTAGGTGCGAGCTTGTCGATAAACGTTTTACATAAGCTTCACATCCCCAAATTTTGAGAAAAGACAAACTAGGGGGTTGCCCTGTCCATATCTCATATGGTGTCTTTTCAACCGACTTAGATGGAACTCTATTTAGTGTGAGCGTAGTTGTTTCAAGAGCATATCCCCAGAAGGATAACGGAAGATCACTTTGGCTCATCGTCGACCGCACCATGTCCAACAAGGTGTGGTTTCTCCTTTCGGACACTCCGTTCCATTGTGGAGTTCCCGGCGGAGTCAACCGTGGAACAATTCCACAATCTTTCGATGATTACCAAATTCTTGGCTCAAGTATTCTCCTCACGATCCGATCGTAGAAACTTGATTGTTTTCCCTAAATGATTCGTACTTCATTCTAGAATTCTTTGAACTTTTCAAAGGATTCGGACTTATGCCTCATTAAGTAGATATAACCATATCTACTAAAGTCATCGATAAAGGTAATGAAGTACTGATAACCACCTCTGGCTGTTGAGCTTATTGGTCCACATACATCGCATGTACGAGTGCCAACAAGTCACTTGCTCTCTCACCGTGTCTCGTGAAAGGTGCCTTTGTCATCTTACCAAGTAAACAAGACTCGCATGTCTCAAATGATTCAAAATCAAAAGAGTGAAGCAATCCATCCTTATGGAGCTTCTCCATGCGTTTCTTATTTATATGGCCTAAGCGACAATGCCGATGAACGTGGGGTTTGTATCATTAGAGAGTTGCCTTTCGTATTAATGTTATAGATGGAAGACGCTTCAAGATTCAAAACATATAATCCATTCACCAATGGAGCATGAAAATAGAACATATCTCTCGAGATATATTGAACAACCATTGTTCATTGATCTAAAATCATATCCTCTCGCTTGCAAACATGAAGCGGAAATAACGTTTTGAAATAGTGTTGGAACACAATAACAATTATTTAATTCCAAAACTAATCCTCGAAGGTAGATGAAGTGGTATTGTGCCGACAAAGCGTAGCAACCTTGCTCCATTGCCGACGCGCAGTTTCACCTCGCCCTTCTCAAGCCTCTACTTCTTCTTATTCCCGCAACGATTTGCAAATATGAGCTACGATCCGGTATCAAATACCCAAGAGTCGTAGGTGAAGTAGCAAGATTAATGTCTATAACATTAATACGAAGCGAAGTCGTACTTTGCTTCTTTTTGAGATCCTCCATGTACTTCTTGCAGCCTTTTTCGATGACCTATCTCCTTGCAATAGAAGCAAATGGCATCCGATGCCGCCGACCCCTTCTTTCCCTTCTTTACATTAGAGGCACTCGCGATCTCATCGGGAGTTAACTTCCTCTTGGTGCAATGTTTCTTGACAGTGGTTTGCGCTTAGCCTTCCGCATCATCATCACATGATGACCGTTTTTCGGATACTCTCCTTAGCGTCTTTAGCATCCCATGCAATTCACCAAGGTCTTATCCATACTGTTCATGTGATAATTCAATATGAATGGCTCGAAGCTCGGAGGGAGCGACCGGAGAATCACGTCCGTAGCCAACTCTTGGCTAAGGGGAAAACCTAGTTTTTCCGGACTCTCAATGTAGCCAATCATTTTTATCACATGCGGACCGACGGGATTCCCTCAACAAGCTCGCACGCAAAAAGGACTTTGAGGTGTTGAACCTCTCGGCCCGAGCTTGGTTCTCAAACATACCACGCAGTCCCCGAATAATAGTGTGAGCATCGTGCTCTCATATTGCTTCGAAGCTCGGGGGACATTGTAGCAAGCATGAGACAGCTTTATATTTAGGCATCATTAGTGTGCTTCTCATAAGCTCTCCGTGCAGCTGCAGTGGCATTATTAGGCAAATCCTCCGGATAGGGTACTTCAAGAACGTACTCCTTACGCTCTTGCTTGATAACAATTCTCAAGTTGCGATACCAATCCATAAAGTTTGTTCCGTTTAATTTTTTTGAGAATAGATCGCAAATTAAAGGTACCGGGTGTAGTATTAGCCGCCATTTATTCTACAACGAAAAAGCAAAGTTTAGCACAATGTTTATGCTATGTCTATTGTTAAACAATTTAACATTAGACTCCCATTACGTATTTTACACCTTCCCTCTAGGTTACGTATTAGGTCAAGATCCACATGTTAGTTAATTTCTAGTGAGCTTTGTCATCACCGCTAGAAGATTAATAACATCGGTAAGCAACTCCTTGCTAATCACATCTCTATGTGACTCTTGTTGTTGGTGTGGCATCTCAATGCCCCGGCCCCAACCTATGCCCCAAGGCCCAAAACTGTTTTGATAGCCTTGTTAAGTAAACCAAATGCTCTGCAGATATGTCGACATATACCCCCTCGTGTTATGATAGAGAATGGCACTCGCTTTGCACCCACCATTGACGAGCATAACGATGACGGGTGCAACATTTGGAAGGGCATCATTACTACTTAATTTTACGAGGGATGCTATCCTATCAAACAAACATATCACATATATGAAAGCAGGTAGAATAGCATATAATGAAATAGTATGGCCCCCTTCACATGGTGATCTCCATCTCCATGTCGGTGTAGAGGATCTCCATCTTCATCACCGTTCTTCCGAGTGCCGAATGCTTGATTTCTTCAAACTAAGCTACTACTATAGAAGCTCTAATTGAAGATTACATCGACTCGCAGGTCGTGAAAGAATATTACAAGCATTGCACGTATGAAAGAATATTACAGGGATTGCACATATGAAAGAATATTACATGCATCACATGCATCTCATACATACAATAGGGCCATACCATCTCAAAGCATTCTCTGCAAAAACAAGTTAGGCGTAGAAACGTTTTCTACCTATCGCAGAGATACGACATCGAGACGACCTATAAGGGGTACGCACACGGCGGGGGGTCGAGGGGGAAGCCGCCTCCTCGTGGGCTTTGGAACACCACACGAAATTCATGGATCCAATCTATGAAATCGCTTGCGGAAACCATATCGGCATAATCACATTATGCCGTCCCGATACACTATCAAGGGAGATGGTTTGCGTAGGCGCGAGGCAGCAAACAAGATCGGACTACGAGATAGCTTCGGCATAATCACATTATACCGTTCCGATACACTATCAAGGAACGCTATCTCAAAGCCGACTCAAACTGAGTTCTATGGATATTGCTTCGACGTAATCACATTACGCCGTTCCGATACACTATCAAGGAACACAATTACCATCAACTCTCCTCAACAGATCCCATAAAATCGATTGATCTAATCAACCCGTGTGCAAAACTTGTTCCAGATCCAATCTAAAACCCGAACTAAGCAAGATTAGCTCTGATACCACTGAAGGGTTACGCGGAAGCTACGCTAGCAGAAAACAAAAACTTTTCTACCGCGCAAACCAGAACACTTGCAAGTAAGGGCCGATAGATCGTTACCGATTGGAGTATGCGCGGAAATAGCCAATCGGGGCTATCCGATCCGAACAGTAGCCGATTCCCGCAAGCCGACGCCCGATTCCGGGGACAACCGATTCACCAATCAGCCGATTCGCCGATGTAGTTGATTCGCTGAGTCGTCTCACCGCGTTCTCACGCCTCGCTCCGATGCGCTCGACCGCAGCCGATTCCTCCACAGCCGATTTGTAGCCGATCAACAGCGCGCAACGTAGCGCCTCTACCGTTATCCACACGTCCGGGGACAAAACGCCGAACACCCGTGTGCTAGCACGAATGCAAGGCTAGGGTTTGGCTCGAAGGTGGGGAGGGTTTCCGTGGAGATTGATCTCGCCGACTTCTAAAGCCGCGTGTGATCGATTGATTTCGGTGCAATGCAAATCAATTGATGTCCTTGATGTATCTCAGCTCTCCACCCCTCGCCCCTTGATATAGAGTTGGCCGACTGGGACTAGTGGCCGATCAGGACTCTATTTTGAATCGGATCTCATCCGAATCTCATAGAGTTGGCCGCCCATACGTCGTAAGACCATAGGACTCTATCCGATCGGATCCCTATCCGATCGAGCCGTATTTGAGTCCAACTCGAATGCCTGTTCTTATCCCCTTAGGCGTGAGAGCCGTAGGTTCAGGTATACTCGGTTTCGGCTATAGTCTAACTTAGCCGATCGTCGGCTCGAGTCATACTCGCCGACTGTCAACACGACGGCGCCTAGACATATTGACACCATAGTATACAAGAATATAATATCGGCTCCGAACCTGTAATGTGTAGACAAATCCCTTTGCCTCACGATACCAATTAAGCTATAGGCAAGATGTGTGTCATCCCTTCAATAGCTTAACCATTCACTCGAACCGTATTGGATTATCCGTCCGTTGATTGACTCCTCAATCAACTTAGCATGGCCATGCATTTCCATAATCCATTACCTCAAGGGGCCCAGAGATATCTCTCCCAAAGGAGGGGCAAATTCCATCTTGATCACTCACATCCCACTCCATGTTTCATAGCAAACCCGAAAACTACCTTTATAACTACCCGCCTGAATAGCGTTTGGTAGTCTCAAAGTAGGCTACTACACATGTTGGAATCCATGGTGATCTCGGTCTAAGGACTTTGTACCAACACTACCCGAGACCAACTAATGGCACATTAATTCCCGTAGTGTCTCATGGTGGGTCTATCCAACAATGTGTTCTCTAACACATATGTCCATGTTTATTGACTTGGTATCTCCATACACATGATCTATGAGACATGATCATCAATCAATAAACATGCCGATCTTAGAATCATATTATTTCCAATAATATGATATATGATCAGGGATCATTTAGAAATAGATTCATACATATAGAGTCTCATAAATAAGTCACGTACTTATTGATCAATACAAGATGTCTATTTCATGGAACCGAATAACACTTTATTCATTTATACATAAACATTGATAATGATATCCAACATCTCTATGTTGCCTCTAGGACATATCACTAACATGAACCACACCACTGGCTATCTTGTGGACACATGTTGATTTTGTCGGCTCTCTTGAGCGTATGGTTCTTCCGATATTTGAAGAAAAAAATCGTATTTGAATTAATAAAAGATTTGTTATGTTTTTAAGTTGTTTAAGTTATGAGTAAAGTTGCACGGATAGTCTCTAAACTTGTACAAGTGTGTCAGATAGGTCCTCGAACTCTCAAAATGCATTTTTGTGTCTCCGAACTTGGCATTAGTGTCATATAGGTCCAAACATGCTTCAATCCGCTCCGTGCACTGATATGGCATGCCATGGCGGCGCCTACGTATCAGTGGGACCTATATATCAGTCACTGTAAAAAAATTTAAAACATATTTTCTCCTCTCTTTTTTTAAATTTTATTTTTTCAATATTTAGAAACATATTTTTCTCCTCTCTTTTAATTTACTTTTTTTATATGACTGACATGTAGGTTTCATCGACACGTAGGCACAAACCGCCACTATGGCATTCCACATTAGCATATGAAGCAGGTTGAGACCTATTCAGACCTATATGACACCCATGAATGAGTTCAGGGATAAAAGAGTTCAATGATATATATATAGCATATCTACACAAGTTTAGGTACCACCCGTGTATTTCACTCTTAAGTGATTTATGAAGCAATGATAAATTGACATAATAGAATTTGGACTTTGGAGCCATATCATTGGACCTGAGATCATGGTTGCAAAACATAGTTTTCCTTTTTGTTGAATAGTGTAGAGAGGAGAGAAGAATATTGTGTAACATGGATTGATGTATTGAGCCTCGGGTGCGGTGTGTGTATAGTACAATAGATAAGGAAGGATTCTACATATAAGGAAGGATTCTAAACAAATCAATCATATCCTAATAATCCTCTAACTAACATATACTATAACATCCTCCGTAGTCCAAGCGTGAGCAGCGCGGACGCTTGGACTAGAGAAGAGACCAATAAGAGGAGTCAACAATGCTAGCTCTTTGTGTCGTAGTCGATGTAGCCAAAGTGAACGATGTGGGACCCGTGGTCAATGAAATCGTGTGTAGAGTAGCCGTGGTCGAGGTAGTCGAGCCGGGTGATGCGCAAGAGACACGAAGGAGTGGTCGCGAACACATTGGATGTGCCATGGACCAAGGTGCTTGAGGGCATGGTGTGGATGAAGACGGTGTCGTGATCGAGGTAGTCATTGAGGAAGATGATGCTGAAGAGCCGATGGAGTCGAATCGTGGAGGACAAGACGTCATACTTGGTTTGCCAAGCTCAGAGACGACTTGAGACGAATGTGCGCAGCAGTGTTGCCAATACCGCGTGGGCGAAGGTAGACAAAGATGAAGGTGAAGCAACGGGACCAACAACATAGAAACAACGACGTCGGTAGCCTAAGCTGTGACGGCTGAACCACTGGCCTAGAGCAGTAACAGTGGTAGCCTAGAGACGCGACGACGGTGCTCGAAGTAGGCAAAGAAGACCTTGACGGTTGATGACGACCAATGCAGACGACGAGGGTGTCGATGTACCGAACAACGATGAAGACGACAAGAGTGGCAACACTGCGGTCCAAAGGACGACACAGCTACAACTCCAAGTCCATGCAACGGTAGGTGACCACGAGCAATGACATTGCGATCCAAGGAGGACGATATAGTGGTAGCCTGAACCCTTTGTGTAGTACATCCTCAAAAATGATATGTCCCACGAAGGCGTGTCACAGACGGAGACTCGATCGGGTGATCAGGCCGACCACGCACAGTACAACATGGGAGTGAGAGAGGCCGCGCAGACCGTAGTCAATGGTGACGATGTCGGGGTAGATCAGGAGCAGTGCTGAGGATGACAAACGATGTGGGTGACGCAAAACCATTCTCTGAACAGGAGGGGAAAAAATGCAGCAGCACCAGTACCAGTCTTGATCCCAATTCTCCACGGGAGTGCACAGCAGCAACCAAGACAACAACTAGCTTGCAGCAACCATCTCATCTCTCTTTACTCCCTTGCAGGCACAAGTTCATAGCTACGTTGCACAGTACGAGAATATGAATACAAGGATACGGATACGAAGATACAGCAATACAAAATTAGAAAAACAGTAGTATAAGGATACGTAGGATATGTTAAGCTAAAAATACAATTAATATAGAATAGATAAATAAAATAAATAAATAATAATGTATAATAATAAAAATAGTGACGGATGATATCTTATTTTGTTTGTTTATTAGTAGCTAGACATATATATTGATTTTATGAGTACTAGTGTACTACTACTGCCTGCCTCACATATAAAAAAATTAGCATCTAATAAATGCCTAGTACTAGTGTACTACCTCTGATGCGATAGTTAATTTATTTAGGCCGCGTTCGGCAGGTGAGAAGCGGGCTGGTTGGACTGGTGTGCATAGTACACTGATCAGCTGAAACCAGCCAACCAGCTGCAACCAGCCAGCCAAGGGGCAATTCATATTTTTAAAAACCCAACTGCATTCAAACAAATGGCGCCAACACACCATCAACACAGAAGTTGTTCCCGCCACCTCTCAGCCATTCATACTGATAATTTCAAATACACACAAATTCACTTCAATGGGCACGTTCCATCTCACCTGCAACAGCTGAAAGCCAGGAAGTCCGGGCGTCCGGGTTTGGGAACTTCAGAGGCAGAGAGAGAGAGCGCCTAGCGGCCTAGCCCCAGCAGGTCTTGACTGTCCTCAGCCGGGAGGGTTTTACAAGTAGCAGCAAAACCCCAACCCAACTCCCCACCCAAGCCAGTCCAAGGAAATTCAACATGCCCAGTTCAAACTGCCCATGCACTCTCACTAGTTCAAACTCCAGCAACTCAACAGATCACTTAAAATTCTACATAAATACACGTAATACACATTTCAACATCACAACATAATGCTTCATAAGTTCACATATTACACTTCATTCCAATGCAATACGGCATCAGTTCACATAGGTATGCCATTCCACTTCGGAATACCAATTTCAACCACTGATAGGCGAAATTACTTACCTAGTACATGTATGGGATCCGTGGAGAGCAGTAACCAAATCAACAGGCATTGGTACCTCCATTAACAACAACTCGCTACAAGGTTTTGCACTCCAACAAGTCACTTACCTACCTCGAAACACTACATGGTCGGTGTACTAACAACCCGTAAACCGCCCTACATATGCAACCCTAACTAATGGCCCTTACCTTGGCCTTGTTTACAAAATCTGTACCACTGTCATGCCAACCAATCAACACAAGTTTGGTACCCAACCAAAGGTAAGTTAACCCTCCAATATACTGGGTTAGTTCCCCTCCTAGTGAACTACTTGATACTCTAATTGCAACCTTAACTCCTCTAGTTGTACCGACATGTCACAAATAGAAATGCCTAATGGAGTCATGCACATCGTACAAAAGCGCACTGTACTTGCCACCCGTAAGTCAAGAACTTGCCGGTACGCATCCAAAAGTTCCTTACCCAACTCATCACTGCCGCAGTAGCACCCGCAAAAGCTCCAGTCCTCATGCACATTCCAAAAACCCTCCACCATGAATTCAGCAGCCCTCCAACAGTCACTTACCCACTTGTAAACTCTGCAGCAATGAACCTCCAGCTCTGCCTTCCTCCCCCACGCATCCCACCACCTGCATTTACATAACACGAGTTAACTATAGCATATGACTCCTCAACAAAAAAAAGCAACAAATATTTACCTACAGCCCAGCCTGCAATGCTATCATCGTTGTTATGAATGTACACACTTCGTTCATGTCCTCAGTTGCATTTAAAGCAATCCACTGACTAGTCCATTCATCAACTTCCTTTACTGCTCCAGGTCTCCGCTTGTCCACCAGAAAATTATGCAGCCCAAAGCATGCAAAAATTAGCTTGCTCTGTTTCTTCCTTGGATAGTGTGACACTTCATCCAATATACGCCATATGCTCTTGAGGATCCCAAACGCCCTTTCTATCACGTTCCGCAGACTAGCATGCACCATATTGAACACCTCATGCTCTCCCTCCGGCCCCCTATGCTCAAAGTCCGACAAATGGTAGCGGTAGTCCTGATGTGGCGGCAAATATCCCCTTTTACCACCATACCCAGAGTCCACCAAGTAGAACCGACCTACATAATGGGCACCACAAATGTTAGCGGTCATACAAAGCCTGCAATTCTCACTTCACAGCTACAGAACATGCTCAAATTAAAATGCATCAGCTGCTTACCCTGTGGTGGGTGCGGGAATTTGTTAGTTTGTTGCGCCTTCCTAAGAATTGCAGCATCATGAGACGACCCGATTGTCCCCACTCCGACATAATTGAAATGCCCGTCGAAATCACACACTGCCACTACATTGGTAGTCGTAACCTGTTTCCTATTCGTGTACTCATTATGTTCTTTTAGGTCAACTATAATGTTCACATGTGTGCCATCAATGGCTCCTATGGCACCATCGAAGTACGGTGAGTACTTCATTTGTCTTTCATGGATGGTACTGTATGTAGGATCTTTGGGTTTCATTACGGTGTGTGAAAATTTCACCACCGCATCCAATACCTCACCTAGTTTTTCGCTAACTGTTCCAATCCCCCTCTTAAATCTATCTTCTATATCCCTTTGCGATTGTTTGGTACCCACAAGCCACAAAAACATACCCAACCCCTCTATACTGCTGAACTCATCAGTCCTCGAAGCCCATGCTTGGCCACTAATATATCATGCAGCTCCATGAAAGATGCAGGGGACATACGAAAATTTTGTTTGCACCTTCTCGGATTACCAAGGTTCTTGTGGACCCATTGAAGGCCAGTCAGCTCGGGTTCATCAAATGGATATTCAAATGGATCTTCTCTTCGCTCCTCTGTTTCCATCAATGCCACAAACGCACCCATTGCCACCGCCGCATCCGTGACCCGCCCGAGTCCTCATCGTCCATGTCTTCAGCACTCATCCTACACAAATGCAACATGGATCAGTCCCCTAGGTACAATCAACCTGATAAGCAAATTATTACCATTTACACTACCAGCATGAAGCTACATAGCGAATTAACGCTTAAAGCAGTATATACTTCAATTAACATGTTATAAAATTCTAGGTTCGGACAATAAACTACTTAAATTAACAAGATGCCACTTAAAAACTGAAGCTATATAGCCAAAACCACATGTGCTGCAGAAAAATGTACTTGGATGGTCTTACCCGACTTCCACCCACGATCCCGCTAACAACATCACCTGCAAGTACAAACCACAATGTTAGGCTTCCATGTAACTGACGATCGAACATACATACATGCATATGACATACAATTGTACATTTATATGACAGAAACATGTTTATGTTGCCCAATACAAATCAAATCCAAACTGCCAAACCACACGTCATACAGGCAGCACACACGGAGTACGATTATTACATGAGCTGGGACATACTAGCAAGGAAAACAAACAACAGTGTTCAAGGATAAAGTCGATACAAGTCCGCAACAGGACACTCTCTCTTCGAAACCCTATGAATTATTAGTACTTGCCACCACCATGGTGATGGTTATACATGACTTCAATGAACTTGAGGCAATGCTCCCTCTCAGCTATATTCAAGTACTGTGCACGGACAGGAGTCTGCTGGCACAAAATGAGAGCCTTGAACCAGAGGTCGCCGCCTTCGTTAACGCCATCTGCACGCAGCATTTCCATCACTTGGCTCTGTTCCATTTGTTCCTGGGACTTCGTGTACATAGGATCACTTCGTCGTGCAACACCTGCTCGAGATGTTGGTGAAGCATTGCACAATCTTCTTCTTGTCGGTGTGTCCAGGAGGTGTTCCTCTGCGCGTCTTCTAGATGCGGACGGGCCACTTGACGGACCAACGGACGAGGGTGGAGTCCTTGGCGGGGTGGAGTCCTCGTCTTCAGGTTGACCAGAGTACAGGAAGTCACCCACATCAGTGTTGCGAGACCCCCACAACGTCCAGAGTTCCTCAAGGAACTGTGGAGGTGTGCCATCGTCTCCGGGAGCCTGCATGGCAGCAATGCACAAGTTACAGACATGCTAGTAAACAATTAGAAATTGAGGGTTGCACTAGGTACACAGCAGTACCTCATCCTCATCAGCTCTGGTTGCACCCGTAGCCGACCCTCCGTGGGTTTCGAACCAATCAGGGTCAGCTTGAATGCCGCCAGTCTTGGGATTACGGCCGCCACCAGTGCTGGTGATCTGAGTGTTCCACTTGGTCCAGTTTTTGAAAAGGCTGCGAAGCTTGTTGCTGATCTGTTTTTTAGTGAAGGGAACGTCGTGTCTTTGCAGGTCACGGTACACGTTTCTCCAACCATCCTTAGTTAACTTCTTGTCGAAGTTGAACCTGGCTTTCTCCCTAGCACAGAGGTCAAGCAACAGCTTGGTTTGGTGCTTGTTCCAGTTGGCACGTGGCGCACTCATCTGTATGCATGGAAGGCTGCAGTGGTTGTTGTACGTACCATATGCATAATACGCATGTGCTAGGGGATAACGGGACTTGCTTTGTAGGTCAGATGCCTCTTGCGCTTCCGAATCCGGAGGTTGTAAGGAGTAATGGCCTGCGGTGACCACGAGGAGGATGACGATGATGATGAACCTGCCAACGTGGAGAGGCAGTGCGTACAACAGACCTGCAAACAACAACAAGCAAGTAAAGTAGTTGTAGGGGCACTACAAGATTGGAGAGTGCAGGACGACATTGATTGCTAAGGTGCACCTACAAATAGGGTGGAAGAGTATGCACGCGTGGGGAAGGGTTCAGTCCATTACTGCCGATGTCGAAAACGGTAGTAGGAGGACAGGACCTGATAAGAATAGAAGCATGGTTTGCAAACAATATTAGACGTGATAAGAATAGGCAGAAGGAGCATAGACTACAATGAGTCAATGACTGAGATTTCCTCCTTGATTAAAACTCTATATTTCATCTAGACCACTAGCAGCTGAGTGCATTTCGCAAAGGCCGTCTCTTAAAGACAGCGGTCCGAAACAGGAATGAAACATTTATGGGTATTGAAGCAAAGAGGTTGTGCACTGCAATCAACTAATCACAGAGTAAACGGGGAACTACATACCAGCTGGTTGATTGCTTTTGTATCTTCTCCTAGTGATAGACGATAAGCAGCAACATCGCTATACTCTGAACACCAAATTAGAAATTTCAGTTGACAATCAAGCAGTAAGAAACTATGGCAACACTTCATATTAATTCAAGTACCAAAGTTTTGCTTGGATAGTATAACAAGTAAGAAATATATATAAAGTGTTGTCTACACATCAGCCTATAGCATCACCATGACAGCCATGTAGAATGAGCACTTATGTACTTAAAATAAACAGTATAAAAGGCAATGTTATGTTTGCCACATACCAATAGGATGTTAGTTGCATATCTTTCACTAGACAGAGCACAGCTAACCCCGCACATCCGGTCGCTCATCCCGAAATTTGAAATATAGCTAATTAATTTGAAATGTGAGTCCAGCAAACACAAGACATGCATTTTGAGTATGGACGGGTAGTAGCAAAAGTGGATACCCTCTCTTTTATTCTCCCGTAACAACACTCCATACTATGATTAAATATAAGAAAGTGCAGTGTGCAACAGTGCAAAATACTCCTCCTGGGGAGTTAAAATTGGGCATATATCGGTAAAAGGAGTGCAGCGTTGGTCCAATACGCTAAGAAGCAGATCTACGCAGGGAAGAGTGATGAGGAGGAGATCTGGGGTGCCAAACCTGAGAGCAGACGTGTAGTTGACGAAGAGGGGGGTGTCGTTGGCGTTCGCCGAGGAAAGGAGCAGAGCTGACCTTGTCGGGCATTTCCAGATCCGATAGACGGCGGCGGCGAGGGGAGCGTCACTGCTGACGACGAGGGATGCACGGTGAGGAACACGACCCGGGATGGCGGATCGAAGGGTGGAGGTGCGGCAAGGACGCGGACCCGAGGACGCACGGCGACGGGGTGAGCGAGGGGTGCGGTGAGCTCGGCGGCGTGCAAGGTGTGTGGTCGCGGGGGCGGTGGAGGTGGGAGCAGGTGAAGCGTGCGACGAAACCCTAGAGCGGAGAGGAGAGTGCGTGATGGAGAGGGAGGGAGTGGCGCAGCTGCTGCGTTGTAGCCAGCCAAACGCCTGGCTGGAGCTCACCTGCCGAACGGCTGGGCTGAATTTGGCTGAATCAATCAGCCCAAACCAGCCCGCTTCTCACCTGCCGAACGCGGCCTTAGTCTTCTCGCATGCCAGCACCAGCACACCTTCTCTTTCTTCTCCGATCCGAGTCTTCCACGAGACCACGCACCGCTCCCGCCCGCATGCGTGCGCGCGATTCGTTTCGAGAAGCGACGGCGAGGCCGTGCAGCCGGCGGACGGGGACCAGCGGAGCGGTGGAGCGTGGGTGTGACGGCACAACCGTGCGGCGTGAAGGCCAGGCTGCAATGGCCGGTGCAGAGACACGACGACGGTGACGAATCGGCAACGGCGGGCCGACGGCGACGAATCGGTGACGACGGCGGCGGCGAGTATATCGATTCGAGGACGAGGTTCTTGGCGAATCGGCGCGATGCGGAGTTCCTTATATATGTATTCCGTGCATATTCGTATCCATATCGTATTTTTTTGTTTTTGGAATTGTTTTTGGTGGCAAAAGGGGATACGTGCGGGATACGCATATCCCCAACGTATCCCGCCGTATCCACGTACTGTCGTATTCGTACGGCGATACGGGGCTCCCCCGCCGTATCGGTGCATTATAGGTTCACAGGAGAGAGACACAAACTGAGCAGAGAACAAAAGCCAGCCATTGGCTCGTTGAGGAAGGCGGCGGTCTGTCGAAACTTGGTTTCGGCAATAAAAATTTGGGGGTGCAGTCAAGATCGTCAAGCACGATGGGTTAGGTGGAAAACAAAGGTTTAGACAGGTTTAGGCCCTCTCGTGAGGTAATACCTTACTCCTGTTTCGGGGATTCGATCCGCCGAGTGTTTATTGATCTCAAGATCTGTTGATCTTGCTCCTAAAGCTGATATCTGATGAATCTCATATCCCTCAAGGGACGCACCTTACCCCCCTTATATAGTCTTGGGGGACGGGTTTACAAGTCGGAAACTCTATCATACTCTAAGTCGGTTTCCTCAATCTTACCAAATCGTGACTATGAGCCGTTGCCTTATCTAATCAGCAACGTAATACCTAAGTCATAGCCGGTTTACATAATTAGAAGGCGTAACCTATCCCTATTACCAGTCGGATAAGCTTGCCATGTGGGTATCCGATTGCCATAATCTTTACAGTAGCCCCCGAGTCCTTCGCAGTCGACGAGATAACTTTGTCTCGAAACAAGATAACACATAGCCAAACAACTCTTTGGCCGAGTGCTTCTGGTACCGAGTGGTTCCATCATCTCTGTTTGAATCTCCCGAGTGGCTCTAAAGACTGTGAAGGCCTAGAAAACATCCCAAAAAATTCTCAAAAAATAAATATCTAGGTGCATCTCCTGATACACCTAATTAGGTATAGCCCCCGCCTATCTGGTTAGTCAAAAACAGACTAGGCATATAGTCAAGAACTATAAAAAATCATTCTCAGATAAATGTTTAGCTTAAGCTAAAACAAATATAAAAAATCTCATCACTCAGCAAGCTCACGCTTATCCGAGTGAATTTGCCCGAGTCATCTCAGAACAAATAACTCAATCAACCCTCGTAGGTGAAAAGCACTCGGTAAGCTCACGTTTATCCGAGTGGATCTTCCCAAGTCATCTCGGAACAAATATTTTAATCATCCCTCATGGGTAAACAAGTTTTTCAGTCATCTGAAAAATATGACCAAAATATTCAATAGCTCCTGCCATAATATTGGTCTCAATCTAAAAAGATCTTTATCAGAGTGGAAAAGTAGCATTGATATAATCATTTAATCAAATGCTTAAAAACCAAACAGTTCCTGTCATCAAGGCAGCCATGAAAAGCTTAACTGTTTGTCACCTTTCAAATTGCATCGTGCCAACCTCTCTCATGAAGCTGCGCAAACCGCGGTATGAAAGGATTTTTAAAGGTACTGGGAAATTAGACACGTGCATATTGCCAAGGCAAATCTGCTTAAGTCTATCCACTTAAGTCCCTAAGGACACGTGTCAGGCCACACCTTAGCTGGGCCGCAAGTCTCTCATGGGCTCGGCCCAATTGCTAGATGACTCAGCGAAACCCTCAAATCTTCTACAAAGCCTCGAGGTCATCCCCGCCACTTCGTCTTCCCAGAAAAATTTCCCCTTTCACAACACTGTTCACCAGCTTGCTTGCGAAAAACCCTAGGCTCGCGCGCTCACCCAAATCCGTCGATCCAGGAGCTCGCGCTTCTCCACAAGCTAGCCTCCGCATCCAGCTCCAAAGATCCCCATCTCAAATCCCCATCCCCTGAGCTAGATCCACTTCCCCCAAAACCACATCCATGGCGGGAGAGAAAGAGATCCCTTTCGAGCAAGGGGTGACCTCGGATGTCAAGGAGTCGACTCTCAAGGAGATGGTGAAGAACGGAGTTCTCCCTCCCAAGGAGATCGTCGGCTGGTGTTCGACGGCCGGTGAGGAGTTCCCCACTCTGAACACCGGTGAGATCGTCGTCTTTACTTCCTTCTTTTACTGTGGCTTCGGCCTCCCCACCTCTGAGTTCTTTAGAGGTCTTCTTGAGTACTATGGCCTTCAACTTTACCACTTGAATCCCAATTCCATGCTCCATATAGCTCTTTTCATCCATGTTTGTGAGGCTTTCCTCGGCATCCTTCCCCACTTTCAACTCTTCCGACGCATATTCTATCTCAAGCCACATCCGAACAAGGATGAGCCCTGCGTTGTTGTTGGGGCCGGCTTCTAGCTCCGCGGATCCCTCCGCCGAGACTATTTCTCTCTTCCTTTGAAATCCTCTAACAAGGGTTGGCATGCAAACTGGTTCTACATTGCAAACCTCGAACCCAGTCTGCCCAACTTTGTTGGCCTTCCTCCAGTGCCCAGATCCAACTGGAGCATTGTGCCAGTAGCCCAAGATTGGGATGAAGCCAACAAGCTTCTGGCAAACATCTTCGAAATGAAGAAGAAGGGCATTCGAGGTGAATAAATCACTCGGCATTTCATCAGGAACCGATTGACGCCGATCAAGGAGAGGTCCAAGCCTGCCTTTGAGTACGAGGGCGAGAGGGACCCCAATCGGGAAGACCGCGACTCCCTCAGCTTCGAGAACTTGAAGACCCGCATGTATAAGATATCCTCGACTGGGATTGCAGTCGAGCGTAGCCTAATGCTGTCGGTCCTCCCACATAGCTTATATCGTCCTCCTCCTCCGGTAAGTTGACTCAGCTTCTTTATTGTCTTTCAATCTAGATGTCGCACTTCTTAGTGTTCAAAGAATCTCTCTTGCAGAAAACACCTTCATTATCTCGAAGCCGTATAAAATACACCATGACGACGTGCCAGCTCGGCCTGCCAAAAAACCAGCCGGCGGCGTGAAGATCCAGAGCGACCCAATCGGCAAAAGGGTCGCGGCCGGCGAGGACGTCAGCAAGCGAGCGAGTAAGAGGAGGCTGGTCATTGATGACTCAGATGACGAAGCGCCAGCCCCTCAAGCCGAAGTGACCCCTCCAAGGCCGTCACCAAAAACTGCGCCCAAGATTCACCGATCAACCAGGTATGTCTCATGACTGAAATTGTGTTCTTGTTGCAAACCTTTCGGCCTTTGTCCCGATTGCTTCTGTCTTCTTCTCTGCAGGAGGCCTCAAAATATAGACCCTACTAGGCTGAGTGAGGGACCAACACCATCTGCAGCAGCTGAGGCGACAAAGCCTGCAGAACCAAAACCCCAGAGCCCTCTCCCAAGTGAGAGCACTCCGAGTGAGAATTCCACTCCTCCCAGTGAGGATGTCCCAAGGAAAGAGCCTCCGACCGCTAGTCGGGAAGCCCCGACTGGAAACCAATCAGCCGCAGAAGAGACCCCGGCTGCCACTCGAAGGACCCCGACTGAGAATCAGTCGGGTAAGAACCAAGAAGGAAAAAACAGCCGGGAAATACCAGTCAAGGATTCGGCCACCGAAGATGGTAAGCCTCGAAGCGATCTTTCATCTTTTAATCTCCAGTCCATTTTTCCTGTGTCTTCATTCACTCCTTCTAAATTGATCAGCCAAAGTGGAGGAGAACCCCAGGTTGCAGTCCTCTAAGACCTGGGTCCCTCCAATCAAGATTGAATGGCGTGACTCCAAGGGCCTGAAACAGGGCATCATCTTGAACAAGCAAAAGGAGAACGAAGAAAGGGACATGCTTGTAAACAGCCTAAACGAAGCTACTCGGCTGCTAAACGTAAGTTTTGCTCTTTTTCTGTTGTAGCTTTATGATTGCTTTTCAGTCGACCAACTTTGAACTTGCACTCAGAGGGTGTATTGCCGGTCGATGGCCAAATCCGATGCACTCGAGAAGCTGGTCCCACACTTGAACTCCTTGGAGAACATCCAGCAGGAGCTAAAGGCCACTCGAGAAGAAGCTGCATCGAGAGAGGCGGCTCTAAGGAGAGAGATAGCCGCACTCCAGGAGGAGAACCTCGACCTCCGGGGTTCAGTCGGGAGTGAGCTCGATCTCCTTAGTATTTTATGCCTTTACTTGCAGTTTGTTTTGATCTTGGTGTTGACAACTTTTCTTGTTGCAGATAACTCGTCAGAAGTCCACGTGCTTCAGACCCAGTTGGAAGAAGCCAACGCCAGCAAAGCCGAGCTGGAGTCTGAGTTCGAAGGTAAGCTCTTTCAAGATAACATTCTTCATTTTGCTTCATCTTTGGGTATTTGTGTAATCATATGCCTTTGATAGCTTATAAGGTCAAAACCCCAGCCCAGTATGATGTCTTCACTGAAAGGGTCCGAAGGGCCGAAAGCGTAAGGGACGATGTTGCTAACGCGGCGACACCGATTCTCTTGTCGCGGTTCCATCATGGGCTCGGGACCAGTTCGCTGGACGCCATCGAGGTCTTCGACAAGCTTAGGCGGGCCCCAGATGAGTACCTGGCCAACATCTCAGAGGCAACCATCATGGGAGCGGGCTTCGCCTTTGCGCAGACCAAGTCACTCTATCCCCGGATAGATGTTGATTCAGTCGGGGAGGGCTTCGCCGATGGCACTTCAGACGAGAGGGCCTTGGAATTGATTAGTGAAGCGCAGGAGTCGGCCAAGAAAGTAGCCGCCGATGTAGTGAATAATTTTTGATCTTGATTGCTTTGTGAATGTTACTTGTAACCCTTGATGTGAACTTGTTGATGTTTAACTTATTTATGTTAATGCCTTGACCCAAGTCTTCATAGAAAATTTCTTAAGTAATTTTTGTCTGACTGTCACCAAGCCTAAGCTTGATTAGGTCATCAAAAAATTATCAGTCCTTATCTATTGAACTCGAATCAAAACACTAAACAATGATAAACCAAATATAAACAAGTTGTCGAAGAAAACCATGTTTTATTGACATATGTGCAGCCCCCGACTGCTAACTCAAGAAGTCATCTTGCTTGAGGTTGGCAGTCAAGAATAACATGAAACTTAAGGTAATTTAAGCATAGTATCGTCGAAGATGTTCAATGTTCCAGGAGTTCTCTACCATGGATCCGTCTTCTCGCTTTAGTCGATATGCTCCTGGCCAAGTCACCTCAGCGATTATGTATGGTCCTTCCCATAGTGAAGATAATTTGTGACAGTCCTTGGTGGTTTGAATCTAGCGTAGAACCAAATCGCCGCCAATAAAAGCTCGTGCTCGAACATTGCGACTGTGGTATCGTCCGAGTCCTTGAAGATATCTTGCCGACTGAATCAGGGCTGCCTCACGAGCCTCTTCCAGTCGGGTGAGGTCATCCACTCGGTCTTGATCGTAGCGTTCGTCGTTAAAGCTGTGGACTCGAAGAGATTCGTACTCCATTTCGTTCGGCAACATGGCTTCTGCACCATAGACCAAAAAGAAAGGAGTTTGGCCGGTAGCCCGACTAGCCGTAGTCCGTAGAGACCATAGAACCGAGGGGAGCTCTTGGACCCATTTGCCGGCATAAGGGTTTAGCCGGTCAAACACTCGGGCCTTGATGCCTTGAAGAACCATGCCGTTGGCACGCTCAACTTGTCCATTGCTTTTGGGATGTGCGACCGATGCATAGCAGATTTTGATGCCAAAGTCTTCACAGAATTCCTTAAAGATGCCTCCAGTGAATCTCCATGGTGCCGTTTAAACAGGACCAGTCTTTCATCTCTTGGTTGACAACCAGCTGAGAATCTCCTTTCACGACCAACCGTCGTATCCCGAGTGAAACAGCAAGTCGCAGTCCATGCAGCAGGGCTTCGTACTCGGCGACGTTGTGTGAGGTGGAGAAGTGGAGGTGAAGAACATATCTTAGCCTTTCCCCACTCGGGGGGATCAGCACGACTCCTGCTCCCAAGCCAGTGATCCTCTTGGATCCGTCAAAGTGCATGGTCCAGTATTGTAGGTCTTCTCAAGGTACATCTTCTTGTTGTTCGGTCCACTTGGCCAAAAAATCCGTCAGGGCTTGTGACTTTACAGACGTCCTCGCCTTGAAAGTTAAGTCGAGCGGCATCAGTTCCAGGGTCCACTTCACGATGCGCCAGTCGCCTCCCGGTTATGGATGACATCGCCGAGTGGAAAGGAAGTGACGACGGTGACCGAGTGTCCCTGAAAGTAGTGCGCCAATTTCCTCGCGGTTATCAGAACACCATATAGCAATTTTTGTACCTGAGGGTAGCGAATTTTGGCTCCTGCCAGCACTTCGCTAACGAAGTAGATTGGCCTCTGAATCTTCTGGACTCGTCTTTCTTCTTCGCGCTCAACCACAAGAACCGTGTTGACCACTTGGTGAGTCGCTGAGACATACAGTAGCAGGGGCTCCTGAGGCTGAGGTGAGGCTAGGTAGGGGGGCGTCGTGAGAAATTCTTTAAAATCTTCAAAGGCTTTGTGGGCTTCCGTAGTCCACTGGAAGTCGTTAGTTTTCTTCAGTAGCCTGAAGAAAGGCATGCCTCATTCGTCGAGTCGAGAGATGAATCGGCTTAGCGCCGCCATGCAGCCAGTGAGCTTCTGAACATCTTTCTGGTTACACGGGGGCTTCATATTCAGGATAGCGTTGATTTTTTTGGATTAGCTTCAATGTCGCGATGGGACACCATGAAGCCGAGCAGTTTGCCTGATGGCATGCCGAACGTACACTTCTCTGGGTTCAGCTTCATTCTGAAGGCCCGAATGTTTGCGAAGGTTTCTTCTAAGTCGGCAATCAGGTCTTCCTTCTGCTTGGTCTTGATGATGACATCGTCGACGTAAGCTTCCACGTTCTTGCCGATCTGCGTTTGAAAGCATCTTTGAATCATGCGTTGGTATGTGGCTCCGGCGTTCTTCAGACCAAAGGGCATCGTGATGTAGCAGTAAGCTCCAAACGGCGTGATGAACGATGTTTTCAGGCAGTCGGATTCTTTCAAGCTGATTTGGTGGTAGCCCGAGTAACAATCCAGAAAGCTTAAGAGCTGGCAGCCGGCTGTCGAGTCCACGACTTGGTCGATGCGAGGCAACCCGAATGGGTCTTTGGGGCAGACTTTGTTGAGGTCGGTGTAGTCAACCCACATGCGCCATTGTCCTGTCCTCTTTCGGACCAGGACAGAGTTAGCCAACCAGTCGGGATGGAGAACTTCTTTAATAAAACCGGCGGCTAAGAGTTTTGTGAGTTCTTCCTTGATGGCATCTTTTCGATCCTGAGCAAAACGGCGTAATCGTTGTTTGATAGGTTTCGCGTCATCTTTGACGTGTAAAGAGTGCTCGATCACCTCCCTAGGAATTCCAGGCATATCAGATGGTTTCCAAGCAAAAACATCTTTATTATTTTGGAGGAAGGTGACGAGCGCGCTTTCCTATTTAGGATCTAGCTCAGCGCCGATTACAGCGGTTTTGGAAGGATCCGATGGATCAAGGGAGATTTTCTTCGTTTTGGCGTCGCCTTGTCCCGCCTTGGCTATCTTCTTCGCGGGGATTTCACCCTCTCCAGAAGTTGATGCAGCCAATCAGATTTCTTCTTGGCCATGCGATCTCTCACGAGATTGGGTCATGTCGCATGTTTCCTTGTCGCAAGTGAAGGCTTGTTTGATGTCGCTGCGCAGGGTGATGACGTCATTGGGGCCGGGCATCTTCATGCAGAGGTAGGTATAATGCGGTATCGCCATGAACTTGGCGAGTGCAGGCCTTCTGATGATCGCGTGGTAGGCCGTCTCGAAGTCGGCCACCTCGAAAGTGATATTCTTCGTCCGGAAGTTCTCACGAACTCTGAAGGTGACTGGAAGGGCGATGTGCCCGAGTGGCGTGGACGACAGCCCCGGGATAACTCCGTGGAAGGGGGCTGAGCTTGTCTTCAATTCGGCTCTCGGGATTTGCATCTCGTCCAGGGTCTTGGCGAACAAAATATTGAGGGCGCTGCCCCCATCAATGACGTGCTTCAGCTTGATGTTGCGGACCACCGGGTCTAGTACTAGGGGATACCGCCTCGGGTGAGCCACTCGGTCAAGATGATCCGAGCGATCAAACGTGATGGCCACCTCCGACCACCGTAGATATTGTGGGACCTCAGGTTGTGCCGCGTTGACCTCGCGGTCGGTTAGCTTCTGCTTCCTCTTGGACTCATAAGCTTGCGGCCCCCCGAAGATGTGATTCAGCTCACCTACGGGGTCTTAAAAGGGCTCCGTATTTCCAGTCGGGTTGTTCTTCTTGGTTCCTGATGGACCGGCTTCGTCAGTCGGCTTCTTGTTGAGCTGTGCCGTATATTATTCGGCGAATTGCTTATAAATAAAGCAATCCTTGGCCGCATGCTTGTGGTTTGGATGATGCGTGCACTGAGCGTTCATGATTGCGTCGTAGGCCGCGACTCGGGGGCGGCGTTGAGAGTTGGATGTTGCGGCAACCAGATCCTTAGTCCGGCGCTTGCGATCCTTCTGGCCCTGGTTGTTGTTGCCATTATCCTTCTTAGGATGCCGGCTTCCTCCCGACTGCTTGTCGTCCCTTCTGTCAGGCCGGTCTTGCCGCGCCGCCTTGATCGCATCGCTGGATTTGGCATAGGAGTTTGCTGTCTCGAACATTTGCTTCACCGTCTTCGGTGGCTTACGCCCAAATTTTCCGATCAACAGTTCATCACGGACTCCCTTCTGGAAGGCGGCGATGATGATGTCGTCGGTGATGTTGGGGATCTTGTTGCGTTTTTTGAGAAGCGTCGGATGTAGTCCTTTAGTGGCTCGTCTGGCTTCTGAATGACATTGTAGAGGTCGAAGTGGGTCCCAGGCCTTTTAAAGGTGCCCTGGAAGTTGACGATGAAGTGATTCCATAACTCACTCCACGAGCCGATCGATCCTCTTGGTAAGCTCGTGAGTCAGTTCATGGCTGAGTTGGCGAGGGCAACAGGTAAGTAATTAGCCATGGCCTTGTTGTCTCCTCCTGCTGCATGGATGGCGAGGGTGTACACGGTTACCCACAACTCGAGGTCGGTCTTTCCGTCGTACTTCTCGATTCCCGTCGGCTTAAAACCATTCGGCCAATGCACTCGACGCAGGTCCCGAGTGAACGCAGGTACTCCATCGTCATTGCTGTCGGGCGATCCCCTCCGATTTTTGTGGGAGCGCTGATCTCATTCTTGATAGCGCCGGTCAAGGACTTCTCGCAGATCACTTGGCGGGGTCCTTGGCAGGCTGCTTCGGTAGTCGAAGTTGTTGCTGCGGCGGACCCGGTCGTGGACGGGTGGTCGTCCATGCTGCTTCTCGCGGGAGTCGGCCGATTGCTCTTGATGCTTTCGCGTGGCCTCATGGCGGGGGTTTCTTGACCTAGTGGCCGTCCAATCTTGTTCGGGCCTCCTATAATCCTTCGATCACAGCGGCGGAAGTCAGCTTCTGTCGGGCGTTTCTGCCACGAACTCAGTCGGCCTTCGTGCTGAGGTGGAGGAAGAGCAGTTGGCTGTAGCCGCGACGATGGTCTTGATCTTGTCTAGGATTGGTGTCACGTTGGCGAGCGCCGTCTCGATTACGGTGTCGAGGAGGGTGCGGGCGGCAACGACGTTTTGCTGGGCTGTAAGAAAGATGTTGGTGTTGTCGACTCGCGTCTTAAGTATGGCCTCCCGAGCGGATCGTCCAATCGCCCTCAGGTCCCGCTTTCTCCTATCGGCTTCCTCCTTGCGCCTCTACTCATCTTCTGCCAGCTTGCGCTCCTGCTCAAGCCTGGCTTGTTCTTCCTCTGCGACCCTGCGGGCCATGGCTGAGTCGGTCTCGGCCACCTCAGCCATGAGAACGTCGAAGCACTTCGGCTCGTAGTCCTTGTCGTAGTCGGAGTCGTTGGCCTCGTCCGAGGAGATGTCGTAGAGATTGTCGAAGCCTGAAGTGCTGAGGTACTCATCGAGTTCCGTGGATGAGCATGACCCGAACGATTGAAGAATGATTGCGACTTCCCTTGAGCCTAGGTTGCTTGAATCTGGATTGCTCCAGTCCGGGTCGTAGCTTGATGACGGGGGTTCCTCCGAGTAGGTCGATTTCGACTCGGAGGAGAGGAGTTTGCAGTAGACCTCAGCAGCGTTTGGTAATCTAAATGGTGCCGAGAGAATTTCTCCTCCCAAGTGGATCGATTCCGACGGGAGGTCAAAAGATGGTGTAGATCTCGGCGGCGTTCGGTAGTTCGAATGCGCCGAGTGGATTCCTCCTTCCAGGTGGATGGACCCCATCTTGGAAGTCAGAACCTTGTCGTAGATCTTGACGTTGTTCGGTAGCCTGAACGGCGCGAGCGGGTTCCCCCTCCCGACTGGTCCGAATCCGAGTCGGGGAAGGAGAACTTATTGAATCCTTCGGTGGCGAAGTCATTGATGCCTGAAGAAGATCCCATCGCGCTCGCCGGCGAGATTGAAGAAGAAAACTTGACGCGCGGTCCCCTACCTGGCACGCCAACTGTCGAAACTTGGTTTCGGCAATAGAAATTTGGGGGTGCAGTCAAGATCGCCAAGAACGATGGGTTAGGTGGAAAACAAAGGTTTAGATAGGTTCAGGCCCTCTCGTGAGGTAATACCCTACTCCTGTTTCAGGGATTCGATCCACCGAGTGTTTATTGATCTCAAGATCTGTTGATCTTGCTCCTAAAGCTGATATCTGATGAATCTGATATCCCTCAAGGGACGCCCCTTACCCCCCTTATATAGTCTTGGGGGGTAGGCTTACAAGTCGGAAACCCTATCATACTCTAAGTCGGTTTTCTCAATCTTACCAAACCGTGACTATGAGCCGTTGTCTTATCTAATCGGCAACGTAATACCCAAGTCATAGCCGGTTTACATAATTAGAAGGCGTAACCTATCCCTATTACCAGTCGGATAAGCTTGCCATGTGGGTATCCGATTGTCATAATCTCCACACGGTCGGCCGTGGATCAGACCCACGATTCCGGCGGCGGTAAGATGGGCCCCACGTTGATGGCCTCCATATATAGGCGGAGGGAGGACATGGAGAGGGGTGGAGCCAGACAGAGGTGTCAGGGCAGGCGGGGCCCTATCGGTCTCCTCCAGATGTCATGGTCGGGGTGGCATGGAAAAGGAGTCAGGGTAGAGAGGGCAACAACGACAGGGAAGAGGCGAGCGGCGCCACACGGAGGTGGTGGTGGTCGGCACCAACACGGCTGGAGGGTCCCGACGGGGTCGAGGAGGGTGAGGGCGGCGCGCACGGCGAGAGGGTGGGTGCCCGGTGTTCTTCCAGTGAAGAAGCCGTAGGGGAGCTTGGGGAATACGAAGGACGACGATGGAGGCGGCTCCGATGGCTCGACTGCGGATGCCAGCGAGAGGCCGGGGCTAGCCTCCGAGGGGGAGGGGGAGGGGAGGGACTGTGGTGAGAGGACGAGGCCGGCCAATCCGGACAAAGCCGGCACACGGAAAACGCGGCGACCACCACGAGCACTAGCAGGAGAAGAGGAGCTATCGTGGAGGGCCATGGCGGCCTCATATCGGCACCGGGTCACGGCCGAGGTGAGGCTCCATCGGCGACACGAGGAAGATGCGACCACCAACTGTTGTTTGACTAAGATTCAACGAAGAACGAGGCCGACCGAGGAGACCGAGATCGATCCGTCGGCGACAAAACGACGACACATACGAACGATGACCGGGCACCTAAGAGATCGATTCCTCCAAGACGACGATGAAGACAACGAAAAAAGGGAAACGGTGGCCACCCATGGGAGGATTGTGGTCTCCCGGGGGCAACGGCGGCGGAAGTACGAGCGGTGGCTCTGATCACTCTGATACCATATTGAATAGTATAGAGAGAAGAGAAGAATACTAGATAGCTTTAGGAGACGTGTGTGTATATATAGTATAATAGATAAGAAAATAAGAATTCTAAATAAACCAATCATATTCTAATAATTTTCTACCTACCATATACTCTAACACTTTTTAATGCAACATATAAAAAAACCCGTGAGGTAACTGTTTCATCTTACACTTTAGTTTTGTCGTAAAAATGGTGTAAAATTCCTGCACTCTGAAGGAGCCAAAAGAAAGACCTATGCCATTAATCAATATGGCCAGCATCTGTGTTGTGTGCCATCCGACGGCCTATACTTGTCATGTTGACCCTCATCTAATAAGAATGTAATATTGTAGGTTTCAAAAATGTAATCATGTTTCATATCAAGTTTTGAAGGACGCTCGTTAGAGTATTCTCAATGCATTTAAATAAGTTATCATATAGGATAACGTATGATGTGACAAGTGAATAAATAAAAAAAGATGAGGAGATCATGTTTTGAGGCATGGTTTCTGCGCAATATCTAAAACATAACATCAAAATTCGAATATGAATTAGTAGCGTGAGCATTAAAAAAAGTAACGTTTACGACTAGTTTCTTTACTATGCGCAGGATATAAAAATCATGCCTGGTTTTCTTGCATTGTGATTGTCCCTGATAAATTCTGATCTGAGCACTCAGGCAAGGACCCATGCCTGTTTTCGTCAATCGAAGTCCTCGATTGCTTAATCGGCTGCTGATGTGTTAAATGATTATTCTTTTTCAAATATTCTACGTGGTGTCAATTGCTACCCCAAGACTGTGATCGGCCGGAAGTGTTGGAAACCCCTCCTAATTAGCTTTAAAATTTTTTAAAAATAAACTAATATAATTTTTAAAATAACTTTTCTATAAAATTATTTTAAAAAATATACCGTTTAACAGTTTAAAAAATATTTATATAAAAAAATAAAGTTGAAAAAGTGGACTAAACAACACAGCCTAAGCCTCTATGACATGGGACGCCAATGTCACCTTTTCTTTCTCAGCCCATAACAACCAGCTGCCTAAACATTATTAATCCTTAATAAAATGATCAAAGCAAGAAAGTTGCGTCATGGCGTGCTGCATTCTTAAAAGAGTAATAATCCAACAAGTGACACGCCTGACTGCACACGTTGCACGTTAATAAAACTCTTTTCAAGTCGTCACTGAATCAATCCTGAGCTACTCTACTCGTGCGTGTTAACATGGCAACCAGCCGCTGTAATGACCAGATTAAGAGCTGTCTTACAAGTAATCACATCCTATAATTGTCATGTTCCTCCACGTCACCTGTTAAGCATGGTTGTTAATCTCTGATGGGCGCGCGGCAGTGACCTGTTAATTAATCAAGAGACGGCTTTAATGTATTGTACTACTAGTAAATTATATTTCTCATTGAGAACCTTCTAAATGACACAGCTAATCAACCTCATAGGTGCAGGTAAATCAAACTTGGTGGAACATTCCATTTCAACAAAGGAGAACAAGTGTTGAAATGGAAATGAAAAGAAATGGAATTACACATCACAATCTGTGAAAGCAACACATACGATATCAGTGTGCGCTTATCTGACACGTATAAATAAGCAGTCTGATACTAATCCAGTGTCAAGCACAGGTCAGTTAGTTAGCTAATCACAATTAGTCCTAATGGCTCTAATTAGAGATAAGAGGTTTAGCCAGATGAACCTCTCGCTGCACGTCCCGTCGCGTGCACCCTTCCAAGAGGCGGCGGCCGCCCGGCGACAATGCCCACCGCCGGTTCCCGCGCCGTCGACGTCGTCGACGGCGGCGTCCCGAGCCAGCCAGTTCCGGCTTGCCGACTTCGAGAGAGTTGCCGTGCTCGGCCGCGGAAATGGCGGGACCGTGTACAAGGTTCGCCACCGCGAGACGTGGGCGCTCTACGCGCTGAAGGTGCAGCACTCCGGCGTCGGCGAGCTCGCCGGCGCGGAGGCGGACATACTCAGCCGGACGGTCTCCTCGTTCGTCGTCCGGTGCCACGCCGTCCTGCCGGCTTCCGCCTCCGGCGACGTCGCGCTGCTCCTCGAGCTGGTGGACGGCGGGTCGCTCGACGCCGTCAGGAGCCGCGCCGGCGCGTTCCCGGAGGGGGCGGTGGCGGAGGTGGCGGCGCAGGCGCTGTCCGCCCTAGCGTACCTCCACGCCCGCCGCGTCGTGCACCTCGACGTCAAGCCGGCGAACCTCCTCGCCAGCACGGCCGGGGAGGTGAAGGTCGCCGACTTTGGCATTGCCAGGGTGCTCCCGCGCGCTGGCGACCACTGCACGTCGTACGTGGGCACTGCCGCGTACATGAGCCCGGAGCGGTTCGACCCGGAGGCGCAAGGCGGGCACTACGACCCATTCGCCGCCGACGTGTGGAGCCTCGGCGTCACCGTCCTGGAGCTCCTCGTAGGCCGGTACCCACTGCTCCCCGCCGGGCAGCAGCCGAGCTGGGCGGCGCTCATGTGCGCCATCTGCTTCGGCGAGCCGCCCACGCTGCCTGACGGCGCGGCGTCGCCGGAGCTCCGGGGGTTCGTGGCCGCGTGCCTGCGCAAGGACTACCGCGAGAGGGCGTCCGTCGGCGAGCTCCTCGCTCACCCGTTCGTCGCCGGGAGGGACGTGACGGCGTCGAGGCGCGCGCTCCGGCGGCTGGTTGCCGAGGCTTCGTCGCCGTCGTCGTAGTGAGGCAGCACACGTGTACGGAAACGTAGGTAGAATTGTGCGCTGCATATTGGTACCATATATCGTGTACAGAAGTAATATTTTTTTTTCTCAAAATATAGTAAGGTAGAAGTAGACAGTATATTTAATCTTAGATTGTTATATTATGAGACGGAGGTAATAGTGTATAGGAGTAGTTAAGTTTGCATATAGTTAAAGTTAGCTTAGGGATAGTTTTTTTAAGATAATGGATAAAGTCCGGCCTACTCCAAGTCTAAACGATGAGAAACAAACAGGGGAGAAAACTAAGGCTAGCCTTTTCCAAATCATTTTTCTCATTTTTTACACGCACGTTTTTTAAATTATTAAACGGTATATTTTTTTAAAAATTTATTTTAAAAACATGTTAATCCATTTTAAAAATAAATTAATACTTATTAATAATACGTTAATAAATCATTTCGTCTTACGTGTGGAAGGAATGAGTTTTTATCTCAGGAAATCGAATACAGCCTAAAAAGCTTGAAAGAGAGCCAGAAGACTAAGGGCGTTGACGGGAACTAAAATTAATCTCCAACACATCGAATGTTTAGATATTATTTTGAAGTATTAAATATGAATTATTTATGAAACTCATTCATTATCGATGGATAATTCGCGAGACGAATCTAATGAGCCTAATTATGTTATGATTTGACGATGTGATGTTATAGTAAACATTTGCTAATCATGGATTGATTAGGCTTAATAGATTTGTCTCGCGAATTATCATTTGATTCTGCAAATATTTTTATAATTGGTTCACGTTTAGTCTTTTAAATTGATGTGCAAACATCCGATGTAACGAGGATTAATTTTAGTCTCCCTAACCAAACACCCCGCTAAGTTTCACCTATCTTCAAAGTCCTTGTTTCAAACTTGTCATGACATAAGAGGAGCGGAGGGGAGGTGCGGATTTAGTCCGCCTTGCCACTGCCACATCAACCTATAGCCTTCGTTTTGTTTCGTTGCTAGATCCGGCTATGGGTGCACGAAAGGGAAGAGCTAGCCCAACCTACCGAACGCAACCATCGTATCATCCACCTATACATGGCCAGATGGGCCATGCCTAGCCGGATCAGCCCGGGCACACGTGCACTATAGCGTGGTCCGGTCCAGCCCGACACACCGGCTAGTGGGCCATGCCGGCATAACCCGTTTGGTTGTGCCATGCCTGGGTCGGTGCTGTAGCCCATGGGCCAGCATGTCATGAACCTATAGCGGCACGACATGGCTCACGGCTCGGCACAACACGACAGAGGGTTTCTTGAGTAAAGGCCGACGACGGCCGTACGTATCCACCGCGCGGTGGCGCCACCGCATCCGCCCGCGCCGACGCCGCCGCAGCCGTATCCCGCCTTTGGCGACGCCGTCTGGCCCACCGCTCGTCCTACCACCCAAGACATCTATTTTGGCCGCGGATGCGAGGGAAAGAGGAACTAGCCTGCCCTGTCTCGCTCGTCGTCCGACACAGTTGCCGTCACAGTGCTCGCCGTGCTTGAGGAATACCCATCGATCGTTGGCTTCAGCCATCAGCAAGCGCCATCCCCGTCGGCCACCAGAGTCAGCCGGGGCGACTCGCTAACAGACCCTGTTGCAAACCACCCCACCGCCCACAGATCAGCCCTCCTCAACCGCCGCCACTGTGTCTTCCTAGCCGCCATCGCTCCCCGCGCGGCGCGCCGCCGACACTCGTAGCCCACCGTCCCCACCGCCATCGCCACCCCTCCTTCGACCACTCCACCACCTCCATGCCACCCCGCCGCCGCCGCCGGCCCGAGCCCCGCGGGATGCGTTGACGAACCCGACGCGATGCTTCGCCCCGCCGCCTTCGGATCTTCCACCACCACGCCGCCCTGCCAATCGCCGCATCAGCCGAGCGCCGCACTATGCGTCGGTAGACCCCGCGATGCGCGCGACCAGCCCCGTCGCCCTTGCTTCTTCCAGCACCACGCGACCCCACCACCATCGTCCTAGCAGCCGCGCGGAGCTCCGGCGACTAGCTCTGGCGGCGGTGAGGCAAGAAATGGGTGGCGGCGGAGGCGGTAGAAAATTTTCCAGATCTACAAGGGAATTGAACAGACTACTATGAAATTTTATAAATTATTCATCCAGCCCCGATAGTTTCAACTTTGGCTAGTAAAAGCGTGGAAAAAATTTAATGAAGCAACCAAAAGTAATTTATAAATAAAACTTATATATATATATATGGGCTACCGTGTGGCGCGTCGCGTAGCCTCATCCGTGTGGCGTGGCCGAATCTCTAATTTGAAAACTCAAATTGAAAATCCGAACCGTTCAAATTCTTCTACATATTAATATCGCCTTGTATATCAAATTTTATATTTTTTTGAATTTTTTTATTATTTTATCAGATAGGTCAAAAATGCAATAATCCAACGATTCCTGGAGTATCTATTTTATTGCATTTTTGACCTATCTCGATAAAATAGTAAAAAATTCAAAAAATATAAAATTTGGTATACAAGGTCATATTAATATGTAGAATAATTTGAACGGTTCAGATTTTAATTTGAGTTTTCAAATTAGAGATTCGGCCACGCCACACGGATGGGCCGTGCGCGCGCCACACAAGAGCCCATCTCTATATATATTCCCTCCGATTGGTAGATTGACAAACTATTCCCTCCAGGCATGCAGGGATAAGTAAGCTTATCTTATCTGATCAGACCTCTGGTTAGGATGTTCGTTTGGTGTAATTTGAGATAATACATCTTATATTTTGATAGATACGACATGCATAATATGGGGGATATTACCCCGGGGTAATCCATGTAAGGGAAGAAGACCAACAGAGTGGACCGATGGACCTCGGGTCGGGGTCGGCAGCCCGACCTCATGCAAGGTTGGGCGTCTCGACCCCTACACTCGGATCCGACCCAGTCCGCTCCTCTCGACCGCAACTCTTTGTCCCGATCCTAAAAGAGAAGTCTTGTCCTCGGGAGCAAGGCTTTCTTGATAAGCCTCACGGACAGAACAAACAGGAGACCACCCGATAGAGAACAACATCATCTGACAACACTGTGCACAGGACACTGGTAAACAGCGGATCCCGAGGGAAGGCAACGCACAAGACGTCCATGACGAACAGAGTCCAAAACAATTTAGTTACACTTTTCAGAAGATCTCTGTATTTATTTTTTATCTTATGACCAAACTTTTTTGAGCCCCAAGTCCTTTTTGTAACTGCTCTCTTGGATTATAAAAGGGATGGCGGCGAGCTTGGGGAAAGGGGGGTTTGGGTTGGCCCTGTGTGCAGTTTGGTTTCATCTTGTAAACTTTGATTGTGCTTCACCCCAACACAGAGCACTGGATGTAGGCTTATTATTTTTCGAAAGGACTGAACCAGTATAAAAATATCTTTGTCTCTTGGCTCGTTTAGTGCTTAGTCGATCATCGGACCCATCAATAAGACGCCCCGATCATTCTTTCACCCTCCTTAGTTAACCCTCTCAAAGGACTGTCGATCATTTCGTCGACATATAATTGGTAATATGACATTTTAAGTACACTGTTCAGTATTGATAAACATAAAATTGTTTTAATATGGCAATGATAAACGATAACTACCATGTTTACCAAACTTAGCGCAAAATTGCAAATGATGCGGTGCGGGTCTGTGCAGTCGGAACGCTGCGATTGGTAGTCACAGTGAAGTCACCATAGCGAATTAGCGATGCAAACATTAATCTGGCTCGCAATGCTAACGCAATTGGCAGTCATATATAGCGAGCTCCCATGATGATCCAAAAAATTAAGCCTCCCATGGAATAGAGGGTTTTTTTTTGAAAATTTTTTGTGAACGAACTAATTCTTGTACTAATCTTGTAAAATTTATGCATTGAAATAGCTTCGCTGTCTCTATTGCCTCTTCGCTCACGCACTGCCACTCCTGGTTGCTGTTTCTTCTATTCGCCATGAGTTTGTGTTGAATGCCCGGATAGATGAATGATTTGTGATAATTATTCAAGGGTACAAATGAATAAATTATATACTATAAAATTAGAAAAATATATGGAAAGTTTCTAATATCACCCGTCAATCCATTCATAGGAAACAAACAGAGGTCCCCTCTAAAAAATTGAACAAAGGCTCGATTCCGAGAAGATGTAAATTGGTTAGGCATATTTAGGCTGGGTTCGGTTCCTGGGTTGGGAACTATTTTTTTCTCACGAAACGAAATGACTCATTAGCATATTAATTTATTCTTTAAAAATGTATCAATATGTTTTTAAAAAATTTGTATAATTTTTTAAAAAATATTATCGTTTAAGAAGCGTGCGTATGAAAAACAAGATAAATGAGTTGGAAAAGGTAAAATAAAAACACATCCTTAAGCAGCCATGCTTGGATGTGGCCTCGACCAGGGTACGACTTACCACGAAAATCGCCGTGGTTTTCGCACGTACTGTGGGGTGCGGCACGACATCCCCACGGTTTCGTTTGAATAATTTTGTGCGAATTTAAATTTTTTTAAAAATTTATTTTATCACAAATATATATATTATCAAAAAATAAATTTTACATGGTTTGCCGCGAAACCGCGGTATGTGGCGCGGTATTTCGCGCGGTTTGAGCAAAAACCGCGGCACAACACGAATTTGAATTTGGTTCAAATTTAAATTGCGGTTTGTGCGGTTTAGACGAAAACCGTGATACGACAAAACGTCGCGAAAACTACTGTTCACTCTACCGTGGTTTTGTGATTTTCGCGTAAAAATCGTGCTATCGCCATGGTGAGGTACGGTACACTTGCACGGTATACAAAACCCTGGCCTCGACACATGCAATATGTGCTCGCCTATTATAAATTTTTTAAACACAGTACAACGTAACCGGTCACATACGCGCACATGCACCTCTACAAAAACACATATACAGTCTATCTATATAAATAATTAATCTTTATGATCATGTTATGCTCATACACACACCTCATCTGTATGGGTAATTGATCTTATTATCATGTTAAGCTGTTAAGGATAATATGCTCGTACGTGTTACATTCATATTTCACAATTGCTAGATATATACTGGATATTGTATAATCCTCGTGTTATTTTTGAAAAAAAGAATTGTTTGACATCCTGCAAATTTGAAAGAAATTATATTACCGTTCAATTAAAACCGTGGTCATGACTGGTGATACACGGCGTCCACACAAACATGAACACATCACCAGCAAATCAAGACGCGCACACTGCAAACGGAGCGGTTTTCTTGACTACTGATTATTACTATTTACTAATTAATACTAGCTCTGATACAACATGCTGGTCTTATACACAGAAATACAGAACACAATGCTAGCAACATGCTTAAGAAATGCTAATTACCGCGTAATCTCTCATCATTATCTAAGGATCTTCTCCCTAATACCCCATTAAACGATTATTCTATGATGACGGCGGAAAGATCAATCTCGTTAATTAAACTGTGGGTCACATCTCAACGTCTTAATCTTACATTCTCACTGGCTAATGAGAGAAATTAAAGAGCCCAAGGTGTTTGGAGTTGGAGGTCTCCCTATTGAAAGTTTGGAACAGATAAACCTTCTCTTGTTTTACAAACACCATGCATCTCATGGACTCCTCCATGAACCATACTTGGCTCATGGTCACTGTTTCTTTGGTCCACCAAGGACAAGGTGCAGGGAGAAGGGATAGAAAGTTCTATGTGACTGTGTCACTTTCCATGATAAATATCAAGGGTAAAAAGGATTAGTAAAAAAAATGAGTGAGGTTAGTGGTCACTGTCTTGGCACAATCAGCTCAAATGATAAATTAGTTTGATGTAGTTACCAGCTAGGAGTAACTAAGCTATATATGGGAAGCCAACCTGTATCTATTTACTACTAATCCATTTCATTGCAAAGGATTTGGGTAGCTTAGTGCAGTGCTAACCACTGTGGTTAGTGTCTAATTAGGATTAGCAGAAATGGCGCTGACGATAAGGGAGAGGCGGCTCCCGCAGCTGCACATCTCGCTCGACCTCCTCCTGCGCCGGCGCCGGCGGCTTCCGGTACCCCAACCCGCCGGTGGCCGCGCAGGCTTCGACGTCGGCTGCGGCGGCAAGGGCTGGCGAGCTCCGCGTGGCGGACTTCGACAGGGTGGCGGTTCTCGGGCGCGGGAACGGCGGCGCCGTGTACAAGGTCGTGCACCGCCGGACGTTGACGGTGTACGCGCTCAAGGTGCTGCACAGCCGCGGAGGCGACCACGGCGCGGCCGCCGCCACTGAGGCGGACATCCTGCGGCGCGCGGACTCCCCGCACGTGGTGCGTTGCCACTCCGTCATGCCGGCTGCCACCGCCTTCGGTGACGTCGCGCTCCTGCTCGAGCTGGTGGACGGCGGGTCGCTCGCCTCCGTCGTGGCCCGCGCCGGGGCGTTCCCGGAGGCGGCGCTCGCGGAGGTGGCCGCGCAGGCGCTGTCCGGGCTGGCGTACCTCCACGCCCGCCGCGTCGTCCACCGCGACATCAAGCCGGCCAACCTCCTCGTCAGCACGGCCGGCGAGGTGAAGATCGCCGACTTCGGGATCGCCAAGGTCCTGTCCCGCGCCGGCGACCACTGCACGGCCTACGAGGGCACCGCGGCGTACATGAGCCCCGAGCAGTTCGACTCCGAGCTCCATGGCGACGCCGACCCCTTCGCCGCCGACGTGTGGAGCCTGGGCGTGACCATCCTGGAACTCCTCATGGGGCGCTACCCACTGCTCCCCGCCGGCCAGAAGCCGACCTGGGCGGCGCTCATGTGCGCCATCTGCTTCGGCGAGCTCCCATCGCTGGCCGACGACGCGGCCTCGCCGGAGCTCCGGGCGTTCCTCGCCGCGTGCCTGCACAAGGACTACACGAAGCGGGCGTCCGTCGCGCATCTTCTTGCGCACCAGTTCGTCGCCGGGAGGGACGTGGCGGCGTCCAAGCTCGCGCTCCGGTGGCTAGTGGCCGGAGCATGAATTGGCAGCGCCGCCTCAGCCTTGCCCTTAGCTTAGCTTAGCTACTGACAAATCATCGGATTGTACATAACTTCTGTGTAAATGTACATGCAATTGCTGTAACTTACTGAAGATAAATGGCAGCTGGAGTTTAATTTCAAGAAAAAGTCTATACATACTAGTACTGCGTGTCGTGAGTATAAGAGTTTTGTAAAAAAAATAGTATGTATAGCAGCGCTCTAATTTCAATCCGTATGTGGTATGTCTGGTGTCATCAGCCATCTCACGCATGCATGCTCTGGTAATTTGGAAATATAATCATTTCGGGGCATTATAGACGACGACAAAAAATTAAGAAAAAAATTGTAATCCCGCCAGCCGCCTCTCTCAAAATGTCATCTTAATTTCTTCCATATTCAGAGATGCAATCTTTATCTGAAAACACGCATATCTTAATTTCTTCCATATTCAGAGATGCAATCTTTATCTGAAAACACGCATATCTTAATTTCTTCCATATTCAGAGATGCAATTCTTATCTGAAAACACACATCAGGTTTCAGATATACTGTTAGCCCCCAGAGTCCTAGCAACTGCATTTTCTTCTATGAACATATCCCAGAATTATATGACGTAGCATTGACGCGTTAATTAGTCATCATCAAGCTGCATATCCGTGAGATCCGGTGTCATTTTCAGCAACGCCGTCACCTGTTACGTCTCACGGACACGGTCCATTGGCTCTTCTCGCCGTCAATCTTGCAGATAGTGTTAATTTCTTTATGCTGGAAAATGGCATCATCTGTCACTCATCGTTCTCACTACTGGTACTACCCACCAACCTTAATTTCACGTCGTAGTCAAATTAGAGTTTCATCCTTGTTTATTGGCTTCTTAGCTTAAACCGTTTAAATTTTAAATTTTAAAATTAAAGTTGATTTTAGTTTTTTTCTCATCATAATCTATTTTGTCAGGACTTTTATTAAATTGCTACTTTCCCGTCCCAACCTGTAAGCACTTTTTGAGATGAATATGAGTATTAAAAAAGTATGTGTAATTGATTAAAGGAATTTATAATTTGTTGAGAAGATAAAATAGTTAAATAAATTAACTGAAAAATAGATGTGATTTGTTGTGGTGGTAGATGAAAATATAATTTACCTATAAATTAATTTTGGTAACTTGGTTTCAATTTTCTATTGCTTATCATAGTACCTCGAATGATTATTTAGCAGCGGCACTAACAATCCACCGGATCGACGGCTAAATTCCATCGAAACTTCCACGACGAAGTATTCCTTGCTGTCATTATTCAATCGCTATAGCAAATGTGTAGATGTAGCCTAATCTAATCAGTAGCTCAGCTTTAAGTACTGCACACTGTCAACGTCCGTGCCGATGTATCATGGGTTTTGTCGCGCGCCAGTTAGTTAGGGCAGTATAGTTAGTTAGTTACAACTTACACGTGTCAGGCGTTGAGACGGTCCACGACGCATAGAGCAGTACGTAGGTCCAGGATATTATCGCTTGCAGTCGTGGACTGAATGCTGACTAGAAGTGCTAATTTAAGTACTGATGCTTTGCCATGATCTGTATTTTTTTAACAAACATATCCTAAAACATATTATATCCGACTTATATTAAGAAAAACAAGAACCCAGAAAAAATCATACAAAAAAATCACACTCAAATTTATCAAAACCTTCTCCACCACATCTATCGCAACCATGGCTACTCTCACTGCTACAGAAACAGGTATCGGTTGAAAAATTCTCATAGACCTTTATGGTTTTCACTGTCATTTGAGGTTCCATGATCCAAAAAAATTGATCAAGCAGCTCCCCTTCTACCCTACATCGGCTCGAATCAAAGAACACATGATCATCATCTAAGAACAAATGAACACATGAACATGAACACGGCGCCGACGTCCTACGTACCGCTGTTGTCGTCCCGAATGGAGAGGAGATGGGAGGGTGCGGCCGCCGTCGAAGGCTGCCACCTTCCCATCCCTCGGATCTGGCGGAGGGGAGGGCATCGCCCCTACCGCCATCGAAGCCTGTCGCCTTCCCTCCTGCCGGATCTGGCAGAGGGGAGGCGTCGCCCGCTGCCCGCCACCCGCCACTGCTCCTCGGGCGCCACGGCTTGCTGCGCGCCACTTTTCCTTGGGCGCCGCCTCCCCCTGGATCTAGCTAAGGGAAGGGTGTCGTCGCCGCCGCCAGGCCATCGTCGCCGAGCGTAGATCGAGAGAGAGAGGGAGAGAGGAGAGAGCAACCGAGAGATGGACGCCGTCACTGAGCGTGGATCGAGAGAGAGATCAGGAGAGAGGGGAGAGCGACGGAGATAGGGACACCGTCGCCAAGCGTGGATCGAGAGAGAGATCGGGATAAAGGGGAAAGCGACCGAGAAAGAGAGAGGGAGAGAGGGGAGAAAGAAGCGACCGAAGTAAAGGAGTCAATCTGCCTATCTCCTCGTTGGCCTCGCCGGCTCGACTCACTTGCCGGCTTGGTTTTTTAGGTGCTGTTGATGAGAAATTTCTCTCACACGCTGGCCTGGGAGATCTGCTTAACTCCAGTGCACGTCCTTCTCGACTACCTGTGCTGTGCAGGGCGTGCCAGTTGATTTGATCTGTTAATCAACAAGAAAAACAAAGGAATATGCGTTAAGTGTTAGGTTAGATCCCTACTGGATCGGCTGAGGGAATCCATGAGCATATATATGCTATCCTAAAATATATTTAAGCCAAACGACTGGAATGGATCGGCTATACCAAGGCAGCATCAGTCGCGTAACCTAAATACAGTAAAGGATAATAAATATATGAATCGATAACCTAGCCGATACTGGAAAGCTAACGATGAATCGGCTAGTACTCCGATGAATCTTATGAAAAGATACCACTCTTGAACCAGACGCGCATGGCCCGGAAATCGGCCGTCGACCACCGATGGCAGGCCGATTCCAGCTAGTAACGTCCAACAAGAATGCGATCTTAACATAAGAGGCAACCCTAATATAAATCTAATAATAAATATATTAAAAGAAACATATCAGGGCAGATAAGGCCGGCTGAAGCCCCGGCGCTGTCTCTAAACAATATAAATCTTAGCCGAACAGATCATTGATAGTTCTAAAAACGACTTAATAGTTCGAACCCGATGCAACATTAAGTATAAAAAGAAAAACCTGATCTATTGCAGCCGATTTATATCCCTCGAGATGGTGGATACCGCATATAAACCAGCCAACCTTTAGATCTAGCCCTATTGGCTGTAAATTTTTAATAGAACTAGCCAATAGCAGGATAGATCTAAACATTAGTCTAATTTATACACGCTATATGATAAGCATCATAGTATAAACTCTTGAATCTAATGTGTCATTACGATGGAAGCACTAGAAACAATAGATCATACCACTAATGACAAGCATTTACCTAGATCTGGGGATCTAAACGATGCAGCCCGTAGCCAAACAAACTGCTCGTCTGAAGAAAAAGGTTGGCGATGCGCCGAAGGTTTAATTGATTGTGATTGTTCTTGTTTACAGGGAGTCTTGGGTCCTATTTATACCCAAGATACAATTATCTGTACAAACCCTGGACTCTATCTAAACTACTATTTAAAACACAACATTATCCCGAGAAGGACCCATGCCGTGCTACAACTAACAGTTTAAACAAACTCCTAAATTATAGATACAATTGTCGTTACAGGACTCTATCCATAGGTAGCAATATCGTTTAACGCGCAACTAACAACCGAATCTTCTATTTATCCTCAAACTGCTGCACCAGAAACGGTTTTATCTCTTCCGGACATGGAATCGGCTATCAGCTGCCATTGTTCGATCCAACCTTAGCCGATTGGCCTCGCAGCCGATCACTCCTCAGCCGATGCAGCCTCTGTTTCCACACCAAACCAGCCGATCCGATTCTGCTTCGCCTTTGCAGACTTAGGGACTCAATTACCAAATTTCAGTGTTAACACATGCCCCCCAAGTCCGTGATACGAAGTGTTACGGATTTGCTTGCCTGTTCAAACTCCCGCTCTTTTCTTGACCTAAACCGCTTCAGCTTCTCCCCAAGTGCCCTTTAAATATCCACTCTCCTCGGCCGAGACGCTTATGCCTTCAAAACGCACTTAGTCCCTTCGCACGCAAGCTCTTGCCTTCTCTCTCCTCTCCGGCGATCCCACCGGCGTTTGCCAAACCTCGTCGTACTCCACAGACCAGACCCATCTTCACCCCAAGCATTCCGATGGCCTCCACCGTCGCCGCATCAAGCGCCTCGTCACGCCACCACCGCCGCCATGCCAGCCGTAGCCGCCACCTCAACCGTCGCCGCGCTCCGACGCCGCCATTGCCGAGTTCTCCGAGGTACTCCCATTTAATCCATAACTCTCTTTTTATTTCGGATCTACTCCTTCAGCCACGTTGCATCAATCTTACGTTCAACCACTTTTTGAGTAGCACTTTTCTTCCTTTTTTTACTAGTACTTTTTCCTTCTTTGAACTGTAATATGCAACCGTTCTTGATTAGCGCCCCTTTTTTCTTCTTTTTCCGAACTGTAGCTCCTGTCACAGCAAGTGCTTATCCCAAATCTGATACAAGCACAGAGGTACTTTCTCGACCCCATCGGCAACACGGATCCAGCCGATGTGATTATAGTCGAAACCAACAGGATCCCCTTCAACACCAACAAACCATCCCTCGCCCACTGGAACGGGACATTCAAATCATGGCTGACCACCGACGTAGCCTGGGTTGAGTGGTACAAAAGGGTGCGATCGGCCAAATACACACAGTGGGAGGAGACCGGGATTGCCCAGTGCTTGGCCCTATCCATCACTAGCATGGAAAAGGACGAGCCGCTTCTGTCGGCTGCAACATATTTCTGGAACGACAACTTCAACGCTTTCATCTTCCGACAAGGGCCGATGACCATCACGCTGGCCGACGTGTACATGACAACCGGTTTGGACATCGAGTCATCGGCCAACCTCAGCAACCTGAGCCGAGAGAGGCAGCACAAATTCAAAACAAAGGCCATCGGCGGGTGGAGCGGCTTCATTGCCCAGAACATGAAGGATGGATCCGTCGGCCACAGGGAGCACACCGCGTTCTTGATGATGTGGCTCGAAAAATTTTTGTTCTGTGGATCGAGCTGCGGGCCGACCGCCAACTGGCAGGTCGTAGCCGAAGTCCTGGCCGACGGGGGCAAACTCGCGCTGGGGAAATACCTCCTTGGCTATTTATATCAGATGTTGCATCAGGCCGCCGCAAAAATAGCTGCCAATGCTCCAATCAACACCGGCGGCCCCTGGTGGTTCCTACAGATCTAGCTGGTGCTGGCGACCCAAAAGATAGCCGATCGGCTCCCTCTGACAACAGCTGTATTCCCAAGGCTGGAGCCGATCGAGGATGAAGACGGCAACCAGATCACCACCACGCGATGCGTGAGCTACGGAGAAGCAGCAGCCGCTCATGTAGGCTCAAGGCAATCGGCCGAACTGCTGGCTGAATGGTTCATCGCCCTTTATGACGGGCTGTCTCACGAGAACCGTGCCTGGTACTTCTACCGGGACCGGACTGTTCGAGTTGCCGGCCGACTTCAATTGGGAAGACGTCAACTCAGCCGACAACCCGAGGTGCAGGGAGCTGTTCATCGCCGCTCCCCCCTGCATCTTGCCGACCGGGATCCACCAGGGCCGATCAGTGGCCAAGAGCTACGAGTTCTATTACCCGGTGTCGGCGGCGAGGCAGTTCGGTCTTGGGCAGCTGCCCATCGACTTCTTTTATGCCGACAAGATTGAGACGAGGGGAGTGGTAAGCTAGGACTTGATAATGGATCGGCTGCTGAACATAGCCGGCCCTCCCCTCGGCGATGTCGGCGTGATGACACTGGCGCTGAGGAAAAGCGCCGGTTACGACCAATGGTGGACTGAAATCAAGCGCCATATCTTCCACCAGCGGTCGTCTTGTTACGTCGACCTCCTCCTGCCCGAGGAGATCCCCTCGGTAAGCTTTAAGTCCCAAATGATTTTCTTCTTCTTATCATCGGCTGATATAGCCGATTAACATTTGCCCTCTGATTTGCAGGAGACGGAGACGGAGCGGCCGATGGTGAGCGATTCCTGGCGCCCCATCGAATACCGTCTAGGTGTTCTGGACGGGGGCGGCCTCGCTCCGTTGGCCATCGGCTGGGGAGCACCGAAGCTGGTGTCATTGCTACGAGGGCAGGTGCGCAAGTCGATTGCCCAGAAGAAAAGGGCTGCGCCACTCACACAGTCGTCGACCGCGCCTGCCCCCAAGAAGCCGAAAGAGAAGAAACAGGGCGGTGCGCCCGATAGCCTCCCCTTGGACCCGGCCGTCGTGCGCTCCTCGCCGTCGCGCGCGAGGAAATGACGGCGCGTTGGAGCGGCGGCGCGAACCCGGAGCTCGAGCCATGAGTCGGTCAACGCTCCAACGACGTCCCGCCGGTCCCAAGTCCCCCAGCGAAAAATCGGCCGGTAAGCCCTCACTTCACCAAATTTGGCTTCACGATGATATCACTCGCATCTGACCGAACCATTCTTTTCAGGTCAAGAAATTGGTGGCCGCACTTCACGCCCTGCGCCATCGGTAATCGCCTCTTGCCACTTGATCCGTAGAATTTAGCCGATTCGTCTGCTAACACTTCTTTTGCATCCCCCACGATCTCCATCGGCTGCCCCCCAGGCGTCCAACGAGCATGCCGCGCCTGCCGCGGGCGGCGGCAATGACGTCGACGAAGAGGCCCCAATGGCCGCAGGCGGCGATCCAACTGAGCCGACCGCTCCGACCCCGGTGCCAACGGTAAGCTGACTGAAACCGACGATCGGCTTCTGTCAACTTAATGTTTTCTGATCATCTCTCTTTTCTGCAAAACATAGTCGACCTCCTCAATTTTGATCTGTCGGAGTTCGAGGAGTCCGACAAAATTGGCGAGGAGGCGTTGGTGACGCCTGCTGAGGACTTGAGGGCCACCCTAGCCGACATCGGCAATCGGCTGGAGGCCTCGCTGGATGCGCTGGTGGTCGACAGCGGTTCGATATGCGCGCGTTTCAATGAAATTCAAGGCCAGTTGCCGGAAGCTCTAGCCGACGCCATCGTGCCGTCCACCTTCATGGAAGCCCACCAGCTCAAGTATGAACGAGCCCGGCAGCGGATAGCCGATCGCCGCGATAACTAGGCATGGTCGACCACCCTCCAATCGACCAAGGACGCCATTGAGAGCCGAAAAGCCGCCTTCGACCGCCTGAAGACTGAGCCGGCGGCCAAGCTCGAGCAACTCCTTTCACGCCAAGATCAGCTGATGGCCAATCTCGTTCAAGTCACGAACGAGATCGATGTCCATAAGGAGTACATGGCTGGTTTGCTGGCCGAGATCGAAGCTCAACGCCAAGGCATCAAGGCGGCTGTGGCACACTTGCGAGACCTGGTGAAGGGCATCCGGCCGGTGGCAGGGTCCAAGGCCGACGATGTCAGGGCCATTGAAGAGATAGACCAGATCAGGCGGACGGCGTTGTCAGCCATAGCCGATTTCTTAAAACAATGAGCTTGTAATGTTTTACCATTCTGAAATCGGCTATTGCCTCTTGTATTATACTTTGTGCTGGGATTGGACAATCACTTTAGTCATGCTTGTAATCGGCTTTGAATCGTGTAATATAATTTATCAATCTTCTGCCGCTGTGCTTGTAGATAAGATCGGATTGGACAATCACTTTAGTCGTGCTTGTAATCGGCTTTGAATCGTGTAATATAATTTATCAATCTTCTGCCGCCATGCTTGTAGATAAGATCGGCTTTCGGCCGCGCGTAGTGTCTTGAATTGTTCATGCTGAAATCGGCCCCGGCCGCCCGTATCACTTTATGTTGCCGATTCCGAGACCGCACCACAACCGTTAGCGCTTGAATTACGGCCGTCGATCCAAATCACTTCCAACGCTTTTATTTGGACAACCGATTACAAGGCTTAAAAGTTGCAAAAATCTTTCAAAAATCCTGACGCCAAATTTTGCAATCGGCTCGTGTACGTGTATACCCCCCAAGTTTTGTTGATAGCTTCGGTGTTGACAAAATTGTGAGTTCGAGCCGTTCACGCATCATTGCCGTCCTTATCGACCAATCATTAGCCGATCGTAGAAAGCTTGGCAAAAACGTTGCATAAAAATGCCTAAAGGCAATGCCTTGTTAAAGCAAGACATCGGCTGTCGTAAATCGGCTTAAGCAACCGGAGCCGAATCACGAGTTGATCCATACGCTTGGGTAATATTTTTTCAGGTATTTTCCATTAAGAGCCCTTCCAAATACTTCTCCGTCCAGCCCTTTTAGCATGTAAGCTCCTTTAGAGACGCATTTGTGAATTTTGAAAGGCCCTTCCCAATTTGGTGACCACTTGCCGAACTTGTTGTCTCTAGATCCAATCGGCAGTATCAATTTCCAAACGAGTTCGCCTTCCGCAAAAGATTTAGGCACCACCTTCTTATTATAATGTCTGGCTACTCGTTCTTTATCCTTTGTGACTATTTCCAAGGCCCTCATCCTGGATAAAACTAAATCTTCCAATTTGTCCACCATCAGGTGATAATAATCGTCGGCTGTGAGTTGATCCTGTAGCTGAATGCGCCTTTAGCCGACAACACTTTCCCATGGCAGCACCGCCTCATGTCCGTAGACTAGCTTGTATGGAGGGACTTGAATTGACTCGTGGCATGCCATCCGATATGCCCACAGTGATTCGGCTAATCGACTGTGCCATTGTTTAGGGTACTCACAGATATTTCTTTTAATCAATTTGATCAAACTTTTGTTTGAGGCCTTGGCTTGTCCGTTGGCTTGTGCGTAGTACGGCGAAGAATTAAGCAACTTGATCCCCATGCCGTCGGCAAACTGAATAAATTCGTCCGATACAAAGAACATCCCTGGTCTGTTGTTATTGTTTGTGGAACGCCAAATCGGTAGATGATATGTTCTTTGACAAACTCGATTACGTCCTTACAATCCACTTTTCTGAGGGGAATCGCCTCCACCCACTTTGTGAAGTAATCTGTCGCCACCAGGATAAATTTATGTCCTTTGCTTGAGGGTGGATTGATCTGGCCGATCATATCGATGCCCCATCCTTTGAACGACCACGGCTTAATAATTGGGTTCATAGCCGACGCTGGTGCTCGTTGTATGGCGCCAAACTTCTGGCAATCCTGGCATCCCTTGTAATACTTGAAACAATCCTCCAGCATCGTCGGCCACAAATACCCTGCTCGGCGAAGCAACCACTTCATTTTGTGGGCCGATTGATGTGTGCCACAGATTCCTTCATGTACTCCGATGGCCACTGTAGCCTGATCGGCTCCCAAACACTTGAGTAGCACGCCGTCAATCGTCTGATAGTATAGATCTTCATCGAGCAACACGTATCATAATGCCTTGTATCGTAGCTTCCTTGTAGCCGATTGAGAGGGCTTTTTGAGATAGTTGTAAACTTCAAACCTCCAATCATCGGTTGTAATGGCGGCAACGTCTATGTCGACTTCTTCAGCATCGGCCGGTAGCCCGATGCCCCCTGAGCCAAGTCATTGGCCTCTGTGTTCTGCTCTCTGGGGATATGTTTCAAAGTAACTAGCCGAAAACCGTCCATTAATTCCCGGCATTGCCGATAATAGACCATCAACGCGTCATTTTTGCATTCATATTCTCCTGATAATTGGCTGATGACCAACAATGAATCTCCCATTATTTCGATGGTGTCGGCTTCAACTTCCTTGAGTAGATGTAATCCTTTAAGGATGACTTCGTATTCGGCTTGGTTGTTTGTAGCGTGGGGGTTGATGGCAAAAGCAAACTCGAAGCTTGCCCCCCTGGGCGAAATAATGACCAAGCTGATGTCACAGCCGTTGGTGCAAACCGAGTCGTCGAACGTTAAAGTCCAAGGCATAATTTCCACTGAGCCGATTAAGTCGTTTCTGTGCTCCATAATGAAATCGGCTATGGCTTGCCCCTTGATGCGCCTTGGTGCTCGATACCTCGATCGAATTCGTTAGCGCAAAATCCACTTCCCAATTCTTCCTTTGAGCACCGGAGCCGATAGCATATACTTAACTACATCGGCTTTGCAGATTACTGTGCACTCATTGGATAGCAGATAGTGCCTTAACTTCGTACACAAAAAATAGAGGCATAGGCATAGCTTCTCCACAGGTGAATACCTCGTCTCCGTGTCTAGCAACCATCGACTGAGATAGAAGATGGCCTTTTCTTTGCCGTTGACCTCTTGGATTAGGACGGAGCCGATTGATTTATCTCGGCTGATAGGTACAGTTTGAATGGTATTCCCTTTTGTGGAGGCATTAAGATTGTAGGGGAACTCAGATAATCTTTTATGTTGTCTAATTCCCTTTGCTGTTCTGCCCCCCATGTGAATGTTTGATTGGCTTTCAGCCGAAGCAGTGGTGTGAACGGCTCCATCTTTTCTGAGAGATTGGCTATGTACCGTCTGATGAAGTTTATCTTGCCGATCAATGATTGGAGTTGTTTTTTGTCCTTCGAAGGTTGAATTGTCTTGATAGCATTTATGCTTCTTGGTGTAACTTCAATTCCTCTTTCATGGACAAGAAATCCCAAAAATTGCCCGGCCGATACGCCGAACGCGCACTTGAGCGGATTCATTTTCAGACCGTACTTCCTCGTCCGTTCTAACACTTGTCTCAAATCGGCTATGTGGCCTTCTATCTCCCTTGACTTGACAACCACGTCGTCAATGTATATCTCTACTAGCGAGCCGATCATATCGTGAAAGATGTAATTCATGGTCCGTTGATATATTGCCCCAGCATTCTTCAAGCTGAATGTCATTACTACCCATTCGTATAAGCCGATTGCGCCGGGACACCGAAAAGCGGTCTTGTGGATGTTCTCGTCGGCCATGAATATTTGATTATACCCTGCATTGCCATCCATGAAACTGATAATTTTATGGCCTGAAGCAGCATCGACAAGCAGATCGGCTATCGGCATTGGGAATTCGTCTTTAGGGGTTGCCTTGTTTAGATCTCTAAAATCGATGCACACCCTAAGTTTACCGTTTTTCTTCAACACTGGGACGATGTTTGAGACCCACTCGGCGTATCGGCAAGGCCTAATGAATCCCGCGTCGTATAGCCGAGTGATTTTGGCTTTAATTGCATCGTACATATCGGCCTTAAACCTCCTGGGAGGCTGTTTGAACGGCCGATAGCCTGCCTTAATCGGCAGCTGATGGACCACTATTGATCGGCTGAGGCCGGGCATCTCGAAGTACTCCCAAGCAAAACAATCTTTATATTCTTTTAACAACTCAATAAGCTGAGATCTACAATGAGGAGACAGATTTTTGCTAATGTACGTCGGTCTCAGCTTATCACCAGAGCCGATGTCAATTTCCTCTAATTCGTCGGCCGACGTGAAACCTTGCCCTAGCTTGCCATCGTCTTCGTCCGCGGTGTCCATGCCGAAAACGCTTGAGCCCTCCATCATGTCTTGTTCAAAGCAGCAGCTGTGGCTCGTCATTTCCAATCGGCTGTATTGTGGAATTGGACACATTTAGAAAATCGGCTTGCCAGATTTTCCCGGATAAACAATCGATGCCTTCGATTTCCCAAAGCGACAAATCGGCACTGACGACACTAACTGACCTGTCGGCTGGTACGATCTCGATCTTGTCGCCGTCCCATTGGATCAGGCTCTGATGCATTGTAGAAGGGATGCAGCAGTTAGCGTGTATCCAGTCCCTTCCGAGCAGCAGGCTGTAAGACCCCTTCCCATCGATGACAAAGAACGTTGTGGGCACAGTCTTGTTGCCGATGGTCAGTTCAACGTTGAGGACGCCCTTGATTTCCGATGGGTTGCTGCTGAAGTCTTTGAGCACCATGTTGGTTTTTATCAGGTCTTCGTCTCCCTTGCCTAGTTTTCTGAATGTTGCGTTAGGCATGAGGTTGACTGCAGCTCCCCCATCAACTAGCATTTTGGAAATCGGCTTGCCGTTGACGAATCCTTTAATGTACAACGGCTTTAAGTGCCGATTTTTGGTTCCCTCAGGTTTGTCGAAGATAGCCTGGTCTGGTGAGATTGCCAGTTTCACCAGGTCGTCCTCAATGGTGTCTGAATCGGCTTCAGGAGCACCGAACTCGGGCAAGACGAACACCATGTTAACCGATGCAAAATTTTGCCTTTCCCTTTGGCTGCCCTCCCGGCTTGATCGGCCGGGCTTTCCTCGCTTGCTCTTCGTCGGCTATGGCAGCCTTCTCTTTGGGTACCCATCGCCTTTTGATTTTGCCCAGCCGACGGTGCTGTTCGTGGATCATTTGCTGAACTTTGTCTTCTCTCCGTTCGCGCTTAAGCCGTTGAACCCTTCTTTTCTGCGTCTTTGTGAAGAGATCGGATGGGCACCATTGGGGGTTGGCCGATTCCTCCTCGTCAGCCTCTTCATCGTCGCGGTTGTTACCACCGCGGTTTTCGTCGACGAAGAAGTCTTGGTGGATCGGGCCGAGCCGATCATGGACAGACCGCCGCTTTTGGTTTAGCTGAACAGCTCTAGGGACGAACTGGGTTGGGCTTACAGCCGATGAGTTCCTGTGCCCGCCGTCGTGGCGATCGTTGCATGCTGGGCAATCGTCCAATGTTGGTAGTCTCATACCGGATTCCCAGCAGTACCTGAAAAATCACAATGCCAATGCGGATCAGGATTGTTGCGATTTGCCTCGTACCGGCGGCTTTGGGTATTTGGCTCACGCTGACGAGATGCTCCATTTTAGGTTTCTTCCTGCCGGGACCGGTGCTGATGATGGTGTCGGCTGCGTTCGTGGATCGGCCGTCGATCAGCCGATCTGATGACTGGGTGCACCATATTAATCGGCGCGATGTGACATCCAATCTGCTCGTCTTCTGCCTTGGCCCCGATCGATGTATTAACTAAGCTGTGCGCCATTCTGTTCTGTCGATAAGCTTGCCTAGGACCGGCTTGGACCGTGTTGACCAGAAAGGATTGCCGTCTACTTTCATCGGCCGATTTGAATCGGCGAACTTCAGCTTCCCGGCCTCAATCGCATATTGGATTTGCCGCTCAAGACTTTGCAATCGTTGGTGGCGTGGGATGTGGAGTTGTGCCACTTGCAATATTTCTTTTCTTCAACTCTTCTACGGGATCACGTGATTTTCGGCAACGAATCGCTTCTCCTTGAGCAGCAAGTCGAAGATCTTGTCGGCCTTGGTGATGTCGAAATCGTATTGTTCTTCCCTGGCCATCTTCAGCAGCCACTGGCAGACGATGTCCTTTTTGTTCCTGGCCCATTCGGCTACCGCCACTTCTGCGTCATCGTCATCGGACTCATAGTTTGATTCGACGACGACCTGAGTTATATTTTTGACGGCCTTTCTGGTGTCTTGGAATCGCTGTTCGTGGGCCGTCACCTTCTGCGCCAAGTGGGCTAAGCTGTCAAAGTCCTGCGCAGAGAATCGCTCTCGGATCGGAGCGATCAAACCATGAAAGGCCAAATCGGCCAGCTGGGCATCTGATAGCACCAGGCTATAGCATCGGTTCCTCATTTCTCTAAAGCGTTGGATGTATTCTTGGACCGATTCGTTGTGTTTTTGCCTAATGCTTGTGAGGTCTGACAACTTCATCTCGTGGTTGCCGGAGTAGAAGTAGTTGTGGAGTTGTTTTTCAAGATCGGACTAGCTCTGAATTGAGTTGTAGGGCAATGAGGAGAACCAAGTAAAAGCCGATCCTGAAAGAGAAAGAGGGAACAATCGGACTCTCAAGGCGTCCGTAGCCGATGCATCGCCGCACTGTGCCAAGAATCAGCTAACATGCTCGTAAGTTGAAACGTTGTCCTGCCCTGAGAACTTCGAAAAATCTGGGATCTTGTATCGGTTGGGCAACGGGATCCGCTTGAAGTGCTCTGGATAGGGATACCGATACATATTTCCAGAGTCCTTCTGTTTGAGGCCGAATTGATCGCGCATGACATCTGCAATCAGATCAGCCCAGGGTCGGTTGTCTTGCTGTATCGGCTCGTACGGGTCACACGACACGGGTGCTTGCCGATACAGTGGTGGCGTCTGAGGCCTGTAATGATGATCTTGACGGCCTCCTTGGTACTGGTAGTGATGATCAGCGGGAGGCGGCCGATGCGTCGGTGGTGGCGTTGGTGGTCCTGGAAACAGCTGTCGACCACCGGCGTTGTACCGTCTGTTTGGATCAGTCAGCTCCGACTACCAATTGTCGTTGAACATATTAGCAATCTGATCTTGGGGTAGCGGCTGCTGTCGGTTCAGCATAGTAATTGCTGGTCTTATAGCCGATTCACCTGGATTTGACTGACCGAGGACTCCTCGGCGGCCCTTGTTGTGCTAGTGGTGGGATCGGCCGATTCTGTGTGACCAGCGTTCTGTAACCAGGAAATTGGCCGTCTGTGAAGTACGTCGGCCCTTGTTGCAGCTGGTCGGCTATCTTGGCGTCGACCACAGTAGCGATCATATTATTGAGAGTGTTGACCAGAATGCTACTTTGATTGACTAACGCGTGATGGACGGCCGAGTCGATTCGGTCTTGTAGAGAATATACAGCCGAATCGTCCTGTTCCTGGGTCGGCTCCTCCGTCTTCTGTTTGTCTTTTGTCTCACCAGAGGAGGATGCCTTAAGGTCGTTCATGCTGAACTTATATTTTTGATGCACGGCCCCAGATCTTGTTTGGGTGAAAGATTGCAAATAGTTAGCTTGGAGCTCTTCCACCATCTTCTTATAATCGGCTTGCTGTTCAGCCGATAACTGCTCCATCTTCACAGGCACAATGTTGTCCTAGGAAATGCCGGGGCTCTTGGAGTCGACCATCTTGCCGGCTGAATCTATGCGTCCGAGTCGAGCAGACAGAGAAAGTCCCACCAGGCGTGCCAAGAAGCGTGTTGATGAGAAATTTCTCTCACGCGCTGGCCTGGGAGATCTGCTTAACTCCAGTGCAGGTCCTTCTCGGCTACCTGTGCTGTGCAGGGCGTGCCAGTTGAATTGATCTGTTAATCAACAAGAAAAACAAAGGAATATGCGTTAAGTGTTAGGTTAGATCCCCTGGATCGGCTGAGGGAATCCATGAGCATATATATGCTATCCTAAAATATATTTAAGCCAAACGACTGGAATGGATCGGCTATACCAAGGCCGCATCAGTCGCGTAACCTAAATACAGTAAAGGATAATAAATATATGAATCGATAACCTAGCCGATACTGGAAAGCTAACGATGAATCCGCTAGTACTCCGATGAATCTTATGAAAAGATACCACTCTTGAACCAGACGCGCATGGCTCGGAAATCGGCCGTCGACCGCCGATGGCGAGCCGATTTTGGCTAGTAACGTCCAACAAGAATGCGATCTTAACATAAGAGGCAACCCTAATATAAATCTAATAATAAATATATTAAAAGAAACATATCAGGGCAGATAAGGCCGGCTGAAACCCCGGCTGTCTCTAAACAATATAAATCTTAGCCGAACAGATCATTGATAGTTTTAAAAACGACTTAATAGTTCGAACCTGATGCAACATTATGTATAAAAAGAAAAACCTGATCTATTGCAGCCGATTTATATCCCTCGAGACGGTGGATACCGCATATAAACCAGCCAACCTTTAGATCTAGCCCTATTGGCTGCAAATTCTTAATAGAACTAGCCAATAGCAGGATAGATCTAAACATTAGTCTAATTTATACACGCTATATGATAAGCATCATAGTATAAACTCTTGAATCTAATGTGTCATTACGATGGAAACACTATAAACAATAGATCATACCACTAATGACAAGCATTACGTAGATCTGGGGATCGAAATGATGCAGCCCGTAGCCAAACAAACTGCTCGTCTGAAGAAAAAGGTTGGCGATGCGCCGAAGGTTTAATTGATTGTGATTGTTCTTGTTTACAAGGGGTCTTGGGTCCTATTTATACCCAAGATACAATTATCTGTACAAACCCTGAACTCTATTTAAACTACTATTTAAAACACAACATTATCCCGAGAAGGACCCATGCCGTGCTACAACTAACAATTTAAACAAACTCCTAAATTACAGATACAATTGGCGTTACAGGACTATCCATAGGTGGCAATATCGTTTAACGTGGAACTAACAACCGAATCTTCTATTTATCCTCAAACTGCTGCACCAGAAACGGTTTTATCTCTTCCGGACCTGGAATCGGCTATCGGCTGCCATTGTCCGATCCAACCTTAGCCGATTGGCCTCGCAGCCGATCACTCCTCAGCCGATGCGGTCTCTATTTCCACACCAAACCAGCCGATCCGATTCTGCTTTGCCTTTGCAGACTTAGAGACTCAATTACCAAATTTCAGTGTTAACAGGTGCCAATTTGCTTTAAAAACCCGACACCTATAATATATTATTGGTGTCGGTTTTCTTAAAAAACCGGTACCAATATTATAGTTGATGTTTTTTCTTTAGAATCGGCATCTATTGTTGTTCAAAGGTGTCAGTTATTTATTTTTTAGCTCATGGGAGGTGGGAAAACATAAATAGGTATCGGTTTTGAATAAACCGACACCTATAAGCCGGTCCCTATGAAGGTTTTTGTAGTAGTGTCTATGTTGTTCCACATCCATGCTAATCCTGTCCCTAGTAGAAAAGAGGACAAATAGAGAACCAAGCAAAATTTGGGCGAACCCTAATTGCACAAAGACTTCTGAAGACCTCAATAGTCACCCGTCCCAAAGAACAGGTCCATAGAACCGCTAAAAAACATCAGCGAGGTCGTGCCCCAATCCCAAATCAGATCTCTGCTGCTGCGCCGCCATCCGTCGATGCAACCAATCCCCTCACAAGCCCTTCGCCAGTGTCGGATGGGCCACCCGTGAAGCTGAGAGAGAGAGAGAGCCGGAGCATTGCCATTCTAAAGAACACCATCATCATCTCCACCCATGCAACTACACCACGGACATGAAGCCCATAGCCAATCACATCCACATGAAAGAAATCACTGGGGCAATATGGCTAGGGCACGACTAGAAAATCTGTCATCACCACCATCGTAACAATGACAAGAGAAGACGAAAAAATTACTTGGCAGGAAATTTAAGTGTTGACAGGTTGTACTCCACAACGGTATTTGTAACATATAGGGACGTTGGTAGCAGCGTATACGTGAGATTGTGGTGAAAAAGATGGGACATATAGATTTTTATACAGGTTTAGGCCCCCCAACATACGAATAATAGCCCTATTCCTATTAGTCAAAGCCGATGTTGCCATTATATATCAATATCAAACGAGTACAATATTGAGGATGACCTAATCTAATCTCTGTCAGCCTAGCGGTGTAAATCTCTCACATATGATCAACAGCTAGTAATAGTCCACTTCCTTGAACAAGAACTCAGTGATATTGGAGGTAGCTCTAGATCCCTCTTGTCAGCTTTTGTAGTTCTATATTGAGTCTCTAAGCTTATTGGATTGTCTTGGCCTGTCCCCTCTCCTCTCGGTGGTCTTGTATTTATACCCTAGGTGTCCCCTTGTCCAAGTAGTATGGATACGATCCGAGTAGACCTTGTAGTATCCGAGTAGGACTCTTTTCTTTTTCCTTATCCGGAACACCTTTCATATATGAGGTTTTATTTCATATAGGACTTGGTATATGGTGGGTCCTGTTAAGCCTAATACACAAGTATAACGTATCCCTTATCTAGGATACTAACAGTAGCCCCCAAACTCTATTCAAATGTATAAGCTAACCACATCAAAATCCCTTAAGGCACTGAGTTGTGGGAATAACTTAGCTAGTGTGGTAACAGGTAAAGTTATAACCGAGAACTCCGACCTTTATGGAGGATGGAAGAATGTGGTTGGGTTTTAACAATTTGAATAGAGTTCAAAACTCACATGTAAATATAATATCGGTGGGGAAAACCATCTTTGTTTACTCCTTCTTTCTTCTGAAATACTCGAATAAACTAGTTAGAAATCACTAAGCCCCAAGCATGTCAGGTAGCTTTATATATAAGTGTTAAATGTAAGCAAACAAATGTATATAAGAAACTTGAGCTCACTAATCCGATAAATATCTAGTCGGAATAAATTCCCGACTACTGTGCACCTTGGGACCAGAATATGTCTTCGGTTGAATATAAGAGTTGTCGGTTTTAGCTTTATTTAGGTAATGAAAGATGTCGGCTACTATAAAGCCTTTGACTGATCTCTTTTACTCGAGAAGGCCAATTGCTCTGATATCTGATTGTCTTGAAATCAATTACTCAGAACAAATTGTTAAATAGAAAGCTCCCAAGCGAACGCTTAGGAGTAATATAATATGAACTGAATGCATTGAAAATAAATTATATCTATATGTGACAATAGACAAGTACTCTCGCTATAAGCTTATCAGCTTTACGGAGTTGTGTACCCTCTCTAGCCCCTCACTGGATTTGTGGAAATATTCCCGTAAAACAGCTTGCATTTCATATCATGTAGTGTTGAAAGGATGGATTCCTAGCTCCTAGCCGTGAAGTTGGAAAACCAATTCTCGGTTACACAGCTAGTAAATTGTGGACCCCCGTTTTTGGAACGGAAATCTTTCATGTTCATAGTACCATTTCCCTGGATCGAGTAGTTTGGTATCCACGAAATACAGTACTGAATAATCAGGTGCGCATGCACGAATAGTCTTACATCAAAATTATTACAATAGTAGGCCCGAAGGCAATGTCCATCACATAGGACCTCATAGTCCAGATACAACCCAAAAGCAGACATTAGATAAGGCAGCGGAGTAAAGGCAGCGGCTTGTCAATTGCCACAGGCAACGACCAGAGACTAAGACCTAGCAAGCACCATCAGCTTCTTCGCCCTCCTGGTAGTAGGCATAAGGATCCTCCAAATCTTTACTCCCACCATCTGAAGGTTTGTGCGTATAGCAAGGGTGAGTACCAACCGTACTCAGCAAGCCAACACGGAAGTGATGCATATGATAGGATCATTCAAGGAATGGCTGGTGTTCTTTTGCATAAAGCCAATTTTCACTACTCTTTTCACAAGCCTAACAACTAGCCAAGTCAAGTTTGAATTCCACAGTTCATTAAGTCGGCGACGGTTCTGTCTACCATCCATCGTGATTCCAAGAATGGCTTCCCGTCTCCTGTTCGTCATGGTTTTCTGGGGAGTCCACCCCTTCTCGCATCTCGAGAAGTTGATCCACCAGCGAATAAAAGTCATCATGCAAACCCATCCCATCATTTTAAAGTTTAAAGTCTAGCCAAGCGAAAGTCTTGTCACGATGCTCAATATCCACGAGCACGGCTATTTGAATAGATTGATTCATTCACACTGCAGTGGATGTACACTTTACCCGTACTCCGCGACAGCCCAACAAATGAGCCTACGTCCCAACACATGAGACGGTCATGGCAAAGCCTTTCGATAACCTCACTTTGGCAGTACCCGCTCCATGAACTTAAGCCCTCATGCACTCTAGCCGTCATTTTCTAGCAGTGAGAGGAGTTCTGGCGCACCCGGGGTAGGGGAAGACTTCATTCATCACGTTATAATAAATTTCAATTTACCATCATCTCTTTCAAATCTCATCTCATCCATAAGAACCACTATGCAAGGGTACCGCCTCCGCTCGGCTATCTACTCCGCTAGGTCTATACCCATTCGACTATCTCATGGCTCGGTCCTTAATTGACCAGGGTCGGCACTTGCCTTTTCCAAAATCCACCCAAATCATCCAACCGCCCCAGTCTAAAACATGTGTTTAGTACTTTCAGTTTTCATCAAAACTCATTTCATCATTCTCATGGCAATGTGGCGCTCATGTCTCCACATTGCCGTATCTCAACTACCTTCCCTAAGGTAGTTGCCCAAGCGTAAAGCTTTTCATAAAATCATGAGTATGCATGAATCTAAGTATAGCATGGCTAAGCAGTTTACCGAAGCTATTCTCCGGTTGTTTGTATCACATCGAGGGTTACAAGGAATAATTCTAAGGGTAATCAATAACAAGGTATGGCATAACAAGTATAGGTAATTCTCTATGTATGGCATGCATGTTTAAAGTTTAAAATAACATCATTTCGCAATTGGGATCAATATGTTCAAAGAGTGTGATGACTTGCCTTGCTCGCACACTTGTTGAGTGGTGTCTTCAACGGAGTCGATGCCTGCTTCTTCGGGTGCTATCCGTACGTGCGAAAGATCAATCGAATTCGATTAGAATTCAATATAACACCGAAAGATTGAAAAGAACCATAAAAGCCACGAAAACGATTCCAAACGCTTAGCCTAACTTCTACTTGAGTTCGTACGAGGATCGCAGGGAAAACTCCAAGTTTTGAAATCGAGTCGGTGCCATAGGGTTTTCGCAAAACGACGATCGTAATTAATTGAGTAAGGATTTGGAAATATCAACGGGGGAATTCGTGCTCGAGGTTTTGAAGGTTTGAGCACAAAAGAGCAGCATATTTAAATGGAGAGAAAGGATTAAACGAAATCCGGATTTGAAAATGACGCGAAACGATATTTCGGAAAAGTCAAATTTTGATTTTCAAATTTTCCAGCGAGAAAACATACAAGAAAATAATTTATTTTTGCCCAAAATTTCACTCAAGTCTTCTCAAAATATTTTTCCAAATTTTCCATAGTTTTTCTCTATTTTTCTTCCTTTTTCTCTTTTTCTTTCTTTCTTTTTCTTTTTCTCTTCGTACTATTCATCGCCCACAAGGTGCTCGACCGGTGCTCGGGGAAAACAGGGGTGGCGGCCGGTGGTAGTGCTAGGAAAAAGGGCGGCGGTGTGGGGCTTACCAGCGACGGAGGCTCTTGGGGAAGTACGGCGAGGCTCGGGCGGTTTCGGCGCACGGCGGCGACGCGGCGGCTCTCGGTTTTCGCGGCGACGCGGCGCTCGGCGGTTAGGGCGGCGACGGCGCTCGGGAAAGGGAAGAGAGAGGCGGCGGCGTGGGGAGAGGCGGAGGGGCTTCGGCCTATTTATAGGCGCGGCCGGCGCGGCGGGCTGCCACGTGGCGGCGCGGAGGCCGGGCCGGGCGCGCGGACGCGGGCGCGCACGGGCCGGGTTGGGCGCGGCGCCACTTGGCGAGCGCGGCGGGGTCCGGCGCGACGGACAACGGATGGCGACGATGGTGCACGACACGGGCGGGGCTGGTACGACGGCGAGCGCGTGGCGGCGAGGGCGCGGGCGGCGGGCGGGCGTGCGGCGAACGCGGCGCTTGCGCGGCCGGGCGGCGCGCGAGCGGGCGCGCGGCGCGTGGCGTGGGGGGTGGGGGCGGCGCGCGGCGCGCGAGGGCGGCCGGGCGCGGGCGAGCGCGACGCGGCTCGTGTCGCGCGTGCGGGCGGTGGCGCGTACGGGCGGTACGGCGTCGAACACCGGCGCATGATGAAGAGTGCCGATTTTTAATTTTCCCGTTTAAAATCCCATTTCCCTTTTCTATTTTCTTCCACTCTAAAAATTCAAAATAAATTCTAATATTCCCGAATAATTTTTAATATTATATTTCCAACTTTTCCCCACTTTTTATCTTTCCCAAATATATTTTTCATATTTATTTAATTCCCTTTTTCCTAATTTCATAATTCCCTATTTTTAAATTCCAAAAATTTCCTAGATTTCTTGTAAATCCTCTAAATATTTTTATTATCTATTTTATACCCTAATTAATCTTCCATAATCACCAGTTAATATTTTATTTCTCAAGTTCGTATTTTCATAAATCCGCATCCCTTTTCCGATTTTATTTTAAAATTCTTAATCTTGTATTTCGAAATTTTCTTCCCAACAAAATCCAAGCCATTCACGAACTCCGAGAGGAATTGTTCACAACTAAACTTATGCAACTGAGCTGGCAAATAAGAAGCAACAAATACGAGTGAAAGGCAACAAGCAAAAGTTTTTGTAAGTTCCGATTTTTACGTTCCGATTTCAATTTCTTCGATTTTCAGGATGTTACAAACCTACCCCCCTAACAATAAATCTCGTCCTCGAGATTTCTTACCGGTTGTTGAGTAGGTGTGGGTATTCAGTCTTCAGAAAATCCTCGATTTCCCAGGTGGCCTCTTCTTCAGTGTGATTGCTCCATTGTACTTTGTACATGCGCCACGACTTGGTTCGTCTCTTCTTTTCTGCCTCGTCCAGTATCTTTATTGGATGTTCCGGATATGTGAGATCACTGTTGATATGGATGGTTTCCAAGGAGCTTGCTCTTTCGACACTCGCAGCATTTCTTCAACTCGTGACACATGGAACACGGATGGACATCGGAGATGTTCTCAACTCCACTGGTAGGCCACTTCACCTCTTCTAGCGCTTATCAGGAATGGGCCCACATATCTTGGTGCAAGTTTCCCTTTGACTTTGAACCTTTGGGTCCCTCGTAGTGGTGAGACCTTTAGATACACATAGTCGCCTATATTGAATTCTAAGTCCCTTCGACGAGTATCTGCATAGCTCTTCTGTCGAGACTGGGCCGCTTTTAATCGGTCCCGGATCAGGCGGACCTTCTCCTCGACCTCTTTGATTATGTCAGGCCCAAACACGGCTCGTTCACCGGTTTCTGACCACATCAATGGGGTTCGGCATCGGCGACCAAATAGGACTTCATTTGGTGACATCTTCAGACTGGCTTGGTAGCTGTTGTTGTAGGAGAACTTGGCGTACGGTAAACATTTCTCCCAATCCTTGGTGAAATCCAACGCACAGGCTCTCAACATATCCTCAAGCACTTGATTTGTCCTTTCGGTCTGCCCATCGGTCTATGGGTGGTAAGCGGTACTGAAGGCAAGGTGACTTCCGAGTGCCTCATGAACTTTGTTCCAGAAATGGGACGTGAATTGGGTACCGCGATCCGATATAATTCTTTTTGGTACACCGTGAAGACACACAATCCTACTCATGTATAGCTCTGCTAGCTTGGCGCTATTGTAGTTAGTCTTTACGGGGATAAATCTGGCAGTCTTGGTGAGCCGATCTACTATTACCCAAATGGAATCATATCCGGCTGCCGTTTTGGGTAGTCCAACTATGAAATCCATGCCTATCTCATCCCACTTCCACTCGAGAATCTTGAGTGGCTGCAACAAGCCTGCCGGACGTTGATGCTCAGCTTTTACCCTTTGGTATACATCGCATATAGCTACGTATTTGGCTACGTCTCTCTTCATATTGGGCCACCAGTATTCTTCCTTCAAATCCTGGTACATCTTCGTGCTTCCCGGATGTAAAGAATATGCTGATTCGTGTGCTTCTATTAAGATCAATCCTCTCAAACCACCTTGTTTAGGCACGCAGATTCTTTTCTTATACCACAGGGTTCCCTTGTCATCTACCGAGAATTCTTTAGCGCGCCCAGCGGTCATGCGCTCTTTGATTGCTTGAGTTTCTTCATTATCCTTTTGAGCTTCTACTATTTGAGTCCTCAGAAGGGGTTGGATTTCTAGTGAGTTCACTTCTCCGTAAGGAATCAGGTGCAGGTTAAGTCGAGCCATCTCTTCTTGAAGCTTGCTGGCCATGCCTTCCAGGCTCAGATGGTTGCATTGGGCCTTGCGGCTCAACGCATCGGCCACTACATTCGCCTTGCCAGGGTGGTAATTGTGGAGATCATGGTAATCGGGTATCTACATGGCAAGCTTATCCGACTGGAGGTAGGGATAGATTGTGCCTGCCATATCTGTAAACCAAACATGACTTGGGTGTTACGATTGCCGATAGAGATAAGACAATCGGCCTATAGTCATGGTTTGGTAAGATTGAGGAAACCGACTTAGAGTAAGATAGGGTTTTCAATCTGTAAGCCCTCCTCCCAAGACTATATAAGGGGGGTGAGGGGCGTCCCTTGAGGGATATCCTATGTGAGATCTGATATTTCGATAGGAAATCAGCTTTTAGCTTTCAGCTTTAGATCCTGAGATCAATAAAGACACTCGGCGGATCTAATCCACCGAAACAGGAGTAGGGTATTACCTCACGAGAGGGCCTGAACCTGTCTAAATTTTTTTTTCCTTCTAACCCATCGTGCTTGGCGATCTTGACTGCAACCCCAGAAATTATATTGCCGAAACCAAGTTTCGACAGTTGGCGCGCCAGGTAGGAGACCGCGCGTCGAGACTTCTTCAACAATCTCGCCGACAAGCGTGATGGGATCACCTTCAGGATTCGGCGACTTCGCCGTCAACTTCTTCGACGACTCCTCCTTCGACTCGGATTCAAACCAGTCGGAAGGAAAAACCCACTCGGCGTCGTTCGGGCTCCCCAATAGCGCCGAGATCTTCGAGGACATCCTCAAGATCGAGATGCAATTTGCTCGCTCCAACGAAGGACTTCACTCGGCACCGTTCGGATTGCCGAACACCGCCGAAATCTGCACCAATCTTCTCGTCTCCCCGACGGAGACGATCTACTCGGAAGAATACCTCTCGGTGCCGTTTGGGATACCAAACGCCGCCGAGATCTACGGCAAACTCCTCTCCCCCGAGTCGTGGTTGACCCGCTCGGAGGAACCTGCATCCCCAAGCTCTGACTCGGACTGGAACGATCTAGACCCGGGCTACCCAGGATCGAGGGAGGTCGCCGTCATCCTCCCGTCATTCGGCTCATGCTCATCTTCGGATCTCAATGAATACCTCAGCTCCGCCGGCTTTGACGACCTCTATGGTATCCCTCGATGAAGCCGGCGGCTCCGACCGCCGCAAGGACTACGAGCCGAAGTGCTTGATGTCCTCATGGCCGAGCCGACGAGTCCGACTCAGCCATGGCCAAGAGGCTTGTAAGAAGAGCGAGCCAAGATTGAGCAGAGCGCAAGATGGCCGAAGAGGAGAAGAAACGCAGGGAAGAGGCCGACAAAAGAAAGCAAGATCTACGCGCAGCCGACGATCCGCTCAGAGGCCATTCTTCAAACGCGGGTCCGCAACGCCAACATCTTCCGGACGCCACAGCGAAACGCCGTTGCCGCGCTCACACTCCCGGACACCGTCATAGAGACGGCACCGCCGACGTGACTCCAATACTTGACAAGATCAAGACCATCGTCGCGCCACGCCAACGGCCACCCCACCACCTCGGCACGAAGGCGGACTGAGTCCGTGGCTGAAACGCCCGACAAAAGCCGACTCCCGCCTCTAAGGTCAGGAGACTATAAGAGGCCCGAGCCAGATCGGTCGACGACGAGGCCAAGAGGCCCACGCCGCGAGTCCACGCAGAAGTACCAGGATCAAACAGCCGACTCCCGCGACAAACGACACGGACGTCCGCCCGTCCACCACCGCATCCGCCGCAACAACGGCCCAGCTACCCAACCAACCAACCAAGACCCCGCCGAGTGATCTCGCGGGAAGTCCTCGATCGCCGCTACCAGAGCGAGACCGACGCACCCGGAAGATCGGAGGATCACCCGATAGCGGCGACGACGGAGTGCCGCCTTCACTCGGGAGCTTCGCCGAGTGCACTGGCCGAGTGGTTTCAAGCCCATAGGAATTGAAAGGTACGACGGCAAGACCGACCCCGAGTCATGGCTTACCGTCTACACTCTCGCCATCCGCGCAGCAGGCGGCGACAACAAGGCTATGGCCAATTATCTTCCAGTGGCCCTCGCTAACTCCGCCAGAAACTGGCTCACAAGCCTGCCAAGAGGCTCAATCGGCTCGTGGAGCGAGCTGAGGGACCACTTTATTGCCAACTTCCAAGGTACCTTCGAGAGGCCCAGCACGCACTTCGATCTATACAAACATCATCCAGAAGCCGGACGAGCCTCTGAAGGATTACATCTGTCGTTTCTCCGAGAAGCGCAACAAGATTCCCAACATTACCGATGACATCATCATCACCGCCTTCCAGAAGGGAGTCCGTGATGAGCTGTTAATCGGGAAGTTCGGGCGCAAGCCACCGAAGACGGTGAAACAGATGTTCGAGACGGCGAACTCCTACACCAAATCCAACGACGCCATCAAGGCTGCCCGTCAAGACCGGCCCGACAGGAGGGAAGACAAGCAAGCGGGAGGAAGCCAGAATCCTAAGAAGGATAACGGCAACAGCAACAACCAGGCCCAAAAAGATCGCAAGCGCCGATCTGATGACCTAGTAGCCGCAACCTCCAACACTCAACGCCGCCCCGGGTCACCGCCTACGACGCCATCATGAACGCCCAATGCACTCATCATCCCAATCATAAGCACGCGGCTAAGGACTGCTTCATCTACAAACAGTTCACCGAGCAGTACGCGGCGCAGCTCAACAAGAAGCCGACTGATGAGGCTGGTCCATCGGGCGCCAAGAAAAAAAAGAAGCCGACTGATGAGAATGCCGAACCTTTCCAAGACCCTGTGGGAGAGCTCAATCACATCTTCGGAGGGCCGCTAGCCTATGAATCCAAGAGGAAACAGAAGCTAACTGACCGAGAGGTCAACACGGCTCAACCCGAAATCCCTCAGTACCTACGATGGTCGGAAGTGGCCATCACTTTTGACCGCTCGGATCACCCTGACCGAGTGGTTCACCCGGGTCTCTATCCACTCGTCCTGGATCCCGTGGTCCGCAACATCAGGCTCAAGCGCGTCCTCATCGATGGAGGCAGCGTCCTCAACATCCTGTTCGCCAAGACCATGGATAAGATGCAGATCCGAGGGCCGAACTGAAGGCAAGCTCAGCCCCCTTCCACGGAGTCATCCCGGGGCTATCATCTACACCACTCGGGCACATCTCCCTCCCCGTCACCTTCGGGGCCCGAGAGAACTTCCGAACGGAGAACGTCACTTTTGAGGTGGCCGACTTCGAAACAGCATACCATGCCATCATTTGAAGGCCTGCGCTTGCCAAATTTATGGCGATCCCACATTACACCTACCTCTGCATGAAGATGCCGGGTCCCAACGGCGTCATCACTCTTCGCAGCGATGTGAAGCAAGCCTTCACCTGCGATAAGGAGAGCTGCGACATGGCCCAATCTCGCGAGAGATTGCGCGGCCAGCAAGAAGTCCGATTGGCTGCATCAACTTCGGCAGAGGGTGAAGTCCCCGCGAAGAAGATAGCCAAATCAGGATCCGGCGATGCTAAGACCAAGAAGATCTCCCTTGATCCGTCGGATCCCTCAAAAACTGCTGTAATTGGCGCTGAACTAGATCCCAAATAGGAAAGCGCGCTCGTCACCTTTCTCCAAAATAACAAAGATGTTTTTGCTTGGAAACCATCTGATATGCCTGGAATTCCTAGGGAGGTGATCGAGCACTCTTTGCACGTCAAAGATGATGCCAAACCGATAAAACAACGATTACGCAGATTTGCGCAGGACCGAAAAGACGCTATCAAGGAAGAGCTCACAAAGCTCCTGGCTGCCGGCTTCATCAAAGAAGTCCTTCATCCCGACTGGTTAGCCAACCCAGTCCTGGTCCACAAGAAGACGGGGCAATGGCGCATGTGCGTTGACTATACCGACCTCAACAAAGCCTGTCCCAAAGATCCATTCGGGCTGCCTCGCATCGACCAATTCGTTGACTCAACAGCCGGCTGCCAACTTCTGAGTTTCTTGGATTGTTACTCGGGCTATCACCAGATCAGCTTGAAAGAATCCGACTGCCTGAAGACATCCTTCATCACGCCGTTTGGGGCCTACTGCTACATCACCATGCCTTTCGGCCTGAAGAACGCCGGCGTAACATACCAACGCATGATCCAAAGATGCTTCCAGACGTAGATCGGCAAAAACGTAGAAGCCTACGTTGACGACGTTGTCATCAAGACCAAGCAGAAAGAAAACCTGATCGCTGACCTAGAAGAAACTTTTGCAAACATCCGGGCCTTCAGAATGAAGTTGAACCCGAGAAGTGCACTTTCGGCGTTCCATTAGGCAAACCGCTCGGCTTCATGGTGTCACATCGCGGCATTGAAGCCAATCCGAGAAGATATACACCATCTTGAGCATGAAGCCCCCGAGTAACCAGAAGGACGTCCAGAAGCTCACCGGCTGCATGGCGGCGTTAAGTTGCTTCATCTCTCGACTCGGTGAACGAGGCATGCCCTTCTTCAGATTGTTAAAGAAGACAGACGACTTCCAGTGGACCGCGGAAGCCAACAAGGCCTTTGAAGATTTCAAAGAGTTCCTTACAACGCCGCCTGTCCTGGCCTCGCCTCAGCCCCAGGAACCTCTACTGCTATACGTTTCAGCCACTCACCAAGTGGTTAGTACAGTCCTCGTGGTCGAGCGCGAGGAAGAAGGACGGGCCCAGAAGATTCAGAGGCCGATCTACTTTGTTAGCGAAGTGTTGGCAGGAGCCAAAATTCGCTACCTTCAGGTACAAAAATTGCTCTATGGTGTTCTAATAACCGCGAGGAAACTGGCACACTATTTTCAGGGTCACTCGGTCACCGTCGTCACTTCTTTTCCACTCGGCGATGTCATCCACAACCGGGAGGCGATCGGGCGCATCGCCAAGTGGGCTCTAGAGCTGATGCCATCGGACATGACTTTTAAGGCGAGGACGTCCATAAAGTCACAAGCCTTGGCGGATTTCCTGGCCGAGTGGACTAAGCAACAAGAGAACGTACCTCGAGAAGACCTCCAACACTGGACCATGCACTTCGACGGATCCAAGAGGATCACCGGCTTGGGAGCAGGAGTTGTGCTGATCTCCCCGACTGGGGAAAGACTAAGATACGTCCTTCACCTCCACTTCTCCGCCTCACACAACGTTGCCGAGTACGAAGCTCTGCTACATGGACTGTGCCTCGCAGTTTCACTCGGAATACGTCGGCTCATCGTGAAAGGCGACTCCCAGCTGGTCGTCAACCAAGTAATGAAGGACTGGTCCTGTCTAAACGACACCATGGAGGCCTACCGACAAGAGGTCCGCAAACTTGAAGACAAGTTTGACGGGCTCGAACTCTCACATGTCTTGAGGCACAACAACGAAGCAGCCGATGAGTTGGCACAGTTGGGTCCAAGCGCGAAGCTGCCCCAACAGACGTCTTTGTCGAGCACCTCTATGAACCAACCATCACGGCAAAGACAACTTCCAACGAACAAGCTGCAAACGAAGTCGCCATGACTGATGCCGACTGGAGGACGCCGCTCATCAAATTCTTAACTCAGCAAGAGCTACCGGAAGACCGGGATGAGGCAGAACGCGTCCGACGCCGTTGCCAAGCATATGTCATGGTTGACTCCGACTTATACAAGAGGAGCCCCTCCGGAATCCTAATGAGATGCATCACACCCGAGGAAGGGAGGCGGCTACTCCAAGACATCCACTCGGGCATATGCGGAAGCCACGTGGCAGCACGCACTCTGGTCGGCAAAGCTTACAGACAAGGTTTCTTCTGGCTTACCGCGGTCTCCGACGCGGACAAAGTCGTACGAACCTGTGAAGGCTGCCAATTTTTCGCCCGACAGAGCCATGTCCCAGCCCAGGAGCTACAAACAATCCCGCTATCCTGGCCGTTCGTGGTATGGGGCTTGGACATGGTCGGCCCTTTCAAGAAAGCCCCGGGAGGATTTACACACCTCTTCGTCGCAATCGACAAGTTCTCCAAGTGGATTGAAGCCAAGCCAGTCGCCACAATTACTGCTGACAAGGCACGGGATTTCTTCCTCAACATCGTGCACCGCTTCGGCGTCCCAAACAGAATCATAACTGACAACGGGACTCAATTCACGGGAGGCATCTTCAAGGAATTCTGCGAAGACTTCGGAATCAAGATTTGCTATGCATTAGTTGCCCATCCCAAAAGCAATGGACAAGTCGAACAAGCCAACGGCATGGTCCTCCAAGGCATCAAGGCCCGCGTGTTCGATCGCCTAAACCCTTAGCAGGCAAGTGGGTCCAAGAGCTTCCCTCGGTCCTATGGTCTCTGCGGACCACACCCAGTCGGGCTACCGGCCAAACTCCCTTCTTTTTGGTCTACGGCGCAGAAGCCATGTTGCCAAATGAGATGGAGTACGAATCCCTCTGAGTCCGCAGCTTCAACGATGAACGCTACGACCCCGACCGAGTGGACGACCTCACCCGATTGGAAGAGGCCCGTGAGGCAGCCCTCATCCAGTCGGCCAAATATCTTCAAGGGCTCAGACGATACCACAGTCACAACGTTCGAGCACGAGCTTTCATCATTGGCGACCTGGTTCTACGCAAGATTCAAACCACCAAAGACCGTCACAAGCTATCCCCCTTATGGGAAGGACCATATATAATCGCTGAGGTGACTCGGCCCGGTGCATACCGACTAAAGCGTGAAGACGGATCTATGGTGGAGAACTCCTGGAACATCGAGCATCTTCGACGATTTTATGCTTAATTTGACTAAAGTTTCATGTTTTTCTTGACTGCCAACCTCAAGCAAGATGACTTCTTGAGTTAGCAGTCGGGGGCTACACATATGTCAATAAAGCATAAGTTTTCCTCATCAACCTCTGTGCATGATTTGGTTTATCATTGTTTAATGTTCCTCGATTCGAGTTCAGTGTCTAAGGACTGAGAGTTTTCTGACGACCTAATCGAGCCTAGGCTTGGTGACAGTCAGACGAAAATTACTTAAGAAAATTCACACAAAAACTCAGATCAAGGCATTAACATAAATAAACTAAATATATCACAAGTCTGTGTCAGAGCATCACGATCATACTATATTTACAAGCCAATGTTCACAAGACGAATCAAATCCGGAAGTTATTCACTACATCAACGGAAATCTTCTTCGCCGACTCCTGCGCTTCACTCAGCATGTCCAGGGCCTGCTCATCCGTGGTCCCGTCAGCGAAGCCCTCTCCGACCGAGTCGATATCCACTCGGGGGTAGAGAGACTTGGTCTGCGCAAGAGCCAGGCCAGCCCCCATGTTGGCGGCTTCGGTGATGTTGGCTAGATACTGGTCAGGGGCTCGCCTGAGCTTGTCGAAGACTTCAACTGGGTCCAGTGAGCTGGTCCCGACTCCATGGTGGAACAAAGACAGCAAGATCGGCGTCGCTGCATTGACGACCTCTTCCCGGACCTCCCCGGCTCGTTTGACCCGCTCGAGCAAGACGTCGTATTGAGCTCGGGTCTTAACCTTGTAAGCTGCCAAAAGTATCTGATCATGCAAAGCATTCGGAAATAAAGCAGCGCCAAGGATTTTACTTCGAAGAAGCTTACCTTCAAATTCGGCCTCCAGTTTGGCTTTGTCGAGGCTGACTGCCTCCAGCCGGACCTGGAGCGAGTGCACCTCCGACGAATTTTCTACAAGCAAAGAAGATTGTCAGCAACCGGGATCAACATGAGAATCATAAAGAAACTCGGAGATATGAGCGTACTCCCGACTGATCCTCGGAGGTTGAGGTTCTCCTCCCGAAGCTCCGCGATTTCCTTCCTCAGAGCCGCCTCCCTCGACGCGGCTTCCTCTTGAGTGGTCTTCAGCTTTTGCTAGACGTCCTCTAAAGAGTTCAGGTGAGGAACCAGCTTCTCCAGCACCTCGGACTTCGCCATGGAACGACAGTACTCCTTCTGCGCGTGAAATCCGAAGAGTGACCGACTGGAAAAAGATGATAACACAATGAGAGAAAAAGACTAAGGCTTACGTTGAGTAGCCGAGTCGCTTCGTTTAAGCTTTCGACAAGGGCATCCCTTTCTTCCCTCTCAGCTTGCCTGTCCAAGACGATACCCTGTCTCTGGCCCTCCGAGTCCCGCCACTCGATCTTGATCGGGGGAACCCAGGTTTCAGAAGACTGTAACCTAGGGATTTCCTCCACCGTGGCTAGCAGATAGGAAGAACAAATGAAGACATGAAAGATTCAAACTGAAGAGTAAAGACAAGACTCTGATTCAAAACTTACCGGTTTCAGTGGCTGCGCTCTTGGGTGGAACAGCCTCGCCTGGCCTCCCTCCTCGGCTTTTAACCGGTCCTCGGGCCGGGGCCGACCGAGCGCAGCTGAGGTATCCCAGCTGCCGACCGGCTTCGGCCGGGGACGTCCCACTGGCGGCCGGGGCTCCTTCCTTGGGGTATCCTCCTTCGGAGGCGAAGGTTTTTGGCCCGGAGCACTCTCGCTCGGAAGCGGGCTCCGGGGCCCTAGCTCTGCAGGCTTAGGAGCCTTGGGAGCAGCAGTGGGAGTCGGCCTCTCACCTTTCCCGGCAGGATCTATGTCTTGGGGCCTCCTGCAATGACGGATACAGCTGGAATGAAGACAAAGAAAGTTTTCAACGAGAAGGTTCGGACTTCAGTCATAAAGCATACCTCGACGACCGGCGAATCTTCGGCGCCGCCTTCGGCGATGGCCTTGGAGGAGGAGTCTCGACTGGAGGAGCCGGGACGTCATCGTCCGAGTCGTTGATGACGAGCCTCCTCTTGCTTGCCCGCTTGTTTGTGTCCTCACTCGGGGCCGCCCGCTTCCCGATCGGATCACTTTGGATTTTTATCCCGCCAGTCGGCTTCTTGGCAGGGCGACACGACACGTCATCGTGGGGCACCTTGTACAGTTTTGAAGTGACAGAAGCATTTTCCTGCAAGAGAAGTTCTCACTATACTAAGAGACATAACGTCAAGGTTGCGAAACAATACGAAGAAGTCAGTCGGCTTACCGGAGGAGGAGGCCGGTGAACGCTGAAGGCGCCAGCCCACGATCTCCTTAGGAGGAAGCACGCCGTGCTTCACCATCTCCTTGAGGGTAGATTCCCTCACGTCCGATGTGACCCATTGGTCAAAGGGGATTCTCTTCTCCTCCGCCATTGAGTGTGGTTTGGATGGGAAGTGGATCTGGTCGGAAAGGATGGAGATTTAAGAAGGGGATTGGCTGCGGAAGCTGGTTTGCGGCAAGAAGCGAGCTCCTGGATGGATGGATTTGGGAGCGCGCGAGTCTAGGGTTCTTCGCAGGGAACTGGTGAACAGTGCTGCAAAAAGAGGAATCTTTTGGAAGACGAAGAGGCGGGGACGACCTCAAGGCTTTATAGAAAGATTTGAGGGTTGCGCTAGGTTTTCTCGTGATTGGGCCGAGCCCATGAGAGAATCTGCGGCTCAGTTAAGGTGTGGCCCGACGCGTGTCCTTAGGGACTTAAGCGGATGAGCTTAAGCAGATTTGCCCTGGCAATATGCGCGTGTCCGAATGCCCTGTACCTTTGGAAATCCTTTCATACCGTGGTTTGCTTGACTTCATGAGAAGCTGGCACGATGCAATTTGGAAGGTGACCAACAGTTAAGCTTTTATAGCTGCCTTGATGACAAGGGCTGTTTGGTTTTTTAGCATTTGACTAAGTGATTATGTCAATGCTATTTTTCCACCTTGGTGAAGATCTTTATAGATTAAGACCAGTATTATGGCAAGAGCTATTTAATAACTTGGTCATATTTTTCATACGATTGAAAGAATTCGTTTTCCCATGAGGGACGATTAAAATATTTGTTCCGGGATGACTCGGGCAGATCCACTCGGATAAGCATGAGTTTACCGAGTGCATTTTACCCATGAGGGTTGGTTGGGTTATTTGTTCTGAGATGACTCGGGCAAATTCACTTGGATAAGCACAAGCTTGCCGAGTAATGAGGTTGCTTTAGCTTGAGCTAAGCATCTACATGAGAATGATTTTTTATAGTCCTTAACTATATGCTTAGTCTATTTTTGACTAACCATATAGTCGGGGGCTACACCTAATTAGGTGCATCAGGAGATGCACCTGGATATTTATTTTTGAGAATTTTTTAGATATTATCCAGCCCTTCACAGTCTTTGGAGCCACTCGGGAAGATTCAGGCAGAGATGATGGAATCACTCGGCGCCAGAAGCACTCGGCCAAAGAGATTTTTGGTTGTGTACTGTTTTGGTTTGAAGCTGAGCTGTCTCGTCGACTGAAAAGGACTCGGGGGCTACTGTGGAGATCATGGTAATCGGGTATCTACATGGCAAGCTTATCCGACTGGAGGTAGGGATAGATTGCGTCTGCCATATCTGTAAACCAAACATGACTTGGGTGTTACGATTGCCGATAGAGATAAGGCAATCGGCCTATAGTCATGGTTTGGTAAGATTGAGGAAACCGACTTAGAGTAAGATAGGGTTTCCGATCTGTAAGCCCTCCTCCCAAGACTATATAACGGGGGTGAGGGGCGTCCCTTGAGGGATATCCTATGTGAGGTCTGATATTCCGATAGGAAATCAGATTTTAGCTTTCAGCTTTAGATCCTGAGATCAATAAAGACACTCGGCGGATCTAATCCACCGAAACAGGAGTAGGGTATTACCTCACGAGAGGGCCTGAACCTGTCTAAATCTTCTTTTCCTTCTAACCCATCGTGCTTGGCGATCTTGACTGCGACCCCAGAAATTATATTGTCGAAACCAAGTTTCGACAGTAATGGATTCCTAGATCATAGTCCTTGATCAATTCCAACCACCGTCTCTGACGTAGATTGAGATCGGTCTGAGTAAAGAAGTATTTCAGGCTCTTGTGATCGGTATATACATCACAGTGGTTCCCGATCAGATAGTGTCTCCAGATCTTTAATGCATGAACAACTGCCGCTAATTCCAAGTCGTGTGTGGGATAGTTTTCCTCATGGGGTTGTAACTGTCTCGAGGCATATGCTACGACCTTTCCATCCTGCATTAATACGCCTCCCAGTCCTTGCCGAGACGCATCACAGTACATCACGAAGTCCTTACGGTTGTCAGGTAGGGTTAAGATTGGGGCGGTGGTTAACTTTTCTTTTAGTTGGTCAAAGGCCTCCTGACACTTCTCGTTCCATATGAATTTCTTCTCCTTCTTCAGAAGTTGAGTCATGGGTCGGGCTATTGTGGAAAACCCTTCGATGAACCTCCGGTAATATCCGGCCAATCCCAAGAAACTCCGAACCTTCGTTACTGACTTGGGTGCCTTCCATTCCGTAACAGCTTCGACCTTGGCAGGGTCTACCGCTACTCCTCCGGCTGAGACTACATGGCCAAGAAAAGCGACTTCCTTAAGCCAGAACTCGCATTTACTAAATTTCGCATACAGCTGGTGCTCTCGCAGCTTCTCCAGTACCAATCGTAGGTGCGCCGCATGTTCCTCATCGTCTTTGGAGTAGATAAGTATATCGTCGATAAACACCACCACGAATTTATCCAGATACTCCATGAATACTTTGTTCGTCAGATTCATGAAATACGCCGGGGCATTGGTCAATCCAAAAGACATTATGGTGAACTAATACAAGCCATAACGCGTAGAGAATGCTGTTTTGGGAATATCTTCGGCTCTAATCTTTAACTAATGGTATCCTGACCGAAGATCAATCTTTGAGAACACTTGTGCGCCCTTAAGTTGATCAAATAGGTCATCGATTCGAGGTAGTGGGTACTTGTTTTTGATGGTCACTTCATTCAACGATCGGTAATCTACACACATTCTCATACTTCCATCCTTCTTTTTGACGAAAAGTACTGGGGCTCCCCAGGGAGAAGAACTAGGGCGTACAAATCCTTTTTCCTGTAGTTCTCTGATTTGCTTCTTGAGTTCTTCTAGTTTGTTAGCCGGCATCCGATAAGGTCTCTTGGATATGGGGGCAGTACCAGGCATTAGGTCAATGATAAATTCTATGTCACGATCAGGGGGTATTCAGGGCAATTTCTCAGGGAATACGTCCGGGTATTCTTGCACTACTGGCATCCCGTTCAAAGGTAGCATGGTGAATACTCCCGCAGCTTGCTCGCATAACATCGGGTTTTGGTCCATGGTTATGTTCATTAGTGATCCCCATGGGGTGGATACTGTGACTTCCCTTCGACTACAGTCTATGACTCCATTGTTTTTAGTCAACCAATCCATTCCCAGTATGATATCAATAGTTTGGGGTGATAGATACCATAAGGTTTGAAAGGAATACCACGTCTCTAATCCGTATGGGCACATTGATGCAAGCATGGGGTACGGTTATGTTTCCCGCAAGCGAGTGTACCAACATGGGTCTCTTAAGTTCTACCTGGTGTAGGTTGTGTTGTTTGCTTACTCGCGAAGATATGAATGAATGCGATGCTCTAATCAAATAAGACTTTAACTGGGGTAGAGTTGATAGAGAACATACCCATCAGCACGTTCTGATCCTCCTGTGCTTCTTCGGCACGCACATGATTCACTTGTCCGCGCCGAAATCCGGTAGCAGTCTCATTGGGTTGCGGAGTCCTAAACAGACCACGTCCCGCAGCAGGAGCAGTGGTTCCTCGTACAGCCGTTGCATTGGCGCCGGTACGCACGGGAGTATTGCGTGGCTTGGGGCAGCTGTTGGAGTAGTGCCCAAACTCTCCACAGTTGAAGCAATTCACATTTCTTCTTCCTGGAGCGGCTAGAGTTGGCGTCGGGGTACGGAACTGGGGTGCAGTCGGCTTGCTGACGTGGTCGGGTGCAGGGGGACGACTGGTTGCCATGACGGTTGGCTTCCATCCGGACGGGGTGGCTCCCTTGGGACGCTGAGGCGCTCCCTGAAGTGGGCGGGCCATAGCAAGCCTCCTCTTGCGGTTGTTTTCCACCATCTTTTGGTCATGTTCCAACCGTACCACCTTGTTGATAAGGCTTTTGAAGCTGACGTGATCTTGGCCGATCATTGGCCCTCTCAGCTCATCGCTCAACCCTTCGATAAATTTATCGATTTTCTCCTCTTCGTTTGCCAGGTCACCGGTGGCATATCGAGCGAGTTGCTTGAACTTGTTCAGGTATTCCTGCACTGTGGTGTTTCCTTGGCGCAACCTTCGGAATTCGTTCTTCTTCATTCTCATGACAGCGGCTGGTACGAAATTTTCGCGAAAGGCGGCTGTGAACTCTTCCCAGGTTGGTTCTTCGGCGTCTTCTGCCCGTGTTTCTTTGTAGGTGCCCCACCAATCACTTGCGGGGCCTTCCAATTGATTGGTGGCAAAAACGACTTGGTCGGTCTCTCGTACCCTGACTAGGGTCAGCTTCTTCTCTATTACCCTTAACCAGTCTTTGGCATCCATTGGTTCTTCGGCCGTGGAGAATGTAGGTGGCTTAGCTCGCATAAATTCTCCCAAGCTTGATCCTCCACGATTCCCTTGGTTGTTGGCGATGGCTTGAAGCAACTGGGTTTGCAAAGCCATAACCTCCGCCAGGGTGGAGGGATTAGGCTCCGGTGGGTTCTCGTTAGATGTTGCAACCCTGCGACGATGCGCCATCTGAAGAAGGTAGATGAGTTAAGAGATTGGACCCACTAAGGTCATGGTTTCTAGGTGATTTCTCTTCAAGTTGTTTTTAAATGATCTTTGAACAGAGCAAGCATGGTGGAATAAACTCATTAATAACATATCATAAAACATGGGTTCATAGCGATTACATTAAAGGTGATACAATGGACTGCACATACACAGTCCCACATGACACAATGCGAAAGTTAACATCGTACTACTGCCATTAGCTACTAGGGGAAAGGGTGTGATCCTTGCTGCCAAAACCCATCCAAAGCAAGGTCAAAGTTGAGGCGGTCCTCTCGCCTAGTCATCCAACCAACCGCAGGATCCTGGTGCAGGAAGGGGGTGATCCCTAGCTGAAGCAAATCGAAGCTCCCATGGCTCAGAGGTAGTGGCCTCGGAGTCATGCTTGATCTTTTTGTAACATCCCGAAAATCGAAGGAGTAGAATTCGGAACGTGAAAATCGGAACTCGCAAAAACTTTTTGGAATCATTGCTTCTTATCGTGTTTTTCAATTTTATTTGCCAATTCAGTTGCGTAAGAATTTTTTTTTCGGAATTGCTGTGAAGTAAAGTTGAATTGAACCCCTAAGCTTGAGACCCCGCTGGGGGAAATAATTCAAAATATATATATATATATAAAGTTGAAGAAGGGTAAACATATTAATTTTGGAGATTTACAAAAGACTCTTGAAAAGAATATATTTTGGTTTAAACCCTAACTGGTGGAAGAAAAATAATAAATATTTAGATTTGAGATAAAAATATTTTTGACAAGGAAATATGAATTTAGAAATTAATCAAAGACCCCAAATTATTGATTTTAAGAAGAAATGAAAAATATGAAAAATATATTTTGAAAAATAAAAAGTGGGGGAAAAAGTTTGAAAATATAATTTCAAAATTATTTTGGAGGGAAATGGAAATAGAAAATGGGATTTCAAAATTCGGGAAAATAGAGAAAGTACACTGTTCATGCGTAGGCAGGTGTTCGACGACGTCCCCGCGCCCGTGCGCACGCACACCACGCGTCGCCGCGCCGTACCAAGGCCCCACGCACGCGCGTTCTCGCCATACCGCTGACAACCGCCCCAGTGCACGTCGAGTCGCCGCCGTACCGCGCCATGCCGTCGCTCGCGTCGGCCATGTCGCCTCGCGTCGCCTCGCCGTACCACGGCGCGCGCCGCGTCAATGCCGTCGCCGTGGCCGCGTCGGTCCACGCCGCGCCGTACCACCGTGCCATTCCGTCTGTGCTGTAGCCATGCCCACCGTGCGTCGGCCTCACCCCTCCCATACTCGCGCGTGCGACACCCTAGCGTTGCGCCATGGCCGCCGAGCTCGAGCTCGCGTGGTCGGCTATATATAGCCCTCCTCGGCCGAAACTCACAACACAAAATTTGTGCCATACCGTCTCATCTAGCTCCTCTCCAATTTTCCCCAAAATCCATTCACAATAGCGCTAGAATTTCGAAGAGATCGGAGCCGGGTCGGAAGAACCCTAACTTGGCCGCCCGGTGCAAACCTCAAAATTCGTCGCCCTCAATTGATTTCCTCTCGAATTAAAGGTACGTCCACGATCTACGTGCTCTAAGCTATATTTCCCTAAATCTCCCGAGCCAAATAGCCGCCAGAAATCACCGGCGACGAGCGCCGCCGAACCCTCTGTTTTGGCCGCCGCCGTGCGCACGTCGCCATACCACCACCGCCCTTTCGGCCAAGCCGACCCCTAGCTAGCACCCCGTGTTCCGTGGATTCCCTAGGACCCTTGGTTCGGCCGCATTGTCACCGGAACGCCGCCGCACCGTGCGCCTTCGCCGCCACGGCCGCCTCGTCGCCGCGACCGCTCCGCCGCCTCCCTAGCCCAGCCGCGCTCAAACGGACTCCCGCGTCATGTAGATGTTGTAAGGCTAGCTTGATGCCGAGCTCCGATCCCCTCGCCGTCGTTTGGCCGTGCCGCACCGTCGGTCTCGCCGGGGAGAAGTGGGAAGGATGAAAAGAAAAGAAAGGAGTGAAGGGAGCGAGAACGGCTCGCTCGGCTCGGGTTTGCCGAGCCGAGTGAGGGAGGGCGCCGGTTCGATTCCCGCTTAGGCAAATTTTTGAAAATTTTTATTTAATTTTTTTGGGAGATTAAAAATAAGATTAAGCTTAGTAAAAATCCTAGGAAAATATTTATACTCTTTTAAACTATTCTAAAACTCTATTTACAAAGATTTTGCACCTTTTGAAGGGATTTATTTATTTACTTTTAAATTTCTTTGCAAATAATTATGAAGTTTATATTTACTTAGACTTTGAACTTTTAATCTAATAGATTTCCAAAATATTTATATATCTTTGTGAGGCCCATTCATTCATTTAATTTACGTTCACAAATCAAGAATCTTTTCAAAGAATTATAAACTATCTCATATAAATCCCGATCAACCCCTTTTGCGACATATACATTGATATTTAATTTGCTTCATAAATCCTCCTCGTCCTATTTTAATTAGACCACGACACCAAGTACACAGAAGGATTAAGAATTCAACCAGGAAATCAACATAGACTCGCTCGTTTCGACTCGGACTTTAACAAAACCCGATCATTGATCCGTTTACGACCATAGATTCGCCGTAGGTACCACCTTGGCGATTTATTCGTTTTTGTTGGTTTTTATTTGAATTCTAATCGAATTCAATTGGATCTTTCGCACGTATGTATAGAATCCGAGGAGGCCGTTGAGTACGCGAAGACACAAGTCAAGAGGGTCGCGAGCAAGGCAAGTCTTCACACCCTTTGAACATATTGATCCCAATTGCGGAATGATGTTATTTTAAACTCTAAACATGCATGCTTTACCGAGTTACCTATACTTGTTGTGCCATTCCTTGCTATTGAGTACCTTTAGAATTACTCCTTGTAACTCGCGATGTGATACAAATAACCGAAGCATAACTTCGTAAACCGCTAGCCATGCTATACTTAGATTTATGCATACTCATGACTTTATGAAAAAGCTTTGTGCTTGGGCAACTACCTTAGGGGAGGTAGTTGAGATTCGGCATGTGGAGACATGAGCGCCACATGACCATGATAAATTAAGTTTGATGAAAACTCGAAAGTACTATACAAATGTTTTAGACTGGGCAAGGGATGATTTGGGTGGATTCCGGAAAAGGCAAGTGCCGACCCTGGTCAATTCGGGACCGAGCCATGAGATAGCGGAAACGAGCCGCACAACCGTACTTCTCGAATGGGTATAGACCTAGCCGACTAGATAGCCGAGCGGAGGCGTATCCTTGCATAGATGGTTCTCTATGATGTGGCTATGGGATGAGGATGAGGCTGCGGCCTTTGTTATGAATGGTGGAATTAAACCGATGTTAATTAAACTTAAAGATCTGGAAAGACTTTCCTTACCCCGGTGCGCGAACTCCTCTCACTGCTAGAAAAGGACGGCTAGAGTGCATGAGGGCTTAAGTTCATGGAGCGGGTACTGCCAAAGTGAGGTTATCGAAAGGCTTTGCCGTGGCCGTCTCATGTGTTGAGACGTAGGCTCATTTGTTGGGCGTCGCGAGTACGGGTAAAGTGTACATCCAGCAGGTGAGTGAATCAATCTATTCGAATAGCCGTGCTCGCGGATATTGAGCATCGTGACAAGACTTTCGCTTGGCTAGACTTTGAACTTGAAAATGCTGGGATGGGTTTGCATGATGATTTTATTCGCTGGTGGATCAACTTCTCGAGAATGCGAGAAGGGGTGGACTCCCCAGAAAATCATGACGAACCGGAGACGGGAAGCCATCCTTGGGATCACGATGGATGGTAGACGAACCGTCGCCGGATAATGAACTATGAAATTAAAACTTGTTTTGGCTAGACGATAGGCTTGTGAAAAGAATTGTGAAAACCGGCTTTACGCAAAGATAACCCTAGCCATGTTCTTTGAATAACCCTATCATATGCATCAATTCGTGTTGACTTGCTGAGTACGGTTGGTACTCACCCTTGCTATACGCACAAACCTCCAGCTGATGGAAATGAAGAGCCAGAAGACCCCTACGCGTACCACCCGGAGGGCGAGGGAACTGACGGCGCATATTAGACCTTAGTCCCGGTCGTTGCTGTGGCAATGGACAAGCCGCCGCCTCTTTCCGCTGCCTTATCTAAACTCGTTTTTATATTGTATTCGGACCATAAGGTCCTGTGGGATGAACAATGCCTTCGGGCCTATTTATGTAATAATGGTATTGTAAGACCATTCGTGCATGTGCACTTGATTATCCAGTACTGCATTCGTGGGTACCAACTACTTGATCCAGGGAAATGGTACTAAGAACACGAAAGATTTCCGACTCAAAATCGGGGGTCCACAATCTTCCTGCTTGGTGGTCGGGTACTTTCCGAGCAGTCTTGTGGGTGAGGGGACCTTCGGTGTGAGTCAGGCGACGAATAGGAGCTGCCTCCTCTGCTGGATCAGTATCACTGGACTCCCACTTGATTTCCATAGGCTCTATCTCAGACTTGGAGTCGGTACTGATCTGGATGGGGTTCTCTTCTCCCGAACTTGGCTCAGATAGTACAACCATGGAGTTCGAGGTAGGTTCCATTGAGGTAGCAGCAGTGGGGTCTATCAGGTATGGTGCCGACTCTGTGCTCAACATAAAGGCCTGCTCCATCATGGCTTGAAAAGTGTTCAGGCATGCTGGAGTCATGAGATAGTAGTGGTCGGGCACCGGGGCAGGAGGGGTTGGTACAACTTCGGTGGAAGTACCTGTAGCAGGGACAGGGTGGGAGCGAAGTTGTTCTTCCAGCTGGTTGACCTGTTGTTTGCTCTTCCTGAGCTGCTCTTCCAGCTCCACCAGGGCTTCTCCACGGGCCATGTAACGGCCGAGAGCTACTCGCACGGGCACCGTTGGCTCCGTAGCCGGGTCTGCAGCAAGTTGATCCGATCCCCGCAGCCTCCGTGTTCCTCGACTGATCATTGAGGCGTCGCCGCCGGTCGTCGATCTCGAGCAAAGCTTCTTCATAGCAGCCATCCGTGTTTCGCCCACAGATAGACGGGTGACCATAGGATTATAGCAGCAGGGGGTGGCTTCCACTGCGTGCACCGGATTGCCTTCCTCGCGATAGGGGTGGTGCACAAACTCGCCACGGTGAGCTCAGCATGGTGAATAGCGTTGAGGCGGAGGAACGTTTCACGGGCCGCGTCTTGAATAGCTGCTTCTACCAAATCCCGGTGGTAACGGGTGTGGAAGCAATAAGGTGTCTCACTCCCCATGCGGGCCTCAACTGAAACTGCTGCTTCCCATACCGGATATCCTTCGGTGCCATGCCTCCTGATCTGGTAGGTGGGTGGCTCGGGGTACCTTAGGCACCATAGCAAAGACTGGAGTTGCGCCACGAATCCGTCATCCCGTGGAATGGTGATTTCCCAAACTCCGACATGGTCCGACATCTGCTTTTGGAAGCAACTTAGGGTTAGGAAGAGGGAGATAATATCAAAATCATTTGGGTAGAAGAAATGGGGATAAAGGTATAGGAAAAAGTATGTTTGTCCTTTCAAAAATAATAGTTTGCAAAAATGATCCTACGTAGGGATACTTCCCTTTAGCCGACTAGTCAGGGGTAGGGCGCCAGTTGGTCTTATCCTACAGTCGCGTTGCTCTGATACCAGCTCTGTGGACCCCCATTTTTGGAACAGAAATCTTTCATGTTCATAGTACCATTTCCCTGGATCGAGTAGTTTGGTACCCACGAAATACAGTACTGAATAATCAGGTGCACATGCACGAATAGTCTTACGTCGAAATTATTACAATAGTAGGCCCGAAGGCAATGTCCATCACATAGGACCTCATGGTCCAGATACAACCCAAAAGCAGTAATTAGATAAGGCAGCGGAGTAAAGGCAGCGACTTGTCAATTACCACAGGCAACGACTGGAGACTAAGACCTAGCAAGCACCATCAGCTTCTTCGCCCTCCTGGTAGTAGGCATAAGGATCCTCCAAATCTTCACTCCCACCATCTGAAGGTTTGTGCGTATAGCAAGGGTGAGTACAAACCGTACTCAGCAAGCCAACACGGAAGTGATGCATATGATAGGATCATTCAAGGAATGGCTGGTGTTCTTTTGCATAAAGCCAATTTTCACAACTCTTTTCACAAGCCTAACAACTAGCCAAGTCAAGTTTGAATTCCACAGTTCATTAAGTCGGCGACGGTTCTGTCTACCATCCATCGTGATTCCAAGGATGGCTTCCCGCCTCCGGTTCGTCATGGTTTTCTGGGGAGTCCACCCCTTCTCGCATCTCGAGAAGTTGATCCACCAACGAATAAAAGTCATCATGCAAACCCATCCCATCATTTTAAAGTTTAAAGTCTAGCCAAGCGAAAGTCTTGTCACGATGCTCAATATCCGCGAGCACGGCTATTCGAATAGATTGATTCATTCACACTGCAGTGGATGTACACTTTACCCGTACTCCGCGACAGCCCAACAAATGAGCCTACGTCCCAACACATGAGACGGTCATGGCAAAGCCTTTCGATAACCTCACTTTGGCGCACTCGCTCCATGAACTTAAGCCCTCATGCACTCTAGCCGTCATTTTCTAGCAAGTGAGAGGAGTTCGGCGCACCCGGGTAGGGGAAGACTTCATTCATCACGTTATAATAAATTTCAATTTACCATCATCTCTTTCAAATCTCATCTCATCTATAAGAACCACTATGCAAGGGTACCGCCTCCGCTCGGCTATCTACTCCGCTAGGTCTATACCCATTCAAGAAGTACGGTTGTACTGGCTCGTTTCCCGGCTATCTCATGGCTCGGTCCTTAATTGACCAGGGTCGGCACTTACCTTTTTCGGAATCCACCCAAATCATCCAGCCGCCCCAGTCTAAAACATGTGTTTAGTACTTTTAATTTTCATCAAAACTCATTTCATCATTCTCATGGCAATGTGGCGCTCATGTCTCCACATGCCGTATCTCAACTACCTTCCCTAAGGTAGTTGCCCAAGCGTAAAGCTTTTCATAAAATCATGAGTATGCATGAATCTAAGTATAGCATGGCTAAGCAGTTTACTGAAGCTATTCTCCGGTTGTTTGTATTACATCGAGGGTTACAAGGAATAATTCTAAGGGTAATCAATAACAAGGTATGGCATAACAAGTATAGGCATAACAAGTATAGGTAATTCTCTATGTATGGCATGCATGTTTAAAGTTTAAAATAATATCATTTCGCAATTGGGATCAATATGTTCAAAGAGTGTGATGACTTGCCTTGCTCGCACGCTTGTCGAGTGGTGTCTTCAACGAGTCGATGCCTCGCTTCTTCGGGTGCTATCCGTACGTGCGAAAGATCAATCGAATTCGATTAGAATTCAATATAACACCGAAAGATTGAAAAGAACCATAAAAGTCACGAAAATGATTCCAAACGCTTAGCCTAACTTCTACTTGAGTTCGTACGAGGATCGCCAGGGAAAACTCCAAGTTTTGAAATCGAGTCGGTGCCCTAGGGTATTCGCAAAACGACGATCGTAATTAATTGAGTAAGGATTTGGAAATATCAACGGAGGAATTCGTGCTCGAGGTTTTGAAGGTTTGAGCACAAAAGAGCAGCATATTTAAACGGCGAGAAAGGATTAAACGAAATCTGATTTGAAAATGACGCGAAACGATATTTCGGAAAAGTCAAATTTTGATTTTCAAATTTTCCACCGAGAAAACATACAAGAAAATAATGTATTTTTGCCCAAAATTTCACTCAAGTCTTCTCAAAATATTTTTCCAAATTTTCCATAATTTTCCTAATTTTTCTCTATTTTTCTTCCTTTTTCTCTTTTTCTTTCTTTCTTTTTCTTTTTCTTTTCTTTTTCTCTTCGCACTATTCATCGCCCACAAGGTGCTCGACCGGTGCTCGGGAAAACAGGGGCGGCGGCCGGCGCTAGTGATAGGAAAAAGGGTGGCGGCGTGGGGCTTACCGGCGATGGAGGCTCTTGGGGAAGTATGGCGAGGCTCGGGCGGCTCGGCGCACGGCGGCGGTGGCGGCTCTCGGTTGCGGCGCTCGGCGATTAGGGCGGCGACGGCGCTCGAAAGGGAAGAGAGAGGCGGCAGCGGTGTGGGAGAGGGCAGAGGGGCTTCGGCCTATTTATAGGCGCGACCGAGAGAGAGGAACGGAGAGGGGGCTGCGCGGCGGGCTGCCACGCGGCGGCGCGGAGGCCGGGCCGGCGCGCGGACGCGGGCACGCACGGCCGGGTTTGGGCGCGGCGGCACTTGGCGAGAGCGCGGCGGGTCCGGCGCGGCGGACGACGGATGGCGACGATGGCGCACGGCACGGCGGGGCCGGTACGACGGCGAGCGCGTGGCGGCGAGGGCGCGGTGCGCGGGCGGGGCCGTGCGGCGAACGCGGGCGCTTGCGCGGGCTCGGCGAGCGCGGAGCTCGCGCGCGACGCGTGGCGTGCGCGGGGGGGGGGCCGGACGCGCGCGCGGCGCGAGGGCGGGGCGCGGCAGCGCGGCGCGGCGCGCGCGCTCGCGCGTGCGGGCGGGCGCGGTACGGCGGTACGACGTCGAACACCGGCGCATGATGAAGAGTGCCAATTTTTTATTTTCCCGATTTAAAACCTATTTCCCTTTTCTATTTTCTTCCACTCTAAAATTCAAAATATTCTAATATTTCCAGAATAATTTTTAATATTATATTTCCAACTTTTTCCCTACTTTTTATTATCCCAAAATATATTTTTCATATTTATTTAATTCCCTTTTCCTAATTTCATAATTCCTTATTTTTAAATTCCAAAATTTCCTAGATTTCTTGTAAATCCCCTAAATATTTTTATTGTCTATTTTATACCCTAATTAATCTTCCATAATCACCAGTTAATATTTTATTTCTCAAGTTCGTATTTTCATAAATCCGCATCCCTTTTCTGATTTTATTTTAAAATTCTTAATCCTGTATTTCGAAATTTTCTTCCCAACAAAATCCAAGCCATTCACAAACTCCGAGAGGAATTGTTCACAACTAAACTTATGTAACTGAGCTGGCAAATAAGAAGCAACAAATACGAGAGAAAGGCAACAAGCAAAAGTTTTTGTAAGTTCTGATTTTTACGTTCCGATTTCAATTTCTTCGATTTTTAGGATGTTACATAAATACATTAATAAGATGTTATAATTACCAGATGGTAATTTACCGTGTAGCCCTTACTAATCATATATTGTAAGGCGTCTCCGACCTAGATCCAGAATTTCTGAGACCCAGAGATTAGCCAAGTAACATATAGGCAAATCGAAAGTATAGACTTCAACCAATGAAAACATGAACAAATGGGATCAACGGGTAAATATTGCACATTTGATATGTATACAAACTTACATAGATTAATGTGTAACGGTGATAGGATCACTACGATCTCTAGTCGAGCAAAGACCAGGTGTAGTCAGGTCTCGACCACTTGTAAAGGCGGTAGGATCACTACTATCTCTAGTCGAGTGAGGACCAGGTGTAGTCACACCTCGACCACTCGTAAAGGTGAGAGGATCGCTACTATATCTAGTTGAGCAAGGACTATGTGTAGTCTTACCTCGAACACTCGTAAAGGTAGGAGGATCGCTATTATCTCTTGTCTTTCAGAGACCTGGTGTAATCAAGTCTCGACCACTTTTAAGGGTGCTTGAGTTGGTTACTAGTTGTGTATCTCATGTGATCAGCATGACTTCACGTATCTTTTTAACTAACTTACAAGCATTTTAGACACCAACTCACAATCATGTTGGGTGATCAAGCCGACAACGCAAAGAGTCTGTCTGTAGCAACCCTTTCACAAATAGACTGGGCGTGACTAGTACTTGATGACAGACAATACACTAGTTTTTGTTGGTAGGTTTGGTACAATGACTCCTCATTTATTCGAGAACGTTCTCGATAATAGGACGTACTCAACCTCTGCCTACTAGAGTGCTCGATGTTCGAGCGGATGCTGGATTTTTTCTTAAAAAGTATTTTCTAGAAGATAAAATATATAACAGAGAATATCAAGCATGTACTCAGAATATTATATAAATCTTTTAGTGTTGTCAGTATATAAGTGTAGATATCATAGACAAGCATGATTTATATAGAATAGAAAAGAGCAAGCCCCCATTACTCCCCATTACTAAACTGTAGTTGGCCTAATATAGGATATACTCACAACATAGATATTGTATATTGTGAAGTACGATCTAATAAAATTTGTCGTCTGGCATTTGTTCCCTCCAACAATATATCATCCGACAATATATTGTGAAGTACGGCCCAATAAAGATTTTGGTCATTTAAATATTATATTTTAGCTAAAATTTACCAAATAGCTAAAAAGTCCATATGCAAAATTCGTCGCATTTCACTGATGAAATTTGAAATAAATGGAGGCAAATGAAAGAGAAAATCAAGCATGTAACCTTTTATATGGATAGCAAGCAAAGATTTCGAGTTGAAAACCTCCCCCTATTTGTTGCTTCGTTTTGGAGAGAGAAACGTAGGGTTCAAATGGCACCAGCTCAGGCTAGGGATGAATATATGGTCCATCTTCGCATACGGTTCTTTTAAACGATCACACGCGAAGATCGAACATTGTGTACAGTCGCTTAAGAGGACCGCATGTGATGTGGCTACATTATCACGTGCGGGCCTCTTAAGCGACCATACGTGATAATCGGTCTTCACGTGCGGTCAATCAACCGGCCTCGCGCGGCCGCTTAGCCAGCCTGTAACCTACTGGGCTGCTTGTCCAGAAAAATCATTTGTATAGTAACATGCATTTGGTATGTATTTTATATTGAGCTTTACCTATTGAAATCTATAAGTTACACATCAACTTTTCATTACAGATGCTAGTGTTTGTTAGTGACGGCGGTTGCAATCTCCAAGTGCGTTGGGTTAACAATTGAATCAGATTCTCTGACAGCTAATTTATCCCGCCGCGTCAAGCAAAGTAGATAGGAGTAGCTCTTTACCAGTTTATAGCCCATACCAGATAGTAGCACTACTACGGTCATCCTCATCTCAATTGGGCGATAACCCTCATCTGTGTTGGGTATAGCGTCCATCACGGCGCAAAGGTCACTGATATGAGTAGTCATCTCTGTCGAGCAAACGCCCGTCACCAATGCTCTTATCTTTGTCGGGCCTACACTATAGCCCGTCACCGATATGTTTGACCCACAAGACCAATCAAACAAAGGCCCGACACCGATGAGATAATCTCAAACGGGCTGTGTTTTGTGCCCGTCACGGATGACTTACATCTAAATTGGGCTTTTACTTAAGCCCGTCACTGATGACTAACATCTCCATCGGGCTTAATTTAAAGCCTGTCACCGATGAGTTTTTCCCAAAAAAATTATTATTTTTGGCTAGCCTCAGGCCTTTGTTAGCCAAACCCCTGCAGAAATGATAAAACAGATATATATTTCACATACATTCACATACATATGACATTCTCATAAATCTATTCACATCAATTATTCACATATATTTCACATTGCAAGTATAAAACACATTTGACAAAATTGTAATTTAAATCAGAAGTGATACATATTTACATGTATTTTTCATTAATCACAAAATGTTCAAAAGAGCTAGTCTGCTATTTCATGTGTCTTTAACCCTGTATTTGTACTGTAAACATTCCCTTGGGATTTAATATGTCATGGACTATAAAGCCCGTTATTTCTTCTCTAATCCCGTCAAAGCTAGTAGGCGCAAACTTGGATATATTTTCCTACATGTACATAGTTTGAAATTAGTCGATCAATATATATATATAATTCAAAGTAGTTAGTACATATCACAAATGAGATCACAAACCTCAAATTTGGTCATAGTCTGGAACTTATTGTTGCACAGGAATCACATGTTGTGGCACACATGGAACCCGCACTGGTCGTCTACTTGTTGTTTGACGGGGATGTCCTTTTTGTGGATGAGGGTTTGTTGAAAATTGCTATGACGCCCTCCTTTCTCCACAAACATTCCCCATGCTTCATCGATTGCTTGTTGGATCGGGGTCCAGTCATATGTCTTACTGATTTTGGAATTTATGTAGTTGCATGTGCTCCACTTTGGCGTAATGACCAGAAGGATCCAATGGGTACTACGGCATTAATATAAGAAAAGTTAAATTCTAAAAACACTACGTGTCATGCAATTGCATATACTTAGGGTACACACTTACTATTGATTATAGGCGCAGAGGAAGTAGTCCTTGTCTTGTTGGGCCAGCAAGGTCTCAAAAATATAGGCCACCATGGTCTTCCTGTCATGATCTAGATTGACGACCGTGACAATTTGTGGATCCAAGAAGGCCACTGCCGATGCATTTCTCTAGCACCACTTCCAACTAAGCCTACACATAAGATAAACGCTCTTATAATCGTGTTGTAAGGATTGATTTTTACCAAAATTGAGGAACGCAAGAATACTTACAAGGAGGAGCACTTGAGTAGACTTGTATCTACTGCTCATAGTCTGTAGAGGTCGAACAAGCCCTTGAAGTCTATGACGAGGTAGGCATCAGGCCCAAAAAATGGTTCTTTGCCGTGATAGGCTACGACGTCAGTGTCCTTGTTCATCCTCTTGGCGCTTGTCCTCTCCATGTAGTAGTGGTGGAGATCCCTGCATGCGGTGCCCATCGTTCGTAGGACGTCGTCTCCAACCAAAGGCATGCCATTGGTGAACTCGATTGATACGCTCTTGCCCATTTCTAGCTTCTTTGGTTTTAGACTCGAGGGTTTCGCCTTGCCTTTGGGGTCTTCCTCTCCCCCTTGCCGCAGGTTTGTCGTTAGTTATTTGCGGAGGAGAGGAACGCACCTTCCTTGGTTTCTTGAGCGGTGGGGGATTACTTTCTTTCGCCGTACTATCGGCCTCCAATTCTTGTGGAGCAACGAGAGCTGGAGGGGTTGGAGGGGCTGAAGGGGCTGAAGGAGCTGAAGGAGCAGGTGTTGGTCGAGGCGGTTGCCGAATGCTTGGTGGAGTGGCTGACTTCGCAGTCAACTTGATTATAAGATCCTTGGGCCATTGGATAAAACTTTCACATGCAACTTCTAGTGTAACGATCTCGTCGTTCGGTGGGTACTGCAGTGTAAAATGAGCCCATTCGGTCTTGACCGTGTCAACTTGCACTTTTGCCATGCCGGCCATTAGTTGCGCCCCATGCACTCTTGTATCTGGGGTCGGCTTAAATGCAAGGCCCTCGGCCACCGCAATAGTGAAGGTAGGCATCACCTTAATCAGCAGCGTGCAGTTTGCCGGTTCCTGCGATAGATTCATCCATATATTTAGAATACTATATTAGAAGGATTTTTAAGACTGTTACGCCATGTGGCCAAAAGATATATCGTTATTTGATCGACGGCGGATGAGACTGATTGTTGAGGTTCTACCACCTCAGTCGATGCGCAACTGCTCCGCCTTTCTGTAGGACTTTCTTGGAGCGGAACAAGGGCGCGCTCGGCATCCTGTTGCGCCTGCTCTTGGCGTATCTCTTCCCTGATCTTGATAGCGATGTTGTCCACTTGCGCCTGTACTTCCACGCTGATCTCGGCTCTGACCTGCTCCTAGATCTCGGCAACCAGCCGGGCATCTTTTTCGGCCTTTGATAGGGCACGCTTCTTGTACTGTCCCGCGTATTCTGGAAATCCATATTTCCAGCGGACCAAAGCGCCCACTCCCCGTGTACGTCCACGTTGTTCGCTGTTGCCCAACGCTTTAGTGAGGATGTCATCCTCGCGTCTAGAAGAGCAGCCCTCGTCTTCGGAGGTCTGTCTTCCGGCAACCAACTCTTTCTGCAGTACAAGTGACTTCAATATAAATTGATAACACGATTTGTGTAAAGAAAATAAACATATTAAGGTGAGACACTTAAGATATTTTCGTATACTTGTTGGTCTTGGTCATTTGGCCATGAGATTGTTCCATCGGCGTTCTTCACAGCCCTTGCCCTTGCCCAGCTCCTTGCCCTTTCGTGCGGGATTTCGGCGAAAGGAGCCGGCGTGTTGGATGCCTGTGCCGCCTCATCCTCTTTCTGTCATATCTCCATCTTCCTGGCATACCCCCCTGTGCCAAGCCGGTGCTGGTGCACGTTCCGAGCCTGGAGTGACCTAAAAGCCTCTGCTTTCTTTCGGGCTTCCTCGCTGTTTTTCTTCTCAACGAACTGGTCGCACACCTCTTGCGTTAGGAAGGGGCTTTCCCCGAAAGGGTCCCTGGCGCTGGGGTTGGTGATGTACTCGTTCACTAGCATGGACTTGAAATTCTTCCAAGCGGTTCCCATCGACCTAAAGACCATATACTTTATCCTTTCCTCGTCGGCTGCGGGATAGTCAAAGCTCTCCTTGAACTTCAACCATGCAGATTCCTTCTCCACTTACGTCACATCCTTCACGTTGTCAGCCAAGATTGTGAAGGTATGCCTCCCGATTATCCCACAAATTGAGCTAAATTTCATGCTGACGTGCTTCGGTGCCCTCGGCTTTCCTAGGAGATCCACCTCTGTTATGGTGTACCTCTCCCTTGGGATTCTATTGCCGCTCCTAGGGGTCCGTGACCTTGTGGACCCACTAGTTGTCACCGACGGTGTTCCATCGTTCTCCGACATCCTCTAAATAGCTTGCAATATCGTAAAATAAAAAAAATTAATTTAATCAAGGAAAAGAGGAATTGGAAATAAATAAAGAAGAATAGGAGGAGATGAAAAAATTCAATAATTTGTCGCATGTCAAAATTCTCGAACTTTTTGAAAGTATGTTTGGAAGGGATGAGAAAGGGAGGATTATAAATATTTGAAAGTATTTTTGAAAGATATGAGAAAGGGAGGAAAAAGGGAGGATTATAAATATTTGAAAGTTTTTTTGAAAGAGATGAGAAAGGGAGAAAAATAAATCTTTGAATCTATTTTTAAATCTATGAAATTGCTTTTAAAGCTTTTCCAAACTAAGTATATTAACTTCCTTGTTTAACCATGCAATTATAAACCAAATATAAATCCTATCCAAACATAGATTTGCAACCATAGCTTTGCATGAATCCTATCCAAACATAGTTTTGCAACATTCATTGTCTAAACATAGCTTAACAGTCCCATTACACAAAATTCACTGAATACATAGATTTTACAATTAATGTACATTCACAAGATCACAACATGCATTTTCAAACATCAAGACCATACAACATTTTCAAACCATTTAGGGCATATACACATCAGGGCCATCAACAATGAGGGCATCAAACATCACGGCCATACAACATTTTCAAATCAATTAGGGCATATACACATCAGGGACATCAACAATTAGGGCATCAAACATCAGGACATTTTCTCACATATACACATGCAGCAACATATACACATTTTCAAACATCAGGGCCGACCATACTTCAACATCAGGGCATGCAAATGAGGGGGATGGAGACTAACCTGGAGCTCGGTGGCCACGAGGGAAGAAGATGGCCGGCGGCGGTGGCGACGAGAAACGGCGGCGCTTGGTGGCGACTCGGGGTGCTCGGGGCCGGCGACGAGGGAAGAAGATGGCTAGTCTATGACGACGGGCTCAGGGATGGCAAAGACGACGAGCAAACTCAGATTGTACTCATGCATGGCACATCTCAATAAGGGCTAGGTTATATGCATGGAAACTAACCGGCTAGAAGGAACGGCGGCGCTCGATGTCGACAATGGCAAGGGACGCGGTGTGCTCGGGGACGTCGGCGACGACCTTGGGGACGACGGCGACGTGCTCGTGGATGACGGCGACGGGCTCGAGAGGGCGTGAGGGACGACGGCAACATGCTCTGCAGATGACGACAAGGCTAGGGTTCCCAATGAGAGTGAGAGACTCAGAAAATTTTTGGCGCTATGTATAGATTTGGAACAACATTGGTGACAGGCTTTACATTAAGCCTGATTGAGATTAATCATCTCAATCGGGCCTAATGTAAAGCCCGTCACAGATGATGTCTAGTTCGGCGCCCAAATATTATATGTATCGGGCTTGATATAAGGCCCGTCATGGATGACTCATCGGTGACGGGCCTTAACTTGAAGCCCGATTAGTGAATTAACCATCTCTATCGGAATGAAATTAGGGCCCATCACTGATGAGTCATCCATGACGGGCTTTAAGTTTAAACCCGATAAGTCTGTTAATCATCTCTGTTGGGCTCAAAGTTTAAGCCCGTTTGCTCTAGTCATCTTCCCTATCGGTCAATTACATAAAGCCCATCGCCGATACAATTTTTCCACTTGTATTTATTTATTTCACTGAATAATATTCAATATTATAGTAAATCACTATATTAATTACTATTTTCATATAATTCACTATATAAAGTACACTAATTTATTTAAGACAGTAAATAAATCTCCAAATTAACTAAATTCAACCTTTGAATTACTATTTTCATATAATTCACTGTATAATTCAGTAAAGTTCACTAATTTATTTAAGCCAGTAAATAAATCTCCAACCTTTGAATTACTATTTTCATATAATTCACTGTATAATTCAGTAAAGTTCACTAATATATTTAAGTCACTAGATAAAGTTCATTAAAGTTCAAAAATCTATTTACACAAAAGTCTTGTTAGTACAAAATACTTCATTCATTACAACAAATAGCAAAACAAATAAGTACAAAGTCATCAGTCACAAGGTTATGCCTTCCGTATGATCTGACCGAGCATATGTCATATCCTCTTGAGGATCATCGTCAAGGTCAATGTGAGGTCTAACTTGAAGATTCTGATTGTATTCTTCTTCGTTAACTACGTTGTCAACCCCAACAATTCGACGCTTGCCATCCCTGATGATGTGCATCTTCTTGTTTGGAGGGTCTTTTATGTAGAATATCTGCTCGACCTGTTTTGCAAGCATGAATGGTTCATCGACGTATCCAACCTTGGATAGATCTATTAAAATGAGACCTTCCTTGTCGACTTTGACACCGGTGCGTATATTCACCCAACGACATCAAAATAGAGGGACTTTGAATCTCATGTAGTTCAGCTCCCAGATCTGTTCAATGTGGCCGTAGTATGTGCTGGACCCAACTTGATCATGGATTGCATCTATACGGACTCCGCTATTTTGCACTGTGCTTTTGTCATCTTGTTGTACGGTGTAAAACATGTAACTGTTGATATCGTATCATTGCCATGTGTCTATCTCCCAACATGGTCCCATCGCCAACAACCGTACTGCCTCAATTGAAGGTTCCGCGACGTTGTAATACGCTTCTTGAACCATTCGTTGAACCTGAAGTTATGTTCTCTGTTAATCCACGTGTCCAATCGCCCCAAGTTCTCCTGTCGGATTTCCACTAAATGCTCCTCAAAGTATGGGGCAACTTCAGCCATATGTTGGAGCACAGCGAAAATGAGCCTGTGAATACGAGGCTCGATCAGGCATAACTCTTTTCCTGCCTATCGTGCCAGCGCCGGCCAACTTTCCTTTGTGATGAGACGCTGGTACTCCGATAGGATCGACCTCGGCCATATAATCAATGCAAAATTCAATAACCTCTTCGGTCGTGTAACCTTCAATGATGCTCCCCTCTGGTTTTGCTCTGTTTCTCACGTAAGACTTTAGAACTCCCATGTACCTCTCGAACGGATACATTTATCTTAGAAATGCAGGGCCACATAATTTTGTTTGCTTCATGAGATGTATAGGGAGATGAGTCATGATATCAAAGAAAGATAGAGGAAGAAACATCTCCATGTGATAGAGGGTATTGACAATATCAGTCTGCAATATGTCTAGGTCTTCAGGATCTATAACCTTCTAACCGATTGTATTGAAGAAGTCACACAGATGTTGGATCATGTGGCGGACTTTGGGTGGTAGAATGCCTCTGATAGCAATTGGCAAGATTTGTGTGATGAGTGTGTGGCAATCGTGAGACTTCATTCCAACCAGTTTTAGCTCGTCCAATTTGACATACTTGCTTATCCTTGCTGAATAGCTTGATGGAACTTTGATATCTCTGAGGCATGATAGCATTGCGATCTTCTCATCCTTGGACAATGTGTGGCAAGTTGGAGGGAGGTACACTATGCCTGTCTCTACATCTGTTACAGGCAGGAGTTCACTGTGAATATTCATCTCCTGTAGATCAAGGCATGCGTTCAACATGTCCTTTGTCTTCCCAGGAATATTCAGCAGTAGCCCTACTAGACTCTCACACACATTCTTCTCGACGTGCATCAGATCAATGCAATGATGGACCTCGATATCTTTTCAGTAAGGAAGTCACCAAAATATGGATTTTTTCTTCCACATACCCTTGTCTGTTGCCTTACTTCGTTTTCTTTTCTTGCCAAACTCATTAGTTAGGTCCTTGACCATGTTGTGGACCTCATCTCCAGACAGATGCTTGGGTGCAGTCTGAAGTTCCCTCTTACCGTTGAAAAGTTTCTTTTTCCTTCTAAATGCGTGTTGGAGGGGGAGCCATCTCCTATTACCCATGTAAACCATCTTTCTGGATTTCTTCAGCCACCTGCTGTGTGTATGTTTCATACAGTTGGAGTAGGCCTTCTTTCCTTTCACGGTTTGTCCAGAAAGATTTCCCAGTGCGGGATAGTCATTAATGGTGTAGAACAATAGAACGCGTAGGTTGAAGTTCTCCTGGCCGTACGCATCCCAAGTTTCCACACCTTCCTTCCAGAGAGTCTCAAGGTCATCGATCACAGGCTCCAAGAACACATCAATGTCATTGCCGGGCTGTTTCGGTCCTTGGATTAACAGAAATAGCATAATGTATTTCCTTTTGAAACACAACCATGGTGGTAGGTTATACTTTGCTATCAAAACTAGCCTTGTGCTCTGAGAACTGCTCATGTCTCCGAAAGGATTCATGCCATCCGTACACAAACATACTCTCATGTTTCTAGGGTCGGCTGCGAAATCTGGGTATTTTCGATCAATATTCCTCCATTGAATAGAATCTGCGGGGTGTCTTAGCATACCATCGTTCCTTCTCTCCGTGGCATGCCAACATACTAACTTTGCTTCATGGGGTTGGCAAATATTCTCTTGAAACAATTGATGACAGGTAGGTACCACACAGCCTTCGCCTGACCACCCCGCTTTGACTTCATTACTTCATCATCACTTTTTATTCTCTTGTATCGAGAAGCTTTGCAAACAGGACAAGCATCTAGGTCCACATATTGCTTGTGATACAGTATGCAATCGTTTGGACAAGCGTGAATTCTACGGACCTCTAACCCCAGAGGACACAAAACCTGCTTTGCTTCATGTGTCGTCTCGGGCAATGTGTTCTCATCTGGAAGCATGATCTTCAGAATTTCCAAAAGCTATGTGAAACTCTTGTCTGTCCATCCACTGCTTGCCTTCAGCTTCATTAGCTCTAAGGTAGCTGATAATTTTGTGTGTTTTTCCTTGCATCCGACGTATAGAGGCTTCTCCGAATCACTGACGAACCTGCTGAACTTCAGGGAATCTCTCTCGTTGTAGGCTGGATCCTCGACGTCACGTAACATGTCTTACAGTATATCGTGATCCACATCAACCCTTTCACCGCCCAGTAGAGAAGGTACAAACATGTCATGTTTATCTTCATCTTCACCTTCTTGATTTTGTGCATCACTTCTGTCTGCAACTGCACCACTGTCTGTTTCTTGCTCTCCATGTTTCACCCAACATGTGTACCCCTCCATGAATCCTCGTTGTATCAGATGAGCATGTACGTCCACTCTGCTGCTATACATAGTCTCATTTTTGCAATCTACACATGGACAACACATGTAATCGCTCTTTTTTCTGTTCCTATCCTCCTCTGCGGCGTTTATAAAATTTACTACGATATTTCAATACTCTTCGCTATAATGCCGCACATTTTTCCCATACATCCAACTTCGATCCATCGCTGAGCTGCAAAAAAGTGAAAAAATATTAAATTAACATTTCGTACATAAGTATCTACTAGATTTACGAGAAATGACTACTATTTATCAATTACTTTTGCACTTTCTGATTTTCTAGAAAAAATTTGCCCTCTTCCTCCTCCCACCAAGACAGTGAACAGTGGGATAACCACTACAACGATCTGGTCGGGTATTTATAGAGAGCAATAAATATTTGTAATGGCCAACAAACCAGTAACTGTGACGGGTATTACAGTTATCTTTGTCAGGCCTAACTTCAAGCTCATCACCGAAGGCACTCATCGGTGACGGACCTAATTGTTATCTCAATTGGGCCATAATCTAAAGCCCGTCACGGATGACAAACATCGGTGACGGGCTTGTATTGGGGCCCGACAAAGATAATATTTGTTATCTTTGTCGGGCCGTTATTTTGGCCCGTCACGGATGTGTGTCATCTGTGACGGAGTCTAAAATTATGCACATATCACAGGTGTGGGCGACTATATCTTTGTCGGTCTCTTCTTTGACCCATTTAAGATGAGTTAGTTGTGACGGTCCACCAGTTATGTTATGGGCCGTCATAGATAAAAGGATCTATAGTAGTGTAGAGAATGATCAGGAATGTTAAGATTTCTTCAGTAGAGTAATTTTAGTTAAATTATTATGCGCTTGTGAGAAGCTGCGATAAAAAAACAACACGTACACATGGAGGGTTGAAGACACTATGTATGTACTGTATATATTATTGCCATACTTGAGAGCGGGAATATAATTGATTATAATCCATTGTGCGGATGTTCTCACAGTTTTTACGTGTCATCTGTCGAAGATACATTAATATGTGATATATCATACCACAAACATACAAATTCGATCTGTACAAATTATGAAAAAAACAAATTAAATTAACTAATATGTATATATTCATAGTTATATTTTTTATACAAATTAAATTAACTAATATGCATATATTCATAATTATATTTTTTTTATAATTTGTAGAAGTTAAATTTAAACTTGCATGTTTGTGAAATGATATAGTTTATGGAATGGTTTTGCTTTTTCACTTACTAGATCCACCCCTTCGGTAGATCTAGTACTTTGCTTGTTAATAACCTGGATATGGGATACCTTGTACACTTGTGTAGACTCGACGAGGTTCACCATATACCAAGTACTATACGGAATAAAACCTTATATATGAAAGGTGTGCCGGATAAGAAAAGAGAAAGAGAAAGAGAGTCCTACTCGGACACTACAATGTCTATTCGGATTGTATCCATATCTACCTTCCTAGTCATACTTGGACAAGGGGACACTTGAGGGTATAAATACAAGACCCCCAGAAGGAGAGGAGACAGGCCAAGACAATCCAACAAGCCTAGATAGACTCAACAAAATCCGATAAAAGGGATCTAGAGCTACCTCTAATATTGTCGAGTTTTTATTTAAGGAAGTGGACTATTACTAACCGTCGATCATATGTGAGAGCTTTACGCTGCTAGGCTAACAAACATTATATTAGGTCATCCTCAATATTGTACTCGTGTTATATTGATATATAATGGCAATACCCGCACCAAATCTCTATCGAAAAATTTTATATTGTGAAGTACGACCGTAGAACAAATGTCGGATGACAAAGTTCCTTTCGAGACACCCGTAGCATCTTAAGGAAGAGATGAGGCATCTAGAAAAGGCATGTGGTGAACCCTAGCGATCCTTTTCCAATAGAGATTACAAAAGTGACCCCTCGCGAAGATGATCCTGACTATATACCTATTGAGCAAGCAGTAAGTTCGGAGACATGTTATTCCATTTTTTAACTAGTCTGCAACGAGATCATAGGCGCCTAATGGTTCGTAATGACCTGTTCGTGCAGATGGCTACACATCGACACTCAAAACGAAAGGCGGCCCAAACTGTCGCCATAGCTAAAATCGAGATGTACACATCAACCTCCACACCGGAGTCTACAGACACGTATGCAAGTGCAGGAGGACATGCAAAGAAAAGACGTGGTGAGAGAAGTAAGAACCAACTACCAGAGGAAACATATTACATAACTGCTCTCAATCGAGATGGGAAGCTCGTCGAGCCAAGGGTGGCGATGTCGAAGCTTAACGCATGCGGGACCGTGGCCAAAACTCACATGCCCTTAAATGTAGAGACGTGGGAGCAGGTGGATCCCAACGTTAAGACCCTTATGTGGAATGAGCTGCAAAAATATCTAGTCTATCCACAATCAACGCAACATGTTCCACCTCCCCAGAAAGCTACATTGTCCACTCCTAGCCTTGAACCTCGTCGGCTCATCCCAAAGATGGTTTCCACGTACAATCCCAAGGAAATGGCAATGGATGAAGCAAGGTTAGCATTTTCGGTCTTTAGGGGGGAGGTCTGACAGACGAAAAGAAAGAAGAACCTCATCAAATGTTGGATTCGCAAAAGTCAATACAAGGTTGCATGGATGAGTTGCAATCATGGCTATCTGATGACGTGCTAGAAAATTACGAATATGGCAAGCCATTCTTACCATAGCATGCCATGAAAGATCTACCCTAGCAGATGAGGGTGATGCATGAATGGTACATGAAAGCAACTAGAAAGTGCCTCGGTTTCATTGTGTCAAGGTCCCGCCTGACGCTTTCATCAGTGGACCCAATGGGATCTTGGTAATCGATTTCAAGGACCTATACATCCTCTTCAAGCTTGATAAAATGGACGTCAACCTCGTTGCTACATTTTACCTATAAGTGTTTTACTCTTGTTTGGTGTAAGTGAATACATGAAATAAACTTGCATCTCATTTAAGTTGCATTCCGTAGGTCACAATTTCATGACGCGGAAAGAGCGAGGTAAACCAGTAGGCTACGTAAACCCAACGAGGTTTGCTAGACACAACACACTTTACAACTTCGTGCGGATGCTTCCAAACTACGGGATAAGACCCCGGAGGAACAACAAGCATATATCAAGGATTTGCACAAGCAAAAGAGGATCGAGGTAGCAACCTACTTGGGAAAAGCAATACTCTTGCACCAAAACAAAAATGTCATAATCGTCCCTTACGCTTTTAGGTAAACAACATATCTTTCGTTTCATTAATGTTTTTGTAGTACAACAAAATTACTAGCAAATGCCGTCTGTAACTCATATCTTTTGTTTCCGACGACCACTATATATTATTCCTGGTATATCCAAGGGACCACTTGGTTGTACTGCTTGATGGCAAACTACGATGAGAGATTGTTCATGGAGTTCCTCGTTTTGTTGAATTTGTAAGTATTAACATACACCTCCTCAATACCTAGTTGCTTTTCTGCAATTTAAAATTAACTCAAACAAATGTTTTATCGACATAGAGGACATAGGTATTACATCAGACATCACGAGACAATAAAGGATCCGTAGAAGGAAAAGCTTCTTGCGAAGACACGCTGGCCGGTAATGATGTCACAGTTAACATAATTTGTTGTAATTGTTAGTTTTAAATATTGATGGGTGTAATTTTTTTACGCAGTGTTTCAAGCAACCCCTGACTACAAACATATGTAGATATTACGTGTGCCAGATGCTTAGAGTCAACGGGAGCTACAAAACAAACAACGGAGATGTAAGTTTGGAGAACGCCCTCTATTTCGTCAAATTTTATTTCCTAACTTTCATTATGTTTTATTTTTTAATAGATCCCGCAAATTCATGTTGTAGCAAATCGGTTCAACAAACAAACAATTCTAAACTTGATGTGTGGATCTGTGTCACTTCATCCGCCAAGATTGCTGCAACCGGTTAGGGGGATTCTACGACCAACTTGCATTAGAGGACTCATTCAAACTTCTAAGATTGTGGGAGAAAGAACATATGCATAAATAATGTAGTATGGCAATATTTGTGTTCACTTGTAATATGCGAGAAAAAAACATGTTGATATGTGTATGTTTATGACAATATTTGTGTTCACTTGTGATATCTTATTTATTTCATGGAGCAAGTTTATGTGCAAATAACGACAACTTGGCTATTTTGTACGCGTACCATTCGAAAATTTGATTATTATTAATAATGGAAAATATTGTGTTATATAGCGCACGACAACTTTTCAAATGGTAGCAATTGCATGGTTGCATATGAAGATATATCTTTGCAGGCGAGTCGCTTAAAACGGTCACACACGATAATCGATTTTCGCGATGTGGTTGTGTTAAGTAGCTCATGTGTGAAGACATATCTTCGAGTGTGGTTAGACCGTCCACACGTAAAGATGGTGATCTTGGTAGATCTATAGGGGCATAAGGGCCATCCAACCACACGCGAAAACGTGTTTTGGTCGTTTGAAAAAAATCCTTTCACTGGTAGTGGCGGGAGATATTTTCTAGGAAAAAGATTGCTTAAGGTAATAATAAGACTGGAAAAAGGAAGACGATAGATATACTGATAGAGAGAGAGGTTGAGTCAGCAGATCAATGTCAGACTGTCAGCACGGAGAGCTGCGTTTTGAGTTTAATTAGCACAACCATGGAGAAGAAGAATAAATGTTGGGGCGCCGTAGGACGACAGGCACGACCGTGATCAGTGACTTTATTTAGCACGCCAATCTGGCCAAGATTTGTTGGGTTTATGACCTTATCAGGACACTGTTTCGTTTGCTATAGTAAATTAAATTAATCTTGCATGTTCATCATGGAATGTTGCAATTGGAAAAACGTTGTTGTTGGATATCACCAACTGTTTGTTTTGTATTTTGATCTGCACACATGTTCTGATTTTTCACCCCTGCGCCAATTAGATTCTGCCACTTGTTAACCAGTTAGATTTCACCTTAATCTGTAAGTTGCCAATTTTCTCCAAGTTAGAGCTTCGGTGAGCTAATCCACATTGGCATTCAGCACAATGTCTTTCTCTTGTCGTCAATGGCATAGGCAGATAAGCTACCTACTGGCGTTGGCAACACCAAGATCAACGAATTCCGGGCCGCTGCTACAAGCCTATTTGTAGAGATGAAAAAGTACGGAAACTTTCTGAATTCAGGACCTGTTATTGAATCGGAATCTGTAAATTTGGAAATATTTTCTCGGAGACAAAATCGAATATGATAAGGGCGAAACTCGGAATCGGTCCAAATCTCTCTGAATAATTTTCCAGAATTTTCGGAATTACGAAGGCCCATAATTCCTTCCCAACCTAACCCAATTCAGCATCCTAATTTCTAAGTCACCCAATTTAGCTCAACCCAATACATCCAATTTAGGCTTGACAATTGGACTTGATATGATTGTATTTTGTGATGTACTGTTGACATTTGAGAATTGGACTTGATATGTTTTGTGATATACTGTAGATTGTTGAGACTTGAGAATTGGATTTGACATAGTTTAAAGCTCAATTTGAGAGGGTTTTATATTTTGATAATTTTTTGTTATCGTATCAGCACGGTTCGTTTTCGCTCTGTTTTCGGTTTCAGCAATATTCAATTTTATTTTTATTAAAAATAAAGACAAAAATAATATAAGTGGTTTCCATTTGTTTTCGTATCGTTTTCATCCCTATCTACCAGACATGTCTCGCTCTCGCTTGCTCACGTGTTCGTGAAGCACAAGGGGAGACGTGCATGTTGCCATGCTACATTTAACCTAGGATTTTTCATTCCCATATTAAATTTTTCGGGCACTACAGATTATTTGATATTTTCACGCATTGAATAAAGGACATGATATCTACTTGATTACAAAATGCAGACGCAGGAGGTGTAAGCAACTAAACACTATTCAATTATCTTAGAAAAGAATCAAACCCGGAGGATTTATAAATGTGACTATACTCTTCACTTGATGTATATAGCTTGTAACGTCGCCTAATCCACTGTGGTGCAGTATGGGTTTCATAATTAGTTAGACAAGATGCAGTTTGTCAACAGATAAAACTCCCAAAAATAGGTCTGATTTGCAACGCAGGGAATTTCTAAAGAAATTCTGGACATATTTGGATCACACGAGCTTAATAGAAAATGAGTTCAGTTCAGATAGGACTAGGAAATATTGTCGGCATTTCATTTGGACCTTGATTATTTCTTAGATTTGGGCCTTACACATGTAGCCTCCTAATATCCGAGCACAAATCTATACTAATAAAAAAATAATATAAAAAAGTAAGAGTTGGTTTCTTTACCAGATACATCCCAAAAAATGTACAAAATTTATCTCCGGTCATTTTTAGTCGTTCAACCATGTCATCCAATGGTCCAGATTGTAAGCTTGATCATATCTGATATATCAATTCATCCAATTAGCAATTAGCATATTGTGTCCGCTAGTATCTTGCAATGCAGTGAACTCACTCACCCCTATACCCGCTCTGCAAAAACGCATTAGGGCAACCATAAATGTTGAACAAAAGCATGTAACAAGCAATTAATATAGGTTTGTACCATGTAAGAAGCATTATGAGTAGAGACGATCTTATTTGAGCAGCTTTTAGCAGCTACAACTTTTCACAAAATCTTCAGCTTTCTTAAATAGTCCATAGTCCAGATTATCATCTAGGTGTAGAATACAGTGAAGTTAGATGCTAGAAAACCCAGCTTCTTCAGATTCTTAAAAACTGATTACCAACTAACACTACTGGAGAAACCATCATTGGTTGAAGTGACAAAAACCACAGTAGTCCCGGTTTGAGTTGCACCCGGGACTAAAGATGATCTCTAGTTCCGGTTTAAAAAGTCTACGGATTTCTAGGAACATTAGTCCCGGTTCATGTCACGAACCGAGACTAAAGATCACCTCTAGTCCCGGTTCAAATATTGTCAGAGCCTGTCAGAGCGCCGGACACCTTTAGTCCCGGTTGGTAACACCAACCGGGACTAGAGATGCTATTTTAGTCCCGGTTGGTGCTACCAACCGGGACTAAAGATGCCTGGTGCTCGACAGTTCTGACCTCGACACCATCGTTAGTCCCGGTTGGTAACACCAACCGGGACTAGCGATGCTATTTTTTGTCCCGGTTGAGGTTACCAACCGGCACTAAAAGATAATTTTGATCTTTAGTGTCGGTTGGTAACACCAACCGGACTAAAGATGGCTTGCTTTTTATACTCCTTCTTCCTCCTCCACCGAGCCTGCTACACTTGTCTTCAAAGTTTTTCTCTAGCTAGAGGGAGGTGTTGCCAAATTTTTTGTGATTTTGTTTTGGTGATAATACACAAATCTTTGCTATCTACAAGGTTAGGAACTTCTTCCTCTTATGATCTATGCTTAGCACTTTGTATTTTACGGTTGTTTTCTATACATTAATCATCTCTAGATTTTTTTGTAAACATGAGAGAGAAAATTTGTTTGGACTAATTATTTTGCTAAGCATATTATATTGTGTTGAGAAAAAAGTTGGGGAAAATAAAGAGGAAGAAAAGTAAGCTTAGCACGTCACAGTTATAGGAATTTAGTCCGTATAATTTTATCTCAAAAATATTTATGAAAAATAATGAGAGAGAATATTTTGAAAAAAAAGTTATAAAATAGATGATAAAGGACCTTTTAAAATAGATGCAAAATAATTAATTAATTTTATGCTTATCACTTTAAAAGACCTTTTAAAAATAATTCTATTTTTTAGAACAACACATTACGTATATTGGATTAGTATATAATAATTGTCTGATTATATACATATAAGTATTGATGTTATATTTAAATGATTTGAATTTCGTGGAATTTTCTTACGATTTTTGTGCATTCCATGTAGATGGATCGGCAATGGATATACAACGCGGATCGACGGTCGAGAGAGTTTATTCAAGGCGTCCATTATTTTTTGAGTGTGGCCGATGCCAACAAGCATAAGGGTTTCATACGTTGTCCATGTAAAAAGTGCAAAAACGAGAAGGAGTATTCTACATCAAGAATTATTCATGCCCACTTGTTTCAGTCGGGATTCATGCCTCACTACAATTGCTTGGACATCGCACGGAGAGGTGGGGGTTGCAATGGAAGAAAATGAAGAAGACGACGACAACATTCCGGATGTGGTCAATACGGTGGGTTTGAAGAGAATACAAGTGGGCGAGGCGAGTGGGGATGCTAAAGAAAACGACGGTGCCGATGACCTTGGTCGATGTTGCGCGACGTACGGGGGCTGCGCAAGGCGTAAAGGAAGTGCAGAAATTGAGCGTATGTTGGCGGACCACAAAAGGTCCTTGTACCTGGCGTGAACAGGGGCACAAAAAGTTAGGTACCACGCTGGAATTCTTACAATGGAAGGCCAAAAATGGTGTCGATGACAAGGCATTTGGCGAGTTACTAAAACTCGTGAAGAACATTCTTTCGTAGGGAAACGAATTGCCGAATCAACGTACGAGGCTAAGAAGTTAGTCCGCCCTCTAGGACTGGAGGTACAGAAGATACACGCATGTCCTAACGATTGTATCCTCTACCGCGGTAAGGAGTACGAGAACCTAGAAGCATGTTCAGTTTGTAAAGCACTTCGATACAAGATCAGACGAGATGATCCAAGCGAAGTTGACGGACGGCCCTCGAAGAAAAGGATTCCTGCTAAGGTGATGTGGTATTTTCCTATAATACCACGGTGAAGCGTCTGTTCAGAACAAGGAGCATGCAAGAATGATGCGTTGGCACGCGGAAGAACGCCTACAAGACAAAGATGCGAGACATCCCGCCGATGGGTCACAGTGGCGAATCATCGATGTAACATTTGAAGACTTCGGCGAGGATGCACGAAACCTAAGGTTCGACTTAAGAACGGACGGCATGAATCCTTTTGGAGAGATGAGCAGTGGGCATAGCACTTGGCCTGTGACGATGTGTATCTACAACCTCCCGCCTTGGCTATGCATGAAGCGAAAGTACATTCGATGCCGGTTATTATTCAAGGCCCGAAGCAACCGGTAACGACATCGATGTGTACCGACACCGCTGATCGAAGATCTAAAACTGCTGTGGAATAAAGAAGGTGTTCCCGTGTGGGATGAAGATAAACAGGAACAGTTTAAACTATGAGGGTTGCTGTTTGTTACCATCAATGATTGGCCTGCACTTGGCAACCTATCCGGACAGTCAAACAAGGGGTACAACGCTTGCACCCACTGTATGGATGAGACTGAGTGTACGTACTTGAAACATTGTAAGAAGGTAGTGTACATGGGCCATCGTCGCTTTCTTGCTGCAAGCCACCCTGTCCGGAGAAAAGGGAAACATTTTTATCAAAAGGCAGACCATCGTTCTAAACTAAAGCATCGCAACGGAAAGGTCGTGTTTGCCATGGTGAAAGACCTCAAAGTAGTATTTGGAAAGGGACCCGGCAACCAATCTATAGCAAGTGAAGGTGGTCACGCGGCGATGTGGAAGAAGAAGTCAATTTTTTGGGAGTTGCCCTACTGGGAAGTCTTGGACGTTCGCCATGCAATCAACGTGATGCACCTCACCAAGAACCTTTGCGTAAACTTGCTTGGCTTCCTAGGTGTATACGGAAAATCAAAAGATACACTTGAGGCACGTAACAATCTGAAACATATGGCACAACGCGACGGCCTTCACCCGCAACCAAAGGATAAAGGAGCTCAATACCTAAGTCCAGCAAGCTACACTCTGAGCAGAGCAGAGAAGGAAATAATGTTTGAATGCCTGGAGAGCATCAAAGTACCGTCTGGATACTCCTCGAATATAAAGGGAATAATAAGCACGAAGGATAAGAAGTTCACAAATCTAAAGTCCCATGACGCCACGTGCCGATGACACACTGCTTCCGTTATAATTCGAGGTATCCTTTCCGATAATGTCCGGCAACAATAACAAAGCTATGTGCTTTCCTAAACGCAATTTCACGTAAGATCATCGATCCAGACAGACTAGAAGACTTTCAAAATGATGTGGTCCAATGTCTTGTCAGCTTTGAGATGATCTTTCCGCCTTTCTTCTTCAATATCATGACACATCTCCTATGCCACCTTGTCAAAGAGATCTGTATCCTCGGTCCGGTATTCCTACACAACATGTTCCCCTTCGAGAGGTATATGAGCGTTCTAAAGAAGTACGTTCGTAACCGTTCGCGTCCGGAGGCCAGCATCGCCAATGGATATGGAACAGAGGAGGTGATTGAGTTTTGCGTCGACTTTATTGAAGACCTCCGTCCCATCGGGGTGCCTGAATCAAGCCATGAAGGTAGACTACGGGGGAAGGGAACTCTTGGAAGGAAGGCAATAATGAACATAGACAATGACTTGTACAGGAAAGCACATTGGACTGTGGTGCAACAATCTTCATTGGTGGCTCCTTACATCGAGGAGCACTTGGCGATTGTTCGCTCGGAAAACATCGGTAAGACGGATGCCTGGATTACACGCCATCATATCGATGCATTCCCTACTTGGCTGCGACATCGTCTCATGGGCAACGCGAGCATTGACCAACAACTAGCCTTCTTGGCGAGGGGTCCATCTTGCTCGATCACCACATTCCAGGCATATATAATCAATGGGTACACATTTTACACACGGGCCCAAGACTTAAAGAGCACGAATCAGAACAGCGCTGTTCGCATTGATGTCGTGGGATACGACGGTACGGCTAGCACATATTACGGCAGCATCGATGACATATGGAAGCTGGACTATGGACCTCTGAAGGTCCCTCTGTTTCGGTGCCGTGGGTTAGGCTCGGTGGTGGAGGCGTAACCATTGATGCAAGTGGGATGACAACGGTCGACTGAGCAAGGTTGGATACTCGACGAACCTTTCGTCCTTGCCAATGATGAACGACAAGTTTTCTATGTCAAGGACATGGCTAGCAAATCAAAGAAGGGGAAAGGGTCCGACGAGCCAAAGCGCCACGTGGTTCTCCCAAGCAAAAGAAAAATCATGGGAGTCAAGGATAGAACTGACGAAGATTACGATCAGTTTGACGGGCAACCTCCGTTCACGGTGGCGGTTGACCCGAGTATCCTCCTATCAAATGATGACACCCCTTACTCACGCAACGATCATAACGAAGGAATAATTGTGCGGAGAAAGTACGTGAGGACAAATGTTACATAGCTAAATTTATGTATGGACGATGTAAATTAAATTGAATCATTGAATATTATCCCTGTCTTCCACTTGACCTTATTCAAGATCTATAATTACATCAAGAACCTTGGTACGTACTATCCATAGAATAGGGCATTATATATAAACACCGATCTTTTACGAAACACCATGTTAATTATATATAAACATATGTTAATTATATATGAATATAAAATATATTAACATATGAATATTATAATTATATATGAATACAAAATACAATATAATAGGGCATTATAATAATTAGTCCCGGTTTGTTACAAAACCGGACTAGAGGTGAATTTCATTGGGCGGAAAAACATCTTTAGTCCCGGTTTAAGCCACCAACCGAGACTATTGATGTCCACCTACCTACGCCACGTGGCTGCCCACAATCTTTGTCCGGTTGGTGGATTCAACCGGGACAAAAGATATGATCTTTACTCCCGGTTGAAGCCACCAACGGCGTACATCTTTACTCCCGGTTGGTGGCTTCAACCGGACTAATGTTCGTATCTGTTGTCCCGTTGGAGCCACCAACCGGGAGTAAAGAATCTTCCGTATCGGTTGTTGGATTCAACCGGGACAAATAACGCCGTGACTATATATAGCAAGGGCCTCACTGGGGATCCAACACTTAGCCGTTTTCGCACTTCGGAACTGCATCGTCTTCGTCTTCGTCGCCGTCGCCGAGCCCCAGGTCGACGCCGCAGCACGCCGTCTCCGTCGTCTTCGTCGCCGGAGGACCTCCGCTCCGCCGTCTTCGTCGCCGTCGCAGGTTAGCGCCGCCACCCCCCTAAGATTTCCCGACATTATGCGCTAGGGTTTGGCCGCCGTCGACGCCATCGCCATCGCGGCCATCGTCGCGGTCGCCGCCGCCGCCGCCCACTCCCCACGGCCCCCTGAGCCAGCCGGCCCCTAAACCCTAAACGACCGCGCGCCGCCCTCCACTCCACATCGCCGCCGCCGCCACCCACTGGATCCTCGCCGCCGCCATCGCCGCACTCTGTGAATGCTAATATATGAATTTTGAGTATATGTGTATTTTGAATATATGTGTATTTTGAATATATGGATTTTGTATGTATGGGTATTTTGAATATATGATTTTTGTATGTAAATGGATTGTTATATGTAAATGGACTGTTATTAGACTGTTGAGAATTTTGAATTTTGAATATGTATTTAAATATGAAATTTGAATGTTTATGGGAATTGTGAATTTTGTATTTTTGAACGAACGAGAACGCTAAAATCAACAAATGGTCGTGAACAAACGAACAGACAGACGAACGAACGAATGAACGAGTGTTCGTTCGTTCATTCGGTCGTGGACGGACGGACGTTCGCGAACGGACGAACGAACGTGGACGAACGGACGTCTCCTTTCCTCAATTTTTCATTTCCTCTCCACTTCATCTCCCATCCTCCTTATCTCCCTCACATCATTCTCCTCTCTTTCTCTCCTCTCCTCTAGATGGACATACTCACGGACGTGAATGATATAACCGAATAATTTTTTTCAGAATTCTTTGATTAAGTCCTCAACCCACAACAATCAAATGGCGGATTGTAACGAGGAACAGCTTCTCCATGATGAGATCGCACGAGGAACAGAGGTTTACAACGAGGTGGGGAATGAAGATACAAATCAATACCTCAACGAGGAGGGGGACGTGCAGGGGAACGATGAGGAGAATGAGGGCTCCGCCTCCCCCTCCGCTGGACAGAAGAGGGCACACAGGCAACGCGGTCTCAACAAGCGCATAGAGGGTCGACATGTCATAACGGAGGTAGAATCTAACGGTCGCCCTATTGCCCCAGAGGACGCCACAAGGAAGTTTGTGGCGCACAGCGGATGGGTGGTGAGGGATCACGTGCCCGTAAGCGTTGCCAACTAGAGGCGATCAAGGACAGGAGGAGATGAGCAAAGCTATCTCCCAGACTCAGAGAAAGAAATGCTGTGGACTACAATGCTACAAACGTTCACCATCCCAGACTCACAACAAGCAAGGGTCAAGGAATGGACGTTAAAGAAAATGGCAGAGCTCTTCAGGAACTACAAGAAAGAGTTACACAAGAAATATATCCTGAAGGGTCAGACCCCTGACTTTGACAAGTTCCCAAAGCTCAGAGATCATTGGGATGCTTTTGTTGAACATAAGACTGGGGAAGAAGCACAAGCTATCATAGAAAAGAACAAGACCAATGCAGCTAAAAAGAAATACCATCACAAGCTTGGGTCAGGTGGCTATAAGAAAGCAATGGAGAAATGGGAGAAAATGGAAGCCGACCTTGAAGCACGAGGTATCGTTCCAGGCACAACCACCTGGCCGAAACGAGCAAAGCGCTGGTTTTATGCTCACGGCGGCTCACTTAATCCCGACGATGGCACAGTTATCTTTGGTGATGAAATTCAAGAAGCCGGATGGAGGTTAGAGGAAGCGCTGCAGGCCACTTCCTCGGGCGCGTTCAGGCCCGACGGAGAGAAGGACGAGCTAACGCTCGCCCTCCAAAACCCAGAGCATCCGGGGCAAACGCGAGGCAAAGGCGTCGTCCCCTGGAAATATGGGTTCCAAGCTGACGTCGACACATACAAGAGCCAAATGAGGTCAAAGCGAGATAACGATGCGAGGTTCGCTGAGATGGAAATGAGGCTCTGCAGATTGATCGATTGTGGACGAAAGGTGACCATAAGGTTGGCAGAGGAGCGGAGCCATTGGGTTAGCCAACACTGGATCCAAGAATGTACCGCTCAACTACAGCAGTAGCGCAAAGAATCGCGCTTCAACTGGAAATGAAGGCGATTTAGCCCCACAAGCTGAACCGGGTCCGCCATGCCCCGTTGATGACATCACACAATGAACACCATGTGAGCTGCACATTCCGCTAAAGAACATAACAATAAAGGTATGTTCGTACTTTTATGTTGTACGTATATTTCCTTGAATAACTTGTCAATCAATGTTTATTACTAACTAATAGACAATCTTCTCGAACAGGTCGCGTCCGGCATGGCCATTCCAGTAGAACGAGACGGCACCTACCACTCCCGACCCGTTCCACCTGCGTACTCAAAAGTTGAAATTGAACAGGTGGAACGCGGCTATGAAGATCTCGAGCTGGATATCCCCGGAGGAGAAGGGGAGCTGACGCTAGGAGAAACAGCTCACGGAATATTTTTCTCGAGGAAGATCTTCATAATATTCCCCGGATGTGGGCCGTCTCCTCCGCCTCCACGTGGGCCGTCTCCTCCGCCTCCACGTGGGTCGTCTCCTCCGCCTCCACGTGGGCCGTCTCCTCCGCCTCCTTCACCGCCTCCGCCTCCTCCACCTCCTGCGTCGCCTCCACGAGCACCGACTCCTAAACGGTCGTCTCCAACTCCACCGCCTTCTCAGACTCCTCCGTCGCCACAACGAGCACCGACTCCTAAACGGACAACATCTCGAGCCACGTGGTCAAGGTCAACCAGCAGTGGGCCAAGAAGCAAGAGGCCTAAACTTGACCCGCTCCCACCAGCCCCAAAGAAAACGGCGTACGACATGACTCCAGAGGAGCTGCACGAGGCCGTCCAAGCTGAAATCAAGGCCCACTTCAGAAAGAAGTCTCCTGAGAAGCCTCCTGAAATCCCCCAGGAGACCAAGAACTTCTTCAGAAAGACGTACCTAACGTCACAGCCTAAACCGTAACCTCAACCGCTGTCCGACTATGACAGGACTATTCGGAAGGCTGTTGTCAAGGGGAAGAGAACGGGCAAAGATGTACCCCAGTTCAGTGTTCCAAATGTCAGATCAGACTTAAGACAATTTATGGAATCTGCTGGAATTTCAATGGATCAATTACACGGCCGTGCTCCCCTGGCTAAGGCTCCGCTGAAATACAAGTTCAAACTTGAAAAGCCTCTTGTAAAGCCAGATCAAGTGAAAAAGCTACCAACACAGATGTACCGCTTTCACAAGTGGTACATGCAAGAATCCAGCAAGGGTGGAGAGATGGTAACGGGTAAATATTCACAGTACTATTTCGTCGATGGAGGTGACGACTTCTATATCCGATTCGAAGACATATTCGACATGTACCAGCTTGATGCCCTCGACGTCTCACTTCTAGCCACGTGGGCTCTGTAAGTTTCATTCTGTTATTTCGTTTCTTACCTTCTTGTATTTAGCTGACTAAAATTCTTTTTAACCGTTGTAGAATGGCGATGCAATACTGCAACATGCACGACTGTAGCAAACATGGATTCATGGATCCACGCAAAATCAACGGCGTATTGGTTGATCATTTTCCTGATCCAACACTGGACAACATTTACAAGTCGCTGGTGATAAACCACTATCGGTCATTTATCCTTCTGCCCTACAACACTGCGTAAGTATTTTCTTCCTTCCGTACCGATTTCAATCCCGTGTGCATACATAAATTTTTCATATGTGTCATCTAAACCAATTTGCAGATTCCACTGGGTTCTGTTAGTAATTGACATGGATAACTCGCGGATCCATGTCTTTGACTCAATGGATAAACCAGAGTCCACATACACAAAGATATTTAAACTGCTAAATAGGTAATGCCATCTTACTTGCTAGCTATTGCATATATGTGGTTCTCTGATAATTACTAGCTAACTTTTAACTGCACGTAGGGCATGGGAACGGCTTCGGACTAATGTTCGCGGAAATTGAAAAGATAAGCTCTCCGTGAGGATGAACTTTCCAGTGAGTAACATGCTCCAAAGTTGTTTTGAATTATTACTTTGTTCTAAAATATGAAATGTATATTAAATCTGTCATCGTTTCTTCTTTAGTTTGCAAAACAGTCACAGGGCACCAACTTATGCGGATACTACGTCTGTGACTACATTCACCGCTTTGTGACCGATGTCACAACTATCGACGATATAGATGTACGTATAAGAGCTATTCATATATTACGTATCGATTTCTTATTAACTTCATATATTTATTTCTCGTTTGATCGAATTAATGACAGCTTATGCAAGTAAGAGACAACCTCCCCCACGAGACTTTCATACAAGCCGCTCAGGAAGAATTGATGGGATTTATAAACGAGCAGATCATTGATCCCACGGGGGAGTTCTATTTTAATTTAAGTAACTTAACCACCGGATCCACAAAATAGACAATGTTTTATAACATACGAAATATATGTGGATATTGTATATATATGTATATGTTTTGGTAATATATTATATGTATATATTTCCTTTCTTAAGTTCATTTATATGTGTGTAACTTATATATTTATAAATATATATTATATAATATATATTTATAAATATATGTGTGTAAAATATGTATATGTGTGTAATATGTAGTATGAAGCACTCGTTGAAGAAAGAATAAAATTAAAAAAATATAAAAATTCTTTAGTCCCGGTTGAAGCAACAACCCGGGACTAAAGATGGCGGAGCCACGTGGCCGGATGCGCTATCTTTAGTCCGGTTGAAGCCAACCGGGACTAACGATGGCGCAGCCGGCCACGTGGCTCCGCCATCTTTAGTCCCGGTTGGTGGCTTCAACTGGGACTAAAGTTGCATCTCTTGTCCCGGTTATTTAACCGGAACTAGAGATCGTCCATCTCTAGTCCCGGATTCGTAGTTTCGGTTTGACAACCGGGATTACTGGGGGTTACGAACCGGGACAGTTGTGGCTTTCTCCAGTAGGGTAAGCATATTCTTATAATCTTAGCTCTCCAAACAGGAGGCAACAACTACTACCAATTTTTTTTCTACCGCCAGCAAACAAGAGAAATAAAGAACATTATGTTATGCAGATATGTGAATCTTTTTGTACGAGCTTGGGCGTGGGAGATGGTTGAACAACCATTCTTTTTAAGGTGAACCCCACCTTAATTTTTAAGAATATGCATAGTACATTACTGCTTTATAATAACTATTATCATCTGAACTCGAGCTCACGTCATTATTATCTATTTTTTTATATATATTTTTTATAATCCTTTATAGATAAAACCAAAAGCTTGACATGCATTGAGCCGCATCATTTTTTTTGCCGGGTTGGCCTAAAGAAGGGACCAACCAATTTCATTAAAAAACTTGAAAAAAAAAGTGTAACAACTTGTTTACAACGGCGGCACAACGCCAATTTTAACCTTCACTTGCGCTCAGCTAAAGAAAAGACAAAAAATTTCTGCTGCGCAGCGACAAAGGCTAACTACGCACTGTTGTTTGTCAAACCTCTAAGTAAACTGCTCGCCAAAATCGGGGAATAACCCAGCTTCCTTCCAGACTAAGGCCTCCTTGATGTCAAGACTTAGCATCAAAGGTGTCTTCTCTTCTCTTGTCCCTCAAATATCCTGGCATTGCGTTCCTTCCACACTCGCTAACACAGCAGCAGCACCACGCAATCGAAGGTTTCCCTGTTTCTCTTCTGAAAATGCATCCGTGTACGCAGCCACCAGTCTGAAAGACTGCTACTTTTTTCCGCAGAACCCATGTACTGCCTGATGAGTTGCCAAACCTCCTCTGTATAAGCGCACTGTACAAACAGGTGGAGCCCTGTCTCTTCTTCACCACGGCAGAGCTAGAAGTCTTTTGTTTTCTCTTATGCTTCGATCTCAATCATCCATTTGTTATATGCATTTACAATCAAACTTCATATTTCTATCAAACTTCATGTGGATTGAACCATGACGCCTAAAAAACTAGTAGCTATTGGATCCCTTTCATATTTGATACATAAACATCTAATTATCGTGTAGAATTGTCACAATCTACATATTTTTTTTAAATTTTTTTGAAATATTTTAAAATTCTTCGCTGCAACGCGCGGGATATCCACCGGTTGTTGTTATACTTCCTCCAAACCTCGCCGCCCACATCGATGCCACTCTGCTCACGCCTTCCCGGGCTCCGGGCTCCCTCCTCAACACGCTCTCCTCGCCGCCCGTGCCATCGTCGCCTTGCGATCCGTCCACCGGCCCACGCGATGGTTCTTCTCACCGCCCGCTGTTGCCCTACTCGCCGTGCAGGCCATCCTCACTGCTCGCCGCGCCATCGGCCACTCCATCGCGAGATGGTCCTCCTCGCCATGCGCTGTGCGTTGGACGCGTGCCCCGTCCTGTGGAGATTATGGCAATCGGGTATCTACATGGCAAGCTTATCCGACTGGAGATAGGGATAGGTTGTGCCTACCAAATATATAAACCAACTACGACTTGGGTATTACGTTGCCGATTAGATAAGGCAACGGCTCATAGTCATAGTTTGGTAAGATTGAGGAAACCGACTTAGAGTAAGATAGGGTTTCCGATCTGTAAGCCCACCTCCCAAGACTATATAAGGGGGGTAAGGGGCGTCCCTTGAGGGATATGCGACATCGGCTTTAGATCATATGCTTCATGAGAAGTTAGATCAGCCTTCAGCTTTAGATCACGAGATCAATAAAGACACTCGGCGGATCGAATCCACCGAAACAGGAGTAGGGTATTACCTCACGAGAGGGCCTGAACCTGTCTAAATCTTCTTTTCCTCCTAACCCATTGTGCTTGGCGATCTTGACTGCACCCCCAATTTTCTATTGCCGAAACCAAGTTTCGACACGTCCGCCGGCCCTTCTCGCCGTATGCTGCCACGGGCCACGCCCTCCTCTCATGGACGAATACTATTACATTTGGATGCTGACTAATATTGGTATTTGGGCTGTCTTTGCAGAGCAAAATTTACTATCGCTCTCTCCCACACTGCCAGTGATATTGTCCGCCAATCCTATAGCTCTTGTCATCCGTCCCAAGTACTGCTGTTCTTTTGGAATTAAAGTAAATAAGCATCCGTCCCAGGTACTGCTTGACTACTTATGGTTTGTATTCATGGTGTTGCTTATAAAAAAAACTCGCTGCTCATGAATTGCTTGGCAAAATGTCTGTATGGTTCGTCTTGAAAGTCTGACTATGTTGTCTTGTATAGATATCCAGTATCTTTAGATGGAGAAAACTCACATTGTTAGATTTCCTATAAGAGTGTCAAATAATTGGGATTTGACAAAATATTTTTTTGATTCCACCGTACATATTAGTCCCTATAGAAAGAGAATATTATTTGTATCAATTTTATTTCCAGCTTCCTTTCATTATGATAGCGGCAAAGGTTCTACAGTCAATAACTCGATTGATCACGAAAACTCATGGATCTGTTGAATTGTTCTACAATCTATTATTACTCACAAGGAGACTTAAGATGTGATCCCCTAAATCATACTGTCAGCTTTGGTTTTTGGTTCAGTATGTGGATTTTTTTTTGCTCCAGTTTTGGTTTTTATTTTTGCTTCTCTTTGTTCTGCCAAATTCCAAATAAAGAACACATTTGAGCTATCAGATTCCCTCAGATAGCACGGAGACGTTGTATCCTAACATCTCCTGTTTTCCCCTGTCTATTAGCTTCGCGCGAATTTTTACTGCCGAACATTTCTTTTCTTGTATGTGACATCTTTCAGGTTTTAGTGTCATCTAAAATCTTTTGCTGCAGATACTGGTAAGACTAATTTTGGCAACTAATGGCTTGGAACCAGATAAAGTGGTGACACTGATATACTCAGTCACGATTTCATATCAGTTGTCCTGTTAAATCACGATTTTCTTTTCTAGCTGCAAATTTTGGTTGGTCAATGGCAGGTTCACCTCAGAAGCTGCATGGAAGGATCATCTCTATGAGTCCGTACATGTTTATATAATACTAACTCCGTTCCATATTAAGTTCATTTCTAGCTTCTTCCATTTGTTTCAAAATAAGTCATTGCATCAGAGTTTATAAAAATAGGAAATAATTGTATTGGAAAAAGATAAAGTGATTAATAGTTGTATTTGGATTTAATAAAGTATAGGTATTCTAGTCTTTTTGGTTTGTATTGGTATGTGTGGGATGGATGAAAAATAATTTGGAGGTAGTAAGAAATTTTGGATTGATGTACATTCTATTATCCTTGGTTGATCATGCCTAATATTGAATCTGAAACTTTTATTCTCTAAGCTTCTGCAATGTAGAATCAAAGAATTGAACACCTTCGATAGAACTAACATTTGGATATTTATATTATTCTGTAGTGAAATCAGCTTTAGATTTTAAAATCTATACGCCCAGTACCTATTTGTTGAAATGTGCGTCCAGTTATATAGCCCTGAGATGGCATCCTTCCCTCTAGGCTGCACTCATTTGTGGGTCAGAACTCACCAGTTGTTCCTGTTTCTTAGAACAACATATATTACTTGCATGCATGATTTAATGCAGATTGACATGTTATAGTTGTTTTGTCCAGGACTCCAAGTGGTCTCAGCAGCTAATGATGGTAGATAACGCTCTAATTTGAGGGCAATTATGTATTCCAGAGTGATGCAGTATTCTACATGGATATGTATACATGTCCTTTGGCATAGCTGCCACTTAGGAACAAGGACTCAGGAGCATATGCTACTCAAGAATCAGGTTAGAGTTCAAATGAATAAAACGTTTACTTGTTATTCTTGGAACATGAAAGGCCTCTAGCAGAGTTAATTAGATTTTGACATTTGATTTGTGGACACTCTTTATGCAAGTGATTCTGAATTCCTGATTTAATGTGATGATTTCAATCCATCTTTTTAGTAGCTTAGCTGTTCATGTTCATACATCACTTTTTTAAAATTCTTAGGAATATTTTTTTCAGTTCTAGAACTCCATTGTAACCAAATTTAATTGACTTCTCCATTTATATTTTTTGACAAAAAAACTTCTCCATATTACAGGGATTGAAGGAAATTATACTGTAATCTCACTCCGTGGAATCCAAAGCATAAAACTATTATGTGCAGTTTTTTCTATCAAATTAAGTTTAAGATTATTGTAGTACCTAGAGCTTACAGGTAATACTAGCAGCCACCACTACAGAAATTATGGCCTACTTGCATCTGGTACTTTACAGCGTGACCCATATATAAGTTTCTACACACACAAAAAAAAACTTTCTGAATCAAAAGTGAATCTTATTTTGTGCTGCTGAAAGTTCCTTTTTGTCTTTCTATTTGCAGGTTGGTGTGTACGCATGAAAAAAAAACTGCCGCATGCTTACAAGCCGTACATGAATATGGTGGTGATGGAGCAAACAGAATGGAACAACGATAGGCCGTCATCAGACCTTTGGAATAAATCAGTTTTCAAACGTTTCATTTGGTTGGAGCAGCTAACTTTACTTTGTGAGGTAAAGCTTGTCAAGATTTGAGAAATCCCTCTGTTTTTTTCTACATTTTTTAATTGTAATTGCTTTGGCAAATCATTGTTGGATTTGCAACAGTAGAAAAGGAGGAAGATGTAAAATCAGTGATGCTCCTGCTGCCCAAAAGATGTTCATCAAAATGCTACTTAGTCAATATTTTATTTCAATATTCAATTCTCACTTTGTTTTGTAGTCGACATCTAATTGTTTGACTGGACACAGTTCATGTGTTTTTTTTTGGTGGGAAGCCAAGCGTGACCGACTGAATTTTATTAAGAAAAAGAGGATTTTGGAATTACAAAAGCTTGTAAATGACACTAAAGGTGTCGCGCCAGATATGAAAACAAATCCAGCTTTAGCTTTTATTTAGGAACAACTACAGAGCGAAGACGGAACCGTCTGGAGCTCTCTTTTGCACCACCTCCCTTCTATTTAGCTCTTAAGTTTAATCGCCAGTGCTATCGAAGATTTCTGCCTCTCTCCAAACTGCAATTTCCTCGTTGATGTGATTTGCTAACTCATCCACTGTTTTTGCCATATGCTGGAAAACCCTTTCGTTTCTTTCTTTCCACAACAACCAGCAGGTGAGCTGAACAAGACAATCAAAATTGTTCCTATAGTGCTTCCGACAAAGTTCCTGTGCCATAACCACCAGTCTCCCAGGCTTGAGCCGAATTGGTCCGGCGTTGGAAATGGTACTCTGCACCATCGCCGCAGCTTATCCCAAATTGCCGCCGGCGAAATCACAGCTGACAAAAAGATGGTGGCTTGTTTCTTGATCTCGCTGACACATTGGGCAGATCGCAGGATGAGGCCAATTTCTTTTCGCCAAATTTTTTGCTGTAAGACATCTGTTTTGCACTGCTAACTAGGTAAAAAACTTGACTCTTGAAGGGGCTCGGGATTTCCAGATCACTTTGCCGAAAGAGTTGTCCTCTATTGCCACAAAAAACAGATCATAGGCCGATCCCACTGTGTAGACGCCATTTATCCTCCTCTTGCCTCAAACTGACAGTGCTCACTTCCTCCCAGAGCTGAAAGTATTGGGCCCAGTGCTTCATTTGATAAATTCCCTTGCAAGCTTCTTACCCATCTATTTGATTGTATTTCATCTTTCACTGAGAGCTTCCTTCTTTTTGCATATGTGTATAGAATTGGCCATCTTTGCGCCGGGCATCCCCTTCCCGTCCAATCGTCCGTCCAAAATTGAGTGTTTGTGACGTTCCCCAAGATAAAGGATGCCCCTGCACTGTGAATCGCTTCAATGTCTTGGCCAAACGAGAAATCCACCTGAGTCCAAGGTCTGCCACTATGTTCTATCAAGTTTGTCGGCCATTTCACTCTTAGCGCCTACCCGAAGTAATTCAAGTTCTTGATTCCCAATCCTCCTTTTTGTACCGGTGAACAAATTTTACTCTAAGAGACAAGGCAATGGTTGCCGCTAACCTCATCTTGTCCCTTCCAGAGGAAACCCCGGCATTTTCTGTTGATTTGTCTAATCGCCCACTTTGGAAGCTTGAGAACATTCATGAAGTGCACCGGTAAAGCCATGATTGTTCGATTTTATTAAACTCAGCCTCCCATCTATAGTTAGCATCTTGGGTTTCCAACCACCCATTTTTTTGGAGATCTTGTCAAACATTGGTTGAATTTCAGCTTTTGTAGGTTTGCGAGGGGATAGTGGCAATCCCAGGTATATAATGGGGAATTCCTCGATGCGGCAGGAGAGTATCTCTTCAACTCTCTATGTTTGTTGCGAAGAACACCTTATCGACGTCGCTACACTCTTGATTAGATTTATTTTTAAACCCGAGGCTTCTCCAAAAAGCTGGATGATCGCTCTGACCGCTTTGATCTCCCCTTCCTCGGGCCTGAAGAAAACAACTACGTCATATGCATACACAGAAGTTGCTGGCACCGATCTTCTTTGTTCCAGCGGTGGCAAGAGACCCGCCTGTCGTGCTTGAGAAAACATCGCCTGTAACGCATCCATTGCGAGTAAAAATAACATTGTCGACAACGGGTCCCCTTGCCTTAACCCCTGCGCCGGCTTGATCATTGGTGACAACTCCCCATTAATTAGTATCTTTGTTCGCTAAGAAATAAAAATTGATGCGATCCAACACCGCCAATGGGGACCAAAACCTCTAAATTGCATCATTGAAACCAGAAAACTCCAGGAGAGAGTGTCAAAAGCCTTTGAAATGTCTAGCTTTAAGAGGATTGCCGGTTTTTTCTGTCGATGAAGCCGCCGCACCAAACCTTTCACAAATATGAAATTTTCATGTAGGTTCCGTTCCCGGATGAATGCTGCTTGTGATGGAGGGACCAGCTCTTTCATTTTTTGCGCCAATCTTCCTGCGAGGATCTTTGAAACAAGTTTCGCAAAACTATGAATTAGATTGGTCGGTCTAAAGTCCTTTATTAGCTCTGGATTTTCTTTCTTGGGGAGCAAAACTATGGTTGCTGAATTCTTGAAAAGTTAGGTTTTGGTTATTTCTTGAAAAGAATTTTTCCAACGCTGCCATAATGTTTGCCTTGATAGATTCCCAACAATGTCTATAAAACAAACCAGTGAAACCGTCGGGCCCCGGCGATTTCTCTGTTGATGTTGCCTTTATTGCTTGCCGTACTTCGTCCTCTGTGAAAGGCCCTTCTAGGGATGACATATCCATCGAGGTCAACTTGATTCTTTCAAAACACAGTTGCTTTAGGGCACCATTTTCCGGTTGCAAAAGATTCTGTAATTTTTTTGCCACAAGCAATTCTAGGTTTGGCTATGTTGTCGCTATTGTTCCTTCATGTTCAAGCCTCGGTATTAACAGTTTTCGTCTTCTTGATTTGATTTTTAAATGGAAGAATGAGGTGCCGGCATCCCCTACTCTTAGGTTAAAGACCTTTGCACGTTGTCGAAGCCTAATTCGCTCCAGCGAGGCCAGCTAAACACCTACCTTTGCAAATAGCGCGAAGCTTTCTTTCCAAGTCTGAGAGCTGCCTGGTATCTTGCACAGAGTCTAGCCTAAAAATGGTTTCATTTGCCACTTGTATGTGCATCCTGAACTTGCTTAGCTTCCTCTGTCCCCAAGATGACAATTCTTTACTAAGTCTTAGCAACTTGTGATGAAGGATAAGATATGGGTCTTCGGCTTCGACTGGTTGGTTCCAATTATTTTTCACCACATCACTGAACCCCTCAAGTTTAGTCCAGAATGTTTCAAAAGAAAATCTTCTTGCTCCTCTGCTCGCTTCACCACAAGTTAGAAGTAATGGGGTGTGATCTGAGATGGATGAGCTGATTGCTAGTAAAAAGGATTGCAGGAATTCTTCTTCCCATTGCGTGGAAACCAGTATCTGTCAAGTTTAACCAAGGTGGGTTGTCTTTGCTCATTACTCCATGTATATCGCCTACCGAACAAGTATAGATCTCGGAGTTCAAGCTCGTTGATTTTGTTTTTGAACGCATTCATCAATCTTCTATTCAATCTGGTGTTCTTGGTCTTGTGCTGACAAAATCAGATTAAGTCACCTGCAATCATCCACGATCCTTGAAACTGATCTCTTACTGCCGCTAGTTCTTCCAAAAAGAGTATTTTTTTTGATCCAATTGCGAACCATAAACTGAAGTTAACACCCAGGGTTTGTCGGCCGTCGCCCAATTCAGTGAGATTGTTATTGACCAATTCGCTTTGTGCAACAGATTACCTCTAAAAGAAGTACTTTTCATAACCCCCCCTCTAGTGTGTTGAGCCGGAAGCGCGACAAAGCTATCAAATTCAGAGCCACAAGTTTCCATAACTGAAAAAACACTGACATCCTCGAGTTTAGACTCTTGCAGACACACGATAGAAACTCCACTGGACTTAACAACTTCACTAACTACCTTTCTCTTGGCCGAATTGTTCAACTTCACAGTTCATGTGTGCTTCCCCCTTAAGTTCCAGGTCATTTCAAAGGGCAGTTTTTTTGTTCACATATGCAGATTCAGGGTGCTTTACTTACAGCACGTTAATGTGTCTCTTGTACTACCTTTTCTCTTTACTTCACTTCTGTGAAGATTATGGCAATCGGATACCCACATGGCAAGCTTATCCGACTGGTAATAGGGATAGGTTATGCCTGCTAATTATGTAAATCGGCTATGACTTGGGTGTTACGTTGTCGATTAGATAAGCAACGGCTCATAGTTATAACTTGGTAAGATTGAGGAAACCGACTAAGAGTAAGATAGGGTTTCCGACTTGTAAGCCCGCCCGCCAAGACTATATAAGGGGGGTAAGAGGCATCCCTAGAGGGATATCAGATATCAGCTTTAGATTCAGGAGACACAAGAGCAATAGATCTTGAAATCAATAAACACTCGGCGGATCGAATCCCCGAAACAGGAGTAGGGTATTACCTCACGAGAGGGCCTGAACCTGTCTAAACCTTGTTTTCCACTTAACCCATCGAGCTTGGCGATCTTGACTGCACCCCCAAATTTCTATTGCCGAAACCAAGTTTCGATAGTTGGCGCGCCAGGTAGGGGACCACGCGTCAAGACTTCTTCTTCAATCTCATCGGCAACCGCGATGGGATCTCCATCAAGCATCGACGACTTCGCCGCCAAAGGAGTCGACAAAATCTCCTTCCCCGACTCGGATTCGGACCAGTCGGGAGGGGGAACCCGCTCGGCGCAGTTCGGGCTACCGAACAACGTCGAGATCTGCGACAAAGTTCTGACTTCCAAGTTGGAGTCCATCCACTCGGAAGGAGGATTCCACTCGGCGCCGTTTGGATCACCGAACGCCGTTGAGATCTACAACTATATTCGGACCTCCCGTTGGAATCCATCCACTCGGGAGAAGAAACTCTCTCGGCACCGTTTGGGCTACCAAACGCCGCTAAGGTCTACTGCAAACTCCTCTCCTCCGAGTCGAAATCGACCCACTCGGAGGAACCCCCGTCATCAAGCTACGACCCGGACTGAAGCGATCCAGATTCAAGCCACCCAGGCTCAAGGGAAGTCACAGTCATTCTTCAATCGTTCGGGTCATGCTCATCCACGGAACTCGACGAGTACCTCAGCACTTCGAGCTTCGACAATCTCTATGGCATCCCCTCGGACGAGGCCAACGACTCCGACGTGACAAGGACTACGAGCCGAAGTGCTTCGACGTTCTCATGGCTGAGGTGGCTGAGACCGACTCAGCCATGGCCCGCAGGGTCGCAGAGGAAGAACGAGCCAGGCTTGAGCAGGAGCGCAATCTGGCAGAAGACGAAAATAGGCGCAAGGAGGAATCTGACAGGAGAAAGCGAGACCTGAGGGCAACCGGACGATCCGCTCGGGAGGCCATACTTCAGACGCGAGTCGACAACACCAACATCTTCCAGATGCCTCAACAGAACGTTGCGGCTGCCCTCACCCTCCTCGACACTATCATCGAAGCGGCACCCGCCACGGTGACACCGATCCTGGACAAGATCAAGACCATCGTCGCGGCCACAGCCAACTGAGTCCGTGGCAGAAACGCCCGACAGAAGCCGACTTCCGCCGCTGCGGTCGAAGGATTACAAGAGGCATGAACAAGATCGGACGACCACTAGGTCAAGAGACCTTCGCCACGAGGCCACACGGAAGCATCAAGAGCAATCGGCCGACTCCCGCGGAAAGCGGCATGGACAGCCACCCATCCACGACCGAGTCCGCTGCAGCAACAACTCGGACTACCGAAGCAGCCTACCAAGGACCCCGCCAAGTGATCTGTGGCAAGTCCTCGACTGACGCTATCAAGAACGAGATCAGCGCTCCCACGAAGATCGAAGGAGATTGCCTGACAGCAACGACGATGGAGTACCTGCGTTCACTCGGGATCTACGTCGAGTGCGTTGACCGAGTGGTTTCAAGCCGACAGGAATCGAGAAGTACGACGGGAAGACCGACCCCGAGTCATGGCTGACCGTCTACACCCTCGCCATCCGCGCAGCAGGAGGAGACAACAAGGCCATGGCCAATTACCTGCCAGTTGCCCTCGCCAACTTAGCCAGGAACTGGCTCACGAGCTTGCCAAGAGGCTCAATCGGCTCGTGGAGTGAGCTCAGGAACCACTTCGTCGCCAATTTCCAGGGTACTTTCGAAAGACCCAGGACCCACTTCGACCTCTACAATGTCGTCCAGAAGCCAGACGAGCCGCTGAAGGACTAAATCCGACGCTTCTCGGAAAAGCGCAACAAGATCCCCAACATCACCGACGACATCATCATCGCCGCCTTCCAGAAGGGAGTTCGTGATGAGTTGTTGATTGGGAAGTTTGGGCGAATGCCACCAAAGACGGTGAAGCAAATGTTCGAGACGGCAAACTCCTACGCCAAGTCTAACGACGCAATCAAGGCGGCGCGACAAGATCGGCCCGACAGAAGGGACGACAAGCAGTAGGGAGACAGCCGACATCCTAAGAAGGATAACGTCAACAACAATCAGGCCCAGAAAGACCGCAAGCGTCGGCCCGAGGACCTGGTTGCCACGATGTCCAACTCGCAGCGCCGTCCTCGAGTCGCGGCCTACGACGCGATCATGAACGCCTGGTGCACGCATCACCCAAATCACAAGCATGCGGCCAAGGACTGCTTCATCTACAAGCAATTTGTTGAGCAATATGCGGCACAGCTCAACAAGAAGGCGACTGACAAAGCCGGCCCATCGGGGACCAAGAAGAATAACCCGACTGGAAGCTCGGAGCCTTTTCAAGACCCCGTGGGCGAGCTGAATCACATCTTCGGGGGGCCGCAAGCTTATGAGTCCAAGAGGAAGCAAAAGCTGACCGACCGCGAGGTCAACACGGCACAACCCAAAGTCCCACAATATCTACGGTGGTCGGAGGTGGCCATCACGTTCAACCGCTCGGATCACCCTGACCGAGTGGTTCACCCGGGGCGGTATCCCCTGGTGCTAGACCCGGTGGTCCGCAACATCACGCTGAAGCGCGTCCTCATTGATGGGGGCAGCGCCCTCAACATCCTGTTCGCCAAGACCCTGGACGAGATGCAAATCCCGAGAGCCGAGTTGAAGGCAAGTTCATCCCCCTTCCACGGAATCATCCCGGGGCTGTCATCCACGCCACTCGGGCACATCGCCCTTCCAGTCACCTTCGGAGTTCGAGAGAACTTCCGGATGGAGAACATCACTTTCGAGGTGGCCGACTTCGAGACGGCCTACCACGCAATCATCGGAAGGCCTGCGCTCGCACGGTTCATGGCAATACCACACTACACCGACCTCAACAAAGCCTGCCCCAAAGATCCGTTCGGGTTGCCTCGCATCGACCAAGTCGTGGACTCAACAGCCGACTGCCAGCTTCTGAGTTTTTTGGACTGCTATTCGGGCTACCACCAGATCAGCTTGAAGGAATCCGACTGCCTGAAAACATCGTTCATCACACTGTTCGGAGCTTACTGCTACATCACGATGCCCTTCGGTCTGAAGAATGTCGGAGCCACATACCAACGCATGATCCAAAGATGCTTTCAGACGCAGATCGGGAAGAACGTGGAAGCTTACGTCGACGATGTCGTCATCAAGACCAAGCAGAAAGAAGACCTGATTGCCGACTTAGAAGAAACCTTCGCAAACATTCGGGCCTTCAGAATGAAGTTGAACCCAGAGAAGTGCACGTTCGGCATGCCATCAGGCAAACTGCTTGGCTTCATGGTGTCCCATCGCGGCATTGAAGCTAATCCAGAGAAAATCAATGCCATCCTGAATATGAAGCCCCCGAGTAACCAGAAAGACGTCCAGAAGCTCACTGGCTGCATGGCGGCGCTAAGCCGATTCATCTCCCGACTCGGCGAACGAGGCATGCCTTTCTTCATGCTACTGAAGAAAACTGACGACTTCCAGTGGACTACGGAAGCCCACAAGGCCTTTGAAGATTTTAAAGAATTTCTCACGACGCCGTTCGTTCTAGCCTCACCTCAGCCGCAAGAACCCCTGCTATTGTATGTCTCAGCAACCCACCAAGTGGTCAGCACGGTTCTCGTCGTTGAGCGTGAAGAAGAAGGACGAGTCCAGAAGATTCAGAGGCCAATCTACTTTGTTAGCGAAGTGCTGGCAGGAGCCAAAATTCGCTACCCTCAGATACAAAAACTGCTATATGGTGTTCTGATAACCGTGAGGAAATTGGCGCACTACTTTCAGGATCACTCGGTCACCGTCGTTACCTCTTTTCCACTCGGCGATGTCATCCATAACCGGGAGGCAGCGGACGCATCGCAAAGTGGGCCACGGAACCGATGCCACGGGACTTAACTTTCAAGGCGAGGACGTCGCAAAGTCACAAGCCACTGGCGGATTTCTGGCCGAGTGGACCGAGCAACAAGAAGATGTACCTCGAGAAGACCTACGATCTTGGACCATGCACTTTGACGAATCCAAGAGGATCACTGGCTTGGGAGCGAGAGTCGTGCTGATCTCCCCGACTGGGGAAATGCTAAGATATGTTCTTCACCTTCACTTCTTCGCCTCACACAATGTCGCCGAGTACGAAGCCATGTTGCATGGACTGCGACTTGCTGTTTCACTCGGGATACGACGGTTGGTCATGAAAGGAGATTCCCAGCTGGTCGTTAATCAAGTGATGAAAGACTAGTCCTGTTTGAACAACACCATGGAAGCCTATCGGCAAGAAGTTCGCAAACTTGAAGACAAGTTTGACGGACTAGAGCTATCCCATGTCCTAAGACACAACAACGAGGCAGCCGACGAGTTGGCACAGTTCGGATCCAAGCGAAAAGTTGCTCCAACAGACGTTTTCGTAGAGCATCTCTATGAGCCGACCGTTGCAGCAAAACCAACTCCCAACGATCAAGCTGCAAACCAAGTTGCCATGCTTGACGCCGACTGGAGGACATCACTCATCAAATTTTTAACTCAGCAAGAGCTGCCGGAAGACCGGGATGAGGCCGAACGAGTCTAACGCCGTTGTCAAGCTTATGTCATGGTCGACTCTGATTTATACAAGAAAAGCCCTTCGGAGTCCTAATGAGATGCATCACGCCCGAGGAAGGACGTCAACTACTCCAAGATATCCACTCGGGTATATGCGGAAGTCACGCGGCAAAACACACCTTGGTGGGCAAAGCCTACAGACAAGGTTTTTTCTGGCTACGGCGGTCTCCGACGCTAACAAAGTGGTCCGAACGTGTGAAGGTTGCCAGTTCTTCGCTCGGCAGAGCCATGTCCCAGCCCAAGAGTTACAAACGATTCCATTATCTTGGTCGTTTGCGGTATGGGGCTTGGATATGGTCAGTCCTTTCAAAAAGGCTCCAGGAGGAGTCACACACCTGTTCGTCGCAATTGACAAGTTTTCCAAGTGGATCGAGGCTAAGCCAGTTGCTACGATCACCGCTGACAAGGCACGAGACTTCATCCTCAACATCGTGCACCGGTTTGGCGTCCCAAACAGAATAATAACTGACAATGGGACTCAATTCACTGGAGGCATTTTCAAAGAATTCTGTGAAGACTTCGGCATCAAAATCTGCTATGCATCGGTCGCGCACCCCAAAAGCAACAGACAGGTTGAGCGCGCCAATGGCATGGTTCTTAAAGGCATCAAGGCTCGAGTGTTTGACGGGCTAAATCCTTATGCTGGCAAATGGGTTCAAGAGCTTCCCTCGGTTCTATGGTATCTACAGACTACGCCCAGTCGGGCCACCGGCCAAACTCCTTTCTTTCTGGTTTACGGGGCAAAAGCCATGTTGCCGAACGAAATGGAGTACGAATCTCTTCGAGTCCGCAGCTTCAACGACGAGCGCTACGATCAAGACCGAGTGGATGACCTCACCCGACTGGAAGAGGCCTGAGAGGCAGCCCTGATCCAGTCGGCAAGATATCTTCAAGGACTTAGACGATACCATAGTTGCAATGTTCGGGCGTGAGCCTTCATTGTCGGTGATTTGGTTCTACGCAAGATTCAGACCACCAAGGACCGTCACAAATTATCTCCACTATGGAAAGGACCATACATAATCACTGAGGTGACTCGGCCAGGAGCTTATCGACTAAAGCGTGAAGATGGATCCATGGTGGAGAACTCTTGGAACATCGAGCATCTTCGACGATACTATGCTTAAATTACTTTAAGTTCCATGTTATTCTCGACTGCCAACCTCAAGCAAGATGACTTCTTGAATTGACAGTCGGGGGCTGCACATATGTCAATAAAGCATGGTTCTCTTCGACAACTCGTGTATATTTGGTTTATCATTTGTTTAATATTTTTTATTCAAGTTCAATGGATAAGGACTGAGAATTTTTTGATGACCTAATCAAGCTTAGGCTTGGTGACAGTCGGACGAAAATTACTTAAGAAATTTTCTATGAAAACTCGGGTCAAGGCATTAACATAAATAAGCTAGATATCTACAAGTTCACATCAGAGGTGGGAAGGCCGAAGCCGTAGTAGAAGAAAGAGAAAATTTTGGGAAGACGAAGTGGCGGGGATGACCTCGAGGCTTCGTAAAAAGACTTGAGGGTTTTTGCTATGTCATCTCGTGATTGTACCGAGCCCATGAGAGACTTGCGGCCCAGCTAAGGTGTGGCTTGACATGTGTCCTTAGGGACTTAAGTGGATGGACTTAAGCAGATTTGCCTTGGCAATATGCACGTGTCACATAGTCCAATACCTTTAAAATCCTTTCATGTCGCAGTTTGCACAACTTCATAGAGGTTGGCACGATGCAATTTGAAAGGTGACAAACAGTTAAGTTTTCTATGGCTGTCCTGATGACAGGGACTGTTTGGTTTTTAAGCATTTGATTAAATGATTATATCAATGCTATTTTTTCACCTTGGTGAAGATCTTTTTAGATTAAGACCAATATTATGGCAAGAGCTATTTAATATTTTGGTCGTATTTTTCAGATGACTGAAAAATTTGTTTACCCATGAGGGTTGATTGAATTATTTGTTCCAAGATGACTCGGGCAAGTTAACTCGGATAAACATGAGTTTACCGAGTGCTTTTTACCCACGAGGGTTAATTGAACTATTTGTTCTGAGATGACTCGGGCAAATTCACTCGGATAAGCGTGAGCTTGCCGAGTGATAAGATTTTTTGTATTTGCTTTAGCTTAAGCTAAGCATTTATATGAGAATGATTTTTTATAGTTCTTGACTATATGCTTAGTCTATTTTTGACTAACCACATAGTCGGGGGCTACACCTAATTAGGTGCATCAGGAGATGCACCTAGATATTTATTTTTGAGAATCGTTTGGGATGTTTTCCAGCCCTTCACAGTCTTTGGAGCTACTCGGGAGTTTCAGGCAGGGATGGCGAAATCACTCGGCATCAGAAGCACTCGGCCAAAGAGTTGTTTGGCTGTGTGTTATCTTGGTTCGAATCAAAGTTATCTCGTCGACTGCGAAGGACTCGGGGACTACTGTGGAGATTATGGCAATCGGATACCCACATGGCAAGCTTATCCGACTGGTAATAGGGATAAGTTACGCTTGCTAATTATGTAAACCGGCTATGACTTGGGTGTTATGTTGCCGATTAGATAAGGCAACGGCTCATAGTCATAACTTGGTAAGATTGAAGAAACCGACTTAGAGTAAGATAGGGTTTTCGACTTGTAAGTCCGTCCCCCAAGACTATATAAGGGGGGTAAGGGGCGTCCCTTGAGGGATATCAGATATCAGCTTTAGATTCAGGAGACACAAGAGCAATAGATCTTGAAATCAATAAACACTCGGCGGATCGAATCTTCGAAACAGGAGTAGGGTATTACCTCACGAGAGGGCCTGAACCTGTCTAAACCTTGTTTTCCACTTAACCCATCGAGCTTGGTGATCTTGACTGCACCCTCAAATTTCTATTACCGAAACTAATTTCGACAACTTCTAATAATAAAAAATGTTGAGCTTGAAGCATGTTTAAATAGCTACAGTGGGAGTTATATAGGATTTTGCTCCATGGTCTTGGAGCAAGAAAAAACATGGCCTTGCTGTCAATTTTACGTAGTGCATGCAGGTTTCCTTCTCCTTTACTAATATCGCTTGATGCATAGTATTTCCTATTGTTGTAATAATTTACATAATACATAATTGCATATTGTTTATTCATAGGGATTTATTTTGCACATTTCTAGCATATTGTATTTTTACAAAAAAACAGAGATTGTTTTTCTAATTTACTTATAGAATGTCTCTCAGCAAAGATATCATGCTATTTAATTTATTCAAACCTGAATTTGTTAGGATGGCGTATACAACTACGCAAATAAATTTGAACTATGTATAATCTATGTGTTTCTCCCATTTCAAGGTCTAACCTATGTGTTTCTCCCATTTCAAGGTCCAACAAAATGCAAGATTTTACTTTCATTCATTTGTGGTTCGTATACTGATAATATGCCTGAGAGCAGATGGAAGTTTATGTTGATGAAGTGCCAAGAGAATAACTGGTACCGATAACGTTGGTTATTTTTATTTTTACAGTTACTTTGGGATATGTGTTTTATAAATTTTGGTTAAATAGATTATTTTTTGTAGATAATAATTTTCAATGCACTCCTATGATATATTTTGTGCAAAACGTGCATTCCATGTGCACGATTACTTGTAGTTCTGAGATAACTCACAGAAACATGTTCTGCAATAACAAGAGGTATGCCTGGAAGTCTGGAACAACTTTCATTTCCATGTCTAACACTGAACAAGTAAGCTTTCAGTGGTCTATAACAAAGCTGGAAGAAAACACATGGGGAATTTCTAAAATTTACATCACACTATAGGCAATAAGCTCAATATTTTTGCTTCAGTGCAGCGGCGAAAAACAATCTTCTATATTGGACATGAACGAAAGAATGACATATGGAGAAACGACCGCCATTGGATTGTGCAGATCACACAGCCTGGAGCTTCTGCTCATCCACAGATTCCAACGGAAGAACTGCAGGCTCCCATGAAGAGGGTTCATCAAGATGGATCTTGGCATAATCACTTACAAGCCCATTCCTCTCTTCCCACATGATCGCTTTTCTCTCCTCTTCGGCCCTGTCTACCTTGTCTTTGGTCATGGAGCTCATGTCGCCTGCCGCCTTGGTTACCATGCCAAATGCGCTTGTTAACCAGGAAGCACCAGCTGAGACATACTGGTTACTCATGATAGCAGAGCTTGCGATGCTGGCTTTCTGCTCCGCAGCGGCTAAAGCGGACTTTGTGAGTTCTGACACCTGATAACGATCATCCACCTCCTTGACCTTGCTACCAACAATTGCACGGCCCAAACTGATCTTTTCACTCACGCCATACTGGCGGTCTAGAGATGCAACAGTAGCTGTAGCATTGGACAGTATGTTGTGACGCTCATCAAAAGATCTTGCTACGTTCAGAGCATCCTTGCTGAGGACAAAACCCTTTGCCAACATGCTGCTCACAACATCCTCTGCCTTTCTGACTACAGATTCAGCAGAGGAAGATTTCTCTCCCTGTTCATACAAACGATGAAATTCAGACAAATGCATAGAAATGGAGTACCAATAAGTACAGCAGGAAGTACTTTGGTGTCCCATGATCGGAAACAGTTGGATATGCAGATAAAATGGTTTTAAAATCTAAAATGGCATCATAACTGATTTGTCACATAATGGATGCATTTCCACTTGACATGCAGATCTGATTCAAATAAACTGACTAGTTTTGGAATGATCTTACCATGGCACATAGTTGTAAAACCCATGTTATATGATTGCTAAGAAATTTAACTGTTAATTGTCAAAACGAACAGATTTGACTGGTGGAAAATAGCATATATAGACAACCAATGCAAATGTAAATAGTAACAACAATATAATCCAAGTATCTTCTAGCATTTATAAGAAATCACTATGTTCTCTTATTCCACTGCTCAACTCATGTCAACAAGGAGTTTTTTTGGCCAGGTCTAAACCCAAAACACTTGCCTCAAGAATGACTTGTCTGTAGAAAGCAGTTAACAATTAAAAATAAATCTCTTTTGTTTGATATATGCGATGAAATCATAACCCTTCCAAAAAAACAGGAGTGATTGCTTCCGTTTGATGTAACTTTAAAGTTGAAATAAAGAGCAAGCCATTAAAATGTAACATATTCTTACCGAGGACTTTTTGCGTGCATCAGGAGGCAGTTGATAGTTCACAACTGGAGTTATGATGACAGAAAGGTCAACAATTGTTGCCCCCTGTGGATGGTAATTAAAATATTAGAAGCAATATATAAGATAAATAGAAACGGGGTGAGACATATATAACATGCAAGGTGCAGCAATTGCATGAGGAAAGTAGAACCAAGTAGGCAACCTAATGCAACGGAACAAAAATAGTTAGAAATGAATTGCTGGAACTTGGAACATACTGAGAGAAGCACAGCAGTGTCTGCTCCTTGTGAGTCCTTAAATGTAACATAAGCAAGCTGTGACCTTTCAGATTCACTGGTCAAGACAGAAGCAAACATTTAAGAAATACGTTTTACAGTCTTCATGCGTACATGGCCAATGTGACAAACAATGATGAATCACCTTTGCATCTCAACATATTCTATATCTCCAGAGAAAGAGAAGAACTCTGTGATCTCCCTTTTTGAAGCTTTCAATGAAATGTTGCTAACTTTTACTGTCCTGACCTGCAAAAGAAAATCAAATAAGAGTAGAGGGGATGAGATCAATAGTGTGATTCGGACTCCAGCCAAGGGCAGTACAATACGAGATTATGGGCTAGCATGATTGTACCACTCAACAATAGAGTCAACTCATTGTAGCAAACTAAATTTAGTAAATTGTTTCACAGCTCATCTTTAACAACAAAAGACTTTAGTCCCAAGTAAGTTGGTGTAGGCTAGATATAAAACCCAAGTTGAGCCACAAGAAACAGAAGACTTCACTACTGATAAAAATAGGTGAATGATACTACTAGTTAAAGAAAACACAATTTTCTAGGTCATGGTTCCGCATGTGGATCATAAATTTCCACATGCCCCTTTTCCAAAGCCAAATTTTTGGAGTTTGGATACATTCCATGCCTTCAAATTTCTTCTCTGCTTCCTCCCATTTCAGTTTTGACTAAAGCCTGTCTCTTCTAGTACCATTGACATGGCTTAGATCATAACTATGCACTGGTGCCTTACGACCTCAAGAGGCTATACATATAAGCTCAACTTTAACCATTCGAGTTTATACTTTTTAACCAGATAGCTATGTGAAGCTGTAAATAGTCAATTCACAACGTTGAAAGCAAACTCATAATTCAAACATGTACAATGATGTTGCATTATTGCACAGGACAGCCAGGTAATGCATAAAAGACTAGCAGCTGTCATGTTACCAGGATGGATTAATTGCAAACATCAAGGATAGCATTCAATACCTCCAACTAATTTCATGCTAAGATTGACAAAGTAGAGCCCAAAACAAAGAACGTGGTACAAGGTTCGAGCATACTACTCAGCAACAATGTGGTATTTCTTTTAAGAGTAAATTCTTTATTGACCAAAGTTTCACATTGGACTAGTGCTAGACTCATCTTTTCACTTAACACCACATATTATTACCATCATTTGCACTCTGGACCGGGTTTCACAAATTGCACATCAAATATTACAGATCTTGTTCCATTTCTTCTTGTGTCAAAAACTCAAAATTCAACAGTTTGTACTAACGCAAGAGCTGGGTATTTTATTACATGTATTTCTCTTTCTAAAATAATATTTCTTAAACTTAATGTTTCTCTAATTTTGTCTCTAGTATAAGGGCAGACATACAAATATGTAGTAATAAAATCCCATTAGTACGATAGGCTACATTTGCTGTTCATTTGCTAAGCATAGTTGCACGGTAAATCCATATCATGGTTATCTTCTTGTAAAAGGCTAAGCACTTAGACAACAAGTATGATGGTAATTTTAAAACCCGGTCCAAAGTGCAAATGGTGTAATTATACGTAGTGTTAGTGAAAAGATGAACTTAGCTATATCCCAATGTGAAATTTTGGTCAAAAAAGGTGACCCAAAGTGAAATTTACTCTCTTTTTAATTAACCTCTACTACCTGCTAAGCAACCACTGGAGATGGATGAAGCAGCCCCAACTAGAAGCAAGCAGGCAAACAACCTTAAGTTCAGATCTAGCAGCTCTTTCAACCACTGGAGCCGTCAAACTTACCAATAAGACAATAACCAATGGAGTAACGAGTACAAAACCACGTTCTTTGATGGAGGAAACTAAGGACCCCGAAAAAACAAGTTCATCCTATAGTCATTATTTCCCAACGGAATAAATCGAAAGCACCAGAATTCAGCAACGCACTGACTGCCTCGTATGCATCCAGAATTTCTCAGCAATGCCGATGCGGCAGTCTTGCAAACGAGCAAAGGAGCTGACCGGGGAATCCAGGGTGCACGAAATCTACCATACTCACTTGCATTATGCTCCAGTAAAAGCAAGGCCCTCTCGGGACGCAGCAACGCAGCAACGTGCCACAGAATCATCAAAACGCGGAATTCGCTCCTTGCTAGTCGCCCGTTCCATGCCCCGGTCCGACCCAAAATCTACCAGAATCGCCGCAGAAACAACTCCTCCTACGATCCCTCTCCGAACCGCCCCTTTGCTGCCGGCGATTAACTCCGGCGAGAGACCATCGACCAAACAAGCCCAGACCGCGTACCACCACCAGCAGCAACCCGTCTCGATACAACCGCAGCAAACACTACCGGCAGCGAAGCGCCAGGAGCACGCCACCTCCGCCGAGAACCATCCAAGAGGAAGAGACAAAAAAAAAGAGAGAGGAAAAGGCGAGAGCCGGTGCTCACCTCCATGGCGGGATCTCGCGGCCGAGCAGATAGGACTAGCTGCAGACAGCAGTGGGCAGCGAATGCCGAGAAGTGGCGGGGACTCCGAGGCGAGGCCGCGGATGCAGGCAAAAGGAGGGAGAGAGATGGACGAGGACGAGGCGAGGTGTCCACGCCGTGGTGGGGTTGTGGATTTGCGCCGTGTCGGCGAGCGGGCGAGCGGGCGAGGAGACCGCGCGAGAGAGAAGCCGAGGAGGTAGGTTGCTGGGCACGGCACCGGTGGTTTTTTGTCTCGCGACGCGGTCGTGCCGGTGACCGCGCGAGGTGTAGTAAAAGTTGGCACAGTAAAAGTTCGTCGGCGCAGCACGGCACGTGATGTTCTTGGACTTGTCACTAGTTACTGGTAGCAGTTTACCTTATCACGAAAATCACGACGATTTTCGCCGTTTTTGGCTTTATCACGAAGATGAGAATACGATACGGTATTCAGTTTTGTTTGAATAATTTTATATTAATTTAAAAATTTAAAAAAATCATTTTATCAAAAATATATTTATTATAGTATTTTTTAAAATTTATAACATGTCATAGAAATAAAAATTTTTCGTCGCAAACCGGATATGTGACGCGGTTTTTCTCATGGTTTGAATGAAAATTATGACATAGCATCAATCTAAATTTAGTTTAAATTCAAATTTCTTCACTGCTTACTTCATCATCATGATTTTTGTTGTTTTCCTGCGAAAATCATGGTATACTGCAGACCTACCGAACTTTATGATACAGTAAACCCTGACTGGTAAGGTAGTAAAAAATGGTGGGTCTGGTCGGATGGCATCACGAAGGTTGGGGCGCTGCCATTTGTTGGGTAGTACTTGGGTGGTGGCATCTGTTCAGATGTCACTACCTCAACTCTCTCTCTCACTCTTTTTTTCCCCTAACTTACCTTTTTTGTTGTTTTTCCTAGCTTTTTTTTGTTCGGTTGTATTTTTGGTACTCCTTTGTTCGATTTGACACGCTGCCAAACTTCCTGGTATGTTGTTGTCCTGAGGTCTGCTACCAGATTTGTAGCGAGGTGAATAGATCTCCGGGTGGCTGGGGCTCGGTTGCTGGAGGAAGAAAAGCTGTAAAGGAAAAGGTCTATTATATGTTTGAGAGTATTATAGATAAACGATTTAATACTTATTTTTTTCTTCAACAATAAGACTAAAAGATAATTATTTTTGTAAATGAGTTTTTAGGAGAGAAGATACTTATATTTACGGGTGGTGTCTTTTTTACTTAAAATAAATCTCATATAGATACTTTGTTAAAATCTAATATAAGATTAAGACTATCGAAGATCTATTTTAAGTTTAAAGAGTCATATAAGAGTCATATAGATCTTTTATTAAAGACAGTTTAAGTCATGATGAGCACTAATTAGCTTTGTACTACTCCATTTGCTGTGGCCGGTTTTTTTTGTTGGCTGGACGCCGGTCAAATGTACCACCGCCGCCGCTGCCAGTGCCAGCCTCGCCGTGCCATTCCAACGGCGCCGCACATGTGACATGTTCAGACTCCAGGAAGGACTCAAAACGTCAGTACTCCAGGTTTTTTCCCCCTCGTGTCGCAGCTGTTTCTGCAACGAGCACTCAACCAGCCAATCAACCTCCCGCAAGTGCGCAGCACTGATTCCACCGTGAACCGAATGATTGGCGATGATTCGTTGCAACGTGCACAAATCCGGTCGAGCTGGCGAAGAGCTAACTAATATTAACTATTAAGTGATGTTTAGATTGAAAACAATAATAATTTACGAGGCGAATCTATTAAATATAATTAATTTAATTAATTTAATTTATCGATTATGAATAAGTTTTATAAATAATATATATTTAATACTTCAAAATAACATTTAAAACATTCGATATCTATCTATCCAAACAACCTTAGCTTATCTTAAAACTACATATTATATAATAAATTAACTATTGACTCTGTTTTTCTTTCTCTTTCTTACTTTAATGTAAATATTAAGGCTTTTGAAAAACTAATACTTTTATTTATTTTTCTTTTCATATAAGGTTACTAGCAACTATGTCCGTGCGTTGCAATGGATGAAGTCGGGACGCAACGCGGATGGGGACGAGAGGAAGGGGCGCACGCGTAGTGCGGAAGCTCCGAGCGGCGACGGAAGGAAGGGCGCGGGCGCGACGCGGGCGTGGCACGGATGGGGACGGGCGGGAGGGACGTAGGAGGTCTTTTTTCATTCAAGTCCTCCATTTCTTTTTCAGCATTGGGACTGCGGGTTAATTTTATAAACACTCATAGGGTTTTTGAAAATAGTCGGACGGACAAAAATTTGGGTAGAAACACTACTACTAGATAGTTATAAATATAGATATATATTAAATATAAATATATATACTTTGTATGCGTACGTATTTATACAAAGTGTACACCCATAGGTTGAATAGTATACCTGTTAAAAAAATACGATTTGGTGTGTGTGAACGAATTGGGAAGGCCTACTAAATAATAAAGCCCATAAAAAATAAAAAAGAGAAAGTCTGAAAACATGCAACCAAATTTGGTAACGGGCCGAATTGATCGCATAGGCTGGGTCGAAATTTTTTTTCCAAAATAACCAATGAGCCGAAAACGGAAGTAGTCGCACGCATAATGGACCGTACGCCTGGTTGTTCATTAGGGATTTCGGCTTGATTCGTGTTGAGCGCGAGATGGCCTCGAAATTGTATCAAATCCGAGGTGGATTGCTGTTTGGGCCGCGACCCTCCATTTCAAAAAAACTTAAGAGGTTTTCTGAAAAACAAAATTTTGGATGAAAACATAGTTATAAATTATAAATATAGTTAGTTTATAGAGTGTAACCGTTTGTTTTATATATAGTTAAAAATTATAAATATAGTTAGTTTATAGAGTGTAACCGTGTATGTGGGTTCACGGCTTAATCTTAGCGTCACGTGCTGTCCCGAGATCGTCGCTCCGTTACTCTTGCAGGACGGACGGCTCAACGACGACCGGGATGTCATAGCGCCGGAGCGAGAGACGGGCCGCTGTCTGCGGAATTATCCCAGCGCGGAGAGCGCGGCCACTTTGTCTATCGGGCTAGGTTTGCGTGGGCTTGGGCCGTATCTGCTCGCGGCTTGGCCCGCACCCCCTGATATTCCTCTCTCTCGTCGGAGACCGGCGGGGAGGAGAGAGAGATGCTGCGGGTGTCGGAGGACGGCGGTCGGCGGCGGCGGGAGGCTCACGCGGCGGGGTACGCCGAGCTCGGCCGCGCCCTGCTCGACCTGCAGGCAGCCGCCGACCAGGTCTTCGACGCCGTCACGACACGGGTACGCGTGCTACCCCTCCTAGCCCTCCTTACTCCTCTTCGCCTCTTCGGCCGCAGAATGTTGTCGCGCGGTTTCTGACGGCGGTGGCGTCACTCTCGCCTTTGTTGGGCGCAGACGGCGGAGGAGCGGGAGAAGCTTTCGGCCATTTCCAGGCGGATCAGCGCTGCCAAAGTAAGCCTCTGTTATTTCCGCACACCATCATCCAGATCGTATTTACTCTTCGAGACTCCGTAGTTACAACTTAGTAGCATCGGTGGTTGTCAATTCTGCTGCGGTTAAGCTACGAGCTGACTAATTGAAACTGCGTTATTGCATAGTAGTAGTCAATGGTGCTCCAATAGTTCACATTCTGAGATTTGCATAATTAATTCCAGTATTTGCTTCATGTGTTGAGCTTTCACCTCCAGTATATTTAACTTTTTGTTTGACACGCATAGCTATTATTACCATTTTTATCGTTTGATTATTATCATGATCTTTGACTGAATGCTTTGAATGGCTTGCCTTTTGTTGATTACTTCTAGGCTAAGATAAAAACATTGTCTCAGTCAGAGGAACCGCTGACAATTGTGTCACCAGCGCAGCATCCTTCAACTTGTACAAACCAAGAGGACTTCAGACCGCTGTTTCATGACAAATATGGTGACAACAGTGGTGGACCATCCATAGCAACCATTTCAGTAAATGGAGGGTTCAACAGAGTATGTACCTTAGGATTCAAGAGCCAGTGTGAGTTTAGGATAACATACCCAACTTTGCTGATAAACACACCATTTAGCAGGAATATGGACTGGAAGGCACACTTGAACTCTTTCAATTTTTCTCTGAGGAGAACTGTGACTATACTTCAAAAGAAGGCCGTTTAAAGGTTAGTGTTATAATGTTATTATTAGGAAATATTCTGGTTAAATACTTTACTTGTGGCCAAGCATGGTGGCACTTGTTTATCTGCTTGTAAAACCAAGAATATGCTTTCTAATTTATGTGCAATGGTTCTGTATAATATATGTGAAAAAATTTAATTGATTTTGTTAGCACCTATAGTTCTGTTGCAAACTTGGATGGATATATTTATGCACAGGAAACATTGTTAAGTGGTATATTATATTCACTAATCTTTAGTTTATTCAGATGCTGATATTGATGCCTTATCCCTCAGGTTAAAAATAAACCTGCTGAAACTAAAGATGACACATATTTAGGGAGTCTTTTGGATAAATCCAAGTAAGATCTTTGACTCATGCATGGACCAATTCATAGTCATTATTTCTCTGTGTCGTTCTTAATAAGTAGCATCTCTCATATACATCAACCACCCAAAACATTTAAATTTTCTCCTTTAGATTCATATGATTAGGTAGGGTGACTTTTCTTTCAAGTTACTCCGCATGACTCTGTTATCCATGCTCCCATTCAAAAGAGATAAATATCCAAAAGAAATTACTCCGACTATTCTACACATTGGTTGAAATCCTGCATATACTTTCCATGGTTATGGATACAGTTTTTGGTATATTACTAATAAAATGATTGGGCACAACATTAATGCTCACTGGGTACCAAAAACTGTGACATTCTGATTCTCTCCATGACTATATAAGGCACAAGGAATTAGATCATATTTTGATTAATTTTTTTTACATGATACAGTGTTCCACCAAACTAACCAGGTATCTGCTTTGATTATTTCGTATAATTGTGGAGCATACTATAGATCGAGATATATGGAACTAATAGTATTTTAAAATTTGTCCAGAACTCCAAATATGCATGAATAATTTTCATTCTTGGCCTGAAAGCATAACTCAGATGTTCTAGTCTTATGAATTATGATACTGTCTAGGTTAGCGTCCTTTATTAATTACCCGCCAACAATCTAATGGTAGTCAAGTAGTCAAGTCTAGTCATATTAAGGCACATTTGAGTCAGATGTATAACCTTAATCACGGTGACTGGAAACATTTATCTGGAGTGCTATGCAGTAATATATGCAGAATTCACACAATTTAGAAGGTAGGATTTGGGGCATTCTACGAACTCCCAATTTCGTTGATCAGGTGTTTCTTTTGTAAAAAGGAGTTGATAAGATTCAACTTGCTCATCACCTCTTTGTAATTCTTATTTCTTACATCCATGAAAAACTATTGAGATGGCTGGGTTAAGGCGTGCTAAAGCTTTTGTTTGCTAATCCAGTGTTGGTTGAAAAGTAACTAGAGGGAATTTAAAAACTTTCTTATACAACTGCATTCCTGTGCGGAACTTGTTATATGATCTCCTGCTTAATATTGCCATGAATAATTTTATAAAATAAAGAGGTCAATATGTTTTCTACAATGTATTGTCTCTTATTGCTTTGATTTTTTTCTCCTTTTTTGGACACAGTTGGCATGGCGTTTTTCATGGATGTGCATTGAGTATGTGAAAAGTGTGTTACAATGCCATTGAATTTACCTACGTTAGATTACCTGGACGTGTATGGCCTATGAATCCTTTTAGATGTATGGTCATGGATGTCATGCTTGTTGGTTAATCTGCATACTTTTTTTTCTTGAATAAGCAAGAGAATTGCGTATCATGTCATTAAGAAGGGGGAGAAAAACATGATCGAGGAAGGGAAAAGCGCCCACCCTCACCCGAACCACCAACATGCCTTAGCCTTTACATGAAAAAACACACAACTAAAAAGAACTCACCCAAACAGGACTAGCGACCTATTAAGAAACTCCCTAAGTCTATAATATGCATACTTGCTGATACATTTACTCTTTGTTTGTAGCTTTCCAACTCCGCAAAACATTTTGATGTCTGGCGATGACATGAAGAGTGAAGAACTTCCACCTCCACCACTAAGTCTAATACCAAAACACCTGGCTGTATGAGTTCCTGATCATCTTAAACATCCTACTGTGTTTTTAATTACTTGCTCTCTACTAGCATTTGTATTCTATCCGTAGTTTTGTCTGTTGAAATCGAAAATGATCAATCTTCTATTCGTCTAATTGTTTTTTGTTTCAATTTTATAGAAAAACCAGAGATCTGATGATGGATTCAAATCAAGTCGGAGTCCAGCACACTCAGACATTCCTAGTGCAGAGAACCGATTGTAAACTACAGTGCACACTCTTTGGGAGGGGGGGCATAAAATCAGCTGATTCTCCCTAACTTCTATATACTGGTTGGTTCATTACAGTTCGTTCGTAATTTTGTAAAGAAACCTCATGCATAGCCAGAAATCAAGTCCTTTTGGGACGGAGGGAATAGTACCTAGATGTGCTGAAAGACAATTATCTTTGCCAGAGTGGTTGTCAACTTATGTAATGCACCCAAAACAAAACCATGGTTCATCAGGAATTGTTATACGCAACTGTGTAAACAGTTCGATCTAACACTCTCAGAAGCCATAACCAAAGCTGTGTGAACCATCATTAATTCAACAGGTTTGTATTCATTCTCCATGCCATGTTCTAACAAGTTTATGTAGATAAACAATCAAGAAAATACTTGAGGGGATGAGTGTTAAAGTGTGAGCATGGGACCCCTGCCATTGCATGTACCTCGAACTGAGCTTCTCAGAAGATACTACTGAGGTACCAATGCATTGCCCATCTTATTCTCTCCTCTTTCCTTTCTTACACCCCTAATTGTACATTTGTGCAGTTTTTTTGCTGGTTTGACATGCATATTCCTTTGGCAGATCCCTTCATCCTCTGCTAGAAGTATCATTACCACTTCCAAGCAGTTTCTGCTTGATCATTTACCCATTTAGAAATGTACCTTGTACAGTACGCGCATCAGGCAAAAATATTCAGAAGTGGTCATAAAAGGTAGGCACTTGATCTGATGATAAGGAATGCATGTTCTGAGCAATCTGAGCTTTAGATTTTGATCCTAGTCATTTTGTCTTGTCTCATTGTCTGGTTTCATCTGGCCATCTAGGTATATCACTTGTGTTTGCCATCTAAAAAGTTGTTGGAATTTCCTTGACACTGATCCCCTGTTTTTTTCTTTCACTTGTGACTTTTAAGTGCCCTGAGACAAAGGGAAACACTACATGTCAGTTCATCAGCTGGTCTTCCTTATTTTCTTAGAAACAAGGTTTAAGTTGGCGGGAACAGCGTCAACATATTCTGCCGCACCTCCCACGTGCCCCCTTTGTGCTTTTGATTTGGTTAAGAGGTCGGTTTCTTCAGCACCAGAAACCTTTCTTTGATACAAAGTACTTGTACATATTAAGAAATCTTAACCTTGTTGACGTGAAGCGTCTGCAGCGCACGAATGTCTTGGAATTCTATTCCTCTTAATTATAAAATTCGACGGAATCCCAATTCTGAAATACACAATTCCTGTATCTTTGCTTTGAAATTGCGTAGATGTGTTCTTCAAAATTATTTACTATGAGTACTTTCGGTAGTTTCACCCCCTGACCTGACTTGCCGTGATATTGGCATGCATGGATTTACGGCTATAAAAAGGCCCCAATGTACTGTTTGAAGCCACCAGCCAAACTCAGCTAATACCAGTATAGTACAGATCAGCTTAATAGAAGCCTTAGAACCACACACTTGGCTCGATCGAATGGGGCTCTCCGCCGGCAAAGCGTCGTTGCTGGTCGCCGTCCTCCTCGCCGCCACGCTCTTCCCGCGTGGTCTCGGCGCAGCGCGGCCGTTCCACACAGCCGACGGTGGAGACGCCAGGCTTCTGATCCGCCGCGACGTCGGCGACGGCGGGCCGGCGCACGTCCTGCTCCGGGGCCACGGCGCGGCACGCCCGCTGCTACATGGTTCAGCCGCCGCCGGCGCCTCTGTGCCGAGCAATGCCGATGGCTCCGTTTCGCGGCAGAGCAGGGAGGAAAGCGGCGCCCGGCGCCAGGTGGCGCGCCACGTGTTGCTGAGCGAGGTTAACGCGGACGCGTCCAAGCCTAAGGCGTCGTGCGGCTCCAACTACGTGCCTCCTTGTCACCCTTGAACTGCCGTGTGAGAGAGTAACCAACCCCAGTTGCTATCGAACATGCCTGATCGATCGTTATTTAGTTATTCAGGTCACTAGCTACTGATGTTCAATTAATTCCGTAGCAAAGTATGTAAGTAGCCTGCTGCACAGCTGTCAAGTGTCAACAGACGACAGTCTACAGGTACGTAGTACATCCTCGGTCAAAAAAACCAACTACTTTCAAAGTTGATTCTTTTAACCGAGAGAGTATTAACTATTTATACCAGAAAAATATATATAGTGTAAATTATATATTATAAATTTGGATACCACCCTAGGATCCGAAAATAAATATGAGATTTGTTCAGTCACTTATCTCATATATTTATTTTTAAAATCCTATAATAGCTATTAGATTTACATTATATATAGGGTTTGTATTACATATATAGGGTTTGTATTACATATATTGAGAAAAATATCATCCGATCGATCCACTGTTATCATGTAAATTAATCCGTCTCTGAAAATAACACCGTCTATGTGTTCTGACTTATGATATACTATATGATTGTTTATATATATGGCACGGCTCATTTTATTTTCTTTTTTCGTTAAACAGAATGCAAACACAAAAATAACGCACGCCCGTGCACACACCCATCATGCGTACGTGATTTCATCCCTGGATGCGTCACCTGACACTAGTACACAACACATATAGATGCCGGTTGGGAAATCTCCTTGGCACCTATTGGTCGGCACGTATAAAAAAATAAATAGGTGTCGGTCTAAAGAACCGGCACCTTTAAGGTTCAAAAAATCAAAAAAAATCTGAGATTAGCTCATCCACAGATCCAATCGACGACAACAGCCAATCCACAACAACATATATTCATCCACATATTCATCCACAGATCCACAAATCAATGACATATCCATCCACGTAGATCCACAAATTAATGATTCATTCACATATGATCCACAAATCAAAAAAATTCAAGATCGACAAAAAAATAGATCAACGCAAAAAAAACCTCGTTGTCGTCGGCGCACAGCCCCAGGCGAGATCCGCCGCCCTTCCCACCGCCGCCTCACCGCCTCCCACGCCGCCCGCCATCTCCGTCGCCCGGCCTAAGACGAAGAGATGGAGAGTGAGAACCGAGAAAGGATGGAGAAAGAGATAAGAATGGAGTGCGCATCCGGTCCTCCCGCCGCCGGCCACGCTTCCCGCCGCCACCCGGCTTCCCCGCGCTCCCGCCGCCGCCCGCTTCCGCCGCCCGGCTTCCGCCGCCTCCCACCGCCGCCCGCCTCCGCCGCCGCCTCGGCTTCCGCACGTCGCCCCGACTTCCGCCGCTGCCTTGCCGCTCCCGCCGCCCTGGCCTCCCGTCGCACGGCCTGAGAGAGAGGAGATGGAGTGAGAACCGAGATAGAGGTTGTCGGTGATATGGGCCCAGGGGTATGTCAGGGGCATGACATCTGAAAAAAAGGAAGGCGTCCTTGCCCGTCAAAGAGCGTCAAAGTTATACCTGGAAAGCTTAAGGCGAGTCCGTGCGGGCGGCCACATGGCCGCCCGAAGGGGCGGCCGGAGGCTGCCGGAGGCCACCGTCCTCCCAAAGCGGCGGGTCCGGGATCACCCGACCCAGTCGGTAGGGTCGGGGTCACCCGGACCCGCCATCCTTCACCCCACACCTCTCGAGAGAGGGCGAGTCCAACCGCCAACCAACCCATTTAATGCTCAAAAGGTGGGGAGCTGAGCGCCTGCCTCGCTGCATTCAATGCGATGTGAGGCGCGGCTGTCAATTGCTCCCATCATCACCCCTTTTTGCCTATCACGAGGCGAAGGAGGCTAAAAGTCTTTGACTAAGACCGCGGCGTGGCCGCGCACCCACTCCGCGCACGTCTCCCACATGCCTGTCCGGTCGCATTTAATGCGTTGGGCGGCGCGTGGGAGAGAGTGCGCGCGTGGGAGCGCGGTGCCGGTGCCTACCCGTGGAATGGGTCGGCGACTAGTGGGTCTGTCGGAGTAGGTAGGCAAGCCATCATCGCGTCGGCGGCATGACTACCACGACGACCGCCCTTTTCCGCTTACCATGACGCAACGAACGGGAAGGAGTAGGAATGGAATGGCTTCTTCGACAAGGCAAGATAAAAACCACTCCCTCACGTGGAGTAGAGCAGAGAAAAGTTGGGACTGCTGTGGTGTTCCCTTGTACTATAAAAGGAGACCCAAGTCCATCATAGAACAGGTTGGCTGCTGATACGTTGACCCATACACTCAAGGTTGTTGCTTGGCCAGTAGATCAGCTTCCTGGGCAGCAGCTAGCCTGTAGCAATCCCTCGTCCACCACTAACTTCGAAGGGAGAAGAGCATTCCCTTTGCTCTGGGAAATTCGCCCCATATATTGCATACAAACAGGAGTAGGGTATTACACCACGTCGGTGGTCCGAACCTGTATAAACCCCCGCGTCTCTGTAATCTTGGCTTCTTCTTCCCGCCTCATCTGCATTATCTCATTCTCACCGCGAGTTTAAACCAGGGATACACCGCTTTCCGTGCCGAACCAAAAAAGGGGGTCCTCCTGATCCCTGCGTGTCGATCTACGACATCGGCAGTTGCGCGCCCGAGTAGGGGAGCGCCTTGTTTTGATTTAGACTCTGTTTTCCACCCATTTTTCGCGAGAATCCTCTCTCCCCGTCTCGCCATGGTCCACGGCCGCGCCCTACGCCCGCGTCGGGCTCACTCGCTACGCGCGAGCGTGACTTGGCCAACGAGGCGGCGGAGGAGGTTGATGCGGGCAGGCACAACCCCAACTTCCGCCACCTCCGCTCGACAGGACATCGATCTTCGCCTCCCTCACCACCGTTGATGGCGACGGCGGCTGCAGCGCCCGCGCCACCTCCTCGCCCCCGTTGAAGCGGCGGTTGCGGACGGAGGGCCGGACATCCCGCGGGGGCGCGCCCCGCGGGATCCGGGCCACGCCTAGCGGGCATGCGGCGAGCCTCGCCGAGGTGACGTCCATCGCCGCCTGGAGTTTGGCACTCCTGAGGGTGCCCTGCAGGCGGCAGAAGCTCTTTTGCGCCACCCCCCGGTCACCCCTGGCGAGGGATCCAACGCCAGGAGGTGGTTCGACGACGTGGCGAAGCTCGTAGGCACGGCCCAGCGCCAGCTGACCGCTGACCTCGCTTCCTCCAGCCACCAACCGCGTGGTTCACGTGTCGCGGTAAGCTCCTCCTTCCGGTGACGGGCTCGAAGGGCAGCGGCTGCCGCAAGGGCGGAGGAGAGCCTCTCAGCGGCAGCCCAACCGGAAGCGCCCCGAGATCTGCTGTACGCGGGGTGGGACACCCGCCTCCGCATCGAGCAGCGCCGAGACGAGCACCGCATGGGGCGGGCACCGGATTGCGCCTCCTCGTCGGGAGGCGCCACTACTCGGCAAGCGGCCGCAGCGGCCCTCCCGCAAATGGAGCCCCTCGGCGGACGACGAGCAGCCGCAATGGCCCAGCCACAAGCAGGAGCCTCCACGGCGCCCAATGAGGCCCCACAGCCGTTGTCGCCCCCTCCGACCGGCAACGGCAGTCAGGCCTTTGTCGCCGACCTTCGTAATGTGCACTTGGCCTAACAAGTTTAGGCCGGCCCTTACGGAGAAATACGATGGCTCGGTTAATCCTACCAAGTTCCTCCAGATCTACACCACAGCCATTGAGGCTGCTGGAGGTGACGAGCACGTCATGGCCAACTTCTTTCCCATGGCGCTCAAGGGCCAGGCCCGCTCCTAGCTAATGAATCTGCCGGCTCGGTCGAGTCACTTCTTGGGACGACCTGTGCCGCCAGTTCACCTCCAATTTCCAGGGCACATACCCGCGCCCGGGGGTGGAGGCAGACCTCCACATGGTCCGACGAGGGGAGGACGAGTCCCTGCGCAAATACATTCGGTGTTTTTGCCAGGTACGCAACACCATACCCTCCGTCGTTGACCATGCAGTGATCTTCGCCTTCCGGAGTGGCGTATGCCACGACGTTATGTTGGAGAAGATCGAATCCAAGGCCCCGGACTACCACGGAGCTCTTCGAGCTCGCGGGCCGGTGGCCCGCAGGAGGAGGCTCGGGTTTGGAATCCTAGGAATCCAACCCGGCCTCCACCGGCGCTACCCTCCGCGTCCGTGAAGAGCGTGCGAACGGCGACGGAAGCGCGAGCCATCGCGCGGTGGCGAGGAGGGCCACGTCCTCGCCACCGACGGAGCCGAGAAGCCCTCGGGGAAGGGCAAGCCTGCGGGTAACCGTAGGTGGTCCCTGGACCCTCGCCCCCAGGGTCGGGTTGGAGACAAATGGTGCATGGTGCACCAAACCTCCCACCACGACCTCTCAGAGTGCCGTTCGGTCAAGAATCGGCGAGCGGGTGCAAAAGCACGGCGGGAGTGGAGGGAGAACGAGAAGGTTTAATCCGCCGCAAGGGCAAGGCACGGCGGAGCGTCCGGACAACCGGCGAGAGGAGGCCAAGGATGTGGCCCCGTCGGGACGACGATGACAACCGGCTACCAAGACCCCCAGCACGTCGTTGCCACCATCGACGGTGGTGCGGGCGCCCAGGTATCCCGTCGGAGCCTCAAGTCCATGAGACGCGAGCTCCTTGCAGCCGTGCCGTCTCATGAGGCGGCCCGAAGGTCGCGCTGGGCAGAGGTGCCCATCACCTTTGACCAAACCGACCACCCAGGAAGCATCGCACGTAGCGGCCATTTGGCCCTCGTGACCTCCCCCACCATCTGCAACGTCAAGGTCGCCCGAGTCTTAATTGACGGAGGTGCGGCCCTCAACGTACTATCCCCGAAGGCCTTTGATGTAATCAAGGCCCCGGGAATGGTACTCGGGCCCTCTCACCCCATCATTGGGGTGACGCCCGGAAAGGTGTGGCCCCTCGGGCAGATCGCTCTGCCGGTCACTTTTGGGGCCCCCACTAATTTCCGCACCGGCGGATCGACTTCGATGTGGCGGATCTCAATCGCCCTACAACGCCGTGCTCGGGAGGCCGGCGTTGGTGAAGTTCATGGCGGCTACCCACTATGCCTACCGCCAGCTTAAGATGCCAGGCCCCGGAGGCCCCATCACCATCCACGCCGACGTTAAAACCGTGCTGGACTACGCGGAAGCGCGCGTGGACGGCATTGCGGCGGCCGACCGCGTCGAACCCAAGGACCCCCAAGGGGAGACGTCGGGTTCCCGGGCCCTGAAGCAATGCATCACCTCTGCCGATGAGGTGGTGATTAAGTCTATCCGTTTGGGTGACGACCCGTCCAAGACCGCCAACATTGGTGGCGGCTTGGACCCCAAATAGGAAGACGCGCTCATCTCCTTCCTACGGGCGAATGCCGACGTGTTTGCTTGGAGGCCGTCGGATATGCCCGGAGTCCCCAGGGAGGTGATCGAGCATCGACTTGCAATGCGGCCGGACGCATGCCCGGTCCGGCAAAAGGTGAGGCGGCGAGCCCCGGAGCGGCGGGCGTTCATCCGCGAAGAGGTGGCGCGGTTCCGGGGCCGCTTCATCAGGGAGTCTTGCATCCGGAATGGTTGGCGAACCCGGTGGTCGTCCCGAAGGCCAACCACAAGCTGCGCATGTGCATCGACTACACCGACCTCAACAAGGCATGTCCCAAAGACCCCTACCCTATACCTCGAATAGACCAGATAGTCGACCCCACCGCGGGGTGCGACCTTTTATGCTTCCTAGATGCATACTCTGGCTATCATCAATTTCGCATGGCTGTAGAGGATGAGGAGAAAACTTCGTTTATCACCCCTGTGGGTACATTTTGCTACATGTCTATGCCCTTTGGTTTAAAAAATGCCATGTCCACCTTTCAACGTGGTGTCCGTATCACGTTAAAGGACCAAATAGGGCGCAATGTTGAGGCATACATCGATGATCTCGTAGTCAAATCTCGGGATCAAAGAACCTTGCTCCCGGATTTGGCCGAGACATTCAATAACCTCTGGTCCTCCCGCATGAAGCTGAACCCAGAGAAATGCGTGTTCGGGGTACCGGCAGGCAAGCTATTAGGGTTTTTGGTCTCTGCCCGAGGCATTGAGGCCAACCCCACTAAAATAAAGGCAATAGAGGAGATGCGCCCCCAGGAAACTCAAGGACATGCAGAGGCTCACTGGTTGTGTAGCTGCCCTGAGTCATTTCATATCCAGATTAGGAGAGCGGGCACTTCCTTTATTTAAGTTGTTAAAATGAACCGGCCCTTCACTTGGAAGGACGAAGCGAGAGAAAGCCTTGGGCGAGCTCAAGCGCTACCTCTCCTCGCCGCCGTCTTGGTGGCCCCAGGAAGGAGCCCCTCCTTTTATATTTGGCGGCGACCCCCTAAGTGATTAGTGCGGCCTTGGTTGTGGAGCGCGACGACGAGCTAGACTCTCAGTCGCCCCCAACCCTGTCAAACCCGGAGACAGGAGATCTCGGAACGGAGCTGGCCGAGGAAGCGCCCGAACCCGGAGGCGGCCCTTGGCCCCCCGAGCTTCAAGGAGCCGCCGGCCCCCTAGTCAGGAGCTCCGAGGCCCCCTCCACCCGGAGCGGCCACGAGGCCCCGGGGAGGGCGATGTCCCGTAGCCCGGACACGAGATGACCGCCCGAAGCACCGTGGCGAAGCCTCGGAACGGAGTTGGCCAGGAAGCCCCGAACACGGAGGTGGCCCTTGGCCCCAGAGTTTCGGGAGCCGCCGGCCCCTAGTCGAGGGCGCCGAAGCCCTCCACCCAGTGGCCACGAGGGCCCGGTGGAGCGACGACTCGGAAGCCCCGGACACCGAGATGTCCCGCCCCGGTGTACCCGAACCAATCGCCCCTAATAAAGTAGTCAAGACCCGCACCAAGGTGCAGCGGCCGATCTACTTTGTCAGCAAGGCGCTACGGGACGCGAAGACACGTTACCCGCAGGCCCAGAAAATGCTCTACGCCGTACTCATGGCCTCCAGGAAGCTGCGCCATTATTTCCAGGCGCACCGGGTAACGGTAATCATGTCCTACCCTCTCGGTCAAATCCTGCATAACCGAGAGGGCACGGGACGGGTAGTCAAATGGGCCATTGAGTTGTCGGAATTTGATCTGCACTTCGAAGCCCAGCACGCAATCAAGAGCCAAGCCTTGGCTGATTTCGTGGCGGAATGGACGCCAGCGGCCGAAAGCAATCTACCCCCGGGGAAACCCGAGAGTGCGGAGGATCGTGACCAAGGAACCGCGCACTGGGTGATGAACTTTGACGGTTCACTCACCTTGCACAAGGTCGGAGCGGGCGTAGTACTAACTTCTCCAGCGGGCGACGTACTTCAGTACGTCGTCCGGATCGACTTTCGGGCAACCAACAACATGGCCGAGTATGAGGGGCTTCTAGCGGGGTCGCGAGCGGCAGCAGGCGTGGGCATTCGCCGTCTGCTGGTCCTCGGGGATTCCCAACTAGTTGTAAACCAGGTTTCCAAGGAATACCAATGCACCGACCCCCAAATGGAAGCTTATGTCAAGGAAGTACGACGTATGGAGCACCATTTCGATGGCCTCGAGCTACGCCATATTCCCAGAAGAGACAACTCCCTAGCGGACAAGCTATCTAGGATCGCGTCCACGCGAGCCCCAGCCCTGCCAGGCGCATTTGAGGAAAGTCTCACGGAACCGTCGGCGCGCCCCGAACCGCCCCAGAGGTAGGAATCGGCCGGTCCCGACGCCCCGGACTTGGCGGGCCAGCCACAGCCTGGCCCCGCCGAGACCAACATCACACGCCAGGTGGCTTGGATTTCGGAAATCCGAGCATACTTGCAAGACGCGTCATTGCCCGAGCAACGCGAGGAAAGCGAACGCATTGCCCGAGCCTCCCGGAGGTACGCGTTGGTAGAAGGGACACTCTACCGACGCGGTGCCAACGGAGTGCTCATGAGATGCATTGCTCGGGAACGGGGTCTCAAGCTCCTAGCCGAGATCCACGAAGGTGAATGCGGGGCACACTCGGCCTCCCGAACCTTGGTGGGAAAGGCATTCCGCCAAGGATTCTATTGGCCCACGCGCCGGGAGGACGCAACGGACCTCGTGTGGCGGTGCCAAGCATGTCAATTCCACGCCAAGCAGACGCACCTGCCGGCCCAGGCCCTTCAGACCATCCCGCTCTCATGGCCATTTGCGGTGCAGGTGGACATCTGAGCCCTTTCAAGCGGGCGCGGGCGGATGCAAGTTTACGTATGTCGCCATCGACAAATTCACCAAGTGGCCGAGGCCTATCCGGTCGGCGTCATCGACAAACATTGGTGTGCGGTTCATGAGAGACATCACGGCAAGGTTCAGGGTCCCTAACAGACTCATCACCGACAACGGCACCCAGTTCACGAGTGAGCTGTTCGGCGAGTATTGCGATGACATGGGCATCAAGCTCTGTTTCGCCTCGCCCGCCCACCCCCAAAGCAACGGTCGGGCCGAGCGTGCAAACGCAAAAATACTCAAAGGCCTCAAGACTAAGACCTACAATGTACTCAAAAAGCATGGGGACTCGTGGGTGATGAGTGCCGCGGTCCTTTGGGCCAATCGGACAACCCGAGCCGCGCCACCGGGAAACATCTTTCTTCTTGGTGTATGGAGCCGAAGCGGTCCGCCCTCCGAGCTCACCACAGGATCGCCAGAGCCAAGTTATACACCGAAGCAGATCAAGAGCAAATGCGTCGTGACGATCTGGATTACCTGGAGGAAAGACGGCGCCGGGCAGCGCTTCGCGCAGCCCGCCACCAACAGATCCTCCGTCGCTACCATCAAAGCAAAGTCGGCCCCGGCGCGCAAGTCAATGATCCGGTCTGCGTCGTGTGCAAACGCGCGCGGGGCTAAGCAAGTTATCTCCGATGTGGGAGGGGCCATACAAGGTTATATGCACCCTGCGTCCCGGAGTAGTTCGCCTAGCCACAGAGGACGACACTCCGTTGCCAAACCCGTGGAATATTTCCTACCTGCGCAGGTTCTACCCATAAGCCGCATGGTGCGCTGAGACATGCATGGAAGTTCATCCACTTCCTCCGGTGGCATGAACAATACGTTTGTTATTACATTCATATGATTTTTCTTGCAAAATACTTGCTTGTAGTGTGTTTTTCCCCCTTGTCTTTGGAGCGTGTCTGCGGATGCGGCTTTTCAATGGTTCCCGGCCTTGCCCGCCTTAGCTGAGAGCCCTAAGGGTGCCGAGGCAGCGATGCTGCATACTACCATGCACGGGGACAGTCAACGCACAGGGGTTCGGGTGCGAACTAACACGCCTGTCCCGGCCCCCCGTTGCTGCTGCCCTCACTGGCCTTTTTATGCCTTCACTCCTACCCGGAACCTCGACAAAGGCACCAGCCAACGGCTAGTGCATGCTTCCCGAACCCGGAACAACCCCCAACTACATGGGACAAATCATGGCGGAGGACCACACTACCGCATTCTTTCAATAACTGAGAGTTGAACTATCGTTGCAGGAAAGCAAATAGGCAGGGGCTCGGGCCAACAAACCGCCACTACGTGTGCGCTAAGTTGGCCGGGGGCTCCCAACATACACATACACAAGTCATCAAAAGCAGCCACGATGAGCTGTCATAGCGCAAGATCAATATAGTTGAGGCAAGTTCGCTAACTTTATAAACAATACTACAAATATCTTTTTATACAAATACAGATACAAGCCGAGAGGGAGCAGGAGAGCCCTAAGTGGCCGGTGGGTCACTGGGGGCATCCGTCGAGGGGTCTTCATCCGGCGAGTCCTCGTGGAGAGCGAGCTGGAAGGCCGCCGGGGTGCCATCGAAGCCCATCATGATGGAGTCGACGGCGTCTTGGACGTGGCGGCGAGCGGCCTCCTTGGTGCCTTCGGGGAAGTCCTCGGTGGGGATGTAGGGGTCGAAGTCGGGGTCGTGGGCTTGGTAGCTCGCCAAGATAAGCGATGCGACCTGGCGGGATAAGTCGTATGACGACTCCTTCGCCACCTCGTCGACCTCCTCCGGCACCCTCTTTATCTCCTCGGCCAGATCATCGATGTGCGTGGCCAATCCCCCCAAGGTAGGGACGCTGGGGGGGTACGGTTGACCCCCACCCCACGAGCCGCATCCTGAAGGCGCTCGACGGATGAGGCCAGGGCCCGGACTCCCAGGCGCAAGGTGCGCTCCAGATCCGCGATCCGGCGACGCGCCTCCTCTAGTTCCGGTCTCGGCCCCCGCATCTGCGCCCGCGGGTCCATGACCACCTACTCCCGAGTGGCCAGCTCCTGCTCCCACCTCTCTAGCTCGTCTTGCCGGCGGCCCGAGGCGGCGATGAGTAGCTGCTCGCACTCCCACACTGCCTTCAGGCATTGGGAGGCCTCCTCCTGGGCTTCCAGCACCGCCACCTCTCGCCCCCCACGGCGGCCTCGCGCTCGGCGATGACCTTCTCTGGGCCGGCATGTTGGCCTCCGTGCGGCGGAGTCTTGCTCGGCCCTGGCGACGGCGGCCTCCTAGCTCTCGACCGCCCGCCACGCCGCCTCAAGGGCCCTCTCCCGCTTCGCCAGGCCGGCCTCGCGGGCCTGGAGGTCAGCGTCGGTACCGGCGGCGGCGGCCTCGGCGTCGCACGGGGTGCGCTCGCGCTCGTCGAGGCCACAGGCGCGCTCCGAGGTCGCGGAGCGCCGGTGGTGGTGCGCACCCTCTCTTCGGTGAGCGCGACGACACGCTCGCGGAGGTCGGCGGCGTGCCGCTCAGCGACGGTGTCTTCAAACACTTGGCTGAGCTCCTCCTGGCGCTGCTCGATCTCCGCCAGCTCCTGCCTGCGGATGAGGCCCTCCACCCTCGTCGTGGCCGCCAGCTCCTGACGACCCTCCTCAACCTCGACTTCCCGCCACGCCACCTCAACCTCCCAGGCAGCCAAGGCCTGCACCTGGGCCCGGAGCCCCTCCAGGGAGATACGTTGGCCTCCTCCAGCGCCCTGGAGACGACCTCCCTCGCCCGCTCCTGCGACCGGACGAGAGGCTCGGTGTCCAGGGCGGACACGAACCCGGACCGGGAGCCCCTAGACTCGGAGTCGGAGCTCGGCCCGGGATCGGCCGCCTGCGCAGGCTGAGCCGCCGAAGACCCTCCGTGGCCGGCGCCGCCCGTCCTTTGCCTTGGGCTCGCGGCGAGCTGCGCCGAACGGGGCTAATGGTAGGCGGCGGGCGACGGTGCCGCCAGGTGCAACGTGAACGGACGCTGCTGTGGCGGCGGCGATGGTTGCCGCGGAGGGGACCCCTGGGGTTGTTCTCCGCCGCCCTCCGCTGCCCCCTCTGCGCCGGCGCCGCCCACGGCCCGCCCTTTGTGGGCGGCCGGCGCTCCAGTCTCTGGGTGTGCCCTCTCCTCGGATCGCACCGGATCTGGGACCGAGCCTGAAGGGGGCGACCCAGACCTGGAGGGCTCAGGTACCCCGAGCCTCCCCTGTGCTCCCTCCCCCGAGCCCGTGGCAGAACCGCCCTTGGGTACAACCCTTGGGCGAAAATGCCTGTGCTCGCGGCTGGAAACAAAACATGAACACAACAAGGAATCAAAAAACAGAGACAAAAATGTAAGGCCCCAATGAGCATCCACGTTTCGGCGAGGCGTACCTGCGGGCGGGGTTGAAGTCCCAGGAGATCCCCGAGATGGCCCGCTTCTTCTTCGCAGGGCCACGTGGAGGACTCGCCGGCCTCGTGCTCGCCTCGCCCCCTGATACTGGAGCCCCGCGGGCGGACCCCGTCGCTGGCGTGCTCGCCGGGGATGCGCCCCGGGCCTCCTCCGCCATCGTCGTCGCCGCCGTTGTGGCCGGCCTGGCCTCGGCGTAGTGACCCCAGGGATGGGCTGCGCCCGTGAGCCCCACGATGCACGGGGAGCGGCGCGCTCCGCTCCGCTGCCACGTGGCGGACATGGGGGAAGAGAGAGGTCCTCCTCTGGCCTCTTCCTCTTCCCCTTAGGGTCCGGGACCCCGGGTCGCTTCGGCCGGACCCGTGGTTCAGCCGCCGTCGGGATGTGGTCGTCGGCGTCGTCGTCGTCGTCACCGCCCCGCCCCTCGGAGCAGCCTCGGTGCAGCCTCCGGTGCGGCCGACGACGAGCCACGCCGTCGCCCACCACTGCGGCGGGTGCGGGATCTCCGGGCGCGGCGGGTTACGCAGGCGGCATCGGCCGGGCGGGAGGCTGCGTCGGGTCCATCTCGTGCGCCGGGTGCGGCGAACCGGGACCCGAGGTCCCTCTCGTCCTAGTCGAAGGCGGCGCCCACGTGGGTCCGCATGTCGTCGTTGGGACCCATGTACATGTAGGCATGGCGCGGTCTCTCCTGCAGCGGCGCAATGCGCCTCATCTTGAAGTCGCGAAAGACCGCGTGGCGGGCAGCCCCCCCGCCGAAGGTAGGCGATCCGGTCCAGCACCCCGTCCGGCTCCCTTCCGGCTTACGGACGTGCCCCCGGCTCCTCGGTTCACGGAATCCCGTCGGCGGTGAGAGGCGGGGGTGGTCGCCCAGGCTGGTGTAGAACCAGAACGCCCTCCAATTCTCCCACCTGGAGCGGGGGTGCATGTCGATGAAGGGGTGCCGACCTGTTGTTTCGTGGCTGGATCGCCACATACCCGACCGCGCCGGGAGCCAGGCCGCACACCGGAAGAACTGTTGGAAGAGGTGAAGAGAGGGCCTCACCCCACGAACATCTCGTAGGTGTGGGCGAACACGGCGAGGTAGAAGACGACGTTGGGGTGAGGTGGTGCAGCCGGAGGTCATAGAACTCCAGGACGTCGAGGAAAAAGCGGGAGAAGAGCGGCACCAGCCCGACCATGGCGAAGGAGGCGAAGAACACCATCCTTGTAGGGGGCCGCTCCTCCGAGACATCACCACCGCTGCGCGTGCCGCGCGGCAAGAACTTGTTGAAGAGGCTGCGAGCCTCCGCAGTGCGGACTAAGGATTTGGGAAGCTCACTCCTCGGCTCGGAGACGAATCACGGCCCATCGCGGGGATGGACTTTGAAGCGCGAAAAGGAAGCGGGGGCGAGAGAAAGGGAACGGAAGGGCGGAGGGCGGCCGGGTAGACGAAGGACGAATGGCTGTGAGAGGTGATGGCAGTGGAAAGCGTAGAAACCGATCCCCCTTCATACGGGTCTGGTTTTATAAGCAACCACCGCCCCTTCGGATTCCACGGCATTAAATTCGCCCCACTACCACGCGAAGCGCCCTCTCGGCTCCGCGCCCTTTCGATTTTCGCATCCCCTTGGGTTCCCGCGCCGTTCGGATTTCGTGCCGCATAGGGTTCCACGCCCGCCAGGCGTACTACGCGGGACGGAGAGTGCCAGGCGGTTTGAATGGGCCCCCGTGCGCGTGGCCCAAGCAAACTCGCCCCCCGTCCTAAGAAAAACTTGGCCTGGTGCGGCATTTGTTGTCGCGTACCAGTCACCTGCCATAGCAAAAAACGTCCAATGCTCAGGCCCACACACTCAAGGAAATGGCGTCAACCGCGCCCAAGCCCGACTCGACCCCGGTCAACGCCCGGGGCTACTGTCGGGGATATGGGTCTGGGGGTATGTCAGGGGCATGACATCTGAGAAAAAGGAATGTGTCCTTACCCGTCAAAGAGCGTCAAAGTTATACCCTGGAAAGCTTAAGGCGAGTCCCGGCCACGGGCAGCCACGTGGCCGTCCCAGAAGGGGCTGGCCCGGAGGCTGCCCGAAGGCCATCGTCCTCCCAAAACGGCAGGGTCCGGGATCACCCGGACCCCCGGTCGGTAGGGTCCGGGGTCACCCGGACCCCCCATCCTTCACCCAGCACCTCGCTGAGAGAGGGGCGAGTCCAACCGCCAACCAACCCATTTAATGCTCAAAAGGTGGGGAGCTGAGCGCCTGCCTCGCCGCATTCAATGCGTGTGAGGCGCGGCTGTCAGTTGCTCCCATCATCACCCTTTTTTGCCTATCACGAGGCGAAGGAGGCTAAAAGTCTTTGACTAAGACCGTGGCGTGGCCGCGCACCCACTCCGCGCACGCCTCCCACATGCCCTGTCCAGTCGCATTTAATGCGTTGGGCGGCCGCGTGGGAGAGAGAGTGCGCGCGTGGGAGGCGCGGTGCCAGTGCCTACCCGCGGAATGGGTCGCTGACTAGTGGGTCCCGTCGGAGTAGATAGGCAAGCCATCATCGCGTCAGCGACATGGCTACCACGACGACCGTCCCTTTTTTCGCTTACCATGACGCAGCGAACAGGAAGCAGTAGGAATGGAATGGCTTCTTCGACAAGGCAAGATAAAAACCACTCCCTCACGTGGAGTAGAGCAGAGAAAAGTTATGACTGTTGTGGTGTTCCCTTGTACTATAAAAGGAGACCCAAGTCCATCATAGAACAGGTTGGCTGCTGATAGGTTGACCCATACACTCAAGGTTGTTGCTTGGCCAGTAGATCAGCTTCCTGGGCAGCAGCTAGCCTGTAGCAATCCCTCGTCCACCACTAACTTCGAAGGGAGAAGAGCATTCCTTTTGCTCTGGGCAATTCGCCCCATATATTGCATACAAACAGGAGTAGGGTATCACACCACGCTGGTGGCCTGAACCTGTATAAACCCCCGCGTCTCTGCAATCTTGGCTTCTTCTTCCCGCCTCATCTGCATTATCTCATTCTCACCGCGAGTTTAAACCAGGATACACCGCTCCCCGTGCCGAACCAAAAAAGGGGTCCTCCTGATCCCTGCGTGTCGATCTATGACATCGATAGAGGTGGAGAAACATGTAAGGATGGAGACGTGTGGTGCGAAGAATATAAAATCACAGCGTCGTATCGGCTCAGTTTTTAGGTGTCGGTTATTATAGGTGTCGGTTTTTAAAAAACCGACACCAATAGTATAGGTGTCGGTTTTCTAAAAACCGACACCAATAGTGTATGTGTCGATTTTTATTTAGAGCCGCTGCCTATTGTTTTAATAGGTGTCGGTTAACCGACACTATTAAGCTGACATCTATGTATGTTTTTTTAGCAGTGTGACTTAATGAGACGGAGTATGTCCGACGAGGAATATTGGATCGTGTGAGTAGCGTGCATCGATCTATACTGCCTGCATGGCATGCCGCGTGCGCTAACCGGTAGCAATAGCAAGGCATGCCTTTCGATTTCCTGCGTGCGTCGCGCGAGATCAAACCACACGCACGGATGTACGCGCCGCCGGCGCCCGGCCGGTTGCGTGCCGCGTGCGTGAGCAGACGTGCTTGATCTCCTTTCTGTACGCGCCTACGCGGCCGAGTGTACGTACTGCGAAAGAGCGCGGAAATTGTCGGGCTTGGACTCTGCCGTTTCTTTGCTATGATATGACATATTACAATACTGTACACACTAAACTCACAATAGTCAATCGATGTGTGCTTGCATATTTTGTTCTCGGAGAGCATTTCCTTACAGCATTTTATAATAAGCAGTGATATGTGGCCTGGTCTCAGCATATGGGTGTTCATATATATATATATATATATATATATATATATATATATATATATATATATATATATATATATATATATATATATATATATATACTAGCAATTGTGCCCGTGTATTGCAACGGGTGAAGTCGAGGCGCGACGCGGACGAAGACGGCATGGAGGGGTGCGGGAGCTCCGAGCAGCGATGTGAGAAAGGAGCGCAGGCGCGGCGGGCGCGGCGCAGATAGGGATGGAAGGGAGGGGCGTAGGGAGGGAGGGCGAAGGAGGTCTTTTTTATCCAAGCCCTCCTTTCTTTTCAGCATTAGGACTGTGGGTAGGGCTGGACGAAATACTCGTGGCTCGCTAGCTCGTTCGGCTCGGGGTTGGCTCGGTTCGTTGAGAAATGCTAACGAGCTACGCCAAGGGTTTAGCTCGTTAGCTATAACGAGCCAGCTCGAGTCAGCTCGCGAGCTGCTCGTGAGCTCAACGAGCCAGATGCAATGTACAAAGCAGGGCCTAATGTTTTGCTATTATTTTGCTTGTTTTATTGTTGATGTGACAATAAATCAATAATTTTTATGATTTTATGATGGTCAATATGGATCTAATGTTTTAGATTATAATAGTAATAATATCTAATCTAGTTACATCATTACATTTGCATGGATAATTATCGATGGACAAGTGTTATTACGTTAATTATGGACTTAATATATCACTTTTTACTTTTTCAATTGTATATTTACATGTTTAATATACTCGGAAAAATGGAATATAATTTATACATAAATTGCCTTTGTATTAAAGTGGCTCGCGAGCTAAACGAGGCGCTCGAGCCGACTCACGAGCCGAGCCGAGCCGGCCTCCTGGCTCGGCTCTCTACCGAGCCGAGCCGAACCGAGCCGGCCTCCACCCCTAACTGCGGGTTAATTTTGGAAAAACTCAAGGGGTTTTCTGCAAAACAACCAGGCAAAACAAAACCCCTTGAGTTTTCTCAAAATTAACCCGCAGTCCGCATGGCTATTTAAAAAACAGTTAAAGAAGAAAAAGGGGTTATTTTGCAAAAAAATTCATTGATTGTTTATAAAATTAACTCGCAGTCCTAATCTTTGAAAAGAAAGTAAGGGTTTGGATGAAAAAAAAGACCTTCTGTGTCCCTCTCTTCCGTCCTCATCCACGCGGCGCCCCATGCTGTGCTTGCGCCCCTCCCTCCCGTCGCTGCTCGGAGCTCCCGCGTCGCCGCCTGGACCTTCGCCCTCTGCTTGCTTTCCTCCCTACGTCGTCGTCCCGTTGCAATGCACGGGCATTTTGCTAGTGTATATATATATATATATAACACTCATATGAGGCACCCTGATAACCGGACATTAAAGTATGAAATACACAAATTCACTAAAATTTTTCAAATTATGGGTATATACCTAGGTATAAGAATTTAATTCATATCTATATCTAGCAACAAAACAACTCAATTTCAATTTTATTTCATAATCCATTATTGCATACCTAATTAATTATATGTTTCGATGCTATATACCTAAAATCAAAATCTAACAAAAAATATTCAAATTCAGTTCAAAACTTATTTAAAGAAGTTAATGTTCATACATAAACATTTAAAAAAAATTCATACCCACTTGAATTGGGTATATACCTAAACATTTAAACAATTCAAATAAGCATATACCCAATTCAAATGGGCATGAATTTCTTTAAATGTTTAGGTTTAGGTATGAATATTAACTTTTTTATTAACTAGTTCAAACAAATTTAAATTGGATTTAAATATTTTTGTTAGAATCTGATTTTAGATATATAGGATCCAAATATATAATTAATTAGGTATGTAATAATTATCACGCCCGATTTTTATTCAGGATTAAAAATTATTAAATAATTCATTTCCTAGAAATTAAATTAAAAGGCAAAATATTATCAAGTGAAATTAATAGGAAAAGAAAAATTTTCTTTAAAAATTATGGCTGAAAATATTTTTGTAATATTCTCCATGCTCTAAAGTATTCTCTGAAATTTTCCATTAAATTTTGGAGCTCAAAAAATAATTTTAATAATACAAAGAGTATTTCGGTAATTATTTAAATAAATAAATTAATAATTAAATAATCTGGTTATATTTTTATTAAATACTTTGAGTGTCCATCTATTTTCAAGATTTTTAAAATATTTGAGCACTGAAAGTATTTATGAAAATTTAAAAATCATTTTAATGATTAATTTAAAAACAAATTAAAATTCGATTTCTTGTTTCTAGGCCACTTTCAGCCCATTTCGCCAAAGTCTGCTTTCTCTCCCTCCTTTCTCTCTCTTTCTCCGGCCTGGCCCGCTACTTTCTCTCTCGCGCGAGCGGCGCGCGCCTGCCTCTTCCGTGGGCCGGCCCGCTCGCTCGTGTGCATCCGCTCGAAGTTCGGTTTCCTCCTCGCTCCCGTCACCGACAAGTAGGGCCCTTTGGGGTCGTCTTCCACCTCACGTTAGCCCTAGCCTTTTTCCTTACAAAAATAATTTATAGTTGCGTAATAAATCAATTTAATTTACGGAATTCATTTAAATGGTCCAAAACTTCTAAAATTTATATCTAATTCATACGAACTCCAAATTAGGCCATTCAAATTGCAAAATTCATCTAAAACTAAGCTCTATATGTTTGTCTACTCTCCATGTAATGTTTATTTGGTTTTTATTAGGGTTTTCCTCATTTTGCGTGCCGCGTGTACATTCCACCATTTCGGGTGTTCTCGTTCGTGAAGAAAAGAAGATTGTTCAAAAAAGCAAGACAAGTCCCACATTCCCCCTTGAGCATATTGTACCTAATTTACAAAATGTTCTACATTTATAAATAAAATTGTATGTTTTGCTAATTACATGGGAACAGGGTTCACCTATTTGTTCGCTTGAGCCATACCTGATTGTAATATGTCATTTGTTAACCTTGGGTGATAATTTGACTAGCTTGTGTCACTTGTGTTGACTTTGCTATAATTATATACGCTTAGCCATGCTTAATTATCATTAGCTTCCTTAATGGGACAATCATATTAATTAATTTAGTATCTGATGAGCTGCGAGCTCGAAACACCTGACCATATTTATTAGCCGTAATTATCTCAACTAAAATAGGACTTAATGGTGGGCTATGGATGCATGGTTTTGATTGTCAAATCCATGATAATTAAGGACCGATTCATGGAAAACCCTAGAAGATTAATAGTGCTTACCACAAGCAAGAATGGACAACTGCTGGACCTGTAGTATAGCTCTTCCCTAGCCGATGTTCCCAGGCGAGGGTGGGCGGGATGGAGTTGGGTCGGCCGGGGTTATACCGGTTGATCGGTTTTCAGATTTACCGTGGCACTTGGGGGCTGCCCACTGCTCTTAGGGGAGTGGGACGAAACCTTGGTGTGATATAATTGGTTAGAGAAAGTTATACGAAGGGTCTTGTCATGATTTCTCCCTTTGCAGTATTGTGGCGATACTTGAGGCATGGCAACATGTGTGGAATCATGTCTTGTGGGTAAAGTTGTGCACCTCTGATCAGAGTAAAACTATTCGAATAGTCGTACCCGCGATTATGGACGATCAACTAGATTCACCATGATTAATCTCAACATTAATAATTTGGCCTAATAAATTAGTTCAGGTAGGAATGGTTGGCCCTGTTCAATGTGGTTAAAGAGTTGTTTAGTGGAGGATTAATCTTGCCTTAGATACTCAGTTGTTTTACTGCTTTTAAAACAATAAACGTTTGCAACTGTCTTTATGCAAAATAGCCTAAGCCTCTCTTTGTCTTTCCTCGTATTTTTGCATCCTTGGTGTGCTTGTTGATTACTGTGGGTACTCAGCCTTGCAATTCTTTCTCTTTCAGAAGTCTAGTGCTTTCTGAATTGAAGACGATGTTCAAGGACCAAGGCTCAGACCCCAGTTAAGTTTTTCTATGAAGTGGAGCCGAAGCCCCGTAAGGATCATCTTTTTCTGTTGTTGCTGCTTTCTTTCGAGTGTGTGGACTAAGTGACTTTTTTTCCTGTAAGTATATTTACACTTTATTATACATTTGGATCTGTGTATTAATTTGTTATTTTGTTTACTCGGTTGATTCTTGGACGGGGATTTAATACATAAAATAGTTGAAAAATTGGGATAAATTTTCGGGCATGACAATAATGAATTGTGAAATAAAATTGAATTTGAGTTGTTTTGTTGCTAGGTATAGGTATGAATTAAATTCTTATACTTAGGTATATTGTCACAATTTGAAAATTTTAAAAATTTGAGTAATTTTTTGTATTTTATCCATTGGTGTGCGGGTACCATGATGCCTCATATGAGTGTCCTATATATTAAAATTATTTGATGCTTCATGGTGCCCAGGCTCCAACATTATCCACCTATCAGCTGCTTTAAGATCCGTGCTACTCAAAAGATGGTTTTAGAACCTATTAGCGGGTTTGACCCAATAAAAGATATTCAAAATTTGGTTTGAGCCACCTTTCTATTTGTTTATCCATGCATGAGCCACCTTTGAAAATATTTGTCTTTCCTTCGAACAGGGTGGCTTGCAACAAGAAAGCGACGATGGCTCATGTACACAACTTTTTTATAGTGTTTCAGGTACGTACTTTTGGTTTCATCCATACAGTGGGTGCAAGCTTTTTACCCCTTATTTGACTGTCCGGATAGGTTGCCAAGTACGGGCCAATCATTGATAGTAACGAACAGCAATATTTGTAGGTTAAATTGCTCATGTTTGTCCTCATTCCACACAGGAACATTTTTTTTCTTTCACAGCAGTTTCAGATCTTCAGCCAATGGTCTCAGGTACACATCAATGTCATTACCATGTTGCTTTGGGCCTTGAATAATAATTGGCATCATGATGTACTTCTGTTTTATGCATAGCCAAGGGGGGAGGTTGTAGATACATATCGTAACAGGCCAAGTGCTACGACCGTTGTTCATCTCTCCAAAAGGATTCATGTCATCCATACTTAAATTGAACCTTTTGTTTCGTGCATCCTCTCTGAAGTATTTAAATGTTCTGACGATGTTTCACCACTGCGACCCATTGGTGGGGTGTCTCAGCATCCCGTCTTGTTAGCGTTCTTCTGCGTGCTAGCTTATCATTCTTGCATGCTCTTTGTTTCTGAACAAATGCTTGAGCCGTGGTATTATAGGAAAATACCACATCACCTTAGCAGGAACTCCCTTCTTCGAAGGTTGTCCATTAACTTCGCCTAGATCATCTCGTCTAATCTTGTATCGAAATGCTTTATAAACCGGACATGCTTCTCAGTTCTCGTACTCCTCATCACGATAGAGGATACAATCATTAGGATATGCATGTATCTTCTGTACCTCCAGTATTAGATGACAAACTAACTTCTTAGCTTCGTACGTTGATTTCAGCAATTCATTTTTCTCTGGAAGAATGTTCTTCACGAGTTTTAGTAACTTGCCAAATGCCTTGTCACTGACATCATTTTTGGCCTTCCATTGCAAGAATTCCAGCGTGGTACCCAACTTTTTGTGCCCATGTTCGCAATCTGGGTACAAGGATGTTTTATGGTCCGCCAACTTACGCTCCAATTTCTGCACCTTCTTTTCACCTTCGCAGTCCTCCTGTACGTCATGAAACATCTGACCAAGATCATTGTCACTGTCGTTTTGTTCAACATCCCCGTCCGTCTCGCCTGTTGTATTCTCTTCAAACCCACCGTATTCACTGAAAGTGCATCTAGCCCCCTAAGTGGGTTTTGGTGGTTAATAACAATTTGGTTAAGGGACTAATGCGTTTAATTGAGATGTGTGCAGGAAAATTAATCCCTAGATGTTTAGTTGTGCAGGTCTAGAAAATGAAGACCCCTCAAATATCAATTGCAAAAAAAGGGAAGAGATTCGACGATGGTTTATAGTACTATTTTTCTTGAATTTTAAGTTCTAGGAAAACCCGTACTATTAAGAGAGGTAAAACTCATGCCAAGAGATGATCTAAGTTCTCTTAGTCAAGATATACTCGAGTGAGAATTTTTGGAGTAATTTTTGAAAATTACTTCTCCCTTCGGCAGAGAAAGCCGCTTGGAAGTTCTGGGGTCCCAAGCCGGAACTTCCGGACATCATCACCTCGCAGCCAAGTCCTGAGTTCCAAGTATGGACCGGAACTTTCGGTAGTCCCAGACCGAAACTTCCGGTCAGTATTCCAGCAAGCTTTGTGAGTAACGTCTTGGTGTCATAAGTGTGTACCTATATATATCCCACCTTGTCCCCAGCCACTTTTGGCCATCCAAATTTCATATTTCAGTCCCCTAGACTATTTCATGGTGTTCTAGCTCATTCCAACTCAATTCTTAAGCCACAAAACCATATTTGTAAGAAGATTGAGTGATTGGTGTGATTGTGAGAGTAAGAGAGCTAGGTGACTTGAGCACTTGGTGATTCTTGCAGGGCGTTGGAGTGTTGCCTATTACTCTTAGAGAGCAATCTCCTATACGGTTAGGTGTCTCCCGCGAGCCTCCGAAGAAGTGTGGATTGGCCGGGAAAGTTTGTGAAGGATCACCTCTCCTTCGCAAGGAAACGAGGCATGAATAGTGAGAAACCGTGCTAATCTCTTGGGTGTTGTCTAGATAGAGCAATTCACGCTTGTGGTTCTCGCTAGAGGATCGAATTTGGATTTTTGTGGTCAATTCGATCTCTAGGCAAGAATATAGAAATGTTGGAATTGAAGGCCGTAGACTTCATCCCAGGGATTTGCTTGGTGAGACAAGGGGTTAAGTGAGACCCAACTCTACGGAGTTCCTCAACGGAGAGTAGGATTCTTTGAATCCGAACTTTGGGTAAAAATCCTTGTGTCTCGTGTGCTATTCTTTTACCTTCTGTTGATTGTCTCTATTGTCTGTGTGATTCTAACTGTTGTTAGCAATATGCTTGTGTAGAAAGTCTTTACATTCCTTTTCAGATCCTTTTAAGTCACAGAACATCGGAGGTTCCGGACAGGAACATCGGATGTTCCGGACAGCTTGAGTTGACCGGATGTTCCGGAGTTCGGTACCAAAAGTTCTGGTGTCTGTGTATTTTAACCGATGCATTTCCAAGAAAATTTCAGAATCACCTATTCACCCCCCTCTAGGTGACATCTACGGGCCTTCATTGACCACAGTCCGGAATGTTGTCGTCTTTTTCTTCATCTTCTTCCATTGCAACCCCTACCTCTTCATGCGATGTCCAGAAATTGTAGTGAGGCATGAATCCTGACAAAAACAAGTGGGCATGAATAATTCTTGATGTAGAATGCTCCTTTTAGTTTTTGCACTTTTTGCATGGACAACGTATAAAGCTCTTATACTTCTTGACATTGGCTGCTCTCAAAAAAATAATGCACTCATTGAATAAACTCTATCGACTATCGGTCAGTGATGTACATCCATTGCCGATCCATCTACATAAAATGCACAAAAATCGTAAGAAAAATCCATGAAAGTCAAACCATTTAAATAATATTTTATATATAAATAATCACATAATAATTATATAATAATCCAACGTACGTAATGCGTTCTACTTAATAAAATTTAGAATTATTTTTAAAAGTTCTTTTAAAATCTAAACATAATGTACCTAATGTACTTATTTCTAACTATTCTAATGATTTTTAAATTAACTTACTTTTCTAATCATCTATCAAATTTTGTATATTTTTCTTTGTCATCTATTTTATAATATTTTTATCCACAAGTTTCTCTCTCATCATTTTTCATTAAACTTTTTAGAGATAAAAATGTATGTAAATATATCTACAAATGTAATATGCTAAGCATATATTAGTAGAGTAGAAGATGAAGTTATGGATTTTAAGAAGTAAAATAATTTTTCCCAAACAAATTTTCTCTCATCATTTTTCATAAACTTATTCATAGATAAATATATATAAAAATATATCTATAATTGTAATATACTAAGCATAGATTATAAGAGGATGAAGTTGCTAACCTTGTAGATCCCTCCGATTTGTATATTATCACCAAAATAATTTCACAAAAATTATTGGCAACACTTCCCTTTTTCTGCAAACCCTTGAAGCAATGGCTCAAGCTGGAGGAGGAAAAAGAAGTATAAAATACATCTTCACTTTAGTCTCGGTTGATGTTACAAGTACAGACTAATAATTATTTAGATCTTTAGTCTTGTTTGTAACTCCAACCAAGACAAAAGATATGATCTTTAGTCCTATGTACAATCGGACTAAAAGCCCATTGGTCTAATAGATTCTGACAAGAATCTAACTGAGACTAAAGATTTTAGAGAGTTGTTGTCTTTTTTAATCGAGACTAAAAATATTTGTAGTCTCGATTCCTATTGAAACCGAAAATATTATGAATTTGACAGACGAATCAAACATCACTTCTCCAGTAGTATATCCATTTTCAAATAATTTTGCATGCAAGTACTTTCCAAAAGAGTATGAACGTGATTGAGTTTCCAATTTTGAGATTGTACAAAAAAGTCATGTCCCCAGATTTCGGTGTGATTGATTTATTTCCATCAATACCGATTTGTACTTTCCATTTTCATGTACACATATATACGCCCAGAGATGGTATTTTGTTTTTACGTACTTGAGTTTTGTCGCCACACTGTTATGTCGCCAGACGTCCGTGAGCTTCTTTCGTCGCTGCCACTGGTTGTCCTTGAGCTTCGTCGCTGACGACATTTGTCTGCAAGCTTCTTCGTGACAGCCAGTCCTACGCAACATTCGTCGCCATGTCGTTACGCCGCCGGTCGTCCTCGAGCTTCTTCGTCGACGCTGCTGGTCGTCTCGGAGCTTCCTCTTGCCGACGGTGTTCGTCCGCGAGCTTCTTCGTCGCATCGCAACCAGTCCTCCGTGACCTTCGTCGACACGCCGTTACGCTACCGGATGGTGAGCTTACGCATAGTGGGGAGTAAAGAGATGAGTTCGGACCGGGACCCAGGGTCACCGGGCCTCGCCTTGGGCCCGTCACTGGATGCAGGTGCAACCGCGCCGCACTTACGCGCTGGACGCGTCGGGAGATCTGATCGTTGTCGTATACTGCGCCACGCGCTCTCCTTGTCGTACGGCGGACGGGTGGCGAACGTTAGCTGCCATCTCCTGCCTTTTGGCTAAACAACACGATTATAATATTCCGGAACACTAAACTCGGTAAATAATAATCAAGCACAGCTCATAGCTCTTCTAACAATACAGGAGTACTAGGAAGTCAGCCATTGCGTAAGGGCTCATGTGTTGCGCCAAACAGAAACTTCATCGATATTTCTATCCAAATAGAACCTTTGACGATGCTTGGTATACTACTATGGCAGAGACCAAATCGATTAATTACCACCGATCGAGAGCTAGTGCTGTATTGCCACATTGCACATGACAAACGACCAGACATGCATCCACAGTTTCATGGAGACAAACAGATTCTCTCTCTTTGAACTTTGATTCTGCTGACCAACGAAAAGATCCGGTTGAACAGAGCAAATATTCCTCATCATCTTTTACGCAGCAAGTTAAAGCACAGTACCAAGCATGCATGCACCGACTTGATCGAATTTACATTGGCACACGCATGGCCGCTAGCTTTTCGTCGCTTCAACTTTATATACGTGGTTCAATTCTTCCCTAGGTATTTCCTTCTCCCTACCACGCTATTTCTCACGAGTAATACTTTTTTCCTTACAAATTGCTCTTAAGAGCAGTCCCATTGCAAGACAGTATTTATCCTCCACATCACCAAGAAACTATAGTATTATTAGATATACATTTTCCCATGCATACACTAATAATTCAATATACTAATTAGTGTGTCATGTCTTTCATCATATCTTAGATGATGTGTCAAAATTCATGCAAGACTTAGTTTTTTCAGATTTTTATCTCTCAACTCATTAACTGTAGTGTCACGTCAAAATTTTGCTTTGTAGTAATATTATGAAAATTGTTTTACTCTTTTAGTTTACTTGTCATTCTAGTAAATCTCACACTAAACTAAAGGACATGTAAAATTACAGTGTTATCCTCATTATTAATTTATATCATAAACATCTTTTCAATAACAAAATAATATTTTATTTTCTCGTCAGAGTACTAGCAGTAGCAGTAGTACATACATGACTACATTAATGAAGGATAAGTATTTTGATATAAAGTTCAAATGCTAGTAGAACGTAAAATAGCTTGAAATGGAGGGAGTGCAGGGAGTACTGAGACTCCAAGACCCAGGACACTTCTATAAATATCCCCAATCGCCATCGATCGGTGTCATTCATTCTCAGCTTGACAGCTTGTAGTTTGAGCTAAATTAGTCCTAAACTCCCAGTTGATGAATCGATCTCCAACTAGTTCAACGCGGTCACCATCGCCATCGTCGTGTACAGTCCACCTCCCTGACCATGCAGACGATAAGGTGGTTGTTGCACGCGTCTCCCTGTTTCTTCGTGCTCATGTCTCTCCTTGTCCAGAGCTCCCACGGCGCACGCCCGTCTCCCGGAGAGCTGCAGGGACGGCCGCCGGCGGTTTCTGTTGCTGTTGCGGAGAAGCAGCAGCTGGTGGTGGATCCACGGATTATCGCCGGCGCTGGTGCTGGCCCTGACGCGGATGTCGTCCCGGCGCCGGTGATGACGACGACACCGGCGGGCGCCGTGGGTGATGATCGGCGTAGTCGCGGTGGTGACGACGTGCGGGGGAGGAGCGTCGCGCCGGTGATGGCGCAGGCGCTGAGGCACTCGGCGCGGGCGGCGCGGCGCGCTCTGGCGGAGGCGGCGGCGGGGGCGGCCTCCTCCGCCACGGACGGCGCGGGGCCATCGTGTCATTCCAACAACGTGCACATCACCTGCTCGCCGCCATTGCAGAACTGACCGCGCTGGATTCGCCTCCTCTCCTGACAAAGTGACAAACAAGTTTACCTAATCCGGCCGTTTGAACACGCGTTATTTTTGCACTTCTATTTTCTGCAAAAATCATGCCTAAGGTCCAAACGGGTTACTTCTGTTCTGTCCTGTCGTGGGAAAGAAAAAAATAGATGCATTCAAAAAAATTTCTGTACATAATATATCTTAATTTGATTAGTTCTTATCTTTGTTTAGGCTGTAATAATTAGTTCGTATTTTTCTGTAATACAACTATCTGAATCTGAAGTTCTGAAAACAGGGACTTCAGAAGTTCAGAGTTCCACTTCCACCAGATGTATGATGTACCCCTTGTGCATGTAAATAATATATGTGCTTAAGTTTCTTGGATAAATATGAACCTGATCAACTATATATGGGCCATTTACAGTCCAGAGACAACTTGTGTGATCTCAGTGCTTTTAACTTTTGTGCTTGAACTGGAGGCCAACAGCGAGTGCACGTGCGTCATCTGATAAAGAAAACGTAACGCGCATATTAATTGCAAGTTCAGAAGGGTAGCTGGTCTACAAGAATTCCTGAACTTTTGCATTGATAATTTCAGACCAAGGGCATAACTATTTCATCCGAGAACAGAGCAAGGAAACACACAACGCTAGAATGCGCCAAAGGGAGGGCGAGTGCGTACGTACAGGAAGAGAGGTGGTGATGGAAGGGATGGACCATCTTCCGTTGGCCGGTCCTGATAATAATTTGGAGACCTAGAGATAAAAATAAAAGCTTTTCGTTTTGAGATTTTTTTATTTAGACCATATGCTATACTCAACTATACTCCTTTCATTTTAAATTAAAAAGCAATTGTATCCATACGTTGCAACGGATAAAGTCGAGAAGTGACGCGAATGAGGATGGGAGGAGGGCGTAGGCGCGGTGCGGCGCGACGCAGAGCTCCGGCGGCGGAGGAGGGGCATAGGCGCGACGCGGGGCGCAACGCGGATGGGGAGGGGTGCAGGGAGGGAGGAAGGGACGCAGGAGGTCTTTTTTTCCATCCAAGCCCTCCTTTTCAGCATTGAGGCTGGATTAATTTTATAAACACTCAAGGAGTTTTACGCAAAATAGTCGGCGAACGAAAATTTGGTTGGAAACACTAGTTGCTTTATAGATATAACTAGCAACTGTGCCCATGCGTTGTAACGTGAAGTCGGGCGCGGCGCGGATGGGGACGAGAGGGAGGGTGCGGGCGTGATGCGGATGGGGATGGGAGGGAGGGACGCAGGATGTCTCTTTTTCATTCAAGCCCTCCTTTCATTGAGCATTGGAACGGTGGGTTAATTTTATAAACACTCAAGGGATTTTCTACAAAATAGTCGACGGACGAAAAATTTGGGTAGAAACGCTACTTGCTTTATAAATAGCTATAGGTTATAGATATAGATAGATTATAGATATATATTATTATTTTATATTTATCATAAGTCAAACATATATTTGACTATTACTTTTCAAAAGTATATGTACTTCAACGTCATATGAATTATATATTAAAAAATATATCTCATGAATCTAAAATTTTTGAAACTTATAATGTAAAATTATATGGATTTATAGAAATTAATGATGAAATATTAAAATGTTTGACTTATAACAAATCTAAAACAACACATTAATTTGAAATACAGAAAGTATATAGTTTATAAATATTAGCTAGATTTTTTAGATTTTTATAATTAGTCACACTAATATTTTTAAAGTAATTATTTTTAAAACATTGTTATAAAAAACAAAACTATACCTTTTGATAATCTAATTGACTCAACCTGATATTAACATTGTTACTAGCTCCCCTTATTAAAGTACTACTATAAATTTTTAAAGCGAAGTATATATTTTTAAAAATCAATACTATGTTAAGATAAGCATATTTACTCCAACTCTTCGATAAAGTATTTTTATAAGTTAATGATAAAAATAATATTATACATGTATTATATATATATATATATTTATCATTAACTTATAAAAATAATATTACATATGTATTATATATATATATAAATATCTATAAATAGTGTTTTCACCCAAATTTTGTTTTGCTGCTATTTTGCGGTAAACCCCTTGAGTTTTTCCAAAATTAACTGCAGTCCATCTATAAAGCAAGTAGTGTTTCCACCCAAATTTTGTTTTACCTGGTTATTTTGCAGAAAACCCCTTGAGTTTTTCCGAAATTAACCTGTAGTCCGTCTGGCTATTTTAAAAAAACCTAGTTAAAGAAGAAAAATGGGTTATTTTACGAAAAACCTTGGTGTTTATAAAATTAATCCGTAGTCCTAATCTTGAAAAGAAAGGAGGGCTTGAATGAAAAAGACCTCTGCATCCCTCTTCTCGTCCCCATCTGCGCCGCGCCGCGCCTGCGCCCCTCCCTCCCGTCGCCACTCGAAGCTCCCGCGCCGTCGCCTGGACCTTTGCCCTCTGTCTGTTTCCATCCCTGCGTTGTCGTCCCGTTGCAACGCACAGGTATTTTGCTAGTGTATATATATAGAGAGAGAGAGATGGGCTCGTGTGTGGCGCGCACATGACCCATCCGATGTGGCATGGCCAAATCTCTAATTTGAAAACTCAAATTGAAAATCAAAGCTGTTCAAATTGTTCTACATATTAATATCGCCTTGAATACCAAATTTTACATTTGTTTGAATTTTTACTATTTTATCAAATAGGTCAAAGATGCATTAATCCAACGATTTCTAGAGTATCTATTTTACTGCATCTTTGACCTATCTGATAAAATAGTAAAAATTTAAAAAATGTAAAATTTGTTATACAAGGCGATATTAATATGTAGAATAATTTGAACGGTTTGGATTTCCAATTTGAGTTTTCAAATTAGAGATTCGACCATGCCACACGGGATAGAGCTGTGCGGCACGTCACGAGTGCCCATATATATATATATATAATAATTCTGAATCAATCAAAAAATGCTTTCGGTGAAGTGACAACCATAATATAAATAATTCTGAATCAATCCAAAAATGCTTTCGGTGAAGTGACATTTCACTGTAGAGAATATAACATCTGACATAAAAGGAATGACAAAGGTACAAAGGTGTCTCCACCTCGATCCACGAGCCGACTTGTGAATCCACACCGTCAAGAAGATAAGCTCGAAGCACCTCGAGCATCCTTCTCCATCCCCTATAAAAGGAGGAGCCTGCCCAGTTGAGGAGGACACACCGCAAGAAGGAGCCTTCCACTTAGAGCCTTCAAGCAACCCACCAGTCTCGTAGTAATATTCTAGAATCCACCTTGCCAGCATAGTTGAGCAAGGAGTGTAATATTTAATCAGTGTAAGGTAAGAAAAACTTGTTGTATTCTCTTCGGGGTTCCCGAAAGGGAAAACCGTATGTAAGCTTGCCTGTTCAATATGAAGTAATTTTCATTATGTATCCCTGTCTGTTTGTTCTAGTCAAGCGTTTATGCTAGGGACCCTATAGGAGAAACCTCTTCGGTAGTTCTCGTTGTTAGCCTGCATCTTGCATAGGCGTTTGAGAGAACCCTAAGTCCGTAGAGAAGTGTTCCCTTTGGGTGGAACTGCCTGGGGAGACGATAAATTCTTAGCTAGATCATTCGTGACTAGGGATATATAAGGTACTTCTAAGAAGACAGGTAGGTGAGGCATACGGCGAGTACCGAGTAGGATTTTAAAACTTCTGAATCAAGCGCCGGCTGTTGCAGGAATGAAGAAATCCATGAGCTACAATGGAGTTGAATTCTTTACATTTGGTGAAGATAACAAACTTAAAGTATTTCCACCAAATACTTATAAGTTTAAACCAAAGACTCATATAATATTAGATGAAGTCCAAGAATGCATTTTAGACAATTTACGTACCAATATAATAATAAGAGAGAGGAAAAAGGGTACATGCTATCAATATTAAATAGTCTTGCTGAGTATTTTCATCTAATAAATGAGCTAATGCCAACCTCAGAAAATAATGAAATAATACAACAAAAACCTATATATGTAGTGTTTGATGGGAAACTCCCGGAGTTTACATATCTTTCGAAGAGATAGTAGCCCAAAAATAGATGCAAAATTAATGGGGGCTTATCATGGAAAAAATATATAGATATAGACGAAGCATTAAGCCAAGCCAGAAAATATTAGAAATAAATTACTATTTGGAGCCATACAAAAAGAATATATAAAAAAATGCAAAAGGGCCAAAAATAAGAAAGCACCGAAACTCCATATTATACAAATATTAAGAGTGAAGGGTCTTCCAAAAAACCTACATATAAAGAATGCTTAATTAAGGGAGTTGATCCCTTAGATGGAGAATATATTGATTGGAAAATAATTGAAAAATTTGAAGAAGCATCACCTCAACTAAAAAAGGAATTAAAAGAAGAAATACTTAAGGAATTAAAACAAGAAATGAATACCAAATTTGAAGAAATGAAAAAAGCATATGACGAAAAATTTGATGTTTCCTTCTCGATGTTGATACCATGGATATGGGTGGTCATGGGCAGCCAGGACCAATGAAGCAATATAACTAAAATACTAAGTTTAAAATTGATAATAATTATCAATCTTTTGGTGGGGTAAGCCCAACCATAATATAAATAATTCTGAATCAATCAAAAAATGCTTTCGGTGAAGTGACAACCATAATATAAATAATTCGAATCAGTCCAAAAATGCTTTCGGTGAAGTGACATTTCACTGTAGAGAATATAATATCGACATAAAAGGAATGGCAAAGGTACAAAGGTGTCTCCACCTCGGTCCACGAGCCGCTTGTGAATCCACACTTCAAGAAGATAAGCTCGAAGCACCTCAGAGCATCCTTCTCCATCCCCTATAAAAGGAGGAGCCTGCCCAGTTGAGGAGGACACACCGCAAGAAGGAGCCTTCCACTTAGAGCCTTCAAGCAACCCACCGTCTCGTAGTAATATTCTAGAATCCACCTTGCCGACATAGTTGAGCAAGGAGTGTAATATTTAATCGGTGTAAGGTAAGAAAAACTTGTTGTATTCTCTTCGGGGTTCCCGAAAGGGAAACCGTATGTAAGCTTGCTTTTAATATGAAGTAATTTTCATTATGTATCCTGTCTGTTTGTTCTAGTCAAGTGTTTATGCTAGGGACCGTATAGGAGAAACCTCTTCGGTAGTTCTCGTTGTTAGCCTGTATCTTGCATAGGCGTTTGAGAGAACCCGGAGTCCGTAGAGAAGTGTTCCCTTTGGGTGAAACTGCCTGGGGAGACGATAAATTCTTAGCTAGATCATTCGTGACTAGGGATATATAAGTTGCTTCTAAGAAGACAGTAGGTGAGGCATACGGCGAGTCAGAGTAGGATTTTAAAACTTTTGAATCAAGCGCCATTGTTTAGGACTCGCCACCCCGCAAAGATCCAAAAATTTTTGCGAATATTTCAGCGACGTGAACAGTAGTAAACGGTAGAAGTGAACAGTAGAAGTAAATAGTGAATCGTGAATAGTGAATAGTAAAAGTAAATAGTAGCAAACAGTAATAGTGAATAGTGAGCAGACGTGAATAGTAAAATGAACAGTTTTTCGAAATAGAGATAAAAATAAGTGGTATCAGAGCCAGTCATCATAGAAAAACTAAATTCAGAAGTTAATATTGGAAAAGTTATTACTACCAAAGAAAATATTAATATAAGGTGTAGACTAAATCATATCGAAGACCATAGTTGGCACTCTAATAATAGTCAACTAAATTTAATCGTTGACCTAATCTATAATTTTTATACAAATTGGGATAAAAGGCAAGAAGACTTAGAGCAAAAGTTTGAAGAATTATATAAAGAACGAAAACAGATTGAAGAACAATATTTTCTTGTTAGCAACAAATTAAATTCTGCATTAAAATTACTAGAAGAATATAAGACCAGGCAGAATAAGATCTCGCAAAATAGCGACTATATCAGAGAATTGTTAGAAAAAATAAAATCTAGTGAAGGAAAGAAGATAGTCTTGGCTTCATCAGGTATAATTGCATCCTCACAAGCCATTAATTCAAAAAAATGGACTTATCTAAAAGTCTCTTCGGAAGAATAGCAAGCGAGAAGATAGATCTTTAAGTTATAGATAAGCAAAAAGGTAAATGTGAAGACATAGATGAACTGGAAGATATTACAGTAGACAAACATCGAAAGATATCAAAGAGATACTTTGAGGGCAATAAGACCTCAACAAGTATACCGTATGGGATTCTTTGAGAATAAAAATGGGTTGTACAGAATATCTAGAGAAATAGAATTAAGTGTTCTAACCAAGCCGTAGATTTAAAAATAGTGGCTAAAGAGTTTGAAAATGGATTAAAATATTCGGGGTATAAGTATATTCACCAAGGTATGTATATAATAGGAATCAAAGGAATGACAAGGAAGAAATTAGGTGCTAAAGTTTTAATAACCTTACTAGATAAGAGATGGGACACAATAGATAAAGCCTCACTAGGTTATTTAGAAGGAGATATGAATGAGAATATGTTGATAACTTATATAGCTCCTGATTTAATGATGCCTGTAAAAGAATTCATAGATAAAATGAGTCTTGGGTTTCAAACAAAGGGATATGAAGAATTTAAAGGGACAAATTTGATAGTAAGCATAGAATTCATAGGAAGATTAACTAATAGAAGTGCCTCTAAATACAAAATAAATGTAAATGATGTGATTGAAAAAATGCATTCGAAAGGAATTGTATTTATGAGCCCCATGACAATAGATTCTGAAGAAAGAGCAGGAGAACAATGGCAAATTAGTGAATTTATAAAAAACAAAACTTTGAGTCAGCCCGAAAACTACATAAGTTACCAAGATAAAAGAGGGAATGTTAGTATTAGATTTACAAACTATAAATCCGAACCACGAGAGGACTTGGATGCGAGAATCATCCAATAGAAATATAATAAAATAGTAATACCGGACATAGTGTCTCGAGTTTATGAAAAAATTAGATCAAGATAGCGAAATAAAATATTATGAAGATAAATTAAAGGAAATAAATGAAGAATATAATAATTCAATGAAGAGTGAGTGGCCTAAGATAAGAGATAAAGAACTTTATTTCTATAGAGAATTATCTAGGATAAAGAAACTAAAAAAGAACAAAAATATGGCATTAGAAATTCCCAGCACCCAAGAAACCAAAGTAGAACAAATAAAGCAGAAAGAGCAGGCTGAAAATGACAAAGGAAAGCAGAAGCTTGATAAAGGTTTAAGTGAAGAAGAACAATGGGAAGAAAATGAAAGATTATTTCTCGAAAGTTATGAAGAAGAAATAAATCTAGTAAATGAAATGGAAAATATAGAAAATGAAATAGATAATGCAGAACAATACAATGATTTTATAAACTCTTTAGACGATATAGGTTTGCATAACCTTGACAATGCAATGGAAGCTATGGAAGTAGAATTAGGAACAGGAAAGAGGAAAAGATATGGGAAGGTAGTGTAAAGAATGAAGGGGAAAGGGAAAGGCCATCTAGGGCAGCAGGAAAGTGGCCCCTAGATAGAGAAGATTTTTCATATAATTATATCCCAGGACAATATAGGCATATGGGCACTAAAAGGAGAGACTTTGAGAAGCCTGTAAAATTTCAAAATCAAAGGAGTGATGGTGCTATATTAAATTTAGCCGCACATGACCCTATTGACTGGCCCAATATTATTAGCATTTGGAAAGGATTAATAGTTCAAAAATATATACAAAATCAACATAATATAGGAAATAAAGTTGAAGATATGATAACTTATTTAGAAACATTTCTAGGTGAATCTGCTAAGGTCTTATGGGAAGAATGGGTTGAAAAGAATCCTAACAATTATGAAGAATTAAAAAGAGCGGGTAGTAATCCGCATAACTTTGCAAATGTAATATCCAACATTATTATAGCAGAAGATCTAGAATTAGGTTATACAACATTACAAAATGAAAGTTAAAAGAAATAGAGAAATTAACATTAACAAGTTGGAAAGGCATAAAGGAATTTTCTCAACATTACTTATATAATGCTACAACTGCCAAACAAGGATATAACAAAGGAATAGTCGAACGTTATTTCAATAAATTACGACCCATTAGGAAGCATGATATTTGAAGAATATAAAAAGGAAACTGAAGGAGCTGAAATTAATATTTCTCAAGCCATAACATTTGTGTTTAAACAACTAAGAAAAATATGCACTAGCATACAAGCTCAAAGGTCTATGAAGCATTCAGATTATAATTTTTGTAACAAAATAGTACAAATACATTTGTCATATGGAGAGGATAGGACTAGAAGTAAAAGAAATTATAAGCATCAAAATAAAAATAATTATAATACTAGGATTAAGAAAAGATATTTCTTAAGAAGATCAGATAATAGAGCACCTTTCTTACATAAAAGAAATGCAGGAAGGTATAATCCAAAGAAAACTTATGATAGAACATGTAGATGTTTTATATGTAATTCGCGACCATTTAAGCAAGACTCGCCCAAATAAAGATCAAAAAAGATACTCTAGTAAATATTAAGAACAAGAAAGAGTCCTAATTATAGATGGCGTAAACGAAAATATACTAGTATGTGATGATGAAATAAAAGATGACGAATCAATATATTCTATCATAGAAACAGATGAAATTGAAAATGTTAATGAAGAGTATGAGTCTACCGATGAGGAGTTGGATTTAGTAGATGAATTAGCAGGATTAAGAATCGAAATGATGGATCAATTAAATTGTGAACATGATTGGATTAGAGGAAAAGGCGATTACAATATTAAATGTGCTTTTCGCATATATTATCCAAGCCAAGACAATAGGGTAACATGCAGTATGTGCCTAAAACAAGCCTGTGCTGAATGTATAAAAGCAAATAAGCAGAAATGGAGAAAAGAGTTAGAATTAGAGTCAGATGAAAAGATATTATCTAGTAGAGTGAGAGTTTTAGAAAATAGACTAAATAAACTAGAAGTAGAGTTAGAAAAATTAAAAACCAATGTTGAAATTAAAGCATTACCAGAAAATGAGGATATACAAAACACGGAATTTAAAGAGCAATTGATAACACTAAAAGACAATAATACTTCTAAACTAATTCAACTAAAAGATGCCATAACCAATTTTGGAAGTAAATATATAGTAAAGTTACCTTTCAAAGAAATTTTAGGGATAAGGATTCTGTTAAAGTAAAGTTGTCGCCAAAATATCTTATAAAATATTAGCACTAGTAGATACAGTGTACAAAAAATATTATACACGATAAATATTTCATAAAATGTCCAGAAATAGTTCATACAATTGCGATAATAGGGCGAAGTTTCTACGGACATGTCCGGAATAAAGAAAATCCACAACCGGTTAGCATATAATATTGAAGTATACATCAATGGAACTAAATACATAATAGATGAGGTTACAATAAGAGATCTATCAATGATAAATGATGACATGATAATGGGCTTAAGATTTCTTCAACAATCGATCGGACCACGTAATACATGAACAAGGAATTACATTTATACCATATCAAGACAATGTTTCTTATATTTGAAGTTCGAAAGCGTGGTGGAACCTCCAACCTTGATAACCTTGAATTACCTAAATTTGAACCAGAAAAAATATGTATAGATTATGAGCTTAGTGAAAGTATAGACGAATATTACATCGCAAGTTCTAATATAGAATGTATAGGATTACAATCTTTTGCACCAAATTGGTATAGAGATATTAAATCTAAAAAGATATAGAAAGAATTGTTCAAAGATTAGAAGACATTCAAATAATAGGAGAAATCCCAATGAAATATTGGGAGAAAAATTCAATCATTTGTAAAATCAATATAATAAATCCAGACTATAAAATCAAAACATGCCCAATAGAGGCAACCCCAAAAGATATAGAAGAATTTAAAATGCATATAGAAAAACTGTTAAAGTTAGGAGCAATAAGGGAAAGTAGAAGCCCCCATAGATCGGCTGCGTTTATAGTAAGAAACCATGCCGAAGAAGTTAGAGGCAAATCTAGGATGGTTATAAATTATAAAATGTTAAATGATAACACAATTGAAGATGCTTATAACATCCCTAATAAACAAGAATGGATCAATAGGATACAAGGAAACAGATATTTCTCTAGATTTGACCTAAAAGCAGGATTTTGGCAAGTAAGGATGGCAGAAGAGTCTATAGAATGGACCGCATTTACATGTCCTCAAGGACATTATGAATGGCTTGTAATGCCATTAGGTCTAAAAAAATGCACCTGCCATATTCTAAAGAAAAATACAAAATATCTTTAATGAAAACCAAGAATTTATATTAGTCTACATAGATGATTTGCTAGTCTTCTCGAAAACATATAAAGAACATATCGCGTATTTAGAGATATTTTTTAAAAAGGTAGAACAAAATGGATTAATTTTATCCAAAAAGAAAATGTAAATATGCAAAGAAAAGATCAATTTCCTTTGCCATGAAATAGGAGAAGGTAAAATACATCTACAAGAACATATTGCTAAGAAAATTTTACAATTCTGTGATGCTATGAATGATAAAAAACAACTACAGCAATTCTTGAGAATTGTAAATTATGCTAGGAATTATATTAATAATTTAGCAAAATTAGCAGGTCCCCTATATGCTAAATTGAGAAAAAATGGTCAAAAATATTTTAATTCCGAAGACATTAAATTAGTAAGGCTAATAAAAGAACGGGTGAAAGAGCTAAAGCCTCTAGAATTGCCCTTAGAATATAATTATTTCATTATTGAAACAGATGCATCTCAACAAGGTTGGGGTGCTGTATTAAAGCAAAGACCTACTAAATATTCACCTAAATCAGAAGAAAAAATATGTAGGTATGCCTCCGGAAGCTATAAATTAAAAACAGTAAACAACACAGACAGAGAAATCTTAGCAGTAATCAATGCTATAAATGCCTTTAGGTTATATCTAGGATTCAAAGAATTTACGGTTAGAACGGATTGTGAAGCAATATGTAGATATTATAATCAACTTAATAGCAAGAAAAGTTCTACTAGAAGGTGGATTTTATTTGAAGATATCATTGCTGGAAATGGATACAAAGTTATATTCGAACATATTAAGGGAAAAAATAATCAGTTGCCTGACATGCTCTCCCGTATACCTTTGTTGCAGGAATGAAGAAATTCATGAGCTACAATGGAGTTGAATTCTTTACATTTGGTGAAGATATGTAAAGATAACAAACTTAAAGTATTTCCACCAAATACTTATAAGTTTAAACCAAAGACTCATATAATATTAGATGAAGTCCAAGAATGCATTTTAGACAATTTCTGGTACCAATATAATAATAAGAGAGAGGAAAAAGGGTACATGCTATCAATATTAAATAGTCTTGCTGAGTATTTTCATCTAATAAATGAGCTAATGCCAACCTCAGAAAATAATGAAATAATACAACAAAAACCTATATATGTAGTGTTTGATGGGAAACTCCCAGGAGTTTACATATCTTTCGAAGAGATAGTAGCCCAAAAAATAGATGCAAAATTAATGGGGGGCTTATCATGGAAAAAATATATAGATATAGACGAAGCATTAAGCCAAGCCAGGAAAATATTAGAAATAAATTACTATTTGGAGCCAGCCGCAAAAGAATATATAAAAAAATGCAAAAGGGCCAAAAATAAGAAAGCACCAGAAACTCCATATTATACAAATATTAAGAGTGAAGGGTCTTCCAAAAAACCTACATATAAAGAATGCTTAATTAAGGGAGTTGATTCCTTAGATGGAGAATATATTGATTGGAAAATAATTGAAAAATTTGAAGAAGCATCACCTCAACTAAAAAAGGAATTAAAAGAAGAAATACTTAAGGAATTAAAACAAGAAATGAATACCAAATTTGAAGAAATGAAAAAAGCATATGACGAAAAATTTGATGTTTCCTTCTCGATGTTGATACCATGGATATGGATGGTCATGGGCAAGGACCAATGAAGCAATATAACTAAAATACTAAGTTTAAAATTGATAATAATTATCAATCTTCGATGGGGTAAGCCCAACCATAATATAAATAATTCGAATCAATCAAAAAATGCTTTCGGTGAAGTGACAACCATAATATAAATAATTCGAATCAATCCAAAAATGATTTCGGTGAAGTGACATTTCACCGTAGAGAATATAATATCGGCATAAAAGGAATGGCAAAGGTACAAAGGTGTCTCCACCTCGGTCCACGAGAGCGACTTGTGACTCCACACTGTCAAGAAGATAAGCTCGAAGCACCTCCGAGCATCCTTCTCCATCCCCTATAAAGGAGCAGCCGCCCGGTTGAGGAGGACACACCGCAAGAAGGAGCCTTCTACTTAGAGCCTTCAAGCAACCCACCGAGTCTCGTAGTAATATTCTAGAATCCACCTTGCCGGCATAGTTGAGCAAGGAGTGTAATATTTAATCGGTGTAAGGTAAGAAAAACTTGTTGTATTCTCTTCGGGGTTCCCGAAAGGAAAAACCGTATGTAAGCTTGTCTGTTTAATATGAAGTAATTTTCATTATGTATCCCTGTCTGTTTGTTCTAGTCAAGCGTTTATGCTAGGGACCCTATAGGAGAAACCTCTTCGGTAGTTCTCGTTGTTAGCCTGTATCTTGCATAGGCGTCTGAGAGAACCCTGAGTCCGTAGAGAAGTGTTCCCTTTGGGTGAAACTGCTTGGGGAGACGATAAATTCTTAGCTAGATCATTCGTGATTAGGGATATATAAGTTGCTTCTAAGAAGACAGGTAGGTGAGGCATACGGCGAGTACCGAGTAGGATTTTAAAACTTCTGAATCAAGCGCCGGCTGTTTAGGACTCGCTACCCTGCAAAGATCCAAAAAATTTTTGCGAATATTTCAGCGACGTGAACAGTAGTAAACAGTAGAAGTGAACAGTAGAAATAAATAGTGAATCGTGAATAATGAATAGTAAAAATAAATAGTAGCAAACAGTAATAGTGAATAGTGAGCAGACGCGAATAGTAAAGTGAACAGTTTTCGAAATAGAGATAAAAATTATATATATATATATATATATATATATATATATATATATATATATATATATATATATATATATATATATATATATATATACACACACCGTCGAGATGGGGCCCGTCGGCACCATGGGGTAGGGCAGCCACACGGTTTGCCCTGCCCCAGGCCGGTGCTGCCGCCGTGCTCTCGCCGACGGCTCGCCGGAGCTCCGTCAGCGCCGCCGGAACGCGGAACAGAACAGGGCACAGTCGCACAGAGTTGGGAGAGTCCGAGGAGGAAGAAGGCTAGAGGTAGAAGAGGCCGGTCGCTTCGGCCTTTGAGCCCAAGTCGCAGATGTGGTGGGAAAATTGGCCTGTCCTGGATATTAAAATTGATTAGGGATGATCCTGTATTTTTACGTTTCGGCCTCCGGTTTTGGCTGCTACTCGCTACGTACACTTAGTTTTTGTTTTTTTATAGGAACGGTACAAAAGTACGGGCTTACAGACACTCACCCATCCATATAAACCCACATTCAAAAAACTGAGCATGCTTAGAATTCTCTTTTCCCATGGTAGTTTTCATGGAGCATGGCCCATTACGAACGTAACGTTGTTATCGATAAATATATTATGCTATCGTTAAAAAATAATTACCTATAAATATAAACACTCATAATAAGTTTTGAATTTAAATTTAAATAAATAAATTCTCTAATGTCTTGTTATCGACAAATATATTATGCTATCAACAAAAAAAAGTAATTAGTTATAAAACTTAAATCCAAATTAATAGATTCCCTCGCAATAAACCAAATCGGGATCCTCCGCATTAGAACGTACCAACGCAGAGGTATATGATGATGGCCATTATCTCGAGCAGGTGCTATAGTAACAACAGACGGTTGCTACAGTAAAACAAGTACGGTTGCTACAGTGTTTTTGCTATGATAATGTATTCCACTGTTCACCTAGGCGCAGATCACTGCTAAAAGCGTCCCTACATTAAACTTAACCGGTTGTGCTACATTACTTTAATTTATGGTCATTAGATTATCAATTTTTCGCATTTAACAATCCTAGAGCATTTTAAACATGAAAAGGATGTTCATGAGTTTGCAAATGCAATCAGTATACAAGTTTTGAATGCGAGATTCTGAAGATTCCAGCTGGTGATCGAGACGCTTTGCAGACTTTAGCATGTCAAATAGCTCAGGTATGGTAAGTGCATGTTTTAAAATTTGGTGAAAATTTTTCATCCAAAAAATTTTGGATGAAAACTTTTTACAGAGTGTGTGTTTAGTTGTATGTGAAATTTTTTTATTGTAGTAAATGCATGATGCATGTAACTCTCATACACATCTCCCAATCCAAAATTTCACCTTTTTTGACTAAGGCTCTGTTTAGTTGTAGCCAAAATATGAAAAGATTTTGGATTTTAAGTACTTTTTAGCATTTTGGTACTAAACATATAGGCCATGTTTATATGCAATTTGAAATCGAAAAGATTTTGGATTTTGGTCACTTTTTGGTTTTTGGAACTAAAGAGGGTGAAAAGTTAGAATGAAATAATTTCAGATTGGGAGGGATATGGCAAAAAAACTAAAATTTTCTCATGGGAGATATGCATGAGAGTTGCATACATCATGTATTTATTACAATCAAAAAATTTCATATACAACTAAACATCTACTCTTGTGAAAAGTTTTCATCCAAAAATTTTTGGCTGAAAAATTTTCACCAAAATTTACAACTAAACAGGCCCATAGGTGAAAAGTTGAGATGAAAAAATTTGATTTTGGGAGGAATTTGGCAAAAAAAAGGTGAAATTTTGGATTGAAAGATGTGCATGAGAGTTGCATGCATCATGCATTTACTAAAAAAATTTCACATGCAACTAAACACCTACTCTTATGAAAAGATTTTACCCAAAATTTTTTGAATAAAAAATTTTCACCAAATTTTACAACTAAACATGCCCTAAATCCGTCCCAAAACCAAAAATCCCAACTTTTTACCCATATATTTAGTTCTAAAATGCCAAAAAATACTGAAAATTCAAAATCTTTTTATATTTTAGTTTGCAACTAAAAATGGCATAAATAATGTGGTTTAATTTCTCTTTTAGAGGTTGACTACCTTTTTTGCTTCAGTATGCAGATATCAGCCATATGATTACAAAGATACTACCGTCCATCCATGCATATGCATGTCTAGCTAGCATCTTTCTCTAAACAATTCTCAGTTGCTATAACTTTTTCTAACATAAGAACTCAGTCAGGAGCAAATTATTATATATCCAAAGAGTTATATAGTTAATAGTCAATGCATGTTGCATGCGTGTCCGAGGACTCTGGCTTTTCATAAGCAACTCTGCAAGTGTTCGTATTAGGCTATTCATCTAGGAGTTTCATCTCGTGATTTCTAAACATAACATATCACTAAAAAAGTTTAAGTGAATGATATCTTTCAATATAAAGTTTCATTTCATAATTTTATAGGCTAGACATATCATTTAATTATAAAGCATGTGATTGGATGTGATTAGATGAGATGAAACTCTCTATTTCCCAATGCTAGTTTCATCAGGTTTTATAGTCTTGAAAACATTACATACAGAGTTTCATCCTGACGAAACTTCTTTCATCTCTCTCCTTTTAAATTTTCTACCATGTCATCATATGAGCTGATGTGTCAGTGTATTTAATATGCATAAAACTAATATAAAATTACCACTGAGAATAGCCTTCCTGCGCCGACAATACTGTACAAAAGCTCTTTAATTTTGTCGCATGAGACGTTCCTATGCATGTACTTCCCCCTCTAATCCTACGCAACTAGTACCTAGATGATCTCTTATCGCTTTTCATAATCAACAACAAATTACAGAGTTTTCAGATTTTCTTTTTTTTTGCAAATGCAATATGGCTTCTAGTGAACTGAACGGCCACAGATTAGCTCCTACGCTTGTGAGCTTGTATATTTTGCTGACAAGGACGCCTGCTCAGCCAACCGCTCGAGGACAAATCTACGAGTAGTTAACGGCTGCAGAAAGTCAATAGTCAAATGGTATCAATCCTACCATGCATGAAGAACACCAGTAGTGCGGTTGAGTGGTTGACTAGTGGGAAAGCATGCTGGATGAATGCACACGGTCATATGTACAACCAAAAGTTCAAAACAAACCCAACTGCGATGCATATATGTTTGGCAGATAAAAAGATATCAATGTGACATTTATCGATTAAGTGGAGTATATGTTACCTTTATTTTTTTTCATGCTGGCTCGTAGTCAACAACAAACAGAAGTGAGAAGTGTGTAAGAATAAAGAGAGATTGTTTGAATTTCTCGCTCTTTTGACACCCACAAGTGAAAAGCCGGATTTCTTTGAAATGCATGATTTAGAAAAAACAGGAATAAAAAAGATGTAGGAATGGATTGTTATGTTCTTCTGAACACTGCAGAATTTTGAAGCGCACGAATATTTGACCTAGTGCCTTTTGTATGGTTCACAGGAAATAATCCACAGGAATTTTACATGCTTATGGAAGAGAGAGGAAGTAAAGAGAGAAAGGAAGAAAGTGCATTGGACTTGGCAAAAGAAAACAAAAACATGAGCTCTTGCCTCATTCTTATTTTCCTTTGCAGTGAAGGGATAGGAGCCATTCCATAGGATTTTGTCCAAGCCTATTCCTCCGATCCAAATGACTGTATAGGAATAAAATCCTTAGGAATTCAATCCTCCAAAATTCTCATGAAAATCCTCCAATCCAAAAGAGCCCTTAGAGTTTAGCTCTTCTGGGAGATGATTAGCACACGGAAATTTCATAAAGAGTATGGTAGGATTCATTTCAATTACTATTGAATTCGAGGCAAATTTCCGCAGGGTCAAGGAGGCCTTATCGTGGCTATGTTGGGATTTGGCTTATTTATGGTCAAATCTAAAATTCCAAAGCAAGTATAACGTTTAGTCCCATATTGCTAATTCAAGGAGATTTTGCCTTATTTAAATATGAAAGTCTCCCTTTCTATAAAAAAATAGATAAATTTGAGAGAGGAGAGTATGTCCACACGCACGCGTAACCTGCGTGCATTTTCGTATGAAAAATTACGTGACTTATGGCTTACGACGAGTAGGTGTTCGTCACGTACGTGTACAACAAGCTATCTTTTGTACAATTTTTATTTTTCTATGTCAATGGCGATTTAATGATGGCGATTTGTTGACGATTTAATGTTGTTTAAAACAGCAGTAAAGTGCATCAATTTCTGACTATCTAGCTGTTACGCCTTATCGGCCTCATCGGCGTTCATGCGGTTTACGTCGCTTGATGAGGGTTGTTCATGAGGGCGGTTTTATGCTGGTTGATAGAGAATTTGAAACACTTTATGAGTCCTATAAAACTAGAAGACATCCTGGTGGCTAAGTTTGTTGACACAGTTCTACTCCCTACTCACGCGTGTTGTTTTGACTCTCTAACTGTTATACCTCGTCAACCTTCAGCTTCAGCGTGCACCGGATTCGGAGGAAGCAGGATCTCCGAAACCACTGCCACGAGTCTCCTGCACGAGACGGCAAACAGGTTTTTGGGCAGCATTTACACATGACCGTTTGGTATTCTGCTTCATCTGTACCGACGAGTTCGACTTTGTTCTGCGCAGGATGAGTGAGTTATTTACATTGTGCATTTTTATTGTATTCAGTATGTTACCTGTAAGTTTGTGTTTTGTGCTTGCATCTTTTTCAATCAATGTGTTTTTCCTTCAATTAAAATGTGGACAAACTCATTTTTTCAAGAGGCTAAGCTACAGTTTTCGTCTATTCCAGCAGTGCTGATTGACTGAAGCTGTGGGTGATACGCTCTTTGTCCTGCGTTTCGCGTGCCTACTACCTCGGCTGGCTGCCAATGTAGTCACCGATTCATACGCATCCGTTCTCACCTTCGGTGAAAATGGCAGCCTACTTCCTTGGCGTTGCTCCGCTACTTCACCATTGGCATTAGCCCGACAATTTTATTGTTTTTTTTGTGTAATTTTTTGAGAGATTTCTTGCTCTACAAATACGGGCCTGCGTGTTTGGATCGTGACAGTGTTCGAGCTCACATCGCTATCGTTCACAGATCGTGAGCTGAGCTAAATCCTCCAAAGAATAATCAGAGCCTCGAGTTTGAGTGAGCCGTCGCCGTCGACCTCGATCGCCTGACCTAGGCCCTGACCGTGCAAATGGTACGGTGCACCCAAGCGTCGCTCTGTTTCTTCGCGCTCACTTCCTCTCTCCTTGTTCAGAGCTCCGACGGCGCGAGGCCGTCTCAGGGGGAGATGCATAGACGGCCGGCGGCGTCCTCTCCGGTTGGATCATCACCCACGGAGGAGCTGGTGGACGCGGCGATCGCCGCTGGGCGTGAGGCGAATGCCGCGGCGAAGCCATCGCCGCCGACACCGGCGGCTGTGGGGGATCACGGTGGCGATGGCGAGCCGAGGAGCGTGGCGCTGGCGAAGCAGGTGCCGAGGCACTCGGCGCGGCGGCTTCTGGTGGTAGCGGGGGAGGACGCCGCCACGGACGGCGCGGGGGCGTCGTGCCACTCCAACGACGTCCACATCATCTGCACCCCGCCGTCGCCGCGCTGACCGCGGCGCCGGCTAGGTTGCCGCTTGCTCGATCTCCTGACGAGTTTAGCCCGTATGAAATTAATTCCAAACAGCGCGAGGCCGTAACGAGAACACTTGCTAGCGTTTGATCCATTAGTTTGGTTCAGTTTGATTTATTCTTTTCTTTGATTCAGTTTGTTTACGAACTCTTGTATGCAAGGGTAGTGATAATTAGTTTGTAACTTTGGTGTAAGATAATACATATGAACTTGATCAAGTCTACGTCATTTACAGCAAAACTTTAAGAGACAAAATCTGATCTATGTGTTTTCTTCTTGAACTGGAGAGAACAAGTCAATAAGACAATAACGAGTGCAATTGCATTGTGCATATCATCTGATAAGGAAGTCCGACACAACGGGCATATTGTTATGATCTCATTAAGGTAAGCCCCGAGTTGGCATAAATATTTTCAGACCAAAGGATTACTATGTCACTCGAGAACAGAGCAAAGCAAGGATACAACTCGAGAAGGCGGCAATGGCGAGACGTCGAGACGGGACGGGAGGGCGAGCGCGCGCGGGAAGAGCGGTGAAGGGAGGGAATTCTCCATCCGTGCCCTCTTCGATGGCTCGCCGGAGCTCCGCCGGCACCGCCGGGACGTGGAGCGGCACACCGCACGCACACAGCGCTGTTGGACGAGGCCGAGGAGGAAGAAGACGAGGTAGAAGAAAGAGGCCGGTTGTTTCGGCCTTTGAGCCCACATAGCAGATGTGTCGGAGAAATTAGGCTCAATCTGGTTCGATTCTTGGGACGAAATTGGGCCTCAATTAGACTGCTAAGCCACGGTATCCGGCCCAACATCGCTATCGAGCAACTTCTGTACGCTCCATCACAAAACCGCCGCAAGCACTAAACCGCAAAAAACCCAGATGCCGCTGGCCACGCTAATCGGGGCCCTGCTCGCCGCCGTCGTCTGGTGCGCCGCCTACCTCGCCGCCGCCGTCTCCTCCGCCTTCTGACCGGCGCCGCGCGCTCCCGGGAACTCCTCCTCCTCCTCCAGCCCAACCTCCTATCCCCTCTCTAAAACCCTAGTTCTTATCGGTCGCTCCGCCTCCCCGCCGCCGCCATGGGGTATGCGCAGCTCGTCATTGGCCCCGCCGGGAGCGGCAAGGTAAGTGGGTCTCCGACTCCCCCGCCCGCTTCGTTTCGTGCTTTTAGAGGAGTTGATGTGATGGTGGGATTGGCAGTTTAATCCCCGGCGATGGTAACGATTGGGGTGGCGAGTATGTTTGTTGGCCTCTTTCAATTAGGGTTCTTCAGCTGCTTCCGCTACTGCGTTTGAACTCGTGCTACTTCTGATTGGAGTTGTTTCCGTGCTGTTTTAGTGGGGAATGATTCCTATCGATTGTATTTGAGTCGATTCCTTATTTCACTAGGGTTTGGACGCTTGGTTAGTTTAACAGTAGTTCATGGGATTCCTACTCCCTCCGGTCAAATTGGGAGTAATAAGTTTAGTACATGATAATGTTATCAGAGAATTTACAAGCATATTTTGCAAGTTCGCCTAACTACGGAGGGCTGCACCAGGGGGCTTAGGAGTTGCTAAAATAAGATGATGCGAATTGTTTTTGGTTTCCTAATCTTTTATTGTTTATGTTGGGCAGTCGACCTATTGCTCCAGTTTGTATCAACATTGTGAGACTGTGGGTAGAACAATTCATATGGTCAATCTCGATCCTGCTGCAGAGCACTTCAGCTATCCTGTATCTACGGGTAAGAATCTTCTCGTGCTTCTTCTGCTCACGTGTAAATATTGATCGGCTCTCTTATACTTGGCTTCTGTTAAATTATTTGTAGATATTAGGGAGCTCATATCATTGGATGATGTCATGGAGGAACTTGGGATGGGACCAAATGGCGGGCTTATCTATTGCATGGAGTATCCTGTTTTAATGTCGAATCTTTTAATTTTAGTGCCCTTTTATTTGCAAGCTATTTAAGATCTTAACTGACCCTTGTGATAAATTATTTGCAATGTGCTGTTGTTGTGTTTCAAAAGCTAATTGGGTTGGAGGGGCAACATCAGGCCATTGTGGGTAGAAACTTTTCTTTTAGCACAATTTTTCCACAATTGCTCTCCAACTAGCTTGGGGCTCTTGAGATTTAGTACGTATTGGTCTCAAGGGCATCATTTGCTTGGCCATTATAACTGGAGTGCCATACTTTCCTATTTTTGTTTTGAGCAATCAACGGAAGGATGAATCATCAGATATGGATGTCTCACTTGAAATATATTAAACTCGGAATCAGAACTGGATTATATCTCTATGGCCATGCAATCATCAGATCTTTGTTGATATGCTGATGAATGTTGGTGGGATGGACTGCTCATGCTTATTAACTCTATAATTTAACTTCTTTCTCTATTTCGTCATTCATTAGCAATAGTTTTATATTGATGTTCCAAGAGTAGTTAGTGTTGCTATATGCATGTGATACTTTAGAAACTATGTCATGCTTTCATATGTTCAATTTGCTACTCCATCTGCCGGGAGACATTTGCACAGACGCCACCTTTTAGTTCTCTATACTTTGTTAGTAAAAACACTGCAAATTTGATTAGTCATGTTTAGTTCACCCATTCACATTACTTGCAGCCTACAATTCATGCTGACTCTTCATTCGTTTGAACATTCTATGGAGTTATATGTGTACTAGGATCCAATAAAAAACCCTTGATGTTATATTATGTCAATCTAAAGAGGACGTTTATGGGAATTTTTTTATTAATAGGATTTTATGCTGTCAGTTGTTCCTTAAATAAACCATAGGCACCTAGAAGACAATTTGGATGATTGGTTGGATGAGCAACTGGAGGGTTATTTGGATGATGACTATCTTGTGTTTGATTGCCCAGGTAACTTTCTTGATTCATTATTGTGTGCTTCATTGTAGTTGGAGGTTATGTAGAGCTTGACTACTATTACCATACATGGCCTTGATAAAACCAACGATTAATCAATATCTCTATCCAGCGAATTATACTTGTGCGATAAGCTTGTACAAGGACCTATTGCTCATGTTATTCTCTAGCAATGCAGATATGTTGTCCTTCCCCTTCTGTTGCATGGGAATTCTGAGATATTTTAGATTGTTTAACTTCACCTAAAATCATGACAATGAGAGACCACATCTTGTTTCTCCAGGCCAGATTGAACTCTTCACTCATGTCCCAGTTCTGCGTAACTTTGTTGAACATTTGAAACGGAAAAATTTCAACGTTTGTGCTGTGTACCTTCTTGATTCACAGGTTTGGACTCTTGGATCACTAACCAAATATATTTATCCTTGAAAAAAGACGCTGAGCCCAAACACAACTACACAAGTCTGACTTGAGTTTTATTTTTGCTTGGTTCAGTTTGTTAGTGACGTGACAAAATACATCAGTGGTTGCATGGCTTCTCTTTCTGCCATGATTCAGCTTGAACTTCCTCACATCAACATTCTTTCAAAGATGGACCTGGTTTCCAACAAAAAAGATGTGGAAGAGTATGTTTATTTCATTTCTCCTTTATTTAAAGATTCAACCATCCTGCTTTGTATTAATCTCTTGATGTTTCTAGATATCTGAATCCAGAGGCGCAAGTTCTCTTGTCACAGCTGAACCGACAGATGGCACCCAAGTTTGGCAAGTTAAACAAATCATTAGCTGAATTGGTATGTGTGACGTGAACCTGCAGGTTCTTCTGTATATTGTTAACCCTTTATAAAGCCTGTAATTGTCAAAATATGTGGTTGCGACTTGCGAGCCTTGTTATCAGAACTGGTGACTGACCCAGTCAGGTCTCAGGTCATTGGGTCACTGGTTGAAGTTGAACTGCACGTTTTTCTTTATACATCCAGGCAGCATATGTATTTCAAATGTCTATGCTTTCACTGCTGTTCGCAGCCAAGAGCATGGACCTGGTAGTTTGATAGGTTTTTGCTGTCCAAAGTGGCTTGGCTGCAGAAATGATCAGATAGCCTGGACCAGACTGAGGAAAGCACTGGGTCTGGATTTTTCGATTCAAACCGCCAGTCTAGTCTGGATCTAATAACACTGGGTCATGAGTGCCTTAAGGATGTCATGAGAATTCATAAATGCTGGACGTATAACTTTTGTTTTAAATCGTTATTCATTTGAAGCAAATTGCCTACATATTGTAGTGTTCTTTTTTGGTGTTTGTGTGTGTGTGACTCCTGATAGGAGGCTTAGAAACATCGATTTGTTGTGTGAACATTTCGAATAAAAGGGTATACGCATGTTGTTTATCTTTTGTACACATCTGAATCAACTACTATTAGATAATATATGCCTGACTGTCTGAGCTGATTGTTACAAAGTTATATTTACCCCATATTTATATCTTCCCATTGCCTTGTTAGCATGAATTCTTTTGTTCAAAGATAATTTGCTCTAATGCAGTGTTATCAGTCATCATTAGTAACCTTAATACTATCATGTAGGTTGATGATTACAGCATGGTGAATTTCATCCCACTTGACTTAAGAAAAGAGAGCAGGTAATGCAGTTTTCCATTAGAATCTCAGTCCTTCACATTCCAAATTTCAGGCCTATGTGGATGCTTAAATTCTACTACCTCTGTTTCACATTATGACATTTTGTGTTTTGAATAGATTCATGCATGAATCAATGTATGTGTTTCATGTACGTGTTCAAATGATGTAAGTAAATCTGGATGAGGGATGGGGATGCCAAAACGTCTTATAACGTGGAACGGAGGGAAAGGAGGGAGTATCTTATTTTACTGCAAAACTCTTTTTGAACTTAAGTGATTGGGAGCCTTTACCGAATGAGCCCTACACATGCTACTAGCATGCATGCCTACTTTTCATGTATCGTATCTCTTGAAGACACATGTCCATCCTGCTCCATAAAAAATTGTGGTAGTGTCTATGTTGTATATATCCTGGCTTGAAGCACTAATTCGGGTGTCAAATTATTATAGGTGGGGATTAGCCATTCGGTGTAGTGGTTCATCCCAGTGAACATTTTGTTTTAGTTGACGATCGAGCTTATAGATTTGGCAAGTTTGATGTAACATATTGTAGTGAGATAAAAACTTAACATCTAGTTTATAATGTTCTGTCTTCAGATACCATTTTTTACCCCTTCAACCGTGTGCTTCTCTTTTCATATCTAACTGCCCCTAACTTTTTTTTTGCAGCATTCAATATGTGCTGTCGCACATCGACAACTGCATCCAGTATGGGGAAGACGCAGATGTGAAGGTTAGGGACTTTGATCCCGAGGAGGATTAATCATTTGATCGCGTAGGCACTACAAAACGTTTACTATAGTAGCATCGTTACGTATGAGTCCTATTTCTATATGTTAAATCAAATAGTCTGCAACCTACTGTAAATCAACTTTGTAACTTTCTGGATGACATCAAACACGAGCGATAATTAACTGGTACCTGAATGTCAACAGCTCCCTTCTCTATGTAACATAACTGGCTTCGTCGAAAATGGCAAAGGATTATGTTAACACGCACCTTACACTTGCAAGGGCTAGCTCGGCTAATTATGGCGTGATATGCAATTTCACCATAACTTGCGGAGTACAATCTGGTTATAACAAAGCTATTAACAGCAAAATATTTGTTATGTTACACTTTATCGAAGATTTTATGCTAAAGTATATATGGAGGCCATCCAAACAGCCCCAAGTTAGCTCCATCATATGCTGGCAACCAATACCATGCATAAGCATGGTCCATGGAATGAGCCTCTAATGGCAAGGTGATGTGTACTAGTATCTCTGTCGGCGAGTCTACTCCAAAGACGAAGGTTATACGAATACTCCCTTCTTACCAAACTTTTATAACTTTTATTATCAATATCTTTAAATCTATTTAGTTTAAAGACATTATTATAAAATATGATAATAAAAGTAAAAATTATTAATTTATTATTATATATATAATAATAATAAATATAATTAAAGATATATTTTAGAGATCCTGTTTCAAAATTATAAAACCGAAGAAAGTACACTGGTCATGATCTAACTTCTTCATAGCTGTCGGTTTGCATGTCGAATGTCTATAGCATAGAAATAACAAAACACAGAAATTAAAGTGTCATAATGGAAAACAAACGAAAGAAGAAGAGGATTCCAGCCTCATAGTACAGGAGACATAGAAAATAAAGGAAAATTTGTAAGAGGTTAAACATTTTTGCTTATTTTTCTATGAAACTAAATCGTATGAATGAATTTGCTTTCTTGTCTGATAAACTAAGGGTTTCATGTATGCTTGTTCGGTTTATAGTAATTTCAATCTAGGTAATAGGGGAAAGTAAAGCATGGAATACATGAAAACTTCAATCCTATTAGAATTTTCCAAAAGGTCTGACTAGACATTAAATTAAATTTCCTATGTTTCTTCTCTACTATTTTTTATAGGGAAGGAAAATTTTCTTTGTTTCTATACTTCATTTGTACAAACCGTATGATACTTTTAGGAACTAATTCTTGGAATTCAAATCATTTATTTTCTGTTGACTGGATATAGGATAATCCTTGATAGATTTTCTTTGGAGGTTGAATCCTCCAAAATTCTATGACAATCCTCAGTTTCAAATTAAAATTAAGGGAGCCCTTATACCTTCCCATGAACTTTTCTCGGCCGGTGCATGCTTCTGCCTTCTGGCATGCAAAGAGCTAAAGACATACGTACGGAGAAAGCTAGCAAAGCATGCACACATCGAGCGGCTGTGCTGCACTGGCAGCACTGCTGCTGGGCGGTTACAAATTACAATCTTTTTCCCATATGCAACCACATGCATGAGCGGTTTTCGCGAAACCATGGCCTCTCGTTGCATTGCTGAGAGAGGGATAGCCGCAAAGGCCAACTGAAAGCCGGTCTCTCCCGGAACTCGCATTTTAATTTTTGATGCATGGATGCAGCATTTAAGGCCATTGTAGGATCCAATGGACGAGAAATGTTTTCTCGACGACAAATGGACAATGACATGAAAAGCTCTAAATTAAACGACGTCAAAGCAACGCAAGGGCCGGCACATGCATGCATGCATGTGATCTAATATTGATCTCTCGTTTCATATTTTATATCGGTTTGTTCTTTTTTCGGTTACTTTTAAAAGTTTAATCAAGTTTATAAAGATATAGCAATTTTTAAAAATAAATATATTATTAAAATATATTAAATATTATATTTGATGTTTGATGTTATAGATGTTTGTTAATTTTTTCAACTTGTTCAAATTAACTATCAAAACAAGTTATAATATACGAGAAAGGAAATCTTAAAAGAAATTTTCGATCGTGTTCTGATGGCGATGGTTAATTGGTTTTACATGGTTCAGAATATCTGGGCTAGTACTTATACTTAGTGCTATAGACATTTGATTAGTTAATTCCATCCTTATGATCAAATAAAAGGCGCATTTGGAATCGAAGGCCCCCTGCTTGCGGGGGTGAACCAATTGGCTGACATGGTGGCGACATGGATGGATGCAAAAGTGCAGCGTATACTAGCATAAAATGAAAAGGAAAAAGATTAAGGATAGCTCTGTTAAATTCTAACTACCGTATACTAGCATATCATGAATGTGCATCCCACACATGCATGCATTTTGCGGAGGACGCGTTGACCAACCGGCCGGATATATTTTTCTCTATGAAAATTGACACCATGCATGATACATAGTATATAACAATATTGTCATCTTTACTACATTATTTTAGTAAGCAAAGCACCAATATATACATACACATACTACTCGATGGGGCTGTGTTACAATTAAAACGCATCCAATATTAATAACTTTTTACTGAAAATGTAAGCTTAACATAAAATTTTAACTTTCAGCTATTTTTGTTTTAGTGCATAAGCTAAAGCTAAGCTAGGGGCTTATATATACATTGGCCAGTAGCTTAGGGGCAAATATCTCTAAGCTACTAGTTGTCCCATTGATCATACTGGCCAAAGCTAGATTGTACATGTATAGCTCTTCTTGATCTCACTTAGGTAGCTGCTGATAGCTATGGCCGTAGGCCATCAGGTGGCAGCTGCAGCAGCGTTGCTGGTGCTCTTGGTGGCGGCTGCATTCCACTTCCACCCTCTCCACGGGCGCCCGATGGCCGCCGCGCCGGCCGGACCGCTGCTGCCTAGTAGTAGATACGACACAAACAGCACCGGTGCAAGTCAGCCACGGTCGCCGCCGCCGGCGGCCGCCGCGGAGGTGGCGTTGGACGGCGGCCGGAGTTTGCCGAAGAGGAGCTCATCGCCGTCGGGATGCACCAACTATGGCCCAGGAGGCGGCAGCGTTTGTCCTCCGCGCTAGCTAGCCTGCCAAAATCATCAAATTAATCTTGCCGTGGACAACAAAATGCATCACGCATGCATGCCATGTCATGCATAGATCGATGACATCAACAATCAACTTGTAACTGATTACGTTCATGCATGTTGCTAGCTAGCTAATTACGATCATATCTAATCGTGGTACCTACGTATAGGTTAATGCATGTAACGTAGCTACATGTGTAATTAATTGTGTGTAACGATATTAGCTATAGTACTAGCTGCTGGCTAGTTTGTGGTGGTTCTTGAAAGTTGTATAGCTAGCCACTTATTAATATGTCTAGCTGCATCTGCATGTATTATTTAATTATCTTTTTTGCATCAAGCAAAATGTCTATATGTCTAGCTATATGTACACGTCGCCACTACGTATATGTATGCGTGTAATTGTAAATTGCTCATCTTTCATGTGAAGGGTTCCGTTCATTAATTTAACAAGGCGCCTGTCGATACATCGATCGATGAGAATTGATAGATATTTAGCAGAGTAGAAATTAAACCTGTGGATTTGCATTCAACTTGATCTTCAATCCTGATTAACTGTAGTGTCCATCGATTAGGTTGATCCTGATTAAGTGTTAATTTGTGGATCGACGTACGCATGTACGAGTATATATACGTACAATATAATTGCGGAGAGAATAGAGAGATTCTCTCTCTCTCTCGCTCTATAGATCTCTGTGTGGAAGAATAGAGATCCCTTCTTTCAATCTATAGCTACATCTTTCCGACAGAATATTCTGGTTTGCTTTCTCTCCCCTCCACGCGTGCTTCGTATGTTCGGCATGAAGTCGACAGCCTATTAGTTTAGCGGCTAAAGTTTGAATTATTATTGTAGGGAGTACAGAAGAGGAATCAGATCAGAAAAAGTAAACCCCAGATGTAATAGAAAGTAACTTATTATTAGCACGACTCAGGTGTTGCAGAGTCATCGCCGGCGCCGCCGCTGAGTAATATATCTACTAGTACTAGCCCGGTTAGATACTTGGACCTAATGTTTAATTATTGTTATACAGCTTTCTCACAGCAACACGTGAGATTTCGTCTAGCACATTACAAACCTCTCACAAAGTTCATATGCTATGGGGTATAATTTTTTTAGGACTTAAAAATATATGACATATGATATATGATATATATATATATGTATATATTTGGGTTACTGTGTGACGCGTCGCATAGTCTCATCCCGTGTGGCATGGTCGAATCTCTAATTTAAAAACTCAAATTGAAAATCCGAACCGTTCAAATTGTTCTACATATTAATATTTCTTTGTAGACTAAATTTTATATTTTTAAAATTTTTACTATTTTATCGGATAGGTCAAATATGCAATAAAATAGATACTCCGAAATCGTTGGATTAATGCATTTTGACCTGTCCAATAAAATAGTAAAAAATTTAAAAAATTTAAAATTTGGTATACAAGACGATATTAATATATAGAACAATTTGAACGGTTTGGATTTTTAATTTGAGTTTTCAAATTAGCCACACGGGATGGGGTTGTGCGGCGCGCCACACAGTAGCCTAACTCTCTCTCTCCATATATATATATATATATCACAACAACTGGTAGTAGTATTAGGATGGGTGACCTTCTGAAAAGTTCTCGTGTTATGCTGCATCTGGCAGAGTTACAACTGATATTTAGATTAGGTTGCAACCAGCATACCAAGTGTGTTGCAACTGGTCAACTATCAGAGTTGCACGCTAGTTACAACTGGTGTTTAGATGAAATTGCAACTGGGTGGGCAGTCGGTGATATTGGTATGTCGCAACTGATATTTAGATAAAGTTGCAACTGGATGGTCGGTGATATTGATGTATCGTAACTGGTGTTTAGATGAAGTTGTAACTGTGTGATCGGTGATATTGTGAAGTTGCAACCACGTGTCACAACTGATGTAAGTTTTCTAAAAATAGTAAATAACAGTTGCAATTGTGTGTAAATAAAGTTGTAACTTCTCATAAGGTCACCCATCCTAAATCTACTCTTGTGTGTAAATAAAGTTGTAACTTCTCATAAGGTCACCCATCCTAAATCTACTTTTGCCCAAGCATGCTTAATTTTAGAGTTTTAATGGGATCTGCTACCTAGTGGGATTCGGTGCTTGTGTATTGATTCAAGCGCGCGCATGAAGATAAGGTTTGGGCGTCCGAAAGATTTTTTTTCACATGTGGCTCGGTTTGCGTCGCACTGCGCGTGGGCCTAATTAGGTTTTTGACGCGTATGTTGCGTGTGGCCCCTATGCAACGTAAAGTGTATATATATATATAGAGAGAGAGTGTGTGAGTATATGTATGTAAGCCGGGAAATGAAACTCCCTGATACATTACCTTAATTATAGAATAAAAACATTCTGAACAAACTGGTGACCATCATTTTAAAAGGTGCTAATAAGTGAATTAACATAAAACAACGCAGTGGAAAGATGACGAAATCGACATGGAGCTGTGGCGTTGCTTATATCCTAAGGTCGTAAAACACCGCTTGACAAGTCAACGATTTCTTCGGTTGCCTTCACCGAAACGGTATAGAGGTTAACTGTCCAGTCGTTGATTTTGTGTATGCTTCACTGGACTCAAACAAAAATTGTCATGGAGATCTCCGTCAGATTTAAGGAACACTAACGATAATCCTATCGACCAGAGTTGAACAGGTGGTTAACGCTCGACCCGAACGAAGACCCCTCAATATGATGGCAACTGCAATACGCAAAGGCACTTAAAATCTAGACTATCATAAGCAAGCGGAAAGCTGGATGGTGGCAATGCAATTGACACCTAGCAAAAATCAGTTGGAGGCCGTGGGTGTAATTTATACTCTACTAGTACCATATAAATAACCAGTCTATCACCTACGTTCGTACAGACTCAGCCCATCTGATTACTATTTAACCAGTGACAGATCTAGAAGATTTCATGAGCACGGGCTGGCGCTACAGACCTGAACCTCATCCACATATTGCCTGGGAGAGAAGGTGGTTTTCTCTATGGATAAAGTAATAGGTTCACTAATCTATACTTATGTTTTCACCTAAATTTGATATGTTTTTATCTAAATTTTGTTTTGTCTAGCTATTTTATAGAAAACTTTTTAAGTTTTTTCAAAATTAACCTGCAGTCCGTCTGAAATAAGTGAACTTTTGTGTCTAGATGGACTCTTCCATATTGTGCATCTTTTTTTCTGTTTTCCACCACCCCAATCGAAAACATCCTTACCCAAATACTATTAGGACTCTGACATGCATGCTGCTTGTTATGTATTTGAAAGATTAGGATACCTTTTCTATTATTTATGTATTGAACATTTCGTACCGATAGAATTTTCTTCCAATAAATCTTACACCCTTTAATTTTATAAACACTCAAAGTTATATACATAACTAGCAAGTAGTATTTCTATCTAAAATTTTCGTCCGTCTCTGATTATTTTATAAATAAACCCTTGAATGTTTATAAAATTAACCTGCAATCCCAATACTAAAAATAAAGGGAGGGCTTGATAAAAAAAAGACCTACGTTCCTATCTTCCGTCCCCATCCGCATCGCGCCTGTTCCCCTTCCTCCGTTGTCGCTTGGAGCTCCCGTGCCGTCACCTGAACCTTCGCCATTCGTCTGCTTCTCTTCCTGCATCGTCATTCCATTGCAACGCACGGGCATTTTGCTACTACATACCAATGAGCCCAAGCAACTGTTCATGCTAGCCGTGCCTTAAACCCGTCACTGCATTTACCCAGCAAATCATTTACACCCTTGCTGCTGGGCCACGTCGGACTTGGACCATGGAATTGATCGGCCCAGTTTGTGTGGTGAAAAAAAGGGGGTTGACTGTGCGTATGTCTAGACTAAAAACCAGAAGTTGATTTTTTATAGCACAGAGGAAGTAGACCTCTAGCACAGTAATACGTACCTGGCCTGAGCTTTATCTGGGATTATCCCGTGGAAGTACACAACTCCCATGGACGGCGGATATGCCGATGAGAAAACTCATGCAATCTACCGTAAAATGACATCGCGTAAGTCTTTACTCCATCGACCCCAAAACAAACCAATCTAGAATTAAATAGGATATAATCTATTATAATAAATATGATAATCTGACTAAATTTATTGTATTAGATTATGTCTCATATAATCTGGATTTGTTTATTTTAAGATGAAGCGAATATGTTAGTACAGAAATTTTGAGATGAAGCGAATATGTTAGTACTGACAAGCTGCTGCTTGAAATTAAAAATAACTTATGGATGACATTAACACGTACGTGGTCGGTACCAGATTAATATTAACACGTACGTGGTCGGTGCCAGATCAATGTTGATAGCTCTAAGCAAAAGTGAGCGTAGCTTAATATTATGATGAAACCTATCCATCCGATTTCAAATTTTAGCCTTCACACGGCTGATCGTATTTATAGTTAATTATTCATTTATTAATAGATATACACATCAATAACGAGATGCTCGTAATAACTTCATCAAGATATGTTAGTCATTTTTTGGGAAGATCATGGGAGTACAGTGTATGTATGTTTGTTTTTGGGAAGATCATGGGAGTACAGTACTACAGTGTATGTATGTTTGTAGGAATGAGTGTAGATCGTGTTATGAACGTATGCATTTATACGGTGTTTGTTTAAGACAACGATAGCTGTAAGCTTGGCTTCGTAAAAAATGACACACAAGGTGCCTTACACTTGCAAGGACTACGTACATACCTCTTTCACTTGGTCAAGGCACCTGGTCTTCGTCCATTATGTATTCCGCTTGCCACCTAATTAGGCTAATTATATTTCACTACTGAAAATCCATTTTTTGTCGAGTGCCTGGGACACTCGGCGAACGCTCTTAAACACTCAGCGAAAATTTCGCCGAGTGTTGCACTCGACATAGTTCACACGGTGAACTTTTGATCGGCAAAGAACTCTCTGCCGAGTGTTTTCCATCGGGCATTCGGCGAAATCTTCGCCGAGTGTCCCTTCGACACTCGGTAAAAAAGTACACATTAGGATGGGTATATGGTGACGGAAAATTTTGCCGAGCGCCGGCAAGAAAACACTCGGCGAAGTTTTTAATTTTACCGAGAGCCGAAAATAAAACACTCGGCAAAATCCCACACTTCGTCGAGAGCTTTTCCGAATGCACTCGGCGAAATTAAAAACTTCGCCGAGAGTATTGACCAAAGCACTCGGTAATTATTACATCTTTTGTAAAGTTCTTGATGTCCTGCCTGAATGGAGGGTCAAGAGGGAGGAATTGTCGATGTTTGTCAAAAGAAGAATATTTACCACCCTTCACCAACCAGATAAACTTCAGAGCTGCCTTGCATACCGGACATGGAAACTTTCCGTGAACACATCATCCGCAGAATAACCCATATGCCGGCAAGTCATGCAGGGAGTGATGATACCAAATATGCATTTTGAAGTTTGTCTTTGTAGCTCGGTCATATGTCCATACCCTTTCCTCTCAAGTACGGACCAAATCATCAATCAAAGACTCCATATAAACACTCATATTCTTCCCTGGATGTCTAGGAATTATCAACGACAAGAATATATTCGATCGTTGGAAGATGACGACGGGGGGAGGAGGGGGGAGATTGAGGGGAATAACGAACATGGGCCAACATGTGTACGGGGTAGCCGCCATTCCATAAGGGTTGAACCCATCCGTTGCCAACGCAACCCGTACATTACGAGCCTCTAGAGCTTTCCCAGAATGAATCACATCAAACCTTCTCCAAGCTTCACCATCGGATGGATGTACAAGCTTCTCAGGATTGTATCGACGTCCGAGTGTGCCATATTATCTGTTTCGCGGATTCCTCGGTCATGTAAAGCTGTTGGATCCTCGGTATGAGTGGAAGGTACCGTAAGATCTTCATGGGGATAGCGAGCTGCCTCTTATGCCCATCATCAGAGTCTACCTCTACGAACCTAGAGGATCCATACTTTGCACAGTATTTTGCTTCCGCATGCTCTTTCCTAAATAGGATACATCCGTTCGGACAAGCATGTATCTCGCTCATATGGAATCTTAAGTGCACGAAGGAGTTTTTGTGCCTCATACATGCTCTTTGGCAGAAGGTGACCATTCGAAAGCAGGCTCCCAACAACTGTCAACATAACATCAAAGGCCTCTCTACTCTAGCTAAACTGGGACTTTACGGCCATTAGCCGTGCAATGGCATCCAGTTGAGAAACCTTTGTATGCCCATGAAAGGGTTGCTGTGCCGCAGACAACATGTTGTAATACGCCTTTGCAGTAGGCTCTAGCTCCTCCTCCCTACATCCTTCATCGAAGTGTGCTTCTTCATAGTCATTTAACATGTCTTCTACCCCGGCATCAGAATCAAACTCCTCGATGCGTTGTCGGACGACCTCGTCTCTCCCACGGTAGGCTTCACCATGGAATGTCCACCGGGTATAATCAGCTGTAAAACCATTCTTGCAAAGGTGTGTGTCCATGATCTCTTTTGTTTGTCGCTTCATGTTACCACATTTGCTACAGGGACACCATGTGGTACGCGCTCCTTTAACCTTGACAAATGCAAGTTCCAAGAAAGCATCGGTCTTCTCGATCCATTCATCGGTCAACGAACCGTGACGTGAGCGGCCCGTATACATCCACTCACAGTCATCCATCATCTATCATATTGAACAATCATATAAATATTATTTCCATCTACCGAGTGTCTCTAATGTCTAATAGGTAAAGATAGGTCCTAATCCCACCCGAGGATGTGTAGATGAGTTTACTTTCCATACTCTAGTACTCCGCTCCGACATAGAATTTCGGCAGCACCTCCCCGCTGTTCTCCAAATACACGTCCCGACAGGGAGATTGTGTATCCGGAGAACAACTGGGAGATACTACCGAAATTTTGAGTCGGACCAGAATACTAGACCATGGAAACTAAACTCATCTACACATCCTCGGGCTGTCAAAAAACGTGGACAATTCGAAAAAGATACGATTAAAGATATGCAAGAAGACACATATTTTCATTCATATCACTTTCGAACGGGAGACGCCTAAGGTTACGTTATACACAGACAAACGACGGTAAAGAAAGCGGCACCTGCAAAATAGGGAAGCACGGCTCGATGGCCGGCACACAAGCGACGGCATGGCTGCGCGATGCGACTCCATTCATACGGGCATATATACAATAATCTTCAAAATATATACGTGCATACAATAAATATCATTCCTTTTACCATTGATTTGTTTATAATAAATACCTAAATTTGTTTCTTTTTGTCATCAAATTGTTTCTAATGTTGCATATGGTATTATATCGATTAATGTTTCTAATGCAAACAACAAACTCATGTTTCAAATCTATTAACAAAGTCTCACAAAAAATCGAATGTATGCAAAATATGACAAAAAATTACCTAGGCCGGAGTGGGAGAGCCATCAATCGAGGGGGCACCGGCGGGGCGCCGGCGGGAGGGTGGTTGGCGGCCGGGGGGGGCGGCGTCGTCCGGCGACGTCGGCCGGGCGGCGTCCGGGCGTGGCGGCGTTGGCGGGACGGCGTCCGAGGCGTGGCGGCGTCCGGGCGTGGCAGCGTCGGCCGAGGCGGCGCGTCCGCCGGCGGGTCGAGGCGGGGCATTGGCGGGGCAGCTCGGCGGGGGCGTCGCCGGGGACGGGGCGTCGGCCGGGCGGCTTGGCGGGGAAGCGGCGGGGCGGCGAGCGGTGCACAACTGGGGGGCTGGCGACGGCGGTTGGGCGCGCGGATGCGGCGGCGAGTAATTTCGCTAAGTCACAAAATGAATGGCGCCGAGAGGAGCGGCCATATTAACAAAATTTGCCGTGTGTCGAACTTTGCTTGAGTGCCACCGATCCGGGCACTCGGCAAAATCCAGCTTTGCGAGAGCCGGATCGGTGGCACTCGGCAAAGGCGTATTTCGCCGAGTGCCTAGGGATAGCTCTCGACAAAGCGTGCGATGAGGATCTTTTTGAACAATTTTGTCGTGTGTCACATTTGTGCCGAGAGCTACGCTCGGCAAACAAATTTATTAGTTTTTTTCTTCTAATAATTTAAAAATTATCAAACGGACTAAAAAATTTACAAAATTTTTACATAAACCCATATATGCTATTTATTGCCTAGGGAAAAAGATTTGAAATCAAACGATAATTCGGCCGTCACTTTCTCTCCAAATCTAACCGATCCTTCTCAACATTTATAATCTACTCCGGAGAATCTTCGGTTTTATAAGCGTCGTACCTGATAAAATATTCGAAACCTTCTCGATTTTTTACCATGGTCTCAGTGTATGATATCATGATATCTTGACAATTTTCATGATTTTTCAACTTTGTTTGCTATTTTTACAATTTTAAAAGCATTCGCTCAATAGGTTCCTAACCATGTTTCGTGAAGAAAAATTTTGAAATTTCTGTTCATTAACCGTATAATGACTCAAAAGGGTCTAAATAACATGTATAAAATTTTTTCACTAATTTTATTTTTTTAACCACTTGCAGTTCTAATTTGAGACTAGCAAAAAAATTCAAAAAAATACAATAAATCAAAGAAATATAGCAAAACCAATAAAAAAATTACCAAATTTTATAATTAGGGATTACATGTGGTATTTACATAATAGAAAAAGTTTGGAGGGTAGATGAGAAAAAATATTCATAATTTTTGCCGAGAGCTAGGATAAGATACTCGGCAAAATATCACCTTTGCCGAGTGCCTGTGCGAGACACTCGGCAAAGATCCTATTTTGTCGAGTGTCATGCTTTGGCTCTCGGCAAAGGATATATTTTGCCGAGTGTCTTGACCTGGCACTTAGCAAAACGTTTGACAAACGGCTTCAGTGATGGCCGTTGCAATTTTACCGAGTGCCTCTTATTGGCACTCGGCAAAAATGTGATTTTGCCAAGAGCCATGTGGAGGCACTCGGCAAAAATTACTTGTTTGCCGAGACTCTCGGCGAAGTATTGACTTTGCCGAGCGTTTCTTTTTACCGAGAGCCCTCTCGGCAAATATGTTATTCGTCGAGTGAGACAAAGCACTCGACAAAAAGTTTTACACTCGACAACTCTTGGCTTTTCCGTAGGGTATGGTGTTGGTGTGATATTACTGCAATATTTTCGACATAACAATTGCCGAGTACTTCCGTACAATCGTGGCTAACAAGCTCTGATCTTAGCCGCAAATTATTTGTATTACACTTTATCAAAAGATTTTTATGCCGACAAAGCGCGGATGCCATCCGACCCAGAATTTTCAGATTGGGTGTGCCTATATCACGCGCCAAATTAAAGCCTTCAATCTTCATGCGCATAGAGACTGACAATTATAAGGTTTTAATTTATCAAAAGTACAGGTTTTAATTTATCAAAAACACAGTACAAATAGTTCATATTTTGGCGTTGGAGCAGTGGTAGAACAAATCAAATGCAGCTGATTTCTATTTTGTTCTCGATTACTCTTCCTTCCTATTCTACCCATCACCATGAGCCATCACCACCATGAGAAATGTGAAGCCCGGACATGGATCTACAATCAGAATCAGAATCATATATATGATTTTTTGGTGCCTTGCTAAATAATGAAAGAATTTTTCCGGAATTTCTGGATATGCCTGTGTATACCCGGAACCTATATGTCCGCCCCTGCCAGCAATTAATCATACGATTGCATGCATGGTCCATGGAATGCCAAGCACTACTGGAGAAAGCCACAACTGTCCCGGTTCATAACCCTCAGTAGTTTCGGTTGTCAAACCAGGACTACGATAACCCTCAGTAGTTTCGGTTGTCAAACCAGTAATATGAATTCAGGACTAGAGATAGGCGATCTCTAGTCCCGGTTAAATAACCGGGACTAGAGATGCATCTTTAATCCCGGTTGAAGCCACCAACCGGGACTAAAGATGGCGGAGCCACATGGCCGGCTTTGCCATCTTTAGTCCCGATTGATGGATTCAACCGGGACTAAAGATTTTTTTAATTTTTTTAATTTGCCATTTCTCCAGCCCACTGCCCTTAGATTCTTTTGTTTTTTTCTTGTCAAAATTCTAAAATCATCACGAATCGAAATCAAATATCATAGATTCACAAATAGCAATGAACAATACGTATCCCAAATGTTTTATTTATTTTTTTCACATATCAAATACATCTTCAAAAGCCAAAAAAATCACAAATCAAATACTATCACATCACATATCAAAATCACATTACATATCATCAAACATCAAAAAATTTTAGATCCGGCCACCTCGGCCCGCCGCCGCGCCTCCGTCGCCCGGCCGGCGCCGTCACCCACCCGGCCGCCTCGGCCGCCCGGCCTGCCCGGCCGCTTGCTGTGCGCGGGGACGCCGCCGACCCGGTCGCCCCGCCCGCAAGCCGCTCGCCGCACGCGGGGCTGCTGCCGACCCGGCCCCGCCGGTGAGGAGATGGCGCCCGCTCGCGCCACCTCCTCCCCGCCGCGCCATCTCCTCCCCTTGCTTGCCAAGGGAAGAGGAAGAGGAAGAGGAAGAGGGAGAGGGAGAGGGAGAGAGAAGGCGAGGGAGAGGGAGAAAGGGAGAGAGATCGAAAAATATGCTAAGTGTTGGATCGGTGGAGAAGACGATGCGTCTTGGGATATATATAGCCCTGAATTTTTAGTCCCTTGGTGGCACCAACCGGGACTAAAGATAATTTCCGCTATTTCTAATTTATCTTTAGTCCTGGTTGGTGGTACCAACCGGACTAAAGATAATTTTCCGCTATCTCTAATTCATCTTTAGTCCTCTAGGTTGATGTCACCAATCGGGACTAAAGATAATTTTTCGCTATTTTTCCAAATTTATTTGGTCTCGGCTAGGGTTAACAATTAAATAATTTATAAATAGGACCAAATTAAATTCATTAAATATAGGTTTAAAATAATAGTATTAAAATTTAATCAAACATAGATAATCCTAAATATTAATGTGTTCTTCTAGATAGTGTTCCTCTTTTGCCCTTCTCTATTTTTCATATTCATCTGAAGTTGTTGTTTTTTTGAAAAATTCAACTTTTTTTATTTTTTTATATTTTTATGGATTTAGGACCACACAAGAGGTAACCATAGAAAATTTGAGCGTAAACAAGCAAAATACGTGGCTGTGGAAAATTCGGAAGACACGCTCGAGTCAAAAAAAGCTTCCGGGTTCGAAAAGACAACCTTCGAGGCTTTTTTGGGGAAAATAAAATCGCCGAACATGGCGGAGCGGCAAACGAACGCATCCGAAATTTTTCGATCGATTTTCATATATGGAATGTCTCGATCGGAATCCGTAGGCGAAAGTTATGGCCGTTTTAAAGCGACTCCGAGTTAGAGGACGAAACGGGAACAATGCGCGTAAAACTTGTTAAACGCGTATAAACTAGACGTGACGGCCGGGTTTAAGTATTCTTATCAATATTGTACATCCCTTCGATTCGTATATTCTCACCAAAATAATTTTACAAAAGATTTTGTATATTGAGAATCATTAGTTAATAACAATATGATGATATGTAATAACAAAATTAAAGCTTCCTTCTATCTTCAATCACTCACCTCCACATAACACCACACTCTTTGAAATTACAGATCCCCTTAAATTAATTTTTGGCCATTTGAATTATGTAGCAAAATTTATATATTTTTATTATGTTCAGTTAAAAAATAAGCACATTCACTTTTGTTCCGGTTGGTGTTACCAACCGGGACAAAAAAAATAGCATCTCTAGTCCCGGTTGGTGTTACAAACCGGGACTAAAGATGGTGTCAGAGGCTGTCAGAGCCTGTCAGAGCGCCAGACATCTTTAGTTCCGGTTGGTAGCACCAACCGAGACTAAAGATAGCATCTCTAGTCCCGGTTGGTGTTACCAACCGGGACTAAAGGTGTCTGGCGCTCTGACAGGCTCTGACAACATTTGAACCAGGACTAGAGGTGATCTTTAGTCCCGGTTCGTGATACGAACCGGGACTAATGTTCCTAGAAATTCATAGACTTTTTAAACCAGGACTAGAGATCATTTCTAGTCTCGGGTGCAACTCAAACCAGGACTACTGTGGTTTTTGCTACTTCAACCAATGATGGTTTCTCCAGTAGTGAAGGTGAAGTGAAGGGCACTAGTCTCTGTCGGCGAACTACTCCAAAGACCAACGTTACATGCATGCACGATCGAGTAAGTATAAGTGGGATCTGATCTTTAATTTGTACAGTATATGGCGGCATGTCGTTTTGCCACTTTTCGGCCCCTGAACGTACTCTTCTCGATCGACCGATGCATGCTTGTGCCAAAACTCAAAAATCAAGCTAAAGATAGAGAAATTAAGCGCGCGCACCGAGCGGCTGTAGCTCTTGGTGGTCTCACGAACTCACAAATCTTTTTCCATGCAACCGCCTCTACTACAGATAGTCTAATAAGTGTTGATTAAAAAACCCATATAGGTGCTGAATTTCATAACTGCCACTATAGAGGCGACACCGATGAGTGGACTCATTGGTGCCGGATTGAGAACCACACCGATGACGAGTTCACGGCTTAAAACAAAGCATCGAGCTTGGCTCAATTCATCGAGTCGATTGCTTCTAGCCAAAATCAAATTCAGAATTTGAATCTCAAAATCATCTCGAATCCAATGACAATGATTACAAAACATTACATACCCAAATCTCATAATCATCCCAAACATTACACACTCGTAACATTCATCGCAAAAACAAAATCACAAATCAATACATGAAAGCTTCCATCGCCGCAATCGAAGGCCGAGGCCATCGCCGCCGCTTACCAGAGGCCGAGGCCGCCGCTGCCACCCACCACCATTGCTCAAAAATCCAGCAGGCCACGGTCTGATCTAGGGGTGGTGGGAGAGATCCAGGAGGATGATTTTCGGGGGAGGGGAGGTGTACCTGTCATCATTGCTTGACTACAGTTGTCGCTGTGAGATTGAGCTAGGTTGCTTTCGTCGTTGAGCTCACCGCATCGCCTGAATCCAGTTGTCATGACCTCTTGGGGAGGCAGGTCTGAGGGAAGGGCGTCATGTCGTGGTAGGTCGTTGTCGTCGTCGTGAGGAGGATGCCGCCACTGAGGCGCTGCCATAGGGAGAGGCATCGCCACCCAAGGGGAGGGCGCCACACAGTGGGTAGGTCGCCAACGTCATCGTGAGGAGGACACTGTGGCTGAGGCTCCACCGTTGGGAGAGCGGCGCGTCGTGGGTAGGTCATCGCTGCATCGTGAGGATGGCACTGAGGCACTGTCGTGGGAAGAGCACTGCTATGTTGGGCTCGGGTGGTGGGGGGACGGGGGAGAGGCCGGCGGAGAGGGAGATCGATGCGGATAAGGTTAGAGTCGAATCAAGAAGATAAGGGAGAGGCAGAGAGAGAGAGAAATATAGAGGAGTGGATGAGAACGAAGCATCTAGAAGATATTTTCTCCTGTGAGCGGCTCATCCTGTATCTGTCGTTTTTCAAAAAACTGACACATATAATTATATGTATGTGTCAGGTTTATTTAAAAAAATCAATACATATAACGTGTAAATCTTGTATGTGTCGGTTTTTTAGAAAAACCGACACATATAGATAGTTATAGATGTCGGTTTTTAGCTTTTGTCTCCTGAGATGCTTGGATGAATGAAAAATGTCACATATGTGTTGGTTTGGAGGAACCGATACATATGAAGGTGTCCCCATTAGAACTTCTGTAGCAGTACATGTGGATGGGGTTACATGAAAAGCCATGCCCGCGGATCTCGATCGTTGCATTGCTAGCTGATTGAGGCACGGCCGCACAGGCCACTGGAAAGCCGTCTCTCCAGACGCCGCATTTTGACCCAGCATTAAGGGGTTAAGGCCAGCCCTACATGCATGTATGCATGCATGTGATCCAGTGGACACAAAATTTGCATGTTTAGGACAATGGAATGCATCAAAAGCTCTAGACGACGCCAAGGGCAAATAATACGTGCAAGGACTCTAAATACTAAAACCCTTTTGATCGTGTTCCGATGGTTATAGAGATAGTATCTGAGCTACTACTTATTGAATTGAAGTTGGAAGGTGGTGATCACCATATTTAATTGGCTGATCGACAAACATCTAGCGGCAACATGGATGCAATTAAAATTACGACGTATAGTATCGGAACAAAAATGGATGGAAAGGAATTATCTGTGTTAAGAACTTAAGATTCTAAAGCATATCATGAATGCATTTATATGGTGCGTCCCACATGCATTGCTTGGAGACGCATATTGACCAACCGGCTAGCGGTGCGGTGTGGTGCACACATGATATATATGCATGGATCACTTAGGTAGATTTTTCCTCTCTATATCAAAGAATTGATATATTTTTTTGAGGGAACGGCGAGCTTTATTGATTTTAAATAACAGGGTTACAATCTTGCTCCAGAGCTTGCAGGATGCAAGTCAGTGCATTATTCCGCCAAACCGTGCAATGCACCGTCCGCTTCGCAAGTTGGGCAAGTTCATGGGCTACCCTATTACACTCCCTATTATAATGCATAATTCTAACTTCTTGCAATCTTGCCATCGCTGTCCTGGTCGCTTGTAGAAGAAAAGCTCATCTTGATCTATCTCTTTCAATCGACGTTATTCTCTGGAAGGCTAATAAGCAAGCTGTTTCAAGCTGAACTGGTTTATGAACCCATTCAGCTGCTAAAAGCACTCCTTCATGACAGGCTATAAGCTCAGCTTCCTCTGCTCCCGCACAATGACATATAAATTTCCATGAAGAAAGTAGAACTTGTCCCGTATCGTCCCTGACAACTATTCCGACCCCACTCCTTCCATCATTTGATGAGTAGGCACCATCAACGTTAATCTTTGCCCAGCCTTCCGGTGGAGGTCTCCATTTCTGAATTATGTGAGCCATTGCAGAACTTTTTGCCCTAAAAATTCCTACATTGCATACTGCCTTCCCTTTTGTATCCGACTCATGTTGTCGGATTGAACACAGTGTTTCTGCATAGGTTTGTAGAAAACTTACGATCGATTAATCGAAGCATTGCCCTTCTCATGGATTGCATCATTTCTAAGGAACCGGGATCTCCACGATGAGCGGGGATCGTCCCCGGTTGTTTTATCTTCCGATCAAGAAGCGAGATCAGCCAATCCGGCCCTGTTTTCCTAAACCGTATTCGAAGGCAGTCCCCACTTATGTCGCATTTCCTCTCGGAGCACCTTCGCCTTTGTACACCTTACAGTTGCATGGAAACCATCTTCTTCCTCCAACCCACATATTTCACATATTGGTGATTTTGCCATGTTTCTCTGAAATTTGTTTTGTTGAGTTGCCAGCCCATCGATAGCAAGTCGATATGCAAAGATACGAACTTTTTGAGGCACTGGGGCCGTTCATATAGTCGACCAGAGTTTTCTTTCTCCTTCCTTAGCAATACTGCCTTCACCACTCTCCCCCTTCTGTAATTCTATTGACAGGCCCAGATGATAAGCGCTACGCACTGTGAACATACCTGTTTTATCATAGTGCCAGGCAAGAAAGTCCTCCATGGGGTGTACAGGAAGTTTGATCTTTATTATTTCCTCTACATCCGGTTGAAAACAGACATGCCAAACTAGATTAACATCCCAATCTGTTGATTTTTGAATGAGGAGTTGTGATACCCACTTCAATCTAGTTCTTGCTTTCTTCCCTATTACTATCAGCCCGTGTCCTCGAGGAAGCCAATTATCTCTCCAAATTCCAACTTTTTTCCTATACCAATCCTCCAAATTAGGCCCTTCTTCAGCAACTTCAAACCATATTCTATACCTTTCCAGGAATTTGAGCAGTCAGAAGGGAACATTGTATCTGATAAATCTCCTTTAGGAAAATATTTTGCTTTAAAATACGAGCACAAAGGCTATCAGGAAACTGTATTAACCTCCAAGCTTGTCTAGCTAATAGAGCCTGGTTAAACAATCTCAAGTCTCTAAACCCCATTCCTCCTTGAATGATATATGATCGATGTATAGTGTTCTCATCTCTAATACGTTATTTTGGTAAGCAAATATTGAGCACCAATTAATATATATTGGTATATGTACGTATGGTACGTGCCGTCAGTGACGAACCTCTACTCAGCAATTAAAAGCCCACATAAGAAGCGCGCGAAACGACCTCCGGGAAATCTCTCTCATGTATAGCTATCGTAATTCATAACTTGTAATTCTTATTCTCCATCTAATAAATTTCGTACGATTCTTGTCACTCCTATCAAATTAACTATGGATTCTTTTTAGACCAAAAAGGTAACTCATCGAAGGGCCGGGCCGGTATTGTAATTTGTAAAATTTCCAAGTGTTCTGTTGATCTGATCGATGTATAGTTAATCATATCCCAGAATCCTTGAGCTAGTACTTTCAAGCTATGCATATGCATGCATTACACTTGTCATTTTGTGTTCCTTTTACGCGCCTTTTCGCGCCTTTGTAGATCCCGAAATGTGCATTCCACATGTATTGTGCGGCAGAGCGTGATCGACCACGTGGTCCACATGTAGATCCCGAAATGTGCGTTCCACATGTATGGTGCGCACCTGCCTAGCGGTCCCGCCAAAAAATGCATACTTTTGCAGCCCCATGAATCCTCATTCATTTTTTTCCTCGAAGAAACATGACGAGTACGTTAGGACATCTGATTTGGTACTTAATTTGTAAATACCACTATGAGAATTACTAGTAGAATCGCCAAGCCTATATATACACGTACGCGTGTATATATACACGTACTAGCTACTTAGCAGCTAGTAGCTATATCTATCTACAATATTTGGCCAAAAACATCTCTTAGCTCTCGCCTACTACATCGATATATACCACTTGATTAGCTGCTAGAGCCTAGCTTAATTAAGTGCTAATTAACCATCAAGCTCTTGATTATGGCAGGGATAAGCAAGAATAAAGGCAACGAGATGTCTGTAGCAGCAGCGCTGATGCTGCTCTTGGTGTCGGCGGCATCCCACTTCCACCCTCTCCACGCGCGCCCGGTGGCCACGCCCAGATCTCTGATGCCTAGTAGCAGCCACGAGGACGGAAACGGCACCGGCGTAAGTCAGCCGCCGCCGGCCGCGGTGGCGGCGACGGCCGGTGGGGGTTTGAAGAGTAGCTCCTCGCGGTCGGGATGCACCAACTATGGCCCCGGAGGAGGCGGCGCCGGCATTTGTCCTCCGCGCTAGCTTGCATTGCTTGCTGATCTTCGCCTGCATAACGCACAGAGATCTCCATGCATGCATGTTGTCCGGATGATCAACATGACCAACCTGCTTGGCATTTCATGGATCGATGTTGCTTTTGTTATGATCAATAAGCTACTATACTAGCTCGCAGCCTCAGCTCGCATGCATGCGTGGTACTAGCTACTGTGTGTGTCGTATCGTCGGTGCGTGTATGCATAGTTCATTATACATTGCGTATGCAACTAGCTACTCTTAAGTGGTGCACTCCTGAAAATCTGATCTTTTCCTTTCTTTTTTTCTTATTCACGTAAGTGTTTTTCTCTTTCCCTTTTCAGGAAAGTATCTATATATGTAAACATCGGCACTACTGTAGTATGTGTAATTACCTTTCCAATAAAACTATATATATACACACACACATATATTGTCACAGCCTAAAAAATCCACACTTTTAAAAAATCTATAAACTGACATAGAAATTTTTTTAAAAAAATTTATTATATATTTTATATTAAAACATTTAAAATCTTAAAAAAATATATGTATTTTTATTTATTCTCCTCATTTTAATTTTAAAAATCCCAAATTTATAAATTCCTACTTTTATTTTTAGTTCCAATTCAATTCTTAATTTAAGAAAATTCTCAAAAAATTAAATTTAAATTAATTTTAAACTCTAAATTAAATTCTTTCTAAAATTTTCTTAAATCCTAAATTAAAAATTAAACATTAATTAAAACCTTCTTTTCTATTTTGAAAAATCTCAATTTGACTTTCAATTTAAGAAAAATCCCGATTTGATTTTTAAACCATGGATCAAATCTTTTCCAAATTTTCCTAAAATCTTTCTTCTCTTTTCTTTTATTGTTTTCCTTTCCTTTATTTTTCTTTTTCTTTCTTCTTTTCCTTTTTCCTTCTTTCCTTCCCTTCCTTCCTTCTTCTTCACTGCCTAGCTAAACCATGGCCCCCACACTGCGCCGTAGACACCGGCCTCACCCCCGAAATGCCCAACCGACTCCATAGCATTCTCATCCTTCGGCACAAATGGCAATGAAGGATTAGTTCGTCACTGTCAGCATGAACAACCGCCATCTCCAAACCAATTTACGTCATCGCCGCGGTTTGAATTGCCGCACTGTGGGCATCAACCTTACCCACTGGAGCGCGCAGCCGATTTTGGAGCATCCCTATCCCTTAGTACAAATGGCGAAATACGATTGGAGCGACCACGTCACTGTATTCATCCACGGTGAACCGCCATTACCGCACCGCCATTGCCGCCGAGCCTGATCCGACTTGGAACAACTATAAATAGAGCACCACGGCTAAAAATTTTTATACAAAATTTGTCCCTTATCTCTTCCTCTGCCTTCCTCCCGAATTTCCCCTAATTTCATTAAGTGAGCTGCTCGAATTTGGAAGAAGAGCCGAGGCACCCTAGCTTGAGCAGCGCCGGATAAATCTCAAAATTCGTACGTCGTCCCCGATTAAATTTTCTCCAAATTAAAGGTATCATCGCGTTCCCCTTGTCAAACAATCTATTTTCCCTAACTTTCCCGACCTATTTGACCACCGGAAAACCCCCGCCGGCGAGCCGCCGGACTTGCTCTGCTCCAGCCGCCACCGTGCGCACGTCGCGAGAACAACACAAAGCATCTCCGGCCAAATAAACCATCTAGCTAGCTTCCCTGTGATGTGTAGATGCCCTCAAACCCCTTGGTTTGGCTGTAATATCACTGGGGGACCATGGCGACGAGCGCCGCCTCCACCACGGCCACCTCACCGTCGCCGACCCGCTACGCCGCCTCCCCAGCTTGACCGAGGTCGGAAATGGAATCCCTGTGTCGCCTAGATAGAGTTGGACCCCTTAGCACCCGAGCTCCGGCCACCGTCGCCGTCGCGCGCCTTCATTTTCATCAGCCGCCGGCACCAGATGAGAAGAAACAGAGGAAGAAGAGAAACAATGAAGAGAAGAAAGAAGAGAACAAAATAGAGAGAGTAAAACCGAGGAGGGAAAGCTGGCCTAGTGGTTAAAGACTTGAAGCGAGAGGGGGAGATCCTGGGTTCGCAACTGACCTGAGGCAACATTTTCCCTTTTTTTAAAAAAAGAATAGAGATATAGAAGAAAAAGGGAGAAAAACAAGAAAAATATATGAAAAACTCTAAAAAAATAGGTTTATCCCGATCTCTTCAAAATCTAATTTTCAAATTCCTTTTTCCCATTTTTTAAAAAAGAAAGAATAGAGATAGAAGAAAAAGGGAGAAAAACAAGAAAAATATATGAAAAACTCTAAAAAAAAAGGTTGATCCCTTTGATCTCTTCAAAATCTCATTTTTAAATTCTTGTATGCTTTTAAACTTATTTAACTACCATTATTTCAAAAATATTTGTTTTAAAATCCTTTTATATTTATATTTATTCAAACCTAAATTTTTAAAACGAGAATAGATCCATTAAACTTTTCAAATTCAATTTTCTCCTAATTTTTTTAAATTTATCTATATTTTTAGAAATACTTTTAATTTCAAATTTTTATAAATTATTTTATAGTAACTCAAGCTCAAATTTTAAATTTTAAAATTTGACGAGTAACCCTAGATGATCCCTTTTGACTCTTTCCAAATTTTTATAAACCTATTTATTCTCCTTTTAAAATATTTGAAATATTTCTTTCAACTCTTTTATTGTTATTCAAACCCAAATTTAAACTCTAAAAACCTAGAATAACCTTCCTATTTAAAACTTTAAAAACAAACCATTTTCCCTTCAAAATATTTTAAATACTTTGTCTATTTTTCTTTATGTTATTCAAACCTAAATTTTAAAGTTTAAAATCTAACAAATAATCTCCTTATTTAAAAACTTTAAGAATTATGTATTTTTCTTTCTTCTTTAAAATAATTTAAATACTCTTTTATTTTATTCAAAACTTAAATTTTAAGTTTTAGAGTCTAACAAATAACCTACCCTTTAAAACTTCAAAATTCACCTTTTAAACTCCTTTTAAATTATCTATTTGGTGTCTCTTTGAGTTGATTGTTTGATTTATTTCATCAAATATCAATAGATCACGACGTCGAATTCAGAGAAGAAACTGAGCTCAACCATATCGTCAACATAAACATCTTTACTACTACTCGAGGGAATTAAGGATTCGAGACCACTAGCCCTAAAGGCAAATCAAACTATCCTTGATCATTTATAATATTTAAGAATAATAAATTCCATGATATAAATAATACATTCAGTTGGATATATTTTGCCGGATGGGTTAGTTAAGTTAGATAAATATAATTTATCATTTCATTCACTAGACTGTGTATGTCAACATTTCAAATGAATATAAGGAATTATCTAGTTCATGTAAGTTATTATTTCATGAACTAGAAGTATTTTATCATTTTATGTGTAGAAAAGGAGGAGGTTATCATTTCAAATAACTAGATATATTCTCCTTCTCCTAGAAAACACCTTGATAACTTGACTAGGTATAAAACCATCACCATGATAGAATAAGCATTATCACATGTACTAGTATTTCATTCATGCTCATAAGAAGTTATTTCATGTGGCAAAATAGATAAGTGATCTATTATTTTATGGGATAGGCAAATATAAGTCCTATCATCTCATGTGATATATGTTTTGGTTGTATGCCAGAAAACTACAAAAACCCTTGTGACAGAATAAGGACATAGTTTTGCCCATCCGATGGACCGGTTATACCGGCATGGAAATTATATATTTCTCTCTAATCTCCCTGGGAACTTAGGAGTTTTATACATGCGATTCTATGCATGGGAGATTTGTAGTGTTGTTGTTGAAGTCTCATTGGTGGACAACTATGTAAATAGCGGATAACAACGCCGATACTAACCAGATTGGTACCGTCTGTTAAGATAGCCTTAGGTTTCACCAAGCCAGGGCAAGTGTGTGACGAACAGCTATTAAATAGGGGTTAAGACACCAATTACTGGTTAGAATTGGTGCCCTTATTAAGATATCCCTTCAGGTCTCGTTCACACATCAGAAAAGGTTAGAACTATATAAATGTCATGTTACCCTTTAGTCTGGCTAACTAAGGTTAATTCTCGGGTAAAGCTGGGCAAACACTACAGGGTTGATTGTATTCAAATACGCCGTACTCCCGGTCAATGGAGTTATCTCTATGGGTGAATCCAGTTTAATGGCATAAGTAACTTTTCTAAAATGCCACTTTAAAATTTGATGATTCATATGTAAGCATTTATAGGAAGGGGTAAAACTTAGGATCATATTAAGGCTAGGCTCATATCATTCTCTTTAAAGAAATCATGCATATCCATATAGTATAGAATCATGTTAAAGTTAGGCTTAGTTTATTTTCTTTTAGGACATCATGTATATCTACTTATACATAATATGGAATCACATTAAGATTAGGCTTATATCATATCATGCATATCTATATGGCATAAGATCATGCTAAGGCTAGGATTATATTATTCTTTTTAAAATATCTTGCATATTTATAAGAAAAGGTAGAGTATAGGATTAGGCTAAAGTTAAGTTTATAATTCATGTCCTTAAATGTTCACATATAATATTTTAGAAAGAAGAATATAATATATCTTCATACTAGAAACATATTTATAATTTATTTCTCTTGTCGATATAGCATGCATATTTAAATAGAATTGTATTCAGTTTGGCTTGCTGAGTACCATTGGTACTCACTCTTGCACATAATAACTTCAGGAAATCTCGAAGCCAAGGAAGAACACGAACTCTAGGTCGACTCTACACTCGGGCTATCCCTAGAAGTGTCGTGTCTTTTTGTATTGTATAACTTGTACTTGTACATTATTAATTTGTAAAAACATACAAAGTTTCTGTATCTGTACTATTTCACGCATAACCAGACTCCTAGGAGGTTATATGGTATTGTGGAGTTAATCTCTGGAGGAGACACCATATATATATATATATATATATATATATGACTGATGTTTTAGAATAAGCAAGAGGTTCTACTCTATGTTCTTTGGTTCCATCAAAAGAATTATCATTATATCGCAATTCATGGTCTAGAGGAAGAAATCGATGATGCCCCATGAAACAATACTTGTGTCCATGTTTCAAACATTTAGAACACGTCTCTTCACGACATGAAATACAAGAAAATTCACCATTGACACTAAATCCCGCAAAGATCCCAGTCCCAGGGTAGTCACTAATAGTGAACAGTATTGTAGCACGAAGCTAAAACATCTCATTTCGAGATGCATCATATGTAGGAGTTCCAACCTCAAATAAATCAAATAACTCTTCATAAACTGGTTCCATAAATACATGAAACTCCTTTCCAGGGTAAGATGGACCAGGAATTATTAGTGCAAGCATAATGCTTTCATGCATAACCATGGAGGAAGGTTATATGGAATCAAGACAACTAACCAACAAATATAGGTTGAACTAAATGTCCCAAATGGATTAAATCCATCACAAGCCATTGCAAACATGATGTTTCGAGAATCTGATGCAAACTAGGGATACCAAGGGACTACCAAGCCTCTAAGTCAGTTGGAGTGACACAACACACCATCCTTTGTACGACCCTCATCATGCCATCTTAATGCTATAGCTATTTCTTTGTGCATAAATAATCTCTTAAGCCTTGGCTTAATTGGGAAGTACCATAACACTTTCCTTGGGGTTGCCCTTCTCCTTTCTTTCTTTGTTAAACTCATTTTATCTTCTTTGTGTTTTCCACCTTGAAGTACCACATTTTGAACAAAAGTCATTGTTTGCCTTATCTTTCCTATAAAGCTGGCAGTATTTGCACAAACATGAATTTTGACATAATTAAGTCCAAGCTTTCCTATTATCTTCTTAGCCTCAGCAAATATTCTAGCTAGGTAAAATCTTACCGTTTGGAATTGCTTGTTGCAAGATTGCTAGCAAATCATTTAATGATTTATTACTCCACTTGTTAACTAATGTTATGTGAAACAAGAGAACTAGAGTGCTTTTGTTTCATAGTCATGAGAATCTCAGAGCAAGTCATAGAATGCTTTTGTTTCATAGCCTGGCCCACTATTTAAATAATTTTGTGCATCATATTCATTCACTGGAGGGTCATTGTTTATGTTCCCAAAAGCATCATGTACTAGTTGGCGCATGTTACCATCCTCTACTTTGTTATTGTGTTTCCCTACTGTTGGCAGAGATGAATGATGCAGTTTCACTATGACAACCCCAAGGACTATATCCAAGTAACATTCCATGACATACTAAATGATCATACATTTCATCCCGCCTTAATAACCACTTATTGACAGATTTCTTACATGGACATCAGATCTTATCTTCAAGACTTTTTCCCTATATGCAACTGAAGAAAACCATCTATTCCAGCAAGATACTCATCACTTGATCTAGGGAAAAGCAATAACTTCTTAATATTATTCAAATCCATTAGTTTTCTGTGTTAAAATAAGAAATATAGTTAATAAATGAGTGTTCCTAATTTGATGGCAACTACTAAATCTATTTGATTCTATAATTCAAGCCAAAAGAAGTTTGTCTACTGAACATATGTTGGTGAGGTTAACTATACCTAAAAGCTTAGGATTAGGATCCAGTAGATACAACGTCGATGCAGCCCTGATGCTTGCTTAATTGAACCAAAAGTCTACTAGCTAGATCAGACAAATAGCAAAGCAGTACATGAGTAGATCACACATTGGTGCAAGTGGGCCTGACAAAAGCAATCAGAATAAAGAGTTAAGGACTTTACATGAGAATTGAGGCATTAAACTGCAATATGAGCCAAAGTTTTTGGTTGTACATAATAAATTATATAATTAGTATAAGAGTTTATGTGAGCGAGATTAAAATCCGAAACAATAAGATGTAGATTAAGTTTTAAGATGTCACTGACATACAAGAAAAATGGTAAACACTTAGTGTGCATAAAAAACATAGTGCTAAATAATTTGCTAACCTGCCATCATGTGCACTTGACTGCCTTAGGGTCTTGACCGTCTTGATCACCAAGCACAAATCCACCAACACCAAGCAAAAATGTGATAGTGAGGTGGCTGCTGCTGATGTTATGGCAGGCACAAGGGACGTCCAACGGGGACGTGCGGAGGATGTTGGCCATGTCGTGAGTTGGAACTGGACCTGACTCCTAGGGACAGGCCACCAGGGCGGCTAGGGCACGTCTACACCGATGGGAGGGGCTCGGGCCTAGTTTGGCGGCCCCCGTTCATGGTGGAGTGCTGGGGAACGAGACTAGATTGGATGGGGATTGGAAGGAGGCGTACATGCCTACATGAAGGAGATGAGCGTTGTTTCTCAATCAATATCACGACTGCTTCCGGATAAGGAGAAGTGAACCCGGGAAATTGAGAAAGAAACGTGTGAAGATGTTTCTTGAGGAAATTAAGGAACCTGGGAACTTGTTTTTTTTTGTTTTTCAAAAACGATATAAATAGATTAGATGCAATTATTTTTCTTTTTAGGAATGAGAGAAACAGATGAGATGCAATTCCTTTTTTAGGAACGAGAGAAATAGATGAGTATCTTTTTAGGAGTGTGAGATTTTCTTTTGTAGAAACCAAGGAAATAGATGATTTATTTTTGTAGGAATGGGAGAAATAGGAAAGATGCAATAAGTTAGCTCACTCTTTTGAATGCATTAAAGCAGACACATTAACAATAAATAGTTAATCCATGTATAATTAAATTAAATACACTATGTTATCTAATAGTAATAGTTTGTAATGACCTCTTATGTAATGTTATTTGTAACGTGCCGTGTACAAATTTCAGGAAAGCTACACACCAATCCCTGTTTGGCAGAGCTCCATATCCTAGATTGTTCTGGATTTGTTGAGCTAGGAATATACTACACATCTCCAAGAGATGTTGTGCCAAATATAGTTTTACTAGCATGGCATCAATGTCATTTACCTCCCCTCATAATTTGGCTTTAAAGTGCTAGAACGAGTATTTATTTTGGGATAGATGGTGTACTTTATTTTGGGATAGATGGAGTGCAAACTAAGTTTGATCAATAATAGATGTCAAGTATCTGAACCTTACCTACTAATTAGAGGTTCGATGCTATTTAGAAAATGTGATTAAGTAAAAGCATAGATTTCTCTCTGTACTATGAATGATTAAAGTTGTACAATAGACCAAGGCTATAGCTAGTAACTTTTCACTAAACGCCCACGTATTTTACAGTAAGCTTGGAAAGAAGAGAAAAAAAATCCTAACAGTATAAAAATCGGTTTGGAAAAGAAAGATGTATTTTAAAAACAATACATGGACTAATGTCGTACAATAGACCAAGGAATTTTTTCACTTAACGCTATGTATTTTACATTAAACTTGGGAAAGAAAAAGAGAAAAAATGATCTTATCGGTAAAAATTCAGCTTGGGAAAGAAGGATGTATTTTAAAAATAATGCAGTCAGCTTGGGAAAGAATAGGAAAAAAGAAACATTAGTTTCGTATTATATGATATAGCTACCCTTTTAAAATAAGAGTATTCTGCTGAATAAAAAAGAAGGGAGAGCAGAGCAACACAATTATCAGGATAAGCCAATTTGTTTTGTTCAAAATTCATCTATGCATGTTCGTTTTACTTTCTTACATTGCCTTTCATTTTTAGAGACAAGATGATCCAAATAAAAAGCAACCACATAGAGCAATGGTTTACTTAGCAACTCACAAAAAAAGGATAAAGGTAAAAATCAACATGTGGTATGCCATATACACATAATCCTTCCATAAATATCTAAATATATATGTTATGTACCTTGTACAGTGGGCATATATTTTTTTCACTTGCAGGTCACATTGGAGAACCTCATCGATGAACAACCAGAGTTAGCACAAAATGACCAAGGAAGAGTTGTGTGGGAAGGTGATGCGCTAAATAAAGTATTGAGCAAAGCAAAACCTGGCCAAGTGTATGGAATGGGATTACTTTATGTTCCTAAACAAGTTTATGGTCATACATCACATCATCTCAAGAACATAAGCATTACTATAGTGAATGATTCATCATCAGATGAAGAGACACATGTTAAAGGGGAAGTGGGGGGATTAAAAAAATTAGTCAAAATGCTAGGTCAGCATATTGATGAGCTGGAAAAGAAAGGAACAAGCAATGGGAATAGTGAACCAACTATGGTAAACGTTATAAATACCTTTGTCCTTCACATTGAATTTTTAGCTACTTCTGATTTCATTTTTGTAGATGCTTGTAGTTTCTTTGTGATTCACACTGAAACTTTACTCCTTCCTGATTTCATTGTTGTAGACAAATAACTTGTGATGACGATATTGAAGAGGGGGTAGTACGGACTAATATAAAGGTAATTTCAAATTCTATGTTTCTCACAATATTTTGTGCAACAATATTTAAATATGTATACATACATAGGGTTCGATGCAGTATACCAGATCAAGAGGACTCAATGAGTAATCAAAGAATTATATCACTGGTATTTTGTCGTTTCTAATTGATAGTTTTGTTTGAACACTTAATACACATACTGACATGTGTAGTAAATTGTTATTGTCCATTCAACTACAGAACAAAAGAAGATGTGAGGAACAGAGAAATATGCACCAAGACAATATCCTCGATCTTTGTGACAAAAAGGTTAGGATTTGTTGTTTTCATTCATATGGTGCAATGCAATTTTTATATGGTTTTACATGGATTATGTATCATGGAACTAGCATTAGGAGGCTGATAACAACATAGGATCATCATGTCAAGATGATTCATCATCACAACCACACATTGCTCATGATCTTTGGCGGGAGGTACTTCTTGCATATCTGTTAAAAATATACTTATTTCTCAATGTGTTTTATCCATCTCACTACAATATTAGAGTGAAATATAAACATGCTGATGGGAGAACTCCTAGTTAGGCAATGTTACACCTGTGAATGCATCATTTGTGTGAAACATAAACATAATTAAAGATGGCACAAAAATTTCACATTATCTTTTCAAGGAGTACTGCTATGTGGTTATAAACATGAATCAACTGAAAATTAAGTAGTAGCTTTTAGTGCTCAAGTTTAGCTTTAGACCCTTAATCTGTTCCATTTAGTGTTGGCAATCGAGTGATAACCATGAAAGGATATGAAAAGCAATTTACACATTTTAATAAAGTTGGTCTTGTTCATTGGTGCTATTGGTTTAAATATATCCATTTACATGCTCTAAATACTATATATGTCATGTCCTTCCATTTTTCCTAATTATAAGATTAATGTGCATGGATAGAGTTGGGTTCAAAGTACAAAACTAATGTTATAATGTAATATGTTCTGACCTCTTTGTAATGCAACAAAATTTATTGTGTCTCAATATAGATGAATAAAAAGAAGCACCGGAATTTAGAAAATTTTGCAAAGACTATAAAAAAACAAGACACTTAGAAGAAGACCGCACATCACATGGCCCAAAATAGGGTGCATTCTTCTTCAATGAAGGTAGGAAAACATACAAAGATGGTACCACTACATTATAGTTTAACAACTAATTAATGTATATTTCTTAATGAATACATTATTTCTATTGTAGGTTGGTACCAAATAATCTTGATGACTGCAAAATATCCTAACAAAGAAATTGTGGCATATGCTACGTATTTGAGTAGTAACCCAAGAGACAAAGTGGATGGTGTTGAGATTGGTAACAAGTTCACTAAAGTGGTTGTCAATCATCCACTTAAGGAAGATGAGGAGCTCATAAGGTTAGTGAAGCACCGCAAGACAATTGGTGACGCCCATTCCAAAGGAATGTCAATTGCTTGGCCTTCGTTTTGTGTATGCTCATAATACCTTCATGTAATATTAGTTACATATATATATGGTGAATACTATATAATTGCATTCGTAAGTGCTAATATATAAATTTGTTATGTAGGTTTAAAAGATCTATGGTTAAAATTCACATGTTTTAGGATCACATCAAAATGGAATCAACAAGCTACGGAAGTGATGAAGATTACATAAGATTAGATATATTCTATATTTTTTGCTAGTAGTTTGTTGCTCGAAATATGTATTTATCTTTTCAAATGACATGACTATGAATTTGTTTGTTTTCAATTGGGATGATGTAATTAGAGTACTCATCAAAACTTTCCTATTTCAAAGTAATATATTATGGTTAGATCACTTCATTTATGATTATTTGTCCTATATGCATTGTGCTTTTACTTTTTACACCAATTATTTTACTAAATGTATTAACATTACAAAGTGCACTACGGTTCATATGAAATTATGTTGCAATATGTAAAAAAAGGTGTTACAGAATATGTTGCTATATGTGAAAAAACAAATTATAAACACTGTTATTCCAACTAAAAAATAGTGTAACTATGGTGTATCGTAACACCTAAATATGTGTTGCTATAGCACTGATGTAACACTTTTTTTATAAGAGCGGTCCAATGTGTTACAATAGACTATATGATAGTAACATAATGTAGAGTAATTGTTTACCAATGTGTTCCGATAGATCATTGTAACACTTTGTCAGGGATATAGTAACACAAAATCATGTAATTAAAAATCTGTCCTGACATAGTGTAACCCCATATTTCTATCTCCCCATGGACTCGTTTAGTAAATATTATTTTGGTTCAAATATAATTTGATCAAATGCAGTGTTATCAGTCATCAATATTAATCTCAGTGCTAACGTGTAGGTTGATGATTACAGCATGATGAACTTCATCCCACTTGACTTAAGAAAAGAGAGCAAGTAATATATATTCTTTTCATTTTGGAATCTCAGTGCTTCACATATTCCACATTTCAGGCCTAGAGGATATGCTTAAGTTACCTTATATTATTGCAAAACAACTCTTTTGGACTTGAGTAATCGGTGGAACCTTTTCCCTATGAGTGACAACTATCATGTATCATATCTCTCAAAGACAAATTTACATTTTGCTCCATAAAAAGTTATGGTAGTATCTGCTGTACGTATATCCTGCCTTAAAACATTACTAATCCAGGAGTCACCTTATTCTGGGTGGTGGGGATCAGTTAGTAAACATTTTTTTTAGCTGATGATCGAACTTAATAGCTTAGGCGAGTTTGATCGAAGTGAAATAAGAAATCATCAAATTATTTTTTGTACCATTCAGTATGCTGTCGCACATCGATAACTGCATCCAGTATGGGGGAAGACGCAGATGTGAAGTTTAGGGACTTCGATCCCGAGGAGGATTAATCATTCGATCCCGAGGAGGATTAATCATTCGATCCCGAGGAGTATCATGTTTTGGGACTACTGTTCCAGTACAGAGTATTCAACTATGCAGAAGCATAGCAGGATTATAATAATTCGGTGTACATATGAATCATATCTGTGATCAGACAGACGGAACACTATTTATCTGCGACCTCTTACTCTGTCCATCTCAAAATATTAACATTTTTAAAATAAACACGAACATTAAAAATAGATAAAAATAATTAAATGAGAATTATGATTGGTTAAAAAAGTAGATGAAAAAATTAAATAGAGAATGGTTGTGATTGGTTAAAAAAAATGATAAAAATAATATTTTAAAACAAAATATTATATTAAAAATAATAATATTTTGAGACGAAGATAATATAATCAAAGCCTTTTTTATGTATAATTGGTTGACTGGTCGGTAACAAGCTGCTGCTTGCAAGGACAATTAAAAAGGGAAAGTTCTCTGAATGGCATTAAACATGCGGGAGTGATACCTGAACGTGGTCCTCTTAACCATCCAATTGTTTACCAAGCAGGGGTGAGCATTCATTGTTCCCAAGCAAGATTAAGTTTTCGGCTCCATATATGCTAGAAATCATACCACGTGATATCAAGGTACTATGCGCTACTATTCTACTCCAAAAGAGTAAGCTAAGGTTGCACCCTTACACGCAATACTTTAGCTGCTTACTCCAAAAGACCAAGCTAGTTTACACGCACGCGACTAGCTGCTTTTGTGCAAAATATATGAAAGATATATGGAAGATCTCGTTCTAGATCTCTCAACAGTACACTTGTGCGGCCAATAGCCGGCCATCACCTTTGCATATGCATGCATATGTTAACATTAATTCAACTACACTCTGAGGATGGCTGCGCTATCTATAGCATTTACATATATTATCTTGTCCGCTAACACTAACTGTACAGATGTGAGATGTTATAAACGTTTAAGGCACATTTCACATGCATAATCTAGATCGACCTAACCTGCATGTGTCAGCCATACACTTCTAGTGCCTAACGTTTCACAAATCGAGGGGCTGCCGTTTAGCCGTGGTTACAAATTAAATGCCATGCGATCACATGCTAATTGCAAAAGCATGCATGCTGACTTGATACGCGCGGGGAGAGGGCCGGCCCGCCGACCCTCTCGATCGAGGCTTTCGGTGGCAAGGTTCGCTGGTTAGGTCACTAGCTAGCTTAGTCGACTGAACAAGCAAAAGACAGTTGCAAATGGCAACTTTAATGAGAGCTAAAAGGGCAAAAGCGCAAGGGCAAATTGAACTCAAAAGCGGGCAAATTGAACTTCTAGCGCTATAGTGCCAGTACACAATACATTAATTCATTAAAAACATTAGTATTTATTATTTCCATCCGTCAAAGCTAATTATAGGGATCGATATATATGGTCGACATTATTTTGCGCACACACACACACTCGTGCCGTCCAGTGACCTGCTTAGCAGTGCTAGTAGCTAAGCTGTTTTCCATAGTCGATCAGTAGCCCTAGACCTAGAGGCAAACAGATCAAGACTGCATGTTCTCCTCGTACTAGCCATAGATCAGTTCCACAATATATAGTAGTATAGATATACAAGGCTACTCCTACCTCTTGGTTGTTCTGATCACTTGAGTTACTAAGTAGCTGGCTAGCTAGCAATGGCCGTAGGGGTTAAGAAAGGCCATCAGGTGGCTGCAGCAGCAGCGCTGCTGATGGTGTTCTTGGTGGCGGCTACCTTCCTCTTCCATCCTCTCCACGCGCGCCCGGTGGCCGCGTCCCGGCCGCTGAACCCTAGCCACGACGCCAACACCTGCGAAAGTCCGCCGCCGCCGATGGCGGTGGCAGCGGCCGCGGGCGTCAGGGGTTTGCCGAAGAGGAGCTCGTCGCCGTCGGGATGCACCAACTATGGCCCCGGAGGCGGCACCATTTGTCCTCCCCGCCAGCTATAGCCTATATAGCTAGTTAGCTTGCAATTAAAATCATCAAATCTTTTCGCGTTTACGATGCACATATGACATGCATGTTCCGTGTCCATCGATCGTCCAGCGATATCAACTTGTAGCTAATTACATGCATGCATATTTGCAGTAACTAATAAGCTAGCTAGATCTGCTCGCATGCCTGGTAGGTCTTCTTCTTCTTCTTCTTCTTAAGTGTTTGTGCATGCATCATGTCGCCAGACGACAGTACTAGTATGTAACTGTAATTTGTAAATTGGACTTCCTTTTATCTCAAGTGTTCCGTTCATTAAAGAATGCGCATGTCAATGTCAATAAAAGTTCGATGAGAATTGGTAGATTAATTAATTAATATCGTGCAGATGGAACCATTCCATTTGCATGCATCACTAGATCTTCTAAGCCGCAATAAAAGGCCATGAAATGTCAGCAGCAGCGGCATGGAATATTATTGACGGTGCTCTTGGTGGGTCTGCATTCCACGGCTCCACCACTTCCACCGTCCTCTTAAGAGCATTGTCTAAGAAAATTAAATTTCATAAGCTGTTCTTGACCAGGAATCTAGACTCTCATGTGATGTTATCTCATGCATGTACCATGTATCTATACTCTTATATATAAATAAATTACATGAGTTAAAAAAAAACTCCTACTAGCTCGTAGGCTCATATGCCTGGTACTATTACTGTGGGTACGTAATGTGTGCGTCAGTGTGCGTGTATAGTTCATACATGGCCCTGTAACTATGTAAGTGGTGCACTTGCTTTTCTCCTTTCCTTTTTCACACGAGTGTTTTTCTCTTTTCTTTTTCCGGTGAGTGTATAAACCTTTTTACAATCATATATATAGTATACTATGATAATACGTATTAGCTATCTTCCCATATCTCCCCCCTCCTCCCAAAAAAAAGCGCTATCTTCCCATCTCTTCATTTATTCCTTAATTTTAATTATCATCATTTTGTTAATTGTCATTGTAACAAACTATGGGACAGTTTGGGAAAGCTTAAGAGTTTAAGAAACAATTAGTTTGGTATTTAGCTTAATCTAGAAAAGCTAGCTAGATTTTCTAGCTTATACCTTCTAGTTTATTTTTGGAATTCTATTCTTAGAATATGGGTGAGAATTTGTACTATCGAGGAGACGAAGCTGCTGTTAGAATCTCCCTAAAATTAAAGGGCCTATAATCGCAGTGGTAATTTTAAATTTTAAGAATAGTTTTAAGTATATTTTCACTTGCATTTTGTAATCATGTAAAAGAGATCCATGGCTACAAAAGTGATGAAGAAAATTTCTGAATTGATCTAAAACCAAATTGAAGAAATTATCTTTCGTTTGTGTAGTCCCAAACTCAGCCAAGTACTGATATAAGTATATTATATATACGATCTGATAAACAAATTAATCAAGAGGGCCGATGCAGAAAGAACGGTATAGGCGTGCATGCTAGCTACTCCTAACATATTTATTATAAGCTGTCCATCCAAATGAGATAAACTGCATGCATATATGCATTATATATATATATATATATATATATATATATATATATATATCGCGCGCAGATGCATGGAACCCCGTTTGTTGTATTGATCGTCAGGCCAGCATTCAAGTCCATATTACTTAATTAAGTCGCAAATTGGTGATTAGGTAATTAATCACAGGAGATCATATGGTGTATATATATTTATATACTTCTGTATTAGTCTGTAGATATATTATGGTCTAAAGTATCGATCGGGTGATAGACGCGACGTGATGCGTGCACCATTATCGGATATTATGATCTACTAGCTGGCTGTGTAGTATCTGGCTAGCTTTTCTAAAAAAAATTATACATTTTTTATCTCTTCCAAACTCGGTGAGTCATGCTTTCACAAAGTTTGGGGACACCTGGCCGCCTATCGAGTCATGCAGACATGTTCTTTTCAGCCAACTTGGCAATATTCTTTTGGTTCAATTTATTTCTTTTTGGTCAGATGAGTCGTCCGTGACGAATATATATATTCGCACGATTAAGTCGATCCCCATGTGCTTGTGGTCAAAAACCAAAAGCCCATAGCATGCAATCTGATCACATGCATGCCACAATCGAATTAATTAGATGATCACATAAAGGCTGGGCAGAGACGAACACAATCCAGTTTGGAAGATAATTCCATCAATTCTAACAACGAAAATATCCCTCACTACGGTACATTTGTACCTTCCGTAAAAGAAAAAAAAACAGTAGTTGGTTACTTGGTTAGTTAATGATAATAGATGTACATGTAAGGTGAAAAACAGGAAGGAGTAGAAAACAACTGTAAGGAAAAACTGTAGCCCAATTAATTTGTGTTACTGGATTGGAAAGAGAGAAGAGAGGCATGCTGCTGCCGCTGAGTAAAACAGCAAGCTACACACTTAATTGTTCTCTTGGTCGCGCATGTATCAGTTAGATCGAATTACATTGCAACGCTTGTTACTTGTTAGTGGAAGAGGCAAATTTTCATCAGCACAGGAACACAAGAATGGAAAGTGCTGTTTACTTTTAACCCCATAAATCATAAGGCTTTTTGAAATTTGATCAGCATTGTCTGGTCAACGGGTCAACAGCCACCAACAAATTTCATCGCCGAGAGTATAGATGGCCATTCAGGCCCAGGCCCGCAACAAGCACGGCCCGATAGTATCGGCCCAGGCACGGCCCTGCGGGCCATCGTGTCATGCCAAAAAGGTCCGTGGGCTTCGCCCTCAGCCCAAACACGGTTTGTTGGGCTGCTTTCGTGTCGAGCCGTCCCAAAAAACACGTATTTTTATCGGGCCGTGCCAGCCCGAGGCCCGTAAAATAAAAAACACAGTCTCGAAATGTCACGCCCAGAAATTCCTATCGGAATTTTCGGAGTTGAATGTGTATTAAATACCCTATCCAGGACCAGCCAGGGATACACAAACAATAAATTGTATATGCCGATCCACGTCTTAAAAACATATAAAAGTCTTACAATGCAGCGGAAAGGAAAAATAAACCTAAAGAACTAAGCTTCGACGCTTGCGGCGCGGCGACTCCACTCCACAGGTATCCCTTGACGACATCGACAAGCCTACTCATCGACGAACTCAACTGCAGCTTCATCCTCCAGCTCTAAGGTGGGGGAAAAGGAAGCAAGACTGAGTACATTCCATCGTACTCAGCAAGTCACACCGAAAGGAGGTGTGATGCAGGGTAATTCCAAGGGGAGGCTAGGGTTGTCTTTTGCACAAAGCAGGCATTTCACAAAGCTAAATTCAAGACTATAAAATAGTAATTAAAGGTAATTAAACAATGTTAATCATCTTTGCTCAACGGTACATCATGTTGAGTCAGGCCCAATCCATCCAACTATTCTATCCAATTCTACCGAATCAGGTTATTATCATTAGTGGGACTAATCATGGTGATCTGGTCGACAGCCCATAACCGCGGGCGCGACTGTTCGAATAGTTTCTAACTCTGATCAGAGGTGTACATCTGTACCCACAAGACATAGCCCCACAACACGTTCCCGTGCGTCGACATGCCACCACGACATATCGAAAAGGGGTCTGTGACAGGACCATTCGCATAACCCTCCCTGACCAAGCGACACCACACCTCAGGTTTCGTCCCTACCTTTATATCGAAGGTAGGTAGCCCCCTCTCGTGCCTAGGTGAATCCGACAGCCGCATAGACCTTACCCGGTCCATCCACACTCCATCACACTCACCCTTGCCTGGATGCATCGGCCAGGGAAAGCTACACTATAAGCCCAGCCATTGCCCATGCTGGCTTGTGGTACGCACTAATAATTCTTCCAGGATTTCCCGTGAACCGGTCCTTAACTGCCATGGGTGTGTCTTGCAAAACCATGCACCCACAGTGCACCATTTAGTCAAGTTTTAATTAACCGTTATCATTTGCCAACGGCATCTTCGGTCTGAGACCGTCATTTCATGTGAATGAAATATAGTAAAATAATTCTTCCATTAATGATCTAGTGGTACTAAGCAAGCTAAGCATGTCCTATACCTAAAACTAGTCAAATTAATTCCCAAGCAATCAATAAATAGGGTAAACGACCTAGGCTGAGTACTATAGGTCCCATCCCAATTGCATTATAAAACATACAATTTAACATATAAAGCGAGAATAATTTATAATATGGGTACAACATGATCAATGAAGGATGACTTGCCTTGGTCTTGCTCCGACTGAACTTCAGCAACTACCTCAAAGTAAACGGGAGCGTCCTCGGAACCGAAATCTACCGACAAACAAAGTACATCAAAAACAGGCTATTAGACTACTGAAACAGACAATTATGAATCTGTTGCAACTTGAACAGACTCAAACGGAGTTCGTATGAATTTTCTGTGATTTTTACAAGTTTCAGCCTTTTTACTAATTAAGAAAAAGAAAAACGCGATTTATGGCGCGAGCGCCCTAGGGCTGATGTAATGTGGGGGCGGCGCTGACCAGCGGGGCCCACTGCATGGTGACACAAGGAGATGGGTGTGCGGTGGACCGAGTCCACCGAGCCCAGGGAAAGGGAGTGCCATCTGGCGGCTTGCCACTTGTCGTCTCGGCTAGAGGGCACGGGAGGGAGGTGGTACTGTCGAGCTTGACTGGCCACGTCGGCGGCAAGGCGGCACGGCAACAAGGCGGCGCGGGGCGACGGGGTTACCGGTAGGCGGCGACGCACCGGACGGCGGCGGCGCACGGCGGCGGCATGCGAGACACACGCGGCGCACGGGAGACACGGCCGGCACAACGACGACCTCAATGGCACCGGCGCACGGGGAAAAAGGATGGCATGATGGCCGGTGCACGGCCCGCACGCACACGCGCGCAAAGGCGGGGTGCGGCGGCACGGGACCAACGCAATGCACAGAAAGAAAAAGAAAGAAAGGAGAGAGAGATGGCCATGGCCTTACCGACGGCCGACGACGGGGAAGAAGGTGGAGACGGCGCGATTTAGCGATGAAAAGTTGGGGAAAAGTGGGGGAAAAGGTGTTCCAGGAGTTGGTGAAGGTGATGGCGGCGTTGGTTTGGTGCGGCGCGTGGTGGTTCGGCCGGAATGACGATGGAAGAGGAGCTCGGCTGCCGACGTCTCGGGTTGCACGTTGCAAGAGCTCGGGAGGGCACGGAATGGCGTGATTGTGAAAGGAAGAGGTGTGCCGCGATGCGAGGGAGCTTTATAGAGGGAGGGGCGGCTCAGACGTGGCCGGGAGGATCGGGAACGCGGCGTAGAGATGGCAGCGCACGAATTTTGAATGGCGGCTGATTCGACGCGCACGAGTGACGGAAAGAGAGGAGAGTGGGGAAGTGGGGAGGTGGCCGGGAACACGGGGTGATGCGAGCGGGAAGGCGAAATGTGGCCGAGAGGGTGGTGCGGCGTGGACGCGCGCATGCACGGGCATGAGAAGCGGCCGGATGGTTGGAGATTGGGGATGACAGGTGGGCCCCACTGTCGTTGCCCAAACCCGAGGGGAAACAGACTTCAACCGCTGGTGGCTTCGGGCGATTGGGTCGGCCCAAGGGGGGCACAGGGAGAGAGAGGGACGGAGGAGGTTGGGCCGAAGGGGAGGAAAGGTGGGATGGGCCGGCGGCAAGAAGGAGAAAGGAGTGGGCCGAAGGCCCACGGGTAGGAAAAAAAGGAAAAAAGAGAAAAAGGAAAAAAGGAAAGCCCTTTCCTTAAGGAATTTAATTCCGATTAGCCTAATTTAATTTTTAAAATTATTTTTGATGCTTTGAAAATTCCGATAAAAATCCTGTTAGCATATTTTGACGCGGGGAATTTAAGAAAAATTCCACCAAGACATTTCCAATTATTAAATGGATTTTAAAATTCTGGGTTTGTCTTGCTTTATCTTTTTCGGCCGATTTGTCCTTGCATAATTTTCCGGGTGATTTACTGCTAGGGGGAAAAGCGGAGCGTGACAAACCTACCCTCCTTAAATGGAATCTCGACCCCGAGATTCGGAGGTGCTGGCGAAGAGGTGCGGATTTGCGGCCTTCAGCTCATCTTCTGTTTCCCAGGTTGCCTCTTCTTCTGAGTGGTGACTCCATTGAACACGACAGAACTTGGTAACTTGGTTTCTGGTTCTTCTTTCACTGGTGTCGAGGATGCGAACTGGCTTTTCAACATAGGTCAAGTCCTCTTGAATCTCAATATGATCGGGACTTGCTTGCTCCTCAGGCACTCTCAAGCATTTCTTTAAGTGAGATACATGAAACATATCATGGATGCTTTCCATGGAGGGAGGAAGTTCCAACTGGTAGGCAAGTTCTCCGCGGCGTTCCAGAATTCGGTAAGGTCCCACGAAGTGTGGTGCCAACTTCCCTTTTGTCTGGAAACGGTGCACTCCCCGAAGTGGGGTGACACGAAGATACATGTGGTCTCCAACCTCAAAGCTTAACTCACTTCGATGGTTGTCGGCATAGCTTTTCTGACGTGACTGGGCAGTTTTCAATCTTTCCCGAATTAACCTGACTTTCTCTTCGGCCTCATTCAAGACATCAGTCCCAAACAACTGACGTTATCCTGTTTGATCCCAGAAGAGCGGTGTGCGGCACTTCCTTCCATACAGTGCTTCGAACGGAGCCATTTGAAGACTCGCCTGATAACTGTTGTTGTACGAGAACTCGGCATAAGGTAGACTCTTATCCTAAGCTCCATCAAAGTCAAATGCACAAGCTCTCAACATGTCTTCCAAGATTTGATTGACCCTTTTGGTTTGACCATCAGTTTGGGGATGGTGAGCAGTGCTGAAGTTTAAATGGGTTCCCAATTCTTCTTACAACTTCTGCCAGAACTTCGAGGTAAATTGACTCCCTTGATCTGACACAATCTTCTTTGGCACTCCATGCAAATACATGATCCTTGCCAAATAAAGCTCAGCCAGTTTCTTCCCAGTGTAGGTGGTATGTACAGGAATGAAATGAGTGACCTTGGTGAGTCAGTCCACGATTACCCAAACAGAATCATGACCGGCGGAAGTTTTGGGTAGACCGGTGATGAAGTCCATCCCAATTTCTTCCCATTTCCACTCCGGAATCTTAAGGGGTTGCAATAATCTTGCAGGTCTCTGATGTTCTGCCTTGACCCACTGGCACACATCACACAAGGCAACGAATTCTGCGATTTCTCTTCTCATGCTGACCCACCATAATTTTTTCTTAAGATCTTGATACATTTTAGTGCTTCCGGGATGAATCAAGTATAGGGTTTGGTGAGCTTCTCTAAGAATTAGGTCTTTCAACTCCTTGTTCTCGGGTACACATAATCTTTCTCCCATCCAAATTGTTCCGTGTTCATCCTTAGAGAAATCCCCGGCTTTACAAGTCTTCATATTTTTCTTTAGCTCAGCTATGTCAGGGTCATTAGCTTAAGCCAGACGAACTTGCTCCAGGAGTGTCGGCTGAGCTTCGAGAGTAGCCACGTATCCGTGTTCAACGATTCCCAAGTTCAACCTTTCCAATTCCCTTTGCAATTCACTGCACATCTCATCTGAACGAGCGGTGTTGCAGTAATTCTTTCGACTCAAGGCATCTGCCACAACATTAGCCTTGCCAAGGTGATAGTGTATTCCCATATCATAGTCTTTGATCAACTCCAACCACCTTCGGTGATGGAGGTTTAGATCTGGTTGGGTGAAGATGTACTTCAGACTCTTGTGGTCTGTATAGACTTCACAGCAGTTACCGATAAGGTAGTGTCGCCAAATCTTTAAGGCATGAATAATTGCTGCTAGTTCCAAGTCGTGGGTCAGATAGTTACTTTCATGAGGTCGCAACTGGCGTGAAGCGTATGCAACCACTCTTCCGTCTTGCATCAACACACATCCTAACCCATGACAAGACGCGCCACAATAAACTTGGAAATCTTTCGTCTGATCTGGCAAGGTTAGAACCGGTGCCGTGACCAATTTCTTTTTAAGTTCCTCGAAGCTTTTGTTGCACTCAGCAGACCACTTGAACTTTTTCTCTTTCTTTACCAGCTTTGTCATTGGCCTTGCAATGCGGGAGAAATTCTTGATGAACCAGTAGTAATAACCCGTGAGTCCAAGGAAACTTTGGATTTGAGAGACAGTCTTTGGTGGGGTCCACTTAGTAACTGACTCCACATTTGATGGATCAACTGCTACTCCTTGAGCGGTTATGACATGACCAAGAAACTGAACTTTCTCGAGCCAAAAGTCGCACTTACTGAACTTGGCGTACAATTGGTGTTCCTTTAACCATTCAAGCACTAGGTGGAGGTGTTGCTCATGTTCTTCCTCAGACTTTGAGTAGATAAGAATGTCGTCTATGAAGACCAAAACAAACTTATTCAGGAAATCCATGAACACCTTGTTCATTAGGTTTATGAAAAAGGCAAATGCATTAGTGAGTCCAAAGGACATGACGGTGCACTCGTACAACCCATAGCGAGTGATGAAGGCCATTTTTGGGATATCTTATTCTTTGATCCTCAACTGGTGGTAACCTGATCGCAGGTCTATCTTAGAGAACACTTTATCTCCTTTCAGCTGGTCAAAAAAGAGGTAACGGGTACTTGTTCTTGATAGTGACCTCGTTGAGTGCGCGATAATCCACACACATCCTCTTGGTTTTATCTTTCTTCTACATGAATATCACCGGAGCACCCCAAGGCGACGTGCTCGGGTGAATATATCCCTTTTGTAGTTTTTCATCGACCTGTTTCTTGACCTCGGCCATCTCGTTGGCAGCCATTCTGTAAGGCCTCTTATGGATCAAAGCGGTTCATGGTACCAAGCCAATCCGAAACTCAATCTCTCTCTTCGGTGGTATGGTTGTGAGATCCTCCGGAAAGACCTCCGGGTACTCTTGGACTATAGGTATGTCCTCCAGTTTCTTAGGTTCTTGCTTTTATGCCATTGGCTCATCCTGACCAGCAATCTGGTTCAGGCTGACTCCCAGCTCTAGAGGCATCGGAGACTGAAAGGTAACCGCTTCTTCTTCCGGGTTGGTTAGGGTGATGGTGCGCGTCGCACAGTTTATCACTCCCTTGTATCTTATCAACCAATCCATCCCAAGGATGACATCTAGGTCTTTGGATTCGAGAAGAATGAGATTGGCTAGAAATCGTGATCTTTGGATTTCTATTGTCACCGAGGGACTATAGCTGACAGACATCAGGCTATTCCTCGAGGTGTGAACCCGCATCGGTGTGACAAGTTTCTATTTTCTTAACCCATGCTCCCCAACAAATCTCTTTGATATGAAGGAATGAGTTGCACCAGAATCGAACAAAACTGTAGCAGAGACTGAGTTTACGGGAAACGTACCCAGTATGACGTCTGGTGCTGCCTAAGCTTCTTCAGCTGTGGCGTGGTTGACCCTTGCCTGAACGAACCTGGGTGCATTGCGCTTCGGCTTCGAACACTTGTCGGCGAAGTGCTCGGGCTCGTTGCAGTCGAAGCAAACCAACGGCTTGCCCCCAAAGTCCTTCTTGGGTTGAGTTGGCGGGGACGGTGCCATTGGTGGGCACGGAGCAGGGTTCCAGTGGGGTTGGCCACCACTGTTGCTGTTGCTGCCACGGCTGAAGTTGGGGTTGTGATGGAAGTTCCCCTGGTGAAATGGGCGGTGTTGACGGACAACCATGGTGGAGGGTCCACCTTGCTGCCCTGGCATGAAGCGGGGTCGCTGGTTGTTCCCCTGGTTTTATCAAAACTGGGCCACCTTCCTCTTGCAGTCCATTTTGTTCCGCTGGTCTTCCTAGCGAATGGCCTTGTCAACCAGTTTCTCGAAGTCGACATAGTCACCCGAGATCAGTTGGTTGGTCAATTCATCGTCAAGACCGGCAAGAAACTTGTCCTGCCTCTCGGCGTCAGTGCGCACATCTTCCGGTGCGTAGCACGCGAGGCGGTTGAACTCATGTAGGTATTCCGTCATGGTTCGATTGCCTTGATTCAGGGCTCGAAATTCCCTCTTCTTTTGTGCCATAATTTTGTCATGGACTTGCGCCTTCCAAAAGCTACGACAGAACTCTGCCCAAGTAACCTCTGTCCCTGCCGGGCGAGTCATCAGATGGTTGTCCCACCATGCCGAAGCGGGACCCTGAAGCTGATGAGTGGCGAACGCCACCTTCTCCTGGTCATTGCACTATAGGAGGTTGAGCTTCTTCTCGATGACATGGAACCAATCATTTGCCTCCATGGGGTTGGTGATGCTCGAGAAGGTAGGACGGCGGACATGGAGAAACTCAGGTAGCTTGGACTGGAGTGGTGGGGGTGGACCAGCTGCATGATGCTGCGATTGTTGGGCTTGCTGTTGCTGCAGTTGTTGGAGCATCTGTTGCTGCATCTACTGATGTTGCTGCTGCACCTCCTGCATCATGGCAGCCATCATCTGCGTCTGAGTCGCAAGGACTTGGGTGAGCGTCGGGTTCTCTGGTGGCGAAGGAGGACCGTTGCCTGCAGCACCGTGGAGGTTGTTGCCTCCGTTCTGATCCTCGCCGTTGTTGACATTCCCATTGAGAGGCCTGGTGTTCACCATCTGGAAAGGGCAGACAAAAGGAAAAAGAAAGACAAGAAGAAAAACAGACTGCTCAGAATCCTAAACTTTATTATAAATTATTCTATTCTGAATTTAAACATTACGGAAAGGGAAAACAGTTCAACTCCTAATTAATGGCAGCCATACCACAACCGATTAGTAAGGTCTGTCGACTAACCCACAAGAAAGCACACCTAAGCACACAACGACCAAGCGAACGACTAAGGAAGGCGACAAACTAGGGTGACGTCCTAGTGCTCGGAACGGCTCCTACGATCGGTGGAGTCGAAGTCGGACTCGGGCTCGTCTCTGACCTCCTCTGAGCGGCTGCGGGAGTCTAGCAGGTGCGTCTCTCCACTGCTCGGCTCACTGCCACTGGAACTACCACTAGAGCTGCCACTGCTCGAGCTGCTGCTAGCGCTGGAGCTGCTACTGCTGGTGATGTTGACGAGCTGGGTGAAGGGGCTTGGCATCGCGGACAACCAACCTCCCCTGCTGCTGCCCACTGCTGCGGACGCTAGAGCGAAGGTCAGCACTGGCGCCTGAGCTGGTGAAGGAGAAGGCGGGGCCGGCATGAACACAGGGAGCGGCTCTGGTGCTGGAGGAGGGTTCCGGTACGCAAGCTGGATGTGCATGGGAGCTGTGGTAGTCTTCCTCGGAGTGGTGTGGATCCTGGCACCCCTGTGTGGCGAGCGGCCCTGGAGAATGGCATTCTCCCTCTTGAGGCGAGCCACCTCATCCTTCAGCCTCACAATCTCCACCATCTTCTGATCGTTAAGGGCCTAGGCCGCCCTATGCAGATCAGCGTGCATCGTGTCCAAGCCCTTCAGGACAGCGCACATCCGCCCGAACGTCGTGTCATTCTCTGACATGGCTGAGCGAAAAGAGATGGTGCGGTCGTAGTCGCCACGTCTGGGGTGGTAGTGGTAGATGGTGTGGCGGAAGTCGACGCCGTGACGCTCCCGGAGTCTGGTCAGCATCAGGTAGACAGCCTCCTGACAAGCGTGCTCAAAGATGCCACCTGAGGCCTCCACCACCATGTTAGGCAACACAGTGGGAATGCCGTGCACCTCCAAGCTGACACGGTGTGGGTACTCGCCGTTGAGGTGGCGTATCTTGGTGTACTCCGAGAGGCTGGGGTACCCGACCAGGAACGCCATCTTACTCAGCTCTGCCACGAAATCTCCAAGGCCCTGACAATGGTGCGTCAGGGGAAGGCATGCCATCTATAGAAGACAAAGGAGGGGGAATCAATGCATGCTCAGATCCAAATTAAATAAAGCAATAAAGACTCAAGTAAATAGCTAAGTAAGAAGCATATTTTATGCATGAAATAATTTAGCATGATCGCAAATAAAATACTACAGACTCTAGTAAGCAATAAATTAATGAGTGAAATAATTACATATTAATAATAAGAGGCATGAAATATTGCATCCCGCAAATTCTAGATGTGACTTAATGCATAATCCCGACGATTCCCAAACGACTGTCGAATAAAAACCGATTCGACTCCAACCCTATCTAGAAAATTTTTCTAAAACCCTAGACCGACCATACTTGGAAAAATCCCGTTCCAAGAACGATTAAGATTTTCCCCGCGAAATGAGAACCTCAATTTTTTCTCGAAACAACTCCACTTGCAAGAGAGCAAATGCATATGAAAGAGATTCAGAGGGCTCATAGGAATTAATTCTCCCATTAATGATCTAGTGGTACTAAGCAAGCTAAGCATGTCCTATACCTAAAACTAGTCAAATTAATTGTCAGGCAATCAATAAATAGGGTAAACGACCTAGGCTGAGTACTATAGGTCCCATTCCGATTGCATTATAAAAACAATGCAATTTAATAGATAAAGCGATAATAATTTATAATATGGGTACAACATGATCAATGAAGTATGACTTGCCTTGGTCTTGCTCCGACTGAACTTCAGCGACTACCTCAAAGTAAACGGGAGCGTCCTCGGAACCGAAATTTACCGACAAACAAAGCACATCAAAAACAGGCTATTAGACTACTAAAACAGACAATTAAACTTTTTAATGTGTTCTAGACATTTTTATGAATCGTTGCAACTTGAACGGACTCAAACGGAGTTCGTGTAAATTTTCTATGATTTTTACAAGTTTCAGCCTTTTTACTAATTAAGAAAAAGAAAAACACGATTTACGACGCGAGCGCCCTAGGGCTGACGTCACGTGGGGGAGGCGCTGACCAGCGGGGCCCACTGCACGGTGACACAAGGAGATGGGTGCGCGGTGGACCGAGTCCACCGAGCCTGGGGAAGGGAGTGCCACATGGCAGCTTGCCACTGGTCGGCTCGGCTAGAGGGCATGGGAGGGAGGTGGTACTGCCGGGCTTGACCGGCCATGCCGGCGGCAAGGCGGCGCGGCAACAAGGCGGCGTGGGGCGATGGGGTTACCAGCAGGCAGCGGCGCATGGCGGCGGCATGCGAGACACACGCGACGCACGAGAGAAACACGACCGGCACAACAGCGACCTTAACGGCGCCGGCGCACGGGGAAAAAGGGCGGCATGACGGCCGGCGGACGGCATGCACGCACACATGCGTGCAAATGCAGGGTGCGGTGGCACGAGACCAACGCAATGCACGGAAAGAAAAAGCAATAAAGGAGAGAGAGATGGCCATGGCCTTACCGACGACCGGCGACGGGGAAGAAGGTGGCGACGGCGCGATTTAGCGGCGGAAAGTTGGGGAAAAATGGGGGAAAAGGTGTTCCCGGAGGTGGCGAAGGTGATGGCGGCATTGGTTTGGTGCGGCGCATGGTGGTTCGGCCGGAACGGCGATGGAAGCGGAGCTCGGCGGCCGGCGGCTTGGGTTGCGCGTTGCGAGAGCTCGGGAGGGCACGGAATGGCGTGATTGCGAAAGGAAGAGGTGTGTCGCGATGCGGGGGAGCTTTATAGAGGGAGGGGTGGCTCAGACGTGGCCGGGAGGATCGGGAACGCGGCGCAGAGATGGCGGCGCACGAATTTTGAATGGCGGCCGATTTGGCGCGCACGAGCGACGGAAAAGAGGGGAGAGTGGGGAAGTGGGGAGGTGGCGGGAGCGCGGGGGTGGCGCGGGCGGGAAGGCGAAACGTGGCCAAGAGGGTGGTGCGGGGTGGACGCGCGCACGCACGGGCGTGAGAAGCGGTCGGATGGTTGGAGGTTGGGGATGACAGGTGGGCCCCACCTGTCATTGCCCAAACCCGAGGGGGGGAAACAGACTTCAACCGTTGGCGGCTTCGGGCGATTGGGCCGGCCCAAGGGGGCGCGGGGAGAGAGAGGGAGGGAGGAGGTTGGGCCAAAGGGGAGGGAAGGTGGGATGGGCCGGCGAGAAGAAGGAGAAAGGAGTGGGCCAAAGGCCCACGGGGAGGAAAAAAAGGAAAAAGAGAAAAGGGGAAAAAGAAAAGAAAAGCCTTTTCCTTAAGGAATTTAATTCGATTAGCCTAATTTAATTTTTAAAATTGTTTCCAATGCTCTCAAAATTTTGATAAAAACCCCGTTAGCGTATTTTGACGCGGGAATTTAAGAAAAATTCCACCAAGCCATTTCCAATTATTAAATGGATTTTGAAATTCGGGTTTGTCTTGCTTTATCTTTTTCGGCCGATTTCTCCTTGCACAATTTTTCGGGTGATTTACTGCTAAGGGGAAAAGCGGAGCGTGACACAAAAAACGTTGTTTTCTTCTTTGGGTTCTAAAACAGTTACACTGCTTTCCATCTCCCACACAGATAATGAGAACACATGTGTTGCATTGCATCAAGCAAGTTCATGTAAGCAACATCGAATGCATGTATGTCTCTAGTCAACAGGCCTATTTTACAATTACAGCATACAACCTTTGGGCTTTAGTAAAACAAAATCAGGAAGAAAGCAAAAGGATAGAGCAAGCTACAATTGATGTTAAGTGTTAACATGCAAACAAGCAACTACACAATCAGCTCAAAATACATAGTCTAACTCCAAAGCACAGTCCAATTATACATCATTTACACAACAATTGAAAAACACAGTTCAAAACTCTAAGTCCAAATTTACACAACACTGCAAAGTTCAACAAGATACTAATATTAATATTATTATTGAGTTGTGCAATGGCTGCCTCATTAAAAACCTTTTTAGAGAAAAACTCACCCTGGTGAGAAAACCCTAAAAAGGATAAAAGAGTACAGCCAACTCAATATAAAGTTTAACAGTCCAATTTAAATGTTTTACAAATCAAGCTCTCAAACTCAAACTCATAGCTTTCAAAATCAAACTCATAGCTCTCAAACAGTCAAACTCCACACAGATCACTATCAGGCAGCAGCAGGAGCAGAAACATCTTCATCAACATCATCAAGCCACAGATTCTTAAAAAATTCTTCAACTTCATGGTTCTCAAGCATTATGTTGTGCTCTTGCTTCTGCTAACTCCCCTATCCTTGATCAATGTCAACATTTTCACCTCCTCTAGTGTCAAATGTTGTCGCTGCTCCTCTATCACTCTGCCAGTAAGACTAGAGCAAGATTCTGAGGATATAGTTGAAATAGGAACAACCATGATATCTTTAGCCAACATAGATAGAATTGGATATGTTAACTTGTGCTCATGCCACCAACTTAGGATGTTGAAATCATCCTCATAGCATGTGACAGTGCCACTATCTAGGTATGCAGTTAGTTCAGAGAGATATGGAGGTGGAGTTGTAGTTGCATATATAGAGGAAGAGGTTGAGACAGGTGAAGGACCAACTACACCTGATCCAGAACCACCAAAGATTCTTCCCTATGCTTACTTTTCCTTACCTTTAGTTCCTATCGATGGTAATACCCTCTGCAACCTAGCTGAACCAAACTTATTTTCATACTTAGTAAACAACTTATAAAGTTCTGTCCTAACCTCCACAAGATAGGCATTGTAATTAGTACCAATAGCTTCAGAAAGCAGTTGCAAAACATTATTAAAACCTCTCATCTTAGCTCTAGGATCAAGAATGAATGCATATGAATATAAGAAAGGTAATCCTGCCAGTACTTGAGGAATTTTTGTTTCATAGGAACAACAACATTCCTCAGGTTAGTATCATTGTCAAATGAATGCAAATGGGTAGCAATCTCAAGAATATGGTGCAACATCAAAAGAGCAGTTGGGTAATACATACTAGATAATACAACAGTAGAGTCATAAAACAGTTCAAGAAAATCTAATATCTTTTCAACAATATACCAGTGAGTATTAGTAAGTAATGGCTGACCTTCCTGCAAACCATAGTGAGTTGCAATGAAAACATAAAAGGTACACCTATATGGTATGAGATGCTTAAGCATAAAGTATGTGGAGTTTCATCTAACATCCATATCCAAGCCAAACTTTCTAAGGCACACTCCTTTAGCTTCACAAAAGGTTTTATATGCAGCAATTCGTTGATTAGAGGAGTTCAAGAAAGAAATAGTTGTTCTAAAAGCCTCTATGCAAGGCTTTAGCCTCTTCAACCCAGATTTCACAATAAAGTTAATTATATGGCAAGCACAACGCTCATGCAGTAAACCAGGCCTATGAGGTCTAGTAGCATGAACAGGCTCAGGATCAGGACCTAAGTAACCAGCAAACATTGATCTCAAAGTATTCATGGCAGAAGCATTAGAAGAAGCATTATCAAGTGTCACAGAGAAAACATTGTCAATCAACCCATATTCTTCTACTACAGCAGCAACACGCTCAACAATATTAACTCTAGAGTGTGAGACCTAAATAAGCCTTAGGCCTATCACTCTCTTATGGATTTGCCAATCATTAGTAATAAAATGAGTAACCACACTTATATTATCTTTCTTTGCATTGCAAGACCAAATATCAGATGTTAATGCAACAGAAGAAACATCAAAGAAAGAATTCCTAGGCTTCCCACGTTGCTCAGAGAACAACTTGGACAAGTGTCTAGTTGTGGTTTGCCTAGAGACTTTAGAAAAACGAGGATTATGAGTACGCTGGATATACTCCTCAAATGCACCTATCTCACCAATACATAAGGGCAAATCTAGTCTAGCAATTAAACGACACAGCTCTGAACGCGCAACATCTGGCTTATAATCCCAATTACAAAAACTACCATCAGAATTAAATGCAATCCTAGACTGAACTCTAGCAGTATGATCAGCCTTCTGTCTACATGATTTTTGATGCCTAAGCAAGTGGCCACTACCAACATTAGAACGAGCAGAGAGTTCATGCTTACTAGGGCTGGGCACAATTAAATCGAAAACCCAAAAAAACCCAAACCGCACCGAACCAAACCAAAATCTACGGTTTTTTGGTTTTTGGTTTTGGTTTCGGTTCGTGGTGTTGCATAAACCGACTAATTCGGTTTGGGTTCAGTTTTTTACACCTGAGAACCAAAGAACCAAAAAAACTGAACAACTCTATCTAGTCCCAAAAAACCAAACTGGCGAACCACGCGTGGATGTGGCGTGGGTGGGCGCCTGGGCGCCGGGCAGGACGAGCGCGTGCGCGTGGGTCGGCTCCCGGGCTGCGCGCGGCCGCCCGCCCTGCCTCCCGCCCGCCTCCGCCCGCCCGCCCGCCACCGCCACGCCGCCGCCTATGCGCTGCCCCGCCGCCGCCCCATCCGGTCCGCACGACGCCGCGCCGTCCCGGCCCTTCGCGGGCCGTCGGCCGCGCGCTCGACCCTCCGCAAGGCTGCGCGGCGCGTCGTCGTCGTTGCCGCCGCCCCCGCCCCTCCGCGCGACGTGCAACGCGTCCGCCGCCCCGCCCTCGGCGCCGCGCCTCGCCCTGTTTTCATCGGTTTTTGGTAAAAACCAAAAACCGAACCAAAAAAACTGAAGCCAAATTTTGCGGTTTCTAGCGTTTACAAAAACCGATCGGTTGTTTAATCGTGCAAAACCAAACTTTCATAGAAAAAACCGAACCAAAATAGCGGTTTAAACCGAATGCCTAGCCCTAATGCTTACTTAGATTGCATCTGGTAGAAATTCGGATCTTTTTACCATTTGGCAGAGTCTCGCAGATCTCCTCAAAGTTAGCCCAAACACCAGACCGTTTTCGCTTACAGCTAGAAGAACTAGCGTCTGTGTCGACGGTGTTGTTGGAGCTCATCACCATCCCCATGCCACCAACGCCGCCACCAAGGCCTCCATCTCCTCCCCCGCCATCTAAATTGAATTAATCCACACTAGAACCAAACAAATAAAGCAGCGTTAGTGCTTTCATCGTCTTGGTCGTCTGGGGTCATGCCGAGCTCGATGAGCTCTTCGTTGATGGTACGCGAATAGGCGCAGCACCACCGCCACCATCATTATCCTCCATCGTGACCTCCTCGGCTCTCGGTGGCTCCGTACCTCAACGGTGCACAGGGCACAAGCAACAGACAGAGTAGCCTACAATACAAGAAGAATCAAATCAAGAATCAAGAATCAAATCAAAACATCAGACATGAAGAAGGAGACGTACCTGCTCTGCTACCTGCGCTGCTGCGCGGCCGAAGCCCAAAGCCGCAGAAGACGACGATTCAGAGAAGGAGAAGGACCATGACGGACAGACCGAGGAAGCAGCTCAAATCCGGAGCGGCGGAGCCGGAGGACCCGGAGGGGAAGGGGATTACGGGAAGACGACAAGAGAAACAAAAGATGGGAAGAAGGGGATTAGGGTTTCGGTGGAGGCGATGAGACGTGGAGGAGCGAGAGATCATAGCTCCTGCCGGCGCGGCGGTGCCGAAGGTGGAGGATTGACCGGCGCCGGCGCAGCGGCTGTGGTCCTGCGGAGTGAAGGCGCCGAGGCGGAGACCGAGAGTGTGAGAGACACAGATGCGGATCGGCGACGGATGTGGTGCGGGGGGAAAGGGGATTAGGTTTAGGGTTAGGGGGAGGCGTAGTAGGGGGCTTTATATAGTCCCTACACGCAGCGACGCGACGCTGGGCTGGCGCAACGGCTACGGGCCACAAGCGGGCCTTCATTCCTTAGCTGGGTCGGGTCGTGTCGCTCGTGTGCCTGTTGGTCGACCTAGGCACGACATTGACTACCAGGCCAGGCTAGCCCAGGCCCGATGGGAACCAGGCCTGGCCGTGCTTGGGTTGGGCCTAAATTGCGGGCTTCATGTTGTGCTTTCGTGCCATGTGCTTTTTGTACATCTATAGCCGAGAGAAACAGAGGGACCGGACCAATTGGACAAATCCACCACATCTATTGGGCTAACATACTACCACAGAATCCCATCACCCGTGTCGGCACAAACAGGCCGGTGTCCATCGGTGAATCCATCAAGCCATTAAGCCCAACTGATTAGAGCCCAGCACGCCATATACCGGATCGGCCCAATTCGACGTGAAAAACTACACGGTCGACGCGTATCCTGAGCGTTTTCCGGGATTATTCTGTAAAAATGCCGCCCATTTGGCACATTTACACACATTTGGCAGTATGTCAGTACGCATTTGACAGCGCGTGCATTCGAGGCGACGTGAGCCCGCGCGTTTGCCGTTCGCCCAGGAAACTTGGTGAAAACTCCCGGGAGGGGGAGGAGCGGAGATCGGACAAGCGAACGAACAACCAAACCACTCGGGAAAATAGCGTCTCGTTTCCATGAAAAAACACCCCGCCCTCGTCGTGCGTCGTCGTAGCGTGACCGACCGAGCGATGCGATGGCTGTTTAGGCTGTATATAAGCGCCACCCGCGCCGTACGTGTCGCCCCATCCAAGAGCCGAATCCAAACCTGTTAAAATCCTCCCTTCTTAAGCGCGAACAAATCGATCGAGTCGCTCTTTTCAGTTTTTTTGCTTGGTTTTGATCATGGGCGGTGGTGTAGTGCGCAAGCAGACGAAGTTGCTGCTGGTTGTCGCCTTGGTCCTCGCCGCGGCCGCCCACGGCGCGCGCGCGGCGAGGGCGGCGCCGGGTACCGCGGGCGCGCGCGTGGCGAGGTCGCTGCTGTCGACGCCGGGGTCGGGGCCGTCGTGTTGTACGCATGACGGCAACACGGTGCGCACGTCGTGCTGCCCGCAGCGGCCGCCTCCGTAGCACGCTCAGCAGCAGCGCGGCATTTTCCAGAACTTGGCGCGACCCTCTCAACAAGTGTATATGTTACTAGTCCATACACGCATGTACAAAATTTGATTGGTTTGTGACTGACTATTCATTCGTATGTCTGTTCATTCGTATGTGTGGTTAGGTATTAAAGGTGAAACAGTTTTTTTTATGGGTGGGTGTGGTAGTTATCGTTTCATTCTTTTCTTTCTTTAAATATGTATTAGCATCTGAATTTAAAGGAGAGTGTATACGAGCATTATGTTAGTATATTGAATTTTATATACTTCTTATATAACAATCTAATACACAAATTATTACTACAAATATGGACATGTGTTTGTATATATTTATAAAAATAGGTTGTATCTAATTCAGTATCATTACTATATTTTACTATATTTTGAAAGAGAGGAAATACAATTTTTACCCTTAGAAGTCCTAGAGGCGAAGCTCGTTTAAAATTATCGTTGAGATTGACCTATGATATTTTTGACATTATGACCTATATTTGGGGAAAAATTATTGCGGTCCATAGGTTTTGATCCTAAGGTGTCTGGGCCTTGGGTCTGGCCCTACTTAGCCTCATGATGAATGGCCGAACCTAACAACAGTTAACACTGTACCATTACCTCGTTGGATTAGATGTTTTACAATCTAATTGTTGTATATTTGGAAATGAGATTTTCTGTCTTAAGTAATTTTGATGTTACTAACACATGAATTTATTTTATGAGTTTATATGCCTGTGACGTAAACAGAGGATCAAGGGATCCACTTCCCTTTATTTGGTGACAAAGAAGGCGTTGGCTTGATACTGGTGGTAGCTCCCGTGATTCGGACAGTAGAGAAAATTCAGGGGCGGAGAGTAGAATGCATCGCCAGAGATTCTGCTTGAAACTCAACACCACTGCAAGTTGTCAGTTCAATGAAGCAGCAGCGAGCAATGCGTGGTAGTACACCCTAAATTTTTTCATGGCTCGAGCAAGTCATCGGCGAGTGAAACGGACGTGCCGGCCGGCCAACAGATCCGTCTATGTTGGGCTAGGCTTACTGCCAGAATCACCATGACTGCCATAATAGCAAGGTCTTCAACAACGACACGTGTTCCTGGACCGAGTGGCTCGAATGGATGCGGGAGAAGCATGCTGGCATGCTACAGTTGCGTCGGGGCTGTAGGCAAGTCGCACGTATGACGCCCGCGAGACAAAAAGCAATCACCATCAGCGGTGTGGGCAGATTTTTTGGAATTTTTAGTTTTTTATTAAAAGATTTGTAAAAACAATGTTTGTTTTTTTAACTTTTACAAAATTAATCGTCCATCATTTTATGAGAGTGTGTTTTTTAAAAATTATCTGGTTGTTGGGTCATCGTCTTCACGAAACGTCATTTTACATTGAGGCCTGATTTTTACTCTTCCCTTTAGAGGACGTCTACAAAATAAAAAGATAAATTTGCGACGCCTCCTAGCAAAACAAAAAACTATCCTTTCCGTGGATGGCAAGGAGGCCACCTACAAATTTACCGCTCCGGTCGCGTCCTTTTACAGATGACCCACTAAATAAACAGGAAAAATCGTCCTGTATGAGAGCAACAAGAGGGCAAAATGTAAATTGACGTGTGCGCGACAGATGACAGTCAACGGCTGTCTGTCACATCATTAAAATCGTCTAAAAGGACGATTTTTATAAAACCCTCTCCCAGAGTGCGGCGAACAACTACTTTTATAAAATTTAAAAATAAGAATTATTTTTTAATCTTTTAGTAAAAATATTAAAAATCCAAAACATTCGGTGTGGGCACATGGCGGCCTGGGCCGTCATTGGTGAATCCGTCCATCGACCGAGCCCATCTGGTTAGCCTAGCATGTCGCGCACCGCCTCGCCCCTTCTGCCAGGCCGCGTCGGGCTTGGACCATATGCGGCCGGATTCGAGCGGCGAACACGTAGCCTCACCTCGTCACCCGGGTTTCCGAGATGATTCCGTGAAAATGCCGCACAACTACACAGCACCAGCAGTATACAGACTAAGCTAGCAAACCCGCGCGTGCAATTGGCGGACGCTCTCGTGGGAGGCGACGTGAGCGCGCGCGCGAGCGGAGGCATGCGGAAACGGCACACGCCCATGGAGGAAAACTCCGTGAAAAGTTCGCGTTAGTGTGTGTGGACGTGTGGAGAGAATTCAGAAGAAGCGCTCGAACGAACCACCGGAAAATGGCGTCGCGTTTCCATGAAAAAATCACCTCGCGCATCGTACGCGCGTGTGCGGGCGGTGGCCATTAAGGCTAATATAAAGCCAGCCACCCAACCGTGTTCATCCGAAGCCGAACCGACCGGCTAAAGAATCGTCCAATTTTAAGCGTGAGCAAATCGATCGATCGACGATTTGAGTCGCTGCTGCCGTGTGTGTTTGCTTTGGTCGTGCTGCGGGTTTTGCTTGGATTGATTTAATGGGTGGTGTTGTGCGCAAGCGGATGCTGATGCTGCTGCTGCTGATTCTCGCCTTGGCTGGCACGGCCGCGCACGGGGCGCGCGCGGCGAGGGCGGCGCCGGCCGGCGTGCAAGGTGGTGGTGGTGGCGCAACGATGCGCGCGGCGAGGTCGCTGCTGTCGAGGACGTCGTGCTGCACGCATGATGTCAACTCCGTGAGCGCGTCGTGCTGCCCGCAGCAGCTGCCTCCGTAGCGCACGCACACAGCTACGCCCGGGCAATTCCAAAACTCGACGCGTCTGTTCAAAAGTTGATTGGTTTTTGACGATTCTTTCATCAATTCGTTCATTCATACGTGATATAATAGATGTCAATCCCTTTTTTTGGGGGGGTTCATTGGTTCGTTTGTCCATACGCATTCTTTCTCTGTGTGTGTAGCATTCGAATTCAAAGGAAATGGTGTATGTACCATGTGTTACTATTTCGAAAGGAGTCGTTTTTTTCCTCCTATGAAGAAATTACCTATGCTTTGTGTACCGCCCTGCCTAAATTATGACATATGTCTTCATGATCAATTTGATTGAGATTAGTCTTTCTACAAAACATTCACATTCAGAACGAAATTACACGGTTCCATGTCAAATCACCTGAAATTTGATGGATTCTAAGAGGTGTTTGGTTCTATAATTAAACTCCTTCACATCGGATATTACATATCAACTAAACATAAATTATAAAAATATTTACAAGATAAATCTATTAAACCTAATTAATTCATGATTAACAAATATTTAATGTAACATTATATCGTCAAATCATGACGTAATTAAGCTCGTTAGATTCGTCTCGCAGAAAATCAATCGATTATAAATATATTTATAAATAATTTATATTTAATATTTTAAAATAATATCTATATATATTTGAGGTGACATAGAATAAACTTTAATCCGTAAAACCAAACAATATATAAATCTAAATCATGATACATAAGAGAAAGCTCCTTTTTTATTCTCACCTTTCATCTCTTCAAGGTGATCTCAAATCTCGATACTCCAGAGAAGTAAAAAAATACTACTTCTTGTACTGCACATGTGAGTAGCCACACGGCGTTGATGTGGCAATTAGTGTGGCATTACCAAATTCGCTGGTCCCTTTTCAAAGAAAAAGTAATTGATTTTCTGATTCTTGAATGTACCCAAGGAATCAGGAAAAACGGCTGAAAATTCCACTCGCCCATTCTCCCTGTGCAAGTACCTAGCTGCCACACCGCGGAAACCCCTAAAATATAATTTCATAAATTAAGCGACGAAACAGATTAAGCGCACCAATAAACGCGATCTGAAAAAAAAAAGAAAAATATTCTTCGCCTCCGCGTCCGTTGCTCTCCTCCTCCCCAGCCTCCGCCTCCTCGCCGCCGCGCCGCGGCGGCGACGTCCACCGCCGCCTAGGGTTCGCGGGGAGGGCCCCTCCCGCCGCCCGTCGACGTCGCAAGCGCCGGCTATGCCACTCCGATCTGCCACTCGCCAGCTCTCCTTCGAGCTCCTAGGGGAGGACCTCGCGGACGACGACGTCGACGACCTCTCCCGCGCTCCTCCCCGATACCACGTCCGATGGGCAGCGGCGCCGGAGGCGGCGGTCCAAGCGCAAGCGCGGGCTCCGCAGCCCCCCGATCGAGGAGGAGGACCCGCCGCGCCGGGGCGTCGTCGGGGAGGACGCGGCGGCGGCCGCGGGGTTCGGGGTCACGGATCTGATGTCCGTGTCTGTGGTGGAGACCGTGTGCGGGAGCTCGGACGCGGAGAGGTCCGCGGCGAGCTGCGTGACGTACGTGGGCGTGGGGGTGGAGCTGCGGCAGAGGAGCGTCTCCGGGAGCGGGAGGTTGGTGTCCCGGGAGGATGCGACCAGCAGCTGCGGCAGCAGCGCGCGGGAGAGCGCCGCGGCTGCGGCTGCGGCTGCTGCGGTGCCGGAGGCTACGCCCGCAGCGTGGCGGCCTGAGGCGAACGGTGGCGGGAAGAAGCTGGAGAAGGAGGATTCGCTAGACTGGGAAAGGTACATGAAGGAGAATGGCAACGTTCTTGGAGGTATGGATCTCGCTGGTTTCTCGTATTTGAATGCTGTTTCTTGTGCTTCTCGTTGATGTTCCATTTTTGTGTTTTGTGACGTCACTTTTAACCAATGCCGAACTTAGATTAGTCAGATTGATGGGATCCTCTTGAGAGATGTATCTGTTCTCATCCGTAGGAGCTCTGAAAATACGAGTCTTATGTGAACGTCATCTCTGGATAGCCTAGGGGCGTCAAATGAACTCTGGAGCATATTTTTTTTGGGTATAATGAAGGTGTTTTATTTCGAATTTTTAGACCAACTAAAGTTTGGAGAGTGGCTTATAAAGATTGCTGGCATCGTGGCTTTTTATGGGTAAAATTTGTAACTATTACCAGAGAAGCTTCAAATAAACATATGGTACTCTTCTTCCAATTGCAGGCCTTTTTTTAAAAAAAAAAGAAAGAAAGAAAGAAAGAAAGAAAGAAATATAACTTGAACAAGTGCCAAATTTCAGTGAGCCCTCATCATATTTCAGATCTAGTTGAGTGGCCTATTGTGTATTGAGTTAAGAAGTCCAGAACTATGCATTTACACCTCTTTTCAACTACTACTGCAGAAGTTGAGCGCCTTGACAACTCACCATTCAGATACTTCCTTGGAGAATTATATGGTGGAAATTCACTTAGAGGCACAATTTCAGCGGGCAACGATAAGAAACGACAACGGGTCTACAACACTATGTTTCATGTGCCATGGAGATGTGAACGGGTATATTTCTGCACTTGTAATCATGCCAGTTGCACCCTAATACCCTATGCACGAGAGTATTTGGAATTTTAGAGCAATCCTATTTTATGGTGGAAATGAAAATTATTTGCTGAATTCATGTGAATCGCTGCTTATGTATTTATCAATTCAGATCCTGATTAGGATATGGCTATGTGTAAGCTTACAAGTAGATATTTTTTGGGACAGTAGTTAAATAAAGTTACAAATACTATATGCCTTTGATTACCATATTATAGTGAATAGGTTTGAGTCAATAACTTTAAAATGTACAGACCATAGACAAATAGCATTTAGCCAAAGTGAAAATATGATAACAATTTGCTAATTGAATTGTGTTTACATAAATGCCATTTTCCCCAAATAGTTTCAAACTGTATTATGCACAAACAGATCCTTTAAAATCAAAGTCAAAGCATGATGATACTAGTAGCAAGGATCTCAATGACAGACATTAGAGACAGGTTCATATGTAAGCACTAACCTTCAATATGATATAATATGTCATTAGTTCATATATTCAGGAGCTATTCATCATTTTGTTTAATTGATGTTTGATTGTGATAAAATGCTGCAGCTGATTGTCGCAGGATTCTTTGTCTGCTTGGATTCATTTCTATCTCTACTCACGATTATGCCTGCAAGAATTGCCATTACAGTCTGGCGGGTGCTTAAAACCAGGTGGGTAGCTGTTGCTAATGTTAACTGGATCTGCAGCAACTGATGCTATTTATTTGCTACTATTCCAATTTAGTTAGGCGACTAGTTTTTTACTTTGTATGATCCATTGCCAATATGAGTTTATTTATTATGCTGTTCCTTTCTGTTTCACTAGTAGATTGATAAGCTGATGTATAGTTGGCATAGTTTTATGATAGCCATGGCTATACCACTGCAAGGAATCCTGGATTATTGGTGCTTATAGCATTAAGCATTTTTTCTGCCATATACTTTTACATCCTATTTTGTTGGATCAACCACTTTTTCCAGTTTAGTTCTTCATTTATAGCCATATTGAGTTGCGTACTTACCCGTTGTATTTGTGACAGGCAGTTTCTGAGGCCTAATGCTGCTGATTTATCAGATTATGGATGCTTTGTAGTTCTAGCTTTAGGAGTTGCTTCTTTGCAAATGATAGGTTTGCCTTTTTTTTTGTTGCTTTCACTAAATAAAAATGATATATCCTACACACATATGATAATCCACTCACGGTTGGTTTTGTGTGTGCCAGATATTAGTTTGATTTACCATGTCATTCGTGGCCAGGGCACAATCAAATTATATGTTGTATACAACGTGCTAGAGGTGAGCAAGCTGTTTGTTGGAAATTTATTTGCTCAATTAGTTAGCTCATCCAACCTTTTATTTTGCTTTCTAGATCTTTGACAAACTCTGTCAATCATTTGGTGAGGATGTCTTACAAGTTTTGTTCAACTCTGCTGAGGGACTGTCAACATGCTCTACAGATAATGCAACATTTGAGCTGATGCGGTTCATTTTGGATGAGGCTATCGCAGTTCTTGCCTTTGATATCCTTGGCTATTAGTTCCAATTGAATTTGCAGTAGTTAGAGTTTTATCTAACATTATTTTTCAAACTTCCAATTACACTGTAGGCTGACTTGTGCTATTGCTGCTGTTGTTATTTGATATTTTCTAGATTTGATTCCTTAACAAGTTATACTTGTCCATTCATTTGTCCTGTTAGCTCAGGCGATCACCCTGTCAACATGTATTATTGCCCACAACAATGCACTATTGGCTCTTTTGGTGTCCAATAATTTTGCTGAGATAAAAAGCAATGTATTTAAGCGTGTTAGCAAAGAGAACCTTCACAATTTGGTATACTATGGTAAGTATGTTTATGATTTCCTAATTTTCATGATTCTGAACAGTATGCTTTATTGCTTTCATATAATTGTACACTATTCTTTCAATGTTTGCTTGATCGATGAATAGTGTGGAGTTGCACTTTGTGCATGTATTTGTCTATGTAGATGTTGGATTGATAACCATTCATGTTGTAGGGACCCGCTTGTGCTACATTGTGAACCTTGGTTTCAAAATACCTACCTTTTGTTCTCTGTGTTAATGTTAAGATAGCATTGTGCATTTCTGCTCCGCATTTCACATGCCCCAGTTAATTTTTTTTCACTTTTTACAATGTTTAGTCTTGATAATTCATGCTGTGGTGGGACATGCTCATGTAGTTTTAACAATTTGATTTGCAGACATCATTGAGAGGTTTCACATCACATCCTTTCTACTGTTTGTACTAGCTCAGAATATCTTGGAAGCAGAGGGACCATGGTTTGACAGTTTTCTTATTGTAAGCTCAATATTTCACTATGTTTTCTTTACATAGCTAGAGACTCCTGTTTGTAAATCTATATCACCCTTTTTTCTTTACCGCAGAATGCCTCCTTGGTATTTATGTGTGAAGTACTTATTGATGCTATCAAGCACTCTTTCCTTGCAAAATTCAATGAGATAAAGCCAGTTGCTTATTCAGAGTTTTTGGAAGACCTTTGCAAGCAGGTGATGTGCTGATAAATAATTTCATGTGTTACCTCCTTTTTATGATGGATTAGCATTTTAATTGTAGACTTGAATTCTACAGTACTCATGCAACTTTGACACTTGAAGTTAAAAATAATTCTGAAGTTATCTCAACTGTTCAACACTACAAGCTGGGACACCTAGATGCATGCAAAACAATAAAAATATGTGGTTCTAGAACCTTTTTTTTTTGCGTCAGCTATTCTTGGACAGTTTATCTTACAACAGTATGTTGACTGTCTTTACCCTGACAGTACCATTTAGAATTCCATCTATATGTTAGTTAGATAGTGACAAATTCAGTTTGCCATTTGGATAAATGATTGGCCTGCATTGAAAATTTACCTTTGGCATGCTCCTTTTTTTTTCTTGTGAACTGTGATTGTCCTATCATCCTCTGGATCATCATTTGTTAGCTTTCATAGTGGATCATAATGGAATTTTATGTACTGCTTGTTCAATCGCCTAGGATCTTGAACTTTATTCCTCCAAATATTGCTATCAATGTTCATTCTTGCTGTAATTATTTCACAGATTTTGAATGACAAAACTGATGACCGTCAGAAGGACCTAACATTCATCCCTCTTGCCCCTGCGTGTGTGGTAAGTTCACACGTCATCAAAGTCCATGCTCTTATACTACCACCCTGCATTTTATAGATTACTTGTATTTAAGCAACGTGTTGTTTCTGTAGGTGATTCGTGTATTGACTCCAGTATATGCCACCCTCCTTCCTGCTGGCCCATTTATCTGGAGAGTATTTTGGATCCTGCTTTGGTCGGTTCTGACCTATTTCATGCTCGCTGTATTCAAGATACTAGTGGGATTGGTATTGCGCTGCCTCGCAACTTGGTATGTAAATCTTCGTCTCAAAAACAAACAACATGTGGACTGAGTGTTTAGCACTTGGCACCAAAGTTTGGTGTTAAAGATAACATCCCCAGGAAGACAACATTTGCTGTGGTTCGTGAAGTACAGCAACCGCTGCAGCTGCTGCTCGAGTTCAGATATACATATATGCCCATATGGCAAAATTCTTGATGATAGTATAGTACAGCTTAGAGGTTTTCTCTGATCCGAGGAACTGGATAAAGTCCAATTTTGCAGTGTTCACTTATTTTATTTCTAGTACCTATTGTTCATAGCTCATAGCTTCATCATATATAGTATATTCTCAACATAGAGAAGATGTTTGCAAAGCCTGCTCTTCTGTCCACAAGACATGTTTGTACATTTCCTTCGAGAAAAAAAAAAGACATTTTCTCATGTGTGCAACAGTGTATTTTTGGAATGCATGTGCCTATGGTGGTGTGCATTTTTTTCATGGATGTTTGGAATGATTTCCAACTAATGATCACAGCATTTTACAGACTTATGTGCTGGTAGCCATACAATAGCTATGCAATATGCAAGTAGTTTAACTGGTTTTACTGGTTCTGAAGTAATTGCGTCCAATGTAATCCCACCGCGGTTAGGCCGTATTAAGCTATCCTGGGATGAAAAAGAAGTGCTCTTTCACTGATTATTATTATTTCAATTAAAACATAAGCACTTAGCTATTATGTTTCCCTGTTTACATGATGATTAAACATAACACTCACGGTCACACCTAATCTAAACTTTACAACGGTTTCGTCTACATTTTTGTACGCTTTCTGGGAAAAAAAAACAAACGAAAGCGACATGATAGGCAGACGCACTGCACACTGATAACACACCAAAGCTCTGAAGAGCGGAAGAATACGCCAGTAAAATACATGAAGTAATTGCGTAAAGGCCAACAGAAACCAATGAGACCTCGATCAGAAACATCGTGTCGTCACTGCACATCAAGCAACGCGAATGAGTAAGTCCGGAGGCTGCGGACCCAAATCTTGCATGCTTGTTGGCTTGCTGTTTCAAAGATGTGCGCATCCTTTTTTATGATGATACTCACACCTGTCAAACGTATATATTATTAGAATGATGTAAAGTTCGCACAAATGCTTTAACTGCTAAAGTTCGAGCAGCGGAAAAGGCTATTCGATGAGTAAAACATAATGGATGCATGCAAGATCTGAATTACTACTTTAGTTGTCTACTAAACCTGCAGTAGCAAACAGATGCAATATCGAAAACAGAATACAAAGGTGTATCCATGTATATAGATTGATCAAAAACAGAAAATATGGAAATTCAGGCTCAGTAGTGAAGTAGATGTGTATCGAACAGAAGTAGTTGTGAAGTGGTAATATAAAAAATGGTGATGGCAACTAGCAAAGATTAACATGACATCCTAGGAAAAGACTGGGTATGGATTATCACAGATTGGGTCTCACAGGATGACCTTGTTGAGGGCACTTTCCTCTTAATGTGTTAGTTAAGTCTGTGAAACAGTGATGCGGTAGTTACAAATTTGTGTAGATGTACTACCTTCAGTGAAACAGTGACAAAGCGTGAATTTATAACTGTAGCAGAATGAGTGTTCAGATCAGAATGAGTGGAAAAGGAAGGGAAAATGGAAAAAGGATGACAGCATGTGGGATCAGAACGAGTGATCAGATCTTTTCAATGGTTAGCAGAAACACAGCTCATAGCAGTCACCAAAAGTCGTCATCCATCACATCAGTGCATGCTAGGCTTAAAATTAATTTGTTAACTTGGAGTTCTGAGTGCATACCTGGTGAATGTACATGCTATCTACGTTTCACAGAGTTTACTCCTCTAACAGCTTTAATCTGCTGTGATTCTCTAAAGCAGACAAAATGCACCAAAGTCTGCCCATTTGGATAAATTGCAAAAGCACTATTTGCAATCCGCTTATGACAAAGAGAACACATGCTATCTCCATCAATCTTCAGAACAGCTTGACGCCGTTTATACAGATCCTCCTTTACCTGATATAAAGAGAGAGAATTCTGAGAATAAGCACTATACCGTCACAATAATACTATAGAACAGAGGGCCATATAAATTTAACAAAGTCAATGAGGCCATCATAACTAGCCCATAACACCACTACAGTATGCTTGATGAGATAGCCCATTTATGGGCACGGTGACAGTTTATGTTGTGATACACCAGGCAGCAACAGAAGGTGCAGGGCACACGACAAGAGAGCATAGTGACACAGGAGAGGTTAGCAGATTGGCTGCTTATAGTCAAGAGATTTTTAGTTTTATGAAATCGGTTCTGTTTTGTCAATTTCCTTGTTGAGTACATATGATATAACATAGCCAAACTTATTTGTTCAAGCAATAAAGAAATTAGTACGCCAGCCAAACTTATTTGTTCAAGCAATAAAGAAATTAGTACGCCATCTCTATCTCTACTACATGTCTCACTCCCAATCAAACATAATTTATCTGCCTTTTGTCCTCTCTCCTGTTCACAAAACAATTATCAACCTTCCTCGACCATCTCAACTACGTTCTTATCCCAAGCGCAGAAGAGTTTACCATAGAAAATGGACACTTTTCATTTACAGCACAGGGCGATTACTAACATAGTTAAAATGATGCACGAATTCAATTTCAAGGCACAGTGATGTTTCCCTAGAAGAATCCCAAAGATCATATAATCTTTTATTGAGTAAAGCTAGGAAAAGACATGAAAACAAAGGGGAACAGCTAACAGAATATCATAGCACCAAGCTAACCTGCAAATTTGCCCGAAAAATCAAGTTCTTGATAACCATATAATTGCGTCGATGTTCACTAGAGTTCCGCAGAAGTGGTTCAAGAAATAACACCAGGTCCTGCAAGTGTACATATCTATATCATTAGAACCTTCATGACTAGAAAGCTGAAGCAACCAACTCTGGAACACAAGTAGCTAAAAGCTGCATAACTGTGTTCTGTAGGGGCATAACTACAATTTTTGCAAGAGCCTAAATAACAATTAAACTACCAACTAACAGCTATATGGCTTATACACAAAATGGGGAAAGTATTATATCAACCCAAAAAGGAATATCATTTTGTTGCTTTCCAGAGAAAATGTCATAACAAAATTAAGAGTGTGGCTTGACATAAATCCAGGCCAGAAGGAAATATCTCTACCACAATATGAAAAGAAAGGCATTTACCTGGAGTTTTGTGTCTCTGGGTAACAAACGAAGAGCTTGGGCACCATTTATTCTATCCCACCGTTGGCTTAACAATTCAAGTGCTTCATTCAACATTATTGGGCCTCCATCACTAACATCATCACCATCACCATCACCATCACCATCACTTCGACCACTATCAGTTCCACTGGGGCTAAAGCGCACATCATCAGCCCCTTCAATCTCAACAACCTTTTTACCCATACGCCCCCCTCTAACCTTAGTAGCCTTCTGAATTCCAGGGTACTGTGATGCCACTGGAACGATTTTCTGCTCAAATTCCTTTTCAGCTTTTCTTGGGTTCAGATAGATTTGTAGGAGATTAAAGTAGATATTTGACTTGGAAGGTTGTTGTGCTCCTTCCTCGTAAACACGGTCACAATATGCAACTGCTCGATCTGGCATCTGGAGCTGCAATGTAGTTACACTTTGTTATTTTGAAAAAAAACCCCGCTGGATATGAGAGGAAGGGCTCTCATATCGAAATTTATTAAGAGAGGGGTAAGGCTCGAACCCGGGTCAGCTAGCACACACCTTGTGGTGCTAGCCGGAAGACCCCCGGGCCTTTCTCACACTTGTATTTTGGATAACCTTAAAAAGTCTGAACTAATCATTACCTAAATATGATGGAGGATATTGAAAACAATGTTACAGAGCAATAATACCTTATGGACATAAAGAGAGAGTGCACGTAGGTGTTGATTTATTTTCCCATACAATATAGCGCGCTCTTCGAAAAGAGCATCTTGCGGAAGACGCTTAAGAAGTATGTCTGTGTTGTAACCTGAATTGTTCTCTAATGTAGTTATCAGCTTCTTCCGTGTTGGGGAATATGTTTTCTCAGTCCAGTTTCCCTCTTCCTTCAGAATCTTGTGCCAGTCAAGAACCTCAGAAAGGTATAGTTGTACCTTCAGACAAGAATGAATGACCATCATCATAAGACTAAAAGCAATCCATTTATTCAAAATTTGGATAACAGTTTATGGAGATAAGATCATCTAAACAGCACAAATAAATTATTAGATACGAATTTGCAATACCTACAGTGTAGCAATAGACAATAGATATGAAATTAAATTAACATACTGACAAAGTAACAGTAGTAAGAGTACACACCAGCTCATTTTGCAGATTAGGGTTGATCCCAGATACACTCATTGAAAGCATTAGTTCCAAATAAGTTGACTGCAAATTTGGAGCATGCTGTTTTAGATATGAGTTTACTAAATCTGCTGGAACATTTTCTGATAAAAAGAGCTCAATAGTGTCTGAAGGGTTGCGTTCAAGGACATATAAAGATGATTCCAAAACCAGCATTGGGTCAGACCGACAGAGAGGCTGCAACAAAGCACAGAACCAAATCAGCCATAGAAAACTAGAACAATGTGATACAGAGGATACTGACTTATAATATAGAGGCAAAAATCCAAATGAAGCTTAATCAACACACCAGACAATAGAATATAAAACAGATATTATGCCAATAAAACTCACATATACAAGGTACTTAGATTAAAAAAATCTAACACACACAACATGGTTTAGAAAGTACCATTCTGAACATCATGAATAACACCTTGATATTTAATGTTTCGCTGATACTTCCACATTTAGTATGTTATGTTACTGTTTTCTAATAGACACTTAAACATGCAACCATCAAATTTACATATACAGTTCAGATATACAGTTCAGTTAAGGGCAGGTAAAAGCCTAAAACACCATGATATTATATATAAATCCAACAGCAACTGGTTCAGTCTCACTGATTTATGTGAGTGAAGAACAGCATCATGTAAATGTCAAAAAAGGAGAAATAACAATACCCTTAGATATTCAATGATCATTTGCGGATTGAACTTTTTATTAAAATCATTTTTTCCCATCTCAGCCTTTGATTCTTCGACTAATTGATTAAGCAGTTGGAGAGCTTCACGGTGCATCTCATTGCTTTTGTAGAGCTCAAGTAACACCATATAATCGCTCCTTTCCTCCAAAAAGTCTTTGCATATCTTCAGATCACAATAGTTAAGTCCCTTTAACAATTCTATTGCCCCTGAAGACTGTCCAGTAAGAATAAGAGCTTGAAGAAGAGATGTGTCCAGTACAGTAGCCATTTCTCTAGCAATAGAGCTTGTATGCGTCTGAGCTCGCTTCTGACATAAGACAGTAAATAATATTACTGTCTTTTACTTCTACTTATCAGACATATTATTGGATGTGCAATCATCTGTACAATAAACGTAGCACTGTACAATCTCATAAACACATGAAACCCCAAAAGCTTTTGAATAGGACCTATTCTAGCAACAAATCAAATCAATGTCCACTCCCGCACTAGAATGTTCATGTTGATCAATTTTCAAGTAGTTACATGTGCTTCATCATTACAGGAATGAGAACAGCATGGATGTAGACAGGAGGTCTGAATTCTCATATTTTATTGACCATAGAGACCCATGTATCAATCTATAAATCTGCCAGCTGCTTAATGAATAGAACTTCAGGACTACCTTACAAAAACAATTATGTCCAGGTATAGTAAAATGAATTTGGCTGAAGAAAGGACAGGCTATGGTACCATGATCATTATGTAAATAGTGTTGAAGTCAACAAGGATTCAGAATAATAGCTAAGACCTGAATCATTCTCGAAAATTAGAACTAATATAACATGGGATATTCAAGTTGTACTTTGACTTCCTGATAGTTTGGATAAATCCAGGGGTTCATTTATTTGTGTAGTGTACTTCTATTACTTATTGGTAATTATTTTGTATTAGTTCTTGGTACAAGAAATTCCACACCTGTCACTACTATTTACAAGAGTTTTAACAAGAAAAACTAGGCATTTGTAGCAGTAGTACCTTGTTTGGCTTCTTTGATCGATATGACTCAGATAAGATTGAGCTGTGGTGCACAGCTCCAGAGACAACCTCCTCGGTGACTTCAGCTGTTGCTCTCTCAATTATTCCATTTCTTTTCTTGTGCAAGTACTTCACAAGAGCAATTAGAGCATTGTGGCTCATTTTCTTTATCTCGAATGGAGATCTATCATCAGATTCATGAAGTTGTAGAGAGTATGGTTCCATATCATCTGTCACATCAGATGATTCTCTTGCTAATTCTGGCAGATCTTGCAGCCGGTCATGTTCACCTATGATGTGCGTTTGAGGCAGAACAAGAGATGGATATAGAGACAGGACATAAGTAATATCCACATGTGAATCAGAGAACTGCTCCATCGCCTCCTCATAGCTCCCATTATCAAATAAAAAGTGTCCATATCTAATTCATGAAATCAAATTTGAAACACACAATTTAGTTACATGTGAGGAACCAAATGAAAAAAATATAGAAGAAAACACAAGATTCACTGACTAGAAATGTAGAAGATGGCTTTGTTCGCATACCAATACAAAGGCAAAAAGACTAGAATGCCAACAAACCCCAATGCAATTATCCCCCACTTCAACAAACCTCAATGCATTTGTCCTCCACTTCCACAAACCGCCCAATACATTTGTCCCCCACTTTCACAAACTCCAATATAATGATTGCTTGAAAGATGATGTTATTTTGGGACAGATAGTTGGTGAAAGATGAAGTTATTTTGGGACGGAGGGCGTATATATTGTAAAAGTATGGAAACCCCATAAGCAATTCATATTCTTTTATTTGTTTCTCAGCTGATCATGGATTCAAAACATAAGCAGAGAGCAAAGAAGTGATTCAAACAGCTTGAGTAAAGAGGAGCAGAATCTACCCATTTGTGCTACACAATGATAAACATATAGAAGTAGGAAATACATATATACAGACTGCAAATAGAGTGCTGGTGTGACCTTTAGATTGGACAACTTGAAACATACCTTATGTGTATTGAGCTTTCCCTTGCAGCTCGTAGGTTTGAATCCTCTGGAGGAAGTAGCTTACACAACGCCAGAGCCTCTTCAAATTCACCAGATGCAGTCAACTGCACTATCTGTAGACCAACATATGTAAACGATGTATATGTAAGAGCTAAGAGTCAATCCTGAGAAACAACTTGTAAAATGATCAAGGCTGATTATTTAGCATTTACATGAAAGAAATAAAAACCGTAGAAGAAGCCTTATAACAACTGGTACAAGATCTTATAATGGGCACCAACAATGGTTAGTTTGGGAAACTATACCAAAAGTTAGCATGAAACAGCTTAGTGCTGTGACTTGTGATATCCAGATAAACTACTAGAAGCCTGTAGGCAGTGGAAGGAGGCTGGATGGTGCATGTGTGGTACTGTGTCAGGATGGGCAGCCACAATTTGGAGGTGATGTGGGTGAGCAAGGCTGTGAACAGTAGCATTGTAGGAACATGGAACAAAAGATATCATATAGTTTCTACAGAAATGCGCTCATCAAAATTAATAAACCAAAGTACCAGACACAGCACACCATACCTGGGCACCAATAGGAACAGGCAACAAGCCATAAACAGAGCGGGCTAGAACAGCAAGTATACAGTTCTCAGTTTCAACAAGCTTTTGAACATCACGAAGTACAACTGTCTGAACCAATGCATTGGGGGCTCTAAGGGACCGTATCTGAAACAATACCAAATAGTCAGGTGGAACGATGTGACCTATAGCTTTAGAATACAAGATAAATAAACTCACCTCAACATGCCGTGGCAGGCGTGCCACGGCATATGGTCTATGTATAGCAACAGAGGCAGGCGTGTCTGACCAAATTATCCTACCATCTTGAATAAGTTTCCCATTTTGGTCAACAAATACTCCAATGTTATCCTGAGTAAACAAAGTAAATAGTACATAATTGAGCTAAAATTAAAGAAACTTACAAATGAAAACAAGTTACTACATTCAGACCAACTGCCCCATCATTCTTCCAAAGCAGAGTACTTTCATCTTTGAACCAAACAAATATCACAAAATGATTTCATCTGACGAAGCAATTTCATCAAATGGCAAATTAACAACAAAACATATATAATATCACAAAAAAACTAGTATTATACCTTTCCGAGGAGGAGCTCTCCAGTAGGAAGAGCCACAACTAAAGGTGGAGCATTCCTTCCAGAAGAAAACACTTCAGTTAATGCACCAGTCATACTATTTATGATCATATACTCCTTTCTAATCCCAAGACAAATGTTGTCGCCGCACCAGGCCATTGATTTCACGGTATCCGGAACTCCAAATTCCTTCACCTCAACAAACTCTCTCCCACCTGATAAACAGAAATTAAGTTGTCATGAATATTCAGAACAAGATCATTCGACCATTTGATTTCTTTCAAGATTCCCATAATCAAAATTTAAAGGCACAACACAGACTCTAGTCTTAAGTTATGCCAAATGCTGCTAAATACTTTTATTCTGACATACCTTACACTTACAACAATACTAAAAAAATTTTACAGGTCGTTTTTCCTTGACCAGTTTCAGCAAACAAAAGGCTAACGTTTCATAAGCTTTTCCCACATTCAGATAAATTACAAAAAGAAAACCCTGTTACCAGCTCGAACACACAAAATTATATTACCTCGGAAGCTTTTTCTAAATTCTAATGATGTCTACATTTGCATGCAAATTCGTGCCAAAAACAAAATCTACAATCAAGCAAATGATAAAAGAAAATTCATGAAGACATGATTTCCTTGATATGGTGTATTGATGTAAAGTTAGCAGAATAATACATTTTCTTTAAGTGGAATAGTGAAATTGTGTGTCTCCTAGCATAAATGCCTATATACCATCTTCATCTAATACCACCAAAACCAGAAAACATAAATTCTGGAATGTATGAGAGATGTTTTAATTGAAATATTTCATTGTGCACAACATGTGGAAAAACAAAAAGGATCAGTACTTATAAAGAGTGGATACCGATTGATGAATCAAAAGTTTCAAATCCTACACAAATAGCTTCCAACTACAAGAAAAAATCACTTATTAATCCCCATGGTGTTCATAGAATATACCGCATTATTAGAACAGTAACTGTATTTTTCCACAGAAACATTTAGCCAACTTAAATAGATTAACCAAAGCCTGGAATTAACTCGAGTGCCTTTCCCTTTTTCCAACGAGATCCCAAGTCCCAGATAACAACATCAATTCAGACTCCACGGCCCCAATTCAATCCAGACCTCCCATTCTCCAAATTGAGAACTACCGACCGACGATCTCCATTTCCACCAAAACCCAAATTATGTAACAGTCAAACCATAGGCATAAACACTCAAATCACACCGAGAACGAAAAGGCAATGCGGCCGAATTCTCACTGTCAAGGCGGAAGATGGTCAGGCGCTTCCAGCGACCGACCGCGAGGAGGCCCCGCCGGTCGTCCCAGGCGAAGAGGTTGGCGCCCTTGGTCTTCCCGATGACGGCGACGGTCTCGAGTCCGGGGAGGCGGTGGAGGTTGACGCACTCGGCGAGCGAGAGCAGGAGCTCGCGGCCGGCGCTGACCTCCATCGCCAGGGGCGTCCCGCGGCGCCACAGCGAGGGCTGCTGCCGCTCCAGCGCGTACGGACCGTCTCTCGGGATCCCGCCGCCGGCGTGGCCAGGGGAGGCGTAGATGCGGAGGGAGCCGTCCTTCCCCGCGACGAGGAGCCTCCCAGCGTAGGCGGCGACGGCCACGATGTCGGCCGGCACGCCGGAGACCAGCTCGACGGCGTCGTACGCGCTATGCACCATGGTGGCCGCGCCCCCGATCGGGCGGTCCCCCGCCCCGGCGAGGCGAGTCGGCCGCGGCGGCGATCGTCGCGTGCGTGGGGGAAGAGAACGAGAAGGGAGGAAGGCGAGAGCGTATGAGTCGAGGACTCTGGCTCGGCTAGTCCAGGATCGTATATGGAATGGGGGGTATAGTATACGGAAATACGATTGTATACGTACGGGATACAAACCGCCAGGTTACTCTTCTTTTCAGCAACATTCATTCACCGGAGTATTGCCGTATATTATTTGCCAGACGCCTTAAATAAAGACTTTTTCTCAAAAGAATTTATTCTATTGCTTTGCTTAAAATAATTCTCAAAATATTAATTTATCGTGTAGATAATCCGTGGTAATAATTCTACCAATAATCTATCTCAACAGGCATTTGATTGGTGTTGTGTTTTGATGTTTGGATTTGAGGCAGCACTGCAGGAATTTTTAAGAATTTAAGGCCCTGTTTGATTCAAAGAAAAACCATAGAAATTTTAGAGAATTTTTTCTATATAACCCTTTGAATATAAGGAATTGGAATGAACCCTACGAAATTTCTATAGAATGTCTCGTTTCATATAAGTTTTGAAGAAAATTTAACATGAGGTAGAATCTCTCCTCAAATTTCCCTGTTTTTCGTGGTCCAGTCAAACGGTCATTTTTTATTATTTATATGTTTTTCAATCCTCTGTTTTATACTTGTATTTTTGTTTGTATTTTTGTTTGTCAGAATCATATTTTTTATTTATCTATTTTTTATTCATGTGATTCAGAAGGCCTTTTGAGTCAAATGATTTATGAAAGAATTTTATAGGATTCAAATTCTATAGAACATGTTCTATTTGGCCCTTTAGTTTAAAGGATTGGAGTTTTCTAATCTCCTATGGAATGGCACATTATGTTTAGATCTTGGAGGAAGCATAAAAAAATGCCCTAACATCTTGAAAATTTTTCTTTAAGTATATCTCTCATCTGATTTCTATGTTTTACTGCGGTCCAATCAAACGGTCATTCCTGTGTTTTCTGTGGTTTGTAATCCTCTCTTTTATACCTGCATTTTTGTCAGAAAACTGTGCTTTTTATATTCCTTCATTTTTCTATTCCTGCTGTTCAAAGAGGCCCCAGCTGATTTTTATGAAAATCAATCAAATATGTGGCATTTCGAATGTTTGTTTGTGAAACTAAGTATTGACATAAATATGTCTGCGAGAATTATCCATTACATAGTACTACCCCATGTTTAGGTCCCTTTGAATCGTAGGAATAGAAAAACAAAGAAATAAGAAAAACACATAATTCTGACATGAAATGCAAGTGTAACAGAAGATTGCAAAACACAGAAATAACTTTTTGATTGACTACAGCAAAAACGCAAAAATCGAATAAGAGACATAGACTCAAAGAAAATTTTCCAAGAGATTGAAACTCTTGCTAAGTTTTCTCCAAAATCAATATACAATAAAGGAAAATTTCCTATAGGCTTTGAATTCTATCAAATTCCTACATAAATCTTTGGGGGCCTAACTAATTTGTACGAGTGTACATATGTTGTTGGAAGAAGTCCAAATACCCCCTAAACTTTGGATGAAAGTTCATTTGACACCCTAAACTTTAGATGAAAGTTCATTTGACACCCTAAACTTTGGATGAAAGTTCATTTGACACCCTGAACTTTAAAATCGGACATCGAACCTTCTTTGTAATATCATTTATATTATCCTTGGTTTTGGATAATAGTTATGCATCTTTAAGATCTAAGCAGCTTTAAATAATTAATACAATTTATTTACGTATAATTGTCAATTTTATAATGTACAGTAATGTCGTATTATTGTTATGTTAGTACTTTTTTTGATAGTGAGAGCAAATAAGGGTAAAAAATATTTAAGTGAAAATTTTAACATATATGTCCAATAGGTACGTCACACATGATCAAAGCTCAGCTAATGTACTTATATGTAAATTAAATAAGAACAACTTTGTAAAACCACCTTAAAAAGCCGTATAAATGATATTGTAATTTAAAGGACCCGGTTTTAAAGTTTAGAGTGCTATTGTAAAATTTAAGGGACCCGGTTTTAAAGTTTAGAATGCTAGATGAACTTTTAATCCAAATCAAAGTTTAGGGGGTTATTTGACATTTTCCCATATTGTTAGCAGCTGGTATGATTAAATGTATGTAGCAGTCTTCTTTACATCAGAGTTTTTTTTTATCTTCCTTAGAACCCGCGATGCTAATCAGTGGTAATTCATGAGCAGCAGAACGAATGAAAATAAGTTCGTTGCAATGCTGAAAACTTGAAAAATTCTAAAAGTAGAAGTATTTTTTTCTAGTGTTAATTTGCAGAATTACTTTGTAGTCTTAATTTTGGTACTTCGATACCTGTTCATTAACACTAGGACAAGCATCATCAACATCCAAGTTTAAGAAAACCTCCTGATGACTGTAGAAGAACTCCAAGCGATGACAGCGGCTAACAAGGAAGCAGTTAAAAAATGACTAACAAGAAAGCAGTTAAAAAATGACTAACAAGAAAGCAAAGACCAGCACAGAAGGAAGATACAGTTTTGCCATTGCTGATGCTAAATTACATTGTATACATAGCACAAAAAATTTACATTGTATAGCTTCACCAATTGGAACTGGGAGGCCGTAAAAGATACAATCACAGAACATGTATTTACATCTAGCTATATCATCTTCTGTAGTGCATCAGGTACAAAATTTCCAGCCGAATTGCTAACGACATGGATAGGGCTTCCCCCAGTTTACTGTCTAAACCCGTTTCCCATCTACTTACTACACATAGCATTTGATGTTACTACATACTACCGAAACAACGCACTTTACACCATAAATTGCCGTCTCAGAACTAGTTTACCTCGTCAGTCTATCGTCATTGGAAATATGAACCGAAGGGAAGGAAGAAGAAAAGAATAGAATAGTCACTTCACTTCAGGTAGCGTAAGTGCCTCTTCAAGAATTGATCGGTCCAGCCGCCATGAGCGCACCACCGCAGAGCACACAAAGAAATAATGGCGGCACAGGCTCGCTGTCAGAAATGCCCACGCAACGTGTGTGGTGCCATACATCGCAAGCATCGCATGCTACCATGCGCTCACCGTCATCATCCTGAGCACCACACACGCACCGCACCTCCCACAAGTCAAGTCCGCCATGGCACCGCAGCTCAGTTTCCATGTCTGCCCCATTGCCATACACGCTGATTGTGTCACCAGACTCTGCCCCACCAAGCATCACTGGATCCCATTTCTCCCCAACAATGCCATGCAGCGCCTCAGCCTGGAACTCCTCAAAGAAGCAGTAAGTGTCCCGCAGCGCATGCTCTGACTCGACAAGAAGCTCACCCATGGATGCATGGAGTGGTACCACCACAATCTCCCCCGGTGGCATTGGCCGCATAAGCTCAGCAGCCTCCCATGGCTGGGGTTGCCACTCAACGAAAAACCTCAGCTGGTCATCGGACTCATCCCCAAGGCCCCACCACTTCACCCAGTGCTTGCAGTCCAGCACAGCCTGTGCTGCCTCACTGCGCACCTCGACCATTGCCCGGTAGACAGCACGCAGATCTCGCTCTACTTCCACTGTGCTAGGCCACCGTACCACAGGCAGCGATGGTGTGCACTCTACCTCAACATCCAACAGTGTTGGCTCTTCATATTCCTCAAGGCTAAACTGAAGCACACGTGTTTCAGCATCAGGCACACGTCGCACAATATAGTTGCCAACAATGGTGTCACCAAGGGACTTGATGACGAAGTCAAGGAGACCAGTATCACCAATGGCGCCCCTTGCAGCATCTCGCACTGCCTGCCGTGTCATCTCTGCACCGTTGCCATGCTCTAGCAGCCTGTCAACAACAACCTCTGCAGCGTCGAGAAGCCGCTTCTTGGACCAGCGACACTGGAGCAGGTCAACCACATCCTCAAAGCGCTGGCATGGCTGCTGCCTGTGCCTCTTCATCACAGACGGCTTTGGCAGCATGAATTGCAGCCGTGTGCATGTCTTCACAGGAGGTAATTGAAGGGGTGGCTCAAGGTGCTTCCAATCAAGGAGGCAGCGAAGGAACTCACGGACTGTAACCAGAGGCTTGTTGGAGAGGCGGCGGTAAATGGTTACCACACGGCGGACATGACGGCTGCGGAGATAGTCCACAGGCAGGGCAGCCAAGCTTTCCACGGAAGCTGTATAGGTCGAGGTAGACACACTGAAGCAACCCCTTGCAAGGCAGTATCCCCATCGGGTGAACCATGTGTCACCATGTGCCACGCTGAGCAGGAGACGAAGATCCAGGGAGCGTTTCTGGGAGAAGTCCACCACAGACACAGCCCTGCACAGAAGGTTCTCAAGCTCAATAGATGAAGTAGCAATCATCATGATATAGTAACCTTTGTGTGCTTATCATAATTTAGGATCACCAAGAATACATGCAAAAGTTATGAGCTTCTTTAGCTTATCCTCATTACCTCCTAAATTGTACCATGGAAGTTTTACACTAAGCCCCTTTCAGTTCGGGCGTTTACATAACATGAGCTAACCAATTCTTCAGTAACGATAACAAAAGCATGTGCAGAGAACTTATAATCAGGCAGAAAACAATCTGAAGGTACCTGGCACGGAGAGCGGAGCAGAGGCGATCCCAGATGTCCATGATGTCATGGCCAGATAGGGCAGTGGAGCCGCCATCGCGACCACGGAGCATGACAAGGTGACCAAAACCATTGTTGTGGATCAGGCCATGGAGGAGGTGGTCGGTGCGTCCAAGGATCACATCAGAGCCAAGCTGGCGGTCCCAGTCAGCTGGAGCTGGAATGATGAAATGGTACTTCCGCTTTGACACCCAATGGTGGCTCCAACCTGACACCATTAGTATATCACGTATTTGTTAGTACTGGTTCAGAGAACCAGGCACCAACCCAAATCAATGCCCAAACTACCAATTTTCCAATAGAAGAAAGAAACTTTAAGAGGCCAGAGGCCATCATTACAACTAGCATTGCTGTTTTAGGAAACGGATTCAAAAAAATTTGAAATAGACACACCAAATCCAGGTAAAGGAGTACACAAAAAGTTCCAATGATCATCGATTCAAGTACAGTAACAGAATTCAGTTATTATGATCCATTTCATCAACGGAATCAAAAGTTGCTAACTAGCAAGTGCTCAATCGAGGGCGCGATTCTGGAATGTTCTCCACCAAGAAATTTGCAATTTGGAAGAAGATCACCATCTCAAAGTCGTCCAAAGAAATCTCTAGCATCACAAACCCACGCATTTCCTCAAACCACGATGAGAATATCATTTGCAAGAATAATACGGAGTACTACTCATCCATTCGCCCAAACCAACTCTAGTCAACAAGAAAAAGATTGGGGGAAAACCTAATCTCCGCACCCGTCAACTCCATCCTATTTCGAAAGGGAAGGGGCGCAGGGGGCACGGCCAAGCACGCGAGGAGCCATATGGAGGCGAGGGGAAACTCACCCGCCCAGCGGCAGTAATCGCAGAGCGGCGCGGGCGAGGACGCGACGGGCTCCTCGACGGCGAAGATGGGGATGACGGCGCCGGTGCGGTCATCGGAGAGGAGCGCGCGCCACGCCGCCGCCGACGACGACCCAGGACCCCCGGCGGCGGCGGGGGAGGCGCCGCCCCACTGCCTCAGCAGCCACCGCACGTTGTCCCGGAACGCGCCGCCCAGCGCCGCCGCCTCCCTCCCGGGGAAGTCCCGCAGCGGGTAGACGCGTGCCCCCGCCCCGTCCCCACCACCCCCGCCGCCGCGGGCCTGACGAGCGAGGCCGAGGAAGAAGACGACGACGAGGTGGTGGTGGCGGCCGACGGCGGACACGGCCTCTCCGCCGCCGCCGCCTTCGCCGCCGCCGGCGGCGGCGGCGGGGCGTCGGCCACGAGGCGAGCCGCTCGAGCGCGCGCATGGACGGCATTGCCCTGGGCTCTCCAGCGAAGGGGCGTGGCGTGGCGTGGGGGGTTCTGGGTTTTGGGCCGCGGCGGCAGGGGCGTTTCCGTAATTTGTCCGCCGCGAGGTGTCGTGTGCACGGTGCGCCTCCCCTCGCCCCGAGCTCCCCAAAAACACACCGTGGCCCGCGCGCACAGCACTGACCAGTGGGGCCTACACGTGTCGCTTTCCAACCCCACACGTCTGCGACACTTCGCACATGCTAGTGCACCAACCGTCTCCTACCCTACGAGGTTATATGACCATGACATGTGGGGCCCACACAGTGGGCCATAGCCGTCGGTGGGTGTGTGGCTGCTGGGTGCCCATTGCGTGGGGATGAAGGATGGACTGTGCGATACAAAGGAGGTGGAGAAAGGGATAGGGGCGGAGACGTTGGCGAGAGGAAGGGGAGAGGAGGGGGTCCTATTTTTGGGGGGAACGTGGCGTGTGGGCATTGGCGGTTGGGTTGTCGGGCCCAGGGTTCAGATACGTTGAACTTGACCGGTTTGTCTGTTCTGTTTCGTTGGTTCGGTCAAGCTAATAATTTCGTCTCCATAGTATTTAATATAAACTAAAAATTAAAAAATAACTACTTATGTAGTTTATATGTAATTTATGAGATGAATCTTTTAAGCCTAATTAGACTATGATTTGACAATAAAGTCACACAAGAAACTTGTGCTAATGATGGATTAATTAGGCTTAATAAATTCCTCTCGTCGTTCTACGCACGGATTCGTAATTTGCTTTTTTATTACCTACATGTTTAATACTTCAAATGTGTGTTCATGATGTGACATTTTGCCAAAAAATTTTCTAGATCTAAACACACCTTAGGATTCACCTGTGCCGATCAAACCAACATGTTCTCCTGCATCACCGTTGCATGATGTAGGAGTATGGCTTCTTTGTGACCTTAAGGTTTAAGGTTTGGTGGGCAGAGTTTCAGCTTCATTTAAAATTAAAGCTCAAACAAACTATTTCAATCTCAACTTAAAAAAAAGTAAAACTGATGTTCTCATAGAAAAACCTAAAAATACGGAGAAGGTTTGAGTTACCATTTCAGACCAAACTTTTGGATATAAATTTAGTAGTTAAAACTTTATCTAGAGGCCTACTCAACGTGAAGTTTGGTAAGAGAAGGAGATGACACGAAAAGAAAAGAGAAGGCATATGAGTGAAGCAAAAATAAGGACCGCGCATAGAGCAGAGAGGTAGAGATAAGAATATACACATGGCTACGCAGACTATGACAATTGCATTGTTGCATTGTTGGCTTAGGTGGTTTAGACTTGGGTATTCAAATTTTGTGAGACTCATTTGACAGTTAAGACCACTACTCTTTTAATTAAAAAAACCTAAGACATAATATGATATATTTTAGTATAACTAATTAATTTAGATAACTATTTGTTATCTTGTCTATTTTTTTTACGAAACATGTATTTAGGCATGTGGCTCAGAGAATAATCGCAGGAGAATGAAGCGTTTCGGTAGTAGTACAACGAGCTTGGGAGAATGCATGATGGGATCCAATTTATATGAGATGATTTTCTCCATATACTAAAAATCATAGAACTAGGTATGGAAAGTGAGATCCAATGTCAGAAGTACCTGATTGCTGAAGAACAAAACCAAAACTATGGCACATATGTATTAGCCTAACACGGGATGCTGGTGACAATTAAAACCAAAACCATGATAGTAGACACTGAAGCTTATACGACAATTGAAAGTTGACTAAAATGTAACAAATAAGGTTGGAATATACTGTATAAAAGTGTAGGTTGATCTTCAAATTAAGCAAAAGCAGTCCACACTCCACAGCAACCGAAAGATTTTGAGTAGCCTACATTTAGCTTCAATATTGATGAACGAGTCAATGAAACACAAATAGGATTGTGTCATATGGTTTTTAAGTATTCTTTTTCCAACAACACATTCATAATGCCAAGTGATTAGCCGGTAAAACACAATCACAAATGCCAGAGTAAAGTCATTAACTGATAATCCAATCAAGCACGATATCACAGTAAAAACTCATGTTTGGGTTTGCCATTGATCGACGTAGGTATAACCATCTTTAGAGCCTCTGTTCTCTTGAATGTTCCCGTGCATAAGGTGAGTCGATCGCATCGAGAATGAAAAACTTAAGCGTCTGCATTATACCGACCGATCCTACCAAGAACACTCCAAATTCTACTAATTCAGAAAGCACACTCGCTTTTCATGTCGCCATGATGCAAGACACGTATAGGAGCTCGCTTTTGACTTTCGACATCGAATGCGCCGTCCGATCCCTGACTCGAGGCATCTCGAACTTTAACTCTAACTCCAACTTTAACTTGATCGTCTAACTCAGGTTTAAAAGAAAGTTAAAATTAGTGAACGGAAGAAGATAAATCAATAAATTATTAAAAGTTAATATAACAAATTCTATGATGTCAGATCTTCACTTCGATCATCATCACAACACTTGAAAAGAAAAACCATCCAACGAAGACCAATATATGTTTAGACTAGCTCAAAATACGACCTCGGCCGTAGTTAAAAGTTCTTTTTGACTCAGCGTTCAGATTCAAGACTTTTTTGAGCTGAATACTTCTAGCTTCACAAATCTATGGATTTGAATATGCGATTACGTAGATAATATTTAGATAAATCATTTTGTTCTTATTTTAAATGAAATTAAAATTTTAAACCACTATAATTTAACATACAAACTTTAAATCTACCATGTGTCTTAGATCTGGAGTTACGCCAAACAGGATCTACATCTAGTTATATCTTGAAGGAAGTACCTTAAAGATGTAAATCTTGATGGAAGTCAGGGACCCGAGGCCCGGAGAAGCGAGGCCTTGGTTCCTGCTTTGTGCTAGCTGGCAGTCCCCATGTGGACAGGTTCTGACCTGGTAATGAATTCTAAATATGGTAAAAAGTAATAATGTGGCTCATGGTACTTTAGGATCCCTGAGAAAGGGGGACCCTGGTTCTCATTTCTCCAACAGTACCTCGCAGCCATGGGGCCGGGCACAGAGCTTCTCCTCGAAGCCATTGGTTCAGTCAAACGTGTGGGGCCCACTGTGTACATTATCCACAAGTGTCCGACCCCATGGCTCGGGGGCTAATGTTGGAGAAATGGGAACCGAGGTCCCCCTTTCTCCGAGATCCTAAAGTACCATGGGCCACATAATTATTTCTTCAATATTTAGAATTCATTGCTAGGTCAAAACCTGCCCACGTGGGCACTGACAGTTGGCACAAAACGAGAACCAGGACCCTCGCTTCCCGAGGCTTCGGGACCCTCGCTTCCATCAAGATTTACATCTTCAAAGAACACATAAATCTAGCTGCGTATGGAAATAAACTCAGGAGTAGGGTATTACACTTTCGACCGGCCTGAACTTGTATACATGTTGTGTTTATTCTTGCTAGTTTTACATATTCTTGCATACGACACATGCCACGAGCTCGATCCCAACTTGCCCCTGGCCAAATCTTCAAAGGGAGGTCTTCTCTTTCCCATTGTGGGAGTATCGCTCTTCGACAGCCTCCGACCATCGCTGGCCGTCGCGCCAGGCTGCGCCATCATTGCCGTTGGCTTCGCGAGGTCGAGGAGCCCCTCAGACGCCGCTCAGTCGTTGCCTTCTGCCGCCGAAACCCGTCCTTTCTCAGATGTTGGTGAGCCCCGCCATTCCCATCCTCTCAGGTTGGCAATGCTCGCCACCGTCGACAGCACCCCAAAGCCACCATCGTCTTCACCTCGTCACCGTCGTCCTCGCGACGTCTCCCACCGCCACAAGCCCTTGGTGAGCTGCCCTCCCCTTCCCCTTGTTCCGCCACCGCTCTGCGTGCTCGCCACCACACCGGGTAGTTGCCGCCGGTGACCATCGAGCCTCGCGTGCTGCAGCTCCTGGTCAAGATGGGCGACCACCGGTGGCCGCTTCCCAGCCACCATCCTGATGCCCGCGTGGCCGCCGCATCGCTGCTGCGCCGGCGCCATGTGTGCGCCACGTGGTGTACCTGTCCCCAGCCTGATGGACTCGGTCCAACGTGCGCTACCAGCCTTGCATCACAGATGTTGACAGTTGTTAAGTGCAAACTTTAACCATCAATTCCTGCATGAAAGTACAAAATATAATGTCAAACTTTGAGGTAGGGGTTTATTACTAACCATTTCCTCTAGTATTGGTAAATATGAATATGCAGGTGAATTCTGAATGAAAACACACCCACAGTGCGACAAAATGTATCTTCGACCAATCATACATGAGCAGGAGGATTGGAGGGCCCACATGACAGCCAAAACCGACCTAAAGTAGGGCCAAACCATCCTCAACCGCCATAGGGGCCCACCAAGGCCATCACTCATCCCCACCTTTCACGTGGAGGTCCAGGATTGCTCCTCATTGATGGTTGCCAGTGAATCGACCTTCACAACAGTCATAACTACCCTATAAAAGGAGGAGCTCAACATACTTTCAAAACACACAACAGTAGAGTACAACTCACTTTTATATCATAGACTTTGCTTTAGTATGTGCGATTAGGAAGAGAGCGAGGGGAAGCTCCGAAAGTAGTTCCCAAATAATCGGAGTTTTCTTCGAGAATTTCTGAAGGAGTGTCGGACTTGTCGGCATTCTTCCGTCGGAGTTTCGGAGAAGTGCCAGAATTGTTGCCCTTCTTCTGCTTGTACCTCGGCGAATAATTATTTTATAAAGTAAGTGTTCGAGATTTTCTTTATGATATTTAATTAGTTTATTTAAGTGATATATTCTCATCGGTGCTGGTTCGTCGCTTAGTTTATAATTAAGTGCTCTACTACAAGGACTCTGGATAGAGAAGGAAATTCCTCCACGAGGCTAGAGTAGTAGTCAATAGCTTAGACGTACTGTCTAGGTTGGCGATACCTTCGTTTGTTGTGTGCTCCATGAAAAATGAGGTAGGCGACAGGTGGTGACAACGTTGTCCGTTCTTTGTATCCCTCCACGTTCGGGTACATCATAGAGCTCAAGGCCGGACTCAGTTTGGCAAACCAGGGGAGGGTCGGTGCCTGAAGCATTCAATAGAGTTTTACCTTTAACTTAAGTTAGCTAATTAAGTCCATAGGAATCCTCTCTAAGCCTCTCCTTTAATCAGTTGTTGTCCTTGGATAGAAACCTGTTCGTAGATAATATACACAAGTTCCCTGTGATTCAATACCCTTGGAATACTCTGAGTTGAAATGCTACAACGGTATCCGTGCGCTTGCGGATTTACCTGTGATCGTATCAAATGTTAGTGATATGCCCTAGAGGCAACATGGAGATGTTGGATATCATGGTCAATGTTTATGTATTTATGAATAAAGTGTTATTCAGTTCCATGAAATAGACATCTTGTATTGATCAATAAGTACGTGACTTATTTATGAGACTCTATATGTATGAATCTATTTTTAAATGATTCCTGATCATATATCATATTATTGGAACTAATATGATTCTAAGATCGACATGTTTATTGATTGATGATCATGTCTCATAGATCATGGATATGAAGATACCAAATCAATAAACATGGACATATGTGTTAGAGAACACATTGTTGGATGGACCCACCATGAGACACTACAGGAATTAATGTGCCATTAGTTGGTCTCAGGTAGTGTTGGTACAAAGTTCTTAGACCTGAGATCACCATGGATTCCAACATGTGTAGTAGCTTATTTTGGGACTACCAAACGCTATTCCGTAACTGGGTAGTTATAAAAATAGTCTTCGGGTTTGCTATAAAACATGGAGTGGGATGTGAGTGATCAAGATGGAATTTGCCCCTCCTTTGGAAAGATATCTCTGGGCCCCTCGAGGTAATGGATTATGGAAATGCATGGCCATGCTAAGTTGATTGAGGAGTCAATCAACAAACAGATAATCCAATACGGTTCGAGTGAATGGTTAAGCTATTGAAGGGATGGCACACATCTTGTCTATAGCTTAATTGGTATCGTGAGGCAAAGGGATTTGTGTACACATTACAGGTTTAGAGCCGATATTATATTCTTGTATACTATGGTGTCAATATGTGCTGCTAGGCGCCGCTATTGACAGGTCGGCTGAGTTGGACTCGAGCCGATGATCGGCTAAGTTGGACTATGGCCGAAACCGAGTATACCTGAACCTACAGGGTCGCACACTTAAGGGGATAAGAACAGGCATTCAAGTTGGACTTGGATACGGCTCGATCGGATAGGGATCCGATCGGATAGAGTCCTTTGGTCTTACAACGTGTGGGCGGCCAACTCTATGAGATTCGGATGAGATCCGATTCAAAATAGAGTCCTGATCGGCCACTAGTCCTAGTAGGCCAACTCTATATAAAGGGGCGAGGGGTGGAGAGCTGCGACACATCAGTTGAATTGCATTGCGCCGAGATCAATCTCCACGGAAACCCTCCCCACCTTCGAGCCAAACCCTAGCCTTGCATCGCGTGCTAGCACACGGTGTTTGGCGTTCTTCCCTGACGTGTGGATACCTGGTGAGAGGCGCCGCTACGTTGCGTGTCGTTGATCGGCTACGAATCGGCCGCACCGGAGCGAGGCGATCGCGCGGCATCGGCAACGAGAACACCGCCCGACTCGGATCGGGCGCATGTACGGCGAATCGGCGCCGATTGGGTGAATCGGCCGTCCCCGGAATTGGCTGTCGGCTTGCGGGAATCGGCTACACTGTTTCGGATCAGATAGTCCTGATTGGCTATTTTCGCTGCATACTCCAATCGGTAACGATCTATCGGTCCTTACTTACAAGTGTTCCTGGTTTGCGCGGTAGAAAAGTTTTTGTTTTCGGCTAGCGTAGCTTCCGCGTAACCCTTCATCAAATACCAACAAGCATTCCTGGCACCGTTGGTGGGGAACAGTTGTTGTATCATCTTCAAACTGAGTTCATCCTCGTATCTTTTTCTTTTGTTTCTTCCTTTCTCTTCTTACCTATCATGGAGCAACAATCTATTCAAAACCTATCATGGAGCAAGTTCTATGAGCCACCTCTTTCTTCAAAACCAATTCATTCATCTGGATATGAACTTAGTCCTGGCTTTATAGCCATGGTTCAGAAACAATCTTTTCGCGGCGTAGAAGCGAAAACCCCTCTGATCATCGCGAGGGTTTGAGAAGTTGTGTTCATGCCTGACAATCACAGGCATGACACACGACACCTTGAGGTGGAAGTTGTTTCCCTTTCTCTTACAGAGAGGGTGAAACAATGGTACACCCATACGGTGAGAAAACTGCATGGTGAATGGGTGGAGTTGAAAAGCAGATTTTGCGTTGCTTTCATCCAGTTAACCCATGTTGTCTCTCTACGTAAGGAGGTTCTCAACTTCTAGCAAGATGAGAAGGAATCCATAAATGCAGCCTGGGCTACAACAGTTTCGTTCCATGACGTGTTGTTACACCATTTCTTTTCGGGTTTAGACAAGGTGTCTGCTGTGTATCTCGATATTTTTGCCAGAGGTTCGTTTGCATACAAAATGACATCGGAAGGAAGGGATCTCTTGGATCGTATCCTAGAGAATACTTCCTTCATTCGTTGCGAAACCGTCTAGGAAATCGAGCATACACAAGAGGAACCATCAACCATGGAATTGGAGCCTATAACCTCCACATCCCAAGATTCGACCGTTGAATCGTCACCCGAACCACGGGAACCGGAGGAAGAAGAAATTCAGCCTTCGGAATTCCTCTTGCAGTTTGAGGGTGATCTTTTTCAAGATTATGAAAACACCTCAAACTATTCTACCCAAAAGAGACCACCAGTCCCGCGTGGTTGGCCCGAACCTCTCGAGGAAAATTTCCTCAAAGAGATGGAGCATGATTTAACTAGCATCATGAGTGATGAGTGGTTGAAGGAGGTGGAGCTTTCTTCTAAAGTAATTCGGATTAGCTTCCCATCCTTAACCATTCCTTGTCTCGTGAGAGAGGCCATGGTGAAAACTCTTTATAATCTCATTGTTAGGGGCCGGACCGTTGGCACCAACAGACAAAACATTTCGGGATCCATCTGGTCCTGTCATCGAAGGGTATGAGGTTATTCGCAGAGTGCCAATCAGGCACAATGATGTCGAGGTCATCCTGGATTTCCACGTGTTCGAGGTCTAGACTTCGATCTCCTCATAGGCCATCCCATAGAAAAACTCTTCATAGATGTGCCGCAAACCGGAGTCCTCGACATCAAACTTGGGAAAATAACATTTTCGTCTCAATCTCATGATCAAAAACTCTTTGACGGAACCCGTTCTTGATTCCGAGCCAATTGAGGAAGTGTCGGCTATCTCTTCATTGAGTCCCCTGAATCCCTCCTCGAAGATGATGCCATTCATTCGTCGAGGAAGAGGATGGTCCTGGAGAGGTTATCGAGCTACCCAAGACCGATCCACCTTCATGACCTCCTGTTGAGCTCAAACCCTGCCTTCAGGCCTCCGCTATGCTTTTCTACACAGCGACATGGAGTCACCCGTCATCATAAGTGACAAACTTACTGATGACAAGACCTCCCGACTCACAACCATGTTAGAAAAGCATCGCTCTGTTCTAGGCTACTCACTTCAAGATCTCAAAGGGATTAGTTCAACTCTCTGCACTCATCACATTCCTTTAGACCCTTTTGGTGCGCCCTCTCGAGAGCCACAACGAAGACTAAATAATGCAATGAGAGAGGTCATGAAAAAAGTGATCTATCCTATCCCGTATAGCTAGTGGGTGAGCCTAGTTCAGGTTGTGTCTAAGAAAGAAGGCATGACGGTCGTTGAAAACTATAAAAATGAGTTAATCCCACAACGAACCGTCGCGGGATGGAGAATGCGTATAGACTATATAAAGCTCAACAAGGCTTCTAAGAAGGACCATTTCCCGTTACCTTTCATTGACGAGATGCTTGAGCGGCTGGCAAACCACTCTTTCTTCTGTTTCTTTGATTGCTATTCTGGCTATCATCAAATTCCCATCCATCCCAACGATCAAAGCAAGACAACGTTCACGTGTCCCTGCGAAACATATGTTTACCGATGGATGTCATTCGGGTTGTGCAACGCACCCGCGTCATTCCAATCTTTTATGACATGATCAAAGAAATCATGGAAGTTTTTGTAACATTCCAAAATTTTGTATTATGAGAATATGCAAAAATATGAATAAAATTTTTGCGAATAATTTATTATGTGTTCAGTATTTAAAACTTCTAAAATCCTTAATATTTATTAATTCTTCTTTTTATCTTTAAACTAAGAAATTAAGTTTCATTGAAAGATAATGTCTATTTTTGAAAAACCTTAAATTAAACTTTTAAAATAAGTGGGATTCCTGAAAATTAAATTTAAATTAATTATAAAACCTAAAATTCAACCTTAAAAACTTTTCCAAAAATATCTTTAATTTTCTTTTTCTTCTTTTTCTATTTTCTCTTATTTTCTTTTTCCTCTTTTTCTTTTTCCTTCCTTTTTCTTTCCCCTGTTACTTCTTCTTCTTCCTCTGGTCTTCAGCAAGACCACGGCCGACAGAACCACGGCCATTCACCTGTGGGCACCGGCCTTCCCTTATCAATCCCCAAACCAATCCAACACACTATTCCTATCTCTCCTTAACTTAACTACAACTGATAAGTTTGAATGCATCATCAAATTTCATCCAACCGACCTTGTAAAACCGTTGTGGCCGCCAGGAATTCACCATGGAATTACAAACCGTGGTTGTGCCCATTGGAGTACACAACCGACTTCAAAACATCACTATCCTTTTGCGCAAATGTCAACATACGATTGGAGCGAACACATCACTGAAAATTTATCCAATTCAAACCGACAATGGCGCACCGCCATGTCCGGCGAACCTATCCCCAAAAGAAACCGACATAGCATATCTATATATAGGCCCCGATAGATCAAATAATATATAAAAAAGTTATTAGTCATCCAGTCCTCCTTAAAACCCCTAAATTCCCCCATCAATTAAACATCATATTGTTCCAATTTGGAAGAAACCCGAAGCAAGGTCCTCAAGAACCCCAAATTAGCCGCCTGGGACAAAATCCAGAAATTCATCGCCTTCAATCGGTTTCCTCTTCAATTAAAGGTATAATATCAATCTTTAGCACTTAAGCTTTTATCCCCTACAAATTCTAAACCTATTAGACACTGAAATTCGTTACCCTCGTTGGCCGCCGGCGCCTCCCCTGTTCTTCGCCCGACGGCGCACGGTGCTAGGACAACCTCAAGCTTCTCCAATTAAACCAAGCACATAGGAGTGATCCCCATAGGCCCTAGATGCTTTGAAATAAGTTGTTTTGATTAAATCAGGACCGAAGTTCGCCGGCGACGAGCTCCCTTACCGCCGCCAGCACGCCACCGCCGCCGGCCCATCCCTAAATCCCATCGACTCAACCAAATATAAAAATGAGATCCCCTTAGATCCTAGATGGTGAAAATCAAACCAAATCCCCGAGGCAAACAACCTTGAATCCTGCGCATCACAAAATCTTTTGACTGTTAACACGGGTAGAAGAACCAGAGAGGAAGAGAAAGAAGAGAAACAGTGAGGAGAGGGGAGGAGAGAAGAGAAAAGGAAGAGAAAGCAATGGAGGGAGAGACGCTTGATAGCTCAGTGGTAGAGGCTGAACGGAGTAAGGGAGAGGGCGCGGGTTTGACCCCAGCCACAAGCTTTTTTTTTGAATTTTTCTTTTTATTTTTCTTAAGGTTTAAAAAAATCAAGAAGAGCCCAATAAAAATCCTAAAAATTATAGTGACTCATCCAATTCTTTCATAACTTTATTTTCAAAATTTTTATACCTTTAAAAGTTTATTTACTCACTTTTTGAATCTCTCAAAAATAATTATTTCAAAACTTCTAGTATTAGTTTTTACTTAAGATCAAAACTTGTAATTTAAAATAAGAACTTTTAAAGACTATAAACCATGTTTATAAAAACTATTCAAACTCTTTTATTGTATGATTATTTTAATGATTATTTGAATTTGCCTATTAAATTCTTTTATTTTATTCTATTTTATCGATAGATCACGATGCCGAGTTCACAGAAGAGTTAGAACTCGACCAAGAAATCGACGTAAACACCCTTGTTACCCTCCAATCGATAGCTAAGTGGTAGAGGTTGAGAGGAAGGGAGAGGGCGCGGGTTTGACCCCAGCCACAAGCATTTTTTGAATTTTTCTTTTTATTTTTTCTTAAGGTTAAAAACTCAAGAAGAGCCCAATAAAAATCCTAGAAAAATATAGTGACTCATCCAATTCTTTCATAACTTCATTTTCAAAATTTCTATACCTTTTAAAGTTTATTTACTCACTTTTTGAATCTCTCAAAAATAATTATTTCAAAACTTCTAGTATTAGTTTTTACTTAAGATCAAAACTTTTAATTTAAAATAAGAACTTTTAAAAGACTATAAACCATGTTTATAAAACCTATTCAAACTCTTTTATTGTATGATTATTTAATGATTATTAGAATTTGCTTATTAAATTCCTTTATTTTATTCTATTTTATCGAAAGATCATGACGCCGAGTTCACAGAAGAGTTAGAACTCGACCAAGAAATTGACGTAAACACCCTCGTTACCCTCCAATCAGATAAATATTTAGAACCCGACGACACTCAAGACAAGTCAAACTGTTTTTAATCATTTAAATTAAAAATAATAAATTATCATGTTTTAGTAATATATTTAGTTTAGATAGAAATATTTCGCGGGATGGGTTAGATAGTTGTAAATCATCATTTTATATCATCCGTCATGTTCTTTAGATTTATATGTTAACATTTAGTGCATATAGAATATAAATTCATGCCTTAGAAACATTGCATTATTTCATGTGCTAGCAAATCATACACCCTAGTTCATATATAATATTATTTCATGCTTTAGAGACATATAATAATTCATGCATAAAGGAGAAGGCTATTATTTTATGTTAATAGATATATTCTCCTTCTCCTTAGATAATGGTACAAACTTGTAGTACCTAAACAAGCATCATCACATGCATTATAATTTCATGTAAAGCTATAGGAAAATAAATTCTTTATTTCATCAATCACATAGGACAATATTTAGACCATGCATATAATATAAATTTTGGTTAAATACCAGGAAATATAAAAATGCGTATGCCAAAATAAGGACATAGTTTCGTTCATTCGATGGATCAGTTATACCGACTTAGCAACTATATATTTCTTTTTGATCTCCCTGGGGGCTTGCCCTATGTGGCCCGAAGAAGTCAAATTGGAGAACAACTATGTAAACAACGGGTAAAAACGCCGATACTAACCAGATTGGTACTGTCTGTTAAGATAGTCCATAGGTCTCTCCAAGCCGGGGTAAGTATATGACGAACAACTATTAAATAGGGAACTGATGTACCATTATCTGGTTAGGTTTGGTGCCCCTATTGAGATAGTCCGCCAGTCTCATTCATACATCAGAAAAGGTTAGAAATATATAAATGCTATGTTATCCTTAGCCTTGCAACCTAAGGCTAATCCTCGGGTAAAGCTGGGCAAACACTACAGGGTTGATTGTATTCGAATACACCGTATTTCCGGCCAATGGAGTTATGTCTATGAGTGACTCCAATAAAATGGCATGAGTTCTTTTCTTAAAATATTATAAAATTTAAATATGCATACCTAAGTCCTTCTAGGATGGGATAGAACATGAATCTAGATACATGTTTTACATTTTTGAATATGAGTATATTCTATGCTACACAAAGGATAGGATACAATAACATAATAAAGTTACTTTGTTAATTTACTTCTCTTGTCAATATAGCATGCACTGTTAGTTAAATAAAACTGTATTCAGTTTGGCTTGCTGAGTACCTTCGGTGCTCACCCATTCATGACTATATTCAGGTAACCCCGAAGCAGAAGAAGAATTCCCAAGTGCTTTAGAGGATTGGGAAGACGAGTACGAATTCTAGGTCGACTCTACACTTGGGCTATCCCTATGGAAGTGTCGCTATTTTTCCTGTATTGTAGGAGTTGTATTTAAACTTTAAAAGCTTGTATTAATATATCGAAGTTTCTGCATCTGTACTGTTTCTCGCATAACCAGACTCCTGGGAGGTTATGTGATATTTATGGGAGTTGACCTCTTTAAGGTGACCCTACAGTTTTCATGGACGATTTCTCCTTTTATGGAAATACTTTTGATCATTGTTTGGAGAATTTAGACAATGTCTTGCAATAATGTCAAGAAAATGGCTTGGTGCTTAATTGGGAAAAGTGTCACTTCGTGATGCTTGAAGGTATAGTCCTAGGACATTGAATCTCCAAAAGTGCAGTAGGGTGGACAAAGCTAAAATTGAGATAATCCAACAGTTGCCACCTCCCACCAATGTTAAAGGAGTCTGTAGCTTTCTAGGTCATGCGGGGTTCTACCGTTGGTTCATTAAGGACTTCTCTTTAGTCGCTAGACCCCTAACCAGCTTGCTAGCTAAAGATTCTCCCTTTAACTTTGATGATAAGTGCTTAAAATATTTTAACATTCCAAAAGAAGCACACTCAGTTTAGCACCAATCATTCAACCCCCTGATTGGTCGTTGCCATTTGAAATCATGTGCGATGCAAGTAATTATGTTGTAGGAGTTGTTCTCGGCCAAACTAAATACAAGAAACGCCATGCAATCGCATATGCTAGTAAAACATTGACATGAGCTTAGCTTAATTATGCCATAACTGAAAAGAAGCTCCTGACCGTTGTTCTTGCAATTGACAAGTTCAGGTCTTACTGAGTTGGATCTAAGGTAATTGTCTACACTACTGATCATGCTGCACTTAAATACCTCCTCACTAAGAAAAGATGCAAAACCTCGGTTAATTAGATGGGTTATTCTGCTCCAAGAATTTGATCTTGAGATTAAAGATAAAAAAGGAGTAGAAAATTCTATAGCAGATCATTTGTTGCGTATGCAAATCACTAACACACAGGAGCTGCTGATAAATGATTTCCTACGAGACGACATGCTGCTAAAGGTGACAGACTCTAACTGTAAAATCAAAGTGTGTTTGATTCTTTTTTGGTGATGAACAATTGGCACCTGAGATTATTGGTTTTGTTATTTGGACATTATTGGCAAAATGGATTTGGAGATATTTGGTTTTCGAACGTGAACAGATCGTTTACATTGTCCGGTCTGACCGGGCTTGTACTGCCGGTCTAACCGGAGGACCTTGTGCGGTCAGACCGGGTGGGTTTCACCGGTCAAACCGGCCAACACAGTCCGACTGCACGCCGATTTAGTTTCGGTTTCGGTTTTGGGTTGTTTCCTTGTTTGTTTATGGAAGATTCGTGTTTCTATGCGCATGTATGGTTGTTTATGCTGACAATGAGTCAAGTTGGAGATAGCTTGTGCTCGGATATGGTTTCTTTGTTTAATTATGTGCAGGTAATCTTTACGTCTCGAGAAAGTATCGCCGGTGATCGAGTTGGAGTCAACTTGGAGATAAGGTGACGTCCAAGATGGAGATCATGCGGGATGCTGAAGGGTAGAGATTGATGCACGTGATTGGTGAAGTTTCCATATGGCATACGATGGAGATATTGTGTGCGTATGGAATACAATGTTTTCAAGATTGGAAAGACCGAGATTGCGACGGTTGATTTATGTCAAGTTTGTACTTGTATGGGAAGGTTCCCTAGGGGTTTAGTACTTTCTATATGAGTTGGATTCGTGACTTTTGGCTGCGTGTCTTGTGTATAAATAGTGAGGGGAGGCGTGGCCTCTTTGTATCGAGTCTTAGAGCGAGTTGAGTTGAGAAAAGTTTAGGGTTTTGAGTTTTAGTCGAAATTTTGTGAGGAGTGCTATGGATTGCACTTTGTAAACACAGAGAGATTCAATAAAGTTTCAATCTACTTTGAAAGATCTTCGATTTGTGTTTTCTCGGGTATGGTGGTCTAATCGACGGTTAGACTGTAGACCCCCATTTTTGAGGACGGGAATCATTCGTGTTCATAGTACCTTATCCCTGGATCGAGTAGTTCGGTACCCACGAATACAGTTCTGAATTACCAGGTGCAAAGTGCACGGATAGTCTTACATTGAAATTATTACAATAATAGGCCCGAAGGCAATATCCAATACATAAAGGACCTACCGGTTCGGATACAACCAAAAACGAAATTAGATAAGATAGCGGACGGAAGGCGCGACGCCGATGCCACAGCAACGACGGGACTAAGACCTGTTGCGCTCCATTGTCTTCATTCCTCCTAGTAGTATGTGTACGGGTCTTCCTCCTCTCCTTCATCCGGAGGTTTGTGCGTATAGCAAGGGTGAGTACCCAACGTACTCAAAAACCAACACGGAATGATGCACATGATAGGGTCATTCAAAGGATGGCTATGGTTTATTTGCGCAAAGCCAATTTTCACAAATCATTTCACAAACCTAACATCTAGCCGATCAGGTTTTAGGTCCATAGTATATTAAGTCGGCGACGGTTCTGTCCACCATCCATTGTGATCCCAAGGATAGCTTTCCGCCTCCGATTCGTCATGGTTTTCTCGGGGTGTCTTCCCCTTCTCCCGATAGAGAAGTTGGGTTCCCAAGACATGAAAATCATTATGCAATCCCACCCATCATTTTAAGATTTATGAGTCTAGCCACGGGAAACACTTGTCACGTCGCTCATTAACCGCGAGCACGGCTATTCGAATAGATTGATTGACTCACACTGCAGTGGATGTACACTTTACCCGTACTCCGCAACTACTCATTGAATGAGCTTACATCCCTCTATATGGGACGGTCACGGCAAAGCCTTTCGATAACCTCGCTTTGGCAGTACCCGCTCCATGAACTTAAGCCCTCATGCACTCTAGCCGTCATTTCCTAGCAGTGAGAGGAGTTCTGGCGTTCCCGGGGTAAGAGAAGGAATTGCTCTAACTTTGAACTTTCCATCTTCATGTCTTCATTTCTTCATGTTGATCGCCTGCCCGATCTCTGCCCAGGTACCATCCAGCGGTACACCCCCTGCCGGAAGGCCCTTAACTATCGTCCAGGCACCCACCAGTGGTGCACCCCCACCGGCAAGCCCTTACCTCAACGCCAACACCTGAACCTACTATGCAAGGATACTGCCTCCGCTCGGATATTTAATTAGCTAGGTCTATACCCATTCGAGAAGTACGGTTGTACTGGCTCGTTCTAAGTTGTAGTCTCATGGCTCGGTCCTTAACTGACCAGGGACGGTACTAGCCTTTTCCAGAATCCACCCAAATCCATCCATCCGCCCCAGTCTAAAAACATTGGTTCGTATTTTCATTTTTCATCAAAGCCATTTCCAACATGATCAAGGCAACGTGGCGCTCATGTCTCCACTTGCCGTGTCTCAACCATCTTCCCAAGATAGTTGCCCAAGCACGAGGCTTATTTGTAAAATCATGAGTATGCAAGAATCTAGTATAAGCGTGGCTAAGCATTTTATCAAGATAACCTCCTATTGTATCACATCGAAGGTTACAAAGAATATTTCTAAGGGTATTCAATATCAAGGCAGGATATATCAAAAATAGGTACTCATTTGTATATAGCATGCAATTTGTAATTGAAAACAACATCATTTCACAAAGTAGGACCAATATGTTCAAAGGGATGTGTTGACTTGCCTTGCTCGCACACTTGTTGGTTGGGGTCTTCTGTGTACTCAACGCCTTCCTGACGCTAATCGTACGTGCGAGAAATCAAATTTGAATTCGATTAGAATTCAAGTAGAATCCAGCAAGATCCAAAAGAAAAACCTAGCAAATCGCAATAGCGGCTCCTAACACTAGGCTATGACTCTATGCGAACCTAGGCTCGAGTTTCGACGAAATCCGGGTTAGAGCGAAAGGATTATAAGGATTCGAAGTTTTGTATTGAATCCGCTTTTGTTAAGAAGGATGCGATATTTATTTTAATATGCTTAAAGTTTGAGAAATACTAGAGTTGATGATTCAATTAATAAAAGAAAGTGATTATCTTTCAATTTCATCAAATTACTTCTTGGTTCGAGAAGTCCTAGGGTTTATAATAATCTAAATCGAAATTAATTGATAGAAGCTAGACTTGTATATCGCTTAGATTTCTGAATTTTAGAAAATCTATATGATAAATATTATGTGATGAGGAACTAAGTCGTAAACAAAATCCCAAACGAATATTTTATGCGACAATCAATAAGTTTCGGATAGTACGACCTAGGGTTAATAGTAATCGATCCCAAAAATAATCAAGGCAATAAGTATTATATTAATAATCTAGGTTTTAAGTCTAGCAAAAATATAGATCAAGAATAATATTTTGGAGATAAGTTTAAGACATAAATAATTTTCTTTGAAGGATAAATGAATGCTATGATTAAATAATTTGGAAAACATGTTTAATAATTGGTCCCGAATTATTTTTGGAAACCAAGTTTGTTTTGAAGAAAAATATGTCATTTTGCCCAGAGATTTTCATGAAATATCTTAAAAAAAATTTCCTAATTCTTTTTCCAAAATTTCTCTTTTCTTATTATTTTTTTCTATTTTTCTCCCTTTTTTTTTCCTTTCATATTCTCTTTTCTTTTTCTTTTCTCTTTTTTTTCCCTTCCTCTCGTTTTTCCTTTCCTCCCTTTGTTCACTCTCTTCTCTCCTCTTCTCTCGTTTTCCCCCCTCGGCCGGCGACGGTGGGAATACGGCGCGCGGCGGTGGTTGGCTAAGGGGTAGAAAAGGGCGGCTTACCGTTGGAGGCGCAACGGCGTGGGCGGCGACGCGGCACCGGTGAAGCGGCGGCGGCAATGGCGTAGCGACGGAGCTCCGGCGGCGGCGCGGCTTGCCGCAGGAGGAGGGGAAATCGGTGGTGAGGAGAGAGGGGGCTTGGGCCACCCGCTTATAGGCGTGGCCGGAGGAAAGATGGGGGGTCCGGCGGCGCACGGCACAAGCACGCATGAGAGGGGGTCCGGCGGCGTGCGGCGCGGCACGACGCGTCGCGCGTGGCGCGTGCGGAGAGGGCCGGCGGCGCGGCGTGGGCACGCGCGCACGCACGGGGGAGGGCGCGGCGGCGCGCAACACGAGGGCGGCGGTGGCCGGCGCGCGGCACGGGCGGCTGCGGGCGGCGCAAGGACGACGGCGCGGCGTGCGGCAACGGGGGCGGCGCGGCGGGTTTGGCAGGCGTGGCGTGCCGACAGGGCGCACGGCGCGCGGCGTGGCGCGCGGGTGGGGACGGCGTGGCGCGACGGCGCGCGACGCGCGGCGCGCAGCGGCGAGGGGGCCGGGTCGAACACGTGGCCGACAATGAACAGTGCTCGTCCTATTTTCCCGAATTACTTTCCCATTTTCCCAATTCTTTTTCCTTTCATTCTAAAAATTCAAAATAAATTCTAATATTCCCAAATTTATTTAAGAATACATTTTCAAATTTTCCCCACTTTTCAATATTCAAAATATATTTTCATCCCTAATTTATTCTTTTCTTTTAAATTTAAAAGTTAGGATTTTTTTATTAAAATTACTTTCTCAACTTCATATTTTATTTTCTAAATATTTTTATTATTCATATTTGGATATTAATTACTTTTCAATCACTATTTTAGGGTTTATACCAAAATTATATACTTTTCGATAATTTTTATAGATTCCCAAGTCTTACATATTATTCCCTCAAATCTATATTTTAATTTTTTCCAAAATATGATTTTTGATTCAAAACCCTAGACTTCCTATATATATTTTTTTATAATCAATTAATTTTGTTTTGTTTATTTCGGATCTTTATTTGTTTAAATTTCCTTTCTTTTTGGATTTTGAAACTCCCTTGGCTTTGCATTCTTTAAATAAATTTTTATTTCATCTATATCACGCGACAAAACTTATAGATAAGAGGCGATAAACACGACGAGATGCGATAATACCAAAAGTTTTTTGTAAGTCCCAATTTTTAGTTTTTGATTTTTAAATCCCCGATTTTCGAGTGTTACAAACCTACCCCCCTTAAAATAAATCTCGTCCCCGAGATTTGGGTTGGGTTGTGGTTGTAAGTCTGTTGGTTCATATATGACTGTTCCACTTAGGACTTCATCCCAACAAATGATGGATAGGACGATGGTTTATGATAAGGCGAACATAGATCACGAGTTCTTAAGGTGATCCCTACCGTGTATTTGCGATTCTTTGTTTCGTATAACAATATTATCTTCCTCTTTTCTTTTTTTTTAGAAACCCGCTCTAGGTACTCTAGGCTTTAGTGGTTCTATTAATCTAATATTCCCATAGGGAATCTTTTGATGTGTGCCCTTGCTTCTTTTTTTTTTTTTAAGGAAAGGGGAGAGAGAGGTGGCTTGTCTCTCACACTTGTCCCGGCTAGCAGATTAGAGAGTAAGTGGAGGCGAAGCAGCTCGAGTGAAGGAGGGATGGAGCGAGGGCTCCATGACGAAGGCGAAGTAGAGCGATGGGTTCTTGGCAGAGGCGGACTTCGTCGGCGGTTAGGGCTTGCGGTCGTAGGCTCTAGGGTGGGAGGAGATGTTTCCTCATCGGTTCAGGCGATGGGTGGATTCGTCGCCGGAGACGATGCTCGGAGGATAGTGGTGTCGAGGCTCTTCGGCCAGGGAGGCTGCATTCTGGCGAAAGGGGTCGCTGCCTGGCGATGGGTGTGGGCAAAAGTGTGGTATGTCGGAGCGGCTATTAGTACTTTACTGGCTTGGGTGCTATACCCACTGGTTTTTGTTTGGAGGCTGTGGCGGGATGCGACAGAGGATGGTTACCAGGATCTCCTTTGTGAGGCGGTTTGTCTTCTCGTCGTGTTGGCACCCATTGTTTTTCTCTCTTTTCTGGGGTTGCTAATAGATTAGGTAGTCAATGGATGGTTCCTAGAATTTGTCCCCTTATGTATGGATCTGGCGGCTACTGCCTGAATCTCCCTTTTGTCTTTATATCAGGAGCACATTGGATGTTTTGTCTAAACTGGTGCTCAGGTGGTTTAGGTTGTTGGGTTTTGCTTGTCAGAAGGGTGGTTGGATGACATTGATTGCTAGGATTGCTACTAGCGTTCCAACTAGTTTCCCATGTAAAGTATATGAATCTAACTATATTTTGAGGGGCTTAGATCCATCTAAACCTTGTTCTGCGGTGAATAGGTGTAATGTCCAATTGACTAACAGATGGTGGCGGTGTCTGTCTAAAGAATGATCTTTTAAACATACAATATTTAGTATGTCTATTGCTAAGCTTTTCTTAAGTTGTATAATAGACTTGCTACTCCAAAATTTTAGAGACCTTTATTACATAGATGGGTAGTGACCTTATATGGTATGATTGTGATCCTGGGTATGGTTGACGGAAGAAGGTTCGGTTTCATCTAGCTACAACATGGGGTACCATTTAAAGATCCATGGTCATGTCACTCTACCCCCCTTAAAATAAATTTTAAGCATTGCTTTAGGCATAATCAACAAATCCTTAGGAAATATGCCCGAGTAATCCTGATCTTACTGGCATATTGGCCATGGATAGTAGCGTAAATATTCCCGTGGCTCGCTCACACAACACCGAGTCTCGGTCCGTGGTCCTGTGCTTGTCCTCGAGGTTATGAAAGAATGCGATGTTTTGAAACCGAACAAAACTTTAACTTAGTGCAGAATGGATGGAGAACGTACCCATTAGCACGATCCGGTCCTCCGGGCCTCTTCAAATGCACATGGTTCACTTGGCCATGGCGGATTCCGTGGTGGCCTCCATCGGTTGGGGTGTCCCAAACAGTCAAGGCCCGTGTACGGGGTAGGGGTCCCTCTTACAAGAATGGAGTTGGCTCCAGACGGACGGGGTGTTACGTGGCTTAGGCGTGATTGGCGAAATGTCCATATTCCCCACGCTTGAAGCACTCACGTTCTTAAGTCTTGGGGTCACCAAGGTAGGTGCCTGGTACGGAAAGGGGTGGCAGGGTGGCCCGTCGGCGTTGCCGGGTGGAACGGGCGATTGGTCATTGTGACGGCCGGCTTCCAACCCGTTGGTGTTGCTCTTTTAGGTCGCGGGCGTTCCTTGAATCGGGCGGGCTAGAGCAAGTCTTCTTTCGGTTGTTTTCAAGCGTCCTTTGGTCATGCTCAAGCCTTACGACCTTGTTGATGAGGCTCAAAAGCTAGCGTGGTCCCGACCGATCATCGGTCCTCTTAACTCATCGTTCGATCCTTCAATAAATTTGTCCATCTTTTCCTCTTCATCCGCGATCGCTTGTGGCGTAACGGGCAAGCTGCGTGAACTTGTTAAGGTACTCTTGTACCGTGGTGTTTCCTTGGCGCAGCCTACGGAACTCATTTTTCTTCATCCTCATAACCGCGGCTGGTACGAAATTTTCACGAAAAGCAACCGTGAATTCTTCCCATGTCGGTTCTCCGGCATCTTCAGCCCGAGTCTCTTTGTAGGTGTCCCACCGCCACTTGCGGGACCTTCCACCGATTAGTGGCGAAACGACCCTGTCGGCTTCTTGTACTCTGGACGAGGGTTAACTTCTTCTCTATTACTCTCACCAATCTTCAAGCATCCATAGGTTCTTCGCCATAGCGAAGGTGGGCGGCTTGGCTCTCATAAACTCACCTAAGCTTGATCCTCCATGTTGTCCTTGGTTGTTGGCAATGGCTTGAAGCAATTGGGTTTGTGAAGCCATGACCTCTCGCTAGGGTGGTAGGGTTAGGTTCCGACGGGTTCTCAGTAGCTGCTGAGGCTCTACGACGGTGCGCCATCTGAAAAGTATAGATGGGGTAAGGGATTAGCCTACTAAGGTCACGATTCTAATCGATCCCGTTTCTTTCTTTTTGTTTACGTTAAGTTGTTTCAAATGATCTTTTGCACACAACAAGCATGGTGGAATAAACCCATTTAAGACATAACATGGAGCTTCATATTAGTTCGTAGATGTTACCTCAGGGGGATACATTAGACATGTGTAGTCCATACAACACAACACAACAACACTAATATCGATCTAGGGTCTTCATACATAAGGGTAGGGGCATGGTCGTTGCTGTCTTAATTCCATCCAAAGCAAGACCAGAGTTGATGCAGACTCCTTGTCTAGTTGTTTGAGCTGTCGCCCGATCTGGGGTTGCCACCTATGGCGGTTGCATTGGCACCAGTAAGAGGAGGGGTGCTGTGTGGCTTGGGGCATTGGTTGGCATAGTGCCCAAATTCTTCACAGTTGAAGCAAGTCACATTCCTTTTCCTTGAGGCTATCAGGATAGGTGTTGGAATGCGAAACGGTGCGGCAATTGTCCTAGGGCAGTCGTTGGCATAATGCCCTAACTCTCCACAGTTGAAGCAGTGCACATTCCTCGTTAGACATCGGGGAATCTTCTCAGCATCTTTAGGGGTACACACTGTGCTCGTGATGATCATCCTGCCAGTACCACCTGTGGTCCATTTTGGTGACTTCCTCTTCCTGGAGTTGGATGGCGAACTGAGCCCTTGGCCGGTCATTGAATTTAATTCCTTGTCCTTCCTTCCGCACGGTATCTCTCCCTCGATCGGGGTTCCGGTGTGTTTCTCCCCTGCACTGTTCCTTATTCCATATCCTTGTTCCATGAAGCCGTAGCGGGGGCCAAGCGTTTCCTTTCCTCCTAATGGTGGGTCCGGCGTTACGCTTTCTCGTGGGCTTGACAAGATATTCGCAGAGTCATCGTGGCTTGAGTCGGAACATACCGACGTTGCTCTGGACATGAACCCAAAACTTGAAGGTGTTGTTGCATTTGCTGCACCATCATGATCATCAATTGTGTCCGGCTAGCCATTATCTCGGGCTAAGGTCGGATTCATAGGGAAAGAAGGTGGAATGTCCATAAGGTCGCTCCGTGTTGATCCATGAGATTGTTGAGATCTTGATTTCCTGCCCTTGTTCTTTCCCATCTATTGTCAGAGAGAAAAAAATCAAAAGAACAGTTAAGCTCTGGTTGGGACCTTGTTCCTGTGTACTCTTATTGCTTTAGCGGGTGGACTAAACAATCTCTCAAGCTTTAACAGGGTCACAGTCCTATATCTATTTTTGAAGATAGTTTAGGGTTTAGAAAAAGGTAAAATCAAATGTTTGTAGAGAAATTGGGGGGTGAGAGAGAAAATATGTTTGCCTTGTGAAAATAGTTTGTATTTCCAAAATAATCCTATGTAGGGATATTTCCCTTTGACCAGCTATAAAGGGGTGGGGCGCCAGTTGGTCTTATCCTACAGTCGCACTGCTCTGATACCAGCTCTGTAGACCCCCATTTTTGAGGACGGGAATCATTCGTGTTTATAGTACCTTATCCCTGGATCGAGTAGTTCGGTACCCACGAATACAGTTCTGAATTACCAGGTGCAAAGTGCACGGATAGTCTTACATTGAAATTATTACAATAATAGGCCCGAAGGCAATATCCAATACATAAAGGACCTACCGGTTCGGATACAACCAAAAACAGAAATTAGATAAGATAGCAGACGGAAGGCTGCGGCACGCCGATTGCCACAGGCAACGACTGGGGACTAAGACCTGTTGCGCTCCATTGTCTTCATTCCTCCTAGTAGTATGTGTACGGGTCTTCCTCCTCTCCTTCATCTGGAGGTTTGTGCGTATAGCAAGGGTGAGTACCCAACGTACTCAGCAAACCAACACGGAATGATGCACATGATAGGGTCATTCAAAGGATGGCTATGGTTTATTTGCGCAAAGCCAATTTTCACAAATCATTTCACAAACCTAACATCTAGCCAGATCAGGTTTTAGGTCCATAGTATATTAAGTCGGCGACGGTTCTGTCCACCATCCATTGTGATCCCAAGGATAGCTTTCCGCCTCCGATTCGTCATGGTTTTCTGGGGTGTCTTCCCCCTTCTCCCAGATAGAGAAGTTGGGTTCCCAAAGACATGAAAATCATTATGCAATCCCACCCATCATTTTAAGATTTATGAGTCTAGCCACGGGAAACACTTGTCACGTCGCTCATTAACCGCGAGCACGGCTATTCGAATAGATTGATTGACTCACACCGCAAAGGGATGTACACTTTACCCGTACTCCGCAACTACTCATTGAATGAGCTTACATCCCTCTATATGGGACGGTCACGGCAAAGCCTTTCGATAACCTCGCTTGGCGATCCGCTCCATGAACTTAAGCCCTCATGCACTCTAGCCGTCATTTCCTAGCAGTGAGAGGAGTTCGGCGTTCCCGGGGTAAGAGAAGGAATTGCTCTAACTTTGAACTTTCCATCTTCATGTCTTCATTTCTTCATGTTGATCGCCCGCCCGATCTCTCGCCTGTGTACCATCCAGACACCCTCGCCGGAAGGCCCTTAACTATCGTCCAGCACCCACCGTGGTGCACCCCCACCGGCAAGCCCTTACCTCAACGCCAACACCTGAACCTACTATGCAAGGATACCGCTCCGCTCGGATATTTAATTAGCTAGGTCTATACCCATTCGAGAAGTACGGTTGTACCGGCTCGTTCTAAGTTGTAGTCTCATGGCTCGGTCCTTAACCGACTGTGGACGGTGCTAGCCTTTTCCGTAATCCACCCAAATCCATCCATCCGCCCCAGCCTAAAAACATTGGTTCGTATTTTCATTTTTCATCAAAGCCATTTCCAACATGATCAAGGCAACGTGGCGCTCATGTCTCCACTTGCCGTGTCTCAACCATCTTCCCAAGATAGTTGCCCAAGCACGAGGCTTATTTGTAAAATCATGAGTATGCAAGAATCTAGTATAAGCGTGGCTAAGCATTTTATCAAGATAACCTCCGGTTGTATCACATCGAAGGTTACAAAGAATATTTCTAAGGGTATTCAATATCAAGGCAGGATATATCAAAAATAGGTACTCATTTGTATATAGCATGCAATTTGTAATTGAAAACAACATCATTTCACAAAGTAGGACCAATATGTTCAAAGGGATGTGTTGACTTGCCTTGCTCGCACACTTGTTGGTTGGGGTCTTCTCGTGTACTCAACGCCTTCCTGGACGCTAATCGTACGTGCGAGAAATCAAATTTGAATTCGATTAGAATTCAAGTAGAATCCAAGCAAGATCCAAAAGAAAAACCTAGCAAATCGCAATAGCGGCTCCTAACACTAGGCTATGACTCTATGCGAACCTAGGCTCGAGTTTCGACGAAATCCGGTTAGAGCGAAAGGATTATAAGGATTCGAAGTTTTGTATTGAATCCGCTTTTGTTAAGAAGGATGCGATATTTATTTTAATATGCTTAAAGTTTGAGAAATACTAGAGTTGATGATTCAATTAATAAAAGAAAGTGATTATCTTTCAATTTCATCAAATTACTTCTTGGTTCGAGAAGTCCTAGGGTTTATAATAATCTAAATCGAAATTAATTGATAGAAGCTAGACTTGTATATCGCTTAGATTTCTGAATTTTAGAAAATCTATATGATAAATATTATGTGATGAGGAACTAAGTCGTAAACAAAATCCCAAACGAATATTTTATGCGACAATCAATAAGTTTCTGGATAGTACGACCTAGGGTTAATAGTAATCGATCCCAAAAATAATCAAGGCAGCTAAGTATTATATTAATAATCTAGGTTTTAAGTCTAGCAAAAATATAGATCAAGAATAATATTTTGGAGATAAGTTTAAGACATAAATAATTTTCTTTGAAGGATAAATGAATGCTATGATTAAATAATTTGGAAAACATGTTTAATAATTGGTCCCGAATTATTTTTGGAAACCAAGTTTGTTTTGAAGAAAAATATGTCATTTTGCCCAGAGATTTTCATGAAATATCTTAAAAAAATTTCCTAATTCTTTTTCCAAAATTTCTCTTTTCTTATTATTTTTTTTCTATTTTTCTCCCTTTTTTTTTCCTTTCATATTCTCTTTTCTTTTTCTTTTCTCTTTTTTTTCCTTCCTCTCGTTTTTCCTTTCCTCCCTTTGTTCACTCTCTTCTCTCCCTCTTCTCTCGTTTTCTCCCTCGCTCGCCGGCGACGGTGGGAATACGCGCGCGGCGGTGGTTGGCTAAGGGGGTAGAAAAGGGCGGCTTACCGTTGGAGGCGCAACGGCGTGGGCGGCGACGCGGCACCGTGAAGCGGCGGCGGCAATGGCGTAGCGACGGAGCTCCGGCGGCGGCGCGGCTTGCGCAGGAGGAGGGGAAATCGGTGGTGAGGAGAGAGGGGCTTGGGCCACCCGCTTATAGGCGTGGCCGGAGGAAAGATGGGGGTCCGGCGGCGCACGGCACAAGCACGCATGAGAGGGGTCCGGCGGCGTGCGGCGCGGCACGACGCGGTCGCGCGTGGCGCGTGCGGAGGGGGCGGCGGCGCGCGGCGTGGCACGCGCGCACGAGGAGGAGGGGCGGCGGCGCGCAACACGAGGGCGGCGGTGGCCGGCGCGGCGGCACGGCGGGCGGCGCGCGCAAGGACGACGGCGCGCGTGCGGAACGGGCGCGGGCGGGCGGGTGCGTGGCGTGCGCGTGCCGACGACGCGCGCGCGGCGTGGCGCGGCGGGGGATGGCGTGGCGCGACGGGCGCGCGCGCGCGCGCGCGCGCGCAGGGCGAGGGGGCCGGGTCGAACACGTGGCCGACAATGAACAAGTGCTCGTCCTATTTTCCCGAATTACTTTCCCATTTTCCCAATTCTTTTTCCTTTCATTCTAAAAATTCAAAATAAATTCTAATATTCCCGAAATTTATTTAAGAATACATTTTCAAATTTTCCCCACTTTTCAATATTCAAAATATATTTTCATCCCTAATTTATTCTTTTCTTTTAAATTTAAAAGTTAGGATTTTTTTATTAAAATTACTTTCTCAACTTCATATTTTATTTTCTAAATATTTTTATTATTCATATTTGGATATTAATTACTTTTCAATCACTATTTTAGGGTTTATACCAAAATTATATACTTTTCGAGATAATTTTTATAGATTCCCAAGTCTTACATATTATTCCCTCAAATCTATATTTTAATTTTTTCCAAAATATGATTTTTGATTCAAAACCCTAGACTTCCCTATATATATTTTTTTATAATCAATTAATTTTGTTTTGTTTATTTCGGATCTTTATTTGTTTAAATTTCCTTTCTTTTGGATTTTGAAACTCCCTTGGCTTTGCATTCTTTAAATAAATTTTTATTTCATCTATATCACGCGACAAAACTTATAGATAAGAGGCGATAAACACGACGAGATGCGATAATACCAAAAGTTTTTTGTAAGTCCCAATTTTTAGTTTTTGATTTTTAAATCCCCGATTTTCGAGTGTTACATAGACCGGCGGGCTTCGACCGGTCAGTGTTAACACCGAAATTTGGTAATCGAATCCCTAAGTTTGCAAAGGTGAAGCAGAGTCGGATCGGCTGGAAACAAGGGTCGCATCGGCTGAGGAGTGATCGGCTGCGAAGGTTAATCGGTTAAGGATGAGTTGGAAAGGGGCAGCCGATAGCCGATTCCAGGTTTGGAACAGATGAGACCATTTCTAATACAGAAGTTTAAGGATAAACAGAGGATTCGGTTGTTAACTGCGCATTAAATGATATTGCCACTTGTGGATAGAGTCCTGTAACGGCAATTATATCTATAATCTAGAGATTTGTTAGACTGTTAGTTGTAACACGGCATGAGTCCCGTTTGGGATAATGTGGTGTTTTAAATAGTAATTTAGATAGAGTCCAGGGTTTTTACAGATAATTATATTTTGGGTATAAATAGGACCCGAGACCCTCTGTATTCATATACATTTATACACTATCAAACCTTCGACGCATCGCCAACCTTTTCTTCAGACGAGCACTTTGTTTGGCTACGGGCTGCATCGTTTCGATCCCCAGATCTAGGTAAATGCTTGTTATTAGTGGTATGATTTACTGTTTCTAGTGCTTACATCGCAATGACACATTAGAATCAAGAGTTTATACTGCACTATTTATCATATAGCGCATATAAATTAGATCAATATTCAGATCTATCCTGTCATTGGCTAGTTCTGCCAAGAACTTGCAGCCAATAGGGCTAGATCTAAAGGTTGGCTAGTTTATAAGCGGTATTTACCGTCTCGAGAGGTATAAATCGGCTACAACAGATCGGGTTATTCTTTTTATACTTAATGCTGCATCATATTTGAACTATTAAGTCATTCTTAGAGCTATCAATGATCTGTTCGGTTGGATTTATATTGTTTAGAGACAGTGCCGGGGTTTCAGCCGGCCTTATCTGCCCTGATATATTTCTTTTAATATATTCATTATTAGATTTGTATTAGGACTATCTCTTATGTTAAGATCGCACTCCTGTCGGATGTTACCAGCCGAAATCGGCTTGTCATAGACAGCCGATAGCCGATTTCTAGGCTATGCGTCTGATTTAGGGGTGATATATTTCTATAAGATTCATCGGAGTACTAGCCGATTCCTTGTTAGCTTTCCAGTATCGGCTAGGTTATCGATCCAAATATTTATTATTCTTTACTGTATTTGGGTTAAGCGGCTGATGCTATCTCGGTATAGCTGATCCATTACAGTCACTTGACTTAAATATGGTTTAGAATAGCATATATATGTCCATGGATTCCCTTAGCCGATCCCTTGGGAATCTAACCTAACACTTAACGTATATTTCTTTGTTTTTCTTGTTGATTAACAGATCAAATCAACTGGCATGCCCCGCATAACGTAGGAAACCGAGAAGGACCTGCACTGGAGCTAAGCAGATCTCCCAGGCCAGCGCGTGAGAGAGATTTCTCATCAACACGCTTCTTGGCACGCCCGGTGGGACTTTCTTTGTCGGCTCGACTTGGACGCATAGATTCAGCCGGCAAGATGGTCGACTCCAAGAGCCCCATCATTACGCAGGACAACATCGTGCCTGTAAAGATGGAACAGTTATCGGCTGAACAGCAAGCCGAGTATAAGAAGATGGTGGAAGAGCTCCAGGCTAACTATTTACAGTCTTTCACCCAACTAAGATCTGGGGCCGTGCATCAGAAATATAAGTTCAGCCTGAATGATACTAAGGCATCCTCCTCTGGTGATACAAAAGGCAAACAGAAGGTGGAGGAGCTGACCCAGGTGCAGGATGATGCAGCTGTATATTCCCTACAAGACCGGATTGAGTCGGCCGTTCATCATGCGTTGGTCAACCAAAGTAGCATCCTGGTCAACACTCTTAATAACATGATTGCTACTGTGGACGCAAAAATAGCCGACCAGCTGCAACGAGGACCAACGTACTTCACAGACGGCCAATTTCCTAGTTACAGGACGCTGGTCACGCAAAATCGGTCGATCCCACCACTGGCGCAACAGGGGCCACCGGGAGGAGTCCTCGGTCAACCAAATCCAGGCGAAACAGCTATAAGACCAGCAATCACTATTCTGAACCGACAACAGCCGCTACCCCAGGGCCAACTCGCTCACATGTTCAATGACAATTGGCAGTCAGAGCCGATTGACCCAGATAGACGGTACAACGTCGGTGGCCGACAGTTGTTTCTAGAACCACTAACGCCACAACCGGCGCCTCGGCCACCGCCCGCTGATCATCACTACCAGTATCAAGGAGGTCGTCAAGATCATCATTACAGGCCTCAGACGCCATCACCGTTGTATCGGCAAGCACCCGTGCCGTATGAACCATACGAGCCGATACAGCAAGACAACCGAACATGGGCCGATCTGATCACAGATGTCATGCGCGATCAATTTGGCCTCAAGCCAAAAGACTCAGGGAACATGTATCGGTATCCCTATCCAGAGCACTTTGAGCGGATCACATTGCCCAATCAATACAAGATCCCGGACTTTTCAAAGTTCTCAGGGCAGGACAACGTTTCAACCTACGAGCATGTTAGCCGTTTCTTGGCACAGTGCGGCGAAGCATCGGCTACGAACGCCTTGAGGGTCCGGTTGTTCCCTCTTTCTCTTTCAGGATCGGCCTTTACGTGGTTCTCCTCATTGCCCTATAACTCAATTCAGAGCTGGGCCGATCTTAAAAAACAATTCCACAGCTACTTCTACTCCAGCAATCACGAGATGAAGTTGTCGGACCTCGCCAGCATCAGGCAAAAACACAACGAATCGGTCCAAGAATACATCCAACGCTTTAGGGAGATGAGGAACCGATGTTACAGCCTGGTGCTATCCGACGTCCAGCTGGCCGATCTCGCCTTTCACGGCTTGATCGCGCCAATCTGAGAACGATTCTCTGTGCAGGACTTCGACAACCTAGCTCACTTGGCGCAGAAGGTGACGGCCCACGAACAACGATTCCAAGACACCAGGAAGGCCGTCAAAAATATAACTTAGGTCATCGTTGAGTCAGACTACAGGTCCGACGATGATGACGCAGAAGTAGCAGCGACTGAGTGGGCCAAGAACAAAAAGGCCATCGTCTACCAATGGCTGTTGAAGACGGCTAAGGAAGAAAGGTACGACTTCGACATCACCAAAGCCGACAAGATTTTCGACTTACTGCTCAAAGAGAAGATCATGTGATCCCGACAAGATTCAGTTACCCAAAAATCATGTGATCTCATCGGCTGAAGAGTTGAAGAAAAGAAGTACCGCAAGTGGCACAACTCCACATCCCACGCCACCAATGACTCGCAAGGTCTTCAGAAAAACCACAGCGATCGAGGCCGGAACGAAGTTCGCCGATTCAAGTCGGCCGATGAAAGTAGATGGCAATCCGTTTCCGGTTAACACGGTCCAAGCCGGCCCCAGGCAAGCTGATCGACAGAACAGAATGGCGCACGCCTTAGTAAATCCATCGATCGGGGCCAAGGCAGAAGGCGACCAAATTGAATGTCACGCCGCGCCAATTAATATGGTGCGCCCAGTCATCAGATCGGTCGATCGACGGCCGATCCATGAACGTAGCCAATACCGCCATCAACACCGGTCTCGGCAGGAAGAAGCTTACGATGAAGAACCTCGTCGGCGCGACCCGAACACCCAAAGCCGACGATACGAGGTAAACCATGACAATGCTGATCCGCATTGGCATTGTGATTTTTTAGGTACTGCTGGGAATCCGGCATGAGACTGCCAACACTGGATGACTGCCCGGCATGTAACGATAATCGCGACGACGGGCACAGGAGCTTATCGCCTGCAAGTCCCAACTCGGTTCATCCCTAGAGCTGTCCAGATAAACCAAAGGCGGCAGTCCATCTATGATCGGCTCGGTCCAATCCATCAGGATTTCTTCGTCAACGAAAACCACGATGGGAACGGCCGCGACGACGAAGAGGCCGACGATGAAGAATCGGCCAACCCCCAATGGTGCCCGTCCGATCTCTTCTCAAAGACACAGAAAAGAAGGGTTCAACGGCTTAAGCGTGAAGGAAGAGAAGGCGAAGTGCAGCAAATGATCCACGAACAGTGTCGTCGGCTGGGCAAAATCAAAAGGCGGTGGGTACCCAAAAAGAAAGATGCCATAGCCAACGAGGAACAAGCCGAGGAAAGCCCAGCCGATCAAGCCAGGAGGGCAGCCAAAGGGAAAGGCAAGATTTCTGCATCGGTTAACATGGTCTTTGTGTTGCCAGCCGAGTTCGGCGCTCCCGAAGCCGATGCAGACACCGTCGAAGATGACCTGGCGAAGCTAGCAATCTCACCAGATCAGGCTATCTTCGACAAACCAGAAGGAACCGAAAATCGGCACTTAAAGCCATTGTACGTTAAGGGATTCATCAACGGCAAGCCGATTTCCAAAATGCTGGTTGATGGGGGAGCCGCAGTCAATCTCATGCCTTACGCAACGTTCAGAAAGTTAGGCAAGGGAGCCGAAGATCTGATAAAAACCAACATGGTGCTCAAAGACTTCGGCGGCAACCCATCGGAGACCAAGGGCATCCTCAATGTTGAGCTGACTGTCGGCAACAAGACCCCATAACATTCTTTTTCATCGACGGGAAGGGGTCTTACAGCCTGCTGCTCGGAAGGGACTGGATACATGTCAACTGCTGCATCCCTTCCACAATGCATCAAAGCCTGATCCAATGGGATGGCAACTAGATCGAGATCGTGCCAGCCGACAGCCCATCGGAAATGACGAGCCACAGCTGCTGCTTTGAGCAAGACATGGTGGAGGGCTCGAGCGTTCTCGGCGTAACCACCGCGGACGAAGACGATGGCAAGTTAGGGCAAGGTTTTACGTCGGTCGATGAATTAGAGGAAATCGACATCGGCTCTGGTGATAAGCTGAGGTCGACGTACATTAGCAAAAATCTGTCTCCTCATTGTAGATCCCAGCTTATTGAATTATTAAAAGAATATAAAGATTGTTTTGCTTGGGAGTACTTCGAGATGCCCGGTCTCAGTCGCTCGATAGTGGTCCATCAACTGCTGATTAAGGCAGGCTATCGGCCATTCAAACAACCTCCCAGGAGGTTTAAGGCCGATATGTACGATGCAATTAAAGCCGAGATCACTCGGCTATACGACGCGGGATTCATTCGGCCTTGCCGATACGCCGAGTGGGTCTCAAACATCGTCCCAGTGTTAAAGAAAAACGGTAAACTTAGGGTGTGCATCAATTTCAGGGATCTGAACAAGGCAATCCCTACCCAATGCCGATAGCCGATCTGCTTGTCGATGCTGCTTCAAGCCACAAAATCATCAATTTCATGGATGGCAATGTAGGATACAACCAAATATTCATGGCCAATGAAGACATCCACAAGACTGCGTTTCGGTGTTCCGACGCAATCGGCCTGTACGAATGGGTAGTAATGACATTCGGCTTGAAGAATGCTGGGGCAACATATCAACGAGCCATGAATTACATCTTTCACGATATGATCGGTTCGCTGGTAGAGATATACATTGACGATGTGGTTGTCAAGTCCAGGGAGATAGAAGGCCACATAGCCGATCTGAGACAAGTGTTAGAACGGACAAGGAAATACGGTCTAAAGATGAATCCGCTCAAGTGCGCGTTCGGCGTATCGGCCGGGCAATTCTTGGGATTCCTCGTCCATGAAAGAGGGATCGAAGTTACACCAAGGAGCATAAATGCTATCAAGACAATTCAACCTCCGAAAGATAAAAAGCAACTCCAGTCATTGATCGGCAAGATAAACTTCATCAGATGGTTCATAGCCAACCTTTCAGAAAAGATGGAACCGTTCACACCACCGCTTCGGTTGAAGGCCGATCAGCATTCACATGGGGGCAGAGCAAAAGGCGTTAGACAACATAAAGGATTATCTAAGTTCCCTCCAGTCTTAATGCCTCCGCAAAAGGGGATACCGTTTAGGCTGTACTTGTCCGTCGACGACAAATCAATCGGCTCAGTCCTGATACAAGATGTCGACGGCAAAGAAAAAACCATCTTCTATCTCAGCCAGCGGTTGCTAGACGCCGAAACGAGGTATTCACCTGTGGAGAAGTTGTGTCTATGCCTCTATTTTTCATGTACAAAGTTAAGGCACTATCTGCTGTCCAACGAGTGCACGGTAATTTGCAAAGCTGATGTGGTTAAGTATATGCTATCGGCTCCAGTGCTCAAAGGAAGAATCGGAAAGTTGATCTTCGCACTAACAGAGTTCGATCTGGGGTATCAGGCACCAAGGGCAGTCAAGGGGCAAGCCATAGCCGATTTCATTGTGGAACACGAAAACGACTCAATCGGCTCAGTGGAAATTATGCCTTGGACTTTGACGTTCGATGGCTCGATGTGCACCAACGGCTGTGGCATCGGCTTGGTCATTATTTCGCCCAAGGGGGCAAGCTTCGATTTTTCTTTCGCCATTAACCCCCACTCTACAAACAACCAAGCCGAATATGAAGCCGTCCTCAAAGGATTGCATCTACTCAAAGAAGTTGAAGCCAACGCCGTCGAAATAATGGGGGACTCGTTGTTGGTCATCAGCCAATTATCAGGAAAATATGAATGCAAAAATGACGCGCTAATGGTCTATTATCAGCAATGCCGGGAATTAATGGATGGTTTTCGGCTAGTTACTTTGAAGCATATCCCAAGAGAGCAGAACACAGAGGCCAATGACTTGGCTCAAGGGGCATCGGGTTATCGGCCGATGCTGAAAGGAGTCGACATAGACATTGCCGCCATTGCAGCCAATGATTGGAGGTTTGAGGTCTACAACTATCTCAGAAACCCTTCTCAATCAGCTACAAGGAAGCTACGATACAAGGCATTGCGATACGTGTTGCTCGATGAAGATCTGTACTATCGGACGATTGACGGCATGCTACTCAAGTGCTTGGGAGCCGATCAGGCTACTGTGGCCATCGGGGAAGTGCATGAAGGAATATGTGGCACACATCAATCGGCCCACAAAATGAAGTAGCTACTTCACCGAGCAGGGTATTTCTGGCCGACGATGCTGGAAGACCGTTTCAAGTATTACAAGGGGTGCCAAGATTGCCAGAAGTTCGGCGCCATACAACGAGCACCAGCTTCGGCCATGAACCCGATCATCAAGCCGTGGCCGTTCAGAGGATGGGGCATTGATATGATCGACCAGATCAATCCACCCTCAAGCAAAGGGCATAAGTTTATCCTTGTGGCAACGGATTATTTCACAAAATGGGTGGAGGCGATCCCCCTCAGAAAAGTGGATTCTAAGGACGCAATCGAGTTTATCAAAGAACACATCATTTGCCGATTTGGCGTTCCACAAACAATAACAACAGACCAGGGATGTATCTTTGTATCGGATGAATTTGATCAGTTTGCCGACGGCATGGGGATCAAGCTACTTAATTCTTCGCTGTACCACGCACAAGCCAACGGGCAAGCCGAGGCCTCAAACAAAAGTTTGATCAAGTTGATTAAAAGAAAGATCTCTGAGTATCCTAAGCAATGGCACAACCGATTAGCCGAGTCACTGTGGGCGTATCGGATGGCATGCCACGGGTCAATCCAAGTCCCTCCGTACAAACTGGTCTATGGGCATGAGGCAGTGCTGCCATGGGAAAGTGTCGTCGGCTCAAGGCGCATTCAGTTACAGGATCAACTCACAGCCGATGATTATTATCACCTGATGGTGGACGAATCGGAAGATATGGTTTTATCCAGGATGAGGGCCTTGGAAAAGTCACAAAAGATAAAAACAAGTAGCCAGGCATTATAATAAAAAAGTGGTGCCCAAGTTTTTTGAGGAAGGTGAGCTCGTTTGGAAACTTATACTGCCGATCGGATCTAGAGACAAGAAGTTCGGCAAGTGGTCACCAAATTGGGAGGGGTCTTTCAAGATCCACAAATGCGTCTCTAAAGGAGCTTACATGCTAAAAGGACTGGACGGAGAGGTATTTGGAAGGGCTCTCAATGGAAAGTATTTTAAGAAATATTACCCGAGCGTATGGATCAACTCTTGATTCGGCTATGGTTGTTCCAACCGATTTATGATAGCCGCTGTATTACATTTACGAGGCATCGCCTTTAGGCGTTTTTATACAACATTTTTGCTAAGTGCCCTAAGATCGGCACATGATTGACCGATAAGGACGGCCAGGATGCGCGAACGGCTCGAACTCAATTTTGTCGACACCGAAGCTATCAACAAAACTTTGGGGGCATATACGTACACAAGCCGATCGCAAAATCGGGCCGATTGCAACGCAAAGCAAAATCAGGCAACAACATCTGCCGATTTTTATTCATAATCAGCGTAAAGCCATTTTTGATTACATGTCTCCCAGGTAATCTCTGATGGCCACCAGAGCTCGGTCGGTGGTCTCCGTGGATTCCATCTCTAAAGCATCCAAGATCAGATACTCTAGCCGAGTGACCCTTACATCGGTGGTCGTGGTCAACAGTTCGTTGGCAAGTCGTGTTTGCCTTGCTTCCAGCCGGTCAAGGCACGTGAGCGTTGAAGACGCCAAAGGGACAGCGGCCGGGATGCTACCGAGGTTGATGGGAGGTCTGGCCACCGGATGACGAGCTTCCAGCTCCCTGAAGTGCTTCAAGTTGGTCCTCACTTGTCGTTCTTGGCTAGGCGTCAGTTCGTACGGCGTGTCCATGATCGCCAAGATCACCCGAAGGGGATGGAGCGGCTGCGAGAAGGTTCACTCCTGAGTACTTAGGGAACAAAAATAGTGAGAATGGATGAGTTGGGAAATCACCTGGTTCACCGACGAGCTTGAGGAAGCCATAAGAAACCCTGCCGAAAGCTTGGAGATCCGGATGTCGTACACCGGGAGAATGAGTTTCTTCTTCGGCTGTGAGTTATTCGGGTAGGCCTGAAGGAGTCCATTTATAGAAATAAAAGATGCGGTTTCGGATGTGAAAGGTCGCTGCCGATGCAAGAGTCGAAGAGGTCATCATTAAAGGCGTTGGGAATCGTTGAATGGTTGGCGACTGCTCAAGGCTGGATACCTATCGTTCAGAACTCATGGGTTCTTGAAATACAGATTCGAACGAGTCGGACTGTGAAACCAAATCGGCAATGCACTCGGATATTATCGGCCGGTAGCCAATAAGACCGACATTCGAACGCTAACACTAACGATCGTGGTGTAGTCTCGGAATCGGCAACACGAAATGACACGAGCGGCTGGAGCCGATTTCAACATGAGCAAATCAAGACGCCACGCACGGCCGAAAGCCAATCTCATCTATAAGTATAGCCGATCTCATCTACGAACACAGTAGCAGAAGATTGATAAACTATGTCACACGATTCGAAGCCAAGTACAAGCACGAGTAAAATGATCATCCAGTCCCATCACAGAAGCATGACAAATATGATACAGAAGCGTTAGCCGATTTCAAAAGATCGGAATATTACAATCTCCTTTTTTTGAAAATCGGCTATGGCCGACAACGCCTTCCGCCTAATTTGGTCTATTTCTTTGATGGCCCTAACGTCGTCGACCTCAGACCCCTCCACCGATCGGACGCTCCTCACCAGGTTGCGCAGATGTACCACGGCCGCCTTGATGCCCTGGCGTTCAGCTTCAATCTTGGCCGGCAAGCCAGCCATGTACTCCTTGTGAACATCAATCTCGTCCGTGACTTGAACGAGATCGGCTATCAGCTGATCTTGACGAGTGAGGAGCTGCTCGAGCTTGGCCGCCGGCTCGGTCTTCAGGCGGTCGAAGGCGGCCTTCCGACTCTCAATGGCACCCTTGGTTGACTGGATGGTGGCCGACCGCACTTGACTCTTGTGGCGATCGATTACCCGCTGCCGTGCCCGCTCATACTTGAACTGATGGGCTTCCATGAAGGTCGCCAGCATGATGGCTTCGGCTAGGGCTTTCGGCAGCTGGTCTTGGATATCTCTGAATCGCGCGCGTATCGAGCCGCTGTCGACCACCAGCGCGTCCAGCGAGCCTTCCACCTGATTGGCGATATCGTCTAAGGTGGCCCTCAGGTCCTCAGCCGGCAGGACCGACGCCTCCTCGCCGATGTCGCGGACTCCTCGAACTCCGACAAGTCAAATTCGAGGAGGTCGGCTATGTTCTGCAACAAAGAAGAAGATGAGCAAGAAGATATTAAGCCGGTAAAACCGATCATCAAATTTAGTTGGCTTACCGTTGGCACCGGGGTCGGAGCGGTTGGCTCGGCTGGATCGTTGCCCGCGGCCGTCGGGGCCTCTTCGTCGGCGTTGTCGCCACCACCCCCGACAGGCGCAGCATGCTCACTGGACGCCTGGGGGGCAGCCGATGGAGACCGCGGGGGCTGCAAAAGGAAGGGTTAGCGGACAAGTCGATTCGTTACTACAAATCAAGTAACAGAGGATGATTACCGATGGCGCGGGACGTGAGGTGCGATCGGCCAGTTTCTTGACCTGAAAAGAATGGTTCGATCAGATGCAAGTGATCATCATGAAGCCAAATCTGGTGGAGTGAAGGCTTACCGGCCGACGTTTTGCTAGGGGACTTGGGACTGGCGGGACGTCGGCTGGAGCATTGACCGACTCAGGACTCGAAATCGCGGGTTCGGCCGCCGCCCGACAGCCGTCGGCACTTCCTCGCTGGCGACGGTGTCGAGGAACTGCGCGACGGCCGGATCCAAGGGGGGAGGCTATCGGCTGGCGCTGCCGGTTTGTCTTTTTCAGCCTCTTGGGGGCGGGCGCGGCCGATGACCGTGGTGGTGGTGCAGCCTTTCTCTTCGTGCGACGGCCGACGCACTCCCTCGCAGCTAGCCGACACCAGCCTTCGCGCCCCACCGGTGATGGCAGACGGAGCAAGGCCGCCTCATCCAGACACCCGAGTTGTATTCGATGGGGCGCCCGGAGTTGCTCACCGACGACCGCTCCGTCTTCGTCTCCTGCAAATCAAAGGACGAACGTTAATCGACTGTATCAGCCGATGATGGGAAGAAGAAAATTATTTGGAACTTGAAGCAGAAGATTACCGAGGGGATCTCGTCAGGCAGAAGCAGGTCGACGTAGCAAGACGACCATTGGTGGAAGATATGGTGCTTAATTTCGGACCACCATCGGTTGTAAGCAGCGCTTCTCCTTAGCGACAATGTTATCACGCCAACGTCGCCAAGGGGAGGGCCGGCTATGTTCAGCAGCCGATCCATTATTAGGTCTTGGCCGACCACCCCCCTCGTTTCAATCTTGTCGGCGTAGAAAAAGCCGATGGGCAGCTGCCCAAGACCAAGCTGCCTCGCCGCCGACATTGGGTAGTAGAATTCGTAGCTCTTGGCCACCGATCGGCCTTGGTGAATCCCAGTCGGCAAGATGCAGGGGGACAGAGTGGCGATGAACAGTTCCCTGCACCTCGGGTTGTCGGCTAAGTTGAGGTCGTCCCAATTGAAATCAGCCGGCAACTCAAACATCCCCCGGTCCTGGTAAAAATACCAGGTGCGGTTATCACGAGACAGCCCGTCATAGAGGGCTATGAACCATTCGGCCAGCAGCTCGGCCGATTGCTTTTAACCTTTGTGGGCGGCGGCTGCCTCTCCGTAGCTCATGCATCTCCTGGTGGTGATCTGGTTGCCTTCGTCATCTTCAATCGGCTCTAGTCTTGGGAATCCGACTTCTGTCAGAAGGGGCCGACCGGCTATCTTCTAGGTCGCCAGTACCAGCCAGATTTGAAGAAACCACCAGGGGCCGCCGGTGTTGATTGGAGCGTTGGCGGCTATCTTCGCAGCGGCCTGATGTAGCATTTGATACAAGTAGCAGAGGAGGTATTTCCCCAGCGCAAGTTTCCTCCCATCGGCCAGAACTTCGGCCAAAACCTGCCAATTGGCGGTCGGCCCGCAGCTTGATCTGCAGAACACAAACTTTTCGAGCCACATCATTAGGAATGCGGTGTGCTCCCTGTGGCCGACTGTCCCTTCCTTCATGTTTTGGGCAATGAAGCTGCTCCACCCGCCGATGGCCTTGGTTTTGAATTGGTGTTGGCCTTTTCGGTTCAAGGTGTTGGGGTCGGCTGACGATTCGATATCCAGTCCAGTTGTCATGAATATGTCGGCCAACGTGATAGTCATCGGCCCTTGCCGGAAGATAAAGGCATTGAAACTGTCATTCCAAAAGTAGGTTGCAGCCAATAAGAGCGGCTCGTCTTTTTTCATGCTGGCAATAGACAGTTCCAGGCACTGGGCAAGCCCTTTTTCTTCCCACTGAGTGTACTTGGCCGATCGCACCCTCTTGTACCACTCGGCCAGCCGCATCGGTCGTCCGACAGATTTGAATGTTCCATTCCAAGGGCGAGGATGGCTTAGCAGTATTAAAAGGGATCCAGTTGGTTTCGGCTATGATTATATCGGCTGGATCCGTGTTGCCGATGGGGCCGAGGAAGTACCTTTCCGCTTGTGTCAAATTGGGGATAAGTACTTGATGTGACAGGTGCTATAGTTCAGAGAAGAGAAGAGAGGCGCTAATCAAGAACGGTTGCATATTGTGGTTCAGGGAATGAAAAAGTACTAATTGATGAGAATACGAAGTGAAATGCTACTTGAAAAAATGACCGAAAGTAATGTTAATGCAAAATGTTTGAAGAAGCAGAGTAGAAAGTGAAATTATGGATCGGAAGGGAATACCTCAGGGAACTCGGTTGCGGCAGCAGCTAAAAAGGCGTAGCAGTTGGGGCTATCGTGGCGGCGATGACCGACAAAACTGAGGTGCTCGACGTAGCGGCAGTGAAGGCCATCGGAATGTTCGGGGGTGAAGATGGATCTGAAGAACGCGACGGAGTTTGATGGGCGCCGGTGAAATCGTCGGGGAAGAGAGAGAAGGCAGGAGGCTTGTTTGCGAAGGAGGCTGAGTGCGCTTTGAAGGCGTAGGCGGTTCGGCCGAGGGAAGTGGATATTTAAAGAGCACTTGGGGAGAAGCCGAAGCGATCTTGGTCAAGAAAGAAGCGAGAGTTTGGATAGGCAAGCAAATCCGCAACACTTCGTATCACGCACTTGGGGGGCATGTGTTAACACCGAAATTTGGTAATCAAATTCCTAAGTTTGCAAAGGCGAAGCAGAGTCGGATCGGCTGGAAACAAGGGTCGCATCGGCTGAGGAGTAATCGGCTGCAAAGGTTAATCGGTTAAGGATGAGTTGGAAAGGGGACAGCCGATAGCCGATTCCAGGTTTGGAAGAGATGAGACCGTTTCTAATACAGAAGTTTAAGGATAAACAGAGGATTCGGTTGTTAACTGCGTGTTAAATGATATTGCCACTTGTGGATAGAGTCCTGTAACGATAACTGTATCTATAATCTAGAGATTTGTTAGACTGTTAGTTGTAACACGACATGAGTCCCGCTTGGGATAATGTGGTGTTTTAAATAGTAATTTAGATAGAGTCCCGGTCTTTACAGATAATTATATTTTGGGTATAAATAGGACCCGAGACCCTCTGTATTCATATACATTCATACACAATCAAACCTTCGGCGCATCGCCAACCTTTTCTTCAGACGAGCACTTTCTTTGGCTACGGGCTGCATTGTTTCGACCCCCAGATCTAGGTAAATGCTTGTCATTAGTGGTATGATTTACTATTTCTAGTACTTCCATCGCAATGACACATTAGAATCAGGAGTTTATACTGCGCTATTTATCATATAATGCATATAAATTAGATCAATATTCAGATCTGTCCTGCCATTGGCTAGTTCTGCCAAGAACTTGCAGCCAATAGGGCTAGATCTAAAGGTTGGCTAGTTTATATGCGGTATTCACCGTCTCGAGAGGTATAAATAGGCTACAACAGATCGGGTTGTTCTTTTTATACTTAATGCTGCATCATATTTGAACTATTAAGTCGTTCTTAGAGCTATCAATGATCTGTTCGGTTGGATTTATATTGTTTAGAGACCGTGGCGGGGTTTCAGCCGACCTTATCTGCCCTGATATATTTCTTTTAATATATTCATTATTAGATTTGTATTAGGACTACCTCTTATGTTAAGATCGCACTCCTGTTGGATGTTGCCAGCCGAAATCGGCTTGTCATAGACAGCCGATAGTCGATTTCTAGGCTATGCGTCTGATTTAGGGGTGATATCTTTCTATAAGATTCATCAGAGTACTAGCCGATTCCTTGTTAGCTTTCCAGTATCGGCTAGGTTATCGATCCAAATGTTTATTATTCTTTACTATATTTGGGTTAAGCGGCTGATGCTGTCTCGGTATAGCCGATCCATTACAGTCACTTGACTTAAATATGGTTTAGAATAGCATATATATGTCCATGGATTCCCTTAGCCGATCCCTTGGGAATCTAACCTAACACTTAATGCATATTCCTCATCAACAGTCAGACCGCAAGGATCATTGCGGTCAGACCGACCTTTATCGGCTCAACACAGCGATCGGCTGCTTAAGGAGAATCGGCTAAATCTTGGCGATCGGCTACACGGGCAGTCAGACCGATGTACCATGGGCGGTCAGACCGGCAGCATATAGCGGTCAGACCGACGGCACACCTTCGGTCATACCGATCTACGTCAAGATTAGAGGGTAACTTTTATTTCCGCTAAAAGTTTGTTTTTGGTTACATCAACCATTCACCCTTCCTCTGGTTGGCTTTGTATTGTTTATTCGATCCAACAAGTGGTATCAGAGCCTTGTTTTTCTCTTTGGATTTTTATCGATCTAAAGTTTTTTTTCGCCATGTCTGATAAATTTTCCACTAAGCCGCATGTTTTCGATGGAACCAATTTTGCTTATTGGTATAGCAAGATGCAATCTTACATCATGGCTCAAGACTATGATGTGTGGCAAAAGGTTGCTATTCCTTATGAGATCCCTGAGGTTATTAATACTGAGGCTTTGAAAACTGAATTTAATAACAATTGCAAAGCTCGTAACATTTTATTGAATGGGATTTCTCGTTCGGATTTTGATCGTGTTTCGCATCTTCAAACTGCAAACGAGATTTGGATTGCTTTGAGAAACTTTCATCAAGGAACTACGAATATAAAAGAACTTCGTCGAGATCTTTTCAAAAAGGAATACATAAAATTTGAGATGAAACCTCTTGAAGCTTTGGATGACTATCTTGATAGATTTAATAAAATTTTGAGTAATCTTAGATCTGTTGATTGTTTTTATGACACAAATTATCCACAATCTAAGATTTCTCGTCACTTTTTGAATGGTCTTGACATGTCTATTTGGGAGATGAAAGTTATTTCAATTCAAGAATCTGTAAATATGGCTACTTTGACTTTGGATTCTCTTTATACTAAACTCAAAACTCATGAGATGAATATTCTTTCTCGGAAAATTGATTCCAAGTCAAGTGCTTTGGTTTGTTCTTCAACTTCTTCGATGTTGCTTCTTCGTCAACTCCTAGTGCTCTTGCTTTAATTAATGCCATGTCCGATGAGCAACTCGAGCAATTCGAGGAGGAGGATTTGGCTTTGGCGCTAACAAACTTTCTCGAGCTATGAACAAAGTCGGTTCAGGAAAAGAGGAGGACCAGCTCGGTGTTTTGAATGCGGGCGCTTCGGATCACATTCGCTTCAATTGCCCCAAGCTTGGGAGAAGCAAGAAGGAGGACAAGAGCGGGGAGAAGAAGGCGAAGGACGACAAGCCCAAGGGGAAGCGCTCAAAGGAGATGATCAAGAAGGTGCTGAGCCAAGTCTATGCCGCTTTTGAACCACTAAGAGACATAGATTCCGATAACGAGGAAGAGAAGGGCAAGAACATCTCCGGCATTTGCCTCATTACGCGTGGAGATGAAGATTCTGAAGATGAAGACAATGAGGTAAGCTCACTTGAGGAAGCAATTCTTGTAGTAAGTGCTAAAAATAAAAAATGTGAAAAGATGTTTAAAAAACAAGAATTTGTGATTGAGTCTTTGAATGCTGAAATTGCTAGATTAAAATCTCTTATTCCTAATGATAATGAATGCAAAAATTGTGAGGTTTTAATGCTTGAAATTTCAAAAATTAGAGATACCAATGATTCTCAAGTTTTGGCTACTAAACCTTGTTTAACTTGTGATGATAATGAATTGAAATTAAAAGATGTTTTAGCTCGTGTTAAGCACATGGAAGACATAGTTAAATAAGATGAGGTAGTTTCTTGTTCTAAATGTCACAAAAATAAAGATGTCATGATTGGTTGTGAAAATTGTGCAAATTTTGAAAAAGAAGTTTCTTATTTGAAAAGTTCTTTGCAAAAATTTTCTAATGGTAAGAAACAACTTAACATGATTTTGGATCAATCTAAAGTGTGTTGCAACAATAGAGGAATAGGTTTTGATGCTCGTGACTATCTCACCAAAAATCCCCAAATGTTTTGAGAATGACTTAAAATGATGAGATTTTGACAAAACATAATGATGTGAAAACAATTTTTAAATCTGCTGGAAATATGTCATCTCTTTCTGTTTATTTAAAAGAAACTAAAACTAATATTTCAAAACCATCAACCACTAAGAAAAAGTTTTCTTGCTCGTTTTGTGATAAAGATGGTCATCTTGTTGGTTTTTGTTTCGATTAGCACGAAAAAAAAAAGAAAGAGAGGCTAATTTTGCAAAAACAAAGTGGCCAAAATCGACTTTTCCTCGGGAAGGGTCACACCACTGGGTTTTTCCTAAATTATTTAAATAATTTACCTGAAATAATCGAAATTTTTGGAATTAACCTGGAGCCAACCAGTATTTTTAAAATGCAATTAATAAATGGAAACGACATGGTAGGATTTTTCTTGAATTCTGCATGTCAAAATGCACTAACAGGATTTTTACTGAAATTTTTAGAGCACTCTAAGTATTTTTAATCAATTAAATAAGAAATTAGGAATTAATTAAGCCCCCAAAATCCTTTTTCCTCTTTTTCTTTTTCTTTTCCGTACGGCCGCATAGTGTTCCCGCTCTTCCCTCTTGGGCCGCCGGCCCGGTTCTCCTCCCCGGCCCAAGCCGCCCCGCGCGCGCGCCCCTTCAGTCGTGGGCCGAAGCCTGCGACGCTAGCCGCGCCGCGCAAGTCCGCGAAGCCTCCCTCACCCGCGAGTCACCGACAGGTGGGTCCCGCCTGTCAGGTCCCCCGTCCCCGCGCCCGGTCGGCCCAGCCGCCGCCCCGCCATGCGCGCCGCCGCTCCGCTCCTTTCCGCTTGAACCCGAGCCACGTCGGACCCATGCCGGGCCCAATCCCGCAACGCCGCATCCATCTTCGCATCCCTCGCGCCCGATGGAAACCTTATCCGCGAGGAATCCATTGCCGTTGTTTCCCTCTCTCTCTCCGAATCCGTAAACAACGGCGACGAATCCGCGCCGATCCCGTGCTCGTTCCGGTCTCGTTGTGCCCCTATTTAATTCCCTCTTCGCCGCCGCACGTTTCCCCTTTGTTTCCCCCTAGCGCTAGCCCTAAAACCACCGCCATCGTCGTCTTCTCCAACGCCGGTGAGTGCGCCGCCGTTCCCTTTTCTCCTCGGTTTTCCGTGTTGCCTCTCGGGTCGTTCCCCGCGTGTTCGTTTCGCTCTCCGCCATGGTCTCCCGCGCCCGCAGCACCCTTCTCCGCCGTCGCCGGTGCTGCCGGAGATCGGCCGACCGCCGCGCGGCCATGGCCGGCGGGCGAGCTCGAGCCGCCGCCGCCCAAAACCCTAACCCTAGCGCCGCTTCCCCAGGGCCGTCCGATCGGTCGGATCGGGAGAATCAGCACCGTCCGATCCCGCCCAATCCGTCGCCGTTCGATCCGGTCGCCGCACGCCGGATGGCTGCCATGTGTCCGTCCTCGGCCGCCGCCCGAACCCTAACCCTACCCGCGATCCGCACCGTCCGATCCTTCGGATCGGGCGGATCCCGACTGCTCTCACGCGCAAGTCGTCGCCGTCCGAAGGCCGCCACTCCTCACCGATGCGCGCCACGTGTCCCCGCTCTTCCGCCGCCGCCGTGGACTCGGTCCACCGTGGACCGCGCCGCGCCGCTTGCGTCGCCGCTTGCGCCGCACGACGTCAGCCCTACCGCTTGCGCCATGCTTGCGTCACCCGGGGCTTAATTGCGCAATAAATATTTTAATCTTTTCTGTTTAGTTTAAAAATCGCATTAAACTTCTAAAATTCATATCTTTTGAATCCGAGCTCCGTTTTAGCCCATTCAAATTTCATTAAATTCAGAAAAATGTCAAGAATACATTAAAAATACTTTTCAGTGCTGTTTCAGTAGACTTTTTAGGGTGTTTGTTGAGTGCTTTGTTTGTCGTGTAGATCCCGAGTTTTCCGGCGAGCCCGTTCTCTTCAAGTAGTCGCCGAGGTTCCTCGCCTCCGAGCAAGGCAAGTCATACCTTACATTGACCATATTGTACCTATTTTATGTAAATACCTCTTTTCTTTCAAATACGCATATGTTTGAATGTCATTTCATGGGATGATTATACCTATTGTACTCAACCATAGGATTGTTTACCTTATACCATTGATAACTTGGGGTTCAATGTGACTAGATGATAGCTTAAGGTTTGCTTAGTTTTGCTTAGCGCAACTAGCTCACTTAAGGGAATCACACTAATCAAGTATATTACTAGAAGTTAACTCTCAGATGATGTTAAGTTGTGACCCTGTTTCTAATAATATTGAATTATGAAAAAGGTGGGTCGTGAGCACATGGTTGGACTTTGGTTAGCGTGCTCATGACGATTAAGGACCGGTTCTCGGGAAACCCTGGAAGAAATGCCGTGCATACCACAAGCCAGCATGGGTAATGGCTAGGTCTGTAGCGTAGCTATCTCTAGTCAAGGTATCCCAGAGAGGGTGGGCGTGATGGAGTTGGGTCGGCCCCGGTTTTAAGGGTTGATCAACTTTCGGATTCACGCGGCACTAGAGGGGGCTGCCCATTGCCCGATGGGAATGAGGGCGAAACCTTGGTGTGGTACGATTGATTAGAGGGGGTTATGTGAAGGGTCCTGTCACAGTTCCTTTCCGGGGTACCATGGTGGTGCACCGGCGCATGGTAACGTGTTGTGGGACTGTGTCTTGTGGGTACAGTTGTACACCTCTGATCAGAGTAAAAACTATTCGAATAGCCGTGCCCACGGTTACGGACGATCGACCAGATTCACCTTGATTAGTCTCACTTATTTATTTGAATAAAATGTTGAAGTATAACTAGTGCAGGTGGATGGATGGGCCTGTTGCAACGTGGTTTGAGCGTTGGACAGTGTTTATTTAATACTGCTTAAATATTACTACTGTTTTACTGTCTTCAAATATTGTTATTATATTCTGCAAATGCTGTTTATGCAAATTGAGCCTCTTAACCTTTTCCTTGTTATTTATCTTGCATCATGTCCCCTTTTCCGGTGTGACTTGTTGAGTACGGTGGTTGTACTCAGCCTTGCTTCTTTTCCCCCTTCGTGCCGAGGTTGAGATCGAGGTCTCCGAGGAGGTGTAGGCTTGTTCTCGTCAAGGGTTAGCCGTGGTGTTGGCGTTCGCCTCGCTCGTGTCAAGTTTAGCTTAAGTCGTTTATTTTCCTTTCCGCTGCATTTGTGTAACTCTTTTATATTGTTTCTAAGACGAGGATTCTGTATTATCAATAACGTTGATTTGTGTACCTCGGCTGATGCCTGGACGAGGGTGTAATGCACAAATTAGCTGCAGGAATTCTGGTGTAAATTTCTGGGCGTGACAAGTTGGTATCAGAGCCTTCCTGTGACTATAGGACAAGCCAACTGGAAACCTTAAGAGCCCTCTAATTCTTTTCATGTGCATATGTTTTAAAAAAAAGGGGTGTTTTGAAAAGTGGAGTCCGTCTAGGGTTTAGGAATTGCGAAAATGGGATGTTGGTCGTGGGTTTTTGAGCATGTTTTGATTTTCCCACTCCTTTGTTTCTATAGATGGCAGGTTCCCCAAACGCACGCGGAAAAGGGATGACGGGCTTTGTTGCGAGCCGGCGCGTATGGCCCTTGCAATCGGATATCCCGAAGCACCGAGTATACAACGCTTGCGCCTCTCGGTGGAGAGTTGCCCTACCGTGTTCGGTTGGAGGTTCACGGGTTCGTGGGAACGTGTCTTCCCAACATGGAGGTCACAGCTTCCGGAGGCACGTCAGATCACGCTTGTCAAGAAGCCGCCTACCTGATGTTGGCCAGGATGAGGGAGCCGCATGATGCCGACCTTCGCACCTCCTCCTACCGCTACCATCCCGTCGAGGTAGTTCCTCCGAGGTCGGTGCATTCAAGTCTACAGCAGAGGAGAATGACTCTACCTTCGGCCACATGTGCACCGTGCTCAAAGGACTGGATAAGATGCACTCGACCTACACAAGGCAACCAAAGAGCCGAACGACAAGAAGATGCTAAGGATCGTGCGACGCAGGACGAAGTGGTTCGTCCGAAGAAGGAGGTAGCCGAGTTGAAGGGACTCCCGCCACCGCTTGATGTCGCTCCGCACTACGCCTCGGAAGACCACCACCGCGCCCGTCCGTATCCACCGGCACCTCGGATTCCACCGCCTTCTCCAGCTCCACCCGCTCCGCCTTCACGGGTTCTAGTTCCTCCCGCCGCAGTTCTGCTCTCACCTTTGCTTCGGCTTGGCGAATCAAGGCGGAGGTGGCGCAGGTTGGATCTCCATCTCCAGTAACTCAAGCTCGAGAATTCAGCTGAAGACATGGACTCGAAGAGACTCGAGATTCCTCGGAGGGAAGAGGCGGGATCGGTTGGGCTACGGCAACCGATTCGAAGAGTCCAAGTCTGAAGTGACGCCGAGGACTCTAGGAGCCGTTCGGAGGAATGGGGATCTTCGAAGGAAGCGCGACTCCTCGTCTCGTGGATCGTTCTAGTTGCCCTCCTTAGTTTTACCGTTTAACTTAGTTTGTCTTCTTGGTAGTTGCTTGTGTGTTAGGTCGCTGTGTGTGGGATAGCGGGCATCGATATCAAGTGTGGTATGACTGACCAATTAAGGATGTTTGGTGCTTTTCCTTGTTTTTAGTCAAGATCAGAACAATGCATTTGAATTCTAATAATAAAGATTAGTTCTAAGTCTGTCTGTTTTTCTTCTTTTGTCTCTCTTCGGTCGGTCGTCTCCTTCGGATGGTGAACACCGGGACCCGGGGCGAACAAAGAACAATGGGCGTCAGTGCCAACAACAACGAGGCTCACGACGCCAATGGCAATGCTCCTCCACCGCCACCCGAGAACCCCACCATTGCTCAAGTGCTCGCTTCACAGACACAGATGATGGCTGCAATGATGCAGCAGATGCAACAACAACACCATCAGATGCAACAACACATGCTGCAACAAATGCAGAAGCAACAGCAGAACAATGGTTGCCGCCCCACCACCCCACCAAGTTGCCGAGTTCCTTCGTGTCCGACCGCCGACCTTCTCCAGTACCACTAATCCCATGGAGGCTAATGATTGGCTTCATGCCATAGAGAAGAAGTTAGATCTCGCTGCGTGCGGGACCAGGAGAAAGTCTCGTTTGCCACCCATCGCCATTGGTCCCGCTTCGCTTGGTGGGACAACTACACGTTACTCGCCGGCGGAGAAGCAGCATTACAGGAAGAGTTTCGTCACGTTTCAGACCGCACACATTCCTCGCGGAATAGTTGCACGAAAAAGCGTGAGTTCCGTTCTCTTGAGCAGGAGGTAACGATCGCACTGAGTATCCGCACGAGTTCAATCGTCTTGCCCGTTATGCCCCAGAAGATGTGTGCACTGATGCAGAAAGGCAGGAAAAGTTTTTGGCTGGTTTAGATGATGAACTCACGAACAAGCTTATCTCCGGAGAGTATGCTAACTTTGAGAAGCTGGTTGACAAGGCCATTCGACAGGAAGATCAGCGCAACAAGATGATCAAGAAGAGAAAAGTATTCCAGTCCCGACCTCCTCAACAGCAGGGAAATCAGCAGAGGCCGCGTTTCATGCCTGGGAGTCAGAGTGGACCTACCACCATGATTGTTCGTCAGCATCGACCTTATCACCCAGGGAATTTCCAAACTAGCAATAGTGGCGTGGTCAACAACAGCGCACTCCACCCCGCGCCCTCCAACGGCATCATCCCGGCAAATCCAGCCCACCACCTCCAAGGAAGGACTCGGGGGAAGCCAGAGTCTGCTTCAACTGTGGTGACCCCGGGCATTTTGCAGACAAGTGTCCAAAGCCAAGACGCGCTGGGCCAAGGTTCATCCAGGCTCGGGTCAACCATGCGTCCACCGAGGAAGCATAGACCGCTCCTGAAGTTATACTGGGTATGTTTCCTGTAAACTCTACTCCTGCCACAGTATTATTTGATTCGGGGGCTACACATTCATTTATCTCAAAGCAATTTGTTGGGGCACATGGGTTGTCAGTAGTGGGACTTAAGATACCTATGCGGGTTCAAACCACTGGAAACCACTTGGAGACTACTCAGTATTGTCCCTCAGTGACCATAGAAATCCAAGGATCTATGTTTCTAGCCAACCTCATCCTCCTTCAGTCAAAAGGCATAGATGTCATTCTTGGGATGGATTGGTTGTCCAGACATAAGGGAGTAATTGACTGCGCTAGTCGCACCATTACTTTAATCAATACGAAAGGAGAAAGAATTGTTTTTCGCTCTCCCATGCAAGTCAAGCCCGTAGCTAGTTTGAATCATGTTTCCACCGGAGAATTGTCCGAAATGGCGGCAAAGACCCCTGTGAAGTTAGAGGATATCCCCATCGTCAGAGAATACCCTGAAGTTTTCCCCGAAGACTTAACTCAGATGCCGCCAGAAAGGGAAATTGAATTCCGGATTGATCTAGTACCCGGGACCGCCCCAATACACAAGAGGCCGTATAGGATGGGAGCCAACGAGTTGGCCGAAGTAAAGAAGCAAGTGGATGAACAGTTGCAAAAAGGGTATATTCGCCCGAGCACGTCGCCTTGGGGTGCTCCGGTGATTTTCGTGGAAAAGAAAGACAAGACCAAGAGAATGTGTGTCGATTATCGTGCACTCAATGAGGTTACTATCAAGAACAAGTATCCCCTACCACGGATTGATGATTTATTCGATCAACTCAAAGGGGCCAAGGTGTTTTCCAAGATAGACCTGCGATCGGGCTATCACCAGTTGAGAATTCGAGAAGAGGACATTCCCAAGACCGCTTTCACCACCAGGTACGGCCTGTATGAGTGTACGATCATGTCTTTTGGGTTAACCAACGCACCGGCCTTCTTTATGAATCTGATGAACAAGGTGTTTATGGAGTTCTTGGATAAATTTGTGGTGGTGTTCATTGACGACATTTTGGTCTACTCTAAGTCGGAAGAAGATCATGAGCAACATCTTCGGATAGTACTCGAGAAGTTGAGAGATCATCAACTCTACGCCAAGTTTAGCAAGTGTGCTTTCTGGTTAAAGGAGGTACCGTTTCTCGGCCACATTGTGAATGCCCAAGGAGTAGCCGTGGATCCAGCAAATGTGGAATCAGTTACCAAGTGGACCCCGCCTAAAACGGTTACGTAGATCCGAAGTTTCCTTGGACTTGCAGGTTACTACCACCGCTTCATTGAGAACTTCTCCAAAATCGCCAAGCCGATGACTCAACTGTTGAAGAAAGATGAGAAATTTAAGTGGTCGGCAGAATGCAACAAGAGTTTTGAAGAGCTTAAGAGGAAGTTGGTGTCTGCACCAGTGTTGATACTGCCAGATCCAGCAAAGGACTTCCAAGTTTATTGCGATGCATCTCGCCAAGGGTTGGGATGTGTGTTGATGCAAGAAGGCAAAGTGGTCGCATATGCATCTCGTCAATTGCGCCCACACGAAAACAACTACCCCACTCATGATCTGGAATTATCCGCAGTGGTTCATGCCCTGAAGATCTGGCGACACTACCTAATTGGTAACCGTTGTGAAGTGTATACGGATCATAAAAGTCTCAAGTATATTTTCACCCAACCGGATTTAAACCTCCGACAGCGAAGATGGTTGGAACTGATTAAAGATTATGATTTAGGGATACATTACCATCCCGGCAAAGCTAATGTGGTTGCGGATGCACTAAGCCGAAAGAGTTACTGCACCACCCTCAGTGTCGAAGGAATGTGCGACCAGTTGCAGCAGGAATTCGAGTATCTAAATCTACGAGTGGTGGATTTTGGTTTTGTGGCTGCTCTGGAAGCCCAACCCACTCTCATTGATCAAATTCGGGCTGCTCAGGCATCAGATCCCGAGATGGCCGAACTCAAGAAGAACATGAGAGTCGGAAAAGCTCGTGGTTTTACGGAAGACGAACACGGCACAATCTGGATGGGAAAGAGATTGTGTGTGCCAGAAGACAAGGATTTGAAAAAAATGATCCTTACGGAAGTTCACCAAACTCAATACTCAATTCACCCGGGCAATACAAAGATGTATCAAGATCTTAAATAAAAGTTTTGGTGGGTAAGTATGAGGAGGGAGATAGCCGAGTTTGTTGCACTTTGTGATGTTTGTCGGTGGGTTAAGGCGAACATCAACGGCCCGCCGGCTGTTGCAACCACTCCATTCCGGAGTGGAAATGGGAAGAAATTGGAATGGATTTCATCACGGGTTTACCCCGCACAACGTCAGGATACGACTCAATTTGGGTCATTGTGGACCGACTCACCAAGGTGGCCCACTTCATACCAGTGCATACTACCTACTCAGGAAAGAAGCTAGCAGAGCTTTATCTCGCAAGGATCATGTGTTTGCATGGCGTGCCTAAGAAGATCGTGTCCGATAGGGGAAGTCAGTTTACTTCCAAGTTCTGGAAGAAGTTGCAAGAAGAGCTCGGTACCCGTTTGAATTTTAGTACGGCCTATCATTCGCAAACAGACGGTCAAACTGAGAGAGTGAATCAGATTTTGGAAGACATGCTGAGAGCATGCGCGCTCGATTTTGGAATAGCGTGGGACAAAAGCTTGCCCTATGCAGAATTCTCTTATAACAACAGCTATCAGGCCAGCATTCAAATGGCACCGTATGAAGCACTGTATGGACGGAAATGCCGCACACCCCTTTTCTGGGATCAGACGGGTGAACGCCAGTTGTTTGGCACAGAAGTAATAAGTGAAGCAGAGGCAAAGGTCCGAACGATTCGGGAAAGGTTGAAGATTGCGCAGTCCCGACAGAAGAGCTACGCAGATAATCGTCGAAGAGACCTCGCTTTTGAAGCAGGGGATTTTGTGTATCTTCGCGTTACACCACTCCGGGGAGTACACCGTTTCCAAACCAAAGGCAAGTTGGCACCACGTTTCGTGGGACCATACAGGATTCGGGAACGTCGAGGAGAAGTGGCCTATCAGCTTGAGCTTCCCTCCAGCATGACTGGCATTCACGACGTGTTTCATGTGTCCCAGTTAAAGAAGTGTTTAAGGGTACAAGAAGAGCAGGCGAGTCTAGACCAGATCGAGATCCAAGAGGACTTAACTTACGTAGAGAGACCAGCACGTATTCTCGAGATCAGCGAGAGAAGGACTCGGAACAAGGTTATCGGTTTTGCAAGGTTCAATGGACTCATCACTCCGAGGAAGAAGCTACTTGGGAACGAGAAGATGAGCTAAAAGCCGCGCACCCGCACCTTTCGCGAGTACCTCCGAATCTCGGGGTCGAGATTCCGTTTAAGGGGGTAGGTTGTCACACCACGGGTTTTTCCTAAATTATTTAAATAATTTACCCTGAAATAATCGAAATTTTGGAATTAACCTGGAGCCAACCAGTAATTTTAAAATGCAATTAATAAATGGAAACGACATGGTAGGATTTTTCTTGAATTCGCATGTCAAAATGCACTAACAGGATTTTTACTTGGAATTTTTAGAGCACTCTAAGTATTTTTAATCAATTAAATAAGAAATCGGAATTAATTAAGCCCCCAAAATCCTTTTTCCTCGTTTTCTTTTTCTTTTCCGTACGGCCGCACGTGTTCCGCTCTTCCCTCTTGGGCCGCCGGCCGGTTTCCCTCCCGAGCCCAGCCGCCGCGCGCGCCTTCTTCGTGGGCCAAAGCCCGCGACGCCCCGCGCGCGCAAGTCCGCGAAGCCTCCTCACCCGCGAGTCACCGACGGTGGGTCCCGCCCGCGTCCCCGTCCCCACGCCCGGCCGGCCCAGCCGTCGCCGCCCGCCATGCGCGCCGCCGCTCCGCTCCTTTCCGCTTGAACCCGAGCCACGTCGGACCCATGCCGTGCCCAATCCCGCAACGCCGCATCCATCTCCGCATCCCTCGCGCCCGACGGAAACCTTATCCGCGAGGAATCCGTTGTCGTTGTTTCCCTCTCTTTCTCCGAATCCGTAAACAACGGCGACGAATCCGCGCCGATCCCGTGCTCTGCTCCGGTCTCGTTGTGCCCCTATTTAATTCCTCTTCGCCGCCGCGTTTTCCCTTTGTTTCCCTAGCGCTAGCCCTAAAACCGCCGCCGCCATCGTCGTCTTCTCCAACGCTGGTGAGTGCGCCGCCGTTCCCTTTTCTCCTCGGTTTTCCATGTTGCCTCTCGGGTCGTTCCCGCGCGTTCGTTTCGCTCTCCGCCGTGGTCTCCCGCGCCCGCAGCACCCTCCGCCGCTGCCGCCGGTGCCGCCGGAGATCGGCCGGCCGCCGCGCGGCCATGGCCGGTGGGCGAGCTCGAGCCGCCGCCGCCAAAACCCTAACCCTAGCGCCGCTTCCCCAGAGCCGTCCGATCGGTCGGATCGGGAGAATCCGCACCGTCCGATCCCGCCCAATCCGTCGCCGTTCGATCCGGTCGCCGCACGCCGGATGGCTGCCGCGTGTCCGCCCTCGGCCGCCCGAACCCTAACCCTACCCGCGATCCGCACCGTCCGATCCTTCGGACGGCGGATCCGACCGCTCTCGCGCGCAAGCCGTCGCCGTTCGATCGCCGCCACTCCTCACCGATGCGCGCCACGTGTCCCCGCTCTCTTCGCCGCCGTCGTGGACTCGGTCCACCGTGGACCGCGCCGCGCCGCTTGCGTCGCCCGCTTGCGCCCGACGTCGCCCTACCGCTTGCACCATGCTTGCGTCACCCGAGGGCTTAATTGCGCAATAAATATTTTAATCTTTTCGTTTAGTTTAAAAATCGCATTAAACTTCTCAAAGTCATATCTTTTGAATCCGAGCTCCGTTTTAGCCCATTCAAATTTCATTAAATCCAAAAAATGTCAAGAATCCATTAAAAATACTTTTCAGTGATGTTTCAGTAGACTCTTTAGGGTGTTTGTTGAGTGCTTTGTTTGTCGTGTAGATCCCGAGTTTTTCGGCGAGCCCGTTCTCTTCGAAGTAGTCGCCGAGGTTCCTCAGTCTCTAGAGCAAGGCAAGTCCTACCTTACATTGACCATATTGTACCTATTTTATGTAAATACCTCTTTTCTTTCAAATACGCATATGTTTCGAATGTCATTTCATGGGATGATTATACCTATTGTACTCAACCATAGGATTGTTTACCTTATACCATTGATAACTTGGGGTTCAATGTGACTAGATGATAGCTTAAGGTTTGCTTAGTTTTGCTTAGCGCAACTAGCTCACTTAAGGGAATCACACTAATCAAGTATATTACTAGAAGTTAACTCTCAGATGATGTTAAGTTGTGACCCTGTTTCTAATAATATTGAATTATGAAAAGGTGGGTCGTGAGCACATGGTTGGACTTTGGTTAGCGTGCTCATGACGATTAAGGACCGGTTCTCGGAAACCCGGAAGAAATGCCGTGCATACCATAAGCCGCATGGGTAATGGTCGGGTCAGTAGCGTAGCGTGTCTCTAGTCAACGTATCCCGAGAGGGTGGGCGTGATGGAGTTGGGTCGGCCCCGCTTTAAGGGTTGATCAACTTCCGGATTCACCGCGGCACTAGAGGGCTGCCCACCCGATGGGAATGGGGCGAAACCTTGGTGTGGTACGATTGATTAGAGGGGGTTATGTGAAGGGTCGTGTCACGTTCCTTTCCGGGTACCATGGTGGTGCACCGGCGCACGGTAATGTGTTGTGGGATCGTGTCTTGTGGGTACAGCTTGTACACCTCTCGATCGTAGTAAAAACTATTCGAATAGCCGTGCCCACGGTTACGGGCGATCGACCGATTCACCTTGATTAGTCTCACTTATTTATTTGAATAAAATGTTGAAGTATAACTAGTGCAGGTGGATGGATGAGCCTGTTGCAACGTGGTTTGAGCGTTGGACAGTGTTTATTTAATACTGCTTAAATATTACTACTGTTTTACTGTCTTCAAATATTGTTATTATATTCTGCAAATGCCGTTTATGCAAATTGAGCCTCTTAACCTTTTCCTTGTTATTTATCTTGCATCATGTCCCCTTTTCGGTGTGACTTGTTGAGTACGGTGGTTGTACTCGCCTTGCTTCTTTTTCCCCTTCGGCGGTTGAGATCGAGGTCTCCGAGGAGGTGTAGGCTTGTTCTCGTCAAGGGTTAGCCGTGGTGTTGGCGTTCGCCTCGCTCGTGTCAAGTTTAGCTTAAGTCGGTTTTATTTTCCTTTCCGCGCATTTGTGTAACTCTTTTATATTGTTTCTAAGACGAGGATTCTGTATTATCAATAACGTCGATTTGTGTACCTCGCCTGATGCCTGGACGAGGGTGTAATGCACAAATTAGCCGCAGAATTCTCGGTGTGAATTTCGGGCGTGACAAAGGCCTGGCCGACCGCAGTGGGTCAAACGGTCGACGGCCGTGGCACCCGGTCGACCGACAAGACGCTTCTGGCCGACTGGCGGTGGCACGCGGTCGACCGGCAGCATTCCCAGCGGTCAAACTGCCCCGAAGGAATTTTTCTGAAAATTCTAAAACTATTTTTACACGTGGATATATGCCTATTGGATCTGTTGGTCGTGTGTCACAGATCTGATTCCTAAATTTCTTTTGACTAACCCGATGCGAGGCTTCGACATCTTCTTTGCGTAGGCGTTGGTGGCAAGGAAGGAGAACGTGTGGATCGTGGACTCCGGTTGTTCGCGGCACATGACCGAAGATAAAAATTGGTTCTCCTCCCTCAAGATGGCATCCAAGACTGAATCAATCATCTTTGGAGATGCTTCTACAAGTGCCATTTCTCGCTACCGGATCTGTGAAGGTAAGTGACAAATTTGAATTGAAAAAGGTAGCCTTAGTCGAGGGTTTAAAGTACAATTTACTTTCAGTTTCATAAATTGTTGATCAAAATTTTGAAGTTCATTTCAAGAAAACTGGAAGTAAAATATTTGATTCTTGTGGTGATTCTGTGTTGAACATTTCTCGTTATGGGAGAGTTTTTAAAGCTGATTTTGGAAATCCTATTTCTCCTATTGTAACATGTTTGGTTGCGAAATTCAACAAAGATTTAATGTTTTGGCATCACAGACTTGGACATGTTGTTTTTGATCATTTGACTAGATTAAGTGGTTTGGATCTTGTTCGTGGGTTGCCTAAACTTAAGAAAGATCTTGATTTGGTTTGGTGCACCATGTCGTCATGGAAAAATGGTTGCTTCTTCACATACTCCAATTCTTTCTGTGATGACGGATGCACCGGGACAACTTTTACATATGGACACTGTTGGTCCAGCTAGAGTGCAATCCGTCAGAGGAAAATGGTATGTGTTAGTTGTTGTTGACGACTTTTCTCGATATTCTTAGGTTTTCTTCATAGCAACTAAGGATGAGGCCTTTGGACATTTTCGAAGTTTGGTTCTTCGCTTGAATTGTGAAATTCCTGGCTCTTTGAAAACTATTAGAAGTGATAATGGTGGTGAATTTAAAAATGCTTTTTTTGAACATTTTTGCAACGAAAAAGGCATTGAACATCAATTTTCTTCTCCTCGTGTTCCTCAACAAAATGGCGTTGTTGAAAGAAAAAATCGTTCTTTGGTTGAGATGGCTAGAACAATGCTTGATGAATATCACACTCCTAGAAAATTTTTGGCTGAAGCTATTAACACTGCATGCTATGTTTCCAATCGTATTTTCTTGCGATCTAAACTTGGAAAAACACCTTATGAGCTTCGATTTGGTCGTCAGCCCAAAGTTTCACATTTGCGTGTTTTTGGTTGCAAGTGCTTTGTCTTGAAATGTGGAAATTTGGATAAATTTGAATCACGTTCAACCGATGGTTTATTTCTTGGGTACCCCGCACACTCTCTTGGCTATCGTGTACTTGTTTTAGAAACTAACAAAATTGTCGAGACTTGCGAAGTCACTTTTGATGAGGCTAGTCCAGGTACTAGACTAGAACTTGCAGGTACCTTGCCACAGGCTCAGGGGGAGGATGGTCGTATTTTCGAAGACGAAAGCGACGACGATGACGACGAGGTCGACCTGCCCGGTCAGACCGGCGAGAGACCCGGTCAGACCGGCCAGAGACCCGGTCAGACCGGCAGGGGCCGACCACTTCAGATTTAGTCGACTCCAGTCAAGGGGATTCGTCGGGGACTATGATCAGTGAAGGTACAGAACATGGATCAACTTCAGAAGTCACAGCACCCTTGCACATTCAACGAAAACATCTGCCGAAACAAATAATAGGTAATTTACATGAGCGGACTACAAGATCTAAGGTAACTGCACATGATTTTGCAAATTCAACTTTTGTAGCTTCTTTTGAACCCAAAGATGTTACTCATGCATTAAATGATGAATCATGGATTAACGCCATGCATGAAGAACTTGAAAATTCTGAAAGAAATAAAGTTTGGTCTTTAGTTGAACCACCTTCAAGACATAATATCATTGGAACCAAGTGGGTTTTCAAAAATAAACAAAATGAGGATGGTTTAATTGTTAGAAATAAGGCTAGGCTTGTTGCTCAAGGTTTTACTCAGGTGGAGGGTTTGGATTTTGATGAAACTTTTGCTCCTGTTGCTAGGATTGAAGCAATTAGACTTTTGTTAGCTTTTGCTGCTTCAAAAGGTTTTAAATTGTATCAAATAAATGTTAAAAGTGCTTTTCTAAATGGCTTTATATAGGAGAAAGTTTATGTTAAACAACCACCGGGTTTTGAAAATCCTGACTTTCCCAACCATGTGTCTAAATTGTCAAAAGCTTTGTATGGTTTAAAACAAGCAATTAGAGCATGGTATAATAGACTAAAGAACTTTTTGCTTGAAAAAGGTTTTCAAATGGGAAAGATTGACAAAACATTTTTTGTTCTTAAGCATGGTGAAAATCAACTTTTCGTTTAGATTTATGTGGATGATATCATCTTTGGTTGTTCAACTCATGCTTTGGTTGTAGAATTTGCTGAGACTATGCGCAGGGAGTTTGAGATGAGTATGATGGCTGAATTGTCATACTTTTTGGGATTGCAAATTAAGCAAACACCTCAAGGTACGTTTATTAACCAAACAAAGTACACCAAAGATCTTTTGCGAAGGTTCAAGATGGAGAGCTGCAAGCCAATCTCTACACCTATTGGTTCTACTGCTGTTATTGATCCCGATGAAGATGGTGAGGCCGTGGATCAAAAGGAGTATAGAAGCATGATTGGATCTTTGTTGTATCTAACTGCTTCTAGGCCAAACATACAGTTTGTTGTGTGTTTGTGTGCACGCTTTCAAGCTTCTCCTCGTGCTTCACATCGTCAAGCGGTCAAGCGAATAATGAGATATTTGAATCATACACTTGAGTTTGGAATTTGGTATTCTACTTCTTATTCTATTTGCTTAAGTGGATATTCGATGTTGATTTTGCTGGTTGTAGAATTGATAGAAAAAGTACTAGTGAAACATGTCATTTTCTTGGTACATCATTAATTGCATGGTCTTCTAGGAAACAATCTAGTGTAGCTCAATCAACTGTTGAATCTGAATATGTTGCTGCTGCTAGTTGTTGTTCACAGATTCTTTGGCTTATTTCTACTTTGAAAGATTATGGACTTGCTTTTGAAAAGTGCCTCTTTATTGTGATAATACAAGTGTCATTAACATTGCTAAGAATCCTGTTCAACACTCACGCACAAAGCACATTGATATTCGCTTTCACTTTTTGCGGGATCATGTTGAGAAGAGGGATGTTGAATTGAAATTTTTGGATACAAAGTTGCAACTTGCTGATATTTTCACTAAACCATTGGATTCTTCTCGCTTTGCTTTTCTTTGAGGAGAGTTGAGAATTATTCATCCTTTTGGCATGTTTTGAGGGGGAGTTTTGTGCTTTTGTTTTTATCAAGCAATATTTGAATGAAGTAAATTGAAAAAGAAGAGCTTTGTCTATACATATTGTATTTTTATGTGCATGTTAGCAATACTTTGAAGATTTATTTGTCACTAGCATAGCTTATATGTGTTCTAGTATCTTTATGTTATCTAGATTTTATTTTTAAGTGAAATGATGCATGACACTTTATGTTGATACTAGTGCATGTTTGATTTATAAATGCTTATATATGCACTGTGTTGAATTATTATTCCTCAAATTGCTTTAAAATTGCTCATTGTGTAAAGAGAATAAAATATAATCTTTGAGAGGAAAAAGAATACTGAATTCTTGAAAACAGTCTTGACGACAAGGACGTACTCGGAATAATTGAGAGAAAAAAATATGGGCAAAGAAAACTTTGGCTCAAATCAATATGACAAAAATTCTCTTGATTATTGTGTTCAAAAAGGTAAATTTGAGAAAGAGTAATGGTTGCAATAGGTATATATATTTGGGTTTATCTTTCAACCTATATGCTTGTAAATATGTTGCATTATAAATCGTTTGAATCCATGAATTTTGATTGCATTATTGATCTTAATTATAAAATCTTTGATTCATCATTATATTCGAGTGCATATTTGCTATATAATTGATGAGTTTATCTTCTTCTTATTGCAACACATGACATGACTTGCTCTATGTATGGTGCTAAGCTCTTTAATAATCATGAACATAATTCTTATGCTTGATGAAATCATTGTCAAAAGAGGGAGAACAAATGGGGGAGAACCAATCAAGTTTAAAAAAACAGTGCAAGTTTTTCAAGTTCAAAGGATTTTCTTTCTTTTTAAAAAGGGAGAGAAATTTTCTTAGATTTTTGAGCACTCAGATGCTTTTTATCATTTTTGTTTTTAATTTTCAAAACACCAAAACAAAACATTTTTATTTGGTTTGCCAATGTGTTCATCAAGGGGGAGATTGTAAAATCAAAGTGTGTTTGATTCTTTTTTGATGATGAACAATTGGCATATGAGATTATTGGTTTTGTTATTTGGAGATTATTGGCAAAATGGATTTGGAGATATTTGGTTTTCGGACGTGAACAGTACTCTGTTGTTTACATTGTCCGGTCTAACCGGGCTTGTAGTGCCGGTCTGACCGGAGGACCTTGTGCGGTCAGACCGGGTGGGTTTCACCGGTCAGACCGGCCGACACAGTCCGACTGCAGGCCGATTTGGTTTCGGTTTTGGTTTCGGGTTGTTTCCTTGTTTGTTTATGGAAGATTCATGTTTCTATGCGCATGTATGGTTGTTTATGCTGACAATGAGTCAAGTTGGAGATAGCTTGTGCTCGCATATGGTTTCTTTGGTTAATTATGTGCAGTAATCTTTACGCCTCGGGAAAGTGTCGTCGGTGATCGAGTTGGAGTCAACTTGGAGATAAGGTGACGTTCAAGATAGAGATCATGCGGGATGCTGAAGGGTAAAGATTGATGCACGTGATTGGTGAAGTTTCCATATGGCATACGATGGAGATATTGTGTGCTTATGGAATACAATGTTTTCAAGATTGGAAAGACCGAGATTGCAACAGTTGATTTATGTCAAGTTTGTACTTGTATGGGAAGGTTTCCTAGGGGTTTAGTACTTTCTATATGAGTTGGATTCGTGACTTTTGGCTGCATGTCTTGTGTATAAATAGTGAGGGGAGGCGTGGGCTCTTTGTATCGAGTCTTAGAGAGAGTTGAGTTGAGAAAAGTTTAGGGTTTTGAGTTTTAGTAGAAATTTTGTGAGGAGTGCTGTAGATTGCACTTTTTAAACACAGAGAGATTCAATAAAGTTTCAATCTACTTTGAGAGATCTTCGATTTGTGTTTTCTTGGGTACGGCGGTCTAATCGGCGGTTAGACCGGCGGGCTTTGACCGGTCAGACCCCAAGGATCATTGCGGTCAGACCGGCCTTCATCGGCTCAGCACGGCGATCGGCTGCTTAAGGAGAATCGGCTAAGTCTTGGCGATCGGCTACACGGGCGGTCAGACCGGTGTACCAGGGGCGGTCAGACCGGCAGCATATAGCGGTCAGACTGGCGGCACACCTTCGGTCAGACCGATCTACATCAAGATCAGAGGGTAACTTTTATTTCTGCTAAAAGTTTGTTTTTGGTTACATCAACCATTCACCTCCCCTCTGGTTGGCTTTGTATTGGTTATTCGATCCTACACTAACCTATGATATGCAAATATTGTAAACTTTATGGTTGTAGGATATGTGCCACTGGGGAGAACAAAAGAAGGCTCATCTATGAAAGCAGAAGGCATCTGTGGGATGAGCCATACCTGTACCAAGTCTGTTCAGACGGCCTGCTCAAAAGGTGTGTACCAATAGCTGAAGGCGCACAGATCATTGAAAAATATCATTAAGGTGAATTCCGCACTTAGGCAAAGATCTGGCAGAGTGGATTCTTTTGGCCTACAATGTATGAAGATACAAAAGAATTAATTCAGAGATGTGCAAGGTGCCAGAAGCATGAAGGTATCACCGCTTGTGATGCGATGCCCCTAAAACTCTTTGGTGTATGAGGTATTGACTACATGGGACCTTTTCCAAAGTCTCATGATTACGAGTATATTCTAGTGGCCATCGACTATGTGTGCAAGTGGGTGGAAGCAATGCCATGCCGAGCCGCTGACGCCAAGCACGCCCACACGATGTTCGACGAGGTCATCTTCTCTTGGTTTGGAACACCACGGATTATAATAAGTGACGGAGGTCTCATTTCATCGATTAGACCTTCCAAAACTTTTTACAAGAGCTTGGGGCACATCACAATATTGCAACTCCATACCACCCCAAACAAGTGGTCAAGTAGAGACATCCAATAAACAAATCAACAACATCCTGTAGAAGACTGTGAATGAAATGGGGAAAGCATGGAAACACAAGCTACCCAATGCACTTTGGGCATATAGAATCGCATATAAGACGCCCATCGGCATGTCACCCTACCAACTCATGTATGAAAAAACTTGCCATCTACCTGTTGAGTTGGAACACAGGGCGCACTGGGCTATTCGGACATGGAATATGGGCCTAGGACAAGCCGAAGAGCATAAACAGATGCAACTATCGGAATTAGAGGAATGGAGAGATAAGGCTTATCACAATGCCAGGATGTACAAGGAAAGAAAAAATATAGCATGATAAGCGGATCAAGGCTAAGGAGTTCGAAGCAGGAGATAAGGTGCTACTCTTCAACCCGGGGTGAAGCTCTTCGGACACAGAAAACTTTGGAGCAAATGGCTAGGACCATATACTGTCATCGACACTTCATCACATGAGGCGGTCACGCTTCAAGACGATGAAGCTAACGTCTTTAAGGTAAATAGTCATCATTTTAAAGTTTTCCTAGGGCCGCTAGAGGGGTTGGGGCAGGAATTAGACTTAGTGGATCTGGTCGATTTTAATGCGTTTCCTGGAACCCAACCCTACCTACCCGGGCAAAGTTGGGGCTAGGGTGATTCGGCTGAACCCCTGGTTCGGTTGAACCAGCTCTGGCACTGCCAACCCTGGCCTTTGCCAGTAGGCCTGCTGGTGACCCCCTTGTCATCCTCAATGGTGTCGTAGATTGTAAGAAGCCAGTGATCATGATCCTCTTTTTTCCCCAAATTTCGTTCGTCCATCATTCTCTTCTTCCTCCCCTCTCCATTTCCTTGAACCCTAGCCAATTCCCTTTCAAATTCCAGAAAAATCATGTTGAGGAAAGTGTTGGTCTCCCTTTCCGACTCCAATTTCACCTTTCACCTTGAGGGGGAGACAACCCCGCCAATTTGGTGTTCCCGCTGCTTGAAGATAGCGAACCCTGAGTTCTGGAGCCCCTGGCATTCCTACCTTCGGTCAGGCGTGATGAGGGGACAGGGCGGCTAGGAGGGTTCAGCCGAACCAACCTCGACCCCTGTTCAACCGCGCCCTCACCCTCGCCGAGAAGGATCCAGAAGGGCCAGGCTCGGTCATCAAGTCCCTACCAGAGGCCGACAACGGGCAAGATCAGCCCTAAAAGCCGATTAATGTCCGGTTGCTGCAAGAGGATGACATGTCGCCACCATCCCTCCGACCCGGTGAATGTCAAACCTCAACGGTGGTGACCAAGTCAAGGGATGTGAGCAGTTATCAGTACAGTACAGACACTTCGCCCTACTCGCAGGAAAGCCTCCCCCAAAGCCTTGTGTCCACATCATAGGCATGAATTCACCCCCGAACGTGGAAATGTGCTAATCCCTGCATTGGCACCAAGCAAGAAGCTAAAGGAGGAGGCCTCTCGAAACTCCCCGCCGATTAGACGACACCTCTCCACCTCCAATCAAAAAGTTGGTGGGAGAGTTTGAGAGCGACGGAGAGAAATCTCCATGAGTGCCTACGGTGGCTTGCTTAGCCGCTACTGTTACTTAGTTGCACACTAAGAACAGAAGGCTAAGAAACACCGTGGCAAAGGAAGAGGTCAAGCTCACTGAGCTCAAGGTCGACCCTGCTTTCCTTCGTCGTTGCTTTTGTGCCAAGCTGTAGTGCTTGTACAAGGCCGTAGGGAAGGAAGATCTTTATCATGCACCTATCCCTTGAGCCTTCCCTAGTATCATCGAGTCCGTGTCACGCCCCGATTTTCATTTGGAATTAAAGATTTTAATAATGCATTTCTAGAAATTATATTAAAAGTTAAAATAAATTATCAAGTTGATTTTTTCTTTAAAAATCATGGCTAGAAATATTTTTGTAATATTCTCCTTGCCCTAAAGTACTCTCTGAAATTTCTTGTGAATTTTTGCAGCTCAAGAAATAATTTTAATAATACAAAGTTGATTTAATCAATTAATTAAATAAAAACAAATTAAAAATCCTTTCCCTGTTCCTAGACCGTTTTCGGCCCATCCTCATCCAAAGTCCGTTTCTCCTCCCTCACGGCCCAACCCGCTCATTCCTCCTCCCTGGGTTGTCGGCTCGCTTGCCTCCTTCCCTCTCGCGAAGTCCATTTCACATCCCTCCTTTCTCATGTCCCACCGATAGGTGGGGCCCACCTGTTAGACCCGTCTCCTACCTCTGGCTGGCTCCAATCATGGATGCCGCCCCAATCCGCCGCCAAATCCGCGCCACACCCGTATGCACTCGCACGCCCAAACGCGTGACGCGGTTGCCATCCACTCCTCCACCTTCTTCCCCACTTCACCCATGAAAATCCACACCGAGTCGAGCCGCCATCCCCTCCACATCGGCGTTCCTAATCCGCCCGATAAACTCGCCTCTTCCTGGCCTCCTCGCCACCTCCTGAGCCTATAAAAACCCTTCCCATGCTTCCCTCTTCCTTTTCCCCCTTTTTCCCGAGCCCTTCGTGCCCAAAATCGAGCTCCTCTCGCTCACCGCCATTATTCGGCCATGCACCGTCGCTCCTTTAGCCGTCGCCACACTTCGAACGCCGCGCGGCTTTGCCACTCCGTGCCATACCTCGGCCACCGCTCCATCTCTTCCCGTCGCCACCGGAATCCCGCTTCCACCACGAAACCCGAGCGACTACCGCTTCCTCCTCCTCCGGCTGCGTGCCACCGCCACTTGGGGCCACGTTCAGCCGCCCCGCTGCCACCAACAACCTTACCGCACATCGCCACACCTCGGCCGCCACTCCACCACCTCCAACCACCGCCGGGGTGGCGCCTTCACCGCAGACCCAAAGCTGCCGCCTCTTTCGCTGCCTTCAGCCGCACCCAGCCGACAAGTGGAACCTCACCCATCCGCGCCTCCTTTGCCTTCGCCTCAGCGGCATTGAGCCGCACCTCGGCTGCTCCTCCGTCTTCGTCGGAAGTCGACCGACCGTCGCCCGCGTCGCCTTCCTGAGAAGCCGCCACCGCCTTTCAGCTACACGACGCCTCTCCCGCCTTGTGCACTTGGTGAGCACCTCCTCTTCCTCTCCGTCCTTCTTCGCCGCTCTCTCGTACACGCCTTCGCGCCAGTGGCCGCCACCGGCGACCATCAGGCTGGGCGCTGTCGCCCCCTAGCCGGTCGGCCGACAGGCGTATGCCCGTCCTCCCATGGCTATCGGGCCGATCGGGGCCGTCCGTGTGGCCGCCCACATGGCCGCCGTATTGGTGCCCTGTCGGTGCCACGTGTGCACCACGAGGTGTACCCGTCCGTTCCTCCGTGGACTCGGTCCATGGTAGGTCGGCCCCTTTCACCCGCTAATGCGTGCGCCCGCATGTCAGGCCGGTACCCCTATTTGACATCAGTATCACCCTTTTCCTCAAGAAAATAATTATTAATTGCACAATAAATCAGTTTAGAAATCCATTTAAATGACTCAAAACTTCTAAAATTCATAACTAATCCATACGAACTCTAAATTGAGACATTAAACTTACAAAATTCATCTAAAATTGAGCTCTACATGTTTTTTTACTCTTTATGTACTGCTTATTTCGTTTTTATTAGGGTTTTTCTTGTTTTGCATGCCAACATGTAGATTTCGTCGGTTCGAAAGTTCACGCTTGCGAGGAAAAGAGTTTGAAAGATTGTTCGAAGAAGCAAGACAAGTCACTCATTTCTACCCTGAGCATAATTTATAAAATGTTTTACTATTTACAAATAAATTGCATGTTCTGCTAATTACATGGAAATTGGGACTACTTATCTGCTTGCTTGTGTCATGTTTACTTGATATCCATTCATTGTCAAACCCGATGATAATTTGATTATCTTGCATCACCTATGTTGACTTTGCTAGAATTATGTTATGTTTAGCGAAGCTTAATTACCACTAGCTCACTTAACGGGATAGTCACATAATTTATTTTAGTATCTGACGAGCTGTGAGCTCGAGACACCTGGTCATGTTTATTGGTCATAATTATCCAGCTAAAATATGACTTAATGGTGGGCTATGAGTACATGGTTTTGCTTGTCACACCCATGGCATTTAAGGACCGATACGCAGGAAACTCTGGAAGAATTACCGTGCGTACCACAAGCCAGCGTGGGCAACGACTGCGCTTGTAGTGTTGCTTTTTCCTATCTGATGTACCCAGACAAGGGTGAGCATGATGGAGTTTTGATGGGCCTTGCGACAGTCTATGCGGCTTCCAAATTCACCTAGGCACAAGGGGGGCTGCCTACCTTGGTTTTAGAGGTAGGGAAACCCGAAGTGTGGTGCACTTGGTTGGGGAGGGTTATGCGAAGGGTCCTGTCACAGTTCCTTTCTGGTATGTCGTGGTGGCATGTTGGCACACGAAAACGTGTTGTGGGGCTATGTCTTATGGGTACAGTTGTACACCTCTGATTAGAGTAAAACTATTCGAATAGCCATGTCGCGGTTATAGTTGATCAACCAGATTCACCGTGATTAGTCCCACACTATTAATTAACTTGGCTTATAAACTAGTTTAGTTCAGGTGGAATGGTGGGCATGTCCAATGTGGTGCAGCGTTGTTCAGTGAAGAATTAATATTGACTTAATTAATCAATAGTTTTATTGTTTTTAACAACAAACGTTTGCAACCGCCTTTATACAAATAGCCACAAGCCTCACTTTATCTCCACGTCTGCACCATTGGTATGGCTTGCTGAGTATGGTGGTTGTACTCAGTCTTGCTATTATTCTCCCTTTTCAGAAGTTTAGTGCTTCTGAGTTTAAGACGGGGTTAGAAGACCAAGGCTTATACCCTAGTTGAGTTTTGCCTGTGGAGTGGAGTTGAAGCCCCGCGTAGATCACCTTTTTCCACTGTTGTTTTCTTTTCGGTGTGAGGACTAAGTGCCTCTGCTATAAGTATTTATGCTTTATTTATGTTTGGATCTGTATATTTATTTCTCATTTTGTGTACCCTGGGTGATTCCTGGATTGAGATTTATACACAAAATAGTCTGGAAATTTGGCTAAATTTTTGCTCGTAACGGACTAATAGGCGCGTTAGGTTTACTTTATTTATTTCCCTTTCTTTAGTTTATTTCAATTATGTAATTGCGCCAATCAAATAAAAGATGAATAACATAAAGACTCACCGAGCCTTTACCGGTTGAGTCCTTTTGCTTTCAATCTTTGTGTCTTTGTGTCTTTGAAACAACTCAGGTTCAAAATAAGTGTGGGGTTATCTTGTGTTTACATTATACACTCACATATCAAGATCACCCATGTCCGTGCTACACCATGACACTTGCACAATCAAGATGTACGATAGAGCATCCATAGCATGACAGTTGCTCGTCTACACACTCACTGCACGATGGTTTGCAATTTTATCCTCTCATCTCCCTAAATTTTTAGTTTGATAAATCTCATCATGAAAACATCTTATTTGAAAATTAAACTCAACTTTTGAGATTGGATATTTCAATTATAGTATATGACTTGCTTGTGAATATCTTGCATACCATTTATTCCTCGCTTACTACCTTATGCTTATGAACTATATTATTAGGAACATGTGTCACCTAAGTAATTGATGAATGAGAAATTGTCTGACAATATGACCCTTGCTCTATTCTATTGAAACCTTGGGAATTTATAAAAACAAAATATGATAACTTGACGTACTTCTCATTGACGTTTTATTCCTATCAAAGCCATATGTCGATATTATTGATAAACCTTATACATATGATGTTTGTCATCATTTTGAGTTTGGTCAAACAGTTAGGACCTTGTTAGAATCCTTTCATGCTTTCATGATCAAGGTTCTGTGCATAACCACCAAATATATTGCTCTCCCTCTACATTAGAGGCTTAGCAAAAATATTCCATCCATCATATGCTAAACTTCTACACTGGAAGTCAGCATCCACAATCATTCATCCACCAAATAAAGACTTCATATGATTCCCCTCTCCTACTATCCATGCCAAATGAGACATGAACTAATATATATATATATATGTATATATATATATGTATATATATATATGTATATATATATATATGTATATATATGTGTATATATATATGTGTATATATATATGTATATATATGATGAAAAAATGTAGAAAATAGGCATGTTCTCCAAATAGAGTGCAAGGAGGAGGATCATACAAAAATGAGTCATCATCCCTTTTGTCCCACCTTTCCATACACACATTCCTTTCCACACATATGTGTACAACTTAATTATGTTTGTATGTCTAGTATTCTTCATGGATCTACTTTTTGACTTTACAAAATATTTCATGCAAGTATACCATTTTCTTATTCCCTACCCTGAGCTTCTCATAAGCCTTATTAGAAAGGTAGGATAAGAAAAGACAACATTAATGCCTTTTAAAGTAAAATTAAAGTTATGTTTTAATCCTCACCAAGAGAAAAGACAAAATTAATGCCTTGGTGAGTGATTCCAGAGAATCAATTGGGAAGTTATGTTTTACGAGCAAAAAGAAAACCCCAGGATAATTCATTGAAAGGAGTAAAGGAGATTTGAGTCTAGGCCATTCCATTTTTCATCACCCAAGATGGCATGGTAGCCACTTCAAAGTTCACGAGTACAGGTATGGCTTGGAATACATGGTTTGCTTGTATCATTACACATGAAACCATTACTCTGATGAAATCCATGAGCTTTACTCAGGGACGAGTAAAGGATAAGTGTGCAGGTGTTGTTGACGATCGTTAAGTGCAAACTTTAACCATCAACTCCTGCATGAAAGAATACAAAATATAATATCAAACTTAGTGGTAGGGGTTTATTACTAACCATTTCCACTAGTACTGGTAAATATGAGTATGCAGGTGAATTCTGGATGAAAACAAACTCGCCATGCGACAAAATGTATCTCCGACCAATCATACATGAGCACAAGGATTGGAGGGCCTACATGACAACCAAAACTGACCTAAAATGAGGGCAAACCATCCTCAACTACCATGGGGGCCAACCTGTTAGTCTCTGGAGAAAGGCGGTGGGGAAGTGTGGGACCCAGGGGTGGACCGAACAAGTGGTTCAACCGAACCACCAGGGTCGTCACTCATTCCCACCTTCCACGTGGAGGTCCAAGATTGCTCCTCAATAACAGTTGTGGGTGAACTGACCTCCACAGCTGTTATAACTACCCTATAAAAGGAGGAGCTCAACAAACTTCCAAAACACACAACAAAGTAGAGTACAACTCGCTTTCATATCTTAGACTTTGCGTTAGCATGTGCTATTAGGAAGAGAGTGAGGGGAAGCTCCGAAAGGAGTGCCCTGAATAATCGGAGTTTTCTCCGAGAATTTTCGGAGGAGTGTAGGACTTGTCGATATTCTTCCATCAGAGTTCTAGAGAAGTGCCAAAATTATCAGCCTTTCTTCTACTTATACCTCGACGAATGCTTTTTTAGGTGTTCAAGATTTCTTTTATGGTATTTTATTAGCTTATTTAAGTAAGATATATTCTCATCGGTGCGAGTTCGTTGCTTAGTTTATAATTAAGTGATCTAGTACTAGGACACTAGATAAATAAGGAAGTTCCTGCGTGAAGCTAGAGTAGTAGTCAATAGCTTAGGTGTGGTGTCTACGTAGGGTTGGGCAATCGGTTTAAACCGATGGTTCGGTTCGGTTTTTTCCTACGCAAAGTTTGGTTTGACGTCAGTGAACAACTGATCGGTTTTCGTAAATACGAAAAACCGCATAGTTTGGGGTTGGTTTTTTCGGTTTAGTTTTTGGTTTTTACCAAAAAAACTGAAGAACACGGCACGGAGGAGGAAGCTGCGCGCGTCGCGGGAGGGCTGGAGCGGTGCGGCCAGCGGCAGCAGCGCGGAGCCTGGAGTGGCGCGGCACGCGCGGCGTAGAGGGGGCCGGCGACGGAGGGGGCTGGGGCGAGGGCCGCGCGGCGCAAAGGGGGAGAGGCCAGCGGCAAAGGGGGCTGGAGCGGCGCGGCGTGGCGTCGAGGGGGCTAGCGGCGGAGGGGCTAGGGCGGGGCGGGACGGCACAACGCCGGCATGGATGGGGCAGGCGGCGGCAAGCGCGGTTGAGGGGGAGGGTCGCACGACGGAGCGTGAGCGGCGCGGAGGGCCGCAGGGCAAGCGGGGAGAAAGCGGAGGTGGAGGACAACGAGGAGAGGAGCGCGTCCTCGACCCCAAAGTGGCGCGCCTCGGCGAGGAGCGCTGCGAAGGGGGGATCCGACGACGACGGCGCCAAAGCGGCGTGTGCGGAGGAAGGAGAGGAGGGGCGTGAAGACGCACGGGTCGCCGTCGAGGAAGTGCGGCGCTGAGGATGTTGTCGGAGAGAGAGATTGGTTAACTTGGCTGAGAGAGAGATTGTTGGTGAGGCCGAGAGCATTTTGGACTTTAGCCTGCCAGAACAGAGGAAAGAAGGTGCGGTTCGGGTTTTTTTGGGCTCGGTTTGGCTCATGAAGAGGAGAGGAGCGCTTTGGTTTTTTTGGTTGTTCGGTTCTCGGACGTAAAAAAACCAAAGCTGAACCGAATTATGCAATTTATGCAACACCACGAACCGAAACCGAAAACTGGAAAACCGCAAACTTTGGTTCGGCTCAGTGTGGTTCGGTTTTTTTGGTTTTTGGTTTGAAAGTGCCCATACCTATGTCTAGGTTGGCGATTACCTTTGTTCGTTGTGTGCTCCATGAAAAATAAGGTAGGCGACAAGTGGTGACAGCGTTGTCCATGCTTTGTATCTCTCCACGTTTGGGTACATCATAGAGCTCAAGGCCGGACTCAGCTTGGCAGACCAGGGGATGGTCGGTGCCCAAAGCATTCAATAGAGTTTTACCTTTAACTTAAGTTAGCTAATTAAGTCCATAGGAATCCTCTCTAAGCCTATCCTATCATCAGTTATTGTCCTTAGATAGAATCTCATTCATAGATAATACACACATGTTCTCTATTATTCAATACCCTTGGAATACTCTAAGGTGAAGTGCTACAGTGGTGTCGGTGCACTTGCAAATTTATCTGTGATCGTATCAAATATCAACAACCGATAGGTGGGGCCTGCTTGCCGACGCCGACCTCCCCTCGATGACGTCAGCCCATGATCTTTAATGCGCAATAATTCATTAAGGATTTTTCTGTTATTAGTAAAAACACAATGAATCTTCTAAATTTTATAGAAAATTCATCCGAGCTCCGTTTAAATCTATTCAAATTGCAGTAAATTCATAAAAATGCCTAGAATCCATTAAAAATTGTTTTGTTTTGTGTTTCAACAGACTTATAGCCTGTTTGTTTTGTGTGCTTTGTTTGTCGCTTAGATTCTAATGGTTCTAAAGCTCTCTTTTATTTTGTAGTGGTTGCAGAAGTCCCAGCGGCATCGGAGCAAGGCAAGTCATGCATCCTCATTGACCAGTTTGTGCTTATTCAGCAAATAACTCGCTTTCTATTAAATAAATACATTATTTTTTAATGTCATGTGGGAAGGTTGCTTTGTACTCAGCCATAGATTGATTACCATGTATCATTGATAACTTGGGAACTAATATGACTATATGTTGGTTTAAGAAATGCTTAGCCATGCTTAGATCAACTAGCTCACTATGGGAATCTTATTAATATCACATATCTTGGATTAATTATGATGACATTGGACATGTAACACCATGGTATTAATTCAACTAAAATATGCTTAATGATGGGTTGTGGGCGCATGGTTTTGATATTTGTACCCATGGCAATTAAGGACTGGTTCATGGGAAACCATGAAAGAATAACCGTGCATACCACAAGCCAGTGTGAGCAACGACTAGGCTTGAAGTATAGCTTTTTCTCATTCTGACGTACCTAGGCTAGGGTGCACGTGATGGAGTTTGAATGGACCAGGTGGCGGTCTATGCCGTTTCCTGATTCACCAAGGCATAAGAGGACGCTGCCTACCTTGGTTTTAAGGGTAGGGGCGAAACCTACGGTGTGATGCGCTTGGTTAGGGTAGGGGCGAAACCTACGGCCGTTTCCTGTCACAGTTCTTTTCTGGTATGTCATGGTGACATGTCAGCACACAGAAACATGTCGTGGGGTTGTCTTATGGGTACAGTTATACGCCTCTGGCCAGAGTAAAACTATTCGAATAGTCGTGTCTGCGGTTATGAGCGATCAACGAGATTCACCGTGATTAGTCTTGTCATTAATAATTTGACTTAATCAAACTGAAATAATTGGGGTGGATGGTTGGGCCTGTCGCAACATGGTGCAACGTTGGGCAATGATGAATAATATTGCTTAATGTAATTTAACAGTTTTTACTGCTTTCAACTACTGCTTTATAACTACATCATGCAAAAGAACCTCTAGCCTCCTTGGAAATCCTTGCATCATACCTACTGTTGGTATGACTCACTGAGTACAGTGGGTATTATTCAATCTTGCTCTATCTTTCCTACGTTAGAGCTAAAGTACTACTCGGATGGAGGTTACTCAGAGGAGTAAGCTTCGTCACTACCGTCAAGGATGCACGTGGAGTGGAGTCGTCACGCTGCAAGCGTCAAGTTGTCTTTGTTTAGCTCGCTTTTATTTTCCGTTGCATTTGTAAAACTCTTTTTATGTTTCATAAGACGTAATCTATATGTCAACTTTGTCATTTGTGTACCTTGACCGGTCCTGGACAGGGGATTAATGCACATTCTGCTTGCAATTCTGGTTCGTAAATTTTTAGACATGACATAATACCCGTAGTATGAAGGGACATGTAGTCCTAAAGACAATGGATTCTGAAAGAAAATTCAGACCATTAGTATGAATATCCACTCTGCAACTATTGCATTTACTTGGTTTATGTGCATATCGCACTATCGCAGTGTATTGCAAAAGGCCCTCTCCGAAAGTCAGAAACTTTGAACGGAGATAATTATGAAGCCTAAATTCCTTGACTAAATAAGAATTATTTTCAGTCATTTAGGAGGAGAGAATGAACCCCTAGATAGAAAATGTCAGGAAATATGATAGTAAAAAGGGACTAATGCATGTTACACTGTAGTAGTGAATGCAAATTTAGTAACAGAAGTAGAAGTATATGTAAAGAATTGAAACCGCCAAATCACTTTGTGATTACTTTTGTGATTGCAAAAAGTTTGCCTAGGTTGCATGAATGAACTGCATCGGAGGAGGGTAAAATACCGAAGAAAATAAAGGTATCCTTCATCTTGTTCAAAGGCCTTGAATAAAATCAATAGGACAACAAACTTTGGCTCCTCACGCCCCTAAGTAACTGGAGATGTATGATGAAAACAGGGCAAGAGAAACTATCATACTCAAAATCACGAAAAGTACCCACCGAATAAAAGGAGAGTTAGTTGAGATCTAACCAGGAGTATGGAACCTCAAAACAGGCAATGCCATATCTTCCGATAAAAAGGAAAATCAGCAGTTGGAGTACAAACTAATACCATACTGTCGAAACTTGGTTTCGGCAATAGAATTTTAGGGGTGCAGTCAAGATCGCCAAGCACAATGGGTTAGATTGGAGAACGAAGTTTAGACAGGTTCAGGCCCTCTCGTGAGGTAATACCCTACTCCTGTTTCGGTGGATTTGATCCGCCGAGTGTCTTTATTGATCTCAAGATCTAAGGGTGAAAGCTAAAAGCTGATCCAACTTCTGGTATCTGAACTCTGCTATCGCATATCCCTCAAGGGACACCCCTTACCCCCTTATATAGTCTTGGGAGGTGGGCTTACAGATCGGAAACCCTATCTTACTCTAAGTCGGTTTCCACAATCTTACCGAACCGTGACTATAGGCCGTTGCCTTATCTCAATCGGCAACGTAACACCCAAGTCATATTTGGTTTACAGATATGGCAGGCACAATCTATCCCTACCTCCAGTCGGATAAGCTTGCCATGTAGATACCCGATTGCCATAATCTCCACAGTAGCCCCCGAGTCCTTTTCAGTCGACGAGACAACTCAGCTTCAAACCAAGACAGCATACAGCCAAAAACGGCCGAGTGCTTCTGGCACCGAATGATTCCATCATCTCTGCCTGAATCTTCCCGAGTGGCTCCAAAGACTGTGAAGGGCTGGAAAATATCTAAAAAATTCTTAAAAATAAATATCTAGGTGCATCTCCTGATGCACCTAATTAGGTGTAGTCCCCGACTATATGGTTAGTCAAAATCAGACTAATCATATAGTCAAGAACTTTATAAAAAATTATTCTCATATAAATACTTAGCTCATGCTAAAGCAATCATAAAAGTCTCATTGCCCGGCAAGTTCATACTCATCCGAGTGAATTTGCCCGAGTTATCTCAGAACAAATAATTCAATCAACCCTCATGGGTGAAAAAGCACTCGGCAAGCTCATACTTATCCGAGTAGATCTGCCCGAGTCATCTCGGATCAAATATTTTAATTATCCTTCATGGGTAAACAAGTTTTTCAATCGTATGAAAAATATGACCAAGTTATTAAATAGCTCTTGCCATAATACCGGTCTCAATCTATAAAGATCTTCACCAAGGTGAAAAAAATAGCATTGATATAATCAATTAATCAAATGCTAAAAAACCAAACAGCCCTTGTCATCAAGGCAGCTATAAAAAGCTTAGCTGTTGGTCACCTCCCAAATTGCATCGTGCCAGCTTCTCATGAAGTCAGGCAAACCGCGGTATGAAAGGATTTCCAAAGGTATAGGGCATTCGGACACGTGCATATTGCCAAGGCAAATCTGCTTAAGCTCATCCGCTTAAGTCCCGAAGGACACGCGTCGAGCCACACCTTAGTTGGGCCACAGGTCTCTCATGGGCTTGGCCCAATCACAAGAAAACCTAGCGCAACCCTCGAGGTCATCCCCGCCACTTCGTCTTCCCAAAAATTTTCTCTTTTCGCAGCGCTGTTCACCAGCTCCCTGCGGAAAACCCTAGACTCACGCGCTCCCGAATCCATCCACCCAGGAGCTTGCTCCTTGCCACAAAACTAGCTTCCGCAGCCAATCTCCCAAGATCCCTTGCTCAAATCCCCATCCTTTCCGACCAGATCCACTTCCCATACAAACCACACTCATGGCGGATGAAAAGAAAATCCCCTTTGACCAATGGGCCACATCAGATGTGAGGGAATCCACCCTCAAGGAGATGGTGAAGCACGGCGTGCTTCCCCCCAAGGAGATCGTGGGTTGGCGCCCGGCGGCGGGTGAAGATTTCCCAACCCCGAACACCGGTGAGCTTGTTGTGTTCCCTTCCTTCTTTTATTGCGGGTTCAGTCTCCCTACTCCCGAGTTCTTTAGGGGGCTTCTGGATTATTATGGGCTTCAACTTTACCATCTGAACCCCAACTCCATGCTTCACATCGCTCTCTTTATTCATGTATGTGAAGCCTTCCTTGACATCCTTCCCCACTTCCACCTATTTCGCCGCATGTTTTACCTCAAACCGCATCCGAATAAGGACCACCCATGCGTTGTTGGTGGAGCGGGTTTTCAACTCCGCGGATCTCTCCGCAAGGAGTACTTCTCTCTTCCCTTGAAATCTTCCAACAAGGGATGGCACGCGGGCTAGTTCTACATCAGCAATCTCGAACCCAGCCTGCCAGCCTTTGTCGGACTTCCCCCTGTACCCAAGCATACTTGGAGCACTGTACCTGTGGCTCAAGATTGGGATGAGGCCAATAAACTGCTAGCGAAGATCCTGGCGATGAAGCAGAAAGGTCTTCGCGGCGAGCAGATCACTCGGTACTTCATCAGGTGCCGACTGGTGCCAATCAAAGAGCGGTCGAAGCCAGCCATCGAATACGAAGGCGGGAAGGACTCCAATCGGGAAGACCAAGACCCCCTAAGCTACGAGGTCCTGAAGATCCGGATGTATAAGATCTTCTCGACTGGAATCACAGTCGAGCGTGCCCTCGTGCTGCCGGTTCTTCCCTTCAAGATCCATCGGCCTCCTCCTCGTAAGCGACCGACTTCTTTGTATTGTCTCGAAATCTTGATGTCATACCTCTTAGTATTGTGGGAATTTCTCTTGCAGGAAAATGCTTCCATCGTTTCTAAACCGTACAAGATCCCTCATGATGACGTGTCGCTTCGCCCTGCCAAGAAGCCGACTGGTGGGATGAGGATCACAAGTGACCCAGTCGGGAAGCGAGCGGCGCCGAGTGAGGACACCAACAAGCGAGCGAGCAAGAGGAGGCTCGTCATCGACGACTCGAATGATGACGTCCCGGCTCCTCCAGTCGAGACGCCTCCTCCAAGGCCATCGCCGAAGGCGGTGCCAAAGATCCGCCGGTCGTCCAGGTACGCCTCATAACCGAAGCCTTAACTTCATTGTTGGAAATTTCTTTGTCTTCATTCCGACTAAGTGCGTCGTTGGTTTGGCAGGAGGCCCCAGGATATAGATCCTGCCGGGAGGGATGAAAGGCCAACTCCAGCTGCTGCTCCCGAGGCATCCAAGTCTGCGGAGCCAAGACCCCGGAGCCCTCTCCCGAGCGAGAGCGCTCCGGGCAGAAGGCCCTCGCCTCCAAAGAAAGACATCCCGAGGAAGGAGCCCCCCGATCGCCACCGGACGCCGGCTGGGAACCGGCGGCCGCGGAGAAGCCCTGTGCTACGGCCAGGAGCCCCGATCGAAGACCGCCGGGAAAAGCCAAAGGAGAAGACCACCTGGCCTCCGGCCCGAGCTCACCCGCCAAAGCTGGTAAGTCTCGAGCCAAAATCTTGTCTTTAATCTTTAGTTCGCATCTCTTGTGTCTTCATCTGCCCTTCCTGATCTGCTAGCCACAGTAGAGGAAATCCCCAGGTTACTGTCTTCTGAAACCTGGGTTCCTCCGATTAAAATCGAATGGCGAGACTCAAAAGGCCAAAGGCAGGGCATCATCTTGGACAAGCAAGTGAAGAGCAAAGAAAGGGATGCCCTTGTCAACAGCCTAAATGAGACGACTCGGCTACTCAATGTAAGCCTAGATCTTATCTTTGTCTTGTATCATCATTTCTTTCCAGTCAGTCAACTTTGGATATTGCATGCAGAAGGAGTATTGTCGATCCATGGACAAATCCGAGGTGCTGGAGAAGTTGGTTCCTCGTCTGAACTCTTTGGAGGACGTCCAACGGAAGCTAAAGACCACTCAGGAGGAGGCCGCGTCGAGGGAGGCGGCCCTGAGAAAGGAAATAGCCAAACTCCGGGAGGAGAACCTTGACCTCCGCGGTTCAGTCGAGAGTAAGTCCAATCTTCCCAGTTTCTTTATGGGTTCTGTGCTGATCTTGGTCGCTAATAGCTTTCTGTGTTTGTAGAAAATTCGTCGGAGGTCCACTCGCTCCAGGTCCAGCTGGAGGCAGTCAGCCTCGGCAAGACCGATTTGGAGGCCGAGTTCAAAGGTGAGCTTCTTTGAAGTAATATCCTTTGTGCTGCTTTGCCTTCGAGTACTTTGCATGATCATGTTCTTTTGGCAGCTTACGAAGTCAAGACCTGAGCTCAATATGACGTGCTTCTTGAGAGGGTCAAACGAGCCGGAGAGGTCCGGGAAGAGGTTACCAACGCAGCAACGCCAATCTTGCTATCCTTGTTTCACCAGGGGGTCGGGGCTAGCTCGTTGGAGCCATTGGAAATCTTTGACAAGCTGCAGAGGGCCCCTGACCAATTTTCATCCGACTGTCACCGAGCCTAGGCTCGATTAGGCCATCGAAAACTCTCGCCTTTAAACACCGAACTCGAATCGAGGAACATTAAACAATGATAAACCAAATCATGCACACAAAAGTTGAGGAAAACTATGCTTTATTGACATATGTACAGCCCCCGACTGCTAACTCAAGAAGTCATCTTACTTGAGGTTGGCAGTCAAGAAAAACATGAGACTTTAGTCAATTTAAGTATAAAATCATCGAAGATGCTCGATGTTCCAGAATTCTCCACCATAGATCCGTCTTCACGCTTTAGTCGGTATGCACCGGCCGAGTCACCTCGCGATTATGTATGGTCCTTCCCATTAGGGGGATAACTTGTGACGGTCTTTGGTGGTTTGAATCTTGCATAGAACCAAGTCGCCAACGATGAAAGCTCGTGCTCGAACGTTGCGGCGTGGTATCGTCTCGAGCCCTTGAAGATATTTCGCCGACGGATGAGGGCCGCCTCTCGGGCCTCTTCCGGTCGGGTGAGGTCGTCCACTCGGTCGGGGTCATAGCGTTCATCGTTGAAGCTGCAGACTCGGAGGGATTCATACTCCATCTCGTTTGGCAACATGGCTTCTGCGTCGTAGACCAGAAAGAAGGGAGTTTGGCCGGTAGCCCGACTGGGTGTGGTCCGTAGAGACCATAGAACCGAGGGAAGCTCTTGAACCCACTTGCCTGCGTAAGGGCTTAGACGATCGAACACGCGGGCCATGATGCCTTGAAGAACCATGCCGTTGGCCCGTTTGACTTGTCCGTTGCTTTTGGGATGTGCGACTGATGCAAAACAGATCTTGATTCCGAAGTCTTCGCAGAATTCCTTGAAGATGCCTCCCGTGAATTGAGTCCCATTGTCGGTCATGATCTTGTTTGGGACGCCGAAGCGGTGCACAATGTTGAGGAAGAAATCCCGTGCCTTGTCAGCAGTAATTGTGGCAACCGGCTTGGCTTCAATCCACTTGGAGAACTTGTCGATTGCGACGAATAAGTGCGTAAAGCCTCCTGGAGCCTTCTTAAAAGGGCCGACCATGTCTAAGCCCCATACCACAAACGGCCAGGATAGTGGAATTGTTTGTAGCTCTTGGGCTGGGACATGGCTCTGTCGGGCAAAAAATTGGCAGCCTTCACAGGTTCGTACCACTTTGTCCGCGTCGGAGACCGCGGTAAGCTATAAAAAACACTGTCTGTAGGCCTTGCCCACCAAGGTGCGTGCTGCTGCGTGGCTTCCGCATATGCCCGAGTGTATGTCTTGGAGCAGCTGTCTCCCTTCCTCGGGTGTGATGCATCTCATTAGGATTTCGGAGGGGCTTCTCTTGTATAATTCGGAGTCAACCATGACATAAGCTTGGCAACGACATCGGACACGCTCTGCCTCATCCCGGTCTTCCGGCAGCTCTTGCTGTGTTAAAAATTTGATGAGAGGTGTCCTCCAGTCGGCGTCAGTCATGGCGACTTCGTTTGGAGCTTGTTCGTTGGAATTTGTCTTTGTCGTGATGGTTGGCTCATAGAGGTGCTCGACAAAACGTCGCTTGGGGCGGCTTCACGCTTGGACCCGAACTGCGCCAGCTCGTCGGCTGTTTCGTTGTTGTGTCTCAAGACATGTGATAGTTCGAGTCCGTCAAACTTGTCTTCAAGTTTGCGGACCTCTTGTCAGTGAGGCCTCCATGGTGTCGTTTAGACAGGACCATCCTTCATTACTTGGTTGACGACCAGTGGGAGTCGCCTTTCATGATGAGCCGACGTATCCCTAGTGAAACTGCGAGCCGCAGTCCATGTAGCAGGGCTTAGTACTCGGCGACATTGTGTGAGGCGGAGAAGTGGAGGTGAAGGATGTATCTTAGTCTTTACCCAGTCGGGGAGATCAGCACAACTCCTGCTCCCAAGCCGGTGATCCTCTTGGATCCGTTGAAGTGCATGGTCCAGTGTTGGAGGTCTTCCCGAGGTACGTTTTCTTGTTGCTCAGTCCACTCGGCCAGGAAATCTGCCAGGGCTTGTGACTTTATGGACGTCCTCGCCTTAAAAGTCAAGTCCAGTGGCATCAGCTCCAAAGCCCACTTAGCAATGCGCCCAGTTGCCTCCCGGTTGTGGATGACGTCGCCGAGTGGAAAGGAGGTGACGATGGTGACCGAGTGACCCTGAAAATAGTGCGCCAATTTCTTCGCAGTTATCAGGACACCATAAAGCAATTTTTGTACCTGAGGGTAGCGAATTTTGGCTCCTGCCAATACTTCGCTAACAAAGTAGATCGGCCTCTGAATCTTCTGAGCCCATCCTTGTTCTTCACGCTCGACCACGAGGACCGTACTAACCACTTGGTGAGTGGCTGAAACGTACAGCAGCAGGGGCTCCTGGGGCTGAGGCGAGGCCAGGACGGGCGGCGTTGTAAGGAATTCCTTGAAATCTTCAAAGGCCTTGTGGGCTTTCGTAGTCCACTGGAAGTCGTCCGTTTTCTTTAGCAATCTGAAGAAGGGCATGCCTCGTTCGCCGAGTAGAGATGAAACGACTTAGCGCCGCCATGCGCCGGTGAGCTTCGGACATCTTTCCGGTTACTCGGGGCTTCATGCTCAAGATAGCGTTGATCTTCTCTGGATTGGCTTCAATGCCGCGATGTGACACCATGAAGCCGAGCAGTTTGCCTGATGGGACGCCGAAAGTGCATTTCTCCGGGTTTAACTTCATTTTGAAGGCCCGGATGTTCGCGAAGGTTTCTTCTAAGTCAGCGATCAGGTCTTGTTTCTGCTTGGTTTTGATGACAACATCGTCAACATAAGCTTCTACGTTTCTGCCAATCTGCGTCTGGAAACATCTCTGGATCATGCGTTGGTATGTGGCACCGGCGTTCTTCAGGCCAAAAGGCATGGTGATGTAGCAGTAGGCCCCAAACGGCGTGATGAATGATGTCTTCAGGCAGTCGGATTCTTTCAAACTGATCTGGTGATAGCCCGAGTAACAATCCAAGAAGCTCAGGAGTTGGCAGCCGGCTGTTGAGTCTACGACTTGGTCGATGCGAGGTAGCCCGAATGGATCTTTGGGACAGGCTTTGTTGAGGTCGGTATAGTCAACGCACATGCGCCATTGTCTCATCTTCTTGCGGACCAGGACTGGGTTGGCTAACCAGTCGGGATGTAGGACTTCTTTGATGAAGCCGGCAACCAAGAGCTTTGTGAGCTCTTCCTTGATAGCATCTTTTCGATCCTGCGCGAATCTACGTAATCGTTGTTTTATCGGTTTGGCGTCATCTTTGACGTGCAAAGAGTGCTCGATCACCTCCCTAGGAATTCCAGGCATATCAGATGGTTTCACAGCAAAAACATCTTTATTATTTTGGAGAAAGGTGACGAGCGCGCTTTCCTATTTGGGATCTAGTTCAGCGCCGATTACAGCAGTTTTCGAGGGATTCGATGGATCAAGGGAGATCTTCTTGGTCTTGGCGTCGCCGGATCCTGATTTGGCTATCTTCTTCGTGGGGATTTCACCCTCTGCCGAAGTCGATGCAGCCAATCGGATTTCTTGCCGCCACGTAATCTCTCACGAAATTGGGCCATGTCGCAGCTCTCCTTGTCGCAGGTGAAGGCTTGCTTCACATCGCTACGCAGAGTGATGACGCCGTTGGGACCCGGCATCTTCATGCAGAGGTAAGTGTAATGTGGGATCGCCATGAACTTGGCAAGCGCAGGCCTTCCGATGATGGCGTGGTAGGCCGTTTCAAAGTCGGCCACCTCGAAAGTGACGTTTTCCGTTCGAAAGTTCTCTCGAGCTCCGAAGGTGACCGGGAGGGCGATGTGCCCGAGTGGTGTAGATGACAGCCCCGGGATGACTCCGTGGAAGGGGGCTAAGCTTGCCTTCAATTCGGTCCTTGGGATCTGCATCTCGTCCATGGTCTTGGCGAACAGAATATTGAGTGCGCTGCCCCCATCGATGAGGACGCGCTTAAGCCTGATGTTGCGGACCACCGGGTCCAGGACGAGTGGATAGCGCCCCGGGTGAACCACTCTGTCGGGGTGATCCGAGCGGTCAAAAGTGATGGCCACTTCCAACCATCGTAGGTACTGAGGGACTTCGGGTTGAGCCGCGTTGACCTTTCGATCGGTTAGCTTCTGTTTCCTCTTGGATTCATAGGCTAGCGGCCCCCCGAAGATGTGATTGAGCTCTCCCACAGGGTCTTGGAAGGGTTCGGCATTCTCAGCCGTGTTGTTTTTCTTGGCGCCCGATGGACCAGCCTCATCAGTCGGCTTCTTGTTGAGTTGTGCCGCGTACTACTCGGCGAACTGTTTGTAAATGAAGCAGTCCTTAGCCGCGTGCTTGTGATTGGGATGATGGGTGCATTGAGCGTTCATGATGGCGTCGTAGGCGGCGACTCGGGGGCGGCGTTGAGAATTGGAGGTTGCGGCAACCAGATCCTCGGATCGGTGCTTGCGGTCTTCTTGGCCCTGGTTGTTGTTGTTGCCGTTATCCTTCTTAGGATTCTGGCTTCCTCCCGCTTGCTTGTCTTCCCTCTTGTCGGGCCGATCTTAACGAGCCGCCTTGATGGCATCATTGGATTTGGCGTAGGAATTCGCCGTCTCGAACATCTGTTTCACCGTCTTCGGTGGCTTGCGCCCGAACTTCCCGATTAACAGCTCATCACGGACTCCCTTCTGGAAGGCGGCGATGATGATGTCATCGGTGATGTTGGGGATCTTGTTGCGCTTTTCGGAGAAGCGCCGAATGTAATCCTTCAGAGGCTCGTTCGGCTTCTAGATGATGTTGTATAAATCGAAGTGGGTGCCGGGCCTCTCGAAGGTGCCCTGAAAGTTGGCGATGAAGTGGTCCCTTAGCTCGCTCCACGAGCCGATTGAGCCTCTTGGCAAGCTCGTGAGCCAGTTCCTGGCCGAGTTGGCGAGGGCCACGGGCAGGTAATTGGCCATAGCCTTGTTGTCGCCACCTGCTGCACGGATGGCGAGAGTGTACACGGTAAGCCACGACTCGGGGTCGGTCTTGCCGTCATACTTCTCTATTCGTGTTGGCTTGAATCCATTCGGCCAGTGCACTCGGCGGAGCTCCCGAGTGAAAGCTGGCACTCCGTCGTCGTTGCTATCGGGTGATCCCCTCCGATCTTCCCGAGTGCGTTGGTCTCGCTCCTGGTAACGGCGGTCGAGGACTTCCCGCAGATCACTCGGCGGGGTCCTCGGTTGGTTGGTTGGGTAGCTGGAGCTGTTGTTGCGGCGGACGCGGTGGTGGACGGGTGGACGTCCATGTTGTTTGTCGCGGGAGTCAGCCGTTTGCTCCTGATGCTTCTGTGTGGACTCGTGGCGTGGGCCTCTTGGCCTAGTCGTCGACCGGTCTGGCTCGGGCCTCTTGTAGTCTCCTGACCTTAGAGGCGGGAGTCGGCTTTTGTCGGGCGTTTCGGTCATGGACTCAGTCGGCCTTCGTGCCGAGGTGGAGGGATGACCGTTGGCTGTGGCTGCGACGATGGTCTTGATTTTGTCAAGTATTGGGGTCACGTCGGGGGGTGCCGTCTCCATGACGGTGTCCAAGAGTGTGAGTGCGGCAACAGCGTTCTGCTGTGGCGTCTGGAAGATATTGGTGTTGCGGACCCGCGTTTGAAGGATAGCCTCCTGAGCGGATCGTCCGGCTGCCCGTAGATCTTGTTTTCTCTTGTCGGCCTCTTCCCTGTGTTTCTTCTCCTCTTCAGCCAGCTTGCGCTCTTGCTCGATCTTGGCTCGCTCTTCCTCAGCAAGCCTGCGGGCCATGGCTGAGTCGGACTCGGCCGGCTCAGTCAAGAGGACATCGAAGCACTTCGGCTCGTAGTCCTTGTGGCAGTCGGAGTCGTCGGCTTCGTCTAAGGGGATGCCATAGAGGTCGTCAAAGCCGGCGGAGCTGAGGTATTCATTGAGCTCCGAAGATGAGCATGAGCCGAACGGCTGGAGGATGACGGCGACCTTCCTCGCTCCTGGGTAGCTCGAGTCTGGATCGTTCCAGCCCAAGTCAGAGCTTGGGGACGCGGGCTCCTCCGAGTGGGTCGACCTCGACTCGGGGGAGAGGAGTTTGCCGTAGATCTCAGCGGCATTTGGTAATCCAAACGGCGCCAAGAGGTCTTCTTCCGAGTAGATCGTCTCCGTCGGGGAGACGAGAAGATCAGTGTAGATTCTAGCGGTGTTCGGTAGTCCGAACGGTGCCGAGTGAATTCCTTCGTCGGAGTGGGCGGATTGCATCTTGGTCTTCAAGATGTCGTCGTAGATCTCGGCGCTGTTCGAGAGCCCGAACGGCGCCGAGTGGGTCTCTCCTTCCGACTGGTTTGAATCCGAGTCGAAGGAGGAGAAGTTGTTGGCGGCGAGGTCGCCGAATCCTAAAGGAGATCCCATCACGCTTGTCGGCGAGATTGTCGAAGAAGTCTTGACGCGCGAGCCCCTACCTGACGCGCCAACTGCCGAAACTTGGTTTCGGCTATAGAATTTTGGGGGTGCGGGCTCCTCCGAGTGGGTTGACCTCGACTCAGGGGAGAGGAGTTTGCTGTAGATCTCAGCGGTGTTTGGTAATCCAAATGGCGCCGAGAGGTCTTCTTCCGAGTAGATCGTCTCCGTCGGGGAGACGAGAAGATCGGTGTAGATTCTAGCGGCGTTCGGTAGTCCGAACGGTGCCGAGTGAATTCCTTCGTCGGAGTGGGCGGATTGCATCTTGGTCTTCAAGATGTCGTCGTAGATCTCGGCGCTGTTCGAGAGCCCGAACGGCGTCGAGTGGGTCTCTCCTTTCGACTGGTTCGAATCCGAGTCGAAGGAGGAGAAGTTGTTGGCGGCGAGGTCACCAAATCCTGAAGGAGATCCCATCACGCTTGTCAGCGAGATTGTCGAAGAAGTCTTGACGCGCGAGCCCCTACCTGGCGCGCCAACTGTCGAAACTTGGTTTCGGCAATAGAATTTTGGGGGTGCAGTCAAGATCGCCAAGCACAATGGGTTAGATTGGAGAACGAGGTTTAGACAGGTTCAGGCCCTCTCGTGAGGTAATACCCTACTCCTGTTTCGGTGGATTTGATCCGCCGAGTGTCTTTATTGATCTCAAGATCTAAGGCTGAAAGCTAAAAGCTGATCCAACTTCTGATATCTGAACTCTGCTATCGCATATCCCTCAAGTGACACCCCTTACCCCCTTATATAGTCTTGGGAGGCGGGCTTATAGATCGGAAACCCTATCTTACTCTAAGTCGGTTTCCTCAATCTTACCAAACCGTGACTATAGGCCGTTGCCTTATCTCAATCGGCAACGTAACACCCAAGTCATATTTGGTTTACAGATATGACAGGCGTAATCTACCCCTACCTCCAGTCGGATAAGCTTGTCATGTAGATACCCAATTATCATAATCTCCACACATATCAGTACAGTAAAAAAATTATGCCCATATAAAAAACATTAAGCAAGAAGAAACAACATATGAAAATTTTTGCCGCGCAATTTGCATACAAATAGTTGTGGCCCATGTCAAATTTCCCTCGAGAAATTTCCGCTGGAATTTCATATCTAATCAACCTGCTAATCTCTTTCCATGTCTCTCTGGTGCCATAAGCTCCCACTCCCACACTCGCACATAACCCATCAACTCCTTTTCCTTTTCCTGGCTAGTGCACCTGGGCCACGCGCAAGTGCTCTGCAGCCAGCCTAAATGAAATACGGTAAGAAGCCACATAATTCATCACTCGCAACACATCGCAACACATCCACAAAGACTATAGAACTATAATTCCTTTAATCTTTTGACATCAATGTGGTCAAGTCGAACACAGCACATATGTAACACCAAAAATCCAGAATGTCACTTTGAAGTAATTACTGAAACACTTAAATTATGATTGTATGAAATAAAATGGAACGTATTATTGTGCAGTCCTATGTTTTGACGAATGCATGAAACTGAACAATTTGCAGTTTGATAATTTGGAGCTAAAACTGGTGCTTATGCAAGCTTATGTTTTGAGATAAATTAAGCTAGCCAATCTTTAAATCGATCAATCAATCTATCAATGCAAGTAAAGTGACAAGCAAACCTTTTCACCATGTTCAGCTCCATAACCGCTATAACCATATATTGACTGTGGATAAGCATGCGCTTTCTGCACTTAGAAATAGACCCATCAAAGGACAATATTTATTTTAAAAAGAACTAAATAGTAGTACAAATAATGCAGAAATAGGTTATCTTAGTTATCACCTATGACAATTATCAGACTGAATCATTTACACTGAACCATAAGGACTGTGTGCCATGCAATGCATCTAGAACCTTTTTTGAACCATTAGGAGTAAACTATATTTTTATCACCGTGTCTCTTACAATGAGTAATGAAAGATCAATACAGGGAACCAAAATTACCTATTTCACCATATATTTTCCTCTTCTCTGAATTTTTGCTCACGCCAACGCTTGAGATGCATCCTAAATTTTCATTGTGATTAACCAGTCCACCTTACTCTTTGAACTCATACCTGATCAGTTGGCAAAACACATCCTAGTATCACCTAGCTCAAGTGGTTGCCGAAAATACATTCAGTCACTTATAACTGGAATACAACATGTGTCGAATTAATTTGACGATTCATATATAGTACCAGATGAATAACTGAAGAAATATAATTCCCTTACCCCGACAATATGCAGCCTAAGTGCTCACACTGCACACATGTCCTCGCAATTGATCCAATATTTTCCTGGGATCTATGATGTACAATTATAATGCAGTGACAACCAATGGTTCTTAAGTCTGCTATCTACTCTCCACATTGCAGAACAGCAAATTCAAGGATCCGGTAAAACCGAGTCCTTGACTATATATACACAGAAAGTTTAAGACTGCATCTGTGTACCCTCCCGCTGTCATAATGAGAAGAAGCTGGAAAGAAAATTCATATAGATAGATATTTTTATATTTCTACAGGGCATTAATATGCATGATGGAACAAAAATATATTTGATTAAATATCGGTTTTTAAATACTCTTATAAGAAATTTAACCAGTATAAATTTTCTCCATCTAAATTTCAGATAGAACCTTGAGAGACATTTTGTCAAGCAGTTCATGAGCTACAATGCATTTTGTAGCATGAATACAAACCACACAATGCTCGTACCTTTTTGTCGCTCTGGTGGACCGCTTGAGGCCTGAGACGTATATGTACCATCTTCCATGTGGGGAGATGGCACCGACACTACAGGACGTGTCGTGCCTTCTCGGGCTACCTCTTGCAGGAGAGGCAGTTGGTCCCGTAGATGGTGGTGATAGATGGAATGAGGATGCTGAGCTATGGACAAGGGTTGATCCATTACACACGGGCCATCGAGGATGCTGAGCTAGGCAGCGTGCCACAATGGAGCTGGGGATCTGTAGTGCTAGCGGCCACTTACCGGGATCTGTGTGACGTATGCACAAAGACCGATGCAGGATCGATCATCGTTGGTTGCCCTCTGCTCCTTCAGCTTTGGGCAGCTGAGAGGTTTGCGATAGGTCGGCTTGTGGTGGAGCACGCACCCTACGGGATAGGTGCAGCGCGGAGTGGCCAGAGGATGGCCCCACGATGGGGACGTATTTGGTGTCGGCGTGGGGTAAGTAAAAAGCATTGTTGATTGCACCGTTACTTTTCTTTATCACTCGTTGATAACAACCCGTGACATGTGTTCCATGTTTTTATGTCGGAGCGTCGTTATGCCCACGTGCAGGTGAGACGGGGCTATCCAAAGTTTGTGTTCGAGTTCAACCGTCTCCAGCCCAGCGACGTCGTCTGGGAGCCATACACTGAGCAGGTCATTGCACAGAGAGCACAACTAGGACTTTTGTCCTTGTGCACATGTGATGCAGCCTACTGGCTCACGATGTTACCTTTGGTGTTCGACATCTTCACCGAGCCTCACTACCCGCACCATGTGATGAGGCAATTCGGCTTGAGTCAGGCTTTTCCCGACGTCATGGAATCTACCATCCTTCCTGGAGACCACTTGTGAGTACTAAGTGTTTAAACTACAAATATGATGTTAATTCATTCATCGAGCTATCTAAGTATGTGTAACCAAACAAGATGACTCGCCGGGGACAGTAAGCCAGCACACTGCGAGCACCATACGTATAGTCATACGTGGACGACTGGTTGTTAGTTCCAGAGGAGATGATCGACAAGCTCTGGAAACACACAGAGGACAACTATCATGACTACCTCCGCTGGTACTTACCTCGAACTTATGCCCATTTGACCTTCACTCCAGCCATGCCACAAGTGCACCTTGCCGCTGTCACAGACGCGTACCCCACGCACTGTGACCAAGACTAATTCCTCGGGGTAAGTCAAACTCCTGCTCAATTCTTTCATCTTTTTTCTCCGATTGGTCCTAACATGCTTACTTATGTCTATAATAGGCCGACGTCACACGAGCTATCAATGCCGGCATTACTCGATGGTAGTCAGGATGGACGCTGGGTTGCCCTTGAGTGATGCTGAGCAAAGGCTGATGTTCGACCATATGTAGTCCAAGATGCGCGCTATCTTGCGCGTCTTCTCCTGTGCAACGCCGTGGACATGGTACCTCCACCTATTCCAGCACCACCACCGCCACGAGCCCCTGCAGCCGGAGTTGTGCCACCTAGATCTGTGACTTCTCATGGTAGTGCTTCTCCTAGAGGTAAGTTCCGTAATGTTTGATTTGGTCTCAATAACATTACCACGTTATAACAAAATATATGTCTCGCAGGTCCCACCTGCCTTTAGCTGCCTTTGCCAGAGCGAGCACTTCCGCACAGAGAGCGTCGATCCCTCGTCCACACACGTAGCCGGGAGGCCCTCTAGGTGAATATCATCACTGGTTTCTTTCGTTAATTGTACTCATTGTTATAAGTACTATTTACCTTGATGAACCTTATGTTCTTTCTCCAACAGGGTTTCAAGCGGGGATCTTTGGTGCAGGAGCCTCTTCCTCGCAGGGCACACATGCAGGCGGCGCTGGTCCTAATGACTATTTCTATGATGACGAATTGGAGGACGAGCCAGACCAGGAGATACTTGGCTCATCACAGCTTGCAGGAGCTCCACCAGCCAGAGACCACACCGGTATCGGAGGGACGAGCAGGACGTGTTGTACCACCGGACCGTCTGACATACTCCTAGGGACACGTTAGGGCACAGGGTCGGAGGGACAGGGGTAAGAGGCCTCGTCGATAGTGATCCACCTCTTCGAATCTTGTGCGCACTATTCTTTTGGTTTATATTTATGTGCACCAGTACTACTTTTCCAATGATTTGTACAGTAACCATGTCTTTACTAAATGCTATTTTGTTTATGTCATCGGTACGCTGCAGAAACCTTACAACTTTTTAACCATACGACAACAAACTTTTGGTGCGTGACGATTGGTTCCATTATGTCACATAGTAAACCACTGTAGATGGACACATCGTTCGTACGCTCCAGAAACCTTACAACTAAGTATGCACACGACAACAAACTTTCGGCACGCGAGGATAGGGTACATTAGGTCGCACAGTAAGCCACAGTACATGGAAACAATGCCAACTCGAGTTGTCACGATCAACTTTTGATGTTGCATTGTCAGGTAAAGTAAAGCCTGCTAGCATGTGCCCGTGCTATCACATGACGTTCTGACAATCGGCTCTCGCCGTAGCCATTTCTAGCACATAGTGCTCCACTATATATACACGTAGAGACAAGCCGAATACAAGCTCTCCATATTTTTCTTTCACATTCTCACAGATCTAGAGAGAATGAAAGCTCCATTTCTTGAGCATCTTAACTGGCGAAAGTGATCCTTTCGTCGGTCTGTTTCCACCAGAGTGTGACCGCCTGTTGTGCGCTTGCGGAGATCGATGCACACTCTAGACATCCCTCACGGTAGAAATTTGGGGCAGGAGATTCTTCCAATGCCCAAACATTGATAAGGTATGATTGAATTGTTCCAAGTTATATTAGCTACACTCAATACATAAAACCCTAACTGATATCGACACAATCATAACATTTTTCACAGACATACCATACGGTGTGCAACTTCATTGAGTGGGTAGACATGGAGAACCCACATAACGATAGAACACGTCGATATTCACGTAGTGAAACAAGATTGGACTACCTTAGGTGGAAGGATGAGCACGAATGACGAATTGCTGCAGAAGCCTTAGAATGGAAGGTAAATCCCCTAGGACTCCCCACATGGCGGGAGCATCCAGAGTGTTGTTGTGGTGACCGTTGTCAGGTGATAAAGGTCTGTAAGACAATAAAATCTACGACAAAGATGCTTCGTGCGTCCTAACATTGTCGACAACTATTTCGTCGTAAGTATCATTCTTTTTTTCACTCCCACCGATCACTACTTTCATGCAATTACCTATGTCATCTCTCCTAATAAAATTGTAGATTTCATGCAATTACCTATGTCATCTCTCCTAATAAAATTGTAGAAGCAGGAGGACGTAAGGAATTGTCAATTCGTAAAGTGGATAGATACAGTGGGAGTTACTTCCACCGATCAAAGGATAACGCAACCTGAGACGACCACAAAATTCATTCAGTCATGGATGGAGTACGAACGTCGGTATACAATTTGCTAGCTTAGACTGGAGAAATAATCCATTAGATTTACTGGAATGGTCCGAGCGTCCAAAGTGTGGTTGCAGAGATTGCTGACAGGTGGCTACCTCCTTTGCAGACGAAACATTTGAAAAGAGATATTTTGTCTGCCCCAATGTAGACAACAATTTTGTTGTACATCGAAGCCTTACATTTCTATAATCTCGTGAACATTTTCATAATATTACTACCCTAACTAACTAAAATGTATTTATTTCTCAAGCTAATCCAAGAAGGTGTGAATTCACTTTGTGGATCGATAATGTCAATCCAACATATCAAGCCGAAAAAATAACTGAGTCTGAAACACAGGTAGAATACCAACGATTAAAAGATCACGAACATGCAATACGTGTTGAACGACATAGAAGGGTCGGTAGATAAGCTCAGCCTCGATTCATCGGGACGGAGAAATTTGTATCGTGTATCCATGGGACTTTTTAACTATCTTTTCATAATAACGTAAATTCCACTGGTGTGTGGTGTATGCGTCACGAATTAAAAAATAATGACATTGTATCGTTTTGATTTATAAAATCCCTTTATCGCCCCCGCTACGTTCTCTTCCTTATACATGCTTATATTTTTGTGAATGTTTTTGTAAATTCTATCTTCAACTATCTACATGATTCAACCTACGAGGAATTGTACGCTGCTTCCCTAACTAAAATGTTCGAGGTAAAAGAACGTCTTTCTTAGGCTCTAATCCAGTGAAAAATAAATCATTGAATTTGAAAAAGTTCTTTCTATTTTGGTATTTTTCAATACAATGATTTTATTTTCTTTTTGAGCGAACAGGCAAATATTTTCTTATTCCTTTTATTTTTATCGATTCTATTTTATATGAAATAATAGTAAAAAATCGTACTCGAGAGGGCGACAAGGGGGCCTGAAAAAATACCACCTCGCCGCCCTTTTGCGGGCGGCCCCGACCTACACAAAAATCATCCTCGGAGGCGACAAGGAGGTCGCCCGCAAAATGCCAGCCGCCCTCCCAGCCATTTTGCAGGCGGCCTCCCGCCCGTAAAAAACATCCTCTGGGTGGGTGGCAAGAGGGCCACCTGCAAAATACCCCTTCCTCGACGGACGACCGTTAGACGGGATTAACAGTTGTCTGCCACGTCAGAAAAATCGTCCTCTAAGTGAAAGTGTAAAATTTTCAAACAAAAAATTATTTTTGTAAATATTTTAATAAATAAAATTTAAAATAAAAAATTCGACAAGATAACCGTGCTGGCTGAGGATTAGGCCCAGCTATCTCATGAACCCAGCCCATCTACACGTCACTTTTTCTATATACAGAGTGGTGCCACTGCCATGGCAGCATTGCTTGGATGTGAAGAATTTCCCCAGCCAACGTACGTAGCATTGGGCCTGAAACCCAAGTTGGACAAATAGCCCCATGGCGTCCACTGAAACCTGGACCTTCCTGTTCCATTTGTCGAGCTGTTAGGAGGAGACTGCTCTTAGCATAACTATTTGAATAACTTATTTATGGTGGTTTATTTTTCACTATCGATTTTTCAAGACGCTATGAGAACGTGTAAAAAATTTTATATACGTTGTTTTTTAACCGTTAATTAGTATTACGGCTTATAATGATGCTGATGAAATAGAGGGACGTTATGACGTATGTGTTCAATATCATGTCTAAGGCACAAGAAACAAATTACCACGCAAACCCTGAACAACAAACGTCATGTGCTATACTAGTAGCTAGCTCCATCGGCCATCCTATTACCATCCTTAATTTCATAAGACAAGTTAATTACTTCCCTGAAAAATCATCAACCGTTCTAATCCCTTTGACTCGTGGATAAGAACGTACCTAGAATTAGAAACAGCTAGCAGGTTACTAGTCCCAAGAAGGTGAGGAACATTCCATACCATATTTCGATCCACTTGGAGACTGATTGTGTGATCGTTGGACGAATTGGGCCCTACTGGATCGATGCCTCTCTTCTAGCTAGTCCCGGACCAGCTATGGGCATCCATTCTACGCAGTGGTCACGCCATGCAATGCGAGCTGGAGTACTAGCTAGCAAGATAACCACTTTTCCGGCCGGCGCAATTATCGCCATGCCAAGCCAAGCAAAGCACAACCGGTTCGGTCCAGCCCTTTTCGACATACTCCTATATATAGTGCTTAAGTACTATGGCTGCTAATCCCCACGGTAGAAATCAGTACATGGATCAGCAGATCGAATAAAACCTTTGCATTCAACCATGAGCAGATTTCAACATAATACAAATTGGCAATGATGTCGTACTTTTAACATAAGCCCATACAAAGTTGTAAAAAAAATATTGTGGTGGTATAAATATCATGTGTAAAGGCAAGGCGACACAGCGAGAAAAAACGGCTAGCGTTCGAGCTGAGAACGCACGGGCGCGACTCCGGCCCGGCCTGGACGCTGGATGAAGGCTGAGTTTGCTTGGCCCTTTCCGTCCTCACTCCTCACGCTCCTCACCACACGCCGCGGGAGCGAGAGACGAGACGCGCCCGCCCACGCCTCCCGGCTCCCGGGGCGCGCGCAACGCACGCGAGAGATGAGCTGGTTCTCCCATCCCACACGGCTCGGTGGATTGGATCGATCTCGCGCGCGGTCACGGGGGCGTCTCTCGTGTCGTGGCCATGTATGATGCGTACGGCGTACGAACGCACAGCGCGCGCGGGAGGGGGCCGTGCCCGTCGGGTCGCCATCGTGCGCACGCCGCCGTTGCTGCGCACCGTGCTGTCTGGTACTCCTACTTGCGTGTAGCGGCCCGGCCGGGCTCGATCGCCTCGCGTACGTCCAAGCGCCCAGCTGGCTGTCGTAACGTAGCGTCCTCTCCTCGTAGAAGCAACGTGGTGCCTAACTGCCTATATCATCACTACGCAACATCGGTTCGGAGCTCCCGCTGCTCGATCTGGTCTGTGGAGCGTGTGTTCGCGTAGCAACAAGTGCCCCCACCATGCCCTAATCCCCATCTTCGACGGCTTTCTTGCCTCATTGTCTTCCCCACCACCGGAGACGTCATCCTTGCCCTTGCCTACTAACCAATCGTTCTTTGCTACATCGGCCCACCGCCCACTGCTGATCCCGTGGCTTCGACGATGCCATCGCTGCCTTGCTGCCCTCATGTTTTGCCACCCATAGCTAAGCTACTATTTTTCATGAACATCCCTCTAAGCCTGATGAACTTTCCCCCTCTCTCCCTCCTCTCATCTTTTATTTAAACTTTCTCCTCCTACCCTAACCTCATCCCGAACCCTAAATCCCTAACTCATCGGGCAATCACTGATCAGCAGAGTTGGAGGAGATCATGTGTATGAATCTCAGAGCGGATCAAAGGGTCTAAAATTTGCAAGATGAGGGCTTTGTTTACCCATGGAATGGACGTTAGCAATTCCGTTATTTTAAGGAAAAAGTCCATATTTAGCCATCTGCCGAAGTTTAATTTTGACCATCCAATTGCAAAACTGTGTATTGAACACCCTGAACTACTCAAACCATTTTTGTTCGGACAGCCCAGGCGGTTTTGACTGTTTCTGTTGCCACGTGGCACCTAGAGCTAAGTCAGCACGGGCTGACTCAGCAGCCAACCCCACCTCTCCCTGTCTCTCTCCCTCTCCTCCTTCCTCTCCCCTCCAACCCCACCAGCGGCCACCCCCAATCCCATCTCCGGCCACCACCACCGTGCCTGCACATGTTCTCGGAGGGCTCCAACTCCGGCGACCACGCGGACCACCTGGGTGGCGAAAGGAGACGTCGTAGTTTTCACTACGGGCCTGGTTATGGCGGTTCTTGATTTCTTGGGAGGATGGACCATGGCGGCGGCGGCGGGGGTGGGGGTGGCCGGAGGCCGGTGCGGAGGGCGGAGCACGGAGGCCGGCGCGGAGGCGGAGGCGGCGCGGAGGCGGAGCGCGGAGGGCGGCGCGGAGCCGGCCGCCTCCGCGCTCGCCTCCCGCTCACCTCCCGCGCGCGTCGGCCGCCTCCCGTGCCGGCCTCCCGCGCGCGCCGGCCATCATCGCGGCGACTGGGACGGGTACCACGGCCAACTTCTCCTCCCTCAACATCTCCATCCGCTCCGACGCCGGCGTCGCCTCCACCTCCAACCCCAACCGCGCCTCCCCCTTCCCGGCGCTGGCCCTCCACCCACACCACCACCAAGCAACGGCACAGCAGCACGACGTGTCCGCCATGCTCGGCTACCACCACCACCTCCTCCCACCATCGCACCAGATCGTCGCCACCGTCCAGGTCATCGTCGTCGTGCGTGACGGGCGTGACGGGGTGCTCGTCGTCGTCGGACGGGGTGAAGGTGTTCAGGCTCGACAAGACGATGTTCACCTACCGCGACATCATGGCAGCAACCAGCGGCTTCTCCGACGACCTCGTGATCGGGCGTGGCAGCTACGGCGTGGTGTACAGCGGCATGCTCCCCGACCACGCGACGTTCGGGCGGCAGCGACGGCTGGACGCGGCCGTCGGCGCGGCGCACGCCCCGAGCTGCCTCCACCAGATGATGCACAACGACCACCACGCTGCCCAGTCCTCATCTGTCAGCAATATTTTTTTTCAAATTTTGAGTTTGAACATTGCTGACTCATCACTGTTGACTCAGCCCTAGGTGTCACGTGGCAACGAAAAGAGTCAAAACCGCCTGGGCTGTCCGAACGAAAACGGTTTGAGTAGTTCAGGGTGTTCAATACGCGGTTTTGCAATTGGATGGCCAAAATTAAACTTCGGCAATAGTTGGATGACCAATTATGGACTTCTTCCTTATTTTAAACTAAAGCCAAAAATCCAAACAAATGTCACTTATTTTAAACCGAAGCCAAAAATCCAAACAAATGTCACACGGGGATGACATATGTCTAACCAACCAAGACACTTCCGTTTATATTTTTGTTCCAAACAATTTAATACTCGATCAAACCTAGGAGAAACCATGCACTCATATTCGCCTCGTTAAGAACTTAAATGTGGAGGACACCCAAGCATTATGATATATTTACTAGTTGAAAAGACAGCACGAAATATTTAGTTGGATGAAATCTCAATAAAATTTAAATAAAACAGTAATCATCCAACATCATCGCTGCCCCCAACAAGTCAAATAGCAAACACAATATCAAACCCGAAGCCTTGAGTAGAGAGCAAAGGAGATATTGTCGAGACTCAGCATGCGAGTCAACTTCGACCTGAAACATGCCCGTCAAACTACACGAAGGCGGAGACCAAATGTGTTACAACCCAGGTGTCACGCCCAGAAATTCACACCAGAATTTCTGCAGCTAATTTGTGCATTACATCCTCATCCAGGAATCAGCCGAGGTACACAAATCGACGTTATTGATAATACAGAATCCTCGTCTTAGAAACAATATAAAAGAGTTACACAAATGCAGCGGAAAGGAAAATAAAACTGACTTAAGCTAAACTTGACACGAGCGAAGCGAAACACCAACTCCACAGCTAAACCTTGACGAGAACAAGCCTACACCTCCTCGGAGACCTCGATCTCAACCTCTGGCACTGAAGGGGGAAAAAGAAGCAAGACTGAGTACAACCACCGTACTCAACAAGTCACACCAGAAAAGGGTACATGATGCGAGATAAATAACAAGGAAGGGTCAAGGGGCTCAATTTGCATAAACAGCATCTTAAATGTGGAGGACACCCAAGCGTTATGATATATTTACTAGTTGAAAAGACAGCACGAAATATTTAGTTGGATCAAATCTCAATAAAATTTAAATAAAACAGTAATCATCCAACATCATCGCTGCCCCCAACAAGTCAAATAGCAAACACAATATCAAACCCGAAGCCTTGAGTAGAGAGCAAAGGAGATATTGTCGAGACTCAGCATGCGAGTCAACTTCGACCTGAAACATGCCCGTCAAACTACACGAAGGCGGAGACCAAATGTGTTACAACCCAGGAGACTTGACTCAAATCGCTAGAGCTCTATAACATCTCAATTGTTCTAAACTCTTACTCATGTTACACTAGTTTCTAGGATAAGGACTAGTCTCACATTTTCATCTAAAGAAGTAGTAAACATAAATAAGGCATACACAATAATAAAATTTCAGATTTACAACTACTTTAATTACACATAGACCAATAGGCCAAATAATTAAAGATTCACGGAAGCTTAGCTACTCAATCCACAAGCAATCCAATTCTTGAGCGAAAACAATGGTCCCGAACACTCAATTTAAACTAACCTATCACCTGCAAAGCAACATTAGACAAAAACAGGAAGTGCCTGTACATTAATCTGACAAGCAAAATCAATCCTAACATTGGCTTATAACCAAGGGGAGGCATTTTGTAGTTCTTTTTAGCATAAAAGCAAATGTTATTTCACAGTCATTTGCATAAGGAATTTGTAAAGCATTTTTAAGACATGCGCATAAGTATATAACATAGTATAAAATATCATAGCAACGTCACAATATTATCCTTGTTGCCCTCCTCGGCATCAAGATGTAAGTCCATCATAAACATCAAAAATCAACCCAAGTCATTATTTTGAAGTCCCAAATTCACAAACACATTTAAAATATAAAGTCTATACCTATGACACTTTACCAAGTCGCTCTTAACCGTGAGCATAGCTAATCGATTAGTTTCAGACTCTGTAAAGTTTGTATAACTTCACCCACATGATATAAACACTCTAGTTTATTTTGTGTTCGCGAAGCATCATCACACTCTATACGTTAAATATGGTCTAGAGGTCGCAACAAAGCCTTTACATTATTTAATGCCTAGATTTGCATCAGCGATGACAAATGTGAGTCCGCCCTAGGAATGACATAGAACCATTAGGTGACGGGCCCACGCACCTAACACCATGGTAGTGAACACATCCGTTCCTCCACGAGGCACCACACCATATATTGGAAAGACTTAGACGTCTAAACTACCTCATAAAAATATGAGTAAATAGGTAGTTCCTATGAATCATCACTCAGATTAACCATACTATTTCGGCTTACCATATGCAAGGCTAGACATCAAACAACTTAATTGGCTAAGGACACCCAATAAATAACACATGTGGATATACGGTTAACTTTAGTTGGTGATACAAAGTTCAATTCTTAATCGACTCACACGAATACTCTTCCTATCGGTGTGCAACTACCACCATATGCACACCACTTATCACCCAAGTCTAAAACCATTTTGTCATCATTTTAGTTCACAAATACTTAAGATTTTTATTTTTGTCCAAAAATAAATAAATGCCCTAAAATTCCATTTATGAAATGCTAGAGTGAGTATTTACAAGCTAAGCAAATGGCATACATATAAGCATATTCAAACCCAATTGAGCATGTAGAAAATACTCCAACCCAACCTATGGTTATAAATAAAGGGGTTTCAATATTTAAAGGTGAAATATGCAGCAATAAGGGCATATCTACCATTTACAAAATTTTAAATTTTGGTACTAATAAATACGCATGCAATTTTGCAAACAATAGAGTTTTCATTGCCTAAAGCATGGGATTCAATGTGATCAAAGGAATGGGGCAGAAAATTGTCTTGTTATTGAGCAATTAGACAACATCTAATTCACTCTTTCACTGTCAACGCAATTAATCTATATAAATGACACAATATGCAAATAAATACCGAGATATGCGAAAAATTCAAAATGCTCTAAAATGCATGATTTGTGCACAGTGAGTGGGTACTGTCCTTAGATAAATTTAGGTGAAAGAATTTCTATTTTATCTCTTTTTATTTGTGAGTTATGAATCTTCAAAGTTTGTATCGATATATTTTAGGTAGTAGTGTTGTGAAATATTTTTAATATATGGATTTGTTAAAATTAACCTTACATGGTTGAAGAGGTTTGTTTTAAAAGACTAAACCAATTGGTTTCATAAGAGCTAGTATGATTTTTTATACATTTTACAAATTATGGTGTGGTCTATGTTAACCATTTCCTATATAAAGTTTTAGAGATTTAGGTTATACTGAATGTACTACTTTAAGTTTGTTAAATAATCATAATAGTTTTATTAGTCTAACAAACTGAGTTCACAATATTTGGTGCTAGAATGAATTTCTTATGAATTTTAGAAATTGAAATACATGAGTGGTAATCATTTTGATATACAAATTTTTAGTGTTGTTTCGGTATAGAATGTGTCAAATTTTATCTTAATTTATTCACTCTTTTCGAACCTACAAAAATTTGTTTCTTTCCATTTGGAGTTAAAAGGAATTATATATATATTTCTCAAATTTAAGCATGTTTTATGTCACTATTTCATATATGAAATTTTAGAAATAAATATTATATTGTAAGTGCTAAGTTTTAGTTCACAATATTAAATATCACCATTTTTAGAAAATACAAAAATTTGATTCATCTCAAAATGAGTTGTATTTATTTTTATATGGATTTTACAAGTTTGCAAAAGTTTTCGGTTGATTAATAAAGGTTTTGGCTATTTTCTTTTATTTTCCTGAATTTTAAATACATGGGGGCGACTAGTTAGTGACTAGCCAATATGCAAAAAGGTCCTTGAGGTTTCTAGAAATCAACCCGTATCCTCGGCATGTGTTCTTAGCTATATTCATAAAAAGTGCTCAAGTTTTAGTGTATTTACAAATAGATCCAGGTCCCTACATGTCAGTCTAGCATATTTTACATTTAGAACCTTGTAAGTTTTAAACATTCGCTAAGTAGAATTCTTAGCGCCTAATGATGTGGGTCCCACATGTCGGTGAGGCAGCGGCTAGGAACAGAGTCCGGCGCGGGCGGCGAGCTTCGCGGCGTCGCCGGTGGCGAACCACTGGGTTTCGTATGACGCGACCAAAAAGGAAAAGGTAGGGGGTTTCACGGCGAAGCTATCGGTGGTCTTCTTGCAAGCAGCGGTGGCCGAAATCTGTGGAGACGGCGGGGGAAGCGGCGATGGCTCTCGGCATGCTTGTGCATGTTGCGCTACGGCTTGTTTTGGTGTAAACGGTTGCATACATGTGCCTCTTCGAGGTTCCAACATACTTTCCGAAGAGTTGGCCGAGGTCCAGATGAGGCAGCGGCACGCGGGACGGCTTGGCGGCGGCGCTCCGCTTCGGGAAAACGGCGATGGCATGAACTAGACAGCGAGCGGCTAGATCAACACATGCACGAGGTCAGAGGGAACTTAGGGAACCCGCACGTGCAAGTAATCGGTTGATGGCTCACCGGAGATGATGGATCCGACCGCGATGGCTTCCGGTCGGTGTCGGGGAAGAAGAGGGGGATCTCTTGATGTGTAGCTTATTGGCTCGATTCCTTTGGGGTTCCTGGTCATTGTGGGATGGCGATGACGATGGCGCGGTGGCTTGCCTCGGGGTGGTCGGGTTTGGTCGGGACAACGGCGATGTCAAGGCGGCGATGCTCAGAGAGCAGCGACAGACGGCAATGGTGAGGCTCACGTTTCGGGTGACTCGCTGCACCAAAGACCATGGCTCGGTGGGGTTAGAAACGACATGGAGAGGCAATCAAGGAACACATCTTCAAATCAAGAATGGTTCACCGGTGAAGGAATGCGACAGCGGAAGATCTCGCTGGCGCCGATGAAGACGCATTCGTTCCCGACGATTCCGAGGCGATGCACCTCACCTCCTCCGTGGAACGGACTAGGGGAGAGAGAGAGAAGCTGCCGGTGAAGTGGCGATTTAAATGGCGAGCTCGGCAAGGTGGAGGGAGGAGGTGGCGCTCGGCCGGCGCGCGCGACGTGTGGGAGGCGCGTGGTGAGCTCGTCCTGCACAGTGGGGCCGGGTGAGGATGTCCTTGAGTCTGACAAGAGGGTGCTACACGTCCCTGGGGTCCACTTGACAGAAGGAGAAGTGAGGGAGATGAAGAGAATCAATAATTTTTTTCCAAGTCCAAAGCTGTGGCACTATTCAATCTTTGACTCTACTTCTCTTTGCCTTGCTGTGGTTTAAATGGTGGAGGGAGGTTTGGTATCCATGTTAGACAAGGTTTAAGCCCTAATTGAATCATGGTTAAATTATGGTGAGTTAGCAAAGAGGGCTAAATGGAATATGTAATTTCAGAGGTTTTGCTACATTATGTGATTTATTTGAGGTATCAAGAGGTGTGATAAAATTAGACCAAAATTACAATGAGTTGTACATATTGGATAGTATTTTTGTGAATTTTTTTCATGATTTTATATTGCACCAATTATTTTTATAAATTCACCAAGCCTACCTTTATATATGTGTCCTTATTAAGAAAATGAAACTGAGTATTTATAAAAAATATATTAAAATTTTTATTGACCTGAGATGATGTTCATATTGGATTTTCAATTCACCATATATATCTTCAATTATTATTATTATTTTTGTATGTTTATATATATGTGTGTTAGGTTAAGCTTAGCTTACGGTAAAATTTTAATATAAGTTAGTTAATATGTTTATTAAATTTTTATGGTCATGACCTATGTCTCGGTGAATGGTCAAATTAATTCAATGGATATTTCCATTGGTATAGTTAAATTGTATAAAATTTAGAATTAATTTATAATATTTGACATTAGGTCCTTCACTTAAATTATTATTTTTTGTTTTTTATCTAATAGTTGCAGACCTATTATGAAATGCAATTATAAGATCCAAAAACACACAAAAAGGCTCAAATCACATACCATACATTGTTTTGATGCAAGTATGCAACGTTTACATTTCATTTTTTATTAGAATGAAAAAGTCTTAAATTGTCCAAAAGTTTTCATATGGTTTGAGCTCATCTAGGTCTTTGGTGCAAAAATTTTTAGATTTCTATCTATGAAAGACCCCTTTTCAATATTTCAAATGAAAATTTTAAAATTCAAATTTTGGGTACGTTACATTAAACTCGGGTGATCTGGGCATACATGGCTCAGTAGTCAGTTCCAGGGTTCAACTTACCGCGAAAACCGCCGTGATTTTCGTGGTTTTTGTGTGTACCACGGGGGTGCGGCACGGCATCCCCGCGATTTCGTTTGAATAATTTCGTGTGAATTCAAAAATTTGAAAACAAATATTTTATCCCAAATATATATATTATGAAAAAATTAAATTTCGTGTGGTTTGCCGCGAAAACCGCGGTATATGGCGCGGTTTTCGTGCGGTTTGAACGAAAACCGCGGCACGACACGGAATTAAATTTGGTTCAAATTTAAATTACGGTTTTCGCGGTTTTCGTTACGGTTTCCACGGTTTTGTCGTGGTTTTTGGCGCAGTTTTCGCACGGTTTTCACGAAAACCGCGACACGACAACACGTCGCGAAAATTAGTGTTCATCCCTATGATTTTCGTGGTTTTTGCGTGAAAACCGTGCTACCGTGAGGGGGCGACACGGCTAGCTCGCGCGAAATGTAATACCCTGGTCAGTTCCTCCTCCGTTCCAGACAATTCCAGTACACAAAATATAGAAACTGATAGCCGACGGTGCGAAAATCCATACCATTTTCATCCCTGGTAACTAATCTTTCAGCTGCTCCTCCAACTAGCAACTAGCCATCCGGAGGTCGGCCTCGCATCGCAGGAGTCCCAAATAGCAAACCAACAACCACTCACAGAAAATCGACTTTTCTTTGCAACACCAACGCGGGAAAGCGCATGGTCCCCCGGACAGGCACGCTCAACGCCAACTCCAACTGCCAACCAAACCAGAAAACTTTCCCACAAATCAAGGACGCTGTCCAATCCTACTCAACCCTCATCCAGCCACAAATGCTCAAATGGATTAGTCGTGATCACACACACACACACACACACACACAAAAGAAAAACAGCCTTGCCTTCTCCTGTTTTTGAGCCGGCAGCCCAATGGCAGCTCATAAAGCAGGTCATGGAGTAGTATCCCCAATTATGCCTACAGCGTCCACTGGCCCCATTTTTCCTGGACACCCTCCAATTTGAGCTGCTAATTGCCACACTGTGATAGCCTGGAGCTGAGAGTGACATGGCTTGGAAGTGAGCAGCTGGAAGAAGATACATAGTAGTAGTGTTTTGTCTATTATCTGTCCATCCAACCAGGCAAAACGAGTGTCTACAAGGACCGGGGAAATCACCAGATGGGAACAGCGCCATGCAAACGAACACGCACCTGTGGGTCGCGATCAGAGAAAACTGGATCGCATTCCAGGTCTCAATCACCGTCCAGAACCAGTGTCACATTCGCCTCTTGCGTCTATTATTGTCTTATTTCGGTATTTAGGCTACCTGATGAGCATTAATGCAGCAAAGCATCACCATCACTGTCCGTTGTCCAAGCTCCTATTGCACAGGTTTGTCTAACATGGGAGCGTAGTGCGTTGTGCTGTCGATGCGTTGCACAGCTGCCTGAAACCTGCAGCTCTTTTTTTTTCAGGCAAGCACCAAACTGAAGCTGAGTGCCACATGATCTTCGGCACAACAGTGCAATTGCAATCAGGGTTAGCGTGTTGGAGCAGCTTCAGCTTTGAAGATTGGAGCCGCACCTGATGCCTCTTCAGGCTCCAGGTACCAGACGGATTAGTTTTATAACTACTACTTCCAACCTGGTTAACAATCACATGATAAGGTATCTATCGGTTCAATAATTTTTGGACAGTTAGGTGACGGCCTGACGCGCTGACCACGGTCTCCAATAATTGAGATGGTTCTGGTACAATCATGATCATCAGAGAACAACCAAAAAAAACGGTTGCAACAATGACTACAGCTGAAATGATGTTAAGAGGAGCAGGGATCAGCTTAATCTGGGAACAGAGTAGCGCTAATACAGCCCCAGCAGCCCTTGACATCTGCTTTAAGCTTAGAAAGATGACAGAACAGTTAGCAAATTTGCAAACTTCCAGGCAATTCTTGAGTCAAGATCACAAGATACATGATCAAAGGACAGCTACAAGGCAGCACATAGCCAAACCAAGAAACAATAAAAGCAGGGGAGTGAGGAGACTAAAGGAATGAACAAAAGGATCACTTGGATATTCCGCTTCCGTCAAGCTTGAGATTTCACACAAGCTACCCTATCTTCCATCAGCAGAGGTGAATGATTCTGCAAATCCAGGAGGCCTCGTCGGTATGCTTGTCTGAGTGTTATCCAAGCTAGCAAGGAATGAAGATGTCGCACCATCAAAATGGCTGCTATCCTCAAAGGCCTGCCATTTCTTCAATGCCTGCGGCAGTGTCATGTCAAGATCGATACCATAGCTGTCATCTGAATCTGGATCAGACGGTTTCCAAACATCCGAAAGAGTAGAGAGCACATTGACAGCATGACCCATGTCGGGCCTCTGGTGTGGTTCCCTAGCACAGCAATGACCAGCAAGCTCAGCGACAGTGCTAACGCTAGCAAGTGTCTCCTCAGTGAGGTCAATTGTCGGATCAATTGCTTTCTGGAATGTGTCTTTGCTAAGTTGCATTCTTCGGAACCATGTTACCAGGTGCATGCTGTCTTCAGGCTGAGTCTCATCAAGCGCCTTACGTCCAGTGATCAGCTCCATCAAGATGACACCAAAGCTGAAGACATCTGCTTTTGTTGTTACTCGTCCAGTAACTGCATATAGAACATAACTTGTAGGGTTAGTGCAAATGATATACAAAATACCGGAAGTGACAGTCCTGGGAATAAGAAATAATGATTTTAAAAATTGCATTGTTGTTCAAATCATCAAAGAGTTGGTATAGCATGCAAAAGAAACCTCTTATAAAAATGTTTGTCAATGCTTGTATCCATAATTTGAAATCAGCATTTCTTACATTAACATTTGTGTTTCATGTAATCATTAGCTCAACCATAGACTAAAAATAATAATTCAAGTGAAATATCAAATGAGAAATCAAATTCTGATTACATGAACCTACTCAGGACACTGAACTCATCCTAGTTTATCACAGAAATGATCACCCAAGATTTCATATATGATTGAGTAATACATTTCGTTAGTTTTCAGATATCACATACCGCACTACAACTTTTCCTTCGGAGTCATCAAATTTTATTAATAAGCAACTAGCACATCTCTTATAGAATGAGTAAGCTCATAACTAAATGAGAGTTAAATGATCATTTCAAACTTGAGCTCTAAGCCTCCAGTTTGCTAATTTAGACATCCCTCAGTTCTAATACATTGTGCTTGTTAGTTATACTGAACACTGAAGCAAAAAAGAAAAGGATGATCACCTGCATATTCCGGAGCAAGGTATCCAAAAGTACCAGCAAGCCTTGTCTCTACTGACACACACTTCCCATCAGCCGGTGCAAGCCGGACCAATCCAAAGTCTGCCACCTTTGCCTTCATGTCATCACCGAGAAGTATGTTTGATGGTTTCAAGTCTCTGTGAATGAAGGTCTGCTGTGCAAGGCTGTGAAGATACTCAACACCCCTTGCAACATCAAGCGCAATGCTAAGTCTCTTCTTCCATTCCAACGGCCGCAGATTGTGTTCTTTCCACTCAAACAGGTGTTGACTCAGTGTCCCCTGTGGCATGTACTCATACACGAGAATCCTCTCATTGCCATCGAGGCAATAGCCAAGCAGTGACACCAGGTTCCGATGGCGTACCTTGGTCAGCACAGCAATCTCTGATTTAAACTCATTTAGCCCCTTGTTACCCATCACACCAGCCTCCATTCGCTTCACAGCAATTTTTGTGCCATCATGAAGCTCACCCTTGTACACGGTGCCAAAGCCACCACGGCCAAGGACATTCTCATCACTGAAGTTGTTGGTCACATTGCGGAGGACTTGAATTGAAATGACCATATTTCCAGTTTCAACAACATGAATATCCCTTGGACCACTGCTCGCTTGACTGTATGTCTCACTTGCAGCTGCACCGCCATTGACATTTCCACCAGCAACTGTGATTTTAACCATATCAGGATCTGATCCTGAGTGCCGAGGATGGACGACCATAGCATGCGGACTTTGAACCCTTCCAAAAGGCTTCTGTTTTCTTTTATAGCAATAGAACCCTAATGCAGTAAGAAGGCCTACTCCAGCAATAGCACCAACCACTGAGCCAACAATGGTTCCAGCAGAAGACGAAGAGGGACTCCCGTTGCTTCCATCACTGCCATTTCCACCATCAGGCGCATTGCTGCTGCTGCTGCTACCACCGGATCCAGATGGTGCGGGAGCATCCTTGCCAATGTTCGGGTTGCCATTAGCTTTCACCAGCACATTCTTCGCTGCAAAGGTAGGGAGTTTCCCATAAAGATTGTTATTCGACAGATCAACCTCCGTCAGAGCAGGCAAAGCAGCAACCTCCTTCGGCACTGTGCCAGTAATATTGTTGTCTGCAAGAATAAGCTTCTGCAGTGTTGTAATCTTCCCGAAAGCTGGGGAGATGCTCCCACTGAGCCCCATCCTGGCAAAATTCAGCACTGTAATGTTCCCTGCATCGCATCCAACACCAATGTAACTGTCACACGGATCATTCCCTTTCCAATTATCTGCGAGCTTCGCCGGGTACAGGAACCCAGCCGCCACCTCCAGCAGCAGGCTTACACGGGGATCACAAGGCTCTCCAGGGGTGGACAGGCAGAACCGCTCTGTACTTGGCACCACATCTGCGTTCACCTTACTGGCAAATTTGGGCATCGGCCCCTGCAGCAAATTATTCGTCAGGGTCACCTTCGTCAGAGATTCGAGCTTCAGAAGACTGTCCGGCACCGGACCGGTGAGCTGGTTGTCGCGGAGCTCCAAATCGGAGAGACTTGCAAGCCCTGAGAAGTCCGGCAAGGGGCCAGTGAAGTCATTGGAGTGAAGCCAAAGCTCTTGGAGCGAAGTCATGTTGGAGATGAAGCTAATCGACCCGTTGAATTGGTTTTCCCCAATCTGGTTGTTGAGCCAGAGCACCTGCAGCGGTGCGCTGGCCAGAGATGCTGGCACAGGCCCGGACATCTTGTTGAATGCCAGGCTCAGCCGCTGCAGCGACGGCAGCGCGGTCCCGAAGAAGTCCGGGAGCGCCCCGGTGACGTTGGCGGTGTTGGCGGAGAAGTTGGTGAGGGAGGTGCAGTCGGCGAGGTCGGCGGGGAGCGGCCACGGATCGAACGGGTTGTTGTCGAGCGAGACGGCGGTGAGCGCGGTAAGCCCCTTGAAGAAGTCCGGCGGGATGTGGGTGAACCCGTTGTTGTGGACGAGCAGGTACTGGAGCGAGGAGAGCCCCGCCAGCGACGGAAGCTCGCCGGAGATCGAGTTCTCGAAGAGCTCGAGGCGGCCGAGCGCGGTGAGGTTGCGGACCTCGGGCGCCAGCTTACCCGTCAGGCTGCGGTTCCCGACCTGGACGGCGGTGACCCGCCCCCCCGAGTCGCACGTCACGCCGGGCCACGCCTTGGGCGAGCAGGGGTCGCCGGTGCCCCACCCGAGCGCCTTGTCCGCCCCCAGCGCCTTCGCCACCGCCCGCATCGCCGCCGCGTCCGACGCCGCCGTGTCCGCCGCCGCCCCCACCACCAGCATCACCGCCAGCACCACCGCCACACCCCCTCCGCCGTCACCACCACCTCCTCCTCCCCCCCGCCGCCGCCACATTTGCGCCGCTGTAGAGAGAGAAACAAGGAGAGAGAGAGAGAGAGAGAAACAGGAGTAAGTGTTGGGGTGGCGAGGATTTAAGTGAGGAGAGAGACGAGGAAGAGGAAGAGCGAGAAGAGAAGGGAAGCGAGCACCGCACCGGGCACATGGGCACATGTGTGGGACCCACGGGTTTTAGGGTTTTTTCCCTCTCGCCACGAAATGACCCCCCTACCCCTCCCGGCCGGTGCGGTCCGGACCCGGTCCAGGCGGTCGCACGGTCACCGAACGCGCGGGGCCCATGTGGGCGATGGCGCTGGAAAGGGGGCAACCCGGGTATTTTCCCGATTAAAAAAAGGCAGGGGCGATTTCGCGCCTGGCTCCGCGCTGGAGCGGAGCTGGCAGGTGGGGCTCCGTCCTTGTGGGCCCACGCCGCAGCGTCACAGGTGTCTCCCGTGCCCGCGTCCGCGCGGCGGGGATTAGGGGTGAGGAGAGAGGAAGCGAAAGGGGAATCCAAGACGGCTCTCCCATCCGAGAGAGGCGGTGGGGTGGGGTGGGCCCCAGGGTCAGTGACCCCGGTGGCCGCGTGTGCCGCGTCCGAGAATTGAATGGACGGACGGCGAGGGTTCGGATTCTCGGCGGCTCAGATCCGTGTGACCCACCGTGTGGTCGTAAGTACACACCGCTAGGGATGAAAACGGTACGGATAATATCCGGATTTCGTAATTTTCGAATGATTTCGAATTTGGAAATAGAAATGGATATTTTTCTCGGATACGGATACGAATACGGTAGAGGCATTATCCCGCGAATAGCGGATATGATCGGATAATATTCGGATACGTCATCGGATAATATCCGGACCGTAGGTATGGAGTCTTTGGCCTAGCCGACCCATTATATTCAATATGTTATAACTTATGAACTATTTGTGAGTTTAGGTTGTGATATATAGAATTGTGGACTATGTTGATAAATTATTTTGTGATAAACTACTTAAATTATGTATGGTATACAGTCATCTAAGTGAATTATTTTTTTATTATGAATGTATAGATGATATGATCGTGAAATTAGTAAAACAATGTTGATATGGACATTTAAAATTTATTATATGTGTTGCTTAGCTGAAAAATTATAAATATTGATTAGTTTAAGAGAGTTTAATATTCCGATCAATATCCGTTACCGTATTTGTTTCGATTCGTATCCGTATCGAAAATTGTTTTCGATAGTATTTATTTCCGTTTTCGTATCCGAGGTTTCCGATTCTGAATTCGATTAAAAAACATATAAAACCAAATATGGAATAACAATTTTTTGACCGTATCCGATCTATTTTCAACCCTACGCATCGCTACTAGGTAAGACCATCTTTAGATTATTTTTTTACAATCATTTATCAAAATTTATGAAATTTAAGATAAATATATTAAAATTAGATAAAAAAGTGAAGAATATATAATTACATTAGAATTTGATAAAATAAAGGTATTTTAATTTTTTTATTTTGTGTTGATATGTACTTTATCCATCTCATAAAAATCAAATCCTGAAAATGAATTTAGATAAAGGTATGTTCAAATTTATATTTAGAAATTAGTTTTTAAGTGACAAAGGAAATAATGAAGTATGAGATATATAAAAATAAATTATTTTTGGACGAAAGGAATACCACGCGGGGAAAAAGGCTGCAAGAGGCGCAGGCGTTTCAGTGTTTTCGCAGCCTTTTGCTGTGATGAACTGCTGGGTGAGAAGAGAACAGTGTTTCTTTTTTGGATTCCCTGTATCCAGCTTTGCGCGCGAAGGCTGTAGTAGTACCAGCTGTGGCTGTGTGTTTGAAGCATGCTGTGCACTTGTAGGCGTAACTTAGCTTATCCATTTGCTGGCTTTGTTTCTTCCAATTTTTTTTCACGTAAAATGAAATTTACGACTAAACTAACCGATCAATCAGGGCTACCTGAGCATGCAGCATTATGGATGCATAACCCGACTAAACTAACCGATCAATCAGGGCTACCTGAGCATACAGCAAACGCGGGCTTTTGTTTTTTACTCGATGTGTGCTGCATCAAAACAAATGAAAAATTGTCTCGGTATGCCACTGACATGTGTGCGAACTGCGAAGCCGGTGCGGCTCGTTTGCTTGGCAGCCAGAGCTTCACTGGATTTTTCCTCTTGGTTTGTACTCCACGAAAGAATTTCCTTTTTCGTGGACAAAATGCTCTCCTCGGGTCGTCTGTTTATTACTGTGGTACTTTTTTAAGGTATTACTGTGCTACTAGAATATAATATCCACCCTAAAATATACTTCTTTCATTTAAAAATAAAGAAGTCTAATCCAGCCACGCCCGTGTCCAAATTTATAGTTATGATTAAATTTTTATGGGCCAGACAAAGAGTTACCTAGTACAACATGAGACATCCTATTACAAGGGCCTCATCGTTTGACCTATCACTTATAAGTTACTAGCAAATTACCCATACGTTGCAACAGGACGACGACGCAGGGAAAGAAGCCGACGGAGAACAGAGGTCCAGGCAGCGGCGCGGGAGCTCCGACCGACAACGGGAGGGAGGGGCGCGTCGCGAAATTTAAAATTTTAAACTTGATTTTAAGGTTGATTTTGATATTTTTTTCAACGTAGTTTTTTTGGCATTAAACTTTAAGTCGCTAATAACACATATGTAAAAGTTTCACATATAAATTATTTTTTATTGCTAATAAATCTGGACATGCTTCTTGTCTATATTCGTAGTATCGTCGTGTATTAGATAGCTACATTATAGGACGAAGGGAGTCCATTTGGCCCAATGTGTTTATTTGGAGGAATAAGTCTAATTTGCCTCCCTCGACTCTTCCTCCTGGTTGAATCACATCCCTCAACTGTAAAACCGTTTGTAATGTCTCCCCTATTCTTGAAAATCGATGCAAATTGCATCCTTCGATAGTTTTGGAGGTGGTTTCGTTCGACGTGACAGCTTTGACCCCATTGATTGGCTGAGTCAGCTTGTGGGCCCCACCTAAGGGTGGATACTTAGCCAGCTCGGCTTGACTCGACTCATCTTGGTCTAGCTCGTTAGGATAACGAGCTGGCTCGGCTCGACTCGTTATCCAAACGAGTTGAAAGGATAGCTCAACTCAACTCGTTTGTTAGCTTGAGCCAGCTTGTTTAGCTCATGAGCCAAGCAAAGAGGGGACAGCCGGTGGAGGGGGTGGTGAATGGAGATGGCCGGTGGGGAGTGCGGCCGCTGCGAGTGCCATAACTACGAGGCCACGACGCCTCAGGTGAGTTGGTGATAGGCAGCGGCAAGCCAGAGCCGATGACCAATTAGAGAGAAATCAAGACGACGGTGAGACGACTTGAGCAGCGAGACAGTGCTAGGGAGAGGAAAATGCAAGCAGTGAGACGGTGCTGGGATATGGATATGTCGACGAATGCAACAGGAATATGGGAGTAGGGTGTGATTTGGCGAAGAGAGGATGGGCGAAGCTTAGGAAAGGTCTCGAGGATAACCTCTGGCTGCGCCATGGCGCCACCACCTCCATCACCGCGAGCCGGCGCCTCTCTCCTTGTTGGCCAGCAGATTCCCCACATGGCCACCACTGTCCCCTTTGTCACCGATGGAACACCAAATCTAGTGGTCGGCCATGGGGTCAACGACGCCAGATTCGGTAGCCTCGGGCTCATGGCCATCGGATCTCCTTGCTACGATAGCGGGGGACAGTAGGGAGTGACGGCAGACATCGAATAGGGCGATCGGCAGGGCAGCGAGCGACAATATCAGGGAAGGGAGTCTCTCTGTTTCTTTTATCTCTTTTTTCTTTTTTATCTTCTTTTTTTTGTTGCCGAGCCGCAACTGTTCCCTTGATTAACCGCGTAAAGGATGTGTATTGTACTACCGTGGCCTAGTTGCGCCTACTTGGGTTGGATGGCTATCATCCTGGGTTGCTCGGCCTGATGTTTTCTTGGCTTGTTTTGGCTCACGAGCAGCTCATGGGCTACACAATCTAGCTCATTATAGTTAGATACGAGCCAAGTTTACAAATCCAAACGAGCCAAGTTAGATACGAGCTGAGCGAGCAAACGAGCCACGAGCTTTTCGTCCAACCTAGTCCCACCTGTCAGTAGGGATGGAAATGGGTATCCGTTCCCCATTTTACCGTGAGGATTTCTCCCATTAGGGGGACGGGATGGTTATGTAACACCCTAAAAATCGAAGAATTTAAAAACCAGAAATTAAAAATCAGAACTTACAAAAACTTTTGCTTCTTGCTTCTTGCTCGTGTTTATTGCTTTTTATTTGCCAGCTTGGTTGCATGAATTTTATATGTGAGTGATTCATCTCGATGTTTAAGAAAAAACCAAATGATTTGGATTTCCATTAGGGAGAAAAATCTCGGAGTTTAAAGTTAGGAATTTTAAAATAAAATAGGAAGAGGGTGTGGATTCATAAAAATATGTATTTGGAAAATAAAACATTCTTGGGTGATTGTGAAATAATAATTTGAAACAAAATGGGCAATAAAATATTTTAGAGGATTTATATAAAGGCTAGAAATTAATTGAAACTAAAATTGTGATTTATGAATTTAAGAAAAGGGATTAAATTAAATATGGTGATATATATTTTTGAATAAATAAAAGGTGGTGAAAAGTTTGAAAATATATTTTTAATTAATTTTGGGAATACTATATTTTTACTTGGGAAGTTTTAGAGTGAAGGAAAATTGGAATTGGAAAATAGAATTGAAAAATTGGGAAAATTAAAAATCGGACTGTTCATTGGTCACGAGGTGCTCGACGCCGTACCGGCCCGCCTCGCGCCCACCGCGCATCGCCCGCCGTACCGCACTCCGCGCCGCGCGCGCCATGCGCCACGCGCACGCGCTCGCGCCGCGCCGCGCCTGCGCCTAGCCCCCGCTTTACCGTCACGCGTCGCGCCGCAAGCCACCAAGCGCCGTCGCCGCCGTGCGCCGGAGCTCCACCGCCCTTCCCAAGCGCCGCCGTCGCCGGTAAGCCGAGCCGCCACCCTTTTCCCCCTCCGCTTGCGCCTGCCGCCGCCACGAGAAAGAGAGTGAGAGAGAGAGCGGTCGAACACACGGCGGGCGAGTGAATAGTGTGTAGGAGAAAGAAAAAAGAAAAGAAAAGAAAAGAAAAGAGATGAAAAAGGAAAAATAAAAATAGAAAAAAATGGGGAAAAAATTTGGAAAAATAGGAGAAGTATTTAGAAAAGATTTGGGAAAAGATTTGGGCAAAAATATATCGTTTTCTCGTATATTTTCTCAAAGCAAATTCGGAAAATTGAAATCAAACTTTTGGAGATTTTGTTTTGCGTCGTTTTAATCCGGATTTTGTTTATTTCTTTCCCGCCATTTGAAATGTGTTTCTTTTAGTGCTCGAACCTTCAAAACCTCGAGTACAAAACCCCTCCGTTGATATTTCTAAATCTATTTTCTCAAATAAATGCGATCGACGTTTTGCGAAAACCCTAGAGCATCAACTCGTTTTCAAACTCGGATTTTACCATAACAACCCTCGTCCGAACTCGAGTACGATTCTAGGCTAAACGTTTGGAGTCTTTCTTATGGTTCTTTTCGATCTCTCGGTATTTTATTGAATTCTGATCGAATTCAATTGATCTTTCTCACATAAGGATAGCAACCGAGGAAGCGAGCACTGACTACGTTGAAGACCCCGACCAACAAGTGTGCGAGCAAGGCAAGTCTACACATCCCTTTGAACATACTGATCCTACTTTGCGAAATGATATTGATTTCAATTACAAATTGCATGCTATACACAAATGAGTGCCTATACTTGATGTACCCTGCCTTGATATTGAACACCTTTAGAGATATTCCTTGTAACCTTCGATGTGATACAACCGGAGGATATCTTCGGTAAAATGCTTAGCCACGCTTATACTAGATTCTTGCATTCTCATGATTTTACAAATAAGCCTCGTGCTTGGGCAACTAACTTTGGGAAGATAGTTGAGACACGGCAAGTGGAGACATGAGCGCCACGTTGCCTTGATCATGTTGGAAATAGCTTTGATGAAAAATGAAAATACAAACCAATGTTTTCAGACTGGGGCGGATGGATGGATTTGGGTGGTTTTTCCGGGAAAGGCTAGTACCGTCCCTGGTCAATTAAGGACCGAGCCATGAGACTTATAACTTAGAGCGAACCAGTACAACCGTACTTCTCGAATGGGTATAGACCTAGCAGAGTAGATAGCCGAGCGGAGGCAGTATCCCTGCATAGTGGTTCAGGTGTAAGTGTTGAGTAGGGACCTACCAAGGGTAGTGTGCCCATGATTGTGATGAGATGAAAGGCCTTTATGTGAATAGTAACCTGAACCTAACGATGTTTTAAAGATGAAGTGAGTTTTCTCTCTTACCTCGGGAACGCCAGAACTCCTCTCACTGCTAGGAAATGACGGCTAGAGTGCATGAGGACTTAAGTTCATGGAGCGGGTACTGCCAAAGTGAGGTTATCGAACGGCTTTACCGTGACCGTCCCATATAGAGGGATGTAAGCTCATTCAATGAGCAGTTGCGGAGTACGGGTAAAGTGTACATCCATTGCAGTGTGAGTCAATCAATCTATTCGAATAGCCGTGCTCGCGGTTAATGAGCGACGTGATAAGTTTCTCTCGTGGCTAAACTCTTAAACTTTAAAATGATGGGTTGGTATGCATAATGATTTTGTATACGAGTGGACTTAACTTCTCGATCTGCGAGAAGGGATAAACTCTCCAGAAAACCATGACAAACCGGAGATGGGAAGCTATCCTTGGTATCACAGTGGATGGCAGACAGAACCGTCGCCGATTTAATATACTCTGAAACTAAAACTTGACCTGGCTAGATGTTAGGTTTGTGAAATAATTTGTGAAAATTGGCTTTGTGCAAATAAACCTTAGCCATCCTTTGAATGACCCTGTCATGTGCACTATTCCATGTTGGCTTGCTGAGTACGTTGGGTACTCATCCTTGCTATACACACAAACTTCAGATGAAGGAAACGAAGAACTGGAGGACCCCTATGCTTACTACCAGGAGGAATGAAGACATTGGAGCATGCTAGGTCTTAGTCCCCAGTCGTTGCCTGTGACAATCAACATGCCGCTACTTTCCGTTTGCTTATCTCATCTAAACTCTGATTTGGTTGAATTCGGACTCCTAAGTCCTTTTATGTATTGGATATTGCCTTCGGGCCTATTATTGTAATAAGTCGTTGTAAGACTATTCGTGCACTTTGCACCTGGTAATTCAGAACTGTATTCGTGGGTACCAAACTACTCGATCCAGGGATATGGTACTATGAACACGAATGATTCCCGTTCTCAAAAACGGGGGTCGACAGAGCTGGTATCAGAGGAGTGCGACTGTAGGAAAAGACCAACTAGCGCCTACCCCTGACTAGCTGGCTAAAGGGAAATATCCCTACGTAGGATTATTTTTGCAAATACAAACTATTTTCACAAAACAAATATACTTTTTCTCATACTCTTATCCCCATCTCCTTTGCTCAAATTGTTTTGATATCATCCCTCTCTGATCCTAAGTTACCTTCAAAAAGCAGATGTCGGACCATATCGGAGTTTGAGAGATCAAAGTTCCATGGGAAGAAGGATTCATGTCACAACTCCAGTTATTGCTATGGTGCCTAAGGTACCCAGATGCACTGACCTACTGGATTAGGAGACATGGTACCGAAGGACACCCGGTATGGGAAGCCGCGGTTTTGATTGAGGCCCGCATAGGGAGCGAGACACCCTATTGTTTCCACACTCGTTACCACAGAGATCTGGTAGAAACAGCTCTTAAGGACGCAGCTCGTGAGGCATTCCTTTGCCTCAACGTCATTCACCGTGCTGAGCTCACCGTGACTGAGTTTGTACACCACCCCTACCGGGAGGAAGGCAACCCAGTCTGCACTGTGGAGGCCACCCCCTGCTGCTACAATCCTATGGTTACCCGTCTGTCCCGCTGGGCAGAAACAGCGGATGACTGCTGTGAAGAGGCATTGCTCGAGATCGACGACCAGCAGCAACGCCTCAATGATCCGGTCGAGGAACACCAAAACTGTGGAGATCAGATCAACTTGCTGCAAACCCAGCTGCAGGCTAACGGTGCCCAGTACGAGCAGCTCTCTGATCGTTACGTGGCCCGTGGAGAAGCCTTGGTTGAGCTGGAAGAACAGCTTAGGAAGAGCAAGCAACAGGTCGGCCAGCTGGAAGAGCAACTCCGCTCCAACCCTGTCCCCGCTGCTGGTACTTCCACTGAAGGTGCACCAACACCCCCTACCCCTGTGTCCGACCACTACTACCTCATGACTCCGACATGCTTGAACACCTTTCAAGCCATGATGGAGAAAGCCTTCATGTTGAGCACAGAGTCAGGTCCATACCTGATTGACCCCACTGCTGCTACCTCATTGGAACCCATCTCGATTTCCATGGTTGTACCATCCAAGCCTGGTTCAGGAGAGGAGAACCCCATCCAGATCAACACTGACTCCGAGTCCGAGATAGAACCTATGGAGATCAAGCGGGAGCTCAGTGATATTGATCCATCAGAGGAGGAAGCTCCTACTCGTCGCATGACACTCACCAGAGGTCCTATCACCCTCAGGACTGCCCAGAAGAGTACCAGGCCGCCAAGCAGGAAGGTTAAACATGACTCTGAGGCCACTACCTCTGAGCCATGGGGACTTCGATTCGCTTCAGCCAAGGATCACCCCCTGCCAGCACCTGGATCATGCGGATGGCTGGATGATTAGTTGGACACCAGCAGCAGCCCTGGTCTTGCTTTGGATGGAGTTAAGACAGCAATGACCAAGCTCCCCTGCCCTCTTATGTATGAGACCCTAGAACGATGTCAGTAATGTTGTATTGCATCGTATGGACTATACAAGTCCAATGTATCCCTCAGATGTAACATTTAAGAACTGATAATGAAGTTCTATGTTATGTCCTAAATGAGTTTATTCCACCAAGCTTGCTTTGAAAGATCACTTCAAACAACTCAAAGAAAATTCCTTAGTATTGCGACGTTAGCAAAGCGAGTCTCTTACCTTATCCCCATTGTTCAGATGGCGCATCGTCGCAGAGCCCCAGCAGCTCCCGAGAACCCGCCAGAGCCTAACTCTTCCACCTTAGCAGAAGTCATGGCTTTGCAAACGTAGTTGCTGCAAGCTATCGCCAATAACCAAGGACAGCGCGAAGGATCAAACCTCGGCGAATTTATGAGGTCAAAACTGCCGACATTCTCCTCGGCAATTGAACCCACGGACGTCGAAGATTGGCTTAGGGTAATAGAAAAGAAGCTGACTCTCGTCCGAGTACGGGAAGCCGACAAAGTCGTCTTCGCCACCAATCAGCTAGAAGGACCCGCAAGTGAATGGTGGGACACCTACAAGGAAACACGGGCTGAAGATGCCGGTGAACCCACGTGGGAGGAGTTCACAGCTGCCTTCCGTGAAAATTTTGTACCCGTCGCAGTTATGAGGATGAAGAAAAACGAGTTCCGTAGGTTGTGCCAAGGCAACACCATGGTACAGGAGTACCTTAACAATTTTACCCAGCTTGCCCGTTACGCCACAAGCAATCTGGCAGATGAAAAGGAAAAGATGGACAAGTTTATTGAAGGACTGAACGACGAGTTAAGAGGACTGATGATCGGTCAGGACCACGCTAGCTTTCAGAGCCTCATCAACAAGGTCGTAAGGCTTGAGCATGACCAAAGGACGGTTGAAACCAACCGGAAGAAAAGACTTGCTCTAGCCCGCCCAATTCGAGGAACGCCCCAGCGACCCAAAGGAGCAACCCCGTCGGGTTGGAAGCCAACCATTGTAGCAACCCATCGCCCTGCCGCACCCGGCAATGTCAGCAGGCCACCTGCAACCCCGTCTCACACTCCAACACCTACCTTGGCAGCCCCATGAGCCAGAAATGTCAATTGCTTCAATTGCGGAGAGCTTGGGCACTATGCCAACAGCTGCCCTAAGCCGCGCAACACCCCCAACCGCACCGGAGCCAATGCCGTTGCAGTACGAGGAACCCCTGCCCCAGCACCGGGACGCAGTTTGTTCAGAACACCCCAACCTAAGGAAGCCGCGACTGGATTCCGCCGTGGTCAAGTCAACCATGTGCGTGCTGAGGAAGCTCGGGAGGACCAAAGCATGATAATGGATATGTTTTCTATCCATTCCGCACCGGTTAAAGTTTTGTTTGATTCTGGAGCTTCACATTCATTTATATCGTCGAGGATAAGCAAAGAGCACAATTTGCACTGAGTGGACCTTAAGAAACCCATGGTAGTACACACACCCGGGGGAGACGTAACCATACCCCATGCATGCATCAATGTGCCCATTCGGATCAAGGACGTGGTATTCCTAGCCAACCTTATGGTTTTGCCACCCCAAACCTTGGACGTTATACTAGGAATGGATTGGTTAACCAAGAATCAAGGGGTACTAGACTGTGGACGAAGAGAAGTTACCCTATCTACCCCATGGGGATCATCGATGACAGTGGCCATGGATCAAGACCCTATGCTTTGTGACCGAGCTACGGGAATATTCACCATGCTGCCCATAGATGGAATGCCAATAATCCAGGACTACCCGGATGTATTTCCTGAAGAATTACCAGGAATGCCCCCAGACCGAGACATAGAGTTCATTATTGACCTCATGTCTGGTACCGCCCCCATAGCTAAGAGACCCTACCAGATGCCGGTGAACAAATTGGAGGAACTTAAGAAGCAGATAAGGGAACTGCAAGAGAAAGGCTTCGTACGCCCTAGTTCTTCACCGTGGGGAGCCCCAGTATTGTTTGTTAAGAAAAATGACGGAAGCATGAGAATGTGCATAGACTATCGGTCATTGAATGAGGTTACCATTAAGAACAAGTACCCGTTACCTCGGATCGACGACCTGTTCGATCAACTCAAGGGAGCCCGAGTGTTCTCAAAGATCGACCTTCGATCTGGATACCATCAGCTGAAGATTAGTGCTGAGGACATACCCAAGACTGCGTTCTCTACACGCTACGGCTTATACGAGTTCACAGTGATGTCTTTTGGACTGACCAATGCCCCGGCCTATTTCATGAACCTCATGAACAAAGTATTTATGGAATATCTGAACAAGTTCGTGTTAGTGTTCATTGATGATATCCTCATCTACTCCAAGGATGATGAAGAACACGCAGAACATCTGCGCTTGGTACTAGAGAAGTTGCGAGAGCATCAACTATATGCCAAATTCAGCAAGTGTGAATTTTGGCTTAAGGAAGTAGCTTTTCTGGGACATGTGATCTCAGCAGGAGGCGTAGCAGTAGACCCCACCAAGGTCGAAGCTGTTACCAAATGGAAAGTACCCCAGTCGGTAACAGAGGTTAGAAGTTTCTTGGGATTAGCTGGATATTACCGACGGTTTATAGAAGGATTTTCTAAGTTAGCCCGACCCCAGACCCAACTATTGAAGAAGGAAAAGAAGTATGCATGGACTGAGCAGTGTCAACAGGCATTTGACCAGCTCAAAGAAAAGTTAACCACCGCCCCGATCTTAGTCCTACCGGACAACCGGAAAGACTTCGTTATATACTGCGATGCATCTCAACAAGGATTAGGAGGTGTGTTGATGCAAGAAGGAAAGGTTGTGGCTTATGCCTCGAGACAACTGCGTCCTCATGAGGAGAACTATCCCACCCATGACTTAGAATTGGCCGCAGTAGTGCATGCCCTGAAGATTTGGAGGCACTGCCTGACTGGAAACCATTGTGACATATATACGGACCATAAGAGCTTGAAGTATTTCTTTACCCAGACAGATCTTAACCTATGCCAAAGAATATGACTGGAACTGATCAAGGATTATGACCTAGGAATCCATTACCACCCTGGCAAGGCCAATGTCGTGGCTGACGCTTTGAGCCGCAAAGCCCAGTGCAACCAACTGAGGATAGAATATATGGCCAATGAGCTTCAAGAAGAGATAGCTCGGCTTAACCTGCAGTTGATTCCTCAAGGACAACTGAGTTCGCTGGAGATACAACCTCTCCTACAAAGTCAGATTAAGGAAGCCCAAAAGGATTGTGAGGAAGTCCGGCTAATCAAGGAACGCATGGCTGAAGGACTAGCCAAGGAATTCACAACCAACAATGCTGGAACCCTATGGTATCGAAAAAGGATTTACGTACCCGAAAAAGGCGGATTGAGGAAGCTAATCTTGAAGGAAGCCCATGAGTCAGCATATTCGCTACATCTGGGCAGCACCAAAATGTACCAGGATTCGAAAACGGAATACTGGTGGCCCAACATGAAAAGAGACGTAGCGGAATACGTGGCCGTATGCGATGTATGCCAACGAGTTAAGGCTGAGCATCAGCGACCGGCAGGATTGCTGCAACCGCCCAAAATCCCTGAGCGGAAATGGGATGAAATAAGCATGGACTTTATAGTAGGATTATCCAAAACTGCTACCGGATACGATTCCATTTGGGTGATCGTGGATAGACTGACCAAGACTGTCCGATTTATCCCGGTCAAGACTCGGTACAGCAGCGCCAAATTGGCCGAGCTGTACATGTCCAGAATCGTGTGCTTACATGGAGTACCCACAAGGATAGTGTCAGACCGTGGCACTCAGTTCACATCTCACTTCTGGGATAAGTTTCACGAGGCGTTAGGAACTCACCTCGCCTTCAGTACTGCTTATGACCCTCAGACAGATGGACAAAATGAAAGGACGAACCAAGTCCTAGAGGACATGCTAAGAGCCTGTGCGTTGGATTTTACTAAGGACTGGGAGAAATGCCTACCCTACGCAGAGTTCTCCTATAACAACAGCTACCAGGCTAGTCTGAAGATGTCACCGAACAAGGCCCTATTTGGACGAAGATGCCGCACTCTGTTGATGTGGTCGGAGACCGGCGAACAAACCATATTTGGACTAGACATCATTAGGGAGGCCGAAGAGAAAGTTCGACTGATAAGAGATCGGCTTAAGGTAGCCCAATCTCGGCAGAAGAGCTATGCCGACACTCGCCGAAGAGAGTTAGAATTCAAAGTAGGTGACTTTGTATACCTAAAAGTCTCGCCACTAAGAGGAACCAAGAGGTTCAAGGTTAAAGGAAAACTGGCGCCAAGATATGTTGGACCTTTCCCGATAAGCGCCAGAAGAGGCGAAGTGGCTTATCAACTGGACCTACCGGAAAATCTTTCCGATGTACACCCTGTCTTTCACGTGTCACAACTGAAGAAGTGTTTGCGAGTACCGGAAGAACAAATCCCCTCGAAAGACATTCTTATCAGTGAAAACCTCACATACCCCGAATACCCTGTAAAGATTTTGGACGAAGCGAGAAGAAGACTAGGACCAAAACGTGGCGGATGTATAAGGTGCAATGGAGCAACCACACTCAAGAAGAAGCCACTTGGGAAAAAGAAGACTTTTTGAAGACCGAGTACCGAACCTATTCCGCGACGGTAAGAAATCTCGAGGACGAGATTTATTTTTAGCGGGTAGGTTTGTAATGCCCTAAAATTGGAGAATTTAAAAACCGAAAATTAAAAATTAGAACTTACAAAAACTTTTGCTTGTTGTTTCTTGCTCGTGTTTATTGCTTTTTATTTGCCAGCTTGGTTGCATGAATTTTATATGTGAGTGATTCATCTCGATGTTTGAGAAAAAAACCAAATGATTTGGATTTCCATTAGGGAGAAAAATCTCGGAGTTTAAAGTTAGGAATTTTAAAATAAAATAGGAAGAGGGTGTGGATTCATAAAAATATGTATTTGGAAAATAAAACATTACTTGGTGATTGTGAAATAATAATTTGAAAATAAAATGGGCAATAAAATATTTTAGAGGATTTATATAAAGGCTAGAATTAATTGGAACTAAAATTGTGATTTATGAATTTAAGAAAAAGGGATTAAATTAAATATGGTGATATATATTTTTGAATAAATAAAAGGTGGTGAAAAGAGAAAATATATTTTTAATTAATTTTGGGAATACTATATTTTTACTGGGAATTTTTAGAGTGAAGGAAAATTGGAATTGGAAAATAGATTTGAAAAATCGAGAAAATTAAAAATCGGCATTGTTCATTGGTCACGAGGTGCTCGACGCCGTACGGCCCGCCTCGCGCCCGCCGCGCATTGCCCGCAGTACCACACCCGCGCCCGTGCGCGCCACGCGCCGCGCGCGCCCGGCCCCGGCCACCCCGCACACGCGCGCCGCGCCCGCCGCGCGCCGTGCGCCGTTGCCGCCATGCGTTTGCCCGTCGTCGCGCCCTGCGCCCGCGCCCGCCACCCGTCGCCGTCGCGTCCGGACCCGCGCCCGCGCCCGCCACACGCCGCCGCCTTACCCCGCCCCGTCCGCGACATCGCCACGCGCCATGCGTCCCGCGCCCGGCCCCGTGCGCGCCCGCATTTCACGCGCCGGCCCCGGCCACCCGCGCGCCGCGTGCGCTCCGCCGTACCGCCGCGGCGCCGGCCTCCCTTTTCTCCTCGTTTCCTCTCGGCCGCGGCTATAAATAGGGACAAAACACTCTTCGTTTTCCCCAACTTCGCCGCCCCAAATCCTCCCCTCTCGCCGGTTCTTTCCCACCCGAGCGCCGAGCGCCGCCGCAAGCCACCAAGCACCGTCGCCGCCGTGCGCCGGAGCTCCACCGCCCTTCCCAAGCGCCGCCGTCGCCGGTAAGCCGAGCCGCCACCCTTTTCCCCCTCCGCTTGCGCCGGTTGCCAGCCGCCACAGAGAGAGAGAGTGAGAGAGAGAGCCGGTCGAACACCTGGCGGGCAGGTGAATAGTGTGTAGGAGAAAGGAAAAAGAAAAGAAAAGAAAAGAGATGAAAAAGGGAAAAAGAAAAATAGAAAAAATGGGTAAAAATTTTGGAAAAATAGGAAAAGTATTTATAAAAGATTTGGGAAAATATTTGGGCAAAAATATATCATTTTCTCGTATATTTTCTCGAAGCAAATTTGGAAAATTGAAATTTTCTGAGATTTTGTTTTGTGTCGTTTTAATCCGGATTTTGTTTATTTCTTTCCCGCCATTTGAAATGTGTTTCTTTTAGTGCTCGAACCTTCAAAACCTCAAGTACAAAACCCCTCCGTTGATATTTCTAAATCTATTTTCTCAAATAAATGCGATCGACGTTTTGCGAAAACCCTAGAGCATCAACTCGTTTTCAAACTCGGATTTTACCATAACAACCCTCGTCCGAACTCGAGTAGGATTCTAGGCTAAACGTTTGGAGTCTTTCTTATGGTTCTTTTCGATCTCTCGGTATTTTATTGAATTCGATCGAATTCAATTGATCTTTCACACATACGGATAGCAACCGAGGAAGCGAGCACTGACTACATTGAAGACCCCGGCCAACAAGTGTGCGAGCAAGGCAAGTCTACACATCCCTTTGAACATATTAATCCAACTTTGCGAAATGATATTGATTTCAATTACAAATTGCATTCTATACACAAATGAGTGCCTATACTTGATGTACCCTGCCTTGATATTGAACACCTTTAGAGATATTCCGTGTAACCTTCGATGTGATACAACCGAAGGATATCTTCGGTAAAATGCTTCGCTTATACTAGATTCTTGCATTCTTATGATTTTACAAATAAGCCTCGTGCTTGGGCAACTAACTTTGGGAAGATAGTTGAGACACGGCAAGTGGAGACATGAGCGCCACGTTGCCTTGATCATGTTGGAAATAGCTTTGATGAAAAATGAAAATACAAACCAATGTTTTAAGACTGGGGCGGATGGATGGATTTGGGTGGTTTTTTCGGGAAAGGCTAGTACCGTCCCTGGTCAATTAAGGACCGAGCCATGAGACTTATAACTTAGAGCGAACCAGTACAACCGTACTTCTCGAATGGGTATAGACCTAGCAGAGTAGATAGCCGAGCGGAGGCAGTATCCCTGCATAGTGGTTCAGGTGTAAGTGTTTAGTAGGGACCTACCAAGGGTAGTGTGCCCATAATTGTGATGAGATGAAAGGCCTTTATGTGAATAGTAACCTAAACCTAACGATGTCTTAAAGATGAAGTGAGTTTTCTCTCTTACCTCGGGAACGCCAGAACTCCTCTCACTGCTAGGAAATGACGGCTAGAGTGCATGAGGACTTAAGTTCATGGAGCGGGTACTGCCAAAGTGAGGTTATCGAACGGCTTTACCGTGACCGTCCCATATAGAGGGATGTAAGCTCATTCAATCAGCAGTTACGGAGTACGGGTAAAGTGTACATCCACTGCAGTGTGAGTCAATCAATCTATTTGAATAGCCGTGCTCGCGGTTAATGAGCGACGTGACAAGTTTCTCCCATGTCTAGACTCTTAAACTTTAAAATGATGGGTTGGTATGCATAATGATTTTGTATACGAGTGGACTTAACTTCTCGATCTGCGAGAAGGGATAGACTCCCCAGAAAACCATGACAAACCGGAGACGGGAAGCTATCCTTGGTATCACGGTGGATGGCAGACAGAACCGTCGCCGATTTAATATACTCTGAAACTAAAACTTGACCTGGCTAGATGTTAGGTTTGTGAAATGATTTGTGAAAATTTGCTTTGCGCAAATAAATCTTAGCCATCCTTTGAATGACCCTGTCATGTGCACTATTCCATGTCGGCTTGCTGAGTACGTTGGGTACTCACCCTTGCTATACGCACAAACTTCAGATGAAGGAAACGAAGAACTGGAGGACCCCTATGCTTACTACCAGGAGGAATGAAGATATTGGAGCATGCTAGGTCTTAGTCCCCAGTCGTTGCCTGTGGCAATCGACATGCCGCTGCTTTCCGTCTGCTTATCTCATCTAAACTCTGATTTGGTTGAATTCGGACTCCTAAGTCCTTTTATGTATTGGATATTGCCTTCGGGCCTATTATTGTAATAAGTCATTGTAAACTATTCGTGCACTTTGCACCTGGTAATTCAGAACTGTATTCGTGGGTACCAAACTACTCGATCCAGGGATATGATACTATGAACACGAATGATTCCCGTTCTCAAAAACGGGGGTCGACAGAGCTGGTATCAGAGGAGTGCGACTGTAGGAAAAGACCAACTAGCGCCTACCCCTGACTAGCTGGCTAAAGGGAAATATCCCTACGTAGGATTATTTTTGCAAATACAAACTATTTTCACAAAACAAATATACTTTTTCTCATACTCTTATCCCCATCTCCTTTGCTCAAATTGTTTTGATATCATCCCTCTCGACCCTAAGTTACCTTCAAAAGCAGATGTCGGACCATGTCGGAGTTTGGGAGATCAAAGTTCCACGGGAAGAAGGATTCGTATCACAACTCCGTTATTGCTATGGTACTTAAGGTACCCAGATGCACCCACCTACCGGATTAGGAGACATGGCACCGAAGGACACCTGGTATGGGAAGCTGTGGTTTCGGTTGAGGCCCGCATAGGGAGCGAGGCACCCTATTGTTTCCACACTCGTTACCACAGAGATTTGGTAGAAGCAGCTCTTCAGGACGCAGCCCGTGAGGCATTCCTTTGCCTCAACGCCATTCACCGTGCTGAGCTCACCGTGACTTAGTAATGTTAAAGATAAATCCACATTTACGAAAATATTGCAAAAGAATTTGTTGAAAATACTAATGACCTTTATTGATGTTTATATCATTATAGGATACAATAACACATGATGCCTCGTTAAAAACTTTTTCATGTAAAAACTCATAGGGAAAACTGAGAAAACCATGACAAAGAAAAGAGTATAGCTCAAAGGTCAGAACTAGTTCTAACAAAATTCTACTGGGGTTGGTTTGGATCTAGGTAGAGTTGCTTGAACTAGGCCGGCCAATTCTTTGTTGTCCGCAGTGTATTGGGCATGTTGTCGAGCAAGCTCCCAGTCTTTAACGCTTAGTAGCATTTCGACGTGGTCACTGCTTAGATTCGTCCTCCGGTCTTCGATGATACAGCTGCATAGACTGAAAGCCGATTCGGAGGACACCGTCGAGACGGGCACCGTCAACACATCCCGTGCTTGTTTTGAAAGCACGGGATATGCTAACTTGTGGTCATTCCACCACCTGAGGATGTTGAAGTCTTGTGCTTCGTGGTGGATGGCGTCGCTGTCCAAATAACCGGACAACTCTTCGGCCACACCATGCGAAGAGCCGTCTCCACTTGTAGCCGACGAACGCCACCACCTTAGCTTGAAGACGATTCACCCCAAATACTACCCCACTTATCTTCTTCTTATCTGTAGTGGGGATAGGAGGGGGGTCTCTGCTGTCAAACTCCCTGAAACTTTATTTCATATCTTCCAAAAACTTCATATAATTTACCCCTAACCTCAGTATAAAAAGAACTATAATCTACACCTACAGTATCACCAAGAAGTGATAAAATAGGAGACAATCCCCTTAATTTACACCTAGGATCCAAAGCAAAAGCAAACGCATACAACATAGGTATATTTTTCCAATATTTAAAATATTTATGTTTCATGTGAAAGACAGGTTCAGTTAGAACATCATCATTTTTGTATTCTTTAAATAAAGAAGCAATTTCAAGAATGTTGTGCAAAATTATATTAGAAGTTGGATAATAAACTTGTGACAAAGTAAGAGTACAATCATAAAAAGTTTCTAAAAATTTGTTATATTTTTGGACAATTGCCAAAACATGCTCATTCGAGTATTGGCGACCGTCACCGTTTCGTGGGCCACCACGTGATTGAACAAAATCCGTAAGTAATTCACTATAAGGTAAAACAACTTTTAACATTAAATACGTTGAATTCCACTGATACTCAGCATCGGTGGCAAACTTACGAGCTCTTTTACCGGCCGCATGACAAAACCTCTTCCACGCACCAATCCGCGGGTTCGAAGTAGTTAACCATGCGATTGCTTGACAAACAGCATCAATATGGTTATGAACCCTTTTCATGCAAGTCTTAACAACCAAATTAATTATATGGCATGCACAACGCTGATGGAGTAGAAAAGATTGAGAATAAACACAAAATAAAGGTTGCAATATTTCCATAGCCCGAGAATTAGCAGATGCATTATCTAGGGTGACAAAGAAATATCTTATCAGCAAGATTAAATTCATTAATTACTTCCCTAATTATTTCAACTATGTTTTCTCCGTATGTGAGACATCTATTAACCTAAGCCCTAAAACTCTCTTTTGTAATTGCCAATCATCATCAATAAAATGAACAACAACGCTAAGATAATCCTGCCTAGCTCTACTACTCCATATATCTGAAGTAACACTAACAGAGAAAGTACATGTACTAAACAGTTTCTTAAGTGCAGTTGAATCCTTCTGATAAACATTCTCTAAATCTCTAGTTGTTGTTTGCCTACTCACAGATTTAAACCTAGGGTTATGAGATTGCTGAATGTATTGTTCAAAATCAGGAGTCTCTCCAATGTTCAGGGGTAAATCTTGCTTGGCGATTAACCGGACAAGAGATCCCGAGCAACCAAGGGATCGTACTTCAAACTACGTACCGTACCATCCGGGTTTAGCATAAGTTGCTGTTGCCGGAGTTGTATTCCTTGCTTCTTGGCACACGACTCCGTATGGCGCTTGAGATGACCTGTACCAGCAGAACCACGAGCAGATAACATTTGCCTACATATTCTACAACGAGCTTTTGATACCTCCCTTCCGTCCGGGGCTGTTTCCTTTATCTCGTCGAAGTGTTGCCACACACCGGAGGTTCTCGATCTTTTCGGGCCAGTGCGTGTCGAAACACTTCCGCTCACGGATCCGGAAGATAATCCTTCCGAAGCCACCGCAGCCGTCTGAACCGGTACCTCCTCCACAGATGATGGAGTTGGAGCTGATCTGGAGGCATCTTCAAACCCCAGCATGTAGTTGGGGTCGAAATCACCCAAACTGAAAGACGGCGACTGGTATAGATAGTTCGTATCCATTCTGAAAATTTAAACCGATATAAACAAATTGTAAAATATTTATTGAATTCACAAACACAATACAAATAATACACAAATTTGAATATTACTTACATCTTTCCAACTGTGAGAACTTCAAACTTCTGCGATCAAACTATTGAACTACGAAACTAATTTTGATTTTTGACAAAATTTGAGCAAATTTTGTCAAAATCAAAAAAATGGACACTTGAGAGCAAAGAGAGCACTTTAGAGCACTTGAGAGCACAAAATGAGAAGTAAGGGGTGAGGAGAAATGGTTGGGGTTCATGCCCTATTTATAGGGAAAAATTTCAAATTTTTTGCAATTTTTTTGAATTTTTATGAATTTTTTGTCTCCAACGGCTAATTTCAAATTTAAAAGACCATATAGCCATTGGGGGACACGTGGCGCGCTCCTATTGGACCGTGGAAGAGCCGTTGCGTGCGCCCTCCGCCACGCGTCGGCTGCCGATTCGATCCCCACGCGCGCGGCCGTGCCGTGCCGCGGGCCGGGCCATGCCTTGTCGTGCCGCTACGGTGCCACGTGCCGTGTCATGCCGACCCGCGGGCTTGGCCGCTGGCCCAAGCACGGCACGGCTGCTCAGGGCGTGTCGGCACGACCCGTTTGCCTCTTGGGCCGTGTCATGCCGTGCCGCTACAGTGGCTCGCGTGCCCGGGCCGGCCCGCCTGAGCACGGCCCATTTGGCCATCACTAGAAGTTTGGAACAACCTGATGAGGTTGCCGCTGCAACAGGAAAATTAGGAATACTATACCTGCAATCTCGGACTTTGTCGTTGCAACAAAAAAATACCGACGGTATTCACGGCGATAAAATACCGACAATACGGTATTCTTCGAAAACGATCGGAAGAGTTGCAAATCATTTTCGTTTTCGTTTTTGTGTTATTTTACCGATTTGTTTTTGTTTTCTCGATAACCGATACTGTTTTCGTTTAGCCCAAAAATCCGGTAAAATCTCGAAAATGATACCCGAAAATCGAAAATTATCGTTTTCGTTTTCACCCGTAGTTGCAACGCAACTCTAATCTGCCCAGATCGAGCGAGACGTGAACGAGTCCAAACCTCCCGTCCTCCACCGCTCGGTCACCCCTCTCCCTCACGGCTCGCATCGACGCATCCTCTTTGTCTCGTTTGTGCTGTGCAAGAGAAGGCCAACCATCTCATGATTGCACGAGAAGGCTAGGAGGCGTGTCGGCGGCCACCGCCACCTTGGATACGCCCTCCCACCGCTAAGCTCCTACGATGACAAGATAAGGTGAGCACACCAAGTAGTCCCAACTCCCAACTCTATACTTACTAGACGCCTACCTCCAGATTTCAGTCCTTCCTCAAGTTCGTCTTCTATTGTTGTGTTGTTGTCTTTTGCAGGGAAGGATGCTCTACGAAGAATAATTCCCTACGCAGAGGGCAAGGATGAGAAAATTGTTGCCCTGTTGCAGTTGACGAGGAAGGGGATGGAGGAATTTCTAACCCCCGCGGGAGGGAGGGGTGAGGGTGTATCCTCCGACGGGGAAGTCCCCGTTGCCATCCCTACCTATCAACGACTTCATGCATCCTATCTTCTTCCTTACCTTTCCTCTCTCTCTTTCCTCTCTTCCTTCTTCCTCCTCTCTCACCTTCCAGTGGTGTGGCAAGCCGGACCCGAGAAGGGTGGCGAGAAAGAGATGATGAAGGCGGCACCCCCGAAGCAGCCAGGGAAGCCCTACGGGAGGAGATGTCGTCGCCGCTACCAAAGCTAGAGCCTTCTAAGTGGTCTACTCCCTCTTTCCCTCTCTACCTAGTCTCCGATATGCTTGGGAGCGGTGGAACTCCATAGGGCGATGACGGTGGCGTCCCTCGAGAATGCATGGACACAGGCGTGGACACGCGACCACCCCATAGAATCGTTGCCTCGGGCTAGTGCTGCCTCCTCACGCACTCGTGCCATGGCACCCCGTAGCGAGCGGCCAGACATCGCCTCGTTGAGGTCCCCTCCCTCCCTACCCCATGCCCCACCGGTGAAACGCAGCTCCCCGCCCTGCAGCCGGAGCGAGCTCCCGCACCCCTAGGCAGAGCACGTGCTACACCGTCGGCATGAGCCACGCGCGAGCACTCTCATCTCCACTACTGCCAGCCGATCGTCTCCCGACCTCCTCCATCCCGCGCATGTCTGATCCGGACTATTGACTGTCATCCAGTGTCTTCCGTCCAGCGCTGCTCGAGGTTTGACGTCGTCTTAGGCTCCCAACCCCAAATTACCCTCCTCCACTTAGCGCCACCGACAGTTCCCCACTCTCATGCTAACGAAGATGATAATCCATGTGATGCGGATGCGCTTGCCGGTCGAGATGGTGTAGAAGGCAGTGGCGGGGATGAACAAGAACTCGTCCACAGGGGCATTGAGATCGCCCGTGCAAAAGCTAGACGAGACGACGGAGCGGGTCGGCATGCTGCAGCATGTGGGCACGAAGGTGCATGGCTGCTGCACGCCGCTATCCAGGAGTAGCGTGTGTCAAAAGGGTCGAGCCAGGCGGAACTGACCAAGCATATCAATGAGCGTGAACGGGTGGTGCATGAGAACGATAACGGGAAGCTGACAAGTGGGGTCCACACGCTAACGCAGCATGTCAACGAGGACAAAGCTGCCACGTCCGACGAAACTGCCTCCCAAACCACCGAAGGAGACATTTTGTACCAGTTTTCGAATTTAGGAAAGACGTTATACCCGATTTTACAGTTGAGAGATACAATTAAGGGAGGAAAGTAGACACTACTGGAGAAACAATATTTGGTTGAAGCGCCAAAATCCACAATAGTTTCGGTTCCAACAGGAACCAAGACTAGAAAATATTTTTAGTTCCGGTTTAAAAAGGCACCACCTCTCTAGGATCTTTAGTCCCGGTTAGATTCTTGTCAGAATCTGTCAGGCCGACGACCATCTTTAGTGCCGATTTATAACACCAACCAGGACTAAAGATCTCATCTTTAGTCCCGGTTGGTGTTACAAACCGGGACTAAAGATCTAAATAATCTTTAGTCCCGGTTGGTAACACCAACCGGGACTAAAGTGAAGAAGGTGATTTTTTTAACTGCATGATTTTGTTGTAAAGGAATAAAATTAATTTGTTGCATGATTTTGTTGCATGATTAAAATGGCCTGAAATTAATTTGGGAGGATCTCTAAGTGAAAAGGGGGTGGTGTTGTGTGGAGGTGGGTGATTGAAAATAGAAGGAAGCTTTGATCCTTACATTGTAATTACAAATTACCATATTGTTATTAACTAGTGATTCTCAATATATTGTTTTGGTGATAATATACAAATCAGAGTGATTACAATATTGATAAGAACGTCATTTTTTCGAATACCTTCCATTGTATTATCACTATAACCTTCCGTGCCATAGCCTTCGTATATTTTAGTTTCAGAGTTCGTCGTGTCGAGTTTGTGTCCTAGTCGAGGTCTTGTTACCGGTTAGATCTTGTTAGAGTCCAGTTCGTGTGTTTCCCTTTGTTTTCATCAAACCCTAGCCGCGCGTCTAGTTTGTGCGCGTGTAACAAGTTCTTGCGCGCATTGTTCTGTTTTCGTCCTCTAACTCGGAGTCGGTTTTTAAAACGGCCATAACTTTCGCATACGGACTCCGATCAAGACGTTCCATATATGAAAATCGATGAGAAAAAATTTTGGATGCGTTCATCCGTCGCTTCGCCGTGTTTGGCAATTTTATTTTCCCCAAAAAGGGGTGAAAAGATTGCATTTTTGAGCGCGGAAGCTTTTTTCAATTATGAGCGTGTCTTCTGAATTTTCCACAGGCCACGTCTTTCACTTGTTTAGGCTCAAATTTTCTGTGGTTACCGACCGTGTGCTCCTAAGTCAAGAAAAAATATTTAAAAAATAAAAAAGAAAAAGTCGAATTTTTCCTGTCTTGATCAACAGCAGATGAAAAGGAAAAATAGAGAGGGGCAAAAGAGAAAAAATATCTAGAGAAGCACATAAAGAGGTGCATTGTCTAGGATTACCTCTATTTGATTAAATTTTAATGTATTACTTATTATTATTTTAAACCTATATTTATTTAATGAGTTATTTAATTTTTGGTTGTTAACCCTAGCCAGGACAAAAAAATTTAGAAAATAGCGGAAAATTATATTTAGTCCTGGTTGGTGGCTACACTCGAGACTAAAGATGAACTGAAAATAGCAAAAAATTATCTTTAGTCTCGGTTGGTGCCATCAACCGGGACTAAAGATGAATTAAAAATAGCAGAAAAATATCTTTAGTCTCGGCTGATGCCACCAACCGGGACTAAAGATCCAGGGGTATATATATCCCTGGCGCGCATCGTATTCTCCACCGATCCAACACTTAGCTTTTTCAGCTCTCTCTCTCCCTCTCCCTCTCTCTCCCTCCCCCTTAGATCTCTCTCCCCCTCTCCCCTCACATCTCGCGACGGCAGGGGGCTCACCGGCGGCGACGAGCGGGAGCCGAGGAGCCGGGGAGCGGAGTGGGAGCGCGCGGCCGGCGGCGACGGCGGCCGCGCGCGTGGGGGCGGCGGCCGACGGCCGGCGGTGGAGGACATGCGCGACGAGGACGAAGAGGAGATGCGGCATACCGCACATGTTTTTTATTTTTGGATGTTTTTTGAATGTGTGGATGATTGGATGATTTTGTTGTTGAATTTGATGTGTGATGTTAATTTTGATATTATTGTATTAGATTTGTGGCATTGAAAGAATAATCTTTGATGCTGTTGTATTTGTGCTGTCGCGAAAATATTTGCATTCAATATGTCGTATTTCACGATGAAAAAAGTATTATTGCAGGATGTAATAAAAAAAAAAAAAGCAAAAAAGCAAAATTTAAAAAATAAAAAATATTTAGTCCCGGTTGGTAACATCAACCGAGACTAAAGAAGTTAATTTTTAGTCATATTTTTATAGTCTCGATTCGACAACTCAAACCAGGACTATTACGAGGTTCTTCATCAGTGAGACTTATTCCTTATTTGGAAGTACTTGTACTTTTGGCCCAAGATTTGGCGGTGCGTGCCAACTTCCTAGCTAGTTTTTGTGAACTAGGTTGGGCCTGAATCTGATCTGGTGTCTGTAAACTGAGAATCCGGCTACCTCCAATTTTAGTATTTCTGAAGATAGCACGTACCAATCGAACCAACAACAACGAGATGACCATATATAGAGTAGGTTAATCTTTCCGTCTCCTTTTTAGAAAGTGTCACGCAAAGTTTACGAAATGCAATTGGATGTACGGACGGCTACTGCATAAGTGGTGCAGGCCAGTTTAAGAAATTAACAAGTCCTTTGGCTCCTTAAACAGTTTAGCACACAGGATCGCAGTAAAGACATATACGTGGGGTGTTACACTGTTACAAAAGCCGGTACTGCTAATTAATCGCCCCCAATTAATGGACCGTACTGTCTGCACGGACAGAGCGTAAAATGCATCGTGCATGCGTACGTGTAACTAATCTCTCGTCATATTTACTGCGGTTTAATTATCCACGCTGAGTACGTACTGCGTACGTACGTACATACACGTAGCGCTCTGTACACAGTTTACCGCATTTACGCTTCAGTTGAGAGATTAAAAATTATAAATCCGGAGAAATAATTAAATAGCTTTCTCCCGCGCGTGATGAAAGATTTCTTGCTCCCTTACAACGCTAGCCGGCACGCATGCACGTCCATATGCTCGCTTCCTAGCTAGCTATTTCTACCGTGAGAGACAATGAGAGATGCCTTGCTTGAACTGCGCCGCGCGCGGCTGATTATACCAAACCCAAAACCGCCTCGCCGGTGTAACCTCAGATTCCTCCCCCTCCCGGCCCCGCCGCGCTCGTGCGGCAGCCGCGTCCGGCCGCGTTAAAAACCTCGCCTTCTTGCAGCAGCAGCAGCAGCAGAAGCAGCAGCAGCAGCGGGTGATCGAACCAAGCTAACGCGAGCGAGAGCGAGAGAGAGCGGGGGGGCATGGCGATCGGGGGAGGGATCATCGGCGGCGGGCACCACCACACGGTGGTGGCGGCGCGTGTGGCGGCGGTGGCGCACGTGCTGTTCCTGACCACCGCGGTGCTCATGCTGGTATGGCTGCTGCGCTTCCGCGGCGGCATCAACATCCAGTCCGACGACCCCGAGCAGATCTTCAATGTACGCATATATATATACTGATCATACACTTCTTCGATCTTTATCACACCGGCCCATGCATCTATTGATTTTCCTTGATTTCATTGCCTTAGCAAATAATGCATTTGTTGATTAATTATTAAGCTCGTTTTGTGCTTCTGACAACATTGCATTGTTTCTCCAACAATGCAGGTCCATCCATTCGTGATGTGCTGGGGCTTCATTCTTCTACTCGGAGAAGGTATGCAGATCGTAGGTACATATATATGTACGTCGTTTAAAAGTTCAATGTACAGTTCGATCATGTGTCGTTGATCTGGTAAAACAAACTACTAGTACCAAGTATCAACCTAACTACTAGTACCAAGTATCAACCTAACACACTCTGAACCGATGTGAATTCGAGATTCAGTAATTAAGCGCTGCTCTGACAAGACGTTGCAACAAAACCATTAATTGCCAAAAGCCCCCTGAAGATCGATCGTTCGATGTAGTTGTTGTTGTCAACATGGGTCATCATTGGCCACTGGCTTTCAGTGAGAAGATTACAACAGAGTTAGTTTGCTCAGTAATCAGTACTACCGCACTGCACTTTAATTAGTAGTAAGATATGGGCTTCTGTAGATGTTTGGTGGCTGCAAAAGGCATTCGGCCTGTGCCTAGCTCATTGATCAGTGCAAGTAAAGTGTGTTGGGTGGGTGTCCTTAGCAAGGGTCACCTCAGATTTCCACGATAATGACCCCTGGAATCGCTACGTTTTCCTGCCAAATTCAGTCGAAGCGATCAATGTCTTAGTAATTTTGCCTGCAAGACTGTTCATGTTAGCATAAAAGGTTATCTGTTTTATTTTTCAAGAACAAGAACAAAGTTGAACTCACACATGCATTTCAAATTTCAAAACTCCCCGTTTTTTTTCCAAATGATGATTCATTGGTATGAAATCAAAAGCTAATCTTAATTTGTATTTGATAATTGGAGGCTCTTTAAAAACTCACACATTAATCCTAAAAATGTAAAAGAAAGCTAGAAATTCTCACGTTACTAATTTAGAAAAGACTAAATTTGATTAATTTGCAGCTATACTGGCGTACACGACGATCCCGATGGATCACCGGACGCAGAAGATGGTGCACATGCTGGTGCACCTGGTGGCGCTCATCCTCGCCATCTTCGGCGTCTACGCCGCGTTCAAGTTCCACGACGCCGCCGTCGCGCCCGACCTCGTCAGCCTTCACTCGTGGCTCGGCATACTCGCCGTCGCGCTCTTCGGCCTCCAGTGGCTCTTCGGCTTCTTCGCCTTCTGGCTCCCGGGGACGCACGAGCGGACGCGCGCCGCGGCCGCGCCGGCGCACGTCGCCGGCGGCCTCGCCATCTTCATGCTCGCCGTCTGCGCCGCCGAGACGGGCCTCGTCCAGAAGAGCGCCGCCGCCGCGTCGACCGGCGAGGCCAAGCTCATCAACGTGACCGGGATCTTCATCCTGCTCTACGGCGTCGCGGTCGCCACCGCCGTCGCGCTCCGCAAGGCCGCCTTCTACTAAGGCGCGCATGCGTGCGCGCGAGCAGTTGGATGGCTTGTACGGCTAGAGATTGTTTGGTCTGGTCCGTTGATTTGACGCGTTGGTCTACATGTATATGTGTGGGGAAATGAGTTTGCGTGGCTCTGAGTGATTTTTTCTGCTGCATTTTATACAGTGAACGCATAGTTCACCGAGTATATAAAAAAGTGACAAATAATTTTTACTTGCGATGGATAAAGGAAAAGGGTACTTGTAAAATAAAGGAAAAGTCCATAATTGACCATCAAACTATTATGAAAATTTGTATTTGACCATTCAACTAGAAAACCGGATATTTTACACCCCCAACTATCAAAACCATACATATTCAACCATCTGACCCGGTTTTGCAGAAATCACATGCCACGTGACGCACCGAGAGATTTTCAAAACTTTCAGGGACTTTTTTGCAAAATCACAGGATATCCTTCTTTTTTGACACGGAGGGGAACCCCAGCGCGACGTCGTCGAACATCCGGTCCATCGTGTCCACTATCTGCCGCATCATCCGCATCGGCGACATCGGGTCCACGAGGCCGAACGGGAAGATGCTGTCAAACGCCGAGCGGCGCGGGCGGCACTGCACGACGTTACCCTGCTGGTTCCCGCCATTCTGCTGGTTGACGTGCACGTCGACGGCGGTGTTGTCCCTATTCTCCTACACAACGGAGGCCACAGCGAGCTGGCGGGCCCTCCCCGAGAACGAGAATCCGATCGTCGGCTTCGCGCTCCTCCAGGCGGCGCGGATGGGGAGGTGAGCCGCCGACGAGACGCGGCTGACGAGAGCTTCGGTGCTCAACTGATCAAGCCGACATCACCATCAAGTCCATCGTCCCTCCACAACCCCATTTCAATCCTCGCCGGATCCCAACAACCACTGCCGCTGTTTTTCCCTAAATCCGGCTCTGCCGCCCCTTTTCTCCCCTCCGGTCGGCCGCGGGCCGCTCACACCGACCAACCTCGCCCTCTGAGGCTCACACCTCTGCCCTCCCCACGCCAAGGCGACGCCGCCGTCTTCCTCGACCGCCTCAAAAGCTGCTCGTGTCACCCGCCTCGCCTCGTCGCGCTAGGACTCGGAGGAGCAGGAGCGCCGACGCCGACGAGTCAGCCGCCACAGCGAACGAAGCGACTGCCGCGGCGAGCGTTCACGCCGCGCCGGCGGACGCGAAGCACCGCCGGTCCCGGTCGGACTCCCGCACGAGGCGCTCGACCTCGCGCACCGCCGCACCGCACCTCGCCGCGTCGCCCTCCCGAGCGACGGCCTTGACCTCGCCCAGAACATCTTCTGCCTGCGCCGGCGTGACGGGCACCCGCCGCGTGGGGATCCGCTCGACGCCACGGCAGCTTGTATTTGAAGGAACAAAAGAAAAAGAAGGATATCATGTGATTTTGCAAAAAAAGTCCTAGAAAGTTTTGAAAATCCCTTGGCGCGCCACGTGGCATGTAATTTTTACAAAATCGGGTCGGATGGTCGAATATGTATGGTTTTAATAGTTGAAGGTGTAGAATACCCGGTTTTCTAGTTGAATGACCAAATACAAACTTCCACGATAATCCGATGGCCAATTATAGACTTTTTCATAAAATAAAACTGTCACTAACTTCTTACTAACTCCGATATGGCATATTATGATTGAATCAAATGGTCGATAGGTCTGTTAGTAAAAAAAAGGTAACAATTTGTTAGTAGGCATAGCACTGCTCAAGGATAAAAACCAGTCATATATGAAAATTTACGCTTAGAAAATTTACGCTTAGACTACAGAAAAGGCATTATCAGAAACCCAAAACAGTTTTTCCTTTTTTATTTTAACAGGGGCACCCAGACCTGCGCGTGGAAGGCCCCAAAATTGAGAAGATGAGGCCTTTTACTTTGTAAAATAAAGCCCATAAGAACTCGCTAGAAGGGCCCAAAAAATGCTCAAAAGCCCAAAATGAAAAGGCCCAAAGTTCGGTACTACCCAAAATCAAATGGATGCCCAGAAGACCAGAAGTCCAAACCTGAACCGGTTCACAGAATTCTTGTGCTCCTCCTGTCCTACTCACAACGCACAAAAAGCCAATGTCATTTTTTCTCTTTTTCTGAAAATTTTTTTTGTCGGGTTGACGGAAAGGGCCGTCAACCAATTGATGGCATGATTATCTCTCAAGTAAAGTAAAAAAGGAACAAATGCTAAGCATGATTCCATCCAATCGGGAGTGCATAATCTCGCCGTTTTGACAGACAGTGAGATAATGCTGGCTAATTCTGTTCTCCACAGGGCGGTTAAAAGAAGAGTCCCCTTCTAGAACGTTAGACATCACCAGATTATCTTGTTGTCCCGGCCAAGCAGTAGAATCAGTGCCATGTTGCCAGAGTCAGTAGCATCAGAACAATAGCAATTTATGCGATGACATGACTTATCGACATGGGAAAAAATTTGACAGGAACACCAAGAAATGAAGAGGTCAGGTAACGCGGAATCTACGGCAACACTTTGCAAACTCAATAACATTTTTCATTATTATAAATAGGGAGGGGTTTAGGTAGGCCGACGAATAATACTTGGTAGTGACGAACCAAGAACAAAATTACCAAAATAACTGAGGGTTTAATACATGTTAGTTATCCAATTATTCACTTAATTAAATATGATAAAAATTAGTTAGAATTGGATATTTTACTGGGTCCCGTGACTTCATAAAAGATAACGTAGGAACGCCACTGATAGTTTGTCCATTTTAGTTCAACGAAATGAACTAAATTTTATTTTTTTAGGTGTAAAAGTAAAAGTGAAACTTCGCACAACCAACTAATTTAGTTGCTCGTTGCGCAATAGATTTTGAATGTATTTTTGATGAATTGGAACAAACTTTTCATAGCAAATACTTGATAAATAAAATTTATTCAGGATGCCACGGACCTTTCCAAAACAAAAAGTTGGAGAAAGCATACTCACTCTGCAAGAATGGAAGTCTGGAACAATGGATTGGATGGGCAGGCACCGACGAGAAACCGCTCTCGAATGGCACACTCCTGAAGCATTCATCAGTGGCAGAGCATTTTCAGCGGCTGCTACTGCGTGTACCCAAAAGAAGTTCCCAAACCCCTCATGAAAAATTACCATCCGTAGTACGCTATCAACAATTCAACAGCCAGCCAGCCAGCCAGTCACTAGATCGGCAGATCTTTCAACACTGTGAAGAAACACTTGTATTCTCAGTGACGTGTGATTTTTCTAACAGACATAAAAAAAAGATTTAGAGGAAGACTCTTCCCAAACATTTTTTAAGAGAAAATCGTGAGGGCTATAGAATTGAACACGAAACCTCGAGGTTAAAATCACACATCCTTTACCAGTGCACTATCAAGTGCATCTTGATTTTTCTAACAAACATGAGAGTGAGATTGATCACTCCGCAATCAGCAGTTCTAGCCCTGTAGAAAGGGAGACAATCTGATCCAATTCAACTCATTCCTATAGTATAATTGATACTAGTAGCACTAGGTTTGTGGATCCTGTTAAGGAGTACTACTGCTACTACTCCTAGCTCATAATTATTTTCAAAGAAATTTAAGCTGAGTGGCGGCAGCAGCAGTAGCAGCAGCAGCAACAGAGATTCGTGCAATGCAGGCAGCACCGGTGATCTATGATCTAGCCAGGACTATCTGGTCTGATGATAGTGCTGGCGATGGGCCAATAATTGTACTACCACCTGCCAACAATCAGCCAGTCCAGCAGTAGGAGTACTTCTCTTCACATGGCAAGAATCCCAACATCCTTGTACAGATATGACTAACAAAGAATAAGGGCTCTTTTGTATCACCGAGTTTATCACTGCTCAAACAAATTTTTCTCTCACAAGAAACTGAAGCATTGTCTTATCAATCGGCTTATAGACCAGCCGAACACGCCCAAGATTTCTCGCTAATGAAATCATTTGTAGAATAGCTTCTGTTTGTAAGTAAAGATTGAAAGAAATTTTATCTGGAGGTTTGGCTTCGCTTTGAGCACGAAGGTCACGTTCCTTCTGACGGTATATCTACATAATTTTTTTCTTGTTTTTCATTCATTTTGACTGAACTCTCTGCCATTGGTAGCCTCCAAAACTACTTGGATTCTATTTTCTTACCATGGGTTAAAAAAACCTTTCTTTTTACTATAGTTTTGGACATATTATGTTGTAGTTGTCATGACGGTGTAAACCGTTCCTTTTACCCTTAATTTATTTTAGACATATTCCGTAGTTATTATAGTGATGTTTTCTCGCTGATGTTAATGCTACTTAGATATGAGCTCGTTAGTTAAAAGTAATTGATAGAAGGTCATGTCAAATTTAACGAAAATTTGGAGATGTAGAATGACCGTCTCTTTTTAATTACACGGAAAACGTGTACACATACAAATCACCACATGTGTTCACGATTACGTGATCCTCACTAAATTTCTACACGCGTATGCACAATTATGAGCAGTACGAATTTAATCTGACGAGTAAAATTTATGCATCTATCACTCTACCTTCCCTAGCAGGTAGTAGAAGCTAAGGCTTCTAGCAGAATTGAAGCGCAAAACGATGTTTACTTGCTCCCTGTTATCTATGTGCAGCCGTACGATTTAGCCCGGATGACCTTCCGAAGTGATTTTGACCCATCCAAAAAATTGCCTCTTCTGATGGCGGACAGGAAACAAGCCATATCAAATTGGGTCCCTCTCTAGCTTTTCCTAAAGGGCAAAAAAATGCAACATGGAGCACACAGAACAGGGGCGAGAAATTCAAAGCTTGCCCAATTAGTGGTGGGCCATGAGATCTTCTCATCATCTCGCAAAAGTGACATGTCGATCTCATCATGGAGGCATTGAACCTTGCACAAGAACTCTTGTTTCTGCCTACATTCATTTGCTTGTGAATATGCTGTGTTGCTTGCAGGGTTCCAACTTCCACCTGCCCACACAATTAATTAATCTTCTTATAAACTCTGAATTTTGCCGTTTTGAGTTTTTAATAGATTCGGGTTGTGACTCCATGTGAAACTTACCCTCGAGAGGCCAATCAGTAGCAGCTGTATTTTACTGACAATTGGGCGTTTTCTAAAACTATAGGTAGTTGGAAGCAATTTGCAGGGATAGGTTAGGCCTGTTGATTTGCACCTATTGTTGTGTTTTTATCCCAATTCCTATCAGCGTTGGTGGCATTAAAGCGACATTTTGTCTTAAGACCAAACATCGAGACATTGAATAAAGTAAAACCTCGTTTCTTCCTCTCTTTTTTTTGGCCTTTTATGCTTTTTATAATCTTTGTGCTTGAATTCTAGATCATGTATAAACCTATCGAAATTATAATCTTTGTGCGTGAATTCTAGATCATGTATAAACCTATCGAAATTAGATATATAGAAAGCATGCCTCTAGAAATATCCATTCTTGTGTTTTTGATCTTATCTCAGATAAGAGTGACTCCGACATCACCGACACAATGGCGATTTAACCCTGGATTGTGCGAACAGTATTAGGTACCGAACACCACATGCTCAAACAGGGTAGAGGGAGAGTATAGTGCAATATACCATGTAGAAAAGAAACATTTAAGCAATGGAGTACCCATGGTGCTACAAGCATCGAGTGCTAAAACTACCCAGAGGTCAACGAAGTTCAATAGAACAAATGGCCAACCACTTCAGCAGCAGCCCATAGGGGGCAAAGTGTTAGGACGCATCAGGGATTCTAAATCAGGCCCTGGCGCTGCAGATCAGTGTAGGTCTTCTTGTTGTAGATGTTGCCCTCCTGATCTTCGTACTCTTCTTCCAGGTCTGGCCGCCACTTGTTCAGCCCTTGTCGTTGTTGAATTTTCTCCCAGAGTTCTTTTGCCTCCTGAAAACAGAAATAATAGGGGTCAATTGCCCCTTCCATTACCACATTCATAGCAACAGTTGATCGAGTGCGCATTTAGTGATAAACATGTATAAGAACAGCCAACATGGGAAGATTTAGCAAAAACACAACTACTCATTTCTCTCAAATTTTTCCTCTCAAATTTCTGAGAACAAATTAATCTACTCTCTCCGTTTCATATTACAAGTTGTTATAACTTTTTTCTAAGTCAAACTTCTTTAAGTTTGACTAAGTTTATTAAAAAAATATAGTAACATTTACACATTATCTAATATTGAATATATTCTGATAGCATATTTGTTTTGTGTCGAAAATGTTGCTCTATTTATCTATAAACTTGGTCAAACTTAGAGAAGTTTGTCTTCGAAAAAAGTAAAAACAACTTATAATATAAAACAGAGGGAGTATATGTATTCAGTGGATGTACAGTTGCCTGAGTGTACTGAAACAATCGACAAGGTACATAAAATGATGATTTACCTGGATGGATGTGATTTCATTAAAATTCTTAGTATTAGGAATTCCAAGACAACGCATCCCATGCTGATGGCGCCACTCCTTGAAATGCCGCTCATAAGCCCGTCGCCCCCAGTAGCTGTGGTTTCCGCATATCTCACATTTGAATTCCTGCCAAAAAAAACATAGCAATTATAATATGTGAACAGTTTAAAATCATATGTAGATATCTAGAACTGTATGGGCAAATGATGCTAACAATGCTTGCTCAGTGTATTATTGAAAAAGGAATAAAAATACAGAAAATAAATAAGCATGTGAGAATGCAAATACCATTTGTAGTCTAGAAATTAGCATTCTGGTCTGGCAAAACAGGAATTTTGCGGCTCTAAACATTGGTAATACTAAGATTTGATTTACCAAAACAGCCATGAAATAAATAGTCTCAAGATATAAACCAATGAGATTTGTACCTGACCAAGACCATGGAGCTTATATAGCCAATAGGGTATAGGTTTGCCGTCCCAACCCATCGGCAACTTAAGAGGATTGTAGATCGGTTGGTCTTCATCATCGCTTTCACTATCAGCTTGCACCTCTTCCTATAGAAAAAAATACAAAGGACAAAAGATCAGTACTTTGAGTGGTATATTATTATTTTACTTCTGTGAAGTACGGAGAAGAAAATGGAGGAAGAGTAGAACCAAGTTGTGAACTCTTGGACAAAATTAGAAGCAATGCATCACACTAATAGCTAAATTCTAACTAAACATATCTTTACTCCCTCTATTAAAAAATGTATGACCCATCATGACCTTTGGCCTTTATTTGTCATAAAAACATGCTAGTAAAACATTTTTCATAGAAAATCTAATAAATTCATTTACACGAGGAAAATCTAAAATAACATTTGAGATATTGGCAGTGAAAGTTAAGGAAGTTTGACTACAGCATTTTACATTTCAGAAAGGAGAGTACAATTTACTTCTGCCAGGGCAATTTAAATCTGGCATCTTTAATCTCATGACATGGTTCTAATCAGTAGTTCGTCAACTATGGAACACCATCAGTGAAACTTTTTTGAAAGCGACAGTACAACAGTGGCACACAAATTATCAATTATACAGTGTGCAGTGCACTAGATGCTTCAAAAAAACACCACCAACCCATACCCTGCATCTCTTACTAGCAGATACCTTATTGAAATAAGAAATAACATCATAGGTTCTACAGTCAGGGCCTTTTGCAGATCATAAAACAAAATTTAAGAGGGCTGCAAGTACCTCTTCTCGTTCTGCTTCCATCTCTTCGTATGTCAGAGTCAGTTTCTTCTCTGCATTTTCCTTTGTTCGTACGATGACCTGCATAAATAACATAAGATACATCAAAACATGAGCACAGGTTAACTTCACTATGGGCATTAAAGATGGTGCATTAAAAAAAATAGGAACACATTAAATATGGCATATCATGTTATCAGCAAAGACAGTAATTACAAGTGTTAACATTGATATATTCTTGGTAGTAAGGAACAAACTACTGAGTACTTCTAACTTCACTTACATGTAATTTAATATTTTTGTTAATTTTTTTGTGCACAAAATCTAAGGTTTTCATACCTTATGCCTAGCAGAACAAGCATCTTGTGAAAAGTTGATTCTCCTGATGCACATTCAGATGGTTTTGCTTTGCTGTTTGCGTATTACATGCTTAAATGCCTAGATAGCATTTTTGTGCATTTTATAGATACCACTATATCAGACTACCAGACTTGTAGCCAATCATGATAAGAACGGATCCTGAGGATCTAACAAATTCAAAGGATCATACTATACAGCATGGAGAAAATCACATGGATTAATAAATCTCAGTAGGTTACACTTATCAAAGCCAAAGTAGATTATATAAAGATTGACTACGCGGGTAAAAGAGAAACAGGTCATCAGATCATGCAGCTATACCAGTCCATATGAAAGGAAAGACATGTACAGCCACACATGGAGGAAGGAAAAGCTGACCTCATCTAGTAGCTCACAAAGGCGCCTCATCTTTACTTCCATTAAAGCAATTTCCTTCTTCAAATTATCCTTGAAATTGTTACCATTAGAAGTTGCATTGGAGACAGAACTGTGTGAACCTTTGGCAAAATGCTTACGATCCAATTGTTCCAAGGGTGTATGCTGCAAGATATAATCATCAACAAGTTCAGAATGTTTGGTAAATCTTTAAAAAAAGATCAGCTGGATATCCAGGTTAAATAGTACATCAATTACCTTCAACAAGAAAAGTCGCTCAGCACGCTGTTTAACAGTACCGCCACTTTTTAATCCACGAGCAGCTAAAGCCTGACAAAAACAAAAAACAATCAATAGAAGGTACAAAAGCCCAATGAAGGTTGAATAATAGGACAGAACAAAATAAAACTTTGGGTAATAATAACAGCGTATTGCAAGTCATACCTCTTTCAACTTGTCTGGGCCCAGCTCAACAAGCTCTTCAACAGTGGTATAATAATCAAGGTCTATTACGGACTCTTGTGTGGATTCTTTCTCTGGGTCCTTGTTCTCCCATCCAGGCACTTCACCATTGGTCCACTGTTCTTCAAACTCGCTTTCCAACTGAACAAAGTGTAGATACCATTTGCTTGTTAGTTTTTACTTGTTATCTTGTTATTATGCGAAATGCCTAGCTTACATAGCAATGAAGCGTCTATGTGAACATAAAAGTGAATATAACAGCGAGGAACCCTAGCTAAAAACACTTGAAATAGTTGCTGAACTCTTAATGCACTGTCACTACATAGAAGTCAGTAGGATAATTTATACTTCTTAAAATGTTAGTAGTGGTGGTGTCCATTCCCACACCACCCCTACCACTAACATATGGGCCCCACAATATATACTATTACACCACATTTCAACAAGTCCTCCCCCAAGTTTCAAAATCACCTACTTGTTCAGTGTTACTTAGACTAAATAAGTGCTTATTAATTGAGTTAATAAGCTAGAAACTCAATTTGTTTTCAATTGCAACGCACGGGCTCTACGCTAGTAAAACTAAAACATGATGCTCAGAAATGAAAGTAAAGGGAATTGGCACCTTTGCAAAAATCTTCTCAATGTCTTGCAAAGGTTCTGTGCGATACAGAAATGATGTCAGATACTCCAAAATATGCTCCAAGTATTCTCTGTATTGCCTGTCATATTTAAGAAAATTATAAATAAACAACCTTTACAGAACTCATATTATCACATATCTAAAAAAAGAGTACTACATCCAAAACAATGCACGACGCATGAAACAAATACTAGACAGGATAAGAAGTAAACTATGATTAGTTACACAAATACTTGAGCATATATAATCCTATTATTCCAAAATTCTATGTAGTTTCAACGACCACCAGAAGAAAAAAAAGAAAGCAAACAGACCTAAGCAGCATGACATTCACATCCTTAATTCAAAATTCAATTAGGGGGGCATGCTTTTGGTCTAAGCAAAAATGCATACATACCTGGAGGTTTTCAGATTTCGTGCCATCTTCTCCACGTGAGAAAAGGTGCCAACGTATGCTGAGTATTCCATTGGAGTTCCAAACTTGGAATTTATGAACTCATTGTAAAGCTCATGCAAATCCAGGTACCGGCCAAAAGCTTCCTATTAAATTGCAGAATCAAACCATTAGCATACTTGAATTCAACAACGATAAAATAGTGCATAGCATTGACACAACCACAGTGGTGGACATGTGATGCGACTCTGGTTGGATTAGAAGTACATTGTGTGCATAGAACGCAGGCGAGTAAAGATCTTAACATGAATAGCAAAGAATGTTTCTCAAGTTGTGGTTCTTGCACCATCATAGTATCATTGCCTAAATCTTACCATGTATACCACCGAGATCCTACAAGAGGAATCAAACAATCCTGCAGAAATTAAAATACACGTATCACAAAGGAGATACCTTCGAGTTCAAGACTACTGCAGTTAAAAGGGGTGCGCTGATGGACTTAATGAAGTACAAGGACTCTATCGATAATTAAATAACTTTGATCTATATGACTATTCAACCAAGTATGTTACCTACTTCTATCAAAATAATTATGTTATATATAAACATGTTATGTATGCCCCAATCATTTCTAAATACTCAACGAGCAAACTGCTTCATTGAACGTGTACAAAGCACATATAATCTACATATTGTTCACAGGTAATGAGATATTCAGTTTAACCATGGTATAACATATGATATACCAGTACAAAAATAAACAAAGGCAGGATTACAATGAAAAAAAAGAAAGTTAAATACCTCTCCAGTGAATTCAATAGCTGGTTCCTCCTTTAGCAGCTCTTCGAAATCGTCAGTTGCACTAACGAAACGGGCAGAAGGATTACGCCTATGGTAATCACGGATCTGCAAACATGAAAAAAATAAACAAATTAGAAGTTAAAACGGAACAAATGCACCAAGAGTAGCCCTCCACAAACATAGTTTTGGTTTGGATGGCATGTGCTTACCACAGAGGATAGATGGTCACAGGGCAACAATTAGGAAACATGCAGGACCAACAAGGTGTGAATAACAGGAAAAATAGCCAATATGCAGATAGTTTAATAAAGATGACTCTTAGTGAGCAAAATTTTGTTCCACTCATTGTTTTGCTAGTTGAGGATTCAAATGTTTGGAAAACATAGTTTAGCTTGTAAAATCATTGCAGTTAACAGTTAGCCAGATTTTGGTACACAGAACAGATTAAAAAGGACAAGCAATAAAAGAGAAGGCATGTGATGCTCTTTTAGCATGTGGACTGCACTATCTAGTGCTCCATCAGTGTTTCAGCTGTCCTAACTCCTAATTCAATGGCATGCCTCAAATTATATGCATTTATTTGAAACAGTCAGGCTAACTATGATAGATCATTACCTCTTTTAGCCTGTCATAGAACTTGGGAAAGATTTCAGCTTGCACTGGGGAACTAAGATGGTTGGAGATCTCATCCTTCCTAGCATTATCCTTGTCCTCGTAGATTTCCACCTAAGTAAAATGTAGTCACATTAGCAGAAGCAAAATGTAACCGCATAAAAACGACTAGTTATCGCCATTATTATGCATCTCTCACACAAAGAGTCAGACTATAGAAACTGAGGCAAAAGAAGCATGGAAAGAATCATCTAAGATCACCATGACATTTGCTAAGACTTTGGCGGGCAAAAGGTCCAAAAATCCACGTGTCTAGCTAGAATCCCACTTCCAATGAATTAATACGCATAAGCTCCAAACCAACAAAGGATAATAAATAATATCTTAGATCAACCCTGCGACCCAGAGTCCACCTTAAGTAGCCCCAATCCAGAATATATCGCAAAATATAGAACAAAGCGGAACCTAAGCGACGGATGCACCGACATGCGAAACCGTCAAACCTTAACTGCAACATATCTCAGGCACGAAACTAAATCTACATCCATGAGTCGACCTGAAAACCCTAGGCCGAGGGGAGGGAGGGTGGGGGCGGGGTTTGCTTACGAGCTTGCCGGAGGTGGAGATGACGAGGTCGAGCATGTGGCGCACGCGGTGGGACTGGTAGAGGCGGTCGCGCGCGTTGGCGGGCTCCCGCTGCAGCTCCCGCACCGCCAGCCGCTCCAGCCTCTCCAGGTCCTCGTGCTTCGCCCGCGTCGCCTCCAGCACCGTCGACGCCATAGCGCTCGCCTCTCTCTCTCTCCTGGCCTCGCTCTCACGGCGCTACCTCGACGCCGCGGCGGCGGAGGAGGCGAGGGGAGGGGAGGGGAGCGCGCGCCGCCGCTAGGGTTTTGGGGGAATTTCTCGCAGGCAGTGGCGGTAGGGGAAAGGGAGGGAAGGCGACAGAAACCGGCTCGGTGGGACGCGGGTTAAAGGTGCGACACGGCTTTGCCCACTCGGCTGGTCGGCTGCTCGCCTGCGTGATCCGACTCGATCCTGTATTTCTTCAAATTGTATACACTCCAAGATACCATGTAAGATCACATGATGTGATAAAAAATAAGAGAGTATGAGCCACTTCTTATATAAGTAAGAGATAATTTCTATACACAAGCTTTTAGATAGATGAGAGAAAAATATTAATGAATTGAGTGAAAACAAATAAAATAGTATATTAGGACAAGTGCATTAGAGACAATGTGATATATAGACTATCTCCTAATGAGTAAGAAGATGATGTGTATAAAATTAAAGGTGACAATCACCTTCACAATAAAACTTGCTTTTAGAGCAAGGATAATTGTCGATGGGTAATCGATCAGTCCTTCGAGGGTTGCCCGAGAAGATGAAAGAGTGGTCGGGACGTCCTATCAATGAATCTGATGATTGACTTGAGAACAATGCGAGTCAAGATTTTAGACAAGTTCGGCCTTCCCGAAGGATAATAAACCTATGTCATGTGTTCTTTTGTTGGGATAGTGTATGAACAAGATTCGTGTACAAGTGAAAGTTTGGGATTAGATCTCGTCTCCCCTTGCCCCGCGACCTGTCATCCCTTTTATAGCTCAAGGAGACAGTTATAAAGAGACTTGTGACGCAAGTGTTGACGCCAAAAAATACACTCTTGCCGATGTCCAAGAGTGCCAAGAATGTGTTGGCGCGAAAAACACACGCTGGCCTGGGAGATCTGCTTAGCTCCGTGCAGGTCCTAAATTTGATGAAGCGCGGACGTGCCAGTCAGTTTGATCCTGCCACTAACAATATATGCAAAATAGCAGAGCATAAATCATATCGGCTGATAGGTCGATAATCAAAACAATCAATCTGTTGACAGCCGATTGTGTGATTCCAGCCAATGTCGATGTCCAAATAACTCGTCGACTGAAACCTCGACGAAACCCTTATTGGTAGCCATCAGGCAGGCTAGAGACTACGATTCTAATCACGACTTAGTAGGTCAAACTGAATTGATGCAGCACTAAGTATGGGAAGAAACGTAATATCTAGACAATCAAGTCCTTGACTAATTTTCAGAATGGTAGATGACTAGACTAATCTAATCTAGTAAACAGTTTAACCGGTATCGGCAGAGACGCTAAAACGAGAGACAACCGATAGAGCTAAATTAAGATACTATGACTAGATCAACAGAGATATATGATAAGACCGACTAACCCTCCGGTAAAATATTAGCATGAATCTATCGGCTTAACAAGACTTAGATTATCGATAACAATCTAATGGGTCGGACCTAACCGATGCAGCACGAGATTATATATGATAATTTAATACTCGATGAGCCGATAGATCTGTCTAATGTGATGGATATAACAAATCTACCTAAAGCGACATTACATTTATAGAAACATCGACTTGATCAGAATATCGAACCTAACTGAGAAAGTCCTAACCAAGCCGATGTATCTATGAACGGTAATGAAACTAAAGATAGATACATATACCTAGGCCAACGAGACCTTGGACTTATCCCTTCGCCGGAGATCGAAGTCGATGCAGCCTCGCGTTGGATGCCAAGTTCCATCGGATGATGAACAAAGTAGTCAAAAGTAAAAGGTGGCGATGCGTCGAGTTGTATTGATCATGAGGATATATTACATGAACCTCGGGCTTACATATTTATACCCGCAGGCTGACAAAGATCCTAACAGTTTACAATTCAAACTTTTCTAAAGATAAAAGGAAATAAACCGAGTCTTTATTGGACACTAACAAACTTTCCTAAAGATAAAATAGAAAGCTAACAAACTCTTTCTAATTAATAGATATAAGCCGCATCCTCCTCGAACTCGGTCTCTTCTGGATAAGATCTTCTCAAACCGAATCTGATAAGAATCCGACTGCTGGAGATATTGATAAGGGAAAATCCCCATCGGCTAACCAAAACTCTAAATCAATACCGGCTCTGAGCCGATTTGAACCTTAAGCCAATGAGGACTCCGAGGCTTACCAAATTTTGTCGTTAACAGTAAAAAAGCTTGGCCATAAAGTAAAAAACAAGTACAACATAATCTGAAATAGTACACAAAATCCCCTTGGACTCTAGTCGCCGTGGGCATCTTGTGCACAATCTTGCCTCGGGATCCGTCCTTCGCGGGTACCACAAACGCAATCCTGTTGGGTGACATCATATTTTATCGAGTTGTCCCCTCCTTATCCCCTCAGTGAGCCTTGTTGAGTACACATCCTTCCCGGTGAGGAAAACTTGCCCTTTCTGGGTCAGAGCCGTTCACAGAGGTCGGGTCAAGAGACTGAGGTCGGTCCAGGGGGCAGGGGTCGGAACTCCGACCCCACCCGTAGAGGTCGAGTTAAGGGGCTGAGGTTGGACTAAAGGATGGAGGTCGGGATGGCTGACCCCAAATGACATCAGACCACCGACCCCCACCGAGGCCTCTTAGTCCGACCCAATTGGTCTTTTTTTCCTTGATACCCCATAATAATAATGAGTTATAAGCAAGCTATAGACTTATATAGAAGATATATAAAAAATAGAAATTGTTGACTCTTATGCAAGAGCTAGCTCTACACTTACTTCAATTAACATGCATTAATTTTATGATGTGAGAAAGAGAGAAGGAAAAACATAAAGCCAAGCTAACCTATTATACATGTTAGCTTTACAATGAGCTTATAACTGATAGAAAGCTTTACTATTAAATTTGCTCTTAGAGCAGGTTTAATAATATCATCAACTTGTCAGCGATTAAGGTTAATAGTGTCTTTTGTTGCTTACTATTGTAGTATACGTGGCATTTCCATCTCAGCTATTGGTGTCAATGCAAATAATTTCTTCTACAGGTACTGTACAATACATTCTCCAATACACGGTATACTTTATTCCTCTTTCTCTCCAAGTTGTGCACCTTTCTCTTTCTTCTTCACTTGCTAGTGTTTTCACCATGAGCTTAGCTCCAAGCAGCAAGAGCAAGTTAAAACATTGCAACAGAGCTCTTGCAGAGTAAGCGTGATACGATTGAGCCGGAGAGGACGCGCGGCCGAGCACATCGCTTCGCTGAGCTCGGGAGCCTCCTCCGATGCCATCGTCGAGCTCGAAAGCGAGCGGGTCGTTTCTATGCTGAAGAGCGCCTCCTTCAACGTCATTGCGAGGGACGGCAGCTATGGACCTCTGCGCTTCTCTCCTCTTCATAGTTGGCCTAGTCTTCAGTTGGATACGCGAATTGTCGGTTGCACAGGACCATGTGGCGTCAGCATGCTTGCGGATGGGAGCAAGTTTTCTTGGAGCATGTGAACAGTCAGCGACTATTTAGTCACTGTCTTGCTCTGTCTCATCCCACCTCTCTCCTTCAGATCATCGCCAAAAAAAGACGTGGCACACATATCGTCGGCTGCTATCGTCCTATTATACTTGCTTAAAACATCCACATCATCTATGGCCTGTTATTATAGTATGCTCATATAACATTGGACTTTATTACTTTCGTTAGCGGTAAGAACTGGTATATTATTTTTATTGACATGGGTTCCACTAATTACTGTATCATCCACGGTTGTTCCAAGCATGAACCAATCTCCGTCGCACTCATTTCTCTTTCTTCATTGTACCGTGTGCTGCAGCCAAGCGATAATTCTACCGTCGGTTCATGTCCTCTCTCTACCATTCTCTCCTCCAGCACAGTAGTGAAGCCGACGTGAAGATGTTATTGTCGGTCCACGCTGGCCTATTAGACATGCTCTTACCGTGGACACACTTTCTAAGCTTAATTTTTAAAAAACTTCTTTACTTCTTTTACTTCTTTTTACTTCTTTTTACTTCTTTTACTTCTTATAGTGTTTTTCTAAACCTAATTTTTAACTTTATAATAGTTAATATTTAACTAATTATATTTTAACTGTCTAATACGATTAATTAGTTGCGAATTAGCTCAGCCGAACCGTCGAAACGAACGTGACATGCAGCGAGTTCTTTCCTCTATGGTTTCATGTGTGCATTTCAGCTCTAGAATCCAATGCGGGTTTTGAAATTTAGAGTTCCATTTATAACAATAAGTTTAGCTTATTTTTTATTTGACTTATTAGCAGTTAGAGGTGAGCAACAAAAGTGGCTAAGCTCTAAAATTAATCCTAAATCAAATTCTAAAATTTAAAATCATTTTCGTCTGGGCAAAGTTGTGTCTGGCTGGCTATGCAAGGAATTTTCGTATATTGGAGATTGGGTCAGCCGTGAAAAATACAAGAGATGTGGTTGATGTTCCGTGGCAGATGATCTATGAAGATCGAAAATAGTGCTAGGCAAGGAGCATAGAAATTTACGGACCGCGTGTATAGTACTACTATTAGAAAACTATGCAGGTGGTAGTTTTGTCATAGTTAACTTCTCCCTTTTCTTTGCGCTTCCATCTAAATCAAAAACATGTTGCTCATCCGTTCGTTACTATATCAAGTTATCCTCGCATCTTCTTATCGTCAACAACCCAATATACTTCTTTTCCACATGGAAATACACCTGGCAGGAAAACTATTAACAGTTCAATTGCCATCGAAATCGACAATGATAGTTGCATGCTCCACTGATGGAAATGGTTGTTCCTCTTGTAATCTCAGGATGACAAGGCCTTGCTCTTCAAGTCCTCTCGCCTTCAACATGCGTTCTTGATAACATCGATGTTAGTGATGTATATCAATAGCTATACAGTTGTTTGTACTATTTTGTCATTTTATTTCTTTATAATTTTGTGCATAACTCCCTCTGTATAAGAATATACATGTATTTATAGTTTTTTTAAATAAGGTTGCGATGGATAACCATTGTGATTGATTGATATGAGAAAGTAAATAGAAAAAAATTAAACGAGAGATGGTTCAGTTGAAGAAATATTTGGAGACACACTTATATTCTTGGACAATTTTTCAAACTCCAGACGTGTTTATATTCTTGCTGTGAGGGAGTAGTTTGAAGTCAAAGTCAATAACAATTACTATTACTATTTCAAAATATAAAATTTGTTAGATCGACACTAGTATTAAAAAATATAAAAAATGATCGGAGGAATGTTGTAATTAGTATAAAATAAAAAGTAGGTGAAAAAATTAAATGAATAATGATTGTGATTGGTTGAAAATGAAATGCAGATGAAAGAAGTAGATAGCTGTATATGATAACAAAAAGTATGATAATTAAACGCTAATATGACGGCATTTTTTCTTCGCTCCCCATAATTATCGTATATGGAGAAAAGAAAAGCATGGACGTGGCATAAACGAGGAATTGTGTAGTTATGTTTATGTTCTATTATTTTGTGGCCGTGTCATATCATGCAACCACGATATACCACGATATACTGTGTTTTGGTGAAATGATGACGATAACATAATTCAAGAAAACAGTAGAGAGATTGTAACAATAGAATCTATAATACCATACTATCAGTTGTTCTTATTCTCTCTTTTATAAAAAAATATCATAGCTATGGAATCACCGGGCTCATTTCAAAAGAAAAAAAATCCGAATTACACACCTTACCTTCCTAAACCTGAAAACTAGTCATTTTTCACCCTCAACTATCAATACCTAATGAAGACCCCCTGAGCAGCTTTGCAAGCGGTTTTGATTCTATGTGACAGTTAGCAATTCTTTTTTAAAAAATCGATGGGCCCATTTGTTAGATCTCTCTACTTTCTATCTCTTTCCCCTCTCCCTTCTCTCTCTCGCCAGAGCTCAGGTGGAGACGGCTGAAGTGCGCGGCGGTGGCAAGCCCGTTGAGCTCGTCAGTCGGGCCTCCTCCACCTCCTCAACACAACAGCATGTCGTCGCGGCGGAGCCAGAGCTCGCGCGCAGGTGACGACGAGCCTGCTGCCCTTTCGAGCTTTCTCGCGCTCTAGGTTGCTGCAGAGCTTGGCTCCTCCTTGGTCTCCGTTGGCGCGCGCACGCGACGGTGTATGTGACGAGCGGGTTGGCACGGTTGCAGATCATGAGCAGAGAGGGGCGGGTGTTCGACGATGATATGAGACGCAGACAGATGGTGGTGGTGTTGCGCTTCATGGTGGTGGGACGCGCCGGCGACGATGGGTTTGCATCGGTGTCATTCCAAGACGACGAGTCTGGTGCCTGCCGCCACTCCCCGATCTTCTCGCTCAAGTTCGGCACCGACCGTCGCTCGCCATCTTCTCATGCAAAGTCTGACGCTGGTCGTCCCTCTCCCAATCATCGCCATCTTATCACGCCTCATCCTCAGCCTCCACTGCGAGGACACTCGTAGCCGCGGGTGGCTTGTCCTCGGCCTTCGTCGACGCCACAGGCACGCGATGCTCCTCCTCGGTCTCTGACGCACGCAAGAGAGAGGTGAGATGGGAAAGAGACAGAGAGAAAAGAGATATGACAGGTGAGCCTCATCAATTTTTTAATAAAAATTACTAACTGGAGTGTCACGTAGCATCAAAACCGTCTGCAAAACTGCTCGAGGGTTTTTCATCCGGTATTGATAGTTGAGGATGAAAGATGTCTGGTTTTCGGATTTGAGGGGTAATTCGTATTTATTTAATAGTTTAGAGATGTAATTTGGACTTTTTCCTGTTCAAAAAGCACGTGAATAATGTGTCACATCTCACGGTTTTTGCGCGGTTTTCGCGCGGTTTTCACGGTTTTTCGCGCGGTTTTCGCGGTACGCACGAAATCGTTCAAATTCAAATTTTTACTGTTCATTGCCGCCGGCTTTCGCGAATTTCGACAAAATTCGCCGTGCCACCGAGGGGCGGCACGGCATATGCCACCGGCATCGCAAACCCTGAGGCTGCCCATCCATTTTGATGAAGCAAAATTACTGGAGATATTATTGGCCGCCATTCTAGCAAAGAACAAACTGACGTATAATACTCCCCCACAACAATTATTACTCCACCACCAGCCAACCCATAACAAAGGCCACATGAAAAAAAGACACAGCAGCTGCTGCTGCACGCTGCAACATTTGCAGGAGGAGCGGATACGAGGTTTTTATCAATGCTTCAATGTGGTGCGTGTGAACGGGAACTATCAGCTCATATAAATGATGACGCATAAAATATTGGAGTATTTTATATGGTTCCAGAATAATGCTGGGGTTCCAGAATAATGCTGGTTTTACGAAAAATATTGGTTATCTTTGATCCGGTCATCCAAATCTATAGCTATACAATATGTCTCGTTCAAAAGTGAATTTAATTAGCATTGATTAGAGGAGGCTAATCGCTTTCTTTTTCCTACAGCTCCCTATTCCTCTTTCTCCCACATCTTCTTCCTCTCACATTTCTAATTGCTCTTCCTGGTGATCCGATGTGAGCCCCTTGCATCCACACTGTACCGATCTATAATCAACAGAGGTAGTATCTTTAAGGTGTAACTGATATGTACATTTTTATCCTGTATTTATATTTTGAAATATATGTAGTATTAAAGATGTAATCTTACATGTTACAAACAATTTTTTTTTCTTTTTACTCAATATATACAAGTGAAGGAGTAAATAACGAAGCACATACGTAGCGTCTACATAGGAGGGCCAACGACCTTGATACGATTCTGATACGTAGTACGTGAGACAGTATGCAAGTTGGCGAGTCAATGTATACAAAAATAACTAAACAATGGGATCCGATCCGGTCGGACCGAACAGTAGGTTGGCTGGCTACCTATAATAGTACAGCCTTAACCCACAGTGATCCTTTTTTTAATCGGTTACTTAGGCATGTGGCCTAAACCAACACGCATGGCCGCGTCAAAAAAATGTGAAGAGATGCCTGTGTAGTGCGTGCTAATGTGCCATTTATTATTTATTATTTTCTTCACCTTTTTCGATAAAACAACAAACAAACAATGCTCGTGCTGTCTGATGATCAGTTCTGCCGTGTTTTCGGAGCGGAAATTGATAAATAATTGCCCAGCTAATTATTGATTGACCTTACACCTATTTATGCTGCGGGAACTAATGATTTGGATCGGCTTAAAAATTGGTACTAACAGTTGTGGCTGATGAGATCGTCTCGAATCGCCATCAAAAAAAGCTTACGCCTCCTAAAGCTGTGACACGTAGTCACTTACTGCTGCTCCATTACGTTGCAACTATTCACAACCTAAAAAAAAGAAAAAAAATAGCTGCCAATGAAACCCATGTGCTCGCAGTCTCGCAGAGACAAGATAACAAACAACGAAAAAAAAAAGGGACATCGTGTTTATCTTTTTCCCGTAAGAATGATCAGTGGTCGCAATAACGAGAAAAGGGCATCGTGTTTATTTTTTTTCTGTAAAAAGGATCACTGCTATCGTAGCACAAGAGTAAATCCGCGAATGCTTTTGTGCCGAACGTCTTAGACAAAGAGTAGTTTGGTATTTTAGTCGAGCGACTAAAGATTAGTCTTTAGATTAAAGAATTAAAGAGGACTAAAGGAAGTTAATTACATGGATAGCAAATATAGTACCGAAAATATTGTTGTCTTTACTCATAGGAACAATATTTATATAAGTGGCCGTTAATACAATTTAAAATAAAAATGCTTCATATTACAAATTACTCGTTTCACAAGATCAATAAAAAGACAATTCATATATCTCTCAAAGTCCAAAGGCCATCGGCAACCGAGTCCCGAAAATGATCCATCACTTGGCTATCCAAAAAATCGGTTGCATCATTCGTTAGAGAAATACATGTTCTAGCCAATGGAACATAATTTGCATCTTGGTCACAATGGTCAAATTCTTCATCAGCTAGCTTACTATCTCTAATAAAATTATGCAGTGCTATGCATGCAACAATTATTTTGCTTTGTTTCTTTTGTGGATAACGGATAATCGAAACAAAATCCTCCACTTATTCTTCAAAACTCCGAAAGATCTCTCTATGACATTTCTACAAGAAGAATGACAGTAATTACGCTCCTTTTTCCCTCTAGGCATTATACCTTCATTGTACTCCTGAAAATGATATGTTGTACCCTTGTATGGTGCAAGATAACCAGGTCTGTTTGGGTAACCCGAGTCAACTAGATAAAATTTTCTAGGAGGTGGTTGTGGAAACTTATCACCCAATCTATTTTGAGCATCATTAAACACCCTCATGTCATGAACCGATCCAGGCCATCCAGCAAGAACAAAAGTAAATCTCATATCAAAATCGCATACACACATCACATTTTGACTCTTCTCTTTATGTCTATTCATATGTTGCACAACAGTATAAACTGGTACAACAACTTGAATATGTGTCCCATCTATTGCTCCAATGCAATTATCCAAGTACGGTGTATACTTTGCAGATTGTAACTTTTTGTGCACAATAGTAAAATGAGGATCTTTTGGATTAATGATATCTTTTGCAAACTTGATAATCACTGTCAATACTTCCTTGAACTTTCGAACTATTGTTTCCAAAGACCTAACAAATCGATTTTCAACTTGTCTAAGCGATTGGGGGGCACCTACTATCCAAAAAAATGGCTAAAGACTCAATTGAGGACATATTTGTAGTGGACTTCAACCCATACGACTCCACAAGCACATTATGCAATTTCTCAAACACTGGTCTGTTTATTCTAAACATGTTGTAACATGCAGTTCTATTGGCAAGTGTTCTCATTACCCAAACATGTCCAGACTCTGGTGATATTCTTCTAGGAGCTTTGTTAGAATAAGAGTCCAAGTAATACGTACCAATCATGGCGGCTAGCAATAGTTTTTTTCGCTTCCTTAATTGTTGAAGCATCAATGCTGCCAAGAGGCGTTTCTTTCGATCATCACTGGTGTCATCATCACATTCCTCCTCACAACCACTGTCTTCATCATCATTGCTCTCATCACCACTGTCCTCATCACCACTATCCTCATCATAACTTTCCTCCTCACACGATGAACCATCACCTATCCTACATGTTTAAATCCACCATATCATGTAAACATATGATAAGCATAGCAGGTCACCATAGCATATACAACGATTACATAGAAATATTACTCATCGTAGCAAGACATTCAAACACATGTCCGTTACACAACATAATAAAGTAGTAACAACATAACATAGCATAAATCTATTACATAACATGATATTATAAATTACAGAAAAGTTCGACAATTAACTGAAATTACTAATATAAATTCTTCTGCTGGCACCATCTCTTCAACCATAAAAACCTCGCTTCATTACTTCTCATGTTCTGAAATATCACTCTGTTCCCTTTTTCCAGAAATAACTGTGTTGCATAAAAATACTTCATAGTCTCTTCTGTTGCCCCACACTCAATAGCCAACTTTTGACAGTGCATCAAGGATTGCTCATACTTGTCTGCTTTTTTCTCGTTTGGCTTTCCTTTATGTAACAGTTCATTTATTATCTGGGAGGACTTCTCAATCTCACTGTTGAAGGTATTGAGCAACCTCTTCATCAACCTAACAACTAGGCTCTTGCTTTTCTTGCCAGGACTTGAACCTGTGGACAACAGACTATTGCTCCTCCTCCTCTTTCTGCTGTTAGTGCTCATTGGACTATCATCAAATCCCTCATCTGCATCTTCAAATCTTTCTGCTTCCCCTAATGCTGCATCATCTTCCTCTTCCTCATCTTCATCACCAGGAAAATATGCAGTGGACCCATCAACTGCCACACCTTGGAACAGCTCTATAAGCATGTCCAAGTACTCAGGGTTGCCAGTTCGAAATTTTCTTGTGTCCGGTTTTTCCTGTAATGCGATTGTATTACTACAAATATAATATTCTAAAAGAACATTAAGATGTTACCATATTATGAATATTAATACCTTGATTGTTCTTTTCCACCAACCATCTGACCCAGTGATCTCTCCATTAGGTCCTCGACCACACCCCGTTTGTTGATTAAGTCATACCCAACATATGTACATACTCTTCAGTTGAACCATTCTGTTCTTCAGTTGTTTGGTTGAATGCTTCAGTTGAGTGCTAACAAAATATTTAGACTTCAAATTTTGATAGCCTCTAGTTGTCCATGTACCACTCGGACAATTACCGTCTCTCAATTCCTCACAGACTATTACACAAAATTTATAGGTGTTTTCTTCTGTCCAACATGTCTTGTCATAGATACTCTAATAAAAAAATAAATATGAGTTTGCAAAGAACTATGGCTAAGCAATATAACACCCAAAGAGCTAGAACTGTTATATTTGCCAAAAGAGCTACAACTCACATAACTGCACAATTGTAAAATGACAAATGTATAAATATATGTATAAAGATGATTTACCGTGCACTGACTCTCATCGCCAAAGTCTGCTTCGTCGTCATCCTCATTGCACTCTTCCGCAGCTGCTGGAGGACATGTCGACGAAGATCCCTGATGCCGGCCAGAACCTCCAAATCCACCAAGGCCAGTGAATCCTTGCGCGAATGACGACATTGATCCCCCACGGCCGCCGACGAATCCTTCGCCTGACGCGGCCGAGGAGGGAACGAATCCCCACATCCCCCTGCCGGATCCCACACCAATGGACAGCGACCTACCGCGGCCTCGACCAATTCTTCCTCCCCGTCTTCCTCTTCCTCGAATGCTAGCAGTGAAAGGAGGACGCGACGGGGCGACCGCCGACCTCATGGCACCCGGAATGGGGGCAGCTCCATGTCCATCCGGCTGCAACAATTCTTGGTACGAGGAGAAGTCAGGGAAACAATCTGTCTGGGAGTTCAGATCAAACCCCCTGGATTCCCTCCCCCTCCCAGAGCCCCTCACCGAAAAATACAAGCCAGTGGCAGAACCACCAATGGTAGGCGACGCTTGTGAGAAACCGAAGTCATTGCCGTCATTGCCGGCGCCCGGTTGATGTGTGTGAGCTTGGGAGAAAAAATCGTACTGTTCTTCCTCGTTGCCGGCCATTTCTTCAATCGATCTTCGTGGTGCCTGGCAATTGAACCAAATTTGTTGAAGAGTTGAGATGTGAGAAACATCAAGTGGCATAGGCAACCATCCTATCCAACACATTTGCACGGCACATGCATGATGAAAATATAAACAGTGAATCAATATGATGGTTTGGATGATGCATTTACTGCATGTAAGAGGGAAACCGTTCAATTCACAACAGTTTTAAAATTTTAAGTATCTGAGGAGTGTATGACAATATTGCTATTTAAACAAGCACCGCACACCTCAGCAACGACAAAAACCTTGATAGAGTAATGATTATCTATATAAAAAAACTATTCTTGAGATATTCTTTGGAAGAACTACTGGGAAGCAACCCTTTCAAATAATTATTATTCTACTTCTCTAAGAAAGTTGTCATACCAGCTTAACTAATAGAATGTTATGTAATCTCCAAAAAATTATATTTAAGATTAAGTAAAACTTGCAATATTGTGAACTTCTTTATTCAAAACCTGCAATATTATGAGCTCCTTTAATTTAAAACCTGTAATACCATAAACTTCTTTAATTACTACAAGAATTACTGGTGCAACAACAATGAGAGTGTCACAACTGATGGCATAAAAAATATAGAAATAGACAATTCACAACAGGTTCAGATGTGGGGAACAAGATCTTCGAGATACTTTCAAAACATTACACTACGGAAGAGACTACAAGGATGAGCAACCACAAACATTACACAAGTCCTTGCTTACATCAGCAACCACAAACCTCAGCAACGACACACCGGGAGGATGCGGCCGACGCGGGGCAGCGCCGGGAGGACGCGGGCGGCGCGGGGCGTCGCCGGTCGGCCGTGGGCGGCAGGGGCACGGAGAGAAATCTGCACTTTAGTCTCAATTAGCACCTATCTTAGGGACTAATCACCTGATGCAAAATTAGTCTGTTTTCACTACTGTTTGGGTAATTAGGGACTAAAGGGGACTAAATTCCAGGAACTAATGTGTTTAGTCCCTCAACCAAACAGGCCCAAAGCTATCATTGGACACTTGCGTGGCCTCCGCTGCATGCATACAGTAAATTTAAAATTTTAAATGATTTTTCTATTAACTATTTATTCGAATTTTAAATTAATTATATCATTTTATTTGTTATAATTAAATCTTTATAACAAAATATCACATAACTATATTCTAACGATTTTTTACTGAAACTGTTTTCTATGATATGTGAAACATCTAAAATGTTTTCGTTAAAATAATTTTTAACCAGAGGTGAAACATTCTTCAATAACATGGTATAACACCATCTGACAATTTGCACCAAATCGAACGTCCGGTCCGTAACCATCTTTGAGTAAATCGGGCGAGATTTGTCCGATGCCTGTCACTATAGTAATCTGTTTAAAACTGAACAGAAGAAGTGATTGATCTAAACTATTATGAGATATAAAATAAATACTTTAATAAACAAATTTAACAAATAGAATATACCAAAGGATCTAATTATAATGTAAATAGAAAGAATGTATTTTTAAAGGCATTAAGAAGTGACTGGATTCATAGCCAAGTATTCTACTCTACGACAAAGAAAGTATAACAATAACAGTATTACTTATTAAAAAATACTCTCACTATTCTAAAATATAATATTTTCTAATTATTTTTGTTCAAATAGATAGCCATAGTTCATAATATATATAGCCTATTTGAACGAGTTTCAGCAGCTATATCTTCCCATATAATTTCCAGCTCTTTCAAATAATTTAGATTGTCATCAAGATTAAATCTATATTTTTAGAATCCAAAAAATAAACTAAAAATCAAAAAATAAACTACCAATCAATAATTCTCATAATCTTAACCACTCCCAAACAAAATCACGGTTAGAAATAAAGACGAAGGTAACTACTAGTATATGATAAAGCAGTTGAAAACAAGCGGGGGACCACGTGGGCCCCATCTGCCAGGATTTGCCCCGACCCACACAGCCGGGGTGGGTGCCAGGCTGCCAGCCTGCCAGGCAAGCCGTCAAGCCGCAAGGCACGGCGAGCCAAGCAAACCGAACCAAACCCACACCACACTCGCCGCGGCCGCACCGCCGCACCAAACCGCAAGCTCAACCCACTGCCCGCGACCGCGCGATCCCCAGTCGAACCACCTCCCTGGAGGCGTTCGGCCCGGGCCTGGCCGCGCGGCGCGCTTGGGCGGTGGCGGTGTCGCCGTGGTGGTGGTGGGGTTCGGGGATAAGGGAGGAAAGCAACGTTGCACCAGCAGAAGCGGCAGCGGCGGCGGCGGCGGCGTCAGGGCGGAGCCGGAAAAAAGGCGTGATGGCGCGGGCCCCACCGGCGAGGTGGGGGCGAAAGATAGAAAAGAAAAAAATCCCGGTTATTTTAAGGCGCGGCGTATCTCGGAAAATCCAGGAAATTCGATTCACTCGTCGACGCGACGCTGCTCGCAAAAAAAAAAAAGCAGCCAAATACCCTCCTCCACCACCACCACCAAAGCTGCGACGAACGCCACAAGCACAAGAGAAAGAGAGAAAAGGGGAGGAAGAGAGGCTTTCTCTTCTCCCTCTCGCTGCTGCTGCTGCTGCTGCTGCGTCGGCGTTGGGATTGGGTTGGGTTGGTGTTGCTGCTACGGGCGCATGTGAATTGGGGGCGGATGGGGGTGGGAGGAGGCGGAGGGGGAGGGGAGGTGGCGGTGGAGGGGGAGGAAGGGGGAAGAGGAGGTGGTGGAGGGTGAAGGTGAAGCTGAGCACGGTGGCGGTGGTGGCGTGGGTGCTGGCCTCGGCGGCGCTCTGGGCGGGGCTGCACTGGCGCTTCCGCCGCACGGCGCTGCACAAGGCCGAGGAGGCCCTCGTCTGCATGTGCGAGGAGCGCGCCCGCATGCTGCAGGACCAGTTCGCCGTCTCCGTCAACCACGTCCACGCCCTCGCCATCCTCGTCGCCACCTTCCACTACGACAAGCACCCGCCCGCGCTCGACCAGGTCGGTCCGACGAGCCGCCGCCGCCGCCGCCGCGTCCCCGGCGCGTGCAGTGCTCCGATGATCCTGTTGCATCTGTTTTTGCTCTGTGCCCCCGCAGTTAATTGCGATAATGCCTCGACCACATGCGTAAATAAAAAAAATCGTTTTTTACTTGCCATCTTGGCCGTGTACTTTGCTCTGCCTCTGCCTCTGCTTCTGCTTCTTCGGCTTCATTTAATTCTGCCGTGACCTTCCATGTCAGCCATGGAACCATGGGTTACTGCTCCCTTCTTTAAATGGGGCGGCTTTTTTGTTGGGGGTGTGAATTGATTGCTTCTGTTGGGAATTTCTTTGGCTGTGTGGCTGAATCTTGGATGCGGGTTGGGCTCTTGTGTGCAGGACACCTTCGCCGTGTACGCCGCGAGGACGTCCTTCGAGCGGCCGCTGCTGAGCGGCGTGGCATACGCGCAGCGGGTGGTGCACGCCGACAGGGAGAGCTTCGAGCGGCAGCAGGGGTGGATCATCAAGACCATGAAGCACGAGCCGTCCCCGGTGCAGGACGAGTACGCCCCGGTGATCTACTCCCAGGAGACCATCTCCTACATCGAGGGCCTCGACGTGATGTCCGGCGAGGTGCCCATCGTTTCTTGCGGCTGTCACTGCGGTTATCGCCATGTGTCCTCTGCTCTGAACTGTGCTTCTGGGTGCTTCGCCTGCAGGAGGACAGGGAGAACATCTTGAGGGCGAGGGCGACCGGAAAGGCGGTCCTCACGAGGCCGTTCCGGCTGATGTCGAATCACCTGGGTGTTGTCTTGACGTTTCCTGTCTACCTCGTCGATCTTCCAAATGATACCACGGTGGAGGATCGTGTTGCTGCTACTGCAGGGTGAGGGTTTACTTACTTTTCTGAATGAAGATATTCTGTCCAACTGATTCCTCTTCTGTCTGGAATTCACTGCCTCCAGCTCTTCATTTTGTTGCAGTCGATGTTGTATGCTCTTAGTAGTGCAAATGTGTGCATTTCAGAGATATTTGATCATGCAACATTTTCACTCATAACTGAATGAAAAAGTTTGCACTAATAGAGCTGAAAGGTGTAGACAGATAAGCGATTGCAGTGGTATTTTAAGTATAACATGTGCAACGAATGGCTCCATTTAGTTTTTTCTTTTTGTTTAACAGATACCTTGGAGGAGCATTTGATGTGGAGTCACTAGTAGAAAATTTGTTGAGACAGTTAGCTGGTAACCAGGAATTGGTGGTCAATGTTTATGATGTCACAAACCACTCAAACCCTCTTGTCATGTATGGATCTGAAGTTCCTCTTGGTATTCCCTCGCCATCACACACCTATACGTTAGATTTTGGTGATCCATTGAGAAAGCATCAGATGGTTTGCAGGTAAATTTGTGTGCATTGATCGTTGGCTTTCCCATTTTATATTATGGAATGATCCTCTTTTTAACATCCATTGGCCATAAATCTGAGCAGATACAGAAACAAGCTTCATGTTTCATGGTCCGCAATTACTACACCATCAGGGGTCTTCGTTATATGTATGCTGGTGGGCTACATAATATATGCTGCTTGGAGTCGCTACGATAATGTTAAGGAAGATTGTCGGAAAATGGAAGCGCTGAAAAAACGGGCAGAAGCGGCCGATATTGCTAAATCTCAGGTATAGTTGGATGTTGTTTGCTTTTGTATATTGCAAGCTTATTATATCTAAAAGGTTCTTATTTATTTATGATAGTTCCTTGCAACCGTTTCTCATGAGATCAGAACACCAATGAATGGCGTGCTGGGTATTTTCTTTGATCTTACAACTCATTCAGTTTAATGTTATGCAACTAATTTCTTTTGAAAAAATGGAATAATTTATGCATCTCTTTGTTTCTTTTCCCCAGGAATGCTTGATATGTTATTAGACACAGAGCTGAAGTCAACACAGAGGGATTATGCGCAAACAGCCCAAGTCTGTGGAAAGGCATTAATATCCCTGATTAACGAAGTGCTTGACAGGGCCAAAATCGAAGCTGGCAAGTTAGATCTCGAGTCAGTACCATTTGACCTGAGGTCCATCCTTGATGATGTCATCTCGTTATTTTCTTCGAAATCAAGAGAGAAAGGAATTGAGGTTAGTTAAACTGATTTCAGTCATGATTGGACAAAGATCACTAGACATGATTAACTTTCAGCCAGCCATGAATTATTTCTTTTAGGAAAATATCATGCACTAGTTCCACCGACATCTTTTAGTCTATTAGCTTGATACTCTCTTTCCATGAACTTCTCTGCATTACAGTCATGCACCATGTATGTTTAACTTTGTTTGATCCCAGCTAATTTTCTTCTATGTTGCAACTTCCAGCTTGCCGTATATGTTTCCGAAAGAGTTCCTGAAATCCTGTTGGGCGACCCTGGAAGGTTTCGACAGATAATTACAAACTTGGTGGGAAATTCGATCAAGGTAAATGCGCATAATCTTTATATCCATTCATGATTTTCATTAACGATACCAATAATTTTCACCAATGACATCATGCAACTTGTTTCTTAGTATACCAATGTTCATTGTGAACACAAGATTACAATAATTTTTTTTGGGCACTGTATTTACCTTGTCGCAGTTCACAGAACGGGGGCACATTTTTGTACAAGTTCATCTGGCAGATCACTCGAATCTTGCTACAGAAGCAAAAATTGAACCAGTAGTCAACGGGATGAATGGACATAAAGACGATGCTAGTGCTATACCCACCAGTGGGTCTCATAACACTTTAAGTGGTTTTGAAGCAGCTGATAGCCGAAATAACTGGGAAAACTTCAAGCTTTTGCTCTCTTACGAAAAAAATGAAATGCCATATGAAAGTGATTCTGATAAAGTAACTCTTGTTGTAAGTGTGGAAGATACTGGGATAGGCATACCACTGCATGCCCAAGGCCGGGTCTTCACGCCTTTCATGCAAGCTGACAGCTCAACTTCTAGGAACTATGGTGGAACCGGCATTGGACTGAGCATCAGCAAATGTCTTGTTGAAATAATGGGTGGTCAGATAAACTTTGTCAGCCGACCTCTTGTTGGGAGCACATTCACATTCACTGCTGTTCTGAGAAGGTGTGACAAAAATGCTATTAGTGATGGTAAGACTGTTGTTGTGCACCCTTTACCATCCAGTTTTAAAGGCTTATCTGCACTATTGGTTGATAAAAGACCTGTTAGAGCAACTGTGACTAAGTATCATTTGCAAAGGCTTGGAATTACTTCTGAAGTTGTTGGGACCATTGAACCGGCATTTGGTGTGTTGTCTGGGAGAAATGGCAGTTCTCTAACCAGGTACTTCTATATTTTACATTCCCTTCAAAAATTGAAATCCTGGAGTTAATAAGTTACTTTTCTTTAGAAATTGGAATAAACGGAGCATGCTTGCATACTAACTTCTTTTGCAAATATCACTGTTCATATTTGAATGATTACATGATAATGATCGTTTTTGGTAAGTATTACTGGGTAATACTTGGCCATCATAGTTCTTGCCTATATTTTGTATCACTTCAGTATATTGCTACTTCTGCGGCAGTTCTCTTTACGCTACTGAATGTGATATATTTAATTGAAAATTGATTTTATTTTAATCTGTGAAAAGACACAATTGTTTTTTAAGGCCCCATCATTCTCAAATAACTAGTAAGCTGATTGCGTATGATATTTGAAATATTTCGACACCCAGTTTACTTGAATCTAACTCGTTTTTTTTTCCAAATTTGTTGCACAGCATGGGTAAGAAGCAGGCATGCATGTTGTTAATCGAGAGTGATTCCTGGGGCCCACAGATGGATGTCTCCTTACATGCTAGACTCCAGGAGATGAAACAGAATGATCGCATACATGTATCGCCCAAAGTTTTCCTTCTTTCTGCTGCAGAATCAGACAAAATAAAGAAGATATATGCAGTTGATTCTGTGATAACAAAGCCTCTGAAAGCAAGTGCACTTGCGGCCTGTCTGTTCCAAGCACTTGGTATCACACAGCCGAGCCATGAGAAACATGATGATTCAGGTTCTCTTCATGGGCGTGATGGTTCAGGTTCTCTTCATGGGTTGCTTCTTGGCAAGAACATATTGGTAGTTGATGACAACAAGGTAAACCTCCGAGTGGCCGCTGGTACATTGAAGAAATATGGGGCAAAGGTGGAGTGTGTGGAGAGTGGCAAAGATGCTCTTTCCCTTCTACAAGTGCCGCACAAGTTTGATCTTTGTCTCATGGACATTCAGATGCCGGAGATGGATGGGTAAGCTTATTTCCCTCTCAAGATTTATTTCTTTTGAATTTGAGCCTCTTCTTTCATATGATCCACAGTGTGACATGTCATCTGGATAAGTGCCACCTCATCGACCATCAATTGATTCACACAATGAATCAAGCTTTCTGTCTCTCTGAAGAAAAAAATGTTATTCACACTATGTGGTTAATGGAAAAAGCATATATGTAGCTAACGCCAAATACTGATTATAACTAGTAAAAACGTCAATCTTGTGTCAACTTTTTCTGTGTGAAAAGTCATGTCTAATTCATTGTGTGAAAATTTTCGAAGACATTAGCCCTGATATTGTCCTGCACTATGCCAAACAGTACTTTAAATGTTAATATCAGAACGTCTAAAATCCATGCAGTTACCATTTGTTCATTGTAGTTTTAACCACCACACCGTGATATGCAGTTCTTGGATTAATGAACATAATGGCGTGCTAACACCCTCATGGCCAATTAACTTATGTCTCCTGACCACTTGCTGCATATTGACATCTGTGTGCCTATATTTTCTGAAACAGTAACCAAGTAATGTCAAGCCATGTCATTATTTAGTTTTCGTTTAATCAATATACTGTTGCTTCATGTGCTAGATTTGAGGCAACTCGGCAAATACGAGCAATGGAAGGGAAGGCAAACGAGCAGGCAGACGACAGCAAATCGGGTTCAGAAAGCACAGCAAAGACGGCCAAATGGCACCTGCCAATCCTGGCAATGACCGCGGATGTCATCCAGGCCACCCACGAGGAATGCACAAAGTGCGGGATGGATGGCTACGTCTCGAAGCCCTTCGAGGAGAAGCAGCTCTTCCAGGCAGTGCAGAAGTTCTTGGGCCCAAGCATTTCCAGCTGACACCAAGCGATGCATTCTGCTGCACACCAAGAGAGTAAAGGAGGAGCACTGGCTGTGAACTGAGGCGGCTAAAATTCTTCTCCATTTTGTTGCTCTTCGACAGAGGATGCGATCTGAATGAGAGGCTGCACTCAAGGCGACATTGCACAGAAAGGATCGGAGCTGGCATTGTGTACATGTATTTTTATCGGCAGAGAGCCAGCCATAGTTTTAAGCTAGGAGAAGCATAAGTTTAGAGTGATCATATGCGGCCTCCTGTTGTCGGAGCCACATGTGTGTTGCTGGGCTATCGGAATCTTGAGCAATTTTTTTTCCTGTACAGCTCCCACGATTTTTTGCTCCAGCCCACTGTTGACAGAAGACATGTTTGCAGGGTGCAGCATCTTGGAAAAACCTGATAACCTGAGAATTTTTTGTTCTGTCTATTAGAGTTTGAGCAGTATGTATATCAATGTACCATCAGTGTATGGATGTTAACAAGGAAGGCGAAACCTGTCGATTAGGAGGACACTGATTAAAACTTGCACCTGTTTCTTCATCCAGTTCAGAATATGTATCAAGCAGTGAATTTCTATGCCATGAAGTGGAAATGATGAGAGAGTGCTCATCGCTTCGAGAGTATTTCTTACATGTCACTGAAAATTTATCGATTTTTTTTATATGCCACTTAAAATTGGCTCTTTCCTTATATGCCATTAGCTCAATTACATATCCTCTAATGCTACTGCTGTGTGTTGACTGTTACCTCCATAGTAAAAAGATGCATTTACCCTTCTGAGATTTATCAACTGGTTATAATACGACAGCTATCTAAAATTGGCAGAAAAAATATTTATTCAATAATTGATCCTTGCATATCGGCAATGGGAAATTTAAAAATGGTAGCTCTGCAATTGTTTATTCGCAGCAAGCCAAACATTTTACTATGAGTAGCTTTGTTCATTACTACAGATTCTCTCCTCTGTGATGGCCTCTCTTATCTCTGGGATTTGTGGGCCGTCCCAACGAAATTATCTCAAACTGGCTTAAAAGAAGGTCAACAAAGAAATACTCGTACAGACATGTTAGATGTGCATAATACTCAAGTTTGTCATGATCCTCATGGATGATACCACAAAAATAACCTATTCTATCTTTATCGGGCCCCAACAGAAGCCCGTTACCGATGGTCATCATCGGTGACGGGCTTCGACTTGAGGCCCGATTGAGATAACAGATCATCGGCGACGGACCTTACTTACAGCCCGATATAGAAGTTGGATCATCGGTGACGGGTCTTTATTACAACCTGATAGAGATGATGATAGTATCAATCGGAGTAGTTGTGCATCAACCAAGGCGGCGGAAAATACACCATCGGTCCTAGCCGCCGTCGATCATATAACGGTAAAACTCTCGACCACAATACGTAACAATCTTAACAAATAAATTTTCTACATAATATTCTAAAATTATAGATGAATCTATCGCAAGAACCGACTAATTGTGTGCTAACAGTTAGGGTGATGCCCTCCTTCACGGTTCCGGCGGCCGAGGGACTAGCTTACAAGCCGAACGCCGATATAAGAGTGCATGGAGCGCAACTGATGGCCGGACATGTAAAAGTGCAAGTGGACACAGTGAAGGCTGAATGGGCCCATTTGCCACTGCAGCATCCACCAAATGACAAGATCCTAACCCTAGGAGCTGCACGTGGAAGTTTTATCCAATGGCACAAGGACCTCATTGATATTAAGTTGATTCCGAGTTCAGCCACTGCACCAAGCACTAGTTTGCTGCTAAAACCTGCACCTGCTCCTTCAGCCCCCATAGCTCCCACTTGTTTTCCACAAGTCGACGATGTCGAGCTACAATATGACACAATTTTGGGGGTGATCACATGGAGGCCGACAGTACGACGATCCCTAATCCCCCACCAATGAAAAAACCCAGGAGGGTGTGTTCCTCTCCTCCGCAGATAACTATCTAAAATAATGCGGCAAGGGGGAGAGGAAGAGAAAAAGACAAGGTACAGACCTTGCATCTAGCTCCAAAGAAGCTAGACATGGGCAAGGGGCAGGAAGCACGTAAGAAGAGCGTTGTTCCGGCATCGTTCCAACTAGGCATGCTGCTAGTTGAAGACGACACCCTATGAATGATGGGCGACGCTTGCAAGGAGCTTCACTGCTACTATATGGAGAAATCAAACGCCAGGAGGACAAATAGGGAGAGTGACATAATAAGTCATTACGATCAACAACCATTTCTTGGGCCAGAAAATTATATTGTCATAGACTTTAAAGATCTGTTTGACCTCTACAGACTACGAGCGGTGGACATAACTCTACTTAAATGCTACTCCTTGTAAGTATTGTTGCGTTTCTCAATTTGGTAACAACAATCCTTATGGCACGCTTATAAGAGCATTTGTCTTGTGTGTAGGTATAGTTGGAAGTGGTATAAAAAATACACCAGAAATAGCCTTCCTCGATCCACAAATGGTCATAGTCGCCAATCTCCAAGACGACCGTAAGGAAATGATAGACTACATATATGATATCTTGTGGGCCCGCCAAAATAGGAGTACATTTTGTGCGCCTACAATCAATAGTAAGTGTGTGTCCTAAATATATGCAATTGCATGACACGTCTAGCTTTAGTATTTAACTTTCAGTATATTAATACCGCAGTGCCTATTGGATCCTTCTGGTCATAACACCAAAGTAAAATACATGTCACTACATGAACTCCAAAGTCAATAAAGACTATGACTGTACTTTGATCCAAGAAGTAATAAATGAAGTGTGAGGCCCATATGTGGAGAAAAGATGCATGCATAAGAAAGGACAAAAAACTTCATCCACAAAAAGGACTTCCCGGTCAAACAACAAGCTGGTGACCAGTGCGGATTTCATGTGTGCCACAACATGCGGATTCTGTACAACAAAAAGGTGAAGACTTTGATCGAATTTGAGGTTTGTGATCTTAATTGTGATATATACTAACTACTTCGACGCGTCTGTGTGTGTATATATATATCGACTAATTTCGAAGTATGTACATGTAGGAAAATATATCCAAGTTTGTGCCTGCCAACTTTGAGGAGATTAGAGAGGAGATAGCAGATTTCATTGTCCGCGATATAGTACACCCCAAAGGAACGTTTAGAATACGAGGTTAAAGTTAAATGATAAACATTTTTGAACGCTTCAAAATTATGTAACACTTATGATATTATTGTAAATTACAATATGGTCAAATGTATTTATATATATATACTTGCAATGCTAAATAAAAATTTGTTCTAATTTACAACTCGGTTTTGCAGGTTTTGATGCTTAGCACTTGAAAATGTTATTGTGAAATGTGTAAATAATAAATGTGTATGTGATTGGATGTGTGAAATATGTGAATGTCGTATGTGATTTCTGAATTGGGTTTCCTATGAATAATTGTATATATGAATGAGGATGATGAGAAAGGAAATATATTCTCTGTTTCTCTCATTTTTGCAGTGGGCATGGCTAGCAAAGGCCTGAGGCTAGCCAAAAAATAATATATTTTTTGTTTGGAAAAAACTCATCGGTGTCAGGCTTTAACTTAAACCCGATGAAAATGATATCATCTGTGACGGGCTTAAGTTAAAGCCCGATTGAGTTGTTAGTCATCCGTGATGGACGTTAATTTGAGGCCCGATTAAGTTGTTAGTCATTGGTGACGGGCGTAACTTAAAACCCGATTGAGTTGTTAGTCATCTATGACAGGCTTATGTTAAAGCCTGATTGAGTTATTAGTCATCTGTGACGGGCTTTAGTTGAGGCTCAAATTATGTCATCCATGAGGGGCGTTTGTTTGACTGGTTTTCTGGGTCAAACCTATCGGTGACATGCTTTAGTTTAGGTCCGACAAAGATAAATACATCGGTGACGAACTTTTGTCCGATAGAGATGACTACTCACATCACTGACCTTTGCGCCGTGACGGTCATCATACCCGACACAGATGAGGGTTGCCGCTTGATTAAGATGAGGGTAACCGTTAGTATGTCTTTTTTTTAAAGTACATACTATATTCATCATCGAAAAAGTTTATACTATTTTTTCAGTATATACTATAATCCTCAATTAATGAAGTATATACTATTTTTTTGAGGTCAGTATACTAGATTACCGTAGGATTCGGTATATACTAGATTACGTACTGGTGCTCTACTACCTCTATGTCTATGCTTGTTCCCGCCGTGTAGAGATCCTAATCATCTCACTGATACCTTTTGTTAGTACTAAGACTATTTTGGTCATTTATGGAAAAAACTAACAGTTGACCACAGCCTAACGTTAGTCAATGCAAGGTGAAGTGACGGTAGTGAGGTACGTAAATTTGAGACATATAAATACAATTTCATATTGAAAAACCGATAATTTTTCAATGACATAAGAAATTCTCTCTTGGAGGATTGGAAAGCCACAGCTTCGGCACAAACTCCGCCGAAGGGCAAAGGGGCATTCACTGAAACATTGGCATACTAGATATTGCTGTGCGCGTTGCGCGTCCTCTCGGTGCGTAAATAGCACGATATAAAAAAACTCTCATTTAAGCTAATATTCTCATTTTAAACTCTGTACAAAATAACTCAATCAAGTTATAGATTCAACTCAAGTGAAACCGTGAATGACGAACGAATCTAAATTTGAGTTATTGATCTCTAGTGGAGACTGCGTATTGAAGACATGCATCTGAATAGGCATCATGAACAAAACGCATCTAAGTTTTGAAGCAACCATTCCTAAAAGGAAAAAATGGTTAAGATGGATAAAATGCCACACTCCACCAGCTGAAGCTGGAGATGAAGTAAGTTTAGAGCTGGTGAAAGGTAGTTTCAACTTTTTAGTTTATTTTTTTAAGTGATTCATTCAGATTTGTTTGGAGCTGGAGCGTTTAGTAGGGCTCGGCTCCACTTCACTAGGATCCAGGATCTGAAACACTGTCAAACGCCCTCTAAATTAGCAATGGAAAACCTCAAGCATCTATGCCTAACAAGACTAAGGGGACGTTTGGCAGAGCTCCAGATCCTGGATCCTGGTGGAGTGGAGCTGGAGCCCTGCCAAACGCTATAGCTCTAAACAGATCTGAATGGAACACTCCAGAAAAATAAACTAACAAGATGTAACTTTCTTCCACCACTCCAAATTCCAACACACCGAGCCGTAGCTAGGATCCGGAGCCCCGCCAAACGCCGCTCCCTAAGAAAACATAGAGGAGAAAAAAAAGAGATTTGAAGGAAGATACCTCCCTCCAAACGCTTTTTAAGAACAAATTGTGAACGGTTGTTCATGGTTGTTCTGTTATGCATCAGCTATTGTCAGCCTGATAGCATACAACAGATATCTGCACCATGAAATTATAAAAAAGTAAGGATCTTAAGAAAGACCTAAACACAGTAAGGTGGCAGGTTATCGATTGTATGCAGATTAAGAAACTTAGGTCCTGTTTATTTTAGTTTTTTGGGTAGCTTTCCACACCTTTTCGGAAGCTTGGAAAGCTAAATACTATCAACTTTTCAAGTGACTTTCGAAAAGTGAAAGCTAGATTCGAGAAAATGAATGAAAAGTGAAAATTGAGTTGAAATGAGTTTTTCTTTGCTTTTGGTGTCTTGAGAAGATAAAAATTTATTATAAAAGTTAATAGTAAAAGATTATCAGCTTGTAAGCTAGTTTTTCAGAAAGCTAGCTTTCCAGAAAAGTTGTAAAGCAGAAGCTCAAACAAACACAATCTTAAATTATAACTCAAGTGCTGGATGAACTATGCAGCAATCTCTGAAGTGAACAACAAAAATCTACTCTCAATCAGCTCATCGTTAATTGCAGAACATCGCACCACTGCGAGAGATACAAATTGTTAATACAAATATAGCTAGATGTCAAAACAAAGGCATATATGAACATAGCGAAAACATCAACAGTTAGTAAAGGAAGACAGAGCAAATCACAATGTGATGGGCATTAGTGGCCATTAAGCGTACCAATGGCACCACAGTCATAATTCTACAATTTCACCCTAGAAAATGCCATTGTGATGTGTAGCAGCTCAAATTTCATCCTAGAAAATGCCACAGTATCAATTCCAAAAATAGACTCTTAACTTCGATGCCGAGCTTACACTGCTCGGCGCCATTACAATTGACGCTTCGCATCATGTCGGCACCGAGACTATCGTGGTGCTGACGTGGCCAGCTCGACGTAATTTCTGCCGCTCTTCTGGTGTTCTATCTGCTGCTGTTGTGTTCGTTCGCGAGATCAAGGTGTGATTTTCCCTGCTCGCTTTGGCTTCTGGTTTGTGTTGTTTGTGTCTCTTGCCGACCGATTTAGGCAACATTTTGTTCATTCCTCGCTGGATTTCTGTTCGTATCCCGTCTTGATTTCCTTGTTTGACAAAAGGCGTTCTTTGATCTATGTTCGGTTTACTACTGGATTTTGCCAATCCGTCTCTTGTCCGGTCCGACTGATCCGACTGAATCTTATCAGTTGCAATTTCGTTGCTTTTTCCCCATTTCATGGTCACTTTGACTGGTTTCTGAGTAATTTCGTTCTGTGCTTGTTCTTCGTCGACTCCGTGCTGATGGGGATGAAAGCTCACGGCTGAAGATTTTTTTCCTGCCTGGCCTAATTGTTTCACATATCTACGATTTTCAAATAGCAAAGATATAAAAAAAATAAAATTCATTGGCTCCGTGCTGATGGGGATGAAAGCTCACGGCTGAAGATTTTTTGTTCCCCGCCTGGCCTAATTGTTTCACATATCTACGATTTTCAAATAGCAAAGATGTAAAAAAATAAAAAAAATTGAACCATGCAGGATTCGAACATGCGGCCTTCGTTGTATTGGCATGACGCTCTAACCAACTAAACGAGTTGGAAACTACATTGAAATATTTCTAGAAATTTATGAATACTGAACCTGATGGACTGAGGAGTCAACCTCCACAACGTCAAGCTCAACGCCAAAATCTATGACACGTGACGCCAAAATCTATGACGCCGAGCTGATGTGACGACGTCAAAATCTATGACGCCGAGCTGATGTGACGCAAAAATCTTTGACATCAATTATAGTGGTGTCGAGCAGTGTAAGCTCGGCTATTGACGTCGAGTTTAGGGTTTATTTTTTAAATCAAACGGTTAGAGATGTATTTGTGAAAAACTTAAAAAAAAAGAAAAAAACCAAAAAAAAATTCGGTGTAGCAGCCGAGAGGGGGACCCTCACTCCCTAATCCTCTTTGAATAAAATATAATATAAGCGACATAGGCCATCACTTCTGCTACAATTGAGCCCTAAGATGCAGTGGCTCTTCGGATCATCCGACTAAAATTTAGATCATGCCATATCGAATATTTAATTATTATTTTAGAGTATTAAATACAAACTATTTATAATTTATTTTGAGTATTAAATACAGATTATTTACAAAACGTATTCGTAATCGGAGGATAATTTGTAAGACAAATGTAATGAATCTAATTACATCATAATTTGACGATATGATGGTATAGTAAACATTTGCTAATCGTAGATTAATTAGACTTAATAGATTCGTTTCACGAATTATTCTCCGATTATGTAATTATTTTTATAATTAATTCATGTTGTTCTTTAAATTGATATTCAAATATTTAATTTGACACAGACTAAAATTTAATCCCTGAATTCAAACACCTTATAAAACTAAGTTCAGAAAGAAAACTCCTCAATGAATGGGAAAAAGGAATAAAGATGGTTGATGTTCTCTACGTATCTTGAAACTGAATTTGCATTTGTATATAAAAGAAGTCATCCAAGTTCCTAATATTCCATGTCCAAAGGCAAATGCTTCACCTACTTCAATAAGGTGTATCGACATACATATATTTAAGCCACAAATCAATTCACTCTGGAATTCACCTCCCATTTCCCAAGTTAAGAAATTTGAAATTCTTTTACAGCGTGGAACTTCTCAAATTTTCTCACAGTTTGCCATGTGGGCCAAAATGAAGTTGAATGCTAGTATTCCTGGAAATTATTACCCAGATGATCCAGTTTATAATGTTTCTTCTACTATTACAATTGCAACATCATTACCAGTTCACTCTGCAAAGCTTAATTTTCCATAGGAACATGAACAGTTTTAGTTAATTTGTGCATTGTTTTAAGCCCCAAGTTGGTAATTTGCCTATCAATTAATGTTTAATTACATCGTGTAATTTATTACAGATTATTGAAAACCGTTTCATTTGGAAAGGCGCTTATCACCTTTGGCTGTAGCAAACAGGTACTACTACCACAAAGCCATTGTAGAAGCAATTTGCAAGCTAGTACTAGAACCGTATGCTTGAATAACGCAATGCAAGGGGCACTTTTTTCGGGTGCTTCACTTTCTTCATTTAGTCCTTTCTCATCCTCAAAATGCTAACGTGACAGCATCATAAATAAGGATAAAAAATTATCCGTCTATATTGGAAGTGTCATTAATCTTCAAAGCTATTTGGCATATAAAATCAGTCTCAACCCATGGTGTCTAACTATAGTGGTTATATCGTCATGTCAGCAAGACATATTTTTTTAAAACTATACTCTAAAACTCATAATTTTTTGACGTGAGTCTCTAATAAATATTCTCTTCTCTCATTGGTCACTTTGACACATAAAACGAGAAAAAAACTACTACATACCCGACCTATGTTTAATAGTTTTTTCATTCCTGGATAATATGTAGACCTATTTTTCTACATGAGATGGTTTTTTCAACTTTTTCTCTCTCTCCTGCTTAACTCGTATGTCACACCATCTTTTTTCTTACATGACAATATATACACTTGTGGAGATTATGGCAATCGGGTATCTACATAACAAGCTTATCCGACTGGAGGTAGAAATAGATTGCGCCTGCCATATCTGTAAACCGAACATGACTTGAGTGTTACGATCGCTGATAGAGATAAGACAATCGGCCTATAGTCATGGTTTGGTAAGATTGAGGAAACCAACTTAGAGTAAGATAGGGTTTCCGATCTGTAAGCCCTCCTCCCAAGACTATATAGGGGGGGTAAGGGGCGTCCCTTGAGGGATATCAGATCTTAGATCATATACTTTATGAGCTTTTAGCCTTCAGCTTTAGATCACGAGATCAATAAAGACACTCGGCGGATCGAATCCACCGAAACAGGAGTAGGGTATTACCTCACGAGAGGGCCTGAACCTGTCTAAACCTTCTTCTTCTTCCAACCCATTGTGCTTGGCGATCTTGGCTGCGACCCCGAAATCATATTGCCGAAACCAAGTTTCGGCAGGTTGGCGCGCCAGTAGGGGCCGCGCGTCGAGACTTCTTCAACAATCTCGCCGACAAGCGTGATGGGATCTCCTTCAAGATTCGGCGACTTCGCCGCCAACTTCTTCGACAACTCCTCCTTCGACTCGGATTCAAACCAGTCGGAAGGAAAGACCGACTCGGCGCCGTTCGGGCTCCCCAATAGCGCCGAGATCTTCAACAACATCTTCAAGACCAAGATGCAATCTACCTTCTCCGACGACGGACTTCACTCGGCACCATTCGTATCACCGAATACCGTCAAAATCTGCGCCAATCTTCTCACCTCCCCGATAGAGGCGATCTTTTCGGACGAAGACCTCTCGGTGTCGTTTGGGTTACCAAACGCCGCCGAGATCTACAGCAAACTTCTCTCCCCCGAGTTGGGGCGACCCACTCGGAGGAGCCCGCATCCCCAAGCTCTGACTCGGACTGGAACGATCCAGACCCGGGCTACCCAGGATCAAGGGAGGTCGCCGTCATCCTCCCATCATTCGGCTCCTGCCCATCTTCGGAGCTCAACGGGTACCTCGGCTCCGCCGCCGACAACCTCTACGGCATCCCTTCTGACGAAGCCGACAACTCCGATTGCCGCATGGACTATGAGCCGAAGTGCTTTGATGTCCTCATGGCCGAACCGGATGAGTCCGACTCGGCCATGGCCGAAGGCTTGTAAGAAGAGCGAGCCAAGATGGAGCACGAGCGCAAGACGGCCGAAGAGGAGAAACAACGCAAGGACGAGGCCGACAAGAGGAAGCGGGACCTACGTGCGGCGGACGATCGCCCAGAGGCCATCCTCCAAACACGGGTCCGCAACACCAACATCTTCCAAACGCCACAGCAGAACGCTGTTGCCGCGCTCACCCTCTTGGACACCGTCATGGAGACGACACCGCCAACGTGACTCCGATACTCGACAAGATAAAGACCATCGTCGCAGCCACGCTAACGGCCACCCCACCACCTCGACACGAAGGCCGGCGAATCGTGGCCGAAACGCGGACAAGAGCCGGCTTTCGCCTCTAAGGTCGGGAGACTATAAGAGGCCCGAGCCGGATCGGTCGACGACCGGGCCAAGAGGCCCACCCCGCGAGTCCACGCTAAAGTACCAGGAGCAGACGGCCGACTCCCGCGACAAACGACGTGGACGTCCACCCGTCCACCACCGCGTCCCCGCCGCAAGCCTCCGCCTACCCAACCAGCCAACCGAAGACCCCGCCGAGTGATCTCGGGAAGTCCTCGATCGCCGCTACCAAGAGCGGGACCGACGCACTCGGGAAGATCGGAGGGGATCACCCGATAGCGGCGACGACGGAGTACCGGCCTTCACTCGGGAGCTCCGCCGAGTGCACTGGCCGAGTGGGTTCAAGCCCACAGGGATTGAAAGGTATGACGGCAAGAGCGACCCTGAATCTTGGTTAACCGTATACACCCTCGCCATCCGTGCTTGCAGGTGCGACAACAAAGCTATGGCCAATTACCGCCCGTGGCCTCGCTAACTCGGCCGAAGCGGCTCACGAGCTGCCAAGAGGCTCAATCGGCTCGTGGAGCGAGCGAGGACCACTTCATCGCCAACTTCCAAGGTACCTTCGAGAGGCCGGCACATACTTCGACCTATACAACGTCATCCAAAAGCCGGATGAGCCCCTGAAGGATTACATCCGTCGTTTCTCCGAGAAGCGCAACAAGATCCCGAACATCACCGATGACATCATCATCGCCGCCTTCCGAGGGGAGTCCGTGATGAGCCGCTAATCGGGAAGTTCGGGCGCAAACCACCGAAGACGATGAAACAGATGTTCGAGACGGCGAACTCATACGCGAAGTCCAACGACGCCATTAAGGCTGCCGTCAAGATCGGCCCGACGGGAGGGAAGACAAACAGGCGAGGAAACCGGAATCCTAAAAAGGATAACGGCAACGGCAACAACCAAGGCCAGAAAGATCGCAAGCGCCGATCTGAGGATCTAGTGGCCGCAACCTCCAACACTCAACGCCGTCCCCGAGTCGCCGCCTCGACGCCATCATGAACGCCCGGTGCACCCACCATCCGAATCATAAGCACGCGGCGAAGGACTGTTTTATCTACAAGCGGTTCGCCAGAAAGATGCGCGCGCGGCTCAACAAGAAGCCGACGACGAGGCTGGTCCGTCGGGCGCCAAAAAGAACAACGCGACCGAAAATGCCGAACCTTTTCAAGACCCGGTGGGGAGCTCAACCACATCTTCGGAGGACCGCTAGCCTATGAGTCCAAGAGGAAACATAAGCTAACTGACCGAGAGGTCAACGCAGCTCAACCCGAAGTCCCTCAATATCTGCGATGGTCGGAAGTGGCCATCACTTTTGACCGCTCGGATCATCCCGACCGAGTGGTTCACCCGGGGCGCTATCCACTCGTCCTGGACCTCGTGGTCCGCAACATCAGGCTTAAGCGCGTCCTCATCGATGGGGGCAGCGCCCTCAACATCTGTTTGCCAAGACCATGGATGAGATGCGATCCCGAGGGCCGAACTAAAGGCAAGCTCAGCCCCCTTCCACGGAGTCATCCCGGGGCTATCTTCTACACCACTCGGGCATATCTCCCTCCCAGTCACCTTCGGGGCCCAAGAGAACTTCCGAACGGAGAACATCACTTTTGAGGTGGCCGACTTGAAAGCATATCACGCCATCATCGGAAGGCCCGCGCTTGCCAAGTTCATGGCGATCCCTCACTACACCTACCTCTGCATGAAGATGCCGGGTCTCAACGGCGTCATCACTCTTCGTAGCGACGTGAAGCAAGCCTTCACTGCGATAAGGAGAACTGCGACATGGCCCAATCTCGCGAGAGATTACGTGGCCAACAAGAAGTCCGATTGGCTGCATCGACTTCGGCGCAGGGCGAAGCCCCGCGAAGAAGATAGCCAAATCGGGATCCGCGACGCCAAGACCAAGAAGATCTCCCTTGTTCCGTCGGATCCCTCGGAAGCTAATCGGCGCGACCTAGATCCCAAATAGGAAAGCACGCTCGTCACCTTCCTCCAAAATAATAAAGATGTTTTTGCTTGGAAACCATCCGATATGCCTGGAATTTCTAGGGAGGTGATCGAGCACTCTTTGAACGTCAAAGATGACTCCAAACCGATAAAACAACGATTACGCGATTCGCGCAGGATCAAAAAGACGCTATCAAAGAAGAACTCGCAAAGCTCTTGGCTGCCGGCTTCATTAAAGAAGTCCTTCATCGACGGTTAGCCAACCCGGTCTGGTCCGCAAGAAGATGGGGCAATGGCGCATGTGCGTCGATTATACGACCTCAACAAAGCCTGCCCCAAAGATCCGTTCGGGTGCCTCGCATCGACCAAGTCGTTGACTCAAACAATGGCGCCAACTCCCGAGTTTCTGGATCATTACTCGGGCTATCACTAGATCGGCTTAAAAGAATCCATTGCTGAAGACATCGTTCATCACGCCGTTTGGGGCCTCTTGCTACATCACCATGCCTTTCGGCTGAAGAACGCCGACGCCACATACCAACGCATGATCCAAAGATGCTTCCGCACACGATCGGCAAGAACGTTGAAGCTTATGTCGACGACGTTGTCATCAAGACCAAGCGAAAGAAGACCGATCGCCGACCTAGAAGAAACCTTTGCAAACATCCGGGCCTTCAATGAAGTTAAACCGGAAAAGTGCACTTTCGGCGTTCCATCGGGCAAACTGCTCGGCTTCATGGTATCACATCGCGGCATTGAAGCAAATCCGGAGAAGATCAACGCCATCTTAAGCATGAAACCCCCGAGTAACCAGAAAGACGTCCAGAAGCTCACTGGCTGCATGGCGGCACTAAGCCGTTTCATATCCCGACTCGGCGAACGAGGCATGCCCTTCTTTAGATTGCTAAAGAAGACAGACGACTTCCAGTGGACCGCGGAAGCCAACAAGGCCTTTGAAGATTTCAAAGAGTTCCTCACAACGCCGCCCATCCTGGCCTCGCCTCAACCCGGGAACCTCTCTGCTGACGTTTCACCACTCACCAAGTGGTTAGTACGGTCCTTGTGGTCGAACGCGAAGAGGAAGGACGGGCCCGAAGATTCAAAGGCCAATCTACTTTGTTAGCGAAGTATTGGCGGGAGCCAAAATTCGCTACCCTCGAGTACAAAAATTACTCTATGGTGTTCTGATAACCGCGAGGAAATTGGCACACTATTTTCAGGGTAACTCGGTCACCGTCGTCACTTCTTTCCTACTCGCCAAGTGGGCTCTAGAGCTGATGCCGTTGGACTTGACTTTTAAAGCGAGGACGTCCATAAAGTCACAAGCCTTGGCGGACTTCCTGGCCGAGTGGACTGAACAACAAGAGAACGTGCCTCGGGAAGACCTCCAACACTGGACCATGCACTTCGACGGATCCAAGAGGATCACCGGCTTGGGAGCAGGAGTCGTGCTGATCTCCCCGACTGGGGAAAGGGTAAGATATGTCCTTCACCTCCACTTCTCCGCCTCACACAACGTTGCCGAGTACGAAGCTCTCCTACATGGACTGCGCCTCGCAGTTTCACTCGGGACGGGATACGTCGGCTTATCGTGAAAGGCGACTCCCAGCTGGTTGTCAATCAAGTAATGAAGGACTGGTCATGCCTAAACGACACTATGGAGGCCTACCGGCAAGAGGTCCGCAAGCTTGAGGACAAGTTTGACGGGCTCGAACTCTCGCATGTCCTGAGGCATAACAACGGAGCTGCCGATGAGCTGGCACAGTTCGGGTCCAAGCGCGAAGCTGCCCCAACAGACGTCTTTGTCGAACATCTCTACGAACCAACCATCACGGCAAAGACAACTACCAACGAGCAAGCCACGAACGAAGTCGCCATGACCGATACCGACTGGAGGACGCCGCTCATCAAATTCTTAACCTAGCAAGAGCTGCCGGATGACCGGGATGAAGCAGAACGCGTCCGGCATCGTTGCCAAGCATATGTCATGGTTGACTCCGATCTATACAAGAGAAGCCCCTCCGAAATTCTAATGAGGTGCATCACACCCGAGGAAGGGAAACAGCTACTCCAAGACATCCACTCGGGCATATGCGGAAGCCACGCGGCAGCACACACTCTAGTCGGCAAAGCTTACAGGCAAGGTTTCTTCTGGCTTACCGCGGTCTCCGACGCGGATAAAGTCGTACGAACCTGCGAAGGCTGCCAGTTTTTCGCCCGACAAAGCCATGTCTCGGCCCAGGAGCTTCAAACAATCCCACTTTCTGGCCGTTCGCGGTATAGGGCTGGACATGGTTGGCCCTTTTAAAAAAGCTCCGGGAGGATTCACACACCTCTTCATCGCAATCGACAAGTTCTCCAAGTGGATTGAGGCCAAGCCGGTCGCCACAATTACTGCGACAAAGCACGGGACTTTTCCTCAACATCGTGCACCGCTTCGGCATCCCAAACGAGATCATAACCGACAACGGGACTCAATTCACGGGAGGCATCTTCAAGGAATTCTGCGAGGACTTGAATCAAGATCCGCTATGCATCGGTTGCCCATCCCAAAAGCAACGGACAAGTCGAACGAGCCAACGGCATGGTCCTCCAAGGCATCAAGGCCCGCGTTTTCGATCGCCTAAACCCCTACGCGGCAAGTGGGTCCAAGAACTTCCTCGGTCTTATGGTCGCTGCGGACCACACCCGGTCGGCTACGGCCAAACTTCCTTCTTTTTGGTCTATGGCGCGAAGCCATGTTACCAAACGAGATGGAGTATGAATCCCTCCGGTCCGCAGCTTCAACGATGAACGCTACGACCCCGACCGAGTGGATGACCTCACCCGATTGGAAGAGGCCCGTGAGGCGGCCCTCATCCGTCGGCCAAATACCTTCAAGGGCTCGGAAGATACCACGGTCGCAACGTTCGAGCACGAGCTTTCATCGTTGGCGACTGGTCCTACGCAAGATCCAGACCACCAAAGACCGTCACAAGTTATCCCCCTTGTGGGAAGGACCGTACATAATCGCTGAAGTGACTCGGCCCGGTGCATACCGGCTAAAGCGTGAAGACGGGTCTATGGTGGAGAACTCCTGGAACATCGAGTATCTTCGACGATTTTATGCCTAATTTGGCTAAGGCTTCATGTGTTCCTTGACTTCCAACCTCAAGCAAGATGACTTCTTGAGTTAGCAGTCGGGGGCTGTACATATGTCAATAAAGCTTAAGTTTTCCTCATCAACTTCTGTGCATGATTTGGTTTATCATTGTTTAATGTTCTTCGATTCGAGTTCAGTGTCTAAGGACTGAGAGTTTCCTGATGACCTAATCGAGCCTAGGCTTGGTGACAGTCAGACGAAAACTACTTAAGAAATTTCACACAAAAACTCGGATCAAGGCATTAGCATAAATAAACTAGATATATCACAAGTTCTACATCAGAGCATCACGATTACACGACATTTACAAGACAAAGTTTGAAAGAAGAATCAAATCTTGAAATTGCTCACTACATCAATGGATATTTTCTTCGCTGCCTCCTGCGCCTCACTCAGCATATCCAAGGCCTGCTCATCCGTGGTCCCGTCGGCGAAACCCTCCCCGACCGAGTGGATGTCCACTCGGGGGTAAAGGGACTTGGTCTGTGCAAGAGCCAGACCAGCCCCCATGTTGGCTGCTTCAGTGATGTTGGCCAAATATTGGTCAGGAGCCCTTCGCAGCTTGTCGAATATTTCTACCGGCTCTAGCGAACTGGCCCCAACTCCTTGATGGAATAAAGATAACAAGATCGGCGCGGCAGCATTGGCGACCTCTTCTCGGGCCCTCCCGGCTCGTTTGACCCGCTCAAGTAAGACGTCATATTGAGCTCGGGTCTTAACCTTGTAAGCTGCCAAAGGCATCGGATCATGCAAAGCACTCGGAAATAAAGCAGCGCAAGAAGTGTTACTCCAAAAGAGGCTTGCCTTCGAACTCGGCCTCCATCTCGGCTTTATCGAGGCTGACTGCCTCCAGCTGGACTTGAAGCGAATGGACCTCCGAAGAGTTCTCTACAAAAGAAGATCGTCAACAACCGAGATTAACATAAGAATCATGAAGAAACTTGGAGAGACAGGCTTACTCCCGATTGATCCTCGGAGGTCGAGGTTCGCCTCCCGAAGCTCTGCGATCTCTCTCCTTAAAGCCGCCTCCCTCGACGCGGCCTCCTCCTGAGTGGTCTTCAGCTTTGAACGTCCTCTAAGGAGTTCAGGTGAGGAACCAGCTTCTCCAGCACCTCGGACTTTGCCATGGAGCGGCAGTACTCCTTCTGCGCGTGAAATCAGAAGAGTGACCGACCGAAAAATAATGATAATACAATAAAAGAGAAAGACAAAGGCTCACGTTGAGCAGCCGGTCGCCTCGTTCAAGCTTTCGACAAGGGCATCCCTTTCATCTCTCTCGGCTTGCCTGTCCAGGATGATGCCCTGCCTTTCACCCTCTGAGTCCCGCCACTCAATCCTAATTGGGGGAACCCAGGTTTCAGAGGACTGCAACCTAGGGATTTCCTCCACTGTGGCTGGCGAATAAGAAAGACAAATGAAGACATGAAAGGTTCCAACTGAAAGAACAAAAGAATACGTTGATACAAGTCTCACCAGCTTCAGTGGCTGCACGCTTAGGTGGAGCGGCCCGGCTGGCCTCCTTCCCCTGACTTTGCGCCGAGTGGCCCTCAGTCGGGGCTGCTCGAGCCGCGGCCTGAGGTTTCCCGGCCGTTGACCGGCTTCCAGTCGAGACATCCCGGCTGGCGGCCGGGGGCTCCTTCCTCGGGGCATCCTTCTTCGGAGGCGAAGGTTGTTTGCCCGGAGCGCTCACTCTCGGTTGCAGGCTCCGGGGCTTTGGCTCTGCCGGCTTTGGCACCTCGGGAGCTGCGGCAGGGGTTGGCCCTTCACCTCCCCCGGCAGGATCTATGTCCCGGGGCCTCCTGCGAAAATGAATACAGCTGGGGTAAAGATAAGGAAAGCTTTCAACGAAAAAGTTCGGACTTCGGTTATAGAGCATACCTGGACGACCGGCGGATCTTCGGTGCCGTCCGCGTCGATCGCCTTAGAGGTGGGGTCTCGACTGGAGGAGCCGGGACGTCGTCATCCGAATCCTCGATAATTAGCCTCCTTTTGCTCGCCCGTTTGTTTGAGTCCTCACTCGGCGCCGCTCGCTTCCCGACTGGATCGCTTTGGATCTTGATCCCTACAGCCGGCTTCTTGGCAGGGCGACGCGGCGCGTCATCGTGGGACACCTTGTACGGCTTGGAGGTGACAGAAGCATTTTCCTGAAGAAGAAAGAATGCACAACGCTAAGAGACAAGATATCAAGATTAAAAGACACTTTGAAGCAACCAGTCGGCTTACCGAAGGAGGAGGTCGATGGATGCTGAAGGGAAGAACTGGCAGAATGAGGGCGCGCTCAACTACAATTCCAGACGAGAAGATCTTGTACATCCGAATATTCAGGATTTCATAGCTGAGTGGATCTGGATCTTCCCAATTGGGGTCCTTCCCGCCCTCGTACTCGAAGGCCGGCTTTGACCGGTCCTTGATCGGCGCCGATCGGCACTCGATGAAGTGCCGAGTGATCATTTGCCGCGAAGACCCTTTTGTTTCATCGCCGGGATCTTCGCAAGCGGCTTGTTGGCCTCGTCCCAATCTTGGGCTCTGGAGCAGTGCTCCAAGTTGGCTTGGGGACAGGGGGAAGACCGACGAAGGCTGGCAGGCTGGGTTCAGGGTTGCTAATGTAGAACCAGCCCGCGTGCCATCCCTTATTGGAGGACTTTAAGGGAAGAGAGAAGTACTCCTTGCGGAGAGATCCGCGGAGTTGGAAACCTGCCCCGCCTACAACGCATGGGTGGTCCTTGTTCGGATGCGGCTTGAGATAGAACATGCGGCGGAATAGTTGGAAGTGGGGGAGGATGCCAAGGAAGGCTTCACATATATGAATGAAGAGGGCAATGTGAAGCATCGAGTTGGGGTTCAGATGGTAGAGTTGAAGACCATAGTAATCTAAGAGTCCACGGAAGAACTCGGAGGTAGGAAGGCTAAACCCGCAGTAGAAAAAAGAAGTGAAAACAACGAGCTCACCGGTGTTCGGGGTTGGGAAGTCCTCCCCCGCCGCCGAGCGCCATCCCATTATCTCCTTTGGCGGAAGCACACCATGCTTCACCATCTCTTTGAGGGTGGATTCCTTCACATCCGATGCGGCCCATTGGTCAAACGGGATCCTTTTTTCCTCTGCCATGAGAGTGGTGTTGATGGGAAGTGGATCTGGTCGGAAAAAGTGGGGATTTTGACAAGGGAACTTGGGAGATTTGGCTGCGGAAGCTAGATGTTGCAAAGAGCGAGTTCTTAGATGGAGCGCGCGAGTCTAGGGTTCTCCGCAGTGAACTTGTGAACAGTACTGCAAAAAGGGGAAACTTTTGGAAGATGAAGAGGCGGGGACGACCTCGAGCCTTTATAGAACGATTTGAGGGTTGCGCTAGGTTTTCTTGTGATTGGGCCGAGCCCATGAGAGAATCTGCGGCCCAGTTAAGGTGTGGCTCGACGCGTGTCCTTAAGGACTTAAGCGGATGAGCTTAAGCAGATTTGCCCTGGCAATATGCACGTGTCCGAATGCCCTGTACCTTTGAAAATCCTTCCATACCGCGGTTTGCTTGACTTCATGAGAAGCGGCACGATGCAACTTGGAAGGTGACCAACGGCTAAGTTTTTATAGCGCCTTGATGACAAGGGTTGTTTGGTTTTTTAGCATTTGACTGAGTGATTATGTTAATGCTATTTTTCCACCTTGGTGAAGATCTTTATAGATTGAGACCAGTATTATGACAGAAGCTATTTAATAACTTGGTCATATTTTTCATACGATTGAAAGAAATTGTTTTCCCATGAGGGACGATTAAAATATTTGTTCCGAAATGACCCGGGCAGATCCACTCGGATAAGCGTGAGCTTGCCGAGTGCTTTTCACCCATGAGGGTTGATTGAATTATTTGTTCTGAGATGACTCAGGCAAATTTACTCGGATGAGTATGAACTTGCCGAGTAATGAGATTTCTGTGATTGCTTTAGCATGAGCTAGGCATCTACATGAGAATGATTTTTTATAGTTCTTGACTATATGTTTAGTCTATTTTTGATTAACCACATAGTCGGGGGCTACACCTAATTAGGTGCATCAGGAGATGCACCTAGATATTTATTTTTGAGAATTTTTTAGATATTTTCCAGCCCTTCACAGTCTTTGGAGCCACTCGGGAAGATTCAGGCAGAGATGATTAAGTCACTCGGCGCCAAAAGCACTCGGTCAAAGAGATTTTTGGCGTGTATCTTGTTTTGGTTTGAAGTTGAGTGTCTCGTCGGACGAAAAGGACTCGGGGGCTCTTGTGGAGATTATGGCAATCGAGTATCTACATGGCAAGCTTATCCGACCGGAGGTAGGGATAGATTGCGCCTGTCATATCTGTAAACCGAACATGACTTGGGTGTTACGATCGCCGATAGAGATAAGGCAATCTGCCTATAGTCACGGTTTGGTAAGATTGAGGAAACCAACTTAGAGTAAGATAGGGTTTCCGATCTGTAAGCCCTCCTCCCAAGACTATATAAGGGGGGTAAGGGGCGTCCCTTGAGGGATATCAGATCTTAGATCATATACTTTATGAGCTTTTAGCCTTCAGCTTTAGATCACGAGATCAATAAAGACACTCGGCGGATCGAATCCACCGAAACAGGAGTAGGGTATTACCTCACGAGAGGGCCTGAACCTGTCTAAACCTTCTTCTTCTTCCAACCCATTGTGCTTGGCGATCTTGACTGCGACCCCAGAAATCATACTGCCGAAACCAAGTTTCGACAACACTAAGGTAAAGTGTTAGACTACCCTAAGGCTGCATATTGCTCATGTCGGATGCACTACCAACCCACCCAACCCAGCTGTCCATGGTTATCCAAAGTTTTGTGGTTAACAATGACTAAACAAAACACTTTCATTGTATTCACTAATGATTCTCGTTGTTCATGAGTAAAGTTAAATCACATCACAACATTGTTGTCATCTCAATAGAGATTAACCAGTACACATTGAGTCTAATTATCAGCATTAAGATGTACATCCGCAAATTAAAAAAAGCTGCATTTCGCTATTTCTGCACAAACTGTTTTTCTGCTAGTAAAACGCTTTCATTAGCCTAAAATTGTTCCCAGCCATTGTGAAATCATAATGTGAGGCAAAAGTTGAAGGTTTCTACTTTCTAGCCTACACAAAGCACACATTTGTTCGGAAGCTGAGTAGACGATACAACAGGTGTTGTCGTGCTGAGTGAATTAAAAACAGCCTGTGCTAAATACTCTCACAGAATCCACGTAAAACTTTGGCGCTGTAATTCAGAAGCATGATAGTCTGCTATGCATTTTCTATATGGCCATTATTGTTCCTTGTGCTCATCGGAAAACAACGGTTCCGGAGATATTTTATACATATTAAATATGGTGACACATCAATATATGTGATGATATCACAATATAATTATAAAGACAGAGGGGAAAAAAGTTTTATCAGGATGAAATTGGGTATGCACTGTTTTCAAAACTATAAAACTAATATTAAAATCTATAGAGTTTCATTTTATCTGATCATATTCAATTAGCATATAATATGTATAGCCTGTAAAATCATAAAATAAAATTTTGTATTAAAAAGATCGATTTTATTCATCAACTTACAAAACCACCAGATAAAACTCCTGAAAATCGAAACTCCCTCAAAACTCCCTGAAAACTTCTCCCATCGCCGCGCAGACTCACCACGCCACGAAACCGCAACACCCACACGGCTGCTCGCATCGCACCCAAGCACCTCACCCTCTCCCAAGAACCCGACCCCACCACACAGGCACACACTCGAGAGACCGCCTCGTCTTGCTCCCCATTAGTGGTGGCCAAATGGGCCGGGTCGAGGCGTACCGGCCCGGGCATGATGGCACTGTGCACCGGCCCAGCCCGGCACGGCACGGCTCGAGATGGACCGTGCCGGCACGACACGACGGACCGTACTCGTGCTCGGCTGCTGGCGGCGCCGCGGGCCGACACGGCACGACACGGACACGTGTCCGTGCCGGCCGGCACGACACGGCCCACGGGCCGCACGACACGACGCGGGGATAGGCGAATGGCGGGCCGACGCGTGGCGGGTGAGGCGCCGGGCCGACGGCTGTTCGGTGGCATTTGAACGGGCGAATCAGAGCACAACACATCGCCCCAACGGCTAGTTTAATGGCTAGAATTCAAAACTAGCCGTTGGAGGCCAAAAAAATTCAAAAAAAATCCGAAAAAAATTCAAAAAATATGAAATTTCGTCCTATAAATAGGGCATCCACCCTAGTCATTTCTCCTCACCCCAAAAATCTCATTTTGTGCTCTCAAGTCTCAAGTGCTCTCTTGTGCTCTAATTTTTTGGTTTTGACAAAATTTGCTCAAAATTTTGTCAAAAATAAAAAATAGTGTCGTAGTTAACTAGTTTGATCGCAGAGGTGTGAAGAGCTTGTGGTTGGAAAGATGTAAGTGATATTCATATGTATGTATTATTTGTATTTTGTTTGTGAATTTAGTAAATATTCTAAAATTTGTTTATTTCGGATTAAAATTTTAGAATGGATCCGAACTATCCATATCAGTCGCCGTCGTTCACTTTGGGTGAGTTCGACCCCAATTACATGTCGACGATGCCTCCGGATCGGCTCCAACTCCACCAACTGTGGAGGAGGAACCGGTTTAGACGACGGCGACGGCTTCGGAAGGATTTTTCGGATCCGCGAGCGGAAGTGTTTCGACACACACCAGCTCGAAAAGATTGAGAACCTTCGGTGTGTGGCAGCACTTCGATGAGGTGAAAGTGACCGGCCCCAACGGAAGGGAGGTAACACAAGCTAGAAGTAGAATTTGTAGGAATTCTTTATCTGCACGATTTTCTGGTGGTACAAGACACCTAAAGCGTCATGCGGAGGCGTGTGTGAGGAAGCAAGGAATACAATTGCGGCAACAGCAACTGATGCTAAACCCGCACGGTACGATACGTAGTTGGGAGTATGATCCCATGGTAGCTCGGGAAAATCTTGTCCGGTTAATCGCCAGACAAGATTTACCCTTGAACTTTGGGGAGTCTCCTGCTTTCGAAGAGTATGTTCAGCAATCGCATAATCCTAGATTCAAAGCTGTTAGTAGACAAACAACAACCCGAGATTTAGAAAATTTTTATGAGAAGAGTAGTACTGCACTTAAGGAACTATTTAGTACATGCACTTTCTCTGTTAGTGTTACCTCAGATATATGGAGTAGTGGAGCTAAAGAAGATTATCTTAGCCAGGGAACTCTTACTCTGTCCCAAGTTTACTATCTAACTGCCAATTTAATTTTGCACAATATTCTTGAAATTGCTAAGTTGTTAAAAGAATATGAAAATGATGAAATTCTAGCCCAACCTATCTTTCACATGAAATAAAAAATATTTAAAATATTGGAAAAATATACCTATGTTGTATGCTTTTGCTTTCATATTAGATCCTAGGGGTAAATTAAGGGGATTCTCCACTATTTTATCACTTATTCGAGATACTGTAGGTGTAGATTATAGTTCTTTTTATACTAAGGTTAGAAGTAAACTATATGAAGTTTTTGGAAAGTATGAACTAAAGTTTCAGGAAGTTCGCCAGCAGAGACCCCCTCCTATCCCCACTACAGGTAAGAAGAAGATACAGTGGGGTAGAATTTAGGGTGGCTCATTGTCGATGTCGGAGATCGACACGCGGGAATCCGAGGGACCCCTTTTTGGTTCGGCACAGGGGAGCGGTGAATCTAGGCTTAAACTCACGATGAAGATGGGATAACGCGATAAATCGGGAAAAATCAGGGCTGCAGGGACGCAAACGATTTATACAGGTTCAGGCCACCTATGAGGTGTAATACCCTACTCCTGTTCTTTGTGTAGTATGAAGGATGGATTACGGGGACCAGTGATGGTATTCTTCTTGAGGGCGCTAGGAGTGGACCAAGAGTTGCTAATAACTAGCTGTTGCTCTGGAGGTTGATGAATCGAAGGAAGGAGGGAGAACTTCCAAAACCACTCAAGGGGCCAGCAGAACAGAGCTCAGAACCCCCTTTATGATGGACTTTGCCTCCTTTTATAGTGCAAGGGGACACCACAGTAGTCCTGATTTCCTCTACTTTGCTCCACGTGAGGGAGCGGCTCTTGCCTTGTCTTGTCGGAGAAGCCACCCCCATCTTTGTTCCTGTTGCCGCGTCATGGGAGTAGGCGAAAAAAGGCGGGCGTCGTGGCAGCCATGCTGCTGACGCGATGATGGCCGGCCTACCTACTCCGATGGGATCCACTAGTCTGCGGCCCATTTCGTGGGTAGGTGCTGACACAACGCCTCCTGCGCTCGTACTCTCTCTCCCACGTGGCCGCCCAATGCATTTAACGCGACTAGACGGGGCGTGAGGGAGGCGTGCGCGGAGCGGGTGTGCTGCCATACCGCGGTCACAGTCAAAGACTTTATGCCCTCTTTGCCTTGTGACGAGCAGAAAAGGGGTGATGATGAGAGCGGCTGATAGGCGCTCCTCACGTCGCATTAAATGCGACGGGGCAGGCGCTCAGCCTCTCTCTTTTCAGGCATTAAATGAGGTGGTTGGTAGTTGGACTCGCCCCTCTCTCAGAGAGGTGCGGGGTGAGGGATGGGGGGTCCGGGTAACCCCGGACCCTGCCGTCCGGGGGTCCGGGTGATCCCGGACCCTGCCGCTTGGGAGCACGGCGGCCTCCGGGCAGCCTCCGAGCCAGGCCCCTCTTGGGGCGGCCACGTGGCCGCCCGTGGCCGGGACTCACTTGGGCCATTCAGGACATATCTTTGGCGTGCCTTGATGGGCAAGGGTGCCTTCCTTTTTTTAGATATCATACCTCTGACATACCCCCGGGCCCGTATCACCGACAGTAGCCCCCGGTGTTTACCGGGACCGAGTCAGGCTCGGGCGCGGTTAACGCCATTTCCTTGAGTGTGTGGGCCCGGGTACTAGATGTGCCTTGCTATGGCAAGAGGCTGGTACGCGACAACTGATGCTGCGCTAGTGTGGAGATTATAGCAATCGGGTATCTACATGGCAAGCTTATCCGACTGGAGATAGAGATAGGTTGTGCCTACCAAATATGTAAACCAACTACGACTTGGGTATTACGTTGCCGATTAGATAAGGCAACGGCTCATAGTCATAGTTTGGTAAGATTGAGGAAACCGACTTAGAATAAGATAGGGTTTCCGATCTGTAAGCCCTCCTCCCAAGACTATATGAGGGGGGTAAGTGACATCCCTTGAGGGATATCTTATGCGAGATATGATTTCATAAGCAAGAGCTTTAGACACACGAGATCAATAAAGACACTCGGCGGATCGAATCCACCGAAACAGGAGTAGGGTATTACCTCACGAGAGGGCCTGAACCTGTCTAAATCTTCTTTTCCTCCTAACCCATTGTGCTTGGCGATCTTGACTGCGACCCCAATTTTCTATTGCCGAAACCAAGTTTCGACGGTTGGCGCGCCGGTAGGGGCGCGCGTCGAGACTTCTTCAACAATCTCGCCGACAAGCGTGATGGGATCTCCTTCAAGATTCGGCGACTTCGCCGCCAACTTCTTCGACAACTCCTCCTTCGACTCGGATTCAAACCAGTCGGAAGGAAAAACCTACTCGGCGTCGTTCGGGCTCCCCAAAAGCGCCGAGATCTTCGACGACATCTTCAAGATCAAGATGCAATCTACTTTCTCCGATGACGGACTTCACTCGACACCATTCGGATCACCGAATACCGCCGAAATCTGCGCCAATCTTCTCACCTCCCGACGGAGGCAATCTATTCGGACGAAGACCTCTCGGTGCCGTTTGGGTTACCGGCCGCCGAGATCTATAGCAAACTTCTCTCCCCGAGTCGGCGGCGACCCACTCGGAGGAGCCCACATCCCAAGCTCGACTCGGGTGGGCGATCCGGATCCGGGCTACCCAGATCAAGGGAGGTCGCCGTCATCCTCCCATCATTCAGCTCCTGCCCATCTTCGGAGCTCAATGGATACCTCGGCTCCGCCGCCGACAACCTTTATGGCATCCCTTCGACGAAGCCGACAACTCCAATTGCCGCATGGACTATGAGCCGAAGTGCTTTGATGTCCTCATGGTCGAGCCGGATGAGTCCGACTCGCCATGGCCGAAGGCTTGTAAGAAGAGCGAGCCAAGATGGAGCACGAGCGCAAGACGGCCGAAGAGGAAAAACAACGCAAGGACGATGCGACAAGAGGAAGCGGGACCTCGTGCAGACGATCGCCGGAGGCCATCCTCCAAACACGGGTCCGCAACACCAACATCTTCCAAACGCTACAGTAGAACGCTGTTGCCGCGCTCACCCTCTTGGACACCGTCATGGAGACGGCACCTGCCAACGTGACTCCGATACTCGACAAGATCAAGACCATCGTCGCCGCCACGGCTAACGGCCACCCCACCACCTCGGCACGAAGGCCGGCGAATCTGTGGCCGAAACGCCGGACAAGAGCCGGCTTCCGCCTCTAAGGTCGGGAGACTATAAGAGGCCCGAGCCAGATCGGTCGATGACCGAGCCAAGAGGCCCACCTCGCGAGTCCACGCGAAGTACCGGAGCAAACGGCCGACTCCGCGGCAAATGACATGGACGTCCACCCGTCCACCACCGCGTCCGCCGCAACAACGGCTCCAGCTACCCAACCACCAACCGAAGACCCCGCCGAGTGATCGCGGGAAGTCCTCGATCGCCGCTACCGGGAGCGGGACCGACGCACTCGGGAAGATCGGAGGGGATCACCCGATAGTGGCGACGACGAGTCGGGCCTTCACTCGGGAGCTTCGCCGAGTGCATTGGCCCAGTGGTTTTAAGCCCACGGGAATCGAAGGTACGACGGCAAGACCGACCCCAGTCGTGGCTTACCGTGTATACTCTCGCCATCCGCGCGCGAGCGGCGACAACAAGGCTATGGCCAATTATTTGCCCGTGGCCCTCGCCAACTCAGCCGGGCCGGCTCACGAACTGCCAAGAGGCTCAATCGGCTCGTGGAGCGAGCGAGGGACCACTTCATCGCCAACTTCCGGGCACCTTCGAGAGGCCCAACACACACTTTGACTTATACAACGTCATTCGGAAGCGGACGAGCCTCGAAGGATTACATTCGGCGCTTCTCAAAAGCGCAACAAGATCCCCAACATCACCGATGGCATCATCATCGTCGCCTTCCGAAGGGAGTCCGTGATGAACTGTTGATCGGGAAGTTCGGGCGCAAGCCACCGAAGACGGTGAAACAAATGTTCGAGACGGCGAACTCCTACGCCAAGTCCAACGATGCAATCAAGGCGGCACGCCAAGACCGCCTGACAAAAGGGATGACAAGCACTCGGAAGAAAGCCGGCATCCGAGGAAGGATAACGGCAGCAACAATCAGGCCCAGAAAGATTGCAAGCGCCGACACCAAGACCTGGTTGCCACAACGTTCGATTCTCAACACCGTCGCCGAGTTGCGGCTTACGACGCGATCATGAACGATCGTGAACGCTCAGTACACGCATCATCTACAAGCAATTCTCAGAGCAATATGCGGCACGGTTAAACAAGAAGCCAACTAATGAAACCGGTCCATCGAGGACCAAGAAGAACAACCCGACTGGAAATTCGGAGCCTTTTCAAGGCCACGTGGGCGAGCTGAATCACATATTCGGGGGCCGCGGGCTTATGAGTCCAAGAGGAAGCAAAAGCTGATGGACCGCGAGGTCGACGCAGCACAACCCAAAGTCCCACAACATCTACGATGGTCGGAGGTGGCCATCATGTTTAATCGCTCGGATCATCCTGACCGAGCGGTTCACCCAGGGCAGTATCCCTTGGTACTCGACCCGGTGGTTCGGAACATCAAGCTAAAGCGCGTCCTCATCGATGGGGGCGGCGTCCTCAATCTACTGTTCGCCAAGACCTGGATGGGATACAAATCCCGAGGCGAGTTGAAGGCAAGCTCACCCCCTTCCACGGAGTGATCCCGGGCTGTCGCCCACACCACTCGGGCACATCGCCTTTCCAGTCACCTCCGGAGTTCGCGAGAATTTCCGGACGGAGAATACCACCTTCGGGGTGGTCGACTTCAAAGACGGCCTACCACGCGATCATCGGAAGGCCTGCACTCGCCAAATTCATGGCGATATCACACTACACTTACCTCTGCATGAAGACGCCTGGGCCTAACGGCGTCATCACCCTGCGCAGCGACGTCAAACAAGCCTTCACCTGCGACGAAGAAAGCTGCGATATGGCCCAATCTTGTGAGAGATCACGTGGCCAGGAAGAAATCCGGCTACATCAACATCTGAAGAGGGTGAAATTTCTACAAAGAGGATAGCCAAGACGGGACAAGGCGACGCCAAAACAAAGAAAATCTTCCTTGATCCAGTCGGCAAGATATCTTCAAGGACTTAGAAGATACCACTATCGCAATGTTTGGGCGCGAGCTTTCATTGTCGATGATTTGGTTCTACGCAAGATCCGGACCATCAAGGACCATCGCAAATCATCTCCACTATGGGAAGGACCATACATAATCGCGAGGTGACTCGGCCAAGAGCATTTCGACTAAAGCGCGAAGATGGATCTATGGTGGAGAACTCTGGAATATTGAACATCTTCGACGATACTATGCTTAAATTGCCGTAAGTTTTATGTTGTTCTTGATGTCAACCTCAAGCAAGATGACTTCTTGAGTTGACAGTCGAACTATACGTGTCAATAAAGCATGGTTTTCTTTGCTAACTTGTTTATATTTAGTTTATCATTGTTTATTGTTTTGATTCGAGTTCAATAGATAAGGATGAGAATTTTTGATGATCTAATCAAGTTTTAGGCTTGGTGACGTTGGACGAAAATTACTTAAGAAATTTTCTATGAAGACTCGGGTCAAGGCATCAACATAAATAAGCTAGATACCTACAAGTTCACATCGGAGGCATAAAGAGACCAAGATGATTAGATGAAGTGGCGGGGACGACCTCGAAGCTTCGTAAAAAGACTTGAGGGTTTTTGCTAAGTCGTCTCGTGATTGGGCCGAGCCCATGAGAGACTTGCGGCCGAGCTAAGGTGTGGCTTGACACGTGTCCTTAGGGACTTAAGTGGATGGACTTAAGCAGATTTGCCTTGGCAATATGCACGTGTCACATAGCCCAATACCTTTAAAATCCTTTCATACCGCGGTTTGCATAACTTCATGAGAAGTTGGCACGATGCAATTTGAAAGGTGACAAACGATTAAGCTTTTCATGGTGTCACGATGACAGGACTGTTTGGTTTCTAAGCATTTGATTAAATGATTATATCAATGCTATTTTTCCACCTTGGTGAAGATCTTTTAGATTAAGACCAATATTATGGCAGGAGCTATTTAATATTTTGGTCATATTTTTCGATGATTGGAAAGTTTGTTTACCCATGAGGGTTGACTAAATTATTTGTCTCGAGATAACTCGGACATGTTAACTTGGATGAGCATGAGCTTGCCGAGTGTTTTTTACCCATGAGGGTTGATTAAGATTATTTGTCCCGAGATGACTCGGACAAGTTAACTCGGATGAGCATGAGCTTGCCGAATATTTTTTACCCATGAGGGTTGATTAGATTATTTGTCCTGAGATGACTCGGGCAAGTTAACTCGGATGAGCATGAGCTTGCCGAATATTTTTTACCCATGAGGGTTGATTAGATTATTTGTCCCGAGATGACTCGGGCAAGTTAACTCGGATGAGCATGAGCTTGCCGAGTGTTTTTTACCCATGAGGGTTGATTATATTATTTATCCCGAGATGACTCGGACAAGTTAACTCGGATGAGCATGAGCTTGCCGAGTGTTTTTTACCCACGAGGGTTGATTAAATAATTTGTTTCGAGATGACTCGGACAAGTTAACTCGGATAAGCATGAGCTTGCCGAGCGTTTGTTGCCACGAGGGTCAATTAAGTTATTTGTTCCGAGATGACTCGGGCAAATCAACTCGGATAAGTATGAGTTTGCCGAGTGAATTAATTTCTTACCTATAAGGATTGATTAAATTGTTTGTTTTGAGACGACTCGGGCGAACTACTCGGATAAGCATGAGCTTGCCGAGTGATATGATTTTTATGATTGCTTTAGCTTGAGCTAAGCATTTATATGAGAATTATTTGTTCCGAGATGACTCTGGCAAATTTCCGGGATGACTCGGAAAGATCAGCTCGGATAAGCATGAGATTACCGAGCGAATTGATTTCTTACACATGAGGGATGATTGAAATATTTGTTCTGAGATGACTCGGGCAGATCCACTCGGATAGACATGAGCCTACCGAGTGCTTTCCATCCACTAGGGTTAATTGAGTTATTTGCTCTGGGATGATTCGGGCAAATTCACTCGGACGAGCACGAGCTTGCCGAATGATGAGATTGCTTTAGCTTGAGCTAAGCATCTACATAAGAATGATTTTTTATAGTTCTTGACTATATGTTTAGTCTATTTTTGACTAACCACATAGTCGGGGGCTACACCTAATTAGGTGCATCAGGAGATGCACCTAGATATTTATTTTTGAGAATTTTTGAGATATTTTCCAGCCCTTCACAGTCTTTGGAGCCACTCGGGAAGATTTAGGCAGAGATGATGGAATCACTCAGCGCCAGGAGCACACGGCCAAAGAGGTTTTTGGCTGCGTACTATTTTGGTCCGAAGCGAGTTGTCTCGTCGGTGAAAAGGACTCGGGGGCTACTTGTGGAGATTATAGCAATCGGGTATCTACATGGCAAGCTTATCCATGGAGATAGGGATAGGTTGTGCCTACCAAATATGTAAACCAACTACGACTTGGGTATTACGTTGCCGATTAGATAAGGCAACGGCTCATAGTCATAGTTTGGTAAGATTGAGGAAACCGACTTAGAATAAGATAGGGTTTCCGATCTGTAAGCCCTCCTCCCAAGACTATATAAGGGGGGTAAGGGGCATCCCTTGAGGGATATCTTATGCGAGATACGATTTCATAAGCAAGAGCTTTAGACACACGAGATCAATAAAGACACTCGGCGGATCGAATCCACCGAAACAGGAGTAGGGTATTACCTCACGAGAGGGCCTGAACCTGTCTAAATCTTCTTTTCCTCCTAACCCATTGTGCTTGGCGATCTTGACTGCGACCCCAATTTTCTATTGCCGAAACCAAGTTTCGACAGCTAGGCTAAGCTTTCTCAAGACGGGGGGCGAGTTTATTCGGGCCGCGCGCGCGGGGGCCCGTTCAAACCGCCTAGCTCTCTCTGTCCCGCGTAGTGCGCCTGGTGGGCGCGAAACCCTAGGCGGCGCGAAATCCAAGCCGCGCGGGAACCAAAGGGGACGCGAAAGGAAAACGAAGGGGCGCGGAGGCAAGCAGGCGCGTAGTGTGGTAGTGGGGCAAAATTAATGCCGTTGAATTCGAAGGGGCCGTGGTCGCCTATAAAAACGGATCCGCGTGAAGGGGGATCGGTTTTTACGCTTTCCACAGCCATCGCCTCTCACAACTTTTCGCCTCTCATCTTCCCAGCGCTCTTTGCTTCTTCACCTCCTTCCTCTCGCCACCGGCTTTCCCTTCGCACTTCAGCGTCCACCTTTGAGATGGCCCGCGATTCGCCTCGGAGCGGGAGTGTGCTCCCAAATCCTTGGTCCGCACCGCGGAGGCTCGCAGACCTCTTCAACAAGTACTGCCGCGCGCGGCACGCGCAGCCGCGGCGATGTCCCGGAGGAGCGGCCCCCACGAGGATGGTGTTCTTCGCCTCCTTCGCCATGGTCGGGTGGTGCCGCCCTTCTCCCGCTTCTTTTTCGACGTGCTGGAGTTCTACGACCTCCGGCTGCACCACATCACCACCAACGCCGTCTTCTACCTCGTCATGTTCGCCTACACCTGCGAGATGTTTATGGGGGTGATGCCCTCACTGCACCTCTTCCAGCAGTTCTTCCGGGTGTGCCGGGCTGGCTCCCCCGGCGCGGTCGGGTACGTGGCGATCCAGCCGCGGAATGACAGGACGGTCGGCACCCCCTTCATTGACATCCACCCTCGCTCCAGGTGGGAGAACCGGAGGGCGTTCGGTTCTACACCGGCCTAGGCGACCACCCCGCCTATCCCCGCCGACGGGGATCCCGGTGAACCAGAGGAGCTGGGGGGCGCGTTCGCGAGCCGGGAGGGAGCTGGACGGGGTGTTGGAGCGAATCAGCTACCTCCGGAGGGGGGGCCTGTCCAGCCACGCGGTCTTCCGCGACTTCCAAATGAGGCGCATTGCGCCGTTGCAGGAAAGGCCGCGCCCCGCCTACATGTACACGGGCCCCAACGATGACATGCGGACCCACGTGGGCGCCGCCTTCTACTGGGACGAGAGGGACCTCGCGATCCTGGTCCACCACATCCTCAGCGTCACGGCGATGGACCTGACGCAGCTCCCGCCCGGGTTGGTGCCGTTGTGCGGGACTCGCGCGCTCGGAGATCCCGCACGCGCTGCAGTGGTGGGCGACAGCGTGGGCTCGTCGTTAGCGGCGCCGGACGCTACCTCGAGGCGGGGACGGCGACTACGCCGACGCCGACGACCAGTGCCGATCGGGCGGGCGAACCGCCGGGGTCCGGGCCGAAGCGATCCGGGGGCCCCGGACCCTAAGGGGAAGAGGAAGAGGTCAGAGGAGGACCCCGTTCCTCCCCCATCTCTGCCATGTGGTGGCGGCGCGGAGCGCGCTGCTCCTCCCCGCAGATCGGGAGGCTCGTGGGCGGCGGGTCCGTCCCTAGGGGCCACTCCGCCGGGGCCGGGATGGCCACGGCGACGGCGGCGATGGCGACGAGAGGAGGCTGGGCACGCCACGGCGGCGCGCCATCGGCGGCCGGCCGCGGGGCTCAGCGCGTCGGCGGGGCGCGGCGCGGCCGGCGAGCCTCCCGGGGCGGCCCGCGAAGAAGAAGGGCCATCTCGCGGGTTCCCTGGGACTTCAACCCCGCCCGTAGGTACGCCTTGCCGACGCGTACATGCTCATTGGGCCTTGCGTCTTTGTCTTATTTTTGATCCCTTGCTATTTCATTTTTGCTTCCAGCGAGCACCGGCATTTCCGCCCGGGTTATACCCAAGGGCGGTTACGCCTCGGGCTCGGGGGAGGAGGCGCAGGAGAGGCTCGGGCGCTTGAGCCCTGCGGGTCCGAATCGCCCCTTACGGGTTCGGGCCCGGACCTGTGCGATCCAGGAGGGCCCACCGAGATCGGGGCGTCGGTCACCCACGAGGAGCGAGCCGAGGGCGGCCCCAACGCAGAGGGGGCAGCGGAGGGCGGCGGAGAATAGCCCCAGGGGTCTCCTTCGCGGCAACCATCGCCGCCGCCACAACAGCCATCGCCCGCGCCGCGCCAGACGGCGCCGTCACCCCATCGGCCACCGTTAGCTCTGCCGGCATCGGCCTGCCGTGAGCCCGCAACGCAAGGAGCGGGTGGCTCTGGTCATGGGGTGTCTTCGGCTGCCCGCCCCACGCAGGTGGCTAATCCTGGGCCGAGCTCCGACTCCGAATCCGGGGGCGCTCGGTCCGGGTTCGTGGCCGCCCTAGACATCGAGCCCCTCGTCCGGTCGCAAGAGCGGGCGAGGGAGGTTGTGTCTAGGGCACTGGAGGAGGCCAACGCGATCTCCCTGGAGGGACTCCGGGCCCAGGTCCAAGCCTTAGCCGCCAGGGAGGTTGCGGTGGCGCGGCGGGAGGCTGAAGTTGAAGAGGGTCATCGGGAGCTGGCGGCCACGGCGAGGGTGGAGGGCCTTGTCCGCAGGCGGGAGCTGGCGGAGATCGAGCGGCGCCAGGAGGAGCTCAGCCAGGTGTTCAAGGACACCGTCATTGAACGGCACGCCGCCGATTTCCGCGAGCAGGTCGCTGTCGCCGCGGAGGAGATGGTCCGCATCACCGCCGGGAGGTTCATCCGCGACCTCAAGGAGCGCGCCCAGGGGCTCGACGAGCGCGAGTGCACCCTACGTGATGCCGAGGCCGTCGCCACCAGCACCGACGTCGAGCTTAAGGCCCGCAAGGCCGGCCTGGCGGAGCGGGAGAGGGCTCTAGAGGCGGCGTGACGGGGGGTCGAGGATCGGGAGGCCGCCGTCGCCAGGGCCGAGGAGGACTCCACCGCGCGGGAGGCAAACGTGGTGGCCCAGGAGAAGGCCATCGCGGAGCGCGAGGCCGCCGTGGAGGGGCGGGAGGTGACGGTGCTGGAGGCCCAGGAGGAGGCCTCCCAGTGCCTGAAGGCCGTCTGGGAGCGCGAGGAGCTGCTCACCGCCGCCTCGGGCCGCTGGCTAAATGAGTTGGAGCGGTGGGAGCAAGACTTAGGCCGCCCGGGAGCGGGCGGTCATTGGCAAGGCGCAGTGCGTCAAGCCCGGCCCCGCTCAGCGACGTGGCGCCGAACCGGAGGAGGCGCGCCGGCCCAGGATCACGAAGCCGGAGCACACCTTGAGCCTGGGGCTCCGGGTCATGGCCTCATCCGTCGAGCGCCTTCGGGACGCAGCCCGTGAGGTGGGGGTCATCCGTCCCCTCACCGACGTCCCCACCTTAGGGGGGTTAGCCACTCACATAGATGAGCTGGCTGAGGGGATCAAGAGGGTGCCGGAGGAGGTCGACGAGGTGGCGAAGGAGTCATCATACGACTTGTCCCGCCAAGTCGTTACGCTCATCCTGGCGAGCTATCAGGCCCGCGACCCCGGCTTTGACCCCTACATCCCCACCGAGGACTTCCCCGAGGGCACCGAGGAGGCCGCCCGTCTTCGCGTCCAAGATGCCGTTGACTCCATTATGGTGGGTTTTGACGGCACTTCGGCGTCCTTCCAGCTTGCCTTCCGCGAAGATTCGCCGGACGAAGGCCACCCGGAGAACGCCCCCAGCGACCCGCCGGCCGCCTAGGACTCTCCCGTCCCCTTTTTGTTTTTACCTGTATTTGTGAACAAGATATTTGCAATATTGTTTATAATATCAGTGAACTTGCCTTTATCTCGTTGAACTTGTATTGCAATAGGCCATATGTGTATGTATATATGTTGGGAGCCCCCGGCCAACTTAGCGCACATGTAGTGGCGGTTAGTTGGCCCGAGCCTCTGTCTATTTGCTTTCCTGCAACGGTAGTTCAACTCTTAGTTAGCTTAAGCACTGCAAGAATACGGTAGCGTGGTCCTCCGCCATGATTTGTCCCATGTAGCTGGGGGCTGGTTCGGGTTCGGGCAGCATGCACTGGTCATTGGCTGGTGCCTTTCTTGGGGTTTCGGGTAGGAGCGAAGGCATAAAAAGGCCAGCGAGGGCAGCGGCAACGGGGGGCCGGGACAGGCGTGTTAGTACGCACTCAAGCCCCCAGGCATGGTAGTATGCAGCATCGCTCCTCCCTCGACGCCCTTAGGGCTCTCAGGCTGAGGCGGGCAAGGCCAGGGAACCATTGAAAACCGGCATCCGCAGTACATGCTCCAGCACATGGAGGAAAAACACACTACAAATAGGTATTTTGTGAGAAAATCATATGGAATGTAACAGCAAACTTATTGTTCATGCCACCGGAAGCAGTGGATGAAGTTCCATGTATGTTTCAGCGCACCATGCGGCTTATGGGTAAAACCTGCATAGGTGGCAAATGTTCCACGGGTTCGGCAACGGAGTGCCGTCCTCTGTGGCTAGGTGAACTACTCCCGGACACGGGGTGCTAATGACCTTGTATGGCCCCTCCCACATCGGGGATAATTTGCTCAGTCCTGCACGCGTTTGCACGCGGCGTAGGACGAGATCATTGACTTGCAGCGCTCGGGGGCTGACTTTGCTTTGATGGTAGCGGCGGAGGCTCTGCTGGTAGCGGGCCGCGTGAAGCGCTGCCCGGCGCCGTCTTTCTTCCAGGTAATCCAGGTCGTCATGACGCAGCTGCTCTTGATCCGCTTCGGTGTATAACGTGGCTCGGGGCGATCCCAGGGTGAGCTCGGAAGGCAAGACCGCCTCGGCTCCATACACCAACAAGATAGGTGTTTCCCCGGTGGCGCGGCTCGGGGTTGTCCGATTGGCCCAAAGGACCGCAGGCAGCTCGTCAGTCCACGAGTCCCCATGCTTCTTGAGCACATTGTAGGTCTTCGTCTTGAAGCCTTTTAATATTTCTGTGTTTGCACGCTTGGCCTGACCGTTGCTTTGGGGGTGGGCGGGCGAGGCGAAACAGAGCTTGATGCCCATATCGTCGCAATACTCGCCAAACAGCTCACTCATGAACTAGGTGCCGTTGTCAGTGATGAGCCTGTTGGGGACCCCGAACGTGGCCGTGATGCCTCTCATGAACCGCACAGCCGAATGCTTGTCGATGACGCTGACTGGATAGGCCTCGGGCCACTTGGTGAATTTGTCGATGGCGACATATAGGATCTTGCAGCCGCCCCGTGCCTGTTTGAACGGAGCCAGGATGTCCAGCCCCCAGACTGCGAACGGCCACGAGAGCGGGATGGTCCGAAGGGCTGAGCCGCGAGTGCGTACGCTGGCATGGAATTGGCACGCTCGGCACCACCGCACGAGGTCTTGCATCCTCCAGCGCGGTGGGCCAATAAAATCCTTGGCGGAATGCCTTTCCCACCAAGGTTCGGGGGGCTGAGTGCGCCCCACATTCACCTTCATGGATCTCGGCTAGGAGCTCGAGACCCTGTTCCCGAGCAATGCATTTCATGAGGACTCCGTTGGCGCCGCGTCGGTAGAGTGTCCCTTCTACCAACACGTACCTCTTGGAGGTCCGGGCAATGCGTTCGCTTTCCTCGCGTTGCTCGGGCAATGACGCGTCTTGTAGGTACGCCTGGATTTCCGAAATCCAAGCCACCTGGCGCGTGATGTCGGTCCCAGCAGGGCCAGGCTGTGGTTGGCCTGCCAGGTCCGGGGCGTCGGGACCAGCCGATTCCTGTCTTCGGGGCGGTTCGGGGTGCGCCGACAGCTCTGTGAGCCTTTCTTCGAATGCGCCTGGCGGGGCTGGGGCTCGCGCGGATGCGATCCTAGACAGCTCGTCCGCCAGGGTGTTATCTCTTCTGGAAATATGGCGTAGCTCGAGGCCATCGAAATGACGCTCCATACGCCGTACTTCCTTTGCATAAGCTTTCATTTGGGGGTCGGTGCATTGGTACTCCTTGGAAACCTGGTTTACAACCAGTTGGGAGTCCCCGAGGACTAGCAGACGGCGGATGCCCACACCTGCTGCCGCTCGCAACCTCGCTAGAAGCCCTTCATATTCGGCCATGTTGTTGGTTGCCCGGAAGTCAAGCCGAACGATGTACCGGAGCACGTCGCCCGTTGGGAAAGTTAACACCACGCCTGCCCCGGCCCCGTGCAAGGTGAGTGAACCATCAAAGTTCATCACCTAGTGCGCGGTTCCTTGGCCGCGATCCTCCGCACTCTCGGGTTCACCCGGGGATGGATCGGTATCAGCCGTTGGCGTCCATTCTGCCATGAAATCGGCCAAGGCCTGGCTCTTGATCGCGTGCCGGGCTTCGGAATGCAGATCAAATTTCGACAACTCGATGGCCCACTTGACTACCCGTCCCGTGCCCTCTCGGTTATGCAGGATTTGCCCGAGAGGGTAGGACGTTACTACCGTTACCCGATGCGCCTCGAAATAATGGCGTAGCTTCATGGAGGCCACGAGCACAGCGTAGAGCATTTTTTGGGCCTGCGGTAACGCGTCTTTGCGTCCCGTAGCGCCTCGCTGACAAAGTAGATCGGTCGCTGCACCTTGGTGCGGGCCTTAGCTACCTTGCTAGGGGCGGCAGGTTCGGGTGCATCGGGACGGGTTATCTCGGTGTCCGGGGCTGCCGGGCCACCACCTTCCTCGGGGCCCTCTGGGCCGCTTTGGATGGAAGGGGCCTCGGGAGCCCCCGGACTAGGGGCCGGGTGGCTCCCTGAAGCTCGGGGGGCCAAGGGTCACCTCCGGGTTCGGGCGCTACCTCAGCCAACACCGTTCCGAGGTTTCCTGCCTCCGAGTTTGGTAGGGCTGGGGGCGACTGAGAGTCTAGCTCGTCGTCGCGCTCCACAACCAAAGCCGCACTAATCACTTAGGGGGTCGCCGCCAAATATAAAAGGAGGGGTTCTCCTTCTTGGGGCGCTACCAATACAGGCAGCGAGGAGAGGTAGCGCTTGAGCTCGCCCAAGGCTTTCTCTGCCTAGTCCGTCCAAGTGAAGGGGCCGGTTCGTTTTAGCAGCTTGAATAGAGGGAGCGCTCGCTCTCCTAGCCTTGATATGAAACGACTCAGGACAGCTACACAACCAGTGATTCTCTGCACGTCCTTGAGTTTCCTAGGGGGCGCATTTCCTCTATCGCTTTTATTTTTGCAGGGTTGGCCTCAATGCCTCGGGCAGAGACCAAAAACCCCAACAGTTTGCCTGCCGGTACTCCGAACATGCATTTTTTTGGGTTCAGTTTCATGCGGGAGGACCGGAGGTTATCAAACGTCTCGGCCAAGTCCGGGAGCAAGGTTCTTTGGTCTCGGGATTTGACCACGAGATCATCGACGTACGCCTCAACATTGCGCCCTAATTGGTCTTTCAACGTGATGCGGACACCACGTTGAAAAGTGGACATGACATTCTTCAAACCAAAGGGCATAGACATGTAGCAAAAGGTACCCACAGGGGTAATAAATGAAGTTTTCTCCTCATCCTCTATAGCCATGCGGAGCTGATGATAACCAGAGTATGCATCTAGGAAGCATAAAAGGTCGTACCTCGCAGTGGAGTCAACTATCTGGTCTATTCGAGGTAGAGGATAAGGGTCTTTAGGACATGCCTTGTTGAGGTCGGTGTTGTCGATGCACATGCGCAGCTTGTGGTTGGCCTTCGGGACGACCACAGGGTTCGCCAACCACTCCGGATGCAGCACCTCCCAGATGAAGCCGGCCTCCTGGAGCCATGTCACCTCTTCGCGGATGAACGCCTGCCGCTCCGGGGCCTGCCGCCTCACTTTATGCCGGACCGGTCGTGCATCCGGCCGCACTGCAAGTCGATGCTCAATCACCTCCCTGGGGACTCCGGGCATATTTGATGGCTTCCAAGCAAACACGTCGGCGTTTGCCCGCAGGAAGGAGACGAGCGCATCTTCCTATTTGGGGTCCAAGTTGCCGCCAATGTTGGCGGTCATGGACGGGTCGTCACCCAACTGGATAGACTTGACTACCACCTCATCGGCTGAGGTGATATGCTGTTTCGAGGCCCGGGAACCCGAGGCCTCCCCTTGAGGGCCCTCGGGTTCAACGCGGTCGGCCGCCGCGATGTCGTCCACGCGCGCTTCCGCACAATCTAGCACGGTTTTAACGTCGGCATGGACGGTGATGGGGTCTCCGGGTGTTAGTGATATGCCCTAGAGGCAACATGGAGATGTTGGATATCACGTCAATGTTTATGTATAAATGAATAAAGTGTTATTCAGTTCCATGAAATAGACATCTTGTATTGATCAATAAGTACGTGACTTATTTATGAGACTCGATATGTATGAATCTATTTCTAAACGATCCTCGATCATATGTCATATTGTTGGAACAAATATGATTCTAAGATCGGCATGTTTATTGATTGATGATCATGTCTCATAGATCATGGGTATGGAGATACCAAATCAATAAACATGGACATATGTGTTAGAGAACACATTGTTGGATAGACCCACCATGAGACACTACAGGAATTAATGTGCCATTAGTTGGTCTCGGGTAGTGTTGGTACAAAGTCCTTAGACTCGAGATCACCATGGATTCCAACATGTGTAGTAACCTACTTTGGGACTACCAAACGCTATTCGAATGCTGGATAGTTATAAAGGTAGTTTTCGGGTTTGCTATGAAACATGGAGTGGGATGTGAGTGATCAAGATGGAATTTGCCCCTCCTTTGGAAAGATATCTCTGGGCCCTCGAGGTAATGGATTATGGAAATGCATGGCCATGCTAAGTTGATTGAGGAGTCAATCAACGGACGGATAATCCAATACGGTTCGAGTGATTGGTTAAGCTATTGAAGGGATGGCACACATCTTGCCTATAGCTTAACCGGTATCGTGAGGCAAAGGGATTTGTGTACACATTACAGTTCGAGCCGATATTATATTCTTGTATACTATGGTGTCAATATGTGCTGCTAGGCGCCGCTATTGACAATCGGCGAGTTGGACTCGAGCCGACGATCGGCTAAGTTAGACTATAGCCGAAACCGAGTATACCTGAACCTACGGGTCGCACGCTTAAGGGGATAGAATAGATATTCGAGTTGGACTCGGATACGGCTCGATCGGATAGGGATCCGATCGGATAGAGTCCTATGGGCTTACGACGTGTGGGGCGGCCAACTCTATGAGATACGGATGAGATCCGATTCAAAATAGAGTCCTAATCGGCCACTAGTCCCGTCGGCCAACTCTATATAAAGGAGGGAGGGGTGGAGAGCTGAATAGATATCAATTGCATCGCGTGCAACGAAGTCGCCGAGATCAATCTCCACGGAAACCCTCCCCACTTTCGAGCCAAACCCTAGCCTTGCATCGCGTGCTAGCACACGGGTGTACGGCGTTCGTCCCCGGACGTGTGGATACCGGTAGAGGCGCTGCTACGTTGCGCGCGTTGATTGGCTTCGGATCGGCTACGGCATCGTGAATCGGTTGATTGGCGAATCGGCTGTCCCTGGTATCGGCTGTCGGCTTGCGAGAATCGGCTACACTGTTCGGATCGGATAGCCACGATTGGTAGCTTCATGCACACTCCAATCGGTAACGATCTATCGGCCCTTACTTGCAAGTGTTCCCGGTTTGCGCGGTAAAAGTTTTTGTTTTTGGCTAGCGTAGCCTCCGCGTAACCCTTCGGTGGTATCGAGCTAATCTTGCTTAGTTCGGGTTTTAGATTGGATCGGAACAAGTTTTGCGCACGGGTTGATTAGATCAATCGGTTTTACGGGATCTCGTTGAGGAGAGTAGATGGTAATTGCGTTCCTTGATAGTGTATCGGAACGACGTAATGTGATTACGTCGAAGCAATTTCCAAATAACTCGGTTTGAGTTGGGTTCGAGATAGCGTTCCTTGATAGTGTATCGGAACGGTATAATGTGATTATACCGAAGCTATCTCGTAGTCCGACTTTGTTGCCTCGCGCCTACGCAAACCATCTCCCTTGATAGTGTATCGGGACGGCATAATATGATTATGCCGATATGGTTTCCATAAGCGATTTCATAGATTGGACCGCCGTGTGCGTACCCCCTTATAGGTCGTCTCGATGCCGTATCTCTGCGATAGGTAGAAAACGTTTCTACGCCTAACTTGTTTTTGCAGAGAATGCTTTGAGATGGTATGGCCCTATTGTATGTATGAGATGCATGTGATGCATGTAATATTCTTTCATATGTGCAATCCCGTAATATTCTTTCATACGTGCAATGCTTGTAATATTCTTTCACGACTTACGAGTCGATGTAATCTTCAATTAGAGCTTCTATAGTAGTAGCTTAGTTTGAAGATATCAAGCATTCGACACTTGGAAGATGGTGCCGAAGATGGAGATCCTCGGCCGACATGGAGATGGAGATCACCATGTGAAGGGGGCCATACTATTTCATTATATGCTATTCTTCTTGCTTTCATATGTGATATGTTTGTTTGATAGGATAGCATCCCTCTCAAAATTAAGTAGTAATGATGCCCTTCCAAATGTTGCACCCGTCCACCGTTATGCTCGTCAATGGTGGGTCCGCAAAGCAGAGTGCCATTCTCTATCATAACACGAGGGGGTATATGTCGACATATACATGCGGGAGCATTTGGTTTACTTAACAAGGCTATCAAAACAGCTTTTGGGCCTTGGGGCATAGGTTGGCGCCGGGGCATGGAGATGCCACACCAACAACAAGAGTCACATAGAGATGTGATTAGCAAGGTGTTGCTTACCGATGTTACTAATTTTCTAGCGTGATGCCAAAGCTCACTAGAAAATTAATTAACATGTGAATCTTGACCCAATACGTAACCTAGAGGGAAGGTGGAAAATACGTAATGGGAGTCTAATGTTAAATTGTTTAACAATAGACATAGCATAAACATTGTGCTAAACTTTGCTTTTTCTTTGTAGAATAAATGGCGGCTAATACTACACCCGTACCTTTAATTTGCGATCTATTCTCGAAAAAGAAAAATTAAATGGAACAAACTTTATGGATTGGTATCGCAACTTGAGAATTGTTCTCAAGCAAGAGCGTAAGGAGTACGTTCTTGAAGTACCCTATCCCGAGGATTTGCCAACTAATGCCACGCAACCGCACGGAGGGCTTATGAGAAGCACACTAATGATGCCCTAGATATAAGCTGTCTCATGCTTGCTACAATGTCCCCGAGCTTCGAAGCAATATGAGAGCAACGATGCTCACACTATTATTCGGGACTGCGTGGCATGTTTGAGAACCAAGCTCGGGCCGAGAGGTTCAACACCTCAAAGTCCTTGTTTGCGTGCGAGCTTGTTGAGGGAATCCCGTCGTCCGCATGTGATAAAGATGATTGGCTACATTGAGAGTCCGGAAAACTGGGTTTTCCCTTAGCCAAGAGTTGGCTACGATGTGATTCTCCGTCGCTCCCTCCGAGCTTCGAGCCATTCATATTAAATTATCACATGAATAATATGGATAGGACCTTGGCTGAATTGCATGGGATGCTAAAGACAGTGAGGAGAGTATCCGAAAAACGGTCATCATGTGATGATGATGCGAAGGCTAAGCGCAAACCACTGTCAAGAAACTTTGCACCAAGAGGAAGTTAACTCCCGATGAGATCGCGAGTGCCTCTAATGCAAAGAAGGGCAAGAAGGGGTCGGCGGCATCGGATGCCGTTTGCTTCTCTTGCAAGGAGACAGGCCACCTTGGAAAAGGAACTGCAAGAAGTACATGGAGGATCTCAAGAAGAAGCAAAGTACGACTTCGCCGGTATTAATGTTATAGACATTAATCTCGCTACTTCACCTACGACTCTTGGGTATTTGATACCGGATCGTAGCTCATATTTGCAAATCGTTGCGGGGAATGAGAAGAAGTAGAGGATTGAGAAGGGGCGAGGTGAACTGCGCGTCGGCAATGGAGCAAGCGTTGCTACGTGCTTGTCGGCACAGATACCACTTCATCTACCTTCGGGATTAGTTTTGGAATTAAATAATTGTTATTGTGTTCCAACACTATGTCAAAACGTTATTTCCGCTTCATGTTTGCAAGCGGAAGGATATGATTTTAGATCAATGAACAATGGTTGTTCAATATATCTCGAGATATGTTCTATTTTCATGCTCCATTGGTGAATGGATTATACGTTTTGAATCTTGAAGCGTCTCCCATCTATAACATTAATACGAAAGACAACTCTCTAATGATATAAACCCCACGTTTATCCGGCATTGTCGCTTAGGCCATATAAATAAGAAACGCATGGAGAAGCTCCATAAAGATGGATTGCTTCACTCTTTTGATTTTGAATCATTTGAGACATGTGAGTCTTGTTTACTTGGTAAGATGACAAAGGCACATTTCACGGGACATAGTGAGAGAGCAAGTGACTTATTGGCACTCGTACATACCGATGTATGTGGACCAATGAGCTCAACGGCCGGAGGTGGTTATCAATACTTCATTACCTTTACCGATGACTTTAGTAGATATGGTTATATCTACTTAATGAGGCATAAGTCCGAATCCTTTGAAAAGTTCAAAGAATTCCAGAATGAAGTACAGAATCATTTAGGGAAAACAATCAAGTTTCTACGATCGGATCGTGGAGGGAATACTTGAGCCAAGAGTTTGGTAATCATCCGAAAGATTGTGGAATTGTTCCACGCTTGACTCCGCCAGAACTCCGCAATGGAACGGAGTGTCCGAACGGAGAAATCGCACCTTGTTGGACATGGTGCGGTCGATGATGAGCCAAAGTGATCTTCCGTTATCCTTCGGGGATATGCTCTTGAAACACTGCACTCACACTAAATAGAGTTCCATCTAAGTCGGTTGAAAAGACACCATATGAGATATGGACAGGGCAACCCCCTAGTTTGTCTTTTCTCAAAATTTGGGGATGCGAAGCTTATGTAAAACGTTTACGGTCGACAAGCTCACACCCAAATCGACAAGTGCTTCTTTGTGGGATATCCTAAGGAAACTAAGGGATATTACTTTTATAATCGGGAACAAGGCAAAGTGTTTGTCGCCCGACACGGTGTCTTCTTGGAGAAAGAGTTTCTTTCAAGAAGGGTTAGTGGGAGCAGGGTGCATCTTGAAGAAGTTCAAGAAACACCGAGAAAATGTTTCAGACCACGAACCACAACAGGAGGTGCAAAGTGTTGCGCCACCGGTTGTAGATACACCACCCACGGAGGTCGAAAGATCACGTCGTGCACCGACAGTACACAGTGCGGCACAATGTGATATATTGTTGTTGGACAACGATGAACCTAAGACCTATGAGGAAGCGATGGTGGGACCCGATTCCAACAAGTGGCTTGGAGCCATGAAATCCGAAATAGAATCCATGTACGACAATCAAGTTTGGAACTTGGTTGATCCACTGATGGTGTCAAAACCATTGAGTGTAAATGGGTTTTTAAGAAAAAGGCCGATATGGATGGAAATGTTCACATCTATAAGGCGCGATTGGTGGCGAAAGGTTTTAAACGATTCAAGGAGTTGATTATGATGAAACCTTCTCGCTTTGTCGCAATGCTTAAATCTATTCGGATTATCCTAGCGATTGCTGCATATTTCGATTATGAGATATGGCGATGGATGTCAAAACGGCTTTCCTAAATGGAAACCTAAGCGAGGATGTATACATGATACAACCTCGGGGTTTTGTCGATCCGAATCGCTGGAAAGATATGCAAGCTACGAAATCCATTTATGGATTGAAGCAAGCATCTCGGAGTTGGAATATTCGTTTTGATGAAGTAATCAAAGGGTTTGGTTTCATCAAAAATGAAGAAGAGGCCTGTGTTTACAAAAAGGTCGTGGGAGCGCAATTGTATTTCTAATCTTATATGTGGATGACATATTACGATTGGAAATGATATCCCTATGCTAGAATCAGTCAAGTCTTCATTGAAAAATAGTTTTTCCATGAAAGACTTAGGGAGGCAACATATATATTAGGCATTCGGATCTATAGAGATAGATCCAAGAGGCTAATTGGATTAAGCCAAAGTACATACATTGACAAGGTGTTGAAAAGGTTCAACATGCATGATTCCAAGAAAGGTTTCTTGCCTATGTCACATGGCATCAATCTTAGCAAGAATCGGTGTCCTCGGACACATGATGAGCGGAATAAGATGGGTATGGTTCCATATGCTTCGGCAATTGGATCCATCATGTATGCCATGCTTTGTACACGCCTGATGTCTCGTACGCTTTGAGTGCTACGAGCAGATACCGCGATCCAGTGAAGGTCACTGGATCGCCGTAAAGAATATCCTTAAGTACTTGAGAAAACTAAGGATATGTTCCTAGTCTATGGAGGTGAGGAAGAGCTCGTTGTAAGTGGTTACACCGATGCTAGCTTCCAAACAGACAAGGATGATTATAGATCGCAATCGGGTTCGTGTTCGCTCGAACGGAGGCGCGATCACTGGAAGAGTTCCAAGCGGGATACGTTGCCGATTCTACAACGGAGGCCGAGTACATTGCTGCTTAGCGCAAAGGAGGCGTTTTGGATCAAGAAATTCGTTTCGAGCTTGGTGTGATGACTAGTACGACGGTCCAATGTCTCTCTATTGTGAAAATAGTGGAGCCATTGCGCAAGCCAAGGAGCCGAGGTCACATCGAAGTCCAAACACATACTTCGGCGATATCATCTCATCCGCGAGATAGTGGACAGAGGTGATGTCAAGATATGCAAAGTGCACACGGATCTCAACATAGCCGATCCGCGACAAAACCTCTCCTCAGCATGAGGCGCACACAAGAGCAATGGGTATTAGATACTTACATGATTGACTCTAGTGCAAGTGGGAGATTGTTAGTGATATGCCCTAGAGGCAACATGGAGATGTTGGATATCACGTCAATGTTTATGTATAAATGAATAAAGTGTTATTCAGTTCCATGAAATAGACATCTTGTATTGATCAATAAGTACGTGACTTATTTATGAGACTCGATATGTATGAATCTATTTCTAAACGATCCTCGATCATATGTCATATTGTTGGAACAAATATGATTCTAAGATCGGCATGTTTATTGATTGATGATCATGTCTCATAGATCATGGGTATGGAGATACCAAATCAATAAACATGGACATATGTGTTAGAGAACACATTGTTGGATAGACCCACCATGAGACACTACAGAATTAATGTGCCATTAGTTGGTCTCGGGTAGTGTTGGTACAAAGTCCTTAGACCCGAGATCACCATGGATTCCAACATGTGTAGTAGCCTACTTTGGGACTACCAAACGCTATTCGTAACTGGATAGTTATAAAGGTAGTTTTCGGGTTTGCTATGAAACATGGAGTGGGATGTGAGTGATCAAGATGGAATTTGCCCCTCCTTTGGAAAGATATCTCTGGGCCCTCGAGGTAATGGATTATGGAAATGCATGGCCATGCTAAGTTGATTGAGGAGTCAATCAACGGACGGATAATCCAATACGGTTCGAGTGATTGGTTAAGCTATTGAAGGGATGGCACACATCTTGCCTATAGCTTAACGGTATCGTGAGGCAAAGGGATTTGTGTACACATTACGGTTCGAGCCGATATTATATTCTTGTATACTATGGTGTCAATATGTGCTGCTAGGCGCCGCTATTGACAGCTGGCCGAGTTGGACTCGAGCCGACGATCGGCTAAGTTAGACTATAGCCGAAACCGAGTATACCGAACCTACGGGTCGCACGCTTAAGGGGATAGAATAGATATTCGAGTTGGACTCGGATACGGCTCGATCGGATAGGGATCCGATCGATAGAGTCCTATGGGCTTACGACGTGTGGGGCGGCCAACTCTATGAGATACGGATGAGATCCGATTCAAAATAGAGTCCTAATCGGCCACTAGTCCCGTCGGCCAACTCTATATAAAGGAGGGAGGGGTGGAGAGCTGAATAGATATCAATTGCATCGCGTGCAACAGAAGTCGCCGAGATCAATCTCCACGGAAACCCTCCCCACTTTCGAGCCAAACCCTAGCCTTGCATCGCGTGCTAGCACACGGGTGTACGGCGTTCTGTCCCCGGACGTGTGGATACCGGTAGAGGCGCTGCTACGTTGCGCGCTGTTGATTGGCTTCGGATCGGCTACGGCATCTGTGAATCGGTTGATTGGCGAATCGGCTGTCCCCGGGTATCGGCTGTCGGCTTGCGAGAATCGGCTACACTGTTCCGGATCGGATAGCCCTGATTGGCTGTTTATTGCACTCCAATCGGTAACGATCTATCGGCCCTTACTTGCAAGTGTTCCTGGTTTGCGCGGTAAAAGTTTTTATTTTTGGCTAGCGTAGCCTCCGCGTAACCCTTCACTGGGGCCCGGCATCTTAAGCTGGTGGTAAGCATAATGGGTAGCCGCCATGAACTTCACCAACGCCGGCCTCCCGAGCACGGTGTTGTAGGGCAGATTGAGGTCTGTCACATCGAAGTCGATCCGCTCGGTGCGGAAATTAGCAGGACCCCCAAAGGTGACCGGCAGAGCGATCGCCCGAGGGCCACACCTTCTGGGCGTCACCCCAATGATGGGGTAAGACGGCCCGAGCACCATTTCCGGGGCCTTGATTGCATCAAAGGCCTTCGGGGACAATATATTGAGGGCCGCACCTCCGTCAATTAAGACTCGGGCGACCTTGATGTTGCAGATAGTGGGGGAGGTCACGAGGGCCAAGTGGCCGCTACGTGCGATGCTCCCCGAGTGATCGGTCTGGTCGAAGGTGATGGGCACCTCCGCCCAGCACGACCTTCGGGCCGCCTCGTGGGACGGCACAGCCGCGAGGAGCTCGCGCCTCATGGACTTGAGGCTTCGGCGGGACACTTGAGCGCCTGCCCCACCGTCGATGGTGGCGACGACGTGCTGGGGATCTTGGTAACCCAGGTCATCATCGTCATCTCCGACGGGGGCCGCACCTTTGGCCTCCTCTCGCCGGTTGTCCGAACGCTCCACCGGGGCCTTGCCCTTGCGGCGGATTTCCTTCTCATTCTCCCTCCGCTCCTGCTCGTACTTTTGCACCCGCTCGGCCAAGTTCTTGACCGAGCGGCATTCAGAGAGGTCGTGGTCGGAGGTTTGGTGCACCATGCACCATTTGCCCTCGACCCAGCCCTGGGGGTGAGGGTCCGGGGAGCGCCTGCGGTTGCCCGCGGGCTTGCCCCTCCACGAGGGCTTCTCGGCACCGTCGGCGGTGAGGACGTGGCCCTCCTCGCCGCCGCGCGATGGCCTGCGCTTCCGCCGCCGCTCGCGTCGCTCTTCCCGGGACGCGAAGGGGGTAGCGCCGGTGGAGGCTGGGGCAGGATTCCTAGGACTCCAAACCCGAGCCTCCTCCTTGCGGGCCACCCGGTCAGCGAGCTCAAAGAGCTCCGTGGTGGTCCGGGGGGCCTTGGACTCGATCTTCTCCAACATAACGTCGTGGCATACACCACTCCGAAAGGCGAAGATCACTGCATGGTCAGCGATGGAGGGTATGGTGTTGCGTACCTGGCAAAAACGCTGGATGTATTTGCGCAGGGACTCGTCCTCCCCTCATCGGACCATGTGAAGGTCTGCCTCCACCCCCGGGCGCGGGTACGTGCCCTGGAAGTTAGAGGTGAACTGTCGGCACAGGTCATCCCAAGAGGTGACCGACTGAGCCGGCAGATTCATTAGCCAGGAGCGGGCCTGGCCCTTGAGCGTCATGGGGAAAAAGTTGGCCATGACGTGCTCGTCACCTCCAGCAGCCTCGATGGCTGTGGTGTAGATCTGGAGGAACTCGGTGGGATTCACCGAGCCATCGTATTTCTCCGTAAGGGCCGGCCTAAACTTGTTAGGCCAGCGCACATTACGGAGGCTGGCAACGAAGGCCTGGCAGCCGTTACCGACCGCAGGGGCCGACGACGGCTGTGGGGCCCTGTTGGGCGTCGTGGGACCTCCTGCTCGCGGCTGGGCCATCATGGCCGCTCGCCGTCCGCTGAGGGGCTCCTCCTGCGGGAGGGCCGCTGCGCCGCTCGCCGAGTGGTTGCGCCTCCTGACAAGGAGGCACAATCCTGAACCCGCCCCATGCGACGCTCGTCACGACGCTGCTCGATGCGAAGGCGGGCGTCCCATTCTGCATATAGTAGATCTCGGGGCGCCTCTGGTTGGGCTGTTGCCGAGAGGCTCTCTTCCACCCTCGCGGCAGCCGCTGCCCTCCGAGCCCGTCGTCGAGAGGACGAGCTTACCGCGGTATGTGAACCGCGCAGTTGGTGGCTAGAGGAAGCGAGGTCAGCGGCCAGCTGACGCTGGGCCGTGCCTACCAGCTTCGCCACGCCGTCGATCCAACGCTTGGCGTTGGATCTCTCGCCCGGGGTGACCGGGGGGTGGCGCAAAAGAGCTTCCGTCGCTGGAGGCGCCTCGGCGAGCCAAACTCCGGCGACGATGGACGTCTCCCGGCGAGGTTCGGGTACGTCCGCTCGGGTGTGACTGGATCCCGCAGAGCGTTGGCGTCCCGGGATACTTGGCCTCCTCCGCCGCAGCCGCTATTCCAGCGGGGGCAGAAGGTGGCGCGGCCCGCTGCCGCCGTTGCCATCAGAGGTGGTGAGGGAGACGACGGTCCTCCCCCCCTGAGCGGAGGTGGCGGAAGTTGGGGCTATGTCCGCCCGTGTCAACCTCCTCTGCCGCCTTGTTGGCCAGGTCGCACTCGCGGGTAGCGAGCGAGCCTGACGCGGACCGCAGGACGTGGCCGTGAACCATGGCGAAGACGGGGAGAGAGGGTTTACCGCGAGAAATGAAAGGAATACAGGAGTTTAAACCAAGATGCAGTGTGCTCCCCTACCTGGCGCGCCAGCTGTCGATGTCGGAGATCGACACGCGGGAATCCGAGGGACCCCTTTTTGGTTCGGCACAGGGGAGCGATGAATCTAGGCTTAAACTCGCGATGAAGATGGGATAACGCCGATAAATCGGGAAAAATCAGGGCTGCAGGGATGCAAACGATTTATACAGGTTCAGGCCACCTATGAGGTGTAATACCCTACTCCTGTTCTTTGTGTAGTATGAAGGATGGATTACAGGGACCAGTGATGGTATTCTCCTTGAGGGCGCTAGGAGTGGACCAAGAGTTGCTAATAACTAGCTGTTGCTCTGGAGGTTGATGAATCGAAGGAAGGAGAGAGAACTTCCAAAACCACTCAAGGGGCCAGCAGAACAGAGCTCAGAACCCCCTTTATGATGGACTTGGCCTCCTTTTATAGTGCAAGGGGACACCACAGTAGTCCTGATTTTCTCTACTTTGCTCCACGTGAGGGAGCGGCTCTTGCCTTGTCTTGTCGGAGAAGCCACCCCATCTTTGTTCCTGTTGTTTCGTCATGGGAGTAGGCGAAAAAAGGCGGGCGTCGTGGCAGCCATGCTGCTGACGCGATGATGGCCGGCCTACCTACTCCGATGGGACCCACTAGTCAGCGGCCCATTTCGTGGGTAGGTACTGACACAACGCCTCCTGCGCTCGTACTCTCTCCCCCACGCAGCCGCCCAATGCATTTAACGCGACTAGACGGGGCGTGAGGGAGGCGTGCGCGGAGCGGGTGTGCTGCCATACCGCGGTTGCAGTCAAAGACTTTATGCCCCCTTTGCCTCGTGACGAGCAGAAAAGGGGTGATGATGAGAGCGGCTGACAGGCGCGCCTCACGTCGCATTAAATGCGGCGGGGCAGGCGCTCAACCTCTCTCTTTTCGGGCATTAAATGAGGTGGTTGGCGGTTGGACTCGCCCTCTCTCGAGAGGTGCGGGGTGAGGATGGGGATCCGGGTAACCCGGACCACGTCGTCCGGGGTCCGAGTGATCCCGGACCCTGCCGCTTGGGAGCACGGCGACCTCCGGGCAGCCTCCGGGCCAGGCCCCTCTTGGGGCGGCCACGTGGCCGTCCGTGGCCGGGACTCACTTGGGCCATTCAGGGCATATCTTTGGCGCGCCTTGATGGGCAAGGGTGCCTTCCTTTTTTCAGATATCATACCTCTGACATACCCCCGGGCCGATATCACCGACACTCATCTTCAAGCCAAGGGGGTGGCAGTTCGTCGGCTGCAAGTGAAGACGTCTCTTCGCATGGTGTTGCTGAAGAGTTGTCAACTTATGTGGACAGCGACGCTATCAGGCATAAAGCACAAGACTTCAACGTCCTCGGGTGGTGGAATGACCACAAGATGGCATATCAAGTGCTTTTAAAACTAGCACGGGATGTGTTGACGGTGCCCGTGTCGACAGTGTCCTCCGAATCGGCCTTCAGCCTGTGCGGTCGAATCATCGAAGAAAGGACGGCTCTGAGCAGCGACCACGTCGAAATGCTACTAAGCGTTAAAGACTGGGAGCTAGCTAGACAACATGGCCAATACAATGCTGAGAACCAAGAATTGGTCGCCCAATTCGAGAACCTCTACTTAGATCTAGACCAACCCCAATAGAACTTTGTTAGAGGTAGTTATGATCTTTGAGTTGTAATATTTTCTTTGTCATGATTTTCTCAGTTTTCACTATGAGTTTTTACATGACAAAGTTTTAACGAGACAACATCTATCATTGTATCATATAATGATATAAACATCAATAAAAGTCATTACTATTTTTAACATATTCTTTTGTAATATTTTAGTAAGTATGAATATTTATTTTAATAATTTTAATATGAAGAATCTTTTGTTTTTCTCTAGATGATGAATAGATTATTTTTTCATATTTTCAACATGACGAATATATTATTATTTCATTTTTTACCTTTATTTTTAATTTTAGTTTTTTCTATAGAAAAAATATGGATGTTTATTTTTTTTCTATTTTTTAATTTTTGACCGTGCCTTGTAGCCCGTGGGCTCGGCCATGGCCCACGGGCCATTTTCGTGTCGTGCTTGGCACGGCACGACCCGCCTCCCGTGGGCCGTGCTTGGGCCGAGGTGGGGCACGTGGGCGGCACGGCACGACACGTCATAATGTTCGTGCCTAACGGCCGTGTCGTCATGGGCGTGCCATGACGGCCGTGCCTCGGCCGGGCCGCCCGTTTGGCCTCCAGTGCTCCCCATCTCTACCTCGCCGCACCACCAAAGGGCGGCAGAGAAGGCTAACGGGCGGCCGGCCGGACGGGACGGGCCGGCCCGCACGGCCCGTTTGGCACGGCCCGTTTGGCCCGCTTCATGAAATGGGCCGTGCCATGCCGGCCCACGTGCCTAGCCCGCCCAAGCACGACACGTGGGTAGCCGGGCGGGCCCGTGCTGCACGCACGCCTGCTATCACGGCGTTATATACGATACAATTTTTTAAAAAACAACACATAAGTTTAAAAAAATAAAAAATAAAAATTTCAAAAGAAATAATGACTTAGTAATGTTAAAAATAAATCCATATTTACGAAAATATCGCAAAAGAATTTGTTAAAAATAGTAATGACCTTTATTGATGTTTATATCATTATAGGATATATGATACATGTTTGTCTCGTTAAAAACTTTGTCATATAAAAACTCATAGGAAAACCGAGAAAACCATGACAAAGAAAAGAGTACACTCAAAGGTCGAACTATGTCTAACAAAATTCTAGTGGGGTTGGTCTGATCCGTAGAGTTGCTTGAACTGGGCGGCCAATTCTTGGTTGTCCGCAGTGTATTGGGTATGTTGTCGAGTAAGCTCCCAGTCTTTAACGCTTAGTAGCATTTCGACGTGGTCGCTGCTCAGATTCGTCCTTTGGTCTTCGATGATACGGCCGCATAGACCGAAAGCCGATTCGGAGGACATCGCCGAGACGGTACTGCAGTCAACACATCCCGTGCTAGTTTTGAAAGCACGGATATGCTAACTTGTGGTCATTCCACCACCCGAGGACGTTGAAGTCTTGTGCTTCGTGGTGGATGGCGTCGCTGTCCAAATAACCAGACAACTCTTCGGCCACACCATGCGAAGACCCGTCTCCACTTGTAGTCGACGAACTGCCACCACCTTGGCTTGAAGACGATCCACCCCAAATCCTACCCCACCGTATCTTCTTCTTACTGAGTGGGGATAGGAGGGGGTCTCTGTCGAACTCCCGAAACTTTAGTTCATATCTTCCAAAAACTTTATATAATTTACCCCTAACCTCAGTATAAAAAGAACTATAATCTACACCTACAGTATCACCAAGAAGTGATAAAATAGCAGACAATCCCCTTAATTTGCACCTAGGATCCAAAGCAAAAGCAAACACATACAACATAGGTATATTTTTCTAATATTTAAAATATTTTTGTTTCATGTGAAAGACAGGTTCAGTTAGAACATCATCATTTTCGTATTCTTTAAATAAAGAAGCAATTTCAAGAATATTGTGCAAAATTATATTAGAAGTTGGATAATAAATTTGTGATAGAGTAAGAGTACAATCATAAAAAGTTTCTAAAAATTGGTTATATTTTTGGACAATTGCCCAAACATGCTCATTCAGTATTGGCAACCCGTCACTGTTTCGTGGGCCACCATGTGATTGAACAAAATCCGTAAGTAATTCACTATAAGGTAAAACAACTTTTAACATTAAATACGTTGAATTCCACCGATGCTCAGCATCGGTGGCAAACTTACGAGCTCTCTTACTGGCCGCATGACAAAACCTCTTCCACGCACCAATCTGCGGGTTCGAAGCAGTTAACCACGCGATTGCTTGACGAACAACATCAATATGGTTATGAACCCTTTTCATGCCAGTCTTAACAATCAAATTAATTATATGGCATGCACAACGCTGATGGAGTAGAAATGATTGAGCATAAACACAAAATAAAGGTAACAATATTTCCATAGCCCGAGAATTAGCAGATGCATTATCTAGGGTGACAAAATATTTTATCATCAAGATTAAATTCATTAATTACTTCCCTAATTCTTTCATATATTTTCTCCCGTATGTGAGACATCTATTAACCTAAGCCCTAAAACTCTCTTTTGTAATTGTCAATCATCATCAATAAAATGAACAACAATGCTAAGATAATCCTGCCTAGCTCCACTACTCCATATATCTGAAGTAACACTAACAGAGAAAATACATGTACTAAACAGTTCCTTAAGTGGATTTGAATCCTTCTGATAAACATTCTCTAAATCTCTAGTTGTCGTTTGCCTACTCACATATTTAAATCTCTAGTTGTCGTTTGCCTACTCACATATTTAAACCTAGGGTTACGAGATTGCTGAATATATTGTTCAAAATCAAGAGTCTCTCCAATGTTCAGGGGTAAATCTTGCTTGGAGATTCACCGGACAAGAGATTCCCGAGCAACCATGGGATCGTACTCCCAACTACGTACCGTACCATCCGGGTTTAGCATAAGTTGTTGTTGCCGGAGTTGTATTCCTTGCTTCTTGGCACACGACTCCGCATGACGCTTGAGATGACCTGTACCAGCAGAACCACGAGCAGATAATATTTGCTTACATATTCTACAACGAGCTTTTGATACCTCCCTTCCGTCTGGGGCTGTTTCCTTTATCTTGTCGAAGTGTTGCCACACACCGGAGGTTCTCGATCTTTTTGGGCCAGTGCGTGTCGAAGCACTTCCGCTCACGGATCCGGAAGATAATCCTTCAAGCCACCGCAGCCTGCCTCGACCGATACCTCCTCCACGAGATGGTGGAGTTGGAGCCGATCCAGAGGCATCTTCAAACCCCGGCATGTAGTTGGGGTCGAAATCATCCAAAGTGAAAGACGGTGACTGGTATGGATAGTTCGGATCCATTGTGAAATTTTAAACCGATATAAACAAATTGTAAAATATTTATTAAATTCATAAACACAATACAAATAATACACAAATTTGAATATTACTTACATCTTTCCAACTGCGAGAACTTCAAACTTCTGCGATCAAACTATTGAACTACGAAACTAATTTTGATTTTTGACAAAATTTGAGCAAATTTTGTCAAAATCAAAAAAATAGACACTTGCGTGTCGTGTCGTGCCGCTACAGTGCGCGGGCCGTGTCGTGCCGCTACAGTGCGCGTGTCGTGCCGTGCCGGCCCGCGGGCTCGGCCGCCGGCCCAAGCACGGCACGGCTGCTCGGGGCGTGCCGGCACGGCCCGTTTGCCTATCGGGCCGTGCCGCTACAGTACCTGCCGTGCCCGGGCCGGCCCGCGTGAGCACGGCCCATTTGGCCGTGACTAAAGGGCAGGAGGCTCCCCTCTCCCACCTCCCCGCGATCCCATCGCCGCCGCCGCCTCCATCGCCGCCATGGCCTTCTTCGCGAGGGAGATCCGCCACTCCAGCCCGTACCTGCGCTCGCGCGCTCCTCCGGTCGCGCGCTCCTCCGGTCGCCGCGTCCTGCCGCCGCTGTATCTCTCCGACGGCGGCGGGCGCCGCGGTGGCGCGCGTGGAGCTTCCGAGCAACTCGGAGGACGCGCTCGAGGTGCTCGTGGACGGGCACACCGTGCGGATCCCCAAGGGGTTCACCGTGCTCCAGGCCTGCCTGCGAGGTCGCCGGCGTCGACATCCCGCGGTTCTGCTACCATAGCCGCCTCTCCATCGCCGGCAACTGCCGCATGTGCCTCGTCGAGGTCGAGAAGTCGCCCAAGCCCGTCGCTTCCTGCGCCATGCCCGCCTTTCCAGGTGAGCAATTTGATGCAGACACGACGTCGCGCTTCGCGGCCGTTACGGTGTGTTCAGTTGGGGTTTGAAATTGACTGGTGTAGTTTGCATAATGTTAATGCCGTAGTCTCTCAGATCCATCCACCTCATAGACTTGACTTGTCAGCGTCTTAGGGTTCTCGTCTAGATTTTCCTGTGGTCTATATTGGCCGTAGAAGCTAGAAACCTCAGCTTGTTGTGCTTCGTTGGATTAACTGAAGGATTAGTATATTGTGTGCGATATCTAGTAAGATTTGCAAGAGTTCTTAACCTTGGAACATCTTGTTGTAATAGGGATGAAGATTAAGACAAACACGCCAGTAGCAAAGGAAGCCAGGGAGGGTGTCATGGAGTTCCTGTTGATGAATCATCCACTGGACCACCCAATCTGTGATCAGGGTGGGGAGTGCGACCTCCAGGATCAGTCTATGGCATTTGGGGCTGACCGTGGTCGGTTCACTGAGATGAAGTGGTCAGTTGTGGACAAAAAATTGGGCCCATTGGTGAAGACAGTGATGACCCGTTGCATCCAATGTACAAAGGTGATGTTTTGTTGCTTTTCAGTAGATTTGTATGAGTATCCACTTAAAGTGGTTTACTGCTGTTCAGTTTTGTCTATTGTCTGCTCCCTGTAAGTACTATGTTCTTTAAGGACAATAGATTTAGGAGTTGGCTGTACAAACTTTGGTAAGTTCAAACTTTGAGGCCAAACATGTTTCCTGATATATTTTCATGCTGTGGTAGCTTATCATCTTACTATATCAAAACAAAATATTGTTTGTTTGCTTCTTCAAGCTCCCCTTGGCCAGTTTGTAACTTCGTATTTCTTGAAAAATGCAGGTGTGTCAGATTTGCTACTGAGGTTGCTGGTGTTCAAGACCTGGGTATGTTAGGTCGTGGCAGTGGTGAAGAAATTGGAACATATGTGGAGAAACTTATGACAAGTGAACTCTCTGGAAATGTTATTGATATCTGCCCAGTTGGAGCCCTCACATCCAAGCCATTGGCATTTAAAGCTAGGAACTGGGAGCTGAAGGGCACTGAAACTATTGATGTTACTGACGCAGTAGGTTCAAACATTAGAGTTGACAGCAGAGGTCCTGAAGTTATGCGTATCGTTCCACGTCTCAATGAGGTTAGCTTATTGTCCACTTCTGTTGTAAATTTGACTTATTCTATGATTTTTGCTGATAATGATTTACATTGGGATCCTCAGAACATTGGTTGTGGTCATGTGTACCGATTGCGCTTCTTGTATGCCTATGTTAGTAGAGTATTTCTGCTTTTTCTTTATGATTAGTCAAGCCACAGACAACTGACTGGATCTATTTTCGTAACGCACCTTACTGTTTCTTGTCTCATTCCTGATCCTAGAGCTAAAAGAGATGGACATCTTGTAATGTTGCTCAATTTGCTCAATTCATTTCCCTTTTCAGCTGTATAGATTGTAACACTGATGATAACTAGATGTGCTCTACACATTTCTACTCAGTAAACATGTTTAAGGAATTATGATGTGGTTGTTTGGACGTAACTTGTCCTCATTCTAGCTTCTGGACATTCAGTAGCGTGTTGATCAAACTTCTTTTCCTTTGTCTGTTATGTCACATCTGCCTGAAATAAACACTCGACAAGCTTCTTGTTTCCGTGATACTTGCAGGATATCAATGAGGAATGGATATCTGACAAAACACGGTTTTGTTATGATGGTCTGAAATGGCAAGACTAAATGACTCCATGATCCATGGTACTGATGGCAGGTTTAAGGCAGTGACTTGGCGGGATGCTCTCGCAGTTGTTGCTGAGGTTTTGCAACAAGTTAAACCAGAAGAAATAACTGGGGTTGCTGGTAAACTTTCTGACGCAGAATCCATGATCACACTGAAAGATTTTGTTAACAAAATGAGTTCGGATAAGGTGCTTTGTGAAGGAAATGGTCCAAATCCTCCTGTGGATCTCCGATCTAACTACCTAATGAACACTACCATTGCCGGGCTTGAGAAAGCTGATGTTTTCCTTTTGGTTGGTACACAGGTAAAATCTTGACTATACCTTACCTGTGGCTATTATTTACTGCCCATTTTCTTGAATGCTTCACTTCGCCAAGAAATGTTCTGTAATTGCATTGCCTCGTTTTTAGCATTGTAGTGGCTTATCTGTAGCAATATGCGGTTTCATTTGACTACTTTTGGATATGTTCACTACTAGAAAGCATTTTTGGAGCCATAATTCCTGCGAGAAGTTTCCCATGGCTCAGCTGCAACTTGCCCTTTACTGTGTATTATTTTGCCTTATTGACATGCTTTTGCAACAGTTATGCGGTATATGGTACTGTGCTAATCTTATGGAACTGATGTAAAAAACCTTAGAAGTTACTTTCATACTTTGCTATCTTCAAGCACATGGAAATACCATGCGTATATTCCATTATTGGTTAACAAACTTGAAATGTATTGTCAGGCCAAAAGAATTGAGACCATGCAGTCATTCATATTTTTGGTCTTATATTTGTGTCTTTTACTTTTCCTGTTAATGGTGCCTTTTTTCTGCAAATATTTAATTAATTAATTTTATATGTCACGGAACAGCTAAGAGTGGAAGCTTCTATGGTTAATGCAAGAATTCGGAAGACTGTTAGAGCAACACAGGCTAAAGTTGCTTATATTGGCCCTCAACTGATTTCAACTATGACCATGAGCATCTTGGCTCAGGACGACGAACCCTTGTTAAGATTGCGGAGGGTCACCATCCATTCTGTTCAACTCTGCAGTCTGCTAAGAATCCTGTCCTCATTGCTGGGGCTGGGATATTTGAACGGGAAGACCAAGATGCCCTTTTCTCAACAATAGAGACGGTAGCCAAAAAATTTAATGTGGTTAGACCAGACTGGAACGGGCTTAATGTTCTATTGCTGCATGCTGCACACGCTGCAGCGCTCGTCTTGGCCTTGTTGCTAATCCTACAGAGAGCATCAAGTCCGCAAAGTTTCTGTATCTGATGGGAGCTGATGATGTAAACTTGGACAAGGTTCCATGTAATGCCTTTGTTGTTTACCAGGGACACCATGGTGACTAAGCTATGTATAGGGCCAATGTTATCCTGCCATCGTCAGCATTCAGCGAGAAAAAAGGCACCTATGAGAACACCGAGGGATGCACTCAGTGGACAATCCCAGCTGTTCCTACTGTTGGTGATGCTAGGGATGACTGGAAGATCCTCCGGGCTCTCTCTGAGGTGGTTGGAGCTCAGCTTCCTTATGATAGCCACTCAGGTGTGAGGGACCGGATTAGCATGGTAGCACCAAACCTTTGTGCATGTAGATGAGAGGGAGCCATGCACTATTTCCTCTGAAGTGAAGCCTCTGGTAAAGCAACAAGTGAGCTCTACTCCATTCAAAACGGTTGTGGACAACCTTGCAATCACAAGAGCTTCAAAGATAATGTCCCAATTTAGTGCAACCTTGTTGAAGAAGTGAAATCTACACCTTTCCGAAGCTGATCATCGGCAGAAAAGATTTCCTTGTTTTTGCTCCAAATTTCCCCAGTTGTTGCATGCTTGGTAGGAAATTGGAGTATAATTTGGACTGCCCTTAGATTTGAAGAGCAGCAAAACTTGGTCTGTGAATTTTTCTGTATTGTGTATGAGAAGCAGAGCATACTTTCAAGTTTCAATAAGCTTGTTGTCCTTCTGAATCATGCAATAACCACAGGCAATAATTTTATTCCTTTTTAGTTCTTACCCTGTTTGTTGTGAAACCAACTTTTCTGGAAGCAAGCAAAACTGCAAGACATTTTCTAGTGGTATGTAAATTGTTAAAGTGGCGTACCTGGACTTATCGTGTGGATTGGTCGACGGCTTCCAACGTTCCATTTGCTTTGTTAATCTCGGTGGTCATCATACGCGGGGAATAATTTTGATGGTTGACGGACAGTTCATCATGTGTTGCCTAGCAAAAAGCCTAGCTGTTTAGCAAATTTTGGCATCTTCGATTTTTTCCTGTTTCAGGAAAGGGGGGTTGGGAATATCGTACAGAACAATTCAATACCCTTAGTAACTTATGTCGTCACACAGAATCAGCATTAGCCATTGGCCATTGCATATCCTACGAGATATTCCTTCTGTACTTCTGTTTTATATTGTTTCATATGATATTTTTTTTGTTTCATATTATAAAACATTTTGGATTAATAGGTTCTAAATAGATTTATGCATGAATCGATGTGTGTTACGTATGTGTGTCCAAATCTAAATAAGTGAAAGGAGAGTCTTTTCTCGCAAAATCATTAATTTACATCACCGGAGAAACATAGACCGCCTGACATCTGCTCCAGACGATGTAAACCGTTGGATCATTGAATTTGTGAAACTTACTCTTGACCCATTAGGAAACTTCTTTTGCAAAAAGGACCCTTCCACATCCTCACGTTAGAGAAAAAGGAGAAAACAAATAGAAGAAAAAACTCGCTTCCCTTTGTCGTCTTGGCTCTCCGTTAGAGAAAAAGGAGAAAACAAATAGAAGAAAAAACTCGCTTCCCTTTGTCGTCTTGGCTCTCAAATCTTTATATAGATTTTCTTAAACAACACACAATAGCACAACATTTCGTCGTATTGATAAAGTGGAAAAAAACTACAAGACAACCCTGAAAGACTATAGCTAGTAAAAGAAAATACAACCACACAATATGTCTATGACCAGAACCCGCTACTATTGGGACATGCACATGACATCCTGAAGGAAAAGGATTTTCTAAACGATGCCTTCAGGAAAGATACAACGTCGAGAGTGTCGCCGCCGCCTGCCCTGGGGTGCGTGGCCTTTACCTAGAGGAATTCATCATAGGGTAGGAAAGACCACTCAACAACGCCCCTAGGGGAAAGTGGCCCGCAAGCGTTGTCGGTACTGGCCCAAAAAGGCTAGGCTTTTGCCCGTAATCTTTCTTCTATCCCGTGTCGAGGTCACCTGCTGGACATAGAAGCCACCGCCAACCGCACTCCTTCGACGCGTAGCCACCATGCCAACACCTCGCCGCTGGCCGACCATCAAATCCATCCACACAGTTATGTCAAAGAGGGATTGGGTGAGAGATAAGAATGGATCCCCTCTCCCCTGCACTAGCGTGTTAACGTGGTCATCGTGTGGAGGCAAGGCGCAACCACAAGAGGATTAGCGTATGGATTAGGACCCGCTATAGGCCTGCAGCATGCACCTCACGGTGCCACCATCGTCATCGCCTCGGCCAGACTTTCTACATCATTGTGACCTCTAGACCGCACTCAATATGTAGAGTGTGGTAGTGCTTCGCGAGCATAAGGCAAACTAGAAGATTCATATCATGTGGGTAAAGTTGTACAAACTCTGTAGAGTCAAAACTAATCGATTAGCCATGCTTCCAGTCTTGAGTGATATAATGAGTGTGAAGGGTATAACACAGAGGGTAGTTCTTTGACCCATTTACCCGCCTACGGCTTTAGTTGATCGAAAATTCTTGTCTTGATGCTGTGGAGAACCATGACGTTGGCGCGCTCTACCTGGCCATTGCTCCTTAGGTGTGCTACGGATGTGTAACAGACCTTGATGTTGACTTCATCACAGAAATCCTGGAAGACCAATCCAGTGAACTGAGTGTTGTTATCACTGGTGATGCGGTTAGGTACGCCGAAATGGTAGATGACTCCTCGTATGAACTCTCGAGCATTCTCAATTGTAATCTTGGTGATTGGCTTGGCCTTAATCCACTTGGTGAACTTGTCGACACAGACGAAGAGGTGAGTAAATCCGTCGGGTGCCTTCTTGAAGGCGCCGACCATATCAAGGCCCCAGACAGCGAATGGCCATGAAATTGGAATGGTTTGGTGCTCGTTGGCTGGTGTGTTAGTTTGACAGGCGAAGAATTGGCAACCCTCGCAGGATCAAACGATCTGTTGAGCATCGGTGATGGTGGTGGGCCAGAAGAAACCTTGTTGATATGCTTTCCCGACTGTTGTCTTGGATGCGGCGTGGTTGCTGCAGATGCCCGAGTGGATGTCAGTGAGAATGTCTCGTCCTTCTTGCTGTGAGGCACACCTTATGAGAATGTCGATGGCGCCCCTGCGGTATAGCTCGCCCGCGATGATGGAGTAGGATTTGCTCTTACATGAAACTTTTTCTACTTCTACTCTGTCATGTGGGAGAGTGCCGTTGGTGAGGAAGTCGAGAAGGGGTGTGCGCCAATCGTTGTCGACCGTCATGATCTATTTGTCTTGAGTATTGCTCTTTTATATGGATGGCTTTTGGAGGACTTCTAAGAACACACCAGGCGGGACTGGCTCGCACCGAGAGCCTAGCTAGGCAAGGGAGTCGATGTCTATGTTGTTGTTGCGCGCCACGTGTGCTAGCTTAAGTCCATTGAATTTGTCTTCGAGTTTGCAAACTTCCTGGCAGTATGCGGTCATCTTGTCATCCGTGTAGTCCTAGTCTTTCATCACTTGGCAGACCACAAGCTATGAGTCGCCTCGTCCCATGACCCGGTGGATGCTGAGGGAGATGGCCACACGGAGGCCATGGAGGAGTGCTTCGTATTCAGCAACATTGTTGGACGAGGGGAAGTATTGCTAAATGACATAGTGTAGCTTCTTTCCCTTGGAAGAGATCAATACTGCTCCTGCGTTGGCGCCCGCCTTCATGAATGAGCCATCAAAGTAGAGTAGCCAATGCGACAAGTTGTTGGTATTATTCGACTACTGCTACTCTGTCCACTCGGCGATGAAGTTCACGAGTGCGTAGGACTTGATAGGCACCCAGGGTTGAAAGTTAATGTCAAATGCCATCAGCTCAAGTGCCCATTTTGCGATGCGCCAGGTAGCCTCCTTGTTGAACATAACACCCCGTAGGGGTAGGCTATGACAACCGAGACTGGGTGCACTTGGAAATAATGAGTAAGCTTGCGAGCTGTGATGAATATAGAATACAACATTTTCTGGAACTAGGTGTACCAGGTCTTGGAATCACTGAGGACTTTTTGCATGGATTCATCCTCGTCTCTTTACACCACTAGGACTGTGCTGACGACGCTTGTTGCAGCGGTGTAAGTTCAAGTGTCTAATTTGGTTTTGGTGATTAATAACAAATCTAATTATATGATACTAATATTTTATGTCTAGTCTTAATTTAGATACGAAAATGAAAATGATGAGAGAGATATATTAAACTTCACATATTCTAACTTGGTCTCTCTTATGGATCCAAAATATAGTGTGAGTTCCCTCATTGATCTTACTTGATTATGTGCATATGTGCTCCTTCATATCCATATGTATGCATATCTTTAGAGGGAGCTTATTCTCTATTTTGTTTATTACCTTGATTTGAAATAATCTTTCATCTCATCTCTATATTGTTTATATCGGGTTATCATATATCACCAAAGAGAGAAAAGATTGAAAGATTTTGGATCAAACAATTTGTGAATTGTGGCTTTGGTCATAGATAATAAATTGGCTTTACGGGATTAACTTTTCTTTACATAAGTTTTCAACTAGGTTTTCCCGGATAACGAGTTACAATGGATATGCATTCTTTGGTCGTGGACAACAACAATGAAATGCATGAAGATCAAGCGATATGTATCACTCTTTCTTTCCATTATCATATATATGATCTCTATGTTATTAATATATACGTGTGAGACTAACGTTTATTTGAGACTTATATTATTTAGTCTCCTTTACATTGAAAATATGGAGATCATAAAGGTATGTGTATATATTGGTTTACATCATTACTACATATGCCTTGTCCATGTGTATAGGGTAAACCCTGATTGGTTATTCTCTAATTATGCATACACTTGTCTCTGTTATATATTTCTTTGTATGCATATATTTAGAGGGAGAAAATCCTATACACTTGTTGTGCATGTTCTAAATCCATATTGTTCACCTATTATTTATATTGGATTATTGCACTTGAGCTTGCATGCGAGTATATGACACTTGTGGTGTTAATGAATACTCAACAAACATATCCATATCATTCATATGTAATCGGTTGGTCATCAAGTGGAGGATGACAACCGATTTGTTGGGACTAATGTTTTCCTTTGAGCTGTGCAAAGGGATGGGTCCCACTATGATGAGGTAAATGGATGAAATAATGGGATGATGGTCACAAATCCAAGAACATCGTCATGTTGACAAGAATTAAGTTAAGCTTGTGATGAGAAAAAAGTCTCGACAAAGGATGGTCAAGACTTCGACATAAACATGGTTCAACTGGATGGACACAAGTGTTGATCTTGGCTCAAGCATTGACCTCGAGTTGGATGGCTCAAGACAAAGGTATAAAGGAGCTAAGAATGTTTTCTTAGTCTTTTTCCGGTCTTGGTGTTTGGTGTATACTGGATTTGCTAGATAGACGTCGTACTATCAAGAGGGGTCTATGAAGTGAGCATGTGGATGATCTTCTACCATATTTGTTCATATGCATGTGTGTGCATTTGGTGGGCTTGTCTAGCCGTGTGTGGTGAGTTTTCTCAAGTCTGAAACAAAGAGAGAGGTAGGCACGTCCTATATGAGTGGGTAACCTCGTGTAGTTATGTCCGGTGGATATCCTTTGGAGTGTGAGCCATTTCTCCTTGATAAAAGTTGTGTTTCCTGAATGAATTGCTCATGGGTTGGATAGCCCTTTGAATAAGCTTTCCATAGAGTTCAAGAACGTCAAAATCCGACACCGAGTCAAGAGAAATCATCGTTTTACTAACGGTCAGTTATGCTAAATATTGATATGTGGTCTGACCACATCCATTATGGAGGTCTGGCGGCAGTGTGTTGTCCGGTCTGACCGTAGCTCTCATAGAGGTCTGACCGCTGCTCCTGAAATTGATGGAGAGTTCTCGTCTTGGTGATACAGAGCCGCCAGATCCGAAGTCAGTCTGACCGGAGGCATCTCGGTCTGACCGGAGCCGATCACGGTCTAACTGGCAGGATTATGGCGGTTAGACCACGAGTGCATTAAAATGCACTATAACGGGTAGTTTTCTAGCCGTTGCATTGGAGGCCGGTCTGCCATGGCTATTTGACCGGCCAACATTTGTGTGTTAGGATTTCGCCCCCAATGGCTAGTTTTGGTGGTTGGGGGTATATATACCCATTCCCCAACAACAAGGGTAAGGTTTTGGCACTCCATTGCATTATCTTGAACCCTTGCAAGAGCTATCACACTTTTGTACACTTAGTTTATCTAGTGATGTGTTGGAGAGCGAGTTAAACCAATCCAAGTGCATTGTTTCATTATTAGAGCTAGTGTGGCACTTGATCATCCTCGGCAAGCATCATAGATTTGTTACTCTTGGAGGTTGCCACATTCTAGACGGCTTGGAGGAGTTGCCCGGTGACCTCTCCGTGAAGGTTGTGGAGGAGGCCCGATGTTGATTGTGAGTGGCTCGGTGTTCGCCATCTCTAGAGTGGAGGAAGAACAACCATAGTGATAGAGGCTTGGGAGACCACTTCGGGACCGGCTCCCATCTTACCCATCTCTTGACAAGGAGGTTTAGAGGCTTGGTGGTTTGATCGGTGAAGTTGGGCTCACCTCAATGATGATGTAGGAAGTTGGCAAGTTTTCTGAACATCGGGTGAAAAAATCCATTGTCTCTTGTCTCCTTTATTTTGTGTGATTTATATTTGTGCCAATTTACATTGAGCAAGTTTACAAAGTGGAGTTTTTTTTGTGATAATATCACCCTAGGCTTGCAAACCGGAACATAGGCTAGCTTCTTTGTGCACTTAGTAGATACTAGTTGCTTTAGGCTTTGAATTGTGCAAAACCGTTTTGATTTACGCTTCCGCATACAAAACCGCCTATTCACCCTCTCTAGTCGGCCTCCTTGATCCTATAAATGGTATGAGAGCTTGGTCTCTCATTTGGTGGACTTAACCATTCCGAGAGAAAATGATGGCTTGTAGAGATATAGTGCACCCAGGTGGTGACCCTCCTATATTTGATGGCACAAATTATACACAATGAAAAATCCACATGACTTCTCATTTTAAAGCCGCAAGACCAAAAGTATGGTGAATGGTAGATGTGGGATTTTCTCATGCTTTGGATGACCGTGCTCCAACAAAATGGGTAAGAGAAATGCCTACATCTCGACACTCAAGCTACTAATGCTTTGTTTTATGCTTTGAGTGCTGACATGTTTAATGAAGTATGTAATCTCAAGAATGCACATGCTATGTGAGTAAAGCTTAAAAGAAAAATATGAAGTGGCCACACTTGTTGAGAATGATTGCACACATGAATGGATGTCAGGTGAAGACTCCACCTCCTCAAGTAATGATGAAGAGCTCGCAACACCTTCGACATCATTTCATTGCTTTATGACAAATGGTAAAAATAAGGTAAATAAAGATTCTCATCACAATACTATTGAAAGTAGTAGTGATGATAATGATGATGATGATGTTGATAAGCCTTCATATGATGATCTTTATAACCTGCTTAGAGAGGCTAGTAAATACATTGCCAAAGAGAAGAAGAAAAATCAAATTTTAGATAAAACTCTTCTCTCTTTGAAAGAGTCAAATGAGAAGCTAATAAATTTTTATAAAAAACTTTGTGATTCTTATAAGGAGATAAAAAAAACTTATGAGTCTCTTCTCACTGACAATGCATCTAGTAAGCCAAAGATAAACGTAGGCATCACATGTAATTTAATTGATGATGCTATACAATGTGTAACTAGCTCATGCATTACATCTAAGGTTAGTGTATCACCTCTTGTGATGACTTGCTGGATGTACTTTGTAGCTTAAACATAGATAAAAATTATTGTTCTTTCTTCTCTATGTATGTTGTTTCTAACCTTATAGAGAAAAATTACATCATCACATCGCTTACTCGCCAAGATGTCGAGCTGCCAAATATTACTCGGCATGCATGTTGATGAGAAAATTTCCCACGCACTGGCCTGAGAGATTTGTTTTACTCTAGTGTAGGTCCAAAGTATTAACTTGAGGTTCGTAGGAATGCCAGTTGGTTTGTTCCTGCAACCAACAAGAAACTAACAAAAGAAAACAGTGTTAGATCGATAGCCGATCGACTGATGGCCGATGACATATCATTTGTCATCGTGCCGATGCAACTTATATTGAATCGGCAGAAACTAGATTCGTTCGATCGGCTGTAGATGTTAACAGAATGTAATTCAAGTCTCAAAGCATATTTAAATCAAGTGACTGGGATAGATCGGTAGTATACCAAGACAGTATAAATCACTTAGATCTAAAAATACTATAAGGCAAGAATTATACTTGTTTATAGCATAATCGAAGAGATAAACCTAATGTGTATCAGCTAGTACTTCAATATCACTTTATACGAAGATATCATAACAGATTAAATATATTAAACAAGAAGCAGTCAAATATTAAGATCACAGATTGACAACAAGCTTAACATATTTAATATAATGAGATCTAAATATAAAGAGCAGATTTAACATATCAAGCAAGACTAAAACATGCAAGATAATTAAATCAAGTAAGATCGGCTGAAACTCCGATGCTATCTCTAATAGCGACCATGAAGCAGATTAGATATCTATGATTCTAAAGACGACTTAATAGATTAAACCTAACCGATGCAGCATTAAGTATCAAAAAAACATAGAATCTAATATAGCTTAATGATAACTTTTCAAAATGGTAGATATACTATATAATCCAAATCAACAATGAGTAATCCCATCGGCTGTCATCTAGCAATTGATGCTAGCCGATTGGAGGTTAGATCACAACATTGATCTAAATTATATAACATATATGATAACTGTGCAGATTACGATAACAAAATTAGAGTATCATGACGATGGAAGCTCTAATCCCGAGAGCGCAACCCGCTTGTAACAAGAATTACCTCTCGTCGGAGATCGAAACCCGATGCAGCCCAACTCAGAGCAAGAACTTGTCGAGATTAAACTAAAAGAAAAAGGTGACGATGCACCGAAATTGTATTAATTGTGTGTTGATTCATCTAGATTACAGGGTCTTGGGTCATATTTATACCCAGATACACGACGAGTCCATGACGGACACGATTCTTATCTCTATTACAAATTGAATTACAGATATGTCTAAAATAAATCGACATTATCTATAAAAAAACTATACAAAATATTATAATTAATATATACAATTGCATTTTCAGGACTTTATCCGTAGATGGCAATATCTCTGAAAAACTTGGAAACCGAATTCAATAACGATCTCCATGTTTTCCCACCGAACTCGGTCATATTTAGTTACCCAATCGGAATCGGCTATGTCGGATATCTTTGTCCGACTTGGTTTTAGCCGATTCGAACTCAGCCGACACGCGTTCTGATTTTGAGAATCACGCATTCCTTCAATTCCGCTTCAATTATAACCTTAAACCTGAGAATTAGCTTATCAAATTTAATCGTCAACAAATACATCGCGAGTAAAAAAAATTCAAATCGGCTATGCGAGGCTTCTCCCAACCAACTACGCATGCAAGTCGGAGTCGGGATCGTTTCAGTTATTCTATTGGTAAATCACCTAATAAGCCTCGTCTGTCATGCCTCCAGTTAGGGGTCCCACCGAGACTACATGCGTACATTGCGACCGATAGTCCAAACGCGTGGCCTATACTTGCAAGTGTTTTCTTGTAAATCATTCACTTATTATTATTTTATTTATTTTTTTTATTGTTTTTTGTTTTTGTTATTGTTTTTTTAGCATATTTTTTAAATGCTAAATGATATGTTTCATGTAAAAATTTTCTATATAAAAATTACTTAAAAACTAATAAATTTATTTATCAAATTTTTTTATACATTAATAATTAATTAATTAATTATATGCTAACGCAGCCTAAATCAATACGTGCAGCTCTTTTACACGTATACCACTAAGACCGCTACGTGCGTACTTCCGGAGTACCAGGACTCGTGTCAGTCTTCATCAACCATATGAGTTAACGTAATTAGTAGATTAATTATTTAAATTAATCTACTAATTTCGTATATGTATCTGCATATATCTACAAAGGTACACAATATTTTATATAATCTATCGTACCTATATTTTTAATCAATTATTTAATAATTTATTATGTTTATCTTGAGATTATTTTTATACAATCTATCTATAATCTATAACTATATATAAAACAAGTAGTGTTTTTACTCAGATTTTGTTTTGTCTGGCTATTTTGCAAAAAACTACTATATATAAAACAAGTAATGTTTTCATCCAGATTTTGTTTTACCTGGCTATTTTGCAGAAAACCCCTTGAGTTTTTCTGAAATTAACCCGCAGTCCGTCTTGCTATTTAAAAAACCCAGTTAAAGAAAAAAGGGGTTATTTTGTAGAAAACCCTCGAGCGTTTATAAAATTAACCCGCGGTCCTAATGTGAAAAGAAAGGAGGGCTTGGATGAAAAAGAATCTCCGCGTCCTCTCTTCCGTCCCCATCCGCGCCACGCCTACGCTCTCCCTCCCGTTGTCGCTCGAAGCTCCCGCGCCGCCGCTGGACTTTCGCCCTCCGCTTGCTTCCTCCCTGCGTCGTCGTCCTGTTGCAACGCACGCGTATTTTTCTCCCCGTGTCGTTGTCCCGTTGCAACGCACGAAGCAAGTAGTCTTTCTAACTAAATTTTGTTTTGCCCGACTATTTTACGAAAACCCCTTGAGTTTTTTCAAAATTAACCCGTAGTCTGTCTGGCTATTTTAAAAAAACCCAGTTAAAGAATAAAAGGGGGTTATTTTGTAGAAAACCCTTTGAGTGTTCATAAAATTAACCCGCAGTCCTAATGCTGAAAAAAATGGAGGGCTTAGATAAAAAAAGACTTCTTGCGTCCCTTTCTTCCGTCCCCATCCGCGCCCCGCGCTGCGCCTGCGCCCCTCCCTCCCGTCGACGCTCGGAGCTTCTGCGCCGCCGCTTGGACCTTCGCCCTCCGCCTACTTCCCTCCCTGCGTCGTCGTCCCGTTGCAACGCACGGGTATTTTGCTAGTATCTATAAAGCAAGTAGTGTTTCCATCTAATTTTTGTTTTGTTTGACTATTTTGCAGAAAACCCTTTGAGTTTTTCTGAAATTAACCTGAAGTTCACCTGGCTATTTTAAAAAAACCCAGTTAAAGAAGAAAAAGGGTTATTTTGCAGAAAACCCCTTGAGTGTTTATAAAATTAACTCGCAATCCCAATGTTGAAAAGAAAGAGAGGGCTTGGATGAAAAAAAAGACCTCCTGCATCCCTCTCTTTCGTCCCCATCCGCGTCGCGCCCTGCGCCGCGCCTGTGCCCCTCCCTCCCATCACCGCTCGGAGCTCCCGCGCCGCCTCCTGGACCTTCGCCCTCCGTCTGTTTCTCTCCCTGCGTCGTCATCCCGTTGCAACGCACGGGCATTTTGCTAGTATCTATTATACGTGTATCTCATGTATTAGACCGATTATGGCTTAATATTGGGGCTCGTTCTGTCTTCTTTATGAATCATGGTTTTTTACGATATACATAGTACTCAATATTTAATTCAAATATGCTCATTATATCTTGATAATACTAAAAGATTTACACGCTTTTGGAGTATGTGCTCGGTATTCCCGATATATATATATATATATATATATATGATTCTAAAAATATTTTTGGGAACAATTGAGCACTCTAGTAGCCATCGATCGAGTACGCACCATTGTTGAGAACGTTCTCGAACAAATGCAGAGTTGTCGGACCAAACCTACCAACAAAAATGACGGCCCGTCTCACATCAAGTACTAGTCACGTCCAGTATATTTATGAAAAGGTAACTACAAACAATCTACTCATGAACGTTGTCGGCTTGATCACCCAGCATGATTACGAATAGATATCCCATATGCTTGTAAGTTGGTTAAACAAGATATATGAAGTCATGCTGGCAACATAAAATGCACATCTGGTAACTTACTCAAGCGCCTCTAAAAGTGGTCGAGGTACTATTACACCTAGTCATCGACCAATGGTAGTAGCGATTCTCTCAGCATCTCTACAAGTGGTCGAGGTATGACTACACCTGGTCCTCGGTCAGCGATTGTAGCGATCCTCCCACCGCCTCTACGAGTGATCGAGATATGATTACACACCTGATTCTCTCTCGACTAGTGTATACTGATCCTACCATCCCCCTGCATTCTATGTAAGTTTTTATACATATCAAATATGCAATATTTGTCCATTGATCCTCTATTCTTATATCACTACGTCTTGAAGTCATTTCTTATCATCTTTTTACGTTAAATCTGACTAATTGTCGGGTCTCATAGACCTTGGCCGGGGATGTCTAATACTATTGGATTAGTCAGGTTCTAAGTGTCAACGATCATGTCAGAGTACCCATTGTAATGTATTAACTAGCCGTGTAATCGGAAATTGGTTTTCCCAACTTCACAACTGAAGCTAGGAATTCACAACTTGAGCATAGTTCTATTAAAAGATTCAAGCTGCTTTTGTGAAAATATTTCTATAAAACCAGCTGAGGGCTAGGAAGAGTACACAAAACTTCGTTCAGCTGAGGACAGCTCGCGAGAGTACTCGTTTATTATCACACATATATAATTTATTTTAAATATTTTTCAATTCATATCATATTACTCCTAAGCGTTCGCTTGGGGCTTGCTATCTAATATTTTATTTTAAGAGTTGATTTCAGAAAGGTCAGATAACAGACAAAAATATATATTGGTCCTAAGACACAGTAGTCAATTTATTTTCGATTAGACCATGGTATGACAATTTAATTATGTCTATTAATTAGGTGAGATTTAGTAACTTTTCTTTTATGTTTAGGAAGTTTTGTTTACTGTCCGATCAGGACTTATATCTTTCTTTTTTGTCTTTAGAAAACCTACGTCGTGTCCGATCAGGACTTATATCAACCCGAGGGTATAAATATGTACACCCGGGGTCTTTGTAATCTATCTTCACAGATCAATATAATTACTTTTGGCGCATCGCCACCCCTCAATTCGACGAGTTCTTACTTCTCATGAGGGGCTGCATCGGTTAAGTTCTAACTCTAGCGGAAGGGTAAGTCTCATCAACCCGACAATTGTATCGGTTACGGCTTTTTCGGTTTAGTCCAATACTCTAGTCGATAGGTTGTCGGCTTACCTAATATATTTTGTTCTGTTTAAGGCTACATAGGTTAGGTTTGAACTCTTAGTCTCATCAAGATATATCCATCATGTTTGTATAAATCTATTGGTTTGTCTAGTTTATGTTATCAAACGCAATTTCATCCTGTCTAGATTAGGTCCGGTCTTTTAGATTGTTGCTGATAATCTAAGTCCTACTAAGCCGACAGGTTTTATACTATGTTGTATCGAAATGCTAGCCGATAAGTTATCTTTATATTACATCCAGTCGATCTACAATGATAGTTCAATTAATCTATTTTCATCGGTCTAGTTTTGTTAACTTCAATCTTATATTGTCTTGGTTCGGTCTAATCTAGCAAGGTTGGTTTTAACAGAATGAAAGTTGATAGCTAGTAAGTTTCGTCCCTTCGAAAAGTTGGATAGAGTCGATATCATTATGTATCTTTATTTGTATGTATCATGCTAGCATTGGTTTTTCTAGCTGATGTATAAGAGTTTTGATAGATATAGGCTAAATCAGATCAACATCAAACTCCCAGCTGATGTAAGCTGTAATCAATATTTGGCCGATCGGCCCCTTGATCATCAATCTATTTTCATCTTATTAGTTTCAGGATCAACCTAATTAGCACGTCCTGAACCCGATTTATAGGATCTACACTGGAGCTAAGCAGATCTCCCAGGCTTTCGTGTGGAATGACGAATTTCATGTCAACACGTATACCTAAAGATATACGGGAAGATATACTTTAATTGAGGAAATACAACAAATATAGAAGAAAATTGTCTTCTCGAAATGTAAGGTGTCAGAATTCTATTCAGAAAAAACAAGATCTCCTTAAACCCGCATCCTATCCTAGTTCTTCGAGTTTTACTTGGTGGAGAATGTTGTCTATGCTATAAATACAAGGTTCCTCTGAGAAGGGGGAAGGGATCAAGTTACAAGCCATAGCCAAAGCCACATCGAGCAGCAAGCCAGAGGAAACCAAAGCCATATTCGTCGATTAGATCTCGTCAGGCCATTCTCGGCGGATCCTAGTCGGCGAGTTAGTTTAGCCATATTACTCTCCCTTTGTAATCTGTGTGGTATTTCCCCATATATTCATATAAACAGGAGTAGGGCTATCACTTGTCAATTAAGGGGCCCGAACTTGTATAAAAAACCATGTCTTCCGTCTCTTTTACCTCAATCTCACATATATCCCGGTTCTAATGATCCCCATTCTCTACAAGTATCGAGATTGGAGTATAACCCGTCGACAGAACCGAATGGGTCTTTTATACAGGTGGATCAATATAATCAACGCACATACATCGTTGTTTATTTTTTTGCAAACAAGCACTGAATTGTCAAACAACTTTGAATGATACGCTTCTTTTATAAAAAAGAAAACTTGACCTGCGGGGGTAAGACAACCCCTGGGCATCATACGTAGAAGAAGACCTTCTCACGTAGATCACCTATGCTCCACCCTTACACAGCGGTACCATAGCCCGTGTGAGAACGACCAACGACCTGAGCCTAGCCCGCCTAGCCATAGACCTGTGCTTTGGCGTGGTGATAGACGAGGGGATATTTTTTAACCCCATCCTAAAATTTGCTTCCACGGAAAGTCGAACCCAAGACCTGATGAGTGCTACTAGAGCCACCTAACCAACTCAGCTAGAGGTCCATTCTTCTTTTATATACGCCTGCCTTCTTCTTTGGTTTGTTTCTTGATCGATATAACAACAATTCTATACTGCTATTACACATGCAAATCCCATCATTTTACATACTTATGTAACAAATCCTTGTCATCTCGTGCAGTTTTGTTATGTTCTCTTACATTTGTACAGTTAAGTGATTGGTGATTAGTGTATATTTGCAGTTTGCACGCATCAATTTTGTGCTACCGCCTCTGGAACTTGAGGTGCTTGATGGAGCGGAAGAGGAGGAAGGTGAAGAGGGCGATGATGACGACATGTATTACTCAGGCTACCTGTTCTAAGCTCTGTTTTTTAATCTATATGTATGCCTGTATTTCACGTTGGGATTTATTGACTATCCCAGATAGATGGGTTCGGTCGGTCCGTCGGTCATGTGAGTACGTGATCCGTCTACATCCAAATACTAAGACCAAACAACATGATAAATCGTAACTGGTCATGTTTATAAAAATTAGTCTGCATTTTTGTATAAGGCTCCTTAAAAAATTGTATGCAAAAATATATTTTCACAGGCAAACTTCTTAAAAGACTCGCATGCAAAAATTAACCTGCAGTCATATTAAAAAGCCCGCCGGCAAAAAGTCCACCTGACCACCCTTCACCTTAAAAAATCTACCTGACACTACTCCATCATCCTTATCCTCTTCTCTCCTCTTCTCCATTCTCTCTCTCTCTTTCTCGGCTCCCCCACTACTCTCCTCTGGCTCCCCAACTCCTTTCCTCTCTTCATTCTCTCTCTTTCTCAACCCTCTCTCTCTGCCGACAACAATAACGTAGGTCGGTGACGGCAGTGGTGGGCGGATTCGGCGGCGGTGGTGCTAGGGGATCTGGCGCCTCTCCGTCTCCCTCACAGATCTGCTGCTGGCTGGCCTCGTGAAGGGCAGATCCGACGACACCAGTGCTAGAGGAGGTGGATGGTGGGCGAGAGGCACAGCGGCGGCGGTAGGGAGGCGCTTGGCGGCGGATATAGTGGTGGGGAAGCATAGCAGCGATGGATCTGACGGTGAGGAGGCGCGGCCGTAACGGATTCGATGGTGGGGAGGTGCGGCGAGCGGATCCAGCTCCCTCTCCCGCAGGATCCCCCTGCCCCTCCGGCCCCCACGACAATGACAACGAGGATGGCGGCAATAGCTTCAAGTGACGACGATGATAAGGAGGAGAACGGTTGGCGGCTTCGAGCGATGACGAACGGCTCTAGGGTTAGGGTTTAGGAATTTTCGGAATTTTTATTTTTTTACGGTTTTTCTTTTTGAGTGTGGACGACTTAAGCGTCCGCATATGAAAATCCGAATTTCGCAGGTGGTTGTGCTGGCCGCATGCAAAAATTCAATTTTTGTAGACCTTTGAACGTTGGCAGACCGTCCGTTCACATGCAAAAAAATGTGAAAATTTTCACAGACCTTTGAATGTAGGCAGGTCGTCCGTTCGCATGAAAAATCGATTCTCACCGCGTGAAACATCGAATCTGTAATGCCTCAAACGCAGAAAAAATAGCACAAACGATGGATCACCACTAATCTCTTCCGGCAACAGCCCAACTTCCCAGCGGCCGGCCGCCGGACACGCGCACACGAGATCTTTCCTTTCAGTTGGGTGATCTTGTCGTTGCCGGAGAGACGGATCGGAGAGAGGCGTGTGAGATCGGTGGAGTTTGGGGATGAGTTTGTGAGGCTGTGGAGCGGCCAGGTCGCCGCCGGACGAAGGGAATAAAGAGTTCGGAGGAGGCGACGTGGAGGCGGGCGTCTCTCCGGTTGTGGAGATCTCTTTGGAGTTTGGATGGACGCGAGAGGCGCGCATCTTTTGTCATGGTCTGGAGGCCGGGGACGTGGATGATACTTGCGGCTAGGGTGTTCTGAATCTTCTGATACTACGGAGTATAGATTGTATTGTGCAAGAGGAGGTATTATCAGACCTATGTGGCCTATGTGCCCCGCTCCATAATCCTTTCTAAATTATTGTAAAAAAATATACTATATGCAATTTATAAATTCTAGTGATTCTCATCGCTCCTTTGTTACTTGTCTAAACAAAGTCCCTTCTATATTTAAAAGACAAAACAATAAATTATTATGATATGCAAAATTTACAATATTAAATGAAACAAACTTTAGCTCATAAAATATACAAATCACATGCAAAAATTCAATCATAAATAAAAAACAAAACAAAGTAAAACCATATATAATGACAATACGGTAAAATGAACTATAATTGTATACTTGCACATCACTGTGATTTTAGACTTAATAATGTGCACTTTTAGGCAACTGGTTATTGGGGAAAGTCTAACGAATCCCTGAAATACATACGGATATATATTTTTCTCTAAATGAATAAATCTACCATCCCTACCTACCCGACCTAGCACCGTACTTCCACAAGTCTTGTTCATGAGTTGCTTAATGTCAACACAACTACTTGGAATGTTGGACATATAATAATTTAAAATAAAAGACTATAATGAATTTATCATATAATTTATGGTTGAGGATAAAAAAGATGGTCGAGGAATAGAGTATAAAGAAATTTAAATGAGATATGATGAGTGAGATAAATAGTATTTAAGTATTGTGGGACAAAATTTAAATGGTAAGTACTATGAAACACAATTTAAATAATAGGAAAACAACTAAATTGGGACGGGGAAGTAACAACAAATTCCTCACTTCCTGGTTTCCTATATGGTCGTAGTAGCATGGCGTGTACCTGGCACGGGTTCCGTTCTTATAATTATAATTTGTTTTCTTAGAATTCCTATAATTTGTTCGCCAATTATAGAAACAATTTTCCAATTTTTTTGCCACGTTGACAATGTTAATGCCAAGAGATAGCCTATAACAGTGTTGCGGTATACCACTCAGCAAGTTTAACAGCGTAGACACAGCTAATTCCTAAAAATGACACAACTTCTACAGCCACTTAACCTACCTATACAATAATTTTACATCATTAATATTTGAACCATGATATTTAAAGTTTGTATTGTATGTAACGTCCGCTTTTTTCTTTTCCTTTTCCTCTCTTCTTCCTATATGCTTATAGCTAAGCTACAGCCTAATGTGGTACTTGCTTAAAAGATTATACCTAGTTTCGCTTTTGTATTAACCAATGTTTTTTCCTCATTAAGATTCATATTTTAGCTCGATTCTGTTAGAATGCTTTCTAAACAACTAAACGATTCCGTACGAAAAATTTTTATATATGAGTTGCTTTATATTTAAAGTTTATAATAATTTAAATTTAATTAATCAGGTGTTAATTATTTTATTTTATGTACATCAAGGAGCTCCCCGTTCTTAATTAACAAACCAGTTCTAACGAAAAAAATAGAAAACCTCCCGTGATAATTGAGTCTTCTAGATCTTTCCAGACTCCGTTGCAATTCATCTCTCCCCACCCTTGAAAAAAACATTTTCTTTCCACAGGAGACCAGCAACTAATTTTTTTAAAAGAAAAAACATCGTGAGGAAGAAAAATACATTTTTTTTCGCCCCCGCGGGTTTCTACCACGAGAAAGAAGAAGTGGAGAGCACGGCGACTCGTGTTGCGTACTTCGGCCAGTCTGACCGCGGCGAGCGAAGGCGGCGGCTCGCTATATAAACCGGTCTCCCCACCTCGATTGCCCAACCCAACGAACCACCGCCGCGGCAGCACAAAGATCCCCAATTTCCGCGAAAACACTCGAATTCGACACGGCACCAGCGCGTCCCCTGATGGAGGCAGCAGCAGCCGCCGCGGCGCTCTTGTCGCCGCCCGCCGCAGCAGCAGCCGCGCCCTCGCGGCGGCTCGGGGCGCCCGGCGGCGCTACCTCGCTCCCCTTCGCCTGGAGGCGTGGTGTCGCCGCCCTCGGCTCCGTCAAGGTAAGGAGTGAATTCCGGTGATTTTTGGTATGGGGGATGTTTTTGGAGGAGCGCGCAAGAGGTAGAGGTGTGGCGTTGTGTAGTTTTGCTGTTCTTGTTGAAAAATCGGATCTCGATGTGTTTACTCGTTGGGTTGGTCATTGTTGTGCAATCTTCTTTTCGATTGGTTTGACTCTATTTTTTCCACCGTGCTTTGGGGAGTTCAATTCTGCGGTGTTTGAAGAGAGAAATGGATTAGTTTCTTGACATGGTTGCTCGTTTTGGATGCTACTCTCAGGGTCTTGGCCGGCAGCAGCTCACCTGTAGAAGGCGAAGCATCGCCGTGAAGGCGTCCTGGTCGCCCTCGGAGCCGGAGTCGCTGCCATCGTCCTCGTCGATCGCGCCGCTCCAGATGGAGTCGCCGGTGGGGCAGTTCCTCTCGCAGATCCTGGCCACGCACCCGCACCTGCTGCCCGCCGCCGCCGAGCAGCAGCTCGAGCAGCTCCAGACCGACCGCGACGCCGCGAAGGAGAACGGCGGCGACAAGCCTGCGCCGTCTGATGGCGACATCGTGCTGTACAGGTAGACTTTTTTCTCCCTCTTTTTTTTTTGTTTGCTATGGTGGCTTCCTTGTCATTTCTTGTAGGTCTAGCTGTATCAAGATAAGATTTGACAAAAATGCTTATCCTAATCTATCCCCTTGCATATTAAGTGCCAGAGTTATACAGACTGTTGCATAGTAATCGTACAATTATCAAGCTGCCGAGGCTAGCCGACATGCTACCTCCAGCACAGATGAATATTGTATGGACACTTATCAATGTGTTGAAACACAAACAACTTTAAATAGCATATAAAGAACTAAGGACATAGATATATAAAGTGAACTATGCTAGCCTTCTTGATTAGGATGGAACTATCGTGTTCAAGGAAAAAAAATAGGATGGAGCTATCAAAATCCATATACGGGAATTTAAAATTGCTTTCTGAATCACAATGTTTTTAGTTTCCATGGTTGGAGTTTAGTTGGTTCATTTCAAAAGAAAAAAAATGTCGAGGTTGATAGTAAATCTGACTACTGAGCTCTGTCATAGTGCAGCAGGACTGCAAGAGTTATAATCTCCTGCAATTTTGGTTAAAAAAATTTCCCTTTTCTGGATTATAGGCGGATTGCTGAGGTCAAGGAAAAGGAGCGCAAGAGGGCTTTGGAGGAGATACTCTATGCACTGGTTGTTCAGAAGTTTGTTGAAGCTGGCGTTTCCTTGGTTCCAGGTCTTTCACACTCCATCAGTTCTTCTGGAAGAGTTGATCACTGGGCAGAATCTGTGGAAGGGAAGCTTGAGAAGATGCATTCACAGGAGGCATATGAAATGATCGAGAACCACCTTGCGCTCATCCTGGGGCAGCGGCAAGCGGATGCCACTGTTGCGGCCATAAGTAAACTCCGAGTTGGTCAGGTATATGCTGCTTCTGTGATGTATGGTTACTTCCTTAAGAGAGTTGATCAGAGGTTTCAGCTTGAGAAGTCGATGAAGACCCTCCCTTGGGGATCAGAAGAGGAGGACATGCTCAACCAAGTTATGACAACGGACTCACGGCCCTCAGCCCAGACTTCTACTTCACATCCAGAGATGGCATCATGGACTTCCCCTAACTTCAGTGCAGGCGGGCCTAGCCAATCTGTCAAGCCATGCCGTCTTAGATCGTATGTCATGTCATTTGATTCAGACACCCTACAAAGTTATGCAACAATCAGGTCTAAGGAGGCCTTTGGCATCATCGAGAAGCACACTGAGGCACTGTTTGGCAAACCAGAGATTGTGATCACACCTGAAGGGACAGTCGATTCTTCCAAGGATGAACATGTTAGGATAAGTTTTGCAGGGTTGAGAAGGCTGATCTTAGAGGCTGTTACTTTTGGGTCCTTCCTTTGGGATGTTGAGAGCTTTGTGGACACCAGGTACCATTTTGTGGCCAACTAGTTGATCCTACAGATTTTCATCCCAGATAGTGGAGATTAGTGTGTATATTTGGTCCGAAGTGTATGGGTTCCAATGAGACTCTTTGCAGAACGAAGATATCCTGAGATCTATGATTTTACATAGTTTTCTGGCATTGCTTGTGTAAAATGATATTTTTTCAGCCTAAATATGCAGTTGTTAGTTCTTGGTGACACTTGGGCTGCTTGGGTGATGTATAGTGTTGTACTTTCTGTCTGGAAATTGAATGAGGAATCCTAGCTAGCTAGCTCTAGTGCAGACCTTTCCAAGTTTTGTTTGGCCCTGTCATACTGCTTTCGTTTGTTCAATAAGCAGTAAAAATATGACAGGGGGATGATTAATAGCAGAGCTGATGCCAATTTCATATTCCTGCCACGCTGAACAATGCAAGTCTGCCGCAGATCTTGGACGAGCAGCCTGATTTTAGTGAAAGATATTATTCCATGGTAACTATAAACGAATTTTAACTTGAAAAAAATGTGAGCCTGAGATACAAACTGAACAGCTGATAATATAGGAGAAGTTTGCATGTCCGACACAAAACCAAGACGCATACAGAGTTGATCTTGCAGCTTTTTATGTAATTTCCATTGAAGATGTTTTTAGGACTACTGAAGATGATTTACAGCCTGGCATAGCCGTATCAATCAATACATGTACCAGAACCTTTCCTCAAATGGATCACGGAAAGCAATTCAAGGCCTCGTAGCCTTCAATAATCTTAATGAAATTCTTGACCATGAGCCTCCCTTCAGTTGTTATGATGCTTTCTGGATGGAACTGCACTCCCTGCATTACAAGTTTAGGAGGCAAAAGATGCAACGTATCAAAAACAAACATACTTCTTAATTTGCGACCTGAGCATGTATGCAAAAGCATCAGCAATAAATGTGAAAAAGCAAATTATGATCAATGGTAATCATCTTGGAGTTTATGCAGTTTCAGTTAATGATAATGATGAAGTCTGTAAGCGGTAGTCTGCTTGTTTTTGCCTGCTTACATGCTAAATTCAAGCAGCTTATATAAATTCATCCCAATTTAAGCCAACTTTCAAGGATATCTAATTTGTTTCCCTTGGCTACCAATATATTTTGCATATTGAATACCTCCCAAAAAATGAACACCAAAGAAACGTATGCAGATATGCTTATGAACATGAAAAGAAAATCAAGACATCAAGAATGCAAGTTCCTAGCATGACATGATTCAAGGCCTTAAAGGCTAAAGACTCCCATTTAAGAGCCATTTTTTGCTATTGTAGGAGACTATAATGGAAATGAAATACATGACGACAGAAGAAATATTTTGCATTTTATTCATATAATATGTTTGACCGGATTACATCCCAATTGAGGTGATGATTTGAATGAAATTGTTAAAAATATATTGCGTGCAAGCGAACCTGTATATGTTTGTACTTCCTGTGGCGAGCAGCCATGATCAGCCCATCGTCTGTCCAAGCAGTAATTTCCAGGGCATCATGTGGGAAGCTATCCTTTTCAATTACAAGGCTGTGGTATCTTCCCGCTTGGAATGGGCTACAGGACAATTAATTAAAGTTACAAACTTTTTAAACATAATAGCTACTACTAACATAAGAATATAAATTGGTCACACGAATCAGCTGAGTAGACTCATTGTAAAAATATTTCTTGAGTTTTGCATTACACTGAGGAAATAAACATGGCTCCACATAATTAGTTATGAACAGGGTTCAAGACGATTAAGGTTATATGGACAGCATAATCTGACAGAAACCCAAACAGAAGGCAATTGTATCATAGGGGTTCTTACTTTGGGAGAGCAGAAAACAGTGTTCCATCAAGTTTCTCATCATAGTGAACAAGGGATCCTTTCCCATGCACAACTCCATAAGGAGAACGAACAACCTTTCCTACAAATATACAGCAGATTCGCATGAAACAACTGGAAGAAAGGGTGAAGTCTAAATGCAGTACTTGAGTGAAGAACTTGTATAAACGATCCAGGTCTTCCCTTATTGTGCAGTCGCCTCTCGCCCCACCCATCACCGTAAATGTTATCCACATCTTAAAAAAATTTATCATTACTATTTATCTAATTAAAATAATACTATTGTAAATATGTTAAATTGGAGACTACATACCCCTTTGCTGCATTTTTTGTTTTTCTTGGAACAAATTACCCCTTATCTTTTATCTTCTCTTCATGCTCATTTCTTCCTCCTCCGATGGTCGAGAGCAAGATACCAAGCTGCCATAAGAATATCTAGACGAATACACTTTTATACAACGCGGAGTGGCTTGCCGGTGCCCACTTGACGCTACAAGCGTTAGCCACTCAGCTACCTCACGAGGTTGGCCACCGGAGTGAGCAAGAGAGTGGGAGCGGGAACGGTTTAAGCACGGTGACACTTTCGGTGGAGATCGAGCGCGACAGCATGGACAGCGGCAACGTCGAGTTTGGAGGCACAATAGACGACGGAACTCGAGCATAGTGGTGTCGCTAGCACGACGCTCGCGACGACACTTTTGGTGGCGGAGCTCGAGTGGCGTGGCTTGTGTCGCGGCCAGCGACGGAGCTCGAGCAAGGTGGCATGGCCAGTGACGATGGAGTTCAAGCGCGGGACGGTCATCGGTGATGAAGATGACATGAGAGAGACGAGAGGATGAAGGTAAAAGATAAAGGGTAATTTGGTCCAAGAAAAAATAGAAAGAACAACGAAAGGTTATGTGGTGGCATATTTTCGATTTCCACAGATCGTTCCAATTAGTTAAATAGTAGTGGCATATTTTAAAATCGTCAAATTTATAATGGCATAAATCCAATTAACCCTAAAATTCAACTAGACATCAAATTAAACATATTTTTTTAATAATAGATTAAAACCTGGTTGTTGGAGAAATGAAAACTAAAGTATCCCTTTCTCCGAATCTTAGGGTAACATTTGCCTCATCAATACATTTTTTCCTTAAGCAAAATTCATTGCCAGGTTAGAAATAGGAAGCTGACAGCTAGCAGGGCATGGGGACCGGGCCCGCTCAGGGCGAGGCCCAAGGCATTCATGCCCTTTATGGTTACATACTCTTATGTTAAGAGGAGTGTAAACACCTACAAGATTTATATCCATAAGGTGTGGTCGGGGCCTGCTCCAGCCTAGTGTCACGCCCAGAAATTCTTGCCCGAAATTTTCGAAGCTGAATGTGCATTACATCCCTGTCCATGACCAGCCAGGGTACATAAACGATAATTTGATACACAGAATCCATGTTTTAGAAACATCATAAAGTTTTGCATAAATGCAGTGGAAAAAGAAACGAGCTAAACTACAACTTAGTGCTCGTAGTGTGGTGACTCCACTCCACGGGCATCCTCGATGGTAACGACAAGCCTACTCATCTGCGAATCCATTATCTGATCCAGTCTCTAGCTCTGAGGTGGGGGAAAAGGAAGCAAATCTGAGTACTACCCAATGTACTCAGCAAGTCATACCAAAAGGAGGTATGATGCAAGTATTTTCAAAGGATGGCTAGGGGTTATTTGCATAAAGCAAGCATTTTAAAGACAATAGTTGAAAACAGTAAAAATGGTTGTGTTTAATTAAACAACATTAATCATCTCTGTCCAACGCTACACCACGTTGAAACATGCCCAACCCATCCATCTAGTCAATGCTAGTTCCCTTAAGTCAAATTATTAAACATGTGACTAATCACGGTGAATCTAGTCGATTGCCCATAACCGTGGGCACGGTTATTCGAATAGTTCTACTTTGATCAGAGATGTACATATGTACCCACAAGACACAACCTCACGGCACATTTTTGTGCGTCGACATGCCACCACAACATACCGAAAAGGGGTCTATGACAGGACCCTTCACATAACCCTCCTTGACCAAACGATACCACAGTCAGGTTTTGCCCCTACCCCTAAATCCAGGGTAGGCAGCCCCCTCTTGTGCCTAGGTGAATCCGAAAGCCGTGGAGACCTTGCACGGTCCATCTAAACTCCATTACACTCACCCTCGCGTGGGTACGTCGGACAGGGAAAAGCTACACTACAAGCGCAACCGTTGCTCACGTTGGCTTGTGGTACACACGATAATTCTTCCAGTTTTTTTTGTGAACCGGTCCTTAACTATCATGGGTGCGTCTATCAAAACCATGCAGCCACATTGTCACGCCCAGAAATTTAGCAAAATTTTCAGACTATTTTGTGTATAAATCCCTGTCCAGGAATCAACCAGGGTACACAAAATGACAAATCAATAAACAGATCCAAACATAAATAAAGCATAAAATACTTACATCAGAGGCACTTAGTCCTCACACCCAAAAGAAAACAGCAGCGAAAAGAAGGACGATCCTAGCGGGCTTCAGGTCCACTCCACAGGCAAACTCAACTGGGGTCTGAGCCTTGGTCTTCTAACTTTGTCTTCGACTCAGAAGCACTACACTTCTGAAAAGGTGAAAAGATAGCAAGGCTTAGTACAACCATCATACTCAACAAGCCATGTCGATGATGCAGACGTGCAAGAAGAGACAAAGAGAGGCTTGGGGCTATTTGCATAAATGCAGTTGTAAACCTTTCTAGTTTAAAACAGAAAAATATTAATTAATTAAGTCAAGATTTATTCTCCACTGAACAACGCTAATCCACGTTGAACAGGCCCAACCATCTCACCTGAACTAAACTAGTTCCATTAGATCAAATTATTAAAGGTGTGATTAATCATGGTGAATCTGGTCGATCGCCCATAACCGCGAGCACGACTATTCGAATAGTTCTACTCTGTCCAGAGGTGTACAACTGTACCCACAAGACACAATCCACCGTCATGTTACTGTGCCCGGCCGGACACGTCACCATGGCGAGTGATTGTGACAAGACCCTTCGTATAACTCTCTCTGACCAAGCGATACCACACTAAGGTTTCGCCCCTATCCCTAAATCCAGGATAGGCAGCTGTCATGCCTGGAATTTATCCCAAATTTTTAGACTATTTTATGTATTAAATCCTTGTCTAAGAATCAACCAAGATACATAAAATAACAAATTAATACACAGATTCAAACGTAAAATAAAGCGTAAAATAAAAATACTTACAGAAGAGGCACTTAGTCCTCACACCCAAAAAACAGTAGCGAAAAAGAAAAACGATCCTAGCGAGGCTTCAACTCCACTCCACAGTCAAAACTCAACTGGGGTCTGAGCCTTGGTCTTCTAATTAACATGTCTTCAACTCGTAAGCACTACACTTCTGAAAGGGGGAAAAATAGCAAGGCTGAGTACAACCACAGTACTCAAACAAGCCACACCAAAGATGCAGACGTGCAAGGGGAGACCAAGAGTGGCTTGCGACTATTTTGCAGAAAAGCAGTTTGCAAACATCTAATATTTTAAAAATAGTAAAACAGTTGGGTAATTAATGTAATATTAAATTTCCACTGAACAATTCTATCCCACGTTGAACAATCCCAACCATCCACCTGAACTAAACCAGTTCCATTAAATCCAATTATTAAGGTGGGACTAATCATGGTGAATCTAGTTGCTCACCCATAACCGCGGGCACGACTATTCGAATAGTTTTACTGTGATCAGAGGTGCACAACTTTACCCACAAGTCATGATCCACCGTATGTCACCGTGCCATACCTGACACGTTACCATGCGATTGATCGTGACAAGACCCTTCGCATAACCCCCCATAACCAATCGTATCACACCAAGGTTTCGCCCCCACTCCCATCAGGGCAGTGGGAAGCCCCCCGAGTGCCACGGTGAATCTGGCAGCCGATCAACCAAGTACCTCAGCCGACCCAACTCCATCATGCCCACCCTTGCCAGGGAACATCGACAAGAGGAAAGCTATACTATGAGTCCATTAGTTGCCCATTCTTGCTTGTGGTAAGCACTGTTTATCTTTCAGGGTTTCCCATGAACCGGTTTTTAATTGCCATGGGTGCGACCATCAAAACCATGCACCCACAGCCCACCATTAAGTCATATTTTAGTTCAGGTAATTATGACCAATAAGTTTGGCCATATGTTTCGAGCATGCAACTCATCAGATACCAGAGTAAACATTGTAATTATCCCATTTAGTGAGCTAGAGGTAATTAAGCATGGCTAAGCATATAATTCTATCAAAAGTCAACATAAGTGACTAAAACTAGTCAATTATCACCCAAGGTTAATGAAGGACGGATATCAAGTAATATGACACAAGTAAGCATATAGGTAATCCCATCATTCCATGTAATTAGCAAAACATGCAATGTTATTTGCAAACATAAAACATTTATAAAAATAGGATCAATATGCTTCAAGGAAAGTGTGACTCGCCTTGCTTCTTCAAACAATCTTCTTGACTCTTCTCCTCGCGAGCACGAACTCCGAAAACGGGAGAATATACACGCTGGCATGCAAAACGAGGAAAAACCCAAATAAAAACCAAATAAAAAGTACATGAAAAGTAAACAAACATATAGAGCTCAATTTTAGATTAATTTTGCAATTTGAATGACCCAATTTGGAGTTCGTATGGGTTAGATATGAATTTTAGAAGTTTCGGACCATTTAAATGAATTCTGAAAATAACATGATTTATTACGCAATTTTTAATTATTTTTGAAAGAGAAAAGGTTGATGTTGTCGTCAGCAGCAGAGGGCTGACGTTAGTGGCGGCGTGGCACACAACCGATCCGCCATGGACCAAGTCCATGGCGGTCCACACGCTGGCGTGCCACGTGGCGCCGACGCAGCACCGACGTGGTAGCCACGTGGCTCCACGCGAGCGGCCAAGAGGGGACGGCCCTATCTTCTGAGAGGCTGATCGGACGGCTGGGGCGATTTGGGACGGTGCGGCGATGCATGCGTGGCTCGATGGTCACCGACGGCGGCCATCGGCGCGACGGTGAGCACGAAGAGTGGTGGAGGAGAAAAAGGGAAGCGACTTACGGGGCGCACGGTGGCACGGCGCTGCGGTGGCTTCCATAGGCGACGTAGCAGATGCCGAGGGGCGGAAAGGCGCGGCGGATCCGAAGGGCGTGACGGCATGGCTCGGAGAGCGTTGCGGCGGCCAAAAGGCGGCGGAGGGCGCGGTTGCGGTGGCGTCTCGAGAAGCTCAGCGATGGGGTGATTCGGTGGCGATCCGAGAGCGGGGAGTGGCGGTCGGTGTTTGGCAGGATGCGGTGAAGGCGGCGGTGGCTTTTGCGCGCAGCGGCGACGCTTGGAGCGGTGGTGGCGCGCGATCGAAGCTCAACGACGAGCGGCGGAGCTAGGAGAAGCGCGAGGAAGAGCGGGGAAAAAGCACGAAGAGCTTGGGAGTTTGGGGGAAACGGGAGAGGGATGCTTGGGGAGGATTTTTATAGCCTCGGGGGCTCGGATTCGGCCGGAGATGACGCGGAATTTGCGGCTAAGATGGTTAGGCCAGCAGCGGAAAAGGCGGGTGACGGATAAGGCGGTTTTGGCCGTTGCGCGGCCGCGGTGCTGAGGCTGGACGGGCGGAAAAACCGGCGGCGGTTGCGGCGGCGCGGGGCGCGCGAGGGGAAGGGCGCGGGGCGGCGGGATTTGCGGCGACAATGGCGGTTGGGCCCGATAGGTGGGGCCTACCTGTCAGTGGCTCGGGGAGAGGAGAAGGGGCTAAAAGTTGGGGGCCCTCGGTCCCACCTGTCGGCGAGGAGAGAGAGCGAGTGAGTAGGGAGGCATATTGGACTTTTGTGCACGGTGGGAGGAAGCGGGCCGGGCGGCGGAGAGAGAAATGAGGGAGCGACTAGACTTTTGGACTAGGCCAAAAACAGCCCAGCACAGGGAACCAAATTTAATTTGTTTTTCCATTTAAATTAATCACATAAATGATCTTTAATTTTTCATAAATACTTCTAGTTCTCAAATAATTCCCAAAAAAATCATAAAAATATATGGACACTCAAAATATTTAATAAAAATATCACCAGCTCATTTAACGATTAATTTATTTGTTTAAATTCTATTTTAATACTCTTTGTATTATTTAAATTATTTCGAGCTCCAAAATTTCATGAAAAATTTCAGAGAGTACTTTAGGGCATGGAAAATATTACAAAAAAATTTCAGCCAAGATTTTTAAAGGAAATTTTTATTTCCTTGATAATTTCACTTGATAAATTTGCTTTTTTATTTAATTTCTAAAAATAATTTATTTAATGATTTTTAATCCCGAACGAAAATCGAGGAGTGAGAAGAAGCCCTCCCTTGTGCCTAGGTGATTTCGAAAGCCGCATAGACCTTTCCCGGTCCATCCGACCTCCATCACATCCACCATTGCTTATGTACGTCAGCGAGGAAAAAGCTACACTATAAGTCTAGAAGTTGTCCATTCTTGCTTGTGGTAAGTATGGTAAGTCTTTAAGGGTTTCCTGCGAACCGGTCCTTAACTATCATAGGTGCGACACGTTGCATCCACAGTCCACCATTAAGTCACATTTTAGTTGCATAATTATGACTAATAAGCATGACCAGATGTCTCGAGCTTGTAGCTCATCAGAAACTACCATAATTAATGTGTTTATCTCATTAGGTCAGCTAGTGGTAATTAAACATGGCTAAGCGTAAATAATTATAGCAAGGTCAAGTAAGTGATGCGAGCTAGTCAAATTAATCACCCTCGGGTAACGCGTGGATGACCCAGATTCACCCTCGGGTGAATCCGATGGCTCGAGAGAGGGGTGGCATTGCTCATCGGCGGGCGTGGCGACGGGTTGTAGCGACGCGCGGGACCAAATGGTCGCCGATATCACGCGGGAGCGACGCGTGCAGGTGAAGCGGCAAAATGCTCAGGAGCAGCGACGACCGAGAGAGAAGGAGGGGAAAAAGGAGGGGGCTCACCACGGCGGCAACCGACCGACGTTGAGGGAGGAGACGATGGGGCGGAAAAGGGAAGCGGCAAACCGAGGCGAGGACGGGCAGCATATATGCTATCCTAAAATATATTTAAGCCAAGCGACTAGAATGGATAGGCTACACCGAGACAACATCAGTCGCTTAACCCAAATACAGTATATTATAATAAATATATGTATTGATAACCTAGTCGATACTGGAAAGCTAACTATGGATCGACTAGTACTCCGATGAGTCTTATGAAAAGATATCATTCTTGAACCATATATGCTTAGCCTGGGAAATCGGCCGTCGGCTATTGATGGCAGGCTGATTTCGGCTTATGATGTCCGATAAGAATGGGATATTAATATAAGAGGCAGTCCTAACATAAATGTAGTAATAAACATACTAAAAATATATCAGGGCAGATAAGGCCGGTTGAAACCCCGGCAATGTCTCAAAACATATAAATCTAACCAAACAGATCATTGAGAGTTCTAAAAACGACTTAATAGTTCAACGTTGATGCAACATTAAGTATAAAAAGAACAACCTGATCTGTTGTAGCTGATTTATACTTCTCGAGACGGTGGATACCGCATATAAACTAGCCCAACCTTTAGATCTAGCCCTATCGGCTGCGGGTTCTTGATAGAACTGGCCGATGGCAGGATAGATCTAAACATTGCTCCAGTTATTGACGAGAAATCTCTCTCACGCGCTGGCCTGGGAGATCTGCTTGACTCCAGTGCAGGTCCTTCTCGGCTGCCTACGATGTGCAGGGCGTGCCAGTTGATTTGTTCTGCTAACCAACAAGAAAAACAAGATAGTGTGCGTTAAGTGTTAGGTTAGATCCCCACGGGATCGGCTGAGGAAGTGCATGGATGTATATATGCTATTCTGGGCCATATCTGGGCCAAGCAAGTGGAATGGATCGGCTACACCGGGACTGCATCAGCCACTCAATCCAAATATAGGGAAGAATAATAAATATACAGATCAACAACCTAGCCGATACTGGAAAGCTAACAGAGAATAGGCTAGTACTCCGATGAATCTTATATGAAGATAATGTTCCTGAACCAAACGTACAACTCAGAAATCGATCATCGGCTGCCCAAGAAGAGCCGATTTCGCTAAGCAATATCCGACAGGAACACGTTCTTAACATAAGAGGCAATCCTAATATAAATCTAGTAACAATTATGTTAAAAGAAACACATTAGGGTAAATAAGGCCGGCTGAAACTCCGACGTTATCTCTAGATAATATAAATCTCAGACGAACAGATCACTAATGGTTCTAAAAATTACTCAATAGTTCGAATTCGATGCAGCATTAAGTATCAAAAGAAACATCCGATCTGTTACGGCCGACTTACACTCCTCGAGATGGTGGATACCACATATGAACCAGCCAACCTTTAGATCTAGCCCTATTGACCACATGTTCTTGACGAAACGAGTCAACAACGGGATAGATCTAAACATTGATCTAATTCATATGCGTTATATGATATATAACGCAGTAAAATCACCAATTCTAATGTATCATTGCGATGGAAGCATTAGAAACAGATAATCATACCACTAATGACAAACATTTACCTGAACTTGGGGATCGAGACGATGCAGCCCAAAGCCAAACAGAGTGTTCGTCTAGCGATGCGCCGAAGATTGGATTGATTGAATTCTTCCTTTACAGAGGACCTCGGGTCCTATTTATACCCAAAATACAAATACTTGTAACAACCCTAGACTCTATGTAAACTACTGTTTAAAACACCATATTATCCCTAGTGGGACCTATGCCGTGTTACAACTAACAATCTAACAAATCTCTAGATTACAGATACAATTATCGTTACAGGACTCTATCCATAAGTGGCAATATCTTTTAACGCACAACTAACAACCGAATCTCTTATTTATCTCCAAAGTCCCCGTACTAGATACGGCTTCATCTCTTCCAAACTCGGAATCGGCTGTCGTCTATTCCCATTCGATCCATCCTCAGCCGACTAACCCTGCAGCCGATCCCTTTTTAGCCGATGCGATCCCTGTCTTCAGCCGATCCGATTTCGCTTTGCCCTTACGAACTTGGAAACTCAATTACCAAATTTTAGTGTTAACACATGGCCCCCAAGTCCGTAATACGAAGTGTTGTGGATTTGCTTGCCTATTCAAACTCTGGCTTCCTTCTTAACCCAAACCGCCTCAGCTTCTCCCCAACTGCTCTTTAAATATTCACTTCTCTCGGCCGAACCGCCCACGCCTCCAACGTGCACTCGGCCTTCTTCACGAACAAACCTCCTGCCCTTTCTCTCTCTCCTCCGGGGATTCCATCGGCGCTCGATAACCTTCCTCACGATCTTCAAACTCATCCTCGCCCCCGAGCTTCCTGATGGCCTCCGCCGTTGCATCAAGTACCTCCAACTCGCCGGCCACCACCGTCATGTCGGCCGCAACCACTGCGCCGTCTGCCGCCACCGTCGCGCCGCTCCAGCCACTGCTACAACCGAGTTTCCCCAGGTACTTTCTTCCGATCCACAATTTTACCCTCAAATCTGCTTTTTTCAAATATCTTCACATCAATGATTCGTTCGGTGATTTTTAAGTAGCATTTTATTCCATACCTTTATCAATTAGTACTTTTCCTGTTCCCGAACCGTAAAACACAATCATTCTTGACTAGTACTTTTCTCCCCTTCTCCGGACTGTAGCACCTGTCTCATCAAGTACTTGTCCCCAATTCAACACAAGCAGAGAAGTATTTCCTCGGACCTATCGGCAACACAGACCCAACTGATATCATCATAGCCAAATCCAACCGCATTCCTTTTAACACTGCCAAACCATCTCTTTCCCATTGGAACGGAACATTCAAAGCGTGGCCATCCACCGATGCGGCCTGGATCGAATGGTATAAAAGGATACAGTCGGCCAAGTATGCCTAGTGCGAAGAGAAAAAACTTGCCCAATGCCTAGAATTATCCATCGCTGGCATGGAGAAAGACGAGCCGCTTCTATCGGCTACGTCCTACTTCTGGAACGATAGCTTTAACGCCTTCATCTTCCAGCAAGGGCCGATGACCATCACACTAGCCGATGTATATATGATAACTGGACTGGACATTGAATCATCGGCTGACCCCAGCGTCTTGAACCGAAAAGGCCAACATCAGTTCAAAACCAAAGCTATCGGTGGATGGAGCGGCTTCATCGCCCAAAACATGAAGGAAGGGACAGTCGGCCACTGGGAATACACCGCCTTCCTGATGATGTGGCTGGAAAAGTTTGTATTCTGCGGGTCAAGCTGTGGGCAACCGCTAATTGGCAAATCATGGCCGAAATCCTAGCCGACGGGAAAGAATTTGCACTGGGAAAATACCTCCTCGGCTACTCATATCAAATGTTACACCAAGCTGTCGCGAAAATAGCCTCCAACGCCTCAGTCAACACTGGTGGCCCCTAGTGGTTCCTCCAAATCTGGCTGGTGTTAGCCACCCAGAATGTAGCTGGTCGGCCCCGTCTGACAGACGCCGGATTCCCTCGACTAGAGCCGATTGAAGACAATGAAGGTAACCAGATTGACACCAGACGCTGTATGAACTATGGAGAAGCAGCCGCCGCCCATGGAGGCTCAAAGCAATCGACCGAGCTATTGAACGATTGGTTCATAGCCTTTTACGATGGGCTGTCCCGGTACTTCTATCCAGAACGGGGATCATTTGAGTTGCCGACTGATTTCAATTGGGATGACCTCAACTCAACCGATAACCCACAGTGCAGAGAGTTGTTCGCCGCCTCTCTGTCCCCCTGCATCTTGCCGACTGGGGTTCACCAAGGTCGATCAGTGGCTCGGAGCTATGAATTCTATTATCCAGTATCGGCGGCGAGGCAGTTTGGTCTTGGGCAACTGCCTATCGGCTTTTTCTACGCCGACAAGATTGAAACTAGAGGGGCGGTCAGCCAAGACTTGATGATGAATCGGTTGCTGAACATAGCCGGTCCTCCTCTCGGCGACGCCAACGTGATAACACTGTCGACGAGGAGGAGCGCTGCTTATGACCGATGGTGGTCTGAACTTAAACGCCACATTTTCCACCAACGACCATCTTGCTACATCGACCTGCTTCTGCCCGACGAGATTCCCTTGGTATATTTCTGCTTCAGGCTAACAATTTTCCTCTGACAATTCATTCATCGGCTAGCCTAGCCGATTAACATTCACCTTTCGATTTTGCAGGAAACGGAAACGAGTGGCCGATGGTAGCGACTCGGACGCCCCATCGAATACAACTCAGGTATTCTGGATGTGGGCGGTCTTGCTTCGTCGGCCATCGGCTGGGGGGCGCCCAAACTAACATCGCTGCTGCGAGGGCAGGTGCGTCAACCGATCACGCAGAAGAGAAAAGTGGCACCACCACCGCGCTCGTCGGCGCGCCTCGCCCCCAAGAGGGTGAAAAAGACAAAATCAGCCACGTCGGCCGACGCCTCCCCCTCGGATCCGGCCATTGAGCAATTCCTCGATGCTACTATCAACGAGGAAGCGCCAACGGCTGTTCGGGTGACGGCCGATCCCGGGATCTCGAGTCCCGAGTCGGTTAATGCCCCAACCGACGTTCCGCCCCTCCAAGTCCGCCGACAAGACGTCCACCGGTAAGCTTTTACCTCACTGGGCTTGGTTTCACGATGATCGCTTGCATCTGATCAGTCTGTTGCTCGCAGGTTAAGAAATTGGCTGGTCGCATTCCTCGTCCTGCGCCATCGGTAATCATCTTCTGTCACTTTGTCTATGGTAATCGATGGGCTCGTCCGTTAATCCTTTCTTCTGCAGTTCATGCGGTCTCCATCGGCTGCCCCCCAGGCGTTTGGAGAACGTACTACGCCTATTGGAGACAGTGGCGACAATGCCGAAAAAGAGGGCCGGACGGCCATGGGCAACGATTCAGTCGGACCAACAACCCTGACAATGACGCCGACGGTAAGCCAACTGATTTCGACTATCGACTTTGTTGGCCTAGCATGCCCCTGATCTTTTCTCCTTCTGCTGCAGAACGTAGCCGACCTTCTCAACTTTGATTTATCGGAGTTCAAGGAGCCCGGTGATACCGGCGAGGAAGCGCTTGCAGCATTGGCTGAGGGCCTGAGGACCACTTTAGCCGATATCGGCAATCGGCTGGAAGCTTCGTTTGACGCGCTGGTGGTTGACAGCGGCTCAATACGCGCGCGATTCAGAGATATCCAAGACCACCTGCCGGACGCCGTAGCCGAAGCCATCGTGCCGGCGACTTTCATGGAAGCCTATCAGTTCAAGTATGAACGAGCCTGACAGCTTGATCGCTGCGAGAGTCAAGCGCGGTCGGCTACCATCCAGTCGATAAAAGAAGCCATTGAGAACCGGAAAGCCGCCTTTGACCGCCTGAAGACAGAGCCGGTGGCCAAAATTGAGCAACTCCACGCCCGCCGGGATCAATTGGTGGCCGATCTCGTTCAAGTTACGAACGAAATCGATGTCCATGAGGAGTACGTGGCTGGTCTGCCGGCCAAGGTTGAAGCCGAGCGCCAAGGCATCAGGGCGGTTGTGGCGCATTTGCGCGACTTGTTGAGGAGCACCCGATCGGTGGCGGGATCTGAGGCCGACGACCTTAGGGTAATCGGCGAAATCGACCAGATTAGGCGGACGGCATTGTCGGCTATAGCCGATTTCCTGAAAAAATGAGATTGTAAATTGTCCGTCCCTGTGAAGTCGGCTCTCAGTTCTATACTATGCTTGTGTCTCTGTGACGTAATTGGATAATCTGTATCACTCGCACTTAATACCCGGCTTCGACCCGTGTGTCATAATTTATCGACCTCATGCCGTTGCGCTTGTAGATATAATCGGCTGTATTCGTAGGTAAGATTGTCCCCTGGCTGTGTGTGGCGCTTCGACTTGTTTGATTCAAAATCGGCCCCGACCCCGAGACGACGCCACGACCTTAAGTGTTATCCTCCGAACACCCGCGTTGCCGACTATCGACCGGTAGTACCCGAGTATGCTGCCGATCTGGTTTCGTAGTTAGACCCATCCGAACCTATACCTCAAGAACCCGTGAGTCCTGGGCGATAGGTATCTAGTCTTGCACAGTCGCCAGCCATTCAACGATTCCCGACGCCTTTAATGATGACCTCTTCGACCCTCGCTTCGACTCTCGCGTCGGCGGCGACCTTTCACATTCGAAAAACGCATCTTTTCTTTCTATAAATGGGTTCCTCCGGCCCTTCCTGAATAACTCACGGCCGAAGAAGACAACCTTCAGGGGTACAACGCCCAGTCTCTCAAACCTTCGGCAAGGCTTCCCATGGCTTCTTCGAGCTTGTCGGTGAACCAGGTGATTTCCCAACTCGTCTATTCGTGCCATTTTCTCCCCTCAAGTACTCAGGAACGGATTTTCTCGCAGCCGCCTCATCCACTTAGGGTGATCTTGGAGATCATGGAGACGTCGTACGAACTGTCGGTCAGCCAAGACTGCCGAGTGAGGGCCAACCTGAAACGCTTCAGGGAGTTGGAGGCTCGTCACCCGGCGGTCAGGCCTCCCATCCACCTTGGTGGCATCCCGGCTGCTGCCCCCATGGCGCTTCCGACGCTCGCGCGCCTTGACCGGCTGGAGGGGAGGCAAGCCCAACTTGCCAACGAGCTATTGACCACGACCACCGACATAAGGGTCACTCGGCTGGAGTATCTGATCTTGGATGCTCTTGAGATGGAGACTGCGGAGCCTATTGAACGAGCCCTGGCGGCCATTAGGGATTACCTAGCGAACATGTAATCAAAGGCGGCTTCGCGCCGATTCCAAATAAAACTCGTTTTAATGTTCCTTATCTTTGCGACTTCTAGCCCGATTTTGCGTCGAAATCGGCCTAATTTTTCAACTTCTAGTCTGATTTCTGTATTGCAATCGACCTGCTTTTTTGGTTGACTTGCGTATGTGTATGCCCCCAAGTTTTGTTGATAGCTTTGATGTCGACAAAACTTGTAAGTTTGAGACGCTCTTACATCCTGGTCTTCCCTGTCAGGCAATCATGAGCCGATCGTGGGGCGCTTTGCAAAGGTAGTCTATGCGAATGCCTAAAGGCGATGCCTTGTAAGACATCGGCTGTCGTGGATCGGCCGAAGTAATAGTAGCCGACTCACGAATTGATCCATACGCTCGGGTAATATTTCTTTAGATATTTTACATTAAGGGCCCTTCCGAATATTTCTCCATCCAATCCTTTTAGCATGTAAGCTCCTTTACAGACGCACTTGTGGATCTTGAAAGGCCCCTCCCAATTTGGTGACCATTTTCCAAATTTGTTGTCTCTAAACCCGATTGGCAGTATAAGTTTCCAAATGAGTTCGCCTTCCTCAAAAGATTTAGGTACAGCCTTTTTATTGTAATGTCTGGCTACTCGTTCTTTATCTTTTGTTACTTTTTCTAAAGCTCTCATTCTGGACAAAACGAGATCCTCCGACTCATCTACCATGAGATGATAATAATCGTCGGCTGTGAGTTGGTCTTGTAGCTGAATGCGCCTTGAGCCGACGACACGTTCCCATGGCAGCACTGCCTCGTGTCCGTAGACCAGTTTGTATGGGGGGACTTGGATTGATCTTTGGCATGCCATCCGATACGCCCACAATGATTCAACCAATCGGGTGTGCCATTGCTTAGGATGCTCAGAGATCTTTCTTTTAATTAGCTTGATCAAGCTTTTGTTTGATGTTTCGGCCTGCCCGTTGGCTTGCGCGTAATACAGCGAAGAGTTAAGTAGCTTGATCCCCATGCCTTCGGCAAACTGGACGAACTCGTCTGACACAAAGATAGACCCTTGGTCGATCATTATTGTTTGCGGAACGCCAAATCGGTAGATGATGTGTTCTTTGACGAACTCGATTGCGTCCGTAGAATCCACTTTTCTAAGAGGGATTGCCTCCACCCATTTTGTAAAGTAGTCTGTGGCCACCAGGATAAATTTATGCCCTTTACTTGAAGGTGGATTGATCTGGCCGATCATATCAATGCCCCATCCTCTGAAGGGCCACGGCTTGATGATTGGGTTCATGGCCGACGCCGGTGCTCGTTGTATCGTGCCGAACCTTTGGCAGTCCTGGCACCATTTGTAGTATTTGAAACAATCCTCCAGCATTGTCGTCCAGAAGTATCCTGCTCGGCGGAGTAGCCATTTCATTTTGTGGGCCGATTGATGCGTGCCACAGACTCCTTCATGTACTTCCCCGATGGCCACTGTAGCCTGATCGGCCCCTAAACACTTGAGTAGTACGCCGTCGATCGTCCGATAGTATAGGTCTTCATCAAGTAACACGTATCGTAGCGCCTTGTATCATAGTTTCCTTGTGACCGACTGAGAGGGGTTTTTGAGATAATTGTAGACGTCAAACCTCCAATCATCGGCTGTGATGGTGGCCACACCTACGTCTACGTCTCTCAGCATCGGTCGATAGCCTGATGCCCCTTGAGCCAAATCGTTGGCCTCCGTATTCTGCTCCTTGGGGATATGCTTCAAAGTGACTAGCCGGAAACCATCCATTAACTCCTGGCATTGTCGGTAATACACCATCAGCGCATCGTTTTTGCACTCATATTCTCCTGATAATTGGCTGATGACGAGCAACGAATCTCCCATTATCTCGACTGCGTCAGCTTCCACCTCCTTGAGCAGAGTTAACCCTTTGAGAACGGCTTCATGTTCGGCTTGGTTATTTGTAGCGTGGGGGTCAATGGCAAGAGCAAACTCGAAGCTTACCCTCCTGGGCGAGATAAGAATTAAGCCGATGCCGCAGCCGTTGGTGCATACCGAGCCATCGAAAGTCAAGGTCCAAGGCATAATTTCCACTGAACCGATCAAATTGTTTCTGTGTTCCACAATGAAATCGGCTATGGCTTGTCCTTTTACTGCCCTTGGTGCCTGATACTTTAGGTCGAACTCCGTTAGCACGAAGATCCACTTTCCAATCCTTCCTTTGAGCACTGGAGCCGACAGCATGTACTTACTACATCGGCTTTGCAAGTTACCGTGCACTCATTGGACAGCAGATAGTGCCTTAACTTCGTACATGAGAAATAGAGGCGTAGGCATAACTTCTCGACGGGTGAATACCTTGTCTCTGTGTCTAGCAGTCGTCGGCTGAGATAGAAAATGACTTTCTCTTTGCCGTCGACCTCTTGGATTAGGACAGAGCTGATTGACTTGTCGTCGGCTGACAGGTACAACTTGAACGGTATTCCCTTCTATGGAGGCATCAGAACTGGAGGAGAGCTTAGATAATCTTTTATGTTGTCTAATGCTTTCTATTGCTGTACCCCCCACGTGAAGGCCTGATCGGCTTTAAGCTGAAGCAATGGCGTGAACGGCACCATTTTTCTGAGAGATTAGCTATGAACCGCCTGATGAAGTTTATCTTTCCGATCAATGACTGGAGCTGCCTTTTATCTTTCGGGGGTTGAATTGTCTTAATAGCATTGATGATCCTTGGTGTAACTTCAATCCCTCTTTCATGGACGAGGAACCCCAAGAATTGCCCGGCCGATACGCCGAACGCACATTTAAGCGGATTCATATTCAAACCATACTTCCTCGTTCGTTCCAGCACTTGTCTTAGATCGGCAATGTGGCCTTCTATCTTTCTTGACTTGAAAACGACGTCGTCGATGTATATCTCCACTAGCAAGCCGATCATATCATGAAAGATGTAATTCATTGCCCTTTGATATGTTGCCCCAGCATTCTTTAAGCCGAACGTCATTACCACCCACTCGTAGAGGCCGATTGCACCGGGGCATCGAAAAGCTGTCTTGTGGATATCCTCTTCGGCCATGAATATCTAGTTATACCCCGCGTTGCTGTCCATGAAACTGATAATCCTATGGCCTGAGGCAGCGTCGACAAGCAGATCGGCTATTGGCATTGGATATTTGTCCTTCGGGGTTGCCTTGTTCAGGTCTCTGAAGTCGATGCACACCTGAAGCTTACCATTTTTCTTCAATACCGGGACGATATTCGAGACCCATTCGGCGTATCGACAGGGCCGAATGAATCCTGCGTCGTATAGCCGAGTGATTTCGGCTTTAATTGCGTCGTACATATCGGCCTTAAACCTCCTGGGAGGCTGTTTGAACGGCCGATATCCTGCCTTGATCGACAGCTGATGGACCACTATCGATCGACTGAGACCGGGCATCTCGAAGTACTCCCACGCAAAACAATCTTTATATTCTTTTAATAATTCAATAAGTTGGGATCTACAATGAGGAGACAAATTTTTGCTAATGTATGTCGGCCTCGGCTTATCACCAGAGCCAATGTCGATTTCTTCTACCTCGTCGGCTGACGTGAAGCCTTGTCCTAACTTGCCATCGTCTTCGTCCGCGGTGGCTACGCCGAGAACGCTTGAGCCCTCCACCATGTCTTGTTCAAAGCAGCAGCTGCGGCTCGTCGTTTCCGATGGGCTGTATTATTGAATTGGATACATTTAAAAAATCGGCTTGCCAGATTTTCCCAGATAAACAATCGATGCCTTTGATTTCCCAGAGTGGCAAATCGGCACTAACGACGCTGATTGACCTGTCGGCTGGAACGATCTCGATGTTGTCGCCGTCCCATTGGATCAGGCTCTGGTGCATTGTGGAAGGGATGCAGCAGTTGGCGTGGATCCAGTCCCTTCCGAGCAGCAAGCTGTAAGACCCATTCCCGTCGATGACAAAGAACGTTGTGGGCACAGTTTTGTTGCCGATAGTCAGTTCGACGTTGAGAACGCCTTTGGTCTCCGATGGGTTGCCGCCGAAGTCCTTGAGCACCATGTTGATTTTTATCAGGTCTTTGGCCCCTTTTTCGAGTTTTCTGAAAGTTGCGTAGGGCATGAGGTTGACTGCAGCTCCCCCATCAACTAGCATTTTAGAGATCGGCTTGCCGTTAACGAATCCTTTAACGTATAACGGTTTCAGGTGCTGATTTTCGGTTCCTTCAGGCTTGTCGAAGATGGCTTGGTCCGGCGAGATTGCCAGCTTTGCTGGGTCATCTTCGATAGTACTCGCATCGGCTTCGGGGGCATCGAACTTGGCTGGCAACACGAAGACCATGTTAATTGATGTGGAAACTTTGCTCTTTCCCTTGGCTGCCCTTCTGGCTTGATCGGCTGGACTCACTTTGGCTTGTTCCTCGTCGGTTACAGCGGGCTTTTCGCTTGGGTACCCACCGCCTCTTAATTTTGCCCAGCCGACGGCGCTGCTCGTAGATCATTTGTTGCACTTCGTCTTCTCTCCCTTCACGCTTGAGCCGTTGAACTCTCCTCTTCTGGGTCTTCGTAAAGAGATCGGACGGGCACCATTGGGGGTTGGTCGATTCCTCATCGTTGGCCTCCTCATCGTCGCGGTTGTCTTCATCCTGGTTTTCGTCGATGAATAAGTCCTGATGGATCGGACCGAGCCGATCATGGATAGGTCGTCGTCTTTGGTTTAGCTGAACGGCTCTGGATATGAGCCGAACTGGACTCGTAGACGACAAGCTTCTGTGTTCGTCATCTTCGCGGCGGTCGTTACATGCTGGGCAATCTTCAATGTTGGTAGCCTCATGCCGGATTCCCAGCAGTACCTGAAAACAATCGCAATGCCAATGTGGATCGGCATTGTCACGGCTTACACTGTATCGTCGGCTCTGAGTATTCGGTTCGTGCCGACGAGGTGCTTCATCGTAAATTTCTTCATGCCGAGATCGGTACTAATGACGGTGTCGGCTTCGTTCATGGATCGGTTGTCGGCCAGCCGATCTGACGATTGGGTGTACCATATTAATTTGCGTGGCGTGGGGTCCGTCGGTCGTTTTACGCTTTGGCCCCGATCGATGTATTGGCTAAGCCGTGCGCCATTCGTTCTCGATCGGCTCGCCGGGCCGGCGTGGACTGTGTTGATGGGAAAGGGATTGCCATCTACTTTCATGGACCGATTTGAGTCGGCGAATTTTAACTTCCCAGCTTCGATGGCCGACTGGATTTGCTGTCTGAAGACTTTGCAGTCATTTGTGGCGTGAGATGTGGAGTTATGCCACTTGCAGTATTTCTTCTTTTTCAGCTCTTCGGCCGACGGGATCACATGATTTTCGGGTAACTGAATCTGCTTTTCTTTGAGCAGTAAATCGGAAATCTTGTCAGCCTTAGTGATATCAAAATCGTATTTTTCTTCCTTAGCCGTCTTCAGCAGCCATTGGCAGACGATGGCCTTTTTGTTTTTGGCCCATTCGGTGCCGCTACTTGTTTCATCATCGTCGGATCCGTAATCTGAATCGACGATAACCTGGGTTATGTTTTTGACGGCCTTCCTGGTGTCTTGGAAATGTTGTTCGTGGGCCGTCACTTTCTACGCCAAGTGAGCTAGGCTATCGAAGTCCTGCGCAGAGAATCGTTCTCTGATCGGCGCGATCGAACCATGGAAGGCTAAATCGGCCAGCTGAGCGTCCGATAGCACCAGGCTATAACATTGGTTCATCTCTCTGAAGCGTTGAATGTAGTCTTGGATCGATTCATTGTGTTTCTGCCTAACGCTGGTGAGGTCCGACAACTTCATTTCATGGTTGCCGGAATAAAAATAGCTGTGGAACTGTTTCTCAAGATCGGCCCAACTCTGGATTGAGTTGTAAGGTAACGAGGAGAACCAAGTGAAGGCCGATCCTGAAAGAGAAAGAGGGAATAAACGAACTCTCAAAGGGTCCGTAGCCGACGCTTCTCCGCACTGTGCCAAGAATCGGCTAACGTGCTCATAGGTAGAAACGTTGTCTTGCCCTGAGAATTTTGAGAAGTCTGGGATCTTGTATCGGTTGGGAAGCGGGATCCTTTCGAAGTGCTCTGGAGGGGTACCGATACATATTCCCTGAATCTTTTGGTTTGAGGCCGAACTGATCACGCATGATGTCTGCAATTAGCTCGGCCCAGGCTCGGTTATCTTGCTGTATAGGCTCGTATGGATCATACGGCATGGGTGCTTGCCGATACAGCTGTGGTGGCGTCTGAGGCCTATAGTGGTGGTCCTGACGGCCCCCTTGGCACTGGTAGCGATGATCAGCGGGAGGTGGCCGAGGCTCCTGTTGTGGCGTTGGTGGGTCTGGGAACAACTGTCGACCACCGGCATTATGCCACCTGCCTGGATCAATCGGCTCTGATTGCCGATTGTTATTGAGTATTTTGTCGAGCTGACCTTGAGGCAACGGTTGTTGTCGATTTAGTATAGTGACCGCTGGTCTTATAGCCATTTCGCCCGGACTCAGGTGGCCGATTCCTCCTGGCGGGTTTGGTTGTGCTATCAGTGGAAGCGGTCGATCCTAGGTGACTAGTGTCCTGTAACCAGGAAATTGGCTATCTGCGAAATACGTGGGGCCCCGTTGCAGCTGCTCGGCTACCTTGGCGTCAACCACGTGAGAGATCATGTTATTGAGGGTATTGACCAAGATGCTACTTTGGTTGACCAGTGCGTGATGAATAGCCGAGTCGATCCGATCTTGTAAAGAGTATACGGTCGGATCATCCTGCACTTGGGCCGGCTCTTCCACCTTCTGTTTGCCTTTTGCATCGCTTGATGAAAGTGCCTTGGTATCGCTCAGGCTGAACTTGTACTTTTGGTGCACAGCTCCAGACTTTGTTTGGGTGAAAGATTGCAGGTAATTATTCTGGAGTTCTTCCACCATCTTCTTATATTCAGCTTGCTGTTCAGCCGATAGCTGTTCCATCTTTACAGGGACGACATTGTCCTACGTGACGCCAGGGATCTTGGAGTCGACCATCTTGTCGGCAGAGTCTATTCGTCCGAGTCGGGCCGACAAATATAGTCCCACTGGGCGTGCCAAGAAGCGTGTTGACGAGAAATCTCTCTCACGCGCTGGCCTGGGAGATCTGCTTGACTCCAGTGCAGGTCCTTCTCGGCTGCCTATGATGTGCAAGGCGTGCCAGTTGATTTGTTCTGCTAACCAACAAGAAAAACAAGATAGTGCGCGTTAAGTGTTAGGTTAGATCCCCACGGGATCGGCTGAGGAAGTCCATGGATGTATCTATGCTATTCTGGGCCATATCTGGGCCAAGCAACTGGAATGGATCGGCTACACCGAGACAACATCAGCCACTCAATCCAAATATAGGGAAGAATAATAAATATACAGATCAACAACCTAGCCGATACTGGAAAGCTAACAGAGAATCGGCTAGTACTCCGATGAATCTTATATGAAGATAATGTTCCTGAACCAAACGTACAACTCAGAAATCGATCATCGGCTACCCGAGAAGAGCCGATTTCGCTAAGCAACATCCGACAGGAACACGATCTTAACATAAGATGCAATCCTAATATAAATCTAGTAACAATTATGTTAAAAGAAACACATTAGGGTAAATAAGACCGGCTGAAACTCCGACGTTATCTCTAGATAATATAAATCTCAGACGAACGGATCACTGATGGTTCTAAAAATAGTTCGAATTTGATGCAACAGTAAGTATCAAAAGAAACATCCGATCTGTTATGGCCGACTTACACTCCTCGAGATGGTGGATACCACATATGAACCAGCCAACCTTTAGATCTAGCCCTATTGACCACATGTTCTTGACGAAACGAGTCAACAACGGGATAGATCTAAACATTGATCTAATTCATATGCGTTATATGATATATAACGCAGTAAAATCACCAATTCTAATGTATCATTGCGATGGAAGCATTAGAAACAGATAATCATACCACTAATGACAAACATTTACCTGAACTTGGGGATCGAGACGATGCAGCCCAAAGCCAAAAAGAGTGTTCGTCTAAAGAAAAGGTTGGCGATGCGCCGAAGATTGGATTGATTGAATTCTTCTTTTACAGAGGACCTCGGGTCCTATTTATACCCAAAATACAAATACTTGTAATAACCCTAGACTCTATCTAAACTACTGTTTAAAACACCATATTATCCCTAGCGGGACCTATGCCGTGTTACAACTAACAATCTAACAAATCTCTAGATTACAGATACAATTGCCGTTATAGGACTCTATCCATAAGTGGCAATATCTTTTAACGCACAACTAACAACCGAATCTCTTATTTATCTCCAAAGTCCCCGTACTAGATATGGCTTCATCTCTTCCAAACTCGGAATCGGCTGCCGTCTATTCCCATTCGATCCATCCTCAGCCGACTAACCCTGCAGCCGATCCCTTTTTAGCCGATGCGATCCCTCTCTTCAGCCGATCCGATTTCGCTTTGCCCTTACAAACTTGGAAACTCAATTACCAAATTTCAGTGTTAACACCAGTTTATATGCGATATATGGTAAATAGCACAGTATAAACCCCTGAATCTAATGTGTCATTACGATGGAAGCACTAGAAACAGCAGAAGATACCACTAATGACAAGCATTTACCTGGATTTGGGGATCAAAACGATGCTGCCCATAGCCAAATCAATTGCTCGTCTGAAGAAAAGGTTTGGCGATGCGCCGAAAGTTGTTTGATTGATTGATTGTGTCTTTTACAGGGGGTCTCGGGTCCTATTTATACCCAAGATAACATTATTTGTATAAACCCTGGACTCTATCTAAACTACTATTTAAAATACGACGATATCCTGGGAAGGACCCACGCCGCATTACAATAAACAGTTTAAACAAATTCCTAATTTACAAATATAATTTCCGTTACAGGACTCTATCCACAGATGGCAATATCTTTTAATGCACAAACTGATAACCGAATCTTCTATTTATCTTCAAACATCTGCACCAGATAGTTTTATCTTCTCTGAACCTAGAATCGGCTATCGGCCGCTCTTGTCCGATTCAACCTTAGCCGACTGGCTTTACAGTCGATCGCTTCTCAGCTGATGTGGCTTCTGTTTCTCCGCCAAACCAGCCGATCTGATTCTGTTTCATCCTTGCTAGGACTTAGGGATTCAATTACCAAATTTAGGTGTTAACACATGCCCCCCAAGTCCATGATACGAAGTGTTGCGGATTTGTTGCTGTTCAAATTCCGGTCTTTTCGACCTAAACCGTTTCGGCTGCCCAAGTGCCCTTTAAATAGCCCTTTATCTCGGCCGAAACGATCACGCCTTCCAAACGCACTCAAACACTTCGCAAGCAAGCTTCCTTTTCCTCTCTCCTCTTCGGCGACTCACCGCGCTCTCCATCACCTCCGGCGCTCCTCGCGAATCGGACCCATCTCCGTCTCCAACGACCCCAATGTCTTCCAACACCGTGTCACATCCTGGGTTTTTCCCTAATTCATTTAAAATAATTTACCCTGAAATAATCGGAATTTACGAAATTAACCGAGTCAACCTATAATTTTAAAATGCAATTAATAAATGGAAATGACATGATAGGATTTTTCTTGAATTCTTCATGTCAAAATACGCTAACAGGATTTTTCTTGGAATTTTTAGAGCACTCTAAGTATTTTTAATCAATTAAATAAGAAAACGGGAATTTAATTAAGTCTCTTTTCTTTTTTTCTTTTTCTTTTTTTCTTACTTTTTCCTTTTCCGTGCCCCGTGCCGGTTCCTTTCCCCCCGTCGCCCTAACGGCCGTCGGCCTCTCCCTCCGCGCGCGCTCCTCCCTCGGTCGTGGGCGAAGCCACGATCCGCCGCGCCCGCGCAAGTGCAGCGCGCCTCCCTTGCTGCCATGGGCCCAGCAGGTGGGCCCCACTGTCGAGCCGCCTCCCTTGCGCCGGCCAGCCCAGCCGCCGCCGCCGCCATGCCGCGCCGCCCGCCTCTTTCTCGGGCCGTTTCCGCGCGCCTCGCGCCGCGTGGGCCCCAGCCAAGCTCCGGCCGTGCGCCGCTTACCGTGCCGCTCTTCCGCGCCCAGCAGTGGCGCCCCGCCCAGCAGTCGCCGCCCGTGGAACCCTAACCACAACCACTAGCGCCGCCCACCAGTGCCGTCCGATCTTGCGGATCGGACGGATCTGCGCTCCGTCGTCGCGCGGATCCGCGCCGTCGTCGTCGCCGTCCAGCCGCTCGAATCGCGCCACGTCGCCGCCGTCGCCGCTCGGATCACGCCACGTGGCGCGATCCGGCCGCCGCGCCGGCTCCGCGTGCGCGGCCGCGTCGCGCGTCGCCCTAGGGCGACGCCGCCCGCCGGCGTCAGCCCGAGGCGCGCATGGATGACGTCACCGGGGACCTAATTGCGCAATAAATAATTTAATCTTTTTTTAGTTTAAAAATCGCAATTAAACTTCTAAAATTCATATCTTTTGAATCCGAGCTCCGTTTTAGCCCATTCAAATTTCATTAAATCCAGAAAAATGTCAAGAATCCATTAAAAATACTTTTCAGTGCTGTTTCAGTAGACTTTTTAGGGTGTTTGTTGAGTGTTTTGTTTGTCGTGTAGATCCAGAGTTTTACGCGAGCCCGTTCTCTTGAAGTAGTCGCCGAAGTTCCTCGTCTCGAGCAAGGCAAGTCATACCTTACATTGACCATATTGTACCTATTTTATGTAAATACCTCTATTTCATTCAAATACTGCATATGTTTTAGAATGTCATTTCATGGGATGTTTATACCTATTGTACTCAACCATAGGATTGTTTACCTTATACCATTGATAACCTCGGATCCAATGTGACTAGATGATAGTTTAAGGTTGCTTAGTCATGCTTAGCGCAACTAGCTCACTTAAGGGAATCACACTAAGTTTAATGCTAAAGCTGACCTCCAGGTGATATTAAGATATGATCTTGTTCTTAATAATATTGAATTATAAGAAAGGTGGGTCGTGAGCACATGGTTGGACTTTGGTTAGTGTGCTCATGACGATTAAGGACCGGTTCTCGGAAACCTTGGAAGAAATGCCGTGCATACCACAAGCCGGCATGGGTAATGGTGGGCCCGTAGCATAGCGTCTCTAGTTAACGTATCCCGAGAGGGTGAGCGTGATGGAGTTGGGTCGGCCCGGTTTTAAGGGTTGATCAGCTTCCGGATTCACCGCGGCACTAGAGGGGGTTGCCCATTGCCCGATGGGGATGGGGGCGAAACCTTGGTGTGGTACGATTGATTAGAGGGGGTTGTGTGAAGGGTCCTCTCACAATTTCTATCCGGGCACCGTGGTGGTGCACCGGCGCACGGTAATGTGTTGTGGGATTGTGTCTTGTGGGTACGATTGTACACCTCGATCGAGTAAAAACTATTCGAATAGTCGTGCCCACGGTTACGGGCGATCGACCGATTCACCTTGATTAGTCTCATTTTCTTTATTCGAATGAAATGTTGGAATATGACTAGTGCGGGTGGATGGATGGGCTGTTGCAACGTGGTTTGAGCGTTGGACGAGTTTATTTAATCTTGCTTAAATATTACTCTTGTTTCTTGTCTCCAAATATTATTATTATATACTGCAAATGCTTGTTTATGCAAATTGAGCCCTTGACCCTTCCTTGTTATTTATCTTGCATCATGTACCCTTTTCCAGTGTGACTTGTTGAGTACGGTGGTTGTACTCGATCTTGCTTCTTTTCCCCCTTCGGTGCCGAGGGTTGAGATCGAGGTCTCAGGGAGGTGTAGGCTTGTTCGCGTCAAGGTTTAGCGTGGAGTTGGTGTTCCGCTTCGCTCGTGTCAAAGTTTAGCTTAAGTCAGTTTTATTTTCCTTTCCGCTGCATTTGTGTAACTCTTTTATATTGTTTCTAAGACGAGGATTACGTATTATCAATAACGTCGATTTGTGTACCTCGGCGATTCTGGACGAGGATGTAATGCACAAATTAGGCTGCGAAATTCGGTGTGAATTTCAGGCGTGACAAGTTGGTATCGAGCCTTCCTATGAGCGTAGGACAAGCCAACTGGAAACCTTAAGAGCCCTCCAATTCTTTTCATGTGCATATGTTTTGAAAAAAAGGGGTGTTTTGAAAAGTGGAGTCGAGTCTAGGGTTTAGGAATTGCGAAAATGGAATGTGGTCGTGGGTTTTGAGCATGTTTTGATTTTCCCACTCCTTTGTTTCTATAGATGGCAGGTTCCCCGACGACCTTGCGGAAAAGGGATGACGGGTTTCGTGGCGGCGGGCGCGTATGGCCCTTGCGGTTGGATATCCCGAAGCACCGGAGTATACAACGGTTGCGCCTCTCGGTGGCTTGTTGCCATACCGTGTTCGGTTGGAGGTTCACGGGTTTGTGGGAACGTGTCTTCCCAACATGGAGGTCACGCTTCGGAGGCACGTCGGATCACGCTTGTCAAGAAGCCGCCTACGATGTTGGCCGGGATGAGGGAGCTGCATGATGCGACCTTCGCACCTCCTCCTACCGCTACCATCCCCGTCGAGGTAGTTCCTCCGAGTCGGTATATTCAAGTCTACGGCGGAGGAGAATGACACTACCTTCGGTCACATGTGCACTGTGCTCAAAGGACTGGATCGAGATGCACTCGACCTACACAAGGCGACCAAGGAGCTGAACGACAAGAAGATGCGAGGATCGCGCGGCTACGGGGACGAAGTGGTTCGTCGAAGAAGGAGGTAGGCGAGTTGAAGGGACTCCCGCCACCGGTTGGGGTTAGACTCCGCACTACGCCTCGGAAGACCACCACCGCGCTGTCCGTATCCAGTGGCACCTCGGATTCCCCCGCCTTCTCCGGCTCCACCCGCTCCGGTTCCGCGCGGTTCCAGTTCCTCTGCTGCAGTCCCGCCCTCACCTTTGCTCCGGCTTCGGCAAATCCAGGCGGAGGTGGCGTGTGGTTGGATCTCCGTCTCCGAGTGACTCAAGCTCGAGAGAATTCGGTGAAGACATGGACTCAGAAGAGACTCAAGATTCCTCGGAGGGAAGAGGCGGGATCGGTTGGGCTACGGCAACCGATTCGAAGAGTCCAAGTCGAGGTGACGCCGAGGACTCCAGGAGCCGTTCGGAAGAATGGGGATCTTACGAAGGAAGCGGTTTCGACTCCTCGTCTCGTGGATCGTTCTAGTTGCCCTCTTTAGTTCTACCGTTTAAATTAGTTTGTCTTCTTGGTAGTTCTTTGTGTGTTAGGTCGTGTGTGGGATAGTGGCGGTCGATATCAAGTGTGATATGCCAATTAAGGATGTTTGGTGCTTTTCCTTGTTTCTAGTCAAGATCGAAACAATGCATTTGAATTCAAATAATAAAGATTAGTGCTAAGTCCATGCATTTTTCTTCTTTTCTCTCTCGGTCGGTCGTCTCCTTCGGATGGTGAACACCGGGACCGGTGGGGCGAACAGCAACAATGGGCGATCAGTGCCGACAACCACGAGGCTCACGACGCCAATGGCAATGCTCCTCCACCGCCACCCAAGAATCCCACCATTGCTCAAGTGCTCGCTTCACGACACGAGATGATGGCTGCAATGATGCGGCAAATGCAACAACAACACCACCGGATGCAACGGCGATTCTTTGCAACAAATGCGCAACGAGCGAGGAACAATCGGTTTGCCGCCCCACCACCCCAAGCGCGAGTTCCTTCGTGTCCGACCGCGACTTTCTCCAGCACCACTAATCCCATGGAGGCTAATGATTGGCTTCATGCCATAGAGAAGAAGTTGGATCTGCTGCGGTGCACGGATCAAGAAAAGTCTCTTTTGCCACTCATCGATTCTGAGGTTACGCCTTACTTGGTGGGACAACTATTTGGTTACTCGCCGGCGGGAAGCGCATTACACGGAAGAGTTTCGTCGCAGTTTCGGGACCTCGCATATTCTGCGGGAATAGTTGCACGAAAAAGCGTGAGTTCCGTTCTCTTGAACGGGTAACGGATCGATTCTGAGTATCGCACGAGTTCAATCGTCTTGCCCGTTATGCCCCGGAAGATGTGCGCACCGATGCGAAAGGCGGGAAAAGTTTTTGGTGGTTTGGATGATGAACTCACGGACAAGCTTATCTCAGGAGAGTATGCTAACTTTGAGAAGCTGGTTGACAAGGCTATTCGACGGGAAGATCGGCGCAATAAGATGATCAAGAAGAGAAAAGTATTCCGGACACGACCTCCTCAACGGGGAAATCGGCGAGAGGCGCGTTTCATGCACGGAAGTCGAGTGGACCTACCACCATGATTGTTCGTCGGCAACGACCTTATCACCCGGGGAATTTCCAAGCGGCGGTAGTGGCGGTGGTCGGCAACGACGTACTCCGGCCCGCGCCCTCCAACGGCGCCATCCCAGCAACAGTCACAGCCACCACCTCCAAGGAAGGACTCGGGAGGAAAGCCAGGAGTCTGTTTCAACTGTGGTGACCCAGGGCATTTTGCAGACAAGTGTCCGAAGCCAAGATGCGCTGGGCCAAGGTTCATCCGGCTCGAGTCAATCATGCGTCCGCCAGGGAAGCACGAGACCGCTCTGAAGTTATACTGGGTATGTTTCTGTAAACTATACTCCCGCCACAGTATTATTTGATTCTGGCGCTACACATTCTTTTATCTCAAAGCAATTTGTTGGGGCACATGGGTTGTCAGTAGTGGGACTTAAGATACCTATGAGGGTTCAAACCCCTGGAAACCACTTGGAGACCACTCGATTGTCCCTCGGTGGCCATAGAAATCCAAGGATCTATGTTTCTAGCCAACCTTATCCTCCTTCAGTCCAAAGGCATAGATGTCATTCTTGGGATGGATTGGTTGTCCGGACATAAGGGGTAATTGACTGCGCTAGTCGCACCATTACTTTAATTAATACGAGAGGAGAAAGAGTTGTTTTTCGCTCTCCCATGCAAGTCAAGGCTATAGTAAGGTTGAATCATGTTTCCACGGGAATCGTCCGAAATGGCGGCCAAGACCCTGTGAAGTTAGAGGATATCCCCATCGTCGAGAGAATACCTGAAGTTTTCCCAGGATTTAACTCGGATGCCGCCAAAAGGGAAATCGAATTCCGGATTGACCTAGTACCGGACCGCCCCAATACACAAGAGGCCATATAGGATGGGAGCCAACGAGTTGGCCGAAGTAAAAGCAAGTGGATGAACAGTTGCAAAAGGGTATATTCGCAGAGCACGTCGCCTTGGGGTGCTCCGGTGATTTTGTGGAAAAGAAAGACAAGACCAAGAGAATGTGTGTGGATTATCGAGCCCTCAATGAGGTTACTATCAAGAACAAGTATCCCCTACCCGGATTGATGACTTATTCGATCAACTCAAAGGGGCCAAGGTATTTTCCAAGATAGACTGCGATCGGGCTATCATCGGTTGAGGATTCGGGAAGAGGACATTCCCAAGACCGCCTTCACCACCGGTATGGGTATGCGAGTGTACGGTCATGTCTTTTGGTTTAACCAATGCACGGCTTTCTTTATGAATCGATGAACAAGGTGTTTATGGAGTTCTTGGATAAATTCGTGGTGGTGTTCATTGACGACATTTTAGTCTACTCTAAGTCGGAGGAGGATCATCGGCAACATCTTCGGACGGTACTCGAAAAGTTGAGAGATCATCGGCTCTACGCCAAGTTTAGCAAGTGTGCTTTACGGTTAAAGGAGGTACGGTTCCTCGGCCACATTGTGAATGCCCAAGGAGTAGCCGTGGATCCGGCAAATGTGGAATCGGTTACTAAGTGGACCCCGCCTAAAACGGTTACGCAGATCCGAAGTTTCCTTGGACTTGCGGGTTACTACCGCCGCTTCATTGAGAACTTCTCCAAAATCGCCAAGCCAATGACTCAACTGTTGAAGAAAGATGAGAAGTTTAAGTGGTCGGCGAGTGCAATAGGAGTTTTGAAGAGCTCAAGAGGAAGTTGGTGTCGCACCGGTGTTGATCTTGCCCAGGCCAAGAAAGGACTTCCAAGTTTATTGTGATGCATCTCGCCAAGGGTTGGGATGTGTGTTGATGCAAGAAGGCAAAGTGGTCGCATATGCATCTCGTCAATTGCGCCCACATGAAAACAACTACCCCACTCATGATCGGAGTTATCCGCGAGTGGTTCATGCATTGAAGATCCGGCGACACTATCTAATTGGTAATCGTTGTGAAGTGTATACGGATCACAAAAGTCTTAAGTACATTTTCACCCAACCGGATTTAAACCTCCGACGGAGAAGATGGTTGGAACTGATCAAAGATTATGACTTAGGGATACATTACCATCCGGCAAAGCTAATGTGGTTGCGGATGCACTAAGCCGAAAGAGTTCTGCACCACTCTCGGTGTCGAAAGAATGTGTGACCGGTTGCGGCGGAATTCGAGAATCTAAATCTACGAGTGGTGGATTTTGGTTTTGTGGCTGCTCGGAAGCCCAACCCACTCTCATTGATCAAATTCGGGCTGCTCGGGCGTCGGATCCCGAGATAGCCGAACTCAAGAAGAACATGAGAGTCGGAAAAGCTCGTGGTTTTACGGAAGACGAACATGGCACCATCTGGATGGGAAAGAGATTGTGTGTGCCAGAAGACGAGGATTTGAAAAAGGCGATCCTTACGGAAGTGCACCAAACCCAATACTCAATTCACCCGGGCAGTGCAAAGATGTATCAAGATCTTAAAGAAAAGTTTTGGTGGGTCAGCATGAGGAGGGAGATAGCCGAGTTTGTTGCACTTTGTGATGTTTGTCAACGAGTGAAGGCAGAACATCAACGGCCCGCCGGACTGTTGCAACCCCTTCATATTCCAGAGTGGAAATGGGAAGAAATTGGGATGGATTTCATCACGGGTTTACCCCGCACAACGTCAGGATATGACTCGATTTGGGTCGTGGTGGACCGACTCACCAAGGTGGCCCACTTCATACCAGTACATACTACCTACTCAGGGAAGAAGTTGGCAGAGCTTTATCTCGCAAGGATCATGTGTTTGCATGGCGTGCCTAAGAAGATCGTGTCCGATAGGGAAAGTCAGTTTACTTCCAAATTCTGGAAGAAGTTGCAAGAAGAACTCGGTACCCGTTTGAATTTTAGCACGGCCTATCATCCGCAAACAGACGGCCAACGAGAGAGTGAATCGATTTTGGAAGATATGCTAAGAGCATGCGCGCTCCATTTTGGAAAAGCATGGGACAAAAGCTTGCCCTATGCGAATTCTCTTACAACAACGGCTACCGGCCGCATTCAAATGGCACCGTATGAAGCACTGTATGGACGGAAATGCCGCACAACCCCTATTGCAGGATCGGACGGGTGAGCGCCGGTTGTTTGGCACGGAAGTAATAAGCGAAGCGAGAGGAAAAGGTCCGAGTGATTCGGGAAAGGTTGAAGATTGCGCAGTCCCGGAAGAGCTATGCCGATAATCGTCGAAGAGATCTCGCTTTTGAAGTAGGGGATTTTGTGTATCTTCGCGTTACACCACTCAGGGAGTACACCGTTTCCAAACCAAAGGTAAGTTGGCACCACGTTTCGTGGGACCATACGGGATTCGGGAACGTCGGGAGAAGTGGCCTATCAGTGGAGCTTCCTCCAACATGGTGGTATTCACGACGTGTTTCATGTGTCCCAGTTGAAGAAGTGTTTAAGGGTACCGGAAGAACGGGCGAGTCCGGACAGATTGAAATCCAAGAGGACTTAACCTACGTAGAGAGACCAGCACGTATTCTTGAGGTCGGTGAGAGAAGGACTCGAAACAAGGTTATCGGGTTTTGCAAGGTTCAATGGACTCATCACTCAGGAAGAAGCTACTTGGGAACGAGAAGATGAGCTAAAGGCCGCGCACCCACCTCTTCGCGGTACCTCCGAATCTCGGGGTCGAGATTCCGTTTAAGGGGTAGGTTGTCACATCCTGGTTTTTCCCTAATTCATTTAAAATAATTTACCACGAAATAATCGGAATTTCTAAAATTAACACGGAGTCAACCTATAATTTTAAAATGCAATTAATAAATGGAAATGACATGATAGGATTTTTCTTGAATTCTTCATGTCAAAATACGCTAACAGGATTTTTCTTGGAATTTTTAGAGCACTCTAAGTATTTTTAATCAATTAAATAAGAAAACAGGAATTTAATTAAGTCCCTTTTCTTTTTTTCTTTTTCTTTTTTCTTTCTTTTTCCTTTTCCATACGCCCGTACGGTTCCTTTCCCGCCCGTCGCCCTAACGGGCCGTCGGCCCGGCTCTCCGCGCGCCGCTCTCTCCTGGTCGTGGGCCGAAGCCCACGGTCCGCCGCCCGCGCAAGTCGCGCGCCTCCCTTGCCTGCGCGGCCACCGAGCAGTGGGCCCCACTGTCGGAGCCGCCTCCCTCGCGCCGGCGGCCCACCGCCGCCGCCCATAGCCGCGCCGCCCGCCTTTCTCGGGCCGTTTCCGCGCGCCTCGCGCCGCGTGGGCCCCACGCCAGGACTCCGGCCCGCGCCGCCGCACTCGTGCCGCTCTTCCGCGCCGCACAGCCCGCCGCCCCAGAAACGGTCGCCGTAGATCTCTCTCTCTCTCTCTCTCGAGTCCGAAAACGCCGGCGACCTTATCCCGCCAGTTTCGTGCTGTTTGGTCTCCTCTCTCCCCTTAAAACCCCTCGAGCTCCGCCTCGTTTCCCTTTGTTCGCCGTTGTTTCTAGCCCGTGTCGCCGCCGTTTTCGTCGTTCATCCGCCGGTGAGCTCGCCGCCGTCCCAGGTTTCTTTTGTTTTCGTTCGCTTCCTTTTCTTTTCGCGTGCGCGTCGCCGCTCGTCGGGTCGTCGCCGCCGTTCGCCGCCGCTCGTCGGGTCGTCGCCGCCGTCCGCGCCGCTCGCCGGGTCGTCGCCGCCGTCCCACCGCCGCCGCCGCCACCCGTGGAACCCTAACCCTAACCTAGCGCCGCCACTGTGCCGTCCGATCTTGCGGATCGGACGGATCTGCCGTCCGTCCACAGCAGATCCGCGCCGTCCGTCGTCGCCGTCCGGCCGCTCGAATCGCGCCACGTCGCGCCGTCCGGCCGCTCGGATCGCGCCACGTGGCGGCGATCCGGCCGTCGCGCCGGCTCGCGTGCGCGGCCGCGTCTTGGCGTCGACCCTAGGGTGGCGCCGGCCGCCGGCGTCATGCGGCGTCAACCACGAGGCGCGCGTGGATGACATCACCACGGACCTAATTGCGCAATAAATAATTTAATCTTTTCTGTTTAGTTTAAAAATCGCAATTAAACTTCTAAAATTCATATCTTTTGAATCCGAGCTCCGTTTTAGCCCATTCAAATTTCATTAAATCCAGAAAAATGTCAAGAATCCATTAAAAATACTTTTCAGTGCTGTTTCAGTAGACTTTTAGGGTGTTTGTTGAGTGTTTTGTTTGTCGTGTAGATCCCGAGTTTTCGCGAGCCCGTTCTCTTGTAGTCGCCGAAGTTCCTCAGTCTCCAGAGCAAGGCAAGTCATACCTTACATTGACCATATTGTACCTATTTTATGTAAATACCTCTATTTCATTCAAATACTGCATATGTTTTAGAATGTCATTTCATGGGATGTTTATACCTATTGTACTCAACCATAGGATTGTTTACCTTATACCATTGATAACCTCGGATCCAATGTGACTAGATGATAGTTTAAGGTTGCTTAGTCATGCTTAGCGCAACTAGCTCACTTAAGGGAATCACACTAAGTTTAATGCTAAAGCGACCTCCGGTGATATTAAGATATGATCTTGTTCTTAATAATATTGAATTATAAGAAAGGTGGGTCGTGAGCACATGGTTGGACTTTGGTTAGCGTGCTCATGACGATTAAGGACCGGTTCTCGGGAAACCACGGAAGAAATGCCGTGCATACCACAAGCCGGCATGGGTAATGGTGGGCCCGTAGCATAGCTGTCTCTAGTTAACGTATCCCGAGAGGGTGAGCGTGATGGAGTTGGGTCGGCCCGGTTTTAAGGGTTGATCGGCTTCGGATTCACCGCGACACTAGAGGGGCTGCCCATTGCCCGATGGGGATGGGGGCGAAACCTTGGTGTGGTACGATTGATTAGAGGGGTTGTGTGAAGGGTCTGTCACAATTCCTATCCGGGGCACCGTGGTGGTGCACCGGCGCACGGTAATGTGTTGTGGGATTGTGTCTTGTGGGTACGATTGTACACCTCGATCGAGTAAAAACTATTCGAATAGCCGTGCCCACGGTTACGGGCGATCGACCAGATTCACCTTGATTAGTCTCATTTTCTTTATTCGAATGAAATGTTGGAATATGACTAGTGCAGGTGGATGGATGGGCTGTTGCAACGTGGTTTGAGCGTTGGACGGCGTTTATTTAATCTTGCTTAAATATTACTACTTTTTCTTGTCTCCAAATATTATTATTATATCTGCAAATGCTGTTTATGCAAATTGAGCCCTTGACCCTTCCTTGTTATTTATCTTGCATCATGTACCCTTTTCCGGTGTGACTTGTTGAGTACGGTGGTTGTACTCGATCTTGCTTCTTTTTCCCCCTTCGGTGCCGAGGTTGAGATCGAGGTCTCCGAGGAGGTGTAGGCTTGTTCGCGTCAAGGTTTAGCCGTGGAGTTGGTGTTCCGCTCGCTCTTGTCAAAGTTTAGCTTAAGTCGGTTTATTTTCCTTTCCGCATTTGTGTAACTCTTTTATATTATTTCTAAGACAAGGATTACGTATTATCAATAACGTCGATTTGTGTACCTCGGCTGATTCCTGGACGAGGATGTAATGCACAAATTAGCTGCAGAAATTCTGGTGTGAATTTCTGGGCGTGACACACCGCCACCGCATCGAGTGCCACCGACGCATGGCCGCCGCCACACCCCGGCCCTGTCGCCGCATTGCCGCCCCGAGTTCCCTAAGGTACGCCCGTCGGTTCAAAACTCTTTTTCTTCATATTTCCTTTCCAACCATGCCTCCTAGCGTTGTTGTGCTCATCATGCCCTCAGCTACTCTTGATTATCAATTTCTTCTTTTCCAAACTATAGCACCTGTCACATCAAGTGGTCATCCCAAGTTTGACCCAAGAAAAGAGGTACTTTCTCGGCCCCATCGGCAACACTGACCCAGCCAATGTCATCATAGCCGAAACCAACAGAATCCCCTACAACACTAGGAAGCCATCCCTAGCCCACTGGAATGGGACTTTCAAGTCGTGGCTGACCACAGACGTAGCTTGGATTGAATGATATAAGAGGGTGCGATCGGCCAAGTACGCTCAGTGGGAAGAAACCGGGATAGCCCAGTGCTTGGCCTTGTCCGTCGCCAGCATGGAGAAAGATGAGCCGCTGATGTCGGTTGCGATGTATTTTTGGAATGACAGCTTCAATGCCTTCATGTTCCGGCAAGGACCGATGACGATCACATTAGCCGACGTATACATGATCATCGGACTGGACATCCTGGCGTCGGCTAACCCTGGAAACCTGAGCCGAAAGGGGCAACATCAATTCAAGACTAAAGCCATCGACGGGTGGGCGGCTTCATCGCTCAAAACATGAAGGATGGATCGGTCGGCCACAGGGAACACGTCGGGTTCCTTATGATGTGGCTAGAGAAGTTCCTGTTCTACGGCTCAAGCTGAGGGCCGACCGTCAATTGGCAGGTCGTGGCCGAATCCCTAGCCGACGGGAATAAGCTCGCGCTGGGAAAATATCTCCTCGACTACCTGTACCAGATGATGCATCAAGCTGCCGCAAAGATAGCCGCCAATGCCCCCATCAACACCGGCGGCCCGTGGTGATTCCTACAAATCTGGCTAGTGCTGGCGACCGAGAAAATAGCCGGTCGGCTACCCCTGACTGAGGCCGTCTTCCCACGGCTGGAGCCGATCGAAGATAAAGATGGCAACGAAATCACTACCACCAGGTGCATGAGCTATGGAGAAGTAGCGGCTGCTCATGCGGGCTCAAAGCAATCGGCCAACCTGCTGGCCGAATGGTTTATTGCCATGTACGACGGGCTGTCGCGCGATAACCGCACCTGGTACTTTTACCGGGATCGGGCACTGTTCGAGTTGCCGGTCGATTTCAATTGGGAAGACATCAACTCAGCCGACAACCCTAAGTGCAGGGAGTTGTTCATCGCCGCTCTGTCCCCCTGCATCCTGCCGACCGGGATCCACCAAGGCCGATCAGTGGCCAAAAGTTATGAATTTTACTACCCGGCGTCGGCTGCGAGGCAGTTTGGTCTTGGGCAACTGCCCATCGGCTTCTATTATGCCGACAAGATTGAGACGAGGGGAGTGGTGAGCTAAGAACTGATAATGCATCGGCTGCTGAACATAGCCGACCCTCCCCTCGGCAGCATCGGCGAGATGACTCTGTCGCTCAAGAAAAGCGCAGCCTATGACCAATGGTGGGCCGAAATCAAGCGACACATCTTCCACCAGCGGTCATCTTATTACGTCGACTTGCTCCTGCCCGAAGAAATCCCCTCGGTAAGCTTTAAACTCCAAATGATTTTTTTTCTTTTCTTATCATCGGCCGATGTAGCCGATTAGCACTTGTCCCCTTTGGTTTGCAGGAGACTGAGATGGAACGGCCGACGGTGAGCGACTCCGGGATCCCCATCGAATACCGCCTAGGTGTTCTGGATGGGGGCGGCCTTGCTCCATCGGCGATCGGTTGGAACGCACCGAAATTGGCATCCCTACTACGTGGGCAAGTGCGCGAGCCGATCGCTCACAAGAAAAGGGTCGCGCCTCCCGCACGACCATCGGCGCGCCGCCCCAAGAAGTTGAAGGAGAAGAAAGTCGATCGCGTCGGTCGATAGCCTTCCCCTTGGACCCGGCGTCGCGCGGTTCCTTGGCCGCCGTCGCTAGCGAGGAGATGCTAGTGGCTGTTGGAGCGGCTAAACCTGAGAGCTCGAGCCATGAATTCGTCAACGCCCCCAGTAGACGTCCCGCCGGCTCCGAGTCCCCGCGAAAAATCGGCGGTAAGCTCTCATCTCGATCAAATTCGGCCTTATGATGATATCACTTGCATCGACCGAACAATCCTTCTCGAGTCAAGAAATTGGCGGCCGCACTCCGCGTCACGAACCATCGGTAACCATCCCTTGCAACTTGATTTATAAAACTTAGCTAATTTGACCGCTAACCCTTTCTTTTGCAGCCCCCACGATCTCCATCGGCGCCCCCAGTGAACAGTGAGCACATTGTGGCCGCCACGGGCGGCGGCAATGGCACCGATGATGAGGCCCGTCGGCTGCGGGGCGAACCCACGGTAAGCCGACTGAATTTTATGATCGGCTCTGCCAACTCAACATTTTCTAATCATCTTTCTCTTTACAGAACATAGCCGACCTCCTCAATTTCGACTTGTCGGAGTTTGAGTAGCCCGGCGAGATCGGTGAGGAGGCGTTGGTGACACCAGCTGAGGACCTGAGGGCCAGCCTAGTGACATCAACAGCTGTGGAGGCTTTCTTTGGGCCTTGGTAGTCGGCACGGCGGCTCGATCCGCGCACGCTTCAAGGAGATCCAAGGCCAGGCGAAAGCTCTAGCCGATGCCATCGTGCGGCAACCTTCTTGGAAGCCCACCAACTCAAATACGAGCGGGCACGACAGCGAATAGCCGACCATCGCGAGAACCAGATACGGTCGGCAACCCTCCAGTCGACCAAGGAAGCCATCGAGAGCCAGAAGGCCGCCTTCGATCGCCTGAAAACCGAGCCAGCGGCCAAGCTCGAGCAGCTCCTCTCGCGCCAAGACCAGCTGATGGCCGATCTCGTTCAAGTCATGAACGAGATCGACGTCCATAAGGAATACATGGCCAGCCTGCCAGCCGAAATCGACGCTCAATGTCAAAGTATCAAGGCGGCTGTGGCGCATCTCCGGGACCTGGTGAGAGGCATTTGGCCGGTGGCTGGGTCCGAGGCCGACGACGTCAAGGCCATCGAGGAGGTGGACCAGATCAGGCGAACGACGCTGTCAACTATAGCCGATTTCTTGAAGAAATGAACTTGTGATATTTTAGTATTCTGAAATCGGCTACTGCTTCATGTAATATATTCGTCGAACTTTTGTAATGGGCTTTAACTGATCAACTGCTCAAACTTTGTAATCGGCTCGGGTTTTTGCCTTGTTTGGTATAACTTGTCAATTTTTTGCAACTGTGCTTGTGGATGAGATCGGCTTCGGCCGCATGTATTATCTTGGTATGACTGTCAATCCTGAATTGCCTATGCTGAAATCGGCTCCAGCCGTCCGTGTTACGTCACATTTGCCGATTCCGAAACCACGCGACGACCATCGATCTTAACACTTGAATCATGGCCGCCGATCCCAATCACTTAAAACACCTTTATATCGAAGCTTAAAAATCAAAATTTCCTGACGCCCAATTTTTTAATCGGCTCGTGTATGTATATGCCCCCCAAATTTTGTTGATAGCTTCGGTGTCGACCAAATTGTGAATCCAAGCCATTTGCACCTCATTGCCATCGCTATCAGCCAATCATTAGTCGACCGTAGAAAACTTAGGGAAAAATATTGCATAAAAATGCCTAAAGGTGATGCCTTATTGAAAGCAAGACATCGGCTATCATAAATCGGCTAAGCAACCAGAGCCGAATCATGAGTTGATCCATATACTTGGGTAGTATTTCTTCAGGTATTTTCCATTAAGAACCCTTCCAAATACTTCTCCGTCTAACCCTTCTAGCATGTAGGCTCCTTTAGAGACGCATTTGTGGATCTTGAAAGGCCCTTCCCAAATTTGGTGACCACTTGCCGAATTTGTTATCCCTAGATCCGATCGGCAATATCAATTTCCAAACGAGTTCGCCTTCCTCGAAAGATTTAGGCACCACCTTTTTATTATAATGTCTGGCTACTCGTTCTTTATCCCTTGTAACTTTTTCCAAGGCCCTCATCCTGGATAAAACTAAGTCTTCTGATTTGTCCACCATCAAGTGATGATAATCATCGGCTGTTAGTTGATCCTGTAGCTGAATGCGCCTTGAGCCGATGACGCTTTCCCATGGTAGCACCGCCTCATACCCGTAGACCAGCTTGTACGGAGGGACTTGAATTGATCCATGGCATGCCATCCGATACGCCCACAGTGATTCGGCTAATCGGCTGTGCCATTATTTGGGATACTCAGACATCTTTCTTTTAATCAATTTAATCAAACTTTTTTTGAAGCTTTAGCTTGGCCGTTGGCCTGTGCATAGTACGGCGAAGAATTAAGTAACTTGATCCCCATGCCGTCAGCAAACTGAACAAACTCATCAGATACGAAGATAGATCTCTGATCTATTGTTATCGTTTGTGGGACGCCAAATCAGTAGATAATATGTTCTTTGACAAACTCGATTTCGTCTTTAGAGTCTACTTTCTTCAGAGGAATTGCTTTCACCCATTTTGTGAATAATCTGTCGCCACCAGAATAAATGTATGCCCTTTGCTTGAGGGTGGATTGATCTGGCCGATCATATCGATGCCCCATCCTCTGAACGACCAAGGCTTAATAATTGGGTTCATAGTCGACGCTGGTGCTCGTTGTATGGCGCCAAATTTCTGACAATCCTGGCATCCCTTGTAATACTTGAAACAATCCTGGCATCCCTTGTAACTTTTTCCAAGGCCCTCATCCTGGATAAAACTAAGTCTTCTGATTCGTCCACCATCAAGTGATGATAATCATCGGCTGTTAGTTGATCCTGTAGCTGAATGCGCCTTGAGCCGATGATGCTTTCCCATGGTAGCACCGCCTCATACCCGTAGACCAGCTTGTACGGAGGGACTTGAATTGATCCGTGGCACGCCATCCGATACGCCCACAGTGATTCGGCTAATCGGCTGTGCCATTGTTTGGGGTACTCAGAGATCTTTCTTTTAATCAATTTAATCAAACTTTTATTTGAAGCTTTAGCTTGCCCGTTGGCCTGTGCGGAGTATAGCGAAGAATTAAGTAACTTGATCCCTATGCCGTCAGCAAACTAAACAAACTCATCAGATACGAAGATAGATCTCTGGTCTGTTGTTATCGTTTGTGGGACGCCAAATCAGTAGATAATATGTTCTTTGACAAACTCGATTGCGTCTTTAGAGTCTACTTTCTTCAGAGGAATTGCTTCCACCCATTTTGTGAAATAATCTGTCGCCACCAGAATAAATTTATGCCCTTTGCTTGAGGGTGGATTGATCTGGCCGATCATATCGATGCCCTATCCTCTGAACGGCCAAGGCTTAATAATTGGGTTCATAGTCGACGCTGGTGCTCGTTGTATGACACCAAATTTCTGACAATCCTGGCATCCCTTGTAATACTTGAAACAATCCTCAAGCATTGTCGGCCAAAAATATCCTACTCGACGAAGCAGCCACTTCATTTTGTGGGCCGATTGATGTGTGCCACAGATCCCTTCATGCACTTCTCCGATGGCCACTTTGGCTTGATCGGCTCCCAAGCACTTGAGTAGCATGCCATCAATCGTCCGATAGTATAGATCTTCATCGAGGAAAACATATCTTAACGCCTTGTATCGTAATCTTCTTGTAGCCGATTGAGAGGGGTTTTGAGATAGTTGTAAACTTCAAACCTCCAATCATCGGTACGTAATGGCGGCAACCTCTATGTCAATCTCTTTCAACATCGGCTGATAGCCCGATGCCCCTTGAGCTAAATTATTGGCTTCTGTGTTCTGCTCTCTGGGGATATATTTCAAAGTAACTAGCCGAAAACCGTCCATTAATTCCCGACATTGCTGTTAATAGACCATCAGTGCATCGTTTTTGCAGCCGTATTCTCCTGATAATTGGCTGATGACTAACAGTGAATCTCCCATTATTTCGATGGCGTCGGCTTCAACTTCCTTGAGCAGACGTAATCCTTTAAGGACGGCTTCGTATTCGGCTTGGTTGTTTGTAGCGTGAGCGTTGATAGTGAAAGCAAATTCTCTTGCCCCCTGGGTGAAATAATGACTAAGCCGATGCCGCAGCCGTTGGTGCAAACCGAGCCGTCAAATGTCAAAGTCCAAGTGTAGACCCCCGTTTTTGAGGACGGGAATCATTCGTGTTCATAGTACCTTATCCACTGGATCGAGTAGTTTGGTACCCACGAATACGGTTACGAATTACCAGTGCGAGTGCACGAATAGTCTTACAACGAAATTATTACAATAATAGGCCTGAAGGCAATATCCAGTACATATAGGACCTACCGGCCCGGATACAACCGAAAACAGAAATTAGATGAGATAGCAGACGGAAGGCAGCAGCATGCCGATTGCCACAGGCAACGACTGGGGACTAAGACCTGTTGCGCTCCATTGTCTTCATTCCTCCTAGTAGTATGGGTACGGGTCTTCCTCATTTCCTTCATCTGGAGGTTTGTGCGTAGAGCAAGGGTGAGTACCCAACGTACTCAACAAGCCAACACGGAATGATGCACATGATAGGGTCATTCAAAGGATGGCTATGGTTTATTTGCGCAAAGCCAATTTTCACAAATCATTTCACAAACCTAACATCTAGCCAGGTCAAGTTTTAGGTCCATAGTATATTAAGTCGGCGACGGTTCTCCACCATCCATTGTGATCCCAAGGATAGCTTCCGCCTCCGATCCGTCATGGTTTTACGGGGTGTCTTTCTCCTTTCTCTCGGATAGAGAAGTTGGTTTCCCCGACACATAAAGTCATTATGCAATCCCACCCATCATTTTAAAATTTATGAGTCTAGCCACGGAAACACTTGTCACGTCGCTCATTAACCGCGAGCACGGCTATTCGAATAGATTGATTAACTCACACTGCGGTGGATGTACACTTTACCCGTACTCGCAACTACTCATTGAATGAGCTTACATCCCTCTATATGGGACGGTCACGGCAAAGCCTTTCGATAACCTCACTTTGGCGTGCCGCTCCATGAACTTAAGCCCTCATGCACTCTAGCCGTCATTTCCTAGCGGTGAGAGGAGTTACGGCATTCCGGGGTAAGAGAAAGAATTGCTCTATCCTTGAACTTTCCATCTTCATGTCCTTTTCTTCATGTCTTCATTTCTTCATGTTGATCGCATGCCCGATCTCTCGCGCGTACCAACCAGCGGTACACCCCCTGCCGAAAGGCCCTTAACTATCGTCCAGGCACCCACCGTGGTGCACCCCCACCGCAAACCCTTACCTCAACGCCAACACCGAACCTACTATGCAAGGATACGCCTCCGTTCGGATATTTAATCAACTAGGTCTATACCCATTCGAGAAGTACGGTTGTGCGGCTCGTTCTAAGTTGTAGTCTCATGGCTCGGTCCTTAGCCGACCGGGACGGTACTAGCCTTTTCCGGAATCCACCCAAATCCATCCATCCGCCCAGTCTAAAACATTTGTTTGTATTTCATTTTCATCAAAGCCATTTCCAACATGATCAAGGCAACGTGGCGCTCATGTCTCCACTTGTCGTGTCTCAACCATCTTCCCAAGATAGTTGCCCAAGCACGAGGCTTATTTGTAAAATCATGAATATGCAAGAATCTAGTATAAGCGTGGCTAAGCATTTTAGAAGATAACCTCCGGTTGCATCACATCGAAGGTTTACAAAGAATATTTCTAAGGGTATTCAATATCAAGGCGGGATATATCAAGAATAGGTACTCATTTGTGTATAGCATGCAATTTATAATTGAAAACAACATCATTTCACAAAGTAGGATCAATATGTCCAAAGGGATGTGTTGACTTGCCTTTCTCGCACACTTGTTGGTTGGGGTCTTCTGCGTATTCAACGCCTTCCTCGGACGCTAATCGCACGTGCGAGAAATCAAATTTGAATTCGATTAGAATTCAAACGAGAATCCAGACAAAATCCAAAAGAAAACCAAGTAAATCGCAATAGCGGCTCCTAACACTAGGCTATGACTCATGCGAACCTAGGCTCGAGTTTCGACGAACTCGGGTTAGAGCGAAAGGGGTTATAAGGATTCGAAGTTTTGTATTGGATCCGCTTTTGTTAAGAAGGGTGTGATATTTATTTTAATATGCTTAAAGTTTGAGAAATACTAGAGTTGATGATTCAATTAACAAATAGAAGTGATGACCATTCAATTTCATCAAGTTATTCTCGGGTCGAGAAGTCCTAGGGTTTATAATAATTGAATCAGAAAATAACTAGTTAACCCTAGATTTTAATTTCAGAAAATCCATATGATAAAATTAGTGCTTAATACAAATTTTAGGTGACAATTATATTCCCAATGTTTGGAACCATATTGGTTACTTTAGATTTCGGAAACCTACGATAATGTTAAATAACAAGTCATGATAATATCTTAACTATAGCTATGTTAAATAATATTGGTGAATTCCTAATAATTCAAAGTTTAGATAAAAGTTGCACTTAGGTCATAAATTAGTCTCATAATTATCCCTAAATAATTTAATTAAAAATCATACCTTATCATCATGGTTATAAAAATACTTTAGGTTGATTATATTTTGTTGTGATTACTAATTTGAGCAAATGAATTCACGGTTTTGGAAAAGATTGTGAAATAATAGATTTTAATTTTCTAAGCAACCTTTGTAAAAATTATTCCAAAATAAATTTATATTTATACCTACTCTACTCCTTCAAATCTTATTCCCTATATTTTTATTATTTTCCCAATTTTTTTCTTATTTCCTTTATTTTCCTTTACACCCTTCCTTCTCTGTTCTTCAAACCTCTAGGCTCTCTCGACGTGTGGGCGGCGGGAGAGGAGAAAGAAAAGAAAAAAATGAAAATCGCCAAAATCTCGCGCGGTGAGGATTCGAACGCAAGACACAGCGATCCTTCTCTCTCGTCTCTCTCCACTTGCGCCAAGCGGTTTCTTGCTCCTTTCTTTCTCTCTTTTTCTTTTGTTCCCTTTTCCTCTATTCTTCTTCCTCCGTGCGGGCGCCGGTGGGGTAAGGGCAAACGACGGCGAGGAGGCGGGACTCGAGATCGTGGGCTCTACACCACCTAACCGACACACGGTTCTCGTCCCAAGGCACGGCTGGGCCGAGAGGCGATGAATTGAGTCGGCGGCGGTAGGGTGGTCACGGCGGCGGAGCGCACGTCGGCGCGCGTTCCGGTGACGGCACGGCCATGGCGAGGGCTTGGGAGCATCCTAGGGACTCGGCGGTGCTAATGGCGACGATGGTTCGGCAAGAAAAGCAACGGAGCGACCTAGCAACGTGCGCAAGGTGACGGCCGGGCGGGGAGTTCGGCGGCGCTCGTCGCCGGCGATTTTCGGCGGTGCATTGACTCGGGCAAGTGGGGGAAAAGGTAGAGCTGAGTGTGGGGAGCATGATCGTACCTTCAATTTGGGAAGAACTCGACCGAGGACGATGAATTTCGATTCTTTGCTCCGGGCGGCCGAATTAGGGTTCCCCGACCGAGCTTCGTTCTTTTGTGAAATTCTTCGCGCACGGGCTATGGCGGTGAGAATATTTGAGGGGTTTTGCGGAGGGACAAGAAGCGGTCAAGTTTCGTGTTTGGAGCTCGGCTCGAAGAGGCTTCTTGTGGCCGATGGAGGGGACGCGTGTGTGGCCAACGAACGCGCGGGGTTTCCCGGTGTTGCCGAGGACGGTTCGGCGCATGCGTTGTACAACGGGAACGGCGAGAGAGCGGCGGGGCATCGGCGACAGCGGGCGGCCACGCGGCGGGCGGCGCGCGCGCGCCGCGCGTGCGCGCGCACGTCGCGGCGAACGTGGGCGTGCGCGACATGGTACGGTGACGCTGTGCACGGCGTGGCGGCGGCGACCGGCGGCGGGTGCGCGCGTGCGTGTACGGCGGCATGGCGAGCGACGTGGCGAGCGCTATGCGTTGGGCGGGGTGACGCGGGCGCGACTTCGGCGTCCATGGCACAGCGCGACCGCACTGCTGTGCGTGGAAGGTAGCGCCGAGCGGAACGTGTGTGCTGAGGCCCCAGTACGGCGCGGAACGGCGGGCGACGTGTGGCGCGCGCGTACGGCGCGGGACGTTGTCGAACACTGCGATGCGAGAGAACAGTACACTTTTTTTACCCGATTTAATTTTCTAATTTCCCTTCCTATTTTCTTTCATCCTAAAAATCCAAGATAAATTCTAATATTCCCAAAATAAATTTGAAATTATACTTTCAAACTTTTTCATCCACTTTTTATTATTAAAAATATATTTTTCTTTTCTAATTTATTGTTTTTTTCAAGAAGGTAAGACCTTTGGTTACAATTAATTTTTCTACTCCGTATTTTCTTTTCAAAAATATTTTTATCACCCATATTTAAATAATATTTACTTTTACATTATTAAATTAGAGTTTAAACCAAGAGTATATACTTTTCAAAGTGACTTTTATAAATTTCCAAATGTTAATTATTTATTCTTTTCAATTTATATTTTGAACCTTTTCTTCCATCCGGGATTTCAAAACACTTGGTTTTTCTCTAACCTCAAATTAAATCATTTCCAAAATAAATTTCATGCAACCAAGTTGGCAAATAAGAAGCAATAAGCACGATCAAGAAGCAACAAGCAAAAAGTTTTTATAAGTTCTGATTTTTGATTCCGGTTTTAAATTCCTCGATTTTTAGGATGTTACACCAAGGCATAATTTCCACTGAACCGATCGAGTCATTTCTATGCTCCACAATAAAATCGGCTATAGCTTGTCCTTTGACTGCCCTGGGTGCCTGATACCTCAAATAAAACTTTGTTAGCGCAAAAAATCCACTTCCCAATTCTTCCTTTCAACACTGGAGCCGATAGCATGTACTTAACTACATCAGCTTTGCAGATTATTGTGCACTCATTGGATAGCAGATAATGCCTTAACTTTGTACATAAAAAATAGAGGCATAGGCATAGCTTCTCCACAGGCGAATACCTTATTTCTGTGTCTAGTAACCGTCGGCTGAGATAGAACATGGCTTTTTCTTTGCCCTCAACTTCTTGGATTAAAACGGAGCCGATTGACTTGTCATCGGCTGATAGGTACAACTTAAACGGTATCCCTTTTTTGGAGGCATTAGAACTGGAGGGGAACTCAGATAATCCTTGATGTTGTCCAAAGCCTTTTGTTGCCCTGCCCCCATGTGAATGCTTGATCGGCTTTCAGCTGAAGCAGTGGTGTGAACGGCTCCATCTTTTCTGAGAGATTGGCTATGAACCGCCGGATAAAATTTATCTTGCCGATCAACGACTGGAGTTGTTTCTTGTCCTTCGGAGGCTGAATTGTCTTGATAGCATTTATGCTCCTTGGCGTACCTCAATTCCTCTTTCATGAACAAGAAATCCTAGGAACTGCCCAACCGATAGGCCGAACGCGCACTTAAGTGGATTCATCTTCAGGCCATATTTCCTCGTGCGCTCTAACACTTGTCTCAGATCGGCTATATGGTCCTCTATCTCCGTAGACTTGACAACTACGTCATCAATGTAGATCTCTACTAGTGAGCCGATCATGTCATGAAAAATGTAGTTCATGGCCCGTTGATATGTTGCCCCCGCATTCTTCAGGCCGAATGTCATTACCACCCATTCGTAAAGGCCGATTGCGCCAGGACACCGAAAAGCAGTCTTGTGGATGTCTTCGTCGGCCATAAATATTTGATTATAACCTGCATTGCCGTCCATAAAACTAATAATCTTGTGGCCTGAAGCAGCATCGATGAGCAAATCGGCTATTGGCATTGGGTATTCGTCCTTAGGGGTGACCTTGTTTAGATCCCTGAAATCGATGCATACCCTAAGTTTACCTTTTTCTTCAACACTGGGACAATGTTCGAGACCCACTCGGCGTATCGGCAAGACCGAATGAATCCCGCATCTTATAGCCGAGTGATTTCGGCTTTGATTGCATCGTACATATCGGCCTTAAACCTCCTGGGAGGCTGTTTGAACGACCGATAGCCTGCCTTAATCGGTAGTTGATGGACCACTATTGATCGGCTAAGGCCGGGCATCTCGAAGTACTCCCAAGCAAAACAATCTTTATATTCTTTTAACAAATCAGTAAGCTGGGATCTATAATGAGGAGATAGGTTTTTGCTAATATACGTCGGCCTCGCCTTGTCACCAGAGCCGATGTCAATTTTTTCTATTTCGTCGGCCGACGTGAAACCTTGCCCGAGCTTGCCATTGTCTTCGTCTGCGGTGTCCATGCCGAAGACGCTTGAGCCCTCCACCATGTCTTGTTCAAAGCAGCAGCTGTGGCTCGTCATCTCCAATCAGCTGTACCGTGGAATTGGACACATTTAGAAAATCGGCTTGTTAGATTTTCCCAGACAAACAATCAATGCCTTCGATTTCCCAAAGCGGCAAATTGGCACTGACGACGCTGACTCACCTGTCGGCTGGTACGATCTCGATCTTGTCGTCGTCCCATTGGATCAGGCTCTGGTGCATCGTAGAAGGAACGCAGCAATTGGCGTGTATCCAGTCCCTTCTGAGCAGCAGGCTGTAAGACCCCTTCCCGTCGATGACAAAGAATTTTGTGGGCACGGTCTTGCTGCCGATGGTCAATTCAACGTTCAATACGCCCTTGGTTTCTGATGGGTTGCCGCCGAAGTCCTTGAGCACCATGTTGGTCTTGATCAGGTCTTCGGCTCCCTTGCCCAGTTTCTTGAATGTCGCGTAGGGCATTAGGTTGACTGCTGCTCCCCCGTCAACTAGCATCTTGGACATCGGCTTGCCGTTGATGAATCCTTTAACGTACAACGGCTTTAGGTGCCGATTTTCGGTCCCCTCGGGTTTGTCGAAAATAGCTTGGTCCAGTGAGATAGCTAATTTCACCAAGTCGTCTTCGATGGTGTCTGCATCGGCTTCAGTAGCACTGAATTCGGCTGGCAATATGAACACCATGTTGACCGATGTAGAAACTTTGCCTTTCCCTTTGGCCGCCCTCCTAGCTTGATCAACTAGACTCTCCTCGGCTTGCTCCTCGTCGGCTGTGGCGATTTTCTCTTTGGGAACCCATCGCCTTTTGATCTTGCCCAGCCGACAACACTGTTCTTGGATCATTTGCCGAACTTCATCTTCTCTCCCTTCACGCTTGAGTCGTTGAATTCTTCTTTTCTGCGTCTTTGTGAAGAGATCGGATGGGCACCATTGGGGATTGGTCGATTCCTCGTCGTCGGCCTCTTCGTTGTCACGGTTGTTGTCGTTGCAGTCTTCATCGACGAAGAAGTCTTGATGGATCGGGCCGAGCCGATCATGGACGGACCACCGCCTCTTGTTTAGCTGAACGGCTCTAGGGATGAACCGGGCTGGGCTTGTAGCCGATGAGCTCCTGTGCTCGCCGCGACGATCGTTGCACGTCGGGCAGTCGTCTAATGTCGATAGCCTCATGCCATATTCCAAGCAGTACCTGAAAAAACCACAATGCCAATGCGGATCGACGTTGCTGTGGGCTGCCTCGTATCGACTGCTTTGCGTTTCCGGTCCGCGCCGACGAGGTCCTTCATCGCGAGATTCTTCCCACCAAGACCGGTGCTGAGGACGGCGTCAGCTGTCTTCATAGATCGATCGTCGGTCAGCCGATCTGATGACGGAGCGCACCATGTTGATTGGTGCGGCGTGATGTCTAGTTGGTTCGCCTTCTGCCCTGGCCCCGATTGATGCGTTGACTAAGCCGTGCGCCATTCTGTTCTGTCGATCGGCTCGCCTGGGGCTGGCTTGAACTGTGTTAACTGGGAAAGGGTTGCCGTCTACCTTCATCGACCGATTTGAATCAGCGAACTTTAATTTCCCGGCCTCAATTGACGACTGGATTTGTTGCCTGAAGACTTTGCAATCGTTAGTGGCATGGGATGTGGAGTTGTGCCAGTTGCAATATTTCTTATTCTTTAGTTATTCGGCCGATGGGATCACGTGGTTTTAAGGGAGTTGGATCTGTTTCTCCTTGAGCAGCAAGTCAAAAATCCTATCGGCTTTACTGATGTCGAAGTCGTATCTCTCTTCTTTGGCCATCTTCAGTAGCCATTGGCAGACGATGGCCTTTTTGTTCTTGGCCCATTCGGCTGCTACCACTTCTGCGTCATCGTCACTGGAATCGTAGTCTGATTCAACGACGACTTGAGTTACATTTTTGACGGCCTTCCTGGTGTCTTGGAATCGCTGCTCGTGGGTCGTCACCTTCTGGGCCAAGTGGGCTAGACTGTCAAAGTCCTGCGCAGAGAATCGCTCTCGGATCGGGGCGATCAAGCCATGATAGGCCAAATCGGCCAACTGGGCGTCCGATAGCACCAAGCTGTAGCATCGGTTCCTCATTTCTCTGAAGCGTTGGATGTATTCTTGAACCGATTCATTGTGCTTTTGCCTGATACTGGTGAGGTCCGACAACTTCATTTCGTGGTTGCCGGAGTAAAAGTAGTTGTGAAATTGCTTTTCAAGATCGGTCCAACTCTGAATTGAGTTGTAAGGCAATGAGGAGAACCAGGTAAAAGCCGATCCTGAAAGAGACAGAGGGAACAACCAAACTCTCAAGGCGTCTGTAACCGATGCTTCGTCGCACTGCGCCAAGAATCGACTAACATGCTCGTAGGTTGATATGTTGTCTTGCCTTGAGAACTTTGAAAAATCTAGGATCTTGTATCGGTTGGGCAACGGAATCCGTTCGAAATGCTCTGGATAGGGATACCGATACATGTTCCCTGAGTCCTTTGGCTTGAGGCCGAATTGATCGCGCATGACATCTGCAATCAGATCGGCCCAAGTCCGGTTGTCCCGCTGTATCGGTTCATATGGGTCATATGGCGCGGGTGATTGCCGATACAGCGGTGGTGGCGTCTGAGGCCTATAGTGATGATCTTGGCGGCCTCCTTGATACTAGTAGTGGAGTGGATGATCAGCGGGAGGCGACCGATGCGCCGGTGGTGGCGTTGGTGGTCCCGAGAACAACTGTCGGCCACCGACGTTGTACCGTCTGTCCAGGTCAATCTGGGCAATCGGCTCTGACTGCCGATTGTCGTTGAACATGTCGGCGATCTGATCCTGGGGCAGCGGTTGCTGTCGGTTCATGTGGACCCCCGTTTTTGGAACGGGAATCTTTCGTGTTCTTGGTACCATTTCCCTGGATCGAGTAGTTGGTACCCACGAAATACAGTACTAAATAATCAGGTGCACATGCACGAATAGTCTAACAGCGACATTATTACAACCATAGGCTCGAAGGCAATGTTCAACACACAGGACCTCATGGTCCGAATACAACACAAAAGCAGAAATTAGATACGGCAGTGGAATAGAAGCAGCGGCATGTCATTTGCCACAGGCAACGACCGGAGCTAAGACCTAGTAAGCGCCATCGGTTCCTTCACCCTCCGGTAGTAAGCGTAAGGATCCTCCAGGCTCTTCATTTCCATCGTTGAAGGTTTGTGCGTATAGCAAGGGTGAGTACCAACTGTACTCAGCAAGCCAACACAGAAGCCAATTTTCAAGGAATGGCTGGAGCTCTTTTGCATAAAGCCAATTTTCACAAATCTTTTCACAGGCCTAACAACTAGCCAAGTCAAGTTTTAGTTCCATAGTTTATTAATTCGGCGACGGTTCAGTTTACCATCCATCGTGATTCCAAGGATGGCTTCCCGCCTCCGATTCGTCATGATTTTCGGGAATCCACCCCTTCTCGCATCTCGAGAAGTTGATCCACCAATGAAATCATCATGCACACCCATCCCAGCAGTTTTAAGTTTAAAGTCTAGCCAAGCGAAAGTCTTGTCACGATGCTCGGTATCCGCGAGCACGGCTATTCGAATAGATTGATTCACTCACACTACAGTGGATGTATACTTTACCCGTACTCCGCGACGCCACGAATGAGCCTACGTCTCAACACATGAGACGGTCACGGCAAAGCCTTTCGATAACCTCACTTTGCGTATCCGCTCCATGAACTTAAGCCCTCATGCACTCTAGCCGTCATTTTCTAGCGGTGAGAGGAGTTACAGCGCACCGGGTAAGGGAAAACTTCCTCAATCTTTAAATTAAATTAATATCGATTTAATTCCACCATTCACAACAAAGGCCGTAGCCTTATTCTCATCACATAAACCACATCATAGAGAACCATCTATGCAAGGATACGCCTCCGCTCGGCTATCTAGTCGGCTAGGTCTATACCCATTCGAGAAGTACGGTTGTGCGGCTCGTTTCCGCTATCTCATGGCTCGGTCCTTAATTGACCGGGTCGGCACTTGCCTTTTCGGAATCCACCCAAATCATCCAGCGCCCAGTCTAAATCATTTGTATATCATTTTCAATTTTCATCAAACTTAGTTCATCATTCTCATGGCCATGTGGCGCTCATGTCTCCACGAGCCGTATTTCAACTACCTTCCCTAAGGTAGTTGCCCGAGCACAAAAGCTTCTTTGTAAAATCATGAGTATGCGGGGATCTAGTATAAGCAAGGCTAAGCATTTTTACCGAAGTTAGCCTCGGTCATATCACATCGAAGGTTACAAAGAATAATTCTAATGGTGATCAACATCAATGCGGGTATATCAAGCATAGGTAGTCATTTGTGTATAGCATGCAATTTGTAATTTGAAATCAACATCATTTCACAAAGTAGGATCAATATGTTCAAAGAGTGTGATGACTTGCCTTGCTCGCACGCTTGAGGGGTGGTGTCTTCAACGGGGTCGATGCTGGTCTCTTCGAGTGCTACCCGTACGTGCGAAAAATCAATTGATTCGATTAGAATCCCGCTAACACCAAAAGGTCGAAAAGATTCGAAAAGTCTCGAAACGATTCCAAGCTCTAAGCCCAAATTCCTACTTAAATTTGTACTACGATCGCCGGAAAACTCCAAGTTTCGCCATCGGTCGACGACTTAGGGTTTTCGTAAAACGACGATCGCGATACGTTCGAGAAAACGGATTTGAAAATATCCGCGGAGGGATTGGGGCTAGAGGTTTTGAAGGTCCGAGCTCAAAATGGGAACATATTAAAACGGCGAGAAAGGTCTAAGCGAAATCCGGATTCATAAACGACGCAAACGGAATTTCGGAAAAGTCCGGATATGATTTCCAAATTTTTCACCGAGAAATCATGCAAGAAAATAATTTATTTTTGCCCAAAATTTTACCCAAATCTTCCCAAAATATTTTTCCAAATTTTCTAAAATTTTTCCCAATTTTCTTTTTTTTTTTCTCTGCGTCTTGTTCATCGCCCGCCATCGTTCGGCCGGGTCCCGGCAAAACAGGCGGCGGCGGCGGAGCGCATGGGGAAAGGAGAGCAGCGGCGGGGCTTACGGCGACGGTGGGCTCCGGGAGGTGTGGTGAGGCACGGGGGAGGCTTTGCGCACGGCGGCGACGGCGTTGGCGCTCGGAAGCGGGGAGAGAGAGCGGCGGCGGTGCGGCAAAAGGCGTGGCGCCGGCCTTTTATAGGCGCGGCCGGGAGGGCGCGGCGCGGCGCGGGTGGAGATGGGAGGGACCGGCGTGGCGCGGGCGGTGGCGACACGCGACGAGCGCGGGGACGGGCCGGGTACGGCGGGCGCGGCAGCGGCGGCGGCGCGCGGCGCGGGCGCGGGGTCCGCGCGGTGGCGCGCGGCGTGGGGGTCGGGCGCGGCAGCGCGCGTGGCGCGGGCGCGGGCGCGGGCGCGGGGGCTGCGTCGGCGCGCGCGCGCGGCGCGCGGGACTCGGGCGGGCGGCGCGCGGGGGTAGGGGCCGACGCGCGTGCGCGCGGTGCGAGGGCGGGGCCGAGCGCGTGGCGCGCGCGCGGGCGGGCCGTGCGGCGCGTATGGCGTCGAACACCTCGCGCGATATGAACAGTGCACTTTTCTATTTTTCCGGATTTTCAATTTTAATTTCCCATTTCTATTTTCCTTTCTTCTAAAAATTCCAAAATAAATTCCTATAATTCAAAAATAATTTTTAATATAATATTTTCAACTTTTCTCCACTTTTATTTTCCCACATTATTTTTCATATTTATTTATTTAAAATCCCTCTTTTTAATTTCAATATTCACCCTTTATTTTCCAAAATTTTCCGGATTTGAGTATGACTTCCAAATATTTTATTATTTATTTTGTGTGCTAATTTATCTTCTCCCAACCACAATTACTATTTTATATCTCCCAAATCGCGTTTTCATAAATCCGCGCTTCTCCGATTTCTTTTTAAAAATCCCTAATACGGACTTTCGCATTTTTCATTCCGACAACTCCAAATCATCCGAAAACACCGAAAGAGGAATTGGTCACGACTCTAAATTTATGCAACGAGTGGCAAATAAGAAGCAACAAACCGAGAAAGAAGCAACAAGCGAAGGTTTTTGAAAGTTCCGATTTTACGTTTCGATTTCGGTTTCTTCGATTTTCGGGATGTTACAAACCTACCCCTAACAACAAATCTCGTCCCGAGATTTCTTACAGTCTTGAGTAGGTGTGGGTATTCCGTCTTCAGGAACTACTCGCTCTCCCAGGTAGCCTCTTCTTTCGTGTGATTGCTCCATTGTACTTTGTACATGCGCCATGACTTGGTCCGTGTCTTCTTTTACGCCTCGTCCGTATCTTGATTGGATGCTCCGGGTAGGTAAGATTACTGTGGACATGGATGGTTTCCAAAGGAGCTTGCTCTTCGGCACCCGAGACATTTCTTCAATTGCGACACGTGGAATACTTGGGTGGACATCGGAGAGGTTCTCGGGAGCTCCAGCTGGTAGGCCACTTCACCTCTCCTAGCGTTTATCAAGAATGGGCCCACGTATCTTGGTGCGAGTTTCCCTTTGACCTTGAACCTCTGAGTTCCCCGTAGTGGTGAGACCTTCAGATACACATAGTCACCTTCTTTAAATTCTAATTCCCTTCGTCGGGTATCCGCGTAGCTCTTTTGTCGTGATTGGGCAGCTTGTAATCGGTCCCGGATCAGGCGAACCTTTTCCTCGGCCTCTTTGATTATGTCAGGCCCAAATACGGTTCGTTCACCGGTTTCTAACCACATTAATGGGGTTCGGCATCGGTGACCAAATAGAGCTTCGTTTGGTGACATCTTCAGACTGGCTTGATAGCTATTATTGTAGGAGAACTCGGCGTACGGTAAACATTTCTCCCAATCCTTGGTGAAATCCAACGCACAGGCTCTCAGCATATCTTCTAGTACTTGATTCGTCCTTTCAGTCTGTCCGTCGGTCTGTGGGTGGTAAGCGGTACTGAAGGCGAGGTGACTTCCGAGTGCCTCGTGGACTTTGCTCCAAAAATGAGACGTGAATTGGGTACCACGATCCGATATAATCCTCTTTGGTACACCGTGGAGACATACAATCCTACTCATGTACGTTCCGCTAGCTTGGCACTTGTTGTAGTTAGTCTTTACGGGAATAAATCCGGTCTTGGTGAGCCGATCTACTATTACCCAAATGGAATCGTAACCAGTCGCAGTTTTGGGTAGTCCCACTATGAAATCCATGCCTATCTTGTCCTATTTCCATTCGGGAATCTTGAGCGGCTGCAGTAAGCCTGCTGGTCGTTGATGCTCAGCTTTCACCCTTTGGCACACATCGCATATGGCTACGTATTTGGCTACATCTCTCTTCATATTGGGCCACCAGTATTCTCCCTTCAAATCCTGGTACATTTTCGTGCTTCCTGGATGTAACGAATATGCCGATTCGTGTGCTTCTTTTAGGATCAACCCTCTCAAACCACCTTGTTCAGGCACGCAGATTCTTTTCTTGTACCACAGGATTCCCTTGTCGTCTATCGAAAATTCCTTAGCACGTCCAGCGGCCATGCGTTCTTTGATTTCCTGGGTCTCCTCATTCCCCTTTTGGGCTTCTATTTGAGTCCTCAGAAGGGGTTGGATTTCCAGTGAGTTTACTTCTCCGTGAGGAATCAGGTGCAGATTAAGTCGAGCCATTTCTTCTTGGAGCTCACTGGCCATACCTTCCAATCCCATATGGTTGCATTGGGCTTTGCGGCTTAGCCCATCGACCACTACATTTGCCTTGCCGGGATGGTAATGGATTCCTAGATCGTAATCTTTGATCAACTCCAACCATCGTCTTTGTCGTAGGTTGAGATCGGGCTGAGTAAAGAAGTATTTCAAGCTCTTGTGATCAGTATACACATCACAGTGGTTCCCGATCAGGTAGTGTCTCGGATCTTCAATGCGTGAACAACCGCGGCTAATTCCAGTCGTGTGTGGGATAATTCTCCTCGTGGGGTCGTAATCGTCGCGAGGCATATGCCACGACCTTCCCGTCCCGCATTAACACGCCTCCTAGTCCTTGCCGAGACGCATCACGGTACATCACGAAATCCTTCCGTTGTCGGGTAAAGTTAAGATTGGGGCGGTGGTTAACTTTTCTTTTAGTTGGTCGAAGGCTTCCGACACTTCTCGTTCCATTCAAACTTCTTTTCCTTCTTCGAAGCTGAGTCATAGGTCGGGCTACGGTGGAAAACCCTTCGATGAACCTTCGGTAATACCCGGCCAAGCCCAAGAAACTCCGAACTTCCGTCACGACTTGGGTGCCTTCCATTCCGTGACGGCTTCGACCTTGGCGGGGTCTCGCTACTCCTCCGCTGAAACCACGTGGCCAAGAAAAGCGACTTCCTTGAGCCGAACTCGCATTTGCTAAATTTTGCATACAGTGGTGCTCTCGTAGCTTTTCCAACCACCATAGATGCTCCGCATGTTCCTCATCGTTCTTGGAGTAGATAAGTATATCGTCGATAAATACCACTACGAATTTATCCAGGTATTCCATGAATACCTTGTTCATCATATTCATAAAATATGCCGGGGCATTGGTCAATCCAAAGGACATTACTGTGAACTCGTATAAGTCGTAACGTGTAGAGAACGCCGTTTTAGGAATATCTCCGCTCTAATCTTCAATGATGATATCCCGACCGAAGATCAATCTTTGAGAACACTTGCGCGCCCTTAAGTTGATCGAATAGGTCATCGATTCGGGGTAGTGGGTACTTGTTTTTGATAGTCACTTCATTCAACGATCGGTAGTCCACGCACATCCTCATACTCCCATCCTTCTTCTTGACGAAGAGTCTTGGGGCTCCCGGGAGAAGAAGCTGGGGCGTACAAATCCTTTCTCTTGTAATCCTCGGATTTGCTTCTTGAGTTCTTCTAACTCGTTGGCCGCATTCGATAAGGTCTCTTGGATATGGGGGCGTGCACGGGCATTAGGTCGATGATAAACTCTATGTCGCGATCAGGGGCATTAGGGCAATTCCTCGGGAAACACGTCCGGGTATTCTTGTACTACGGCATCCCGCCTAGAGGTAGCATGGTGAATACTCCGCAGCTTGCTCGCATAGCTTCGGGTTTTGGTCCATAGTTATGCTCATTGGTGATCTCCATGGGGTGGATACCGTGACTTCCCTTCATTGCAGTCTATGATTCCATTATTCTTGGTCAACCAATCCATCCGAGTATGACATCAATGGTTTGGGGTGATAGCACCATAAGGTTTGAAAGGAACACCACGTCCCTAATCCGTATGGGCACGTTGATGCAAGCATGGGGTACGGTTATGTTTCCCCCAGGTGAGTGTACCAACATAGGTATCTTAAGTGCTACTTGGTGTAGGTGGTGTTGTTTGCTTACTTGGGAAGATATGAATGAATGCGAGGCTCAGAATCAAATAAGACTTTAAGCGGGGTAGAGTTGATAGAGAACATACCCATCGGTATGCTCTGGTCCTCCCGAGCTTCTTCGCCTGCACATGATTCACCGCCACGTCGAAACCCGGTGGCGGCCTCGTTGGGTAGCGGGGTCTGAAGACCGCGTCTGCGCGGGGCGGGGTTCCTCGGACGGCCGTTGCATTGGCGCCGGTGCGCACAGGAGTGTTGCGTGGTTTGGGGCAGCTGTTGGAGTAGTGCCCGAATTCTCCACAATTGAAGCAGCTCACATTACTTCTTCCTGGGGCGGCTAGGGTTGGCGTCGGTGTACGAAACTAAGGTGTAGGCGCTCTGACATGGTCGGGAGCGGGGAACGACCGGCTGCCGAACGTTTGGCTTCCATCCGGACGGGGTGGCTCCCTTGGGACGTTGTGGCGCTCCCTAAAATGGGCGGGCCATAGCGAGCCTCCTTTTGCGGTTATTTTCTACCATCTTTTGGTCGTGTTCAAGCCGTACGACCTTGTTGATGAGGCTTTGGAAGCGGTGTGGTCTTGTCCGATCATCGGTCCTCTCGGCTCATCGTTTAGTCCCTCGATAAATTTATCCATCTTCTCTTCTTCGTCGCGTGTCGCTTGTGGCGTAGCGGGCAAGCTGGGTAAACTTGTTCGGTACTCTTGTGCGAGGTGTTTCCTTGGCGCAGCTCGGAACTCATTTTTCTTCATCCTCATAACGCAATGGCGATGCGAAATTTTCACGGAACGCAGTGTGAATTCTTCCCATGTCGGTTCTCCAGCATCTTCAGCTCGCGTTTCCTTGTAGGTGTCCCACCGAGTCACTTGCGGGACCCTCTAGGCGGCTAGTGGCAAAGATAACTCTATCTCGCTTCTCGAACTCGGACGAGAGTTAGCTTTTTCTCGATCACCCTCAACCAATCCTCGGCATCCATGGGTTCTTCGGCGCGGAGAAGGTTGGTGGCTTAGCTCGCATGAACTCTCCTAAACTTGATCCTCCTCGACTTCCCGGTTGTTAGCAATTGCTTGGAGCATGGGTTTGTAAGGCCATAACCTCGCCCAGTGGAGGGGTTAGGCTCCGTGGGTTCTCGTTGGTGGCTGCGGCTCTGCGGCGATGCGCCATCCGAAGAAGATAGATGAATTAAGAGATCGGACTGTTAAGGTCATGGTTCCTAGGAGATTTTTCTTCAAGTTGTTTTTAAATGATCTTCAACCAACAAGCATGGTAAAATAATAAGCTCATTAATTAGGATACCACAAAGCGATACTTAGGTCCATCATATTACATCAAAGGGGTACACGGACTGTACATGCACAGTCCCTCATGCCATGATAACAACAACTACATCGTCTTACTGCATCAACTATTTAGGGGGGGATAGACTGTGGTCCTTGCTGCCGAACCGTCCAGAGCGAGATCAAGCTGGGGTGGTCCTCCCGCCTAACCGTCCAACCATCCACAGGAGCCAGGTGCAGGAAGGGGGTGATCCTCTGCTGAAGCAAATTGGAGTCCCAGGGGCTCGGAGGTGGTGGCCTCGGAGTCATGCCGAATCTTCTGCTCGGTGGCCGTGTACTCTTGCGAACGGTGCGGCGGGTGAGGGACCTCCGGTGTGAGTCGGGCGACGAGTGGGAGCTTCCTCCTCCATTGAATCGGTGTCGCTAGACTCCCATTTGACCTCCATAGGTTCCGCCTCAGACTCCGAGTCGGTGTGGATCTGGCTGGGGTTCTCCTCTCCCGATCCAGGCTCGGATGGCACTGCTATGGAGCTCGAGGTGGGTCCCATGGACGTGGCGGCGGTGGGGTCTATCGGGTACGGCGCGCTCGTGCTCAACATAAAGCTTGCTCCATCATGGCTTGAAAGGTATCCAAGCATGCTTGGAGTCATAAGGTAGTAGTGGTCGGGCACGGGAGCGGGAGGTGTTGGTACAACCCGGTGGAAGTACCAGTAGCGTGGATAGGGCGGGAGCGCAGCTCCTCCAGTGGTCGACTTGCTTCGCTTGCTCTTCCTAAGCTGCTCCTCCAGGCTCTACCGGGGCTTCCCCACGGGCCATGTAGCGGTCCGAGAGTTGCTCATATTGGGCACGTTGGCTTGCATAGCGCATGTTGATCGATCCCCACGCACGTGGCTCTCGACCGATCATTGAGGTGTTCTTGTTGGTCGTTGATCTCAAGCAAGGCCTCTTCGTAGCGATCATCTGCCGTCTCCGCCCAGCCTGATAGACGTGTGACCATAGGGTTGTAGCAGCGGGGGTGGCTTCCACGGTGCAAACCGGGTTGCCTTCCTCGCGATAGGGATGGTGCACGAACTCGTCACTGTAAGTTCAGCACGATGTATCACATTAAGGCGAAGAAATGCTTCGCGGGCCGCATCTTGGATGGTGCTTCCGCTAAATCCCGGTGATAGCGGGTGTGAAAGAAGAAAGGTGTTTCACTTCCCATGCGGGCTTCCACGGAAACGGCCGCCTCCCATGCTAGATATCCTTCGGAGCCATGCCTCTTGATTTGGTAGGTGGGTGGTTCCGATATCTTAAACACCACAAAAGGTCGGAGGCGTGCCACAAATCCCTCGTCTTGTGGGATGGTGATCTCCCAGGCTCCGTCATGGTTCGACATCTGCTTTTGAAGGCAACTTAGGGTTATAGGGAGAGAGCTATCATTATAATCATTTGGTAAAGAAAAGGAAATACAGATGTAGAAAAGGTATATTGGTATTTTCAGAAATAATAGTTTGGAAATGATCCTACGTAGGGATACTTCCCTTTAGCCAACTAGTTAGGGGTAGGGCGCCATTTGGTCTTATCCTACGGTCGCATGGCTCTGATACCATCTCTGTGGACCCCCGTTTTTGGAACGGGAATCTTTCATGTTCTTGGTACCATTTCCCTGGATCGAGTAGTTGGTACCCACGAAATACAGTATTGAATAATCAGGTGCACATGCACGAATAGTCTTACAGCGACATTATTACAACCATAGGCCCGAAGGCAATGTTCAACACACGGGACCTCATGGTCCGAATACAACACAAAAGCAGAAATTAGATACGGCGGGAATAGAGGCGGCATGTTATTTGCCACGAGCAACGGCCGAAGCTAAGACCTAGTAAGCGCCATCGGTTCCTTCACCCTCCGGTAGTAAGCGTAAGGATCCTCCGGCTCTTCATTTCCATCAGCTGAAGGTTTGTGCGTATAGCAAGGGTGAGTACCAACCGTACTCAGCAAGCCAACACAGAATTGATGCATATGATAGGGTTATTCAAGGAATGGCTGGAGCTCTTTTGCATAAAGCCAATTTTCACAAATCTTTTCACAGGCCTAACAACTAGCCAAGTCAAGTTTTAGTTCCATAGTTTATTAATTCGGCGACGGTTCTTTTACCATCCATCGTGATTCCAAGGATGGCTTCCGTCTCCGATTCGTCATGATTTTCTGGGAATCCACCCCTTCTCGCATCTCGAGAAGTTGATCCACCAAATGAAATCATCATGCACACCCATCCCAGCAGTTTTAAGTTTAAAGTCTAGCCAAGCGAAAGTCTTGCCACGATGCTCGGTATCCGCGAGCACGGCTATTCGAATAGATTGATTCACTCACACTTCGGTGGATGTACACTTTACCCGTACTCCGTGACGCCCAACGAATGAGCCTACGTCTCAACACATGAGACGGTCACGGCAAAGCCTTTCGATAACCTCACTTTGGTAGTACCCGCTCCATGAACTTAAGCCCTCATGCACTCTAGCCGTCATTTTCTAGCGGTGAGAGGAGTTCAGCGCACCGGGGTAAGGAAAACTTCCTCAATCTTTAAATTAAATTAATATCGATTTAATTCCACCATTCACAGCAAAGGCCGTAGCCTTATTCTCATCACATAAACCACATCATAGAGAACCATCTATGCAAGGATACGCCTCCGCTCGGCTATCTAGTCGGCTAGGTCTATACCCATTCGAGAAGTACGGTTGTGCGGCTCGTTTCCGCTATCTCATGGCTCGGTCCTTAATTGACCGGGGTCGGCACTTGCCTTTTCCGGAATCCACCCAAATCATCCGCGCCCCGTCTAAATCATTTGTATATCATTTTCAATTTTCATCAAACTTAGTTCATCATTCTCATGGCCATGTGGCGCTCATGTCTCCACAGCCGTATTTCAACTACCTTCCCTAAGGTAGTTGCCCGAGCACAAAGCTTCTTTGTAAAATCATGAGTATGCGGGGATCTAGTATAAGCAAGGCTAAGCATTTTTACCGAAGTTAGCCTCCGGTCATATCACATCGAAGGTTACAAAGAATAATTCTAATGGTGATCAACATCAATGCAGGGTATATCAAGCATAGGTAGTCATTTGTGTATAGCATGCAATTTGTAATTTGAAATCAACATCATTTCACAAAGTAGGATCAATATGCTCAAAGAGTGTGATGACTTGCCTTGCTCGCACGCTTGAGGGGTGGTGTCTTCAACGGGGTCGATGCCGGTCTCTTCGGGTGCTACCCGTACGTGCGAAAAATCAATTGATTCGATTAGAATCCCACTAACACCAAAAGGTCGAAAAGATTCGAAAAAGTCTCGAAACGATTCCAAGCTCTAAGCCCAAATTCCTACTTAAATTTGTACTACGATCGCCAGGAAAACTCCAAGTTTCGCCATCGGGTCGACGACTCGGGGTTTTCGTAAAACGACGATCGCGATCCGTTCGAGAAAACGGATTTGAAAATATCCGCGGAGGGATTGGGGCTAGAGGTTTTGAAGGTCCGAGCTCAAAATGGGAACATATTAAAACGGCGAGAAAGATTTGAGCGAAATCCGGATTCATAAACGACGCAAAACGGAATTTCGGAAAAGTCCGGATTTGATTTCCAAATTTTTCACCGAGAAATCATGCAAGAAAATAATTTATTTTTGCCCAAAATTTTACCCAAATCTTCCCAAAATATTTTTCCAAATTTTCTAAAATTTTTCCCTATTTTTCTTTTTTTTTCTTTTCTCTGCGTCTTGTTCATCGCCCGCCATCCATTCGGCCAGGGTCCCGGCAAAACAGAGGCGGCGGCGCGAGCGCACGGGGAAAGGAGAGCGGCGGCGGGGCTTACGGCGACGGCGGGCTCCGGGGAGGTGTGGTGAGGCACGGGGGAGGCTTTGCGCACGGCGGCGACGGCGTTGGCGCTCGGAAACGGGGGAGAGAAGCGGCGGCGGTGCGGCAAGGGCGTGGCGCCGGCCTTTTATAGGCGCGGCGGGGGCGCGGGGTGGAGATGGGAGGGACCGGCGTGGCGCGGGCGGTGGCGACACGCGGCGAGCGCGGGACGGGCGGGCACGGCGGGCGTGGCGCGGCGGGCGAGGCGTGCGGCGCGGGCGGGGTCCGCGCGCGCGGCGCGCGCGCGGCGTGGGGGTCCGGCGCGGCAGCGCGTGGTGGCGAGCGCGGGCGCGGGGCGTCGGCGGCGGGCGCGCGCGCGCGCTTGCGGCCGGCCGCGCGGGGTAGGCGAGCGCGCAGCGTGCGCGCGGTGCGGCGAGGGACGGGCGCGGGCGGCGCGGCGCGGCGCGTGGCGAGCGCGCGCGGGCGGGCCGGTACGGCGCGTACGGCGTCGAACACCTCGCGCGATATGAACAGTGCACTTTTCTATTTTTCCCGATTTTCAATTTTAATTTCCCATTTCTATTTTCCTTTCTTCTAAAAATTCCAAAATAAATTCCTATAATTCAAAAATAATTTTTAATATAATATTTTCAACTTTTCTCCACTTTTATTTTCCCACATTATTTTTCATATTTATTTATTTAAAATCCCTCTTTTTAATTTCAATATTCACCCCTTTATTTTCCAAAATTTTCCGGATTTCGAGTACGACTTCCGAATATTTTATTATTTATTTTATGTGCTAATTTATCTTCTCCCAACCACAATTACTATTTTATATCTCCCAAATCGTGTTTTCATAAATCCGCGCTTCTCCGATTTCTTTTAAAAAATCCCTAATACGGACTTTCGCATTTTCATTCCGACAACTCCAAATCATCCAAAAACACCGAAAGAGGAATTGATCACGACTAAATTTATGCAACGAGCGGCAAATAAGAAGCAACAAACCCGAGAAAGAAGCAACAAGCGAAGGTTTTTGAAAGTTCGATTTTTACGTTCCGATTTCGTTTCTTCGATTTTCGGGATGTTACGGTTCGGCATGGTAATCACGGCCTTGTAGCCGACCCAGTTGGATTCGGCTGGCCGAGGACCCCTCCTGGCAGCCCTGGTTGTGTTGGCGGTGGGATCGACCGATTCTGGGTGACCAACGTCCTGTAACTAGGAAACTGGCCATCTGTGAAGTACGTCGGCCCCCGTTGCAGCTGGTCGGCTATCTTGACATCGACCACGGTAGCGATCATGTTGTTGAGAGTGTTGACAAGGATGCTACTTTGGTTAATAAGCGCATGGTGAACGGCCGAATCAATTCGGTCTTGCAAGGTACGTAGGGCCGAATCGTCTTGTTCCTGAATCAGCTCCTCCACCTTCTGTTTGCCTTTAGACCCACCGGAGGAGGATGCCTTGAGTTCGTCCATGCTGAATTTATACTTTTGATGCACAGCCCCGGATCTGGTCTGGGTGAATGATTGCAAGTAGTTGGCCTGGAGCTCTTCCACCATCTTCTTGTAATCGGCTTGCTGCTCAGCCGATAACTGCTCCATCTTCACAGGCACGATGTTGTCCTGAGAAACATTGGGGCTCTTGAAGTCGACCATCTTGTCAGCTGAGTCGATGCGTCCTAGCCGAACCGACGAAGAAAGTCCCACTGGGCGTGCCAAGAAGCGTGTTGACGAGAACTTTCTCTCACGCGCTGGCCTGGGAGATCTGCTTAACTCCAGTGCAGGTCCTTCTCGGCTGCCTGTGCAGTACAGGGCGTGCCAGTTGGTTTGATATGTTAACCAACAAGAAAAACAAAGATATATGCGTTAAGTGTTAGGTTAGATCCCCACTGGATCAGCTGAAGGAATCCATGAGCATGTATATGCTATCCTAAAATATATTTAAGCCAAGCAACTAGAATGGATCGGCTACACCGAGACAGCATCAGCCGCTTAACCCAAATACAGTATAGGATAATCAATAATGTATTGATAACCTAGCCGATACTGGAAAGCTAACTATGGACCGGCTAGTACTCCGATGAGTCTTATGAAAAGATATCATTCTTGAACCAGATATGCTTAGCCTGGGAGATCAGTCGTCGGCTCTTGATGGCAGGCCAATTTCGGCTTATGATGTCTGACAAGAATGGGATCTTAATATAAGAGGCAGTCCTAACATAAATCTAGTAATAAACATACTAAAAATATATCAGGACAGATAAGGCCGGCTGAAACCCCGGCACTGTCTCTAAACATATAAATCTAACCAAACAGATCATTGGGAGTTCTAAAAACGACTTAATAGTTCAACGTTGATGCAACATTAAGTATAAAAAGAACAACATGATCTGTTGTACCTGATTTATACTTCTCGAGACGGTGGATACCGCATATAAACTAGCCCAACCTTTAGATCTAGCCCTATCGGTTGCGGGTTCTTGATAGAACTGACCAATGGCAGGATAGATCTAAACATTGCTCCAGTTTATGTGCGATATATGGTAAATAGCGCAGTATAAACCCCTGAATCTAATGTGTCATTATGATGGAAGCACTAGAAACAGCAGAACATACTACTAATGACAAGCATTTACCTGGATTTGGGGATCAAAACGATGCAGCCCGTAGCCAAATAAATTGCTCGTCTAAAGAAAAGGTTTGGCGATGTGCCAAAAGTTATTTGATTGATTGATTGTGTCTTTTACAGGGGGTCTCGGGTCCTATTTAAACCCAAGATAACGTTATCTGTACAAACCCTGGACTCTATCTAAACTACTATTTAAAATACGACGATATCACGGGAAGGACCCACGCTGCATTACAATAAAAAGTTTAAACAAATTCCTAATTTACAGATACAATTGCCGTTATAGGACTCTATCTACAGATGGAAATATCTTTTAACGCACAAACTGATAACCGAATCTTCTATTTATCTTCAAACATCTGCATCAGAACCAGTTTTATCTTTTCTGACCCTAGAATCGGCTATCGGCCGCTCTTGTCCGATTCAACCTTAGCCGGCGGCTTTACCTTCTCGGCCGTGCTTCGTTTCTCAGCCAAACCAGCCGATCCGATTCGTTTCATCCTTGCCAGGACTTAGGGATTCAATTACCAAATTTAGGTGTTAACACAGTGCTAGGGTTTAGTTGGCGGAGGGGCGTCGGAGAGCTCGGGAGACGATTGCGAGTTGGGGAAAAGGCGAGGCGGAGCACGGGGGTGCTCTTTATAGGCATTAGCGGCTCGGTCATGGCCCGTAGGCGACAAAAATGATGGCGGTGTAGGAGAAAGAGAGATGGGCGGCTAGGGTCCTCGGATCCGACCGTTCCTCGCCTCTTTGCACAAGGGGAGAGAGGAGGAAGTGGCGCGAGGGTTGTGGGGTGGCGCGGAGTGGTGCGGAAGGGGCGAAGATGTGCGGGGAAGGTGGCGGCATGGGCTAACATCAGCCCGCGTCGCCCGACCGGAGGTAGGGGACGAGTCTGACAAGTGGGGCCTACCTGTCAGCGTCCTAGACCAGCGGAGGAGCGGCGGCGGACTTGCACGAGGACGGTTGGGCCATGGTCTCGGGCTGGCTCAGCGAGAGAGAGGGCGCGGGCGCGGGTGGTGAACAACGGTGGGTCGGGACGACTCATGGCTCGGAAAAAGGAAAAAGGGAAAGGAAAAGGAAAAATGATTTCGAGAAATAATTTAATTCCGATAATCCTATTTTGATTTTTAAAATTATTTTCCTTGCTTCAAAAATTCCACTAAATATCATGTTAATGTATTTTGACATGGGGAATTAATAGAAAATCCCACCAAGCCTATTCCATTTATTAAATGGATTTATTTAATAGGGTTTCTCTCTCGATTAATTTTTGGTATTTTCTTGGCCCAATTTCTCATATTAATTTTAGAACTAAGGGGAGAATTTTGGGGTGTGACACCGTGACCCTGGGACACTCATGCCCTTTATGGTTACACACTCTTATATTAAAAGGAGTGTGAAAACCTACAAAATTTATATCTATAAGGTGCAGTCACGGCCTGCTCCAACCGTGGCCCCAGGGCACCCATGCCCTTTATGGTTACACACTTTTATGTTAAGAGGAGTGTAGAAACCTACAAGATTTATATCTATAAGGTGCAACTGGGGCCCGTTCCAGCTAGGGCCTCGGGACACCCACACCGTTTATGGTTACCCACTCTGTATGTCAAGAAGAATGTGAAGACCTACAAGATTTACATCTTCAAGGTATTCCTAAGATACAACTACATGTTGAAACGGAACTTGTAAAGTTATGTTTATCATGAACTCTTTCATCAAAGACATCTTTGAGTAGCTCGTCAAACATAACAAGAACGTCTGTTATGAAGCCCGAGAGTGTGCTCGAGGCCCAGGCTTGGCCACAGGACCCGGGTACTATGTGTACCCGAGGCCCGGACGTCGTATATTCCTTAGAATAAGAACAACCCAGGGAGTTGGTTAACTCCCAGGTTAAAAACAAACCATCCAACATTGTTAGTAGGGAGCTCGATGGCATCTCTTGCCCCGAGTTCTTCATGGTGGTTTTCGCTCGAGGCTCTTCACCTCGGGGCCGAGTTCTTCATGGTGGTTTTCGCTCGGGGCTCTTCACCTCGAGGCAGATCGATGGGCGTCGTTGACAGGATGTGCAAAATGATAGGCCTAGCGACCTGTTCGAGTGCGACATTATCATGCCACCGACAAATATGATGCCTAAGAAATTACGACTCAAGATTACAGCTTGACCGGGTGTAAACAGGAGGTGGCGAGGCATAGAAACGATGGCGGTGCCGTGTCGCTTGTAGAAACAGGGCGGTGCGATGTGTCACACGCTGGCGGGTGATCTACGATTTCACCGTCAAGCAAAGGAAATCAGTCGCGGCTCTATCGTAACTTGGCTTGGGCCCACCAAGCCCGGTTTCGAATAGGTGGCGAGAGAAGCAAGACACAGCTGTCCCTGGGCCTCCTGACATAGTGCTTGGGACGTGGTAAAAACAAGCCCGCCATGGTAATCCTTCCATTAAGTCTAAGATATCAGAGAAGACAATGACAAAGATATAGCATAGATGTTTCCTATGTGATAACGACACTGCACTTTGACTATAAAAGTAGGGGTCATGTTACTAAGATAGGGACGAGAAAATTGAAGAAAAAATCCTAAATAGAGAAACCTAGCACAGACTCATCTTCTAAGCTTGTATTGTATACTCTTGTATCTTCATAGTCCCAAACACAGGAGTAGGGTATTATGCTTCCGAGCGGCCTGAACTTGTGTATATGTTGTGTTCATATTTGTTTGTTTTACATATTTCACATGCCACACGTGCCACGAGTTCAATCCTTACTTACCCCTTGGTCGAATCTTCAAAGGAGTCCTTTTTTCTGTTGTGAGGGTATCACTCTACGACACCAACCTCTACACCGACAATGGTGTACATAACCAATAAAGTTTAGCGAGTAAAAAACAAAACACCATCTTACGCAAAGTTCACTTAAAAAAACCTTAGACTCAAAACCCTTACAAAACTAAGGCACGTTCTGATTAATACCGTTTAAACAATATCATTATTTTGATAAAATTGATAATATGAACAAACCCTAAATATCAAAGACGAGGTGTGTGCATACCGGTTCCTAAGCCCAAAGGGCTATCCACGCTCCATAGCAGCCCAACCCGGCTCAACCCAGCTTAAGACCAGCCAACTGGACAACAGTCTCCACTCCACCCCCCACTATCCCCGTGAGTTGTCCGCACGCAGCGCACGTCTCGCAGAAAAATAAAAGGAAAAAAAAAGAAAAAGAAAAACAGCACCGGGTCCCGGGTCGTGGGGGGGAAACGCGAGGAGAGAAGCGAGCCGGGGTGCGACGAGCGCGGCCCTCCCCCCGCTTCCAAAAACGCCTCTCCCTCCTCCACACACACACACACCCCTATACATACCCCACCTCCCCCTCCCATCCCCCAACCCTACCACCAGTCCTCCTCATCCCCTCTCCATCGCTGCCGGACGACGACCTCCTCCCGCTCTCCACGCCGCCGCGCCGGTAACCATCCGTCAACCCGCCCGCCTCTTTCTTCTTCGGGAACCCGTCTCGATCTCGGTTCGGCGAGGGGGTAGTAGTGAGTGGGCGAGAGTAGTGTCATGTGCCCCGCCCAGATCCAACCGGCCTCGCATTGCCGCTCGCCTGTGCGCGGGGGGCGGTGGCGAGGGTGAGGGCGAGATCTCGCTGTCGGGGCTCTCGTCCCCGCTCTCGCCGGCGTGGATCCGGCCCGGATCTCGCAGGAAATGGGCATCTGGGATGTAGATCTGCGATCCGCCGCGTTTAGTGAGGAAAAGAGATGATGGGGTTTTAATTTCTGCCATGCTAAACAAGATCAGGAAGAGGAAAAAAACACTATGGTTTATTTTATGAATTCTCGTGCTTCGTCAGGCTTAGATGTGCTAGATCTTTTATTTTTGCGGTAGAATTTGAATCCCTCAGCATTGTTCATCGATAGTTTTCTTTTCCTGATTTGTGACAAATGCAACCTTCGTGCGGAGCTTTGTTGTAGGTAGAAGATGGCTGACGCCGAGGACATCCAGCCCCTCGTCTGCGATAATGGAACTGGTATGGTCAAGGTAAGCTGTTTGGATCTCGGGGCCGTTTTCGTTACCGAAATGCATCATTCTTGGTCGCAAACTGAGGTGGTGACTTGTTCGTTGTCAGGCTGGGTTCGCCGGAGATGATGCGCCCAGGGCTGTCTTCCCCAGCATTGTCGGCCGCCCTCGCCACACCGGTGTCATGGTCGGGATGGGCCAGAAGGACGCCTACGTCGGCGACGAGGCGCAGTCCAAGAGGGGTATCCTGACCCTCAAGTACCCCATTGAGCACGGTATCGTCAGCAACTGGGACGATATGGAGAAGATCTGGCATCACACCTTCTACAACGAGCTCCGTGTGGCCCCGGAGGAGCACCCCGTCCTCCTCACCGAGGCTCCCCTCAACCCCAAGGCCAATCGTGAGAAGATGACCCAGATCATGTTTGAGACCTTCAACACTCCTGCTATGTACGTCGCCATCCAGGCCGTCCTCTCTCTGTATGCCAGTGGTCGTACCACAGGTGAGCCCATTCTACACTAAAGTAAAAGCTGTGAGGATGAATTTAATTTGACATTCACATCTAGATGAGATTTGTTCTGCAATCTTCAATTTTTCATACAGCAAGACCATATTATAAAGCTTTCAAAATAAGCTCCTAGGCAGTTCTCACACTTGGAATCATGTTTGAACATCCTAATTCTGTTGGTATGTACTGCTTGATATTTTGATGTGCTACAGTTGTGAATAATTAAATTTCCTTTTCCCAGGTATTGTGTTGGACTCTGGTGATGGTGTCAGCCACACTGTCCCCATCTACGAAGGATATGCTCTCCCCCATGCTATCCTTCGTCTTGACCTTGCCGGGCGTGATCTCACTGATTACCTCATGAAGATCCTGACGGAGCGTGGTTACTCATTCACCACAACAGCCGAGCGGGAAATTGTGAGGGACATGAAGGAGAAGCTTTCCTACATCGCCCTGGACTATGACCAGGAAATGGAAACTGCCAAGACCAGCTCCTCTGTGGAGAAGAGCTACGAGCTTCCTGATGGACAGGTTATCACCATTGGTGCTGAGCGTTTCCGTTGCCCTGAGGTCCTCTTCCAGCCTTCCTTCATAGGAATGGAAGCTGCGGGTATCCATGAGACTACATACAACTCCATCATGAAGTGTGACGTGGATATTAGGAAGGATCTATATGGCAACATTGTTCTCAGTGGTGGTACCACTATGTTCCCTGGTATTGCTGACAGGATGAGCAAGGAAATCACTGCCTTGGCTCCTAGCAGCATGAAGATCAAGGTGGTTGCTCCTCCTGAAAGGAAGTACAGTGTCTGGATTGGAGGATCCATCTTGGCATCTCTCAGCACATTCCAGCAGGTAAATATACAAATGCAGCAATGTAGTGTGTTTACCTCATGAACTTGATCAATTTGCTTACAATGTTGCTTGCCGTTGCAGATGTGGATTGCCAAGGCTGAGTACGACGAGTCTGGCCCATCCATTGTGCACAGGAAATGCTTCTAATTCTTCGGACCCAAGAATGCTAAGCCAAGAGGAGCTGTTATCGCCGTCCTCCTGCTTGTTTCTCTTTTTTGTTGCTGTTTCTTCATTAGCGTGGACAAAGTTTTCAACCGGCCTATCTGTTATCATTTTGTTCTATTCAAAGACTGTAATACCTATTGCTACCTGTGGTTCTCACTTGTGATTTTGGACACATATGTTCGGTTTATTCAAATTTAATCAGATGCCTGATGAGGGTACCAGAAAAAATACATGTGTTCTGGTTGTTCTGAGTTGCGATTATTCTATGAAATGAATAACATCGAAGTTATCATCCCAGTATTTTTGCATGAATGCTCTTTTCTTCTGTCTTCAGCGTCAAGTGATCTAATGCATGGGAGTTTGTATTGTGAAGTTCGACATCCCGCAACTTCCCTTTTGCCTTTGCTGTGCCTAGTACTATATATTTTAATGGCATGACACACACATCTGATACTACTATACTTTTCTTTCTTGGCTACTGTGACGGCATGATGCAAGATGCATCACAGCATCAGATATATTCTCATCGTCAGGCTTTAGCAGCACACGAGCACGCTTTACTGCTTAAAGTTGTACGGCGCAGCTTAGACATCCCCTGTAGAAGTGATAATCTTTTCGCTTTTCTTTAAACAAATTGAGAGGGAAATTGGAACCATGTGGATCAGAGAAGCTTTATTTCTTACACTAGTATATTTGGTCGAGTGGGGGTCCTTGTGTTCGTTCAACATGTTAGCGTGTAGAAAGGGGATAATTCTGTTTATCTCCAAGGTAAAATGTGGAGTTGCTACTATGTGGCGCGCTGGCACACAGCTTCATCTCGTGTGGTATGGTCGAATATCTAATTTGAAAATTCAAATTGAAAATCCAAACCATTGAAATTGTTCTACATATTAATATCGCCTTGTAGACTAAATTTTATATTTTTTCAAAATTTTTTACTATTTTATCGGATAAGTCAAAAATGTATTAATTCAACGATTTCTAGAGTATCTATTTTACTGCATCTTTGATCTATCCGATAAAATAGTAAAAAAAATTTAAATAATATAAAATTTGGTATACAAGACGATATTAATATGTAGAACAATTTGAACGGTTTGGATTTTCAATTTGAGTTTTCAAATTATAGATTCGATCATGCCACATGGGATGAGACTGTGCGGCACGCCGCACAGTAGCCCAACTCGTAAAATGTGACACTCTGTTAAAGAACATGCTCTTGTCAATTTTTTAGTGTCAATGGAAGGAAAAATGTAAGGTTTCTATGGTTTGTGTGCGCGTTGTGTGTCAGCACTTTCAATTTTTTGTTAGAAAATGAAAAAAATGCACTATCACGCTTCTAAATCACTCTTTTTCCTCGCCTCCTATACGTTTTGAGTTGGACAAGATTTTAAAATCTATACATGACTTATGTTTGTAAATTGCTTTATGTATTTCCATCAGTTATGCAGATCTCATGACAAATTGTTTCACTAATCACCAGGCTGGCTGTTTATACATTATCAGACAAGGCTATAAGGTATTTCTTGCTTTAACTTTATGGTTTATTAGTGGAAGAGATGGTTTACTGACTATTCGCAAATCTAGGATCGGCAAACCGCGTACCTCTACGTCCGGTCACGAGACGGAGGAAAACAAGTGCGTTGAGGCGACGGAGGAAAACAAGTGCGTTGATGCGCTCATATACTATACTAACTGTTCATATTATCTGGAAATCTTGCTCGTTACTTGAGCGGCAAATGGGTACAGATATGAGGTTAAGGAACGAAGCGGTAGCAAATTGAGGCTCTCTCTGAAATCATCTTTACATCAAGCGTAGTTAACCCTTTTTAGAACACACATGTTTCTTAGAAGCAGGAAGTTCATGCAAAATTTCATCGACAAGATAACCACTGAAACAGTTATTTTTTACTCAATCTATATGGCATCAAGTTCATCGGATTGTACATTGGCTAAAAGTTTCCTGTTTCATTTGAACCACCTCAGCAAAAGCAACCTGAAGAGTTTGTTGTGCAAAGGTAAAAACTTCCCCAGATGTTGATCCTTCCCTTGCATATCTAAGGGCATCACGGTGAAGCTCACTGTACCGCAAGCATTCGTCCAACACAAAGCCATTCTTTGCTTCTTTTGTCCACCGTTTCAATATGTAAACCTCCGGTATGGTGCGCACATCAAGGGCCAAGAATACTCTTAGTATATGCCGGCACAAGATACCACAACTCTCAAACTTGCAGCAGCTGCACTTAGCTATATTGCCAGAGGTATCATACCTGACTCTGCATGTGGCTTCAGTATCCTCCTTTGTGACGCTATACACAGCAATCAACCCATCATTGTCAAGACTAGAGATATAATAGCCTAAAGATCCAATGAATTCTTCCTCGAGAATATTGAACACAGTTGTTGTGTATATTTCTGACACTTGTTTCATCATGTTTGAGGGGGTTCTTAGAACAGGCCTGGTAAAAGATGTGGCCAGATCTTCCACAGCTTCTCTTTCTGACCAACCTGCCATCAGATGCTCAAACAATGAAATGAAAACTGGTAAAGCTGTTCTTCTGTTGAAGTACTTCTCAAATATGTTTCTCAAGCTTTCAGGTGTCTGAGATGCTGAAAGATCAGCAGTAAATACACCTTTGAAATATTCAGGAACCCATTTTTGCCGAATTCTGTACAGAGACTGGAGCCATGAGTTGTCATGCAAGTCATACTTATCAAGGACTTTCTTCCAACTTAACTCAAACATTTCAATTGTTTCAGGCTCATTGATGCACACATAGAATTCTCTTTCAAACGAAACATGTCTAAAATATATATCAGCCAAAATGTCCTTGGATCTCTTTAATATGTCTGCAGTAAAATACAGATGGTGCGTTTGTGGAAATACTTTTGCTATTGCTGAACCAATTGCTTTGTTATAAACCGTCGTTAGTGATGTAGGATGGTGTGAACCCATTGCTGCAATCCAGTTCTGAAAGAGCCAAATGTAGGAAGCCTCCGTGAAATCAGTTAATAATGCACAACCAAACATTTCACGTTGCAAGTGATGATTGACACCAGAAAAAATAACTAATGGCAAAAGGTCCTTATTCTCAACAAAAGATGTCTCAAGTGTTACAGCATCTCCAAAATAGTAATACGAAGTTCTTGCTTTGGCATCAGCCCAGAATGCATGGGTTAAGCAATCATTTTTTTCAACTTGAAATGCATATGAAAATGAGGGATTCTCAGCATTCAGCCGCTTGAAGTATCCAAGAAGCTTTTGAGTTTCATCCAACCCAAATGCACTACGACATGGTTCTATTATTTCTTGATCATTTGCCGTTTGGTTTTCAAAATTCCTCACTAGGTCTGCTAGCTGTGGATTCAAGGTAGGAGCAATTGAATTGTCTCGAAGAACACTAGTTTTTGCAAGAACAACTACTTCACTATTTGACTGAATGTAGTGCACCTTGTTTGGTACATTGGCCAGCTCATGTGTATGTGGCAAGAAAAGCTTTGAAACAACCCATTTATCTTGATCCTTCTTCACTATCTCAAACATTGCTTGGCAACCTTCCCTTGGAACACCCCGGTTTCTCTTTCTCTTGTTCTCATTTTCTTCGCATGGTGTAGCCCCCTCCCTTGTGCAAACAAAGCGCCGCATTACAAATGTCTCATCCTTTGGGGAACGGCGGGATAATCTGATACGTACATCAAAGCCCATACGACTAGCATATGCATAGTAGAATGTCTGGGCAGATTCATGAGAAGGGAATTCCATTCCTGCAAAAGGTTCTAGTTGTGCATATTCCTCAGGTGCAACGTATCTCACTATGCTTGGAGCTGCAACAGCATGATTATGTTCCTTGATGAGCTTGATCACAACCCACCGCCCATAATATTTCTGACTAACCTCGATCATCGCATGGCAACCCTCCCTTATTATTGCACGCTTTCTCTTTCTCTTGCCATTGTCATTTTGTTTCTTGTGGTGGAAACCTTCCTTTGAACACACAAAACGGCGCATGATAATAGACTCATCATTCCTTGAGCGTCGGGACTTGCTAATGCGCACAGAGAAACCTACTCGACTAGCATAAGCCATGTAGAACACCTTTGCAGCCTCTTCTGATTCAAACTCCATCCCAACAAAAGGTTCACTATTTTCCAGGTTCTCTTTGCTGGAAGTGTTATTCATGTCAACTAGTTCACCGTTGACATCAAATGCCATCTGATTTTCAGTACAATCATCATTAAGGTCAACAAGGTTGTCCCTCAACAAATTATCTTCACTCGAGGCATTCTCCATCACAAAAACTTTTCAACAGTGCCTACCCACACATTAACCAGGAAATCTGTTTAAAAAATTGGGTCATATACTCTGGAAAAAATGGGAACAGCAAAAGTGCTTTGGTAAACCAACATAAGCAAAATGCTCACTGGAAAAATAAGATGAACAATTGCATAAGACTACTTTTTAAATTGTTGCTTATATAGCTATTGCAAGCTTCAGAGTGCAACTAAAATAAATTTCTGAAACAACTATTAGTGAGATGCTATAATAGCACCGTAAATTAGTGTCACTTTCATCAAGAAAACCTCCAATGGCTTTTGCTGTCTGAGAATATAACATTGGGCAAAGATAAAGAATACATAGATCTAGGTTTTCTCAAGGTGGTTAAAAACCACACGATGTTAGTCAGATTATAATCACATGGAAATAATGCATCATACTGTAGAATCAAACTATTAAAAGGCAAAACCATATATCTCATCTGCTTTTAAGTCTGTTACATTTTATGTCTAATTGTCATTCAAACAACAATTTCATACATGTTAAAGCACATACCATTGCAGTATGGTATTGAGCTCCAAATAATTTAGAGCCTCCACTACCATAGCAAACTAATAGTCCAGGGTATACTGTGAACACAGACAATTTCTAATGATTATATACACTATCCAAAAATGTGTTATGGATTAAAGATGGACTAACCAGCTCAGAGCTACAGGCGCTCAGTAGTGTGCGTTTTAGTACTTAAGTGCTGTGGTTACAGCCCTTACACTGCAGAGCAATCCAGTTATTCTTCCATTGACCTTCACCAGAGGAGCTTGCATGGTGCAACATGTTCCAGGACCCAGGACCACACGGAGGCCAGATAGGAGTATGAGCTGAGGGCAATCATTGGAATGGATGCACTTGCTCAACAAGATCCAGTGACCAACAGGAGTGTATCTAGTTACCAGCGACTGGACCTGATCAGAAGAAAACTATATGAGAGTAGATTAAGAGGCCAACTGTTAGCCAACGCAGGTAAAATAGATGCTGGTAAAATAAAAGCATGCAATGATTTTTGTAGAACAGTTGGATGGCATTATAATGCCTTAGTGAACCAACCCTTAGGCTGGCATTATGCCTTAATGATACCAAAATATAGAGAAAACACACAGTATGAGTGAAGGGCCATATCAATGTAAGAGCAATCCCCCATCCTGAAATGGTAGTCTTTATTGACACTAGTAAGCTAGGTTCACATTAAATGGAAGAGCATGATTTCCCCAACATGAGAAATTAACAGGGATTCAAAACTTACCCACACCACAAATAAACAAACCAATGCAAGTTATGAACATGTAATAGAATTATTCGCCAGTCGCCACAGAAAATGCCTACTGGCATCATAACCCGGAAGGGGGAAAAAGAATCTTCCCCTGTTTAGAAATTCTGGATCCATCGAGTCCTGAGAAACTACCAAACCCACACATCTGGCTAGTTATGGATAATACACACATATTCGAGTGACCAACCAGCTGAGGCAATGTAGGCATGTTTAGGAATTTGGAAAGGGAACCATTTCGAAGCTTGCTTTTTTCTCAGTACCTACAAAACTAAGGCAACCAAACCCCAGCACAGATCACGACATCATTTGATGGAATTGGAGAAATGTACGCTGGCTACAGCTTGGATTGGGACTATCAGTGCCATACCGCACGCACATAGGATTTTAGGAGACAAGAGGGTGAACATTTAACATATAAAAACGGATGCGCTATGCCAGTCATCACAAACATGACCAATGGTGTAAAATAGGTCTAAATTCCCCAATTTGAACTAAAACAAATCCATAAGCGTTAATACAACAGTAAAGAGGTAATGGCCGCTAACTGATTATCACTGCCATGACTTTCTAATCGCTGCCCTGCCTACACTAGGGGCTTGGGTCTCAACTCTCAACCACATTCCACTTGACCTTGGGGTTAGAGGATCAATTCCGCCTGTGAGTGCCTCAGGTTTAACAAATGTTCTACCAATTTCAACCTCACGAGCCACCGCAAGTTCAGAAAGCATCAATAGGACTGGAATTGAAAACGATGGACAACCAGAGCAGAGGGCCAAACCTCGCGGCGCGCTGCCGCGTGTTGCTGCTGCGCTGGCACCACGAACACGCCGCTGCCGCTGCCCCCGCCGGCCGCTTCTCTAGCGCCTCCACCGACCGGCCACCGCCGCTCACTCGCTCGCTAGGTCACCGCGTCACGGCCTCACGGGACCTCACCACCCGCCGCTTCCCCTCGCCTCGGGCCTCTCGCGGCGGCGGCGTAGTGGTAGCTAGGCCTGCTTGAGGTATTTCTGTCGCTGGCTGGGAAAAGGCAAGGCAAGGGAAGGGAAGGGAAGAAGGCTGACTTTTCTGAGCCGGCGAAAGAGGGGGGCGGAGGCCCGCGGGACCGCAGCGGGCGGGCCGCTGACACGCGAATCCCATACGGCCCACCGTAGAAACCTGGCCCCTAGGGATGGACATCCGGTTTAAACGACACTATGGTTCGATTTTTTTTCTATGCGAAGTTTGGTTTGCGTAACAACAGAACAGATCAGTTCTTGTAAATACTAAAAACCATAAAATTCAGATTCGATTTTTCGGTTCGTTTTCTATTTTTATGAAAAAATCGAACAAACAGAGCTCTCTGACGAAGGCGACGTCGACGCGGCGTGGCTTCGATTCGGAGATGACGTGGCGACGCGTCGAGGCGGAGGCAGTGCCGGCGTGGCGTGCGGGGTGGAGGAGCGCGACGGCAGCGATGGCTAGGGTTTCCTTGGTGGCTAGGGTTTCGGTTTTTCAGTGGTTCGGTTCTTCGCCGTTAAAATCGAAGCCGAACCGAATTATTTAAATTATTTATTTTATGCAACACCACAAACCAAAATCAAAATCGAAAACCAAAAAATCATAGATTTCGGTTTGACTCGATATGGTTTGTTTTTTTTCGATTTTTGGTTTAAAAGTGTCCAGCCTACTGCCCCAGCGCACGAGCAGAACATCCATTCGCATGGGGCGGTGGCTGGTGGGGGAACGAGGAATAGGTGTCGTTTAAACCAGCGGGGGAAAAGGGCCAACATGCATGTTACTTACTAGGGCTCGTCTGACACTCTTAACGTCTAAAAATAATCTCAGGCGTGAAATCTAGGGTAGAGCTGTAGAGCGATCCAAAGCTCACTCTATTCTCTAGGTTATTTTTTTATCATTCTAGCTTACTCCGCTACCTTCCAGATAAGCTAAAACTGTTTAATTGAGTTTCAGGATAGTGTTAAAGCTTAAATCATGCCAAATATCCCTTGCTTTCTTGCGTCATCATACAAAGACTTTATTTCTAATAACTCTTAAATAAATTATTAGTACTTCCACTCCCTAAAATATTATTTTTTAGTTTTAAGATTTATTCCACACAAAAGCTGTCTTTTTAAATGGGGATTCACTATAATACCATTTATCTTTTTTTTCTCATTTTAATCATCAAACCAATAGTAATATTCTCTCATCCTTCCTGTTTTCTCTACATATATTTAAGGGAGGATATAATAGTCTTTTTTCTCTTACTTAATTTGCCAACGACTAGCTAAACAACTGTTTTAAAAGAGTTTTAAACGGAGGAGGTACTAAGAAAAATAACTGTAGTAATCCTCATTAATTCTCTTAGTCGTATTTTCTAAGCTCCAATTTATTTTCTACACCTTACACTACTGTAAAAGTGATCTTTGATCCATCTATCAAAATTCAGAATAGTTTCGATTTCGATAGGAACCGAGACTAAAAAATTTTAGTCTCAGTTAAAAAGTGCAACGGGACTTTATAATCTTTAGTCCCGGTTTATTTCTTGTCAGAATTTGTCAGGTCGCCGAGGATCTTTAGTTTCGGTTGGTAACACCAATCTAGACTAAAGATTATTTTTAGTCTCGTTTGGTAACACTAACCAGGACTAAAAGTTATCTTTAGTCTTGGTTGTTGTTACCAACCAGGATTAAAGATTATTTTTAGTAATTGGAACTAAAGATGGACGCGTGCGTATATAATCCACACGCACTTAGACGCCGCACACTTATTTCCGACTCCTCCCTTCTCTCTCTCGCCTCTCTCGCTCTAGCGACGGCAGTGGGAGAGGACGAGATGGCGGTGGCCCAGTGGCTCGGAGGTGGCGAGGCGACCTCCTCTCCGCAAGATCCGGCGGGAGGGGAGGTGGTAGCGGCTCGGAGATGGCGGCGGCTCGAAGGTGGCTCAGTGCTGCGACTCGAAGATGGCGGCGGCCCGCAACTCGAGAGGTGACGGTGGGGCCTCCTCCATTTCCTCCGCCTCTTCCTTCGTTTGTGTCGCACCCCGAGTTTTGCCCCTAAATCATTTAAATAATTTATCCTAAAAAATTGGAATTTCTCGAATTAATCCGGAGCCAACAAGTAATTTTAAAATATATTTAATAAGTGAAAATATCATGGTAGGATTTTTCTTAAATTTGACGTGTCAAAATACATTAACATGATTTTTATGGGAATTTTCGAGCACTGGAACTATTTTTAATCATTAAACGAATAACCAGCAATTAAATTAAGTCTCTTTTCCATTTTCCCTATTTTCTTATTTATTTTCCCCTTTTCCCGCTCTTTTTCCCCTCCTAGGCCGTCGGCCCAAGTCATCCTTCGGCCCAAGCCGTCCCGCCTCCCTCTCCCTTCGGCCATGGGCCGTGAGGCCCATGAGCTAGCCGCCCACGCACGAAGTCTAACGGCCCTCCCCGCCCTTCAGGCCACAAATAGGTGGACCCCACCTGTCGGGGCTGTCTCCTTCGCGGCCGACGGGTCGAGCCGCCGCCGCCCTTGCACGTCGCTGCGCCCGTCTTTCCCGTCGGGCCCACGCCTTTCCCGCCTTTCACGCTACGCCGCCCACGCCGAACCCGAGTGGCCTTCCCCACACCCGTCCCCACCTTTCCCGCGCGCCGCAACGGCCGAAGCCGAACCCAAACCGTTGTCGTATCTTTCTTTCTCTCTCTCCGAGTCCGAGATCGACAGCGAGAAATTCGGCCCCATCTCGTGCCCGAATCGATCTTCAATCGCCCCTATAAAACCTTCCTCGAGCTCCACCGTGTTTCCCTTTGTCACCGCTCGTTTTAGCCCCGGAAACGCGTCGCCGTGCTCCGCCGCCGCCGTCTTCTCCGTCACCGGTGAGCATCTCCGCCGCCCTCCTTACTTTTTCCTATCGTGTCGTGTGCCGCTCCGCGCACAAGCGTGCCGTGTTGCCGTGCGCCGTCGCTCGCCGCGCCGTCGGCGAGCCGGCCGACCGAGCAAACCCGCCGTCGCCGAAACCCTAAACCTAGTCGCCGCCTCGCCGGCGCTATTCGATCGGGTGGATTGGGCGCATCCGAGCCGCCCGATCTCGCAAAGCCGCCGCTGGCCCGATTCAAATGGTTCACCCGCCGATGGCCGCCATATGTCGGCCATCCGCTCGCCACCGCGCCCGCCAACCCCGCACGACGTGTGGCAGCCACCGTCGCCCGCCATGGACCATGTCCACCGTGGACCGAGCCGGTGGCGCCACTTGCGTGAGCCGTGACGCGTTAGCCCTAGGGCGCGCCCGGCCGTGACGCGTCGGCGACAGCGCCGCCGCATGCGATGTCCGCCTAGCCGATCCAGCACCCGCTTGCATCAGCATGGGACTTAATTACGCAATAATTTAATTAGTCTTTTCTGTTTAGTTTAAAAATCACAAGTAAACTTCTAAAATTCATATCTTTTTAATCCGAGCTCCGTTTTAGTCCATTCAAATTTTATTAAATCCAGAAAAATTATCAAGAATCCATTAATAATAGTTTCTTGTGTTGTTTCAGTAGACTTTTAGCATGTTTTGTTGAGTGCTTTGTTTGTTGTGTAGATTCCGATAATTTCGACGATCCCGTTTACTTCGAAGTAGTCATCGAGGTTCCTCAGTCTCAAGAGCAAGGCAAGTCATACTTTAAATTGATCATATTGCACCTATTTTATTTTAATATCTCATTTTCCTCAAATACTGCATATGTTGTAGAATGTCATTTCATGGGACTATTATACCTATTGTACTCAGCCATAGGAATTGAATGCCTTATATCATTGATAACTTGGGTTCAATATGACTAGATGTTGGTTTAGAACATGCTTAGCCTGGCTTAGATCAACTAGCTCATTTAAGGAAATCACATTAATCAATTATTACATTAGAGACTAATACTCAGATGATGTCAGGTATGTGATCCTATTCTAATAATACTGAAATATGATAATGGTGGGTTGTGAGCACATGGTTGGATATTGGTTAGAGTGTTCATGACAATTGACGACTGGTTCTCGGGAAACCCTAGAAGAATTATCATGCATACCACAAGCCAGCATGGGTAATGGCTGGATCTAGCGTAGCTGTCTCTAGCCGACGTACCCTAGTGAGGGTGGGCGTGATGGAGTTGGGTCAGCCTAGTTTTAAGGGTTGATCGACCACCAGATTCACCGCGGCATGAGAGGGGGCTGCCCATTACCCCGACGGAAGTGGGGGCGAAACCTTGGTGTGGTACGATTGGTTAGAGGAGGTTACGTGAAGGGTCATGTCACAGTTCCTTTCCGGGGTATCATAGTGTGTTGACGAGAAATTTCTCTCACACGCTGGCCTGGGAGATCTGCTTAGCTCCAGGGCAGGTCCTTCTCGGCTGCATGTGCGGTGCAGGGCGTGCCAGTTGGTTTGATATGTTAACCAACAAGAAAAAACAAGAAATGTGCGTTAAGTGTTAGGTTAGATCTCCACTGGATCGGCTGAGGGAATCCATGAGCATATATATGCTATCCTAAAATATATTTAAGCCAAGCGACTGGAATGGATTAGCTATAACGAGACAGCATCAGCCGTTTAACCCAAATACAGTAAAGGATAATAAATATATGTATTGATAACCTAGCCGATACTGGAAAGCTAGCAATGAATCGGCTAGTACTCCGATGATTCTTATGAAAAGATATCATTCTTGAACCAAATACGGTCAGCCTGGGAAATCGGCCGTCGGCTGTTGATAGCAGGCCGATTTCGGCTTATGACGTCCGACAAGAATGGATCTTAATATAAGAGGTGGTCCTAACATAAATCTAATAATAAACATACTAAAAGAAATATATTCGATAAGGCCGGCTAAAACCTCGGCATTGTCTCTTAAACATATAAATCTAACCAAACAGATCATTGGGAATTCTAAAAACGACTTAATAGTTCAATGTTGATGTAGCATTAAGTATAAAAAGAACAACCTGATCTGTTGTAGCTGATTTATACCTCTCGAGACGGTGGATACCACATATAAACCAGCCAACCATTAGATCTAGTCTTATTGGCTACGAGTTCTTGATAGAACTGGCCAATGGCAGGATAGATCTAAACATTGCTCCAATTTATATGTGATATATGATAAATAGCGCAGTACAACTCCTGAATCTAATGTGTCATTATGATGGAAGCACTAGAACCAGCAGAACATACCACTAATGACAAGCATTTACCTGGATTTGGGGATCGAAACGATGCAGCCCATAGCCAAATAAATTGCTCGTCTAAAGAAAAGGTTTGGCGATGCGCCGAAAGTTATTTGATTGATTGATTGTGTCTTTTACAGGGGGTCTCGGGTCCTATTTATACCCAATATAACATTATCTGTACAAACCCTGGACTCTATCTAAACTACTATTTAAAACACAACGATATCCCGGGAAGGACCCACGCCGCATTACAACGAACAGTTTAAACAAACTCCTAATTTACAGATAAAATTTTCGTTACAGGACTCTATCCATAGATGGCAATATCTTTTACCGCGTAATCTGATAACCGAATCTTCTATTTATCTTCAAACATCTACCAGAAGTGGTCTCACCTTCTTCGAACCTAAAATCGGCTATCGGTCGCTCTTGTCCGATCCAACCTTAGCCGACTGGCTTCGCAGCCGATCGCTTCTCAGCCGATGCGGCCTTCGTTTATTAGTCAAACCAGCCGATCCGATTATGCTTCATCCTTGCTAGGACTTAGGGATTCAATTACCAAATTTAGTTGTCAACACATGCCCCCAGGTCCGTGATACGAAGTGTTACGGATTTGTTGCCTGTTCAACTTCCCGCTCTTTTCTGACCTAAACCGCTTCGGCTGCCCCAAGTGCCCTTTAAATAGCCCTTCGCTTCGACCGAAATGATTACGCTTTCAAAACCCACTCAAACACTTTCGCAAGCAAGTTTTTCTTCTCCTCTCTCCTCTCCGGCGATTCACCGGCGCCCTTCATCACCTCCCGTCGACCTTTGTGGATCAGGACTCATTCTCGCCTCCAACAACTCCGATGGCTTCCAACACCGCCGTCGCGTCAGGCGCCTCAATCACTCCGACCGCCGCCGCTCCGTGCCGCCTCGCACCGGCTCCACGCGCCGCACCGTCGCCATCACCGTCGAGTTCCCAGGTATGTCCCCCGATTCAAAACTCTTTTCTTCAGATTTCCTTTTCCAGCCATGCCTCCTAGCATTGTTGTATTCATCATACCTTTAGCCGTTCTTGATTAGCATTTTTTCCCTTTCAAACTGTAGCATCTAGCCATTCTTGATGAGCGGTTTTTCCTCTTTCAAACTGTAGCACCTATCACATCAAGTGGTCATCCCCAGTTTGACCCAAGAAAAGAGGTATTTTCTTGGCCCCGTCGGCAACATTGACCCAGCCGATGTGATTATAGCCGAGACCAATCGGATCCCTTACTACACCAACAAGCCATCCCTAGCCCACTGGAACGGGACCTTCAAGTCGTGGCCGACCACCGACGCAGCCTGGGTTGAATGGTATAAGAGGGTGCAATCGGCCAAATACGCTTAGTGGGAGGAAACCGGGATTGCCCAGTGCTTGGCCCTGTCCGTCGTTGGCATGGAGAAAGATGAGCCGCTTCTGTTGGCTGCAACATACTTCTGGAATGACAGCTTAACCGCCTTCATATTCCGGCAAGGGCCGATGACAATCACATTGGCCGACGTGTACATGACGACCGGGCTGAACATCCTGGCGTCGGCCAACCCCAGGAACCTGAACCGAAAGGGGCAGCACCAATTCAAAACCAAAGCCATCGGCGGGTGGAGCGGCTTCATCGCTCAGAACATGAAGAACGGATCAGTCGGCCACAGGGAGCACGCCGCGTTTCTGATGATGTGGCTTGAGAAGTTCTTGTTCTGTGGATCGAGCTGCGGGCCGACCGCCAACTGGCAGGTCGTAGCCGAAATCCTGGTCGATGGGGGCAAGCTTGCGCTGGGGAAATACCTCCTCGGCTACTTATATCTGATATTGCATCAGGCCGCCGCAAAGATAGCCGCCAACGCCCCAGTCAACACTGGTGGCCCCTGGTGGTTCTTACAGATCTGGCTGGTGCTAGCGACCCAGAAAATAGCCGGTCGGCTCCCTTTGACGAAGGCTGTTTTCCCAAGACTGGAGCCAATCGAAGACGAAGACGGCAACCAGATCACCACCACCAGATGCATGAGCTATGGAGAAGCAGCGGCTGCTCATGGGGGCTTAAGGCAATCGGCCGACCTGCTGGCCGAATGGTTCATCGCCCTGTACGACAGGCTATCACGCGAGAACCACGCCTGGCACTTTTACCGGGATCGGTCACTGTTTGAGTTGCCGGCCGATTTCAATTGGGAAGACATCAACTCAGCCGACAACCCACAGTGCAGAGAGTTGTTCATCGCCACCATGTCACCTTGCATCCTACCGACCAGGGATCCATCGGGGCCGATCGGTGGCCAAAAGCTATGAATTTTACTACCGGTGTCGGCGCGAGACAGTTCGGTCTTGGGCAACCGTCCGTCGGCTTTTATTATGCTGACAAGATTGAGACGAGGGGAGTGGTGAGCCAAGATTTGATAATACACTGGCTGCTGAACATAGCCGGCCCTCCCCTCGGCAGCATCGGCGATATGACCCTAGCGCTCAAGAAAAGCGCAGCCTACGACCAATGGTGGGCCGAAATCAAGCGCCATATCTTCCACCAGCGGTCGTCTTATTACGTGGATCTGCTCCTGCCTGAAGAGATCCCCTCGGTAAGCTTTGAACTCCAAATGATTTTTCTTTTCTCAACATCGGCCGATGTAGCCGATTAACACTTGCCCTCTGATTTGCAGGAGACAGAGATGGAGCGGCCGACGGTGAGCGACTCTGGGCTCCCAATCAAATACCATCTAGGTGTTACGGATGGGGACGGCCTCGCTCCGTCGGCGATCGGTGGGGAGCACGAGCGGCATCTTTGCTGCGCGGGCAAGTGCGTGAGTCGATCGCTCATAAGAAAAGAGTCGTGCCCCTCGTACAACCATCGACCACGCCTGCCCCCAAAAAGCTGAAAGAGAAGAAACCGGCAGCGCCAGCTGATAGCCTCCCCCCTTTGGACCCGATCATCGCGCAGTTCCTCGACGCCGTCGCCAGCGAGGAGATGCCGATGGCTGTTGGAGCGGCGGCTGAACCCAAGAGCTCCAGCCACGAATCCATCAATGCTCCAGCCGACGTTCTACAGGTTCCAAGTCTCCCCGCGAAAAATCGGCCGGTAAGCCTTCATCTCATCAAATTCGGCCTTATGATGATATCACTTGCATCTGACCGAACAATTCCTCTTAGGTCAAGAAATTGGCTGACCGCACTCCACGTCACGCGTCATCGGTAATCGTCCTTTGCAACTTGACTTATAGAACTTAGCCGACTTGACCGCTAACCCTTTCTTTTACAGCCCCCACGATCTCCGTTAGCTGCCCCCTAGGCATCCAGCGAGCATGTTATGACTTCCGCGGGTGGCGGCAACGGCGCCGATGACGAGGCCCCGACGGCTGCAGGCGGCGAACCAGCCGAGCCAGTCGCTCCGACTCCGGTGCCTACGGTAAGCCGACTGAATTTTATGATCAGCTCTGCCAACTCATCATTCTCTAATCATCTTTCTTTTTGCAGAACATAGCCGACCTCCTCAATTTCGACTTGTCAGAGTTCGAGGAGTCCGGCGAGATCAGCGAGGAGACGTTGGTGACGCCGGCCAAGGACCTGAGGGCCACCCTAGCTGACATCAGCAACCGGTTGGAGGCCTCGCTGGATGCGCTGGTGGTCGACAGCGGTTCAATCCGCGCACGCTTCAAGGAGATCCAAGGCCAGCTGCCGGAAGCCCTGGCCGACGCCATCGTGCCGGCCACCTTCTTGGAAGCCCATCAACTCAAATACGAACGGGTACGGCAGCGGATAGCCGATCGTCGCGAGAACCAAGTGCGGTCGGCCACCCTTCAGTCGACCAAGGAAGCCATCGAGAGCCAGAAGGCCGCCTTTGACCGCCTAAAAACCGAGCCAGCGGCCAAGCTTGAGCAACTCCTCTCACGCCAAGATCAGCTGATGGCCGATCTCGTTCAAGTCACGAACGAGATTGACGTCCACAAGGAGTACATGGCCAGCCTGCAAGCCAAAATCGACGCTCAACGTCAACGTATCAAGGCCACTGTGGCACATCTCCGGGACCTGGTGAAGGGGATCCGGCCGGTGGCTAGGTCTGAGGCCGACGACGTCAAGGCCATCGAGGAAGTGGATCAGATTAGGCGGACGGCGCTGTCGGCCATAGCGGATTTCTTGAAACCATGAACTTGTAATATTTTAACATTCTGAAATCGGCTACTGCTTCCTGTAATATACTCGCCAAACTTTTGTAATGAACTTCGATTCTGATCAACTGCTCAAACTTTTGTAAACGGCTCTAGACCTTGTGTAATATAGCTTGCTAGTTTTGTGCAACTGTGCTTGTGGACGAGATCGGCCTCGGCCGCATGTAGTATCTTGGTATGACCGTCAATTCTGAGTTGTTTATGCTGAAATCGGCTCCAGCAGTCCGTGCCAGATCACGCTTGCTAATTCGAAACCACACCACAACCGTTGATCGTAACACTTGAATTACGACCGTCGATCCCAATCACTTAAAACGCTTTTATATTGGCTGCTGATTACGAAGCTTTAAAAAAATTCAGAATTTCCTGACACCCAGTTTTGTAATCGGCCGTGTATGTATATGCCCCCCAAATTTTATTGATAGCTTCGGTGTCAACATAATTTTGAATCCAAGTCATTTGCACATCATTGTCGTCGCTATTGGCCAATCGTTGGCCGATTGTAGAAAACTTAGGGAAAAAATGTTGCATAAAAAATGCCTAAAGGCAATGCCTTATTGAAACAGGACATCGGCTGTCATAAATCGGCTAAGCAACCAGAGCCGAATCATGAGTTGATCCATACACTTGGGTAGTATTTCTTCAGGTATTTTCCATTAAGAGCCCTTCCAAATACTTCTCCATCTAACCCTTCTAGCATGTAAGCCCCTTTAGAGACGCATTTGTGGATCTTGAAAGGCCCTTCCCAATTTGGTGACCACTTGCCGAATTTGTTATCCCTAGATCCCATCGGCAGTATTAATTTTCAAATGAGTTCGCCTTCCTCGAAAGATTTAGGCACCACTTTTTTATTATAATGTCTGGCTACTCGTTCTTTATCCCTTGTAACTTTTTCCAAGGCCCTCATCCTGAATAAAACTAAGTCTTCTGATTCGTCCACCATCAAGTGATACTAATCGTCGGCTGTGAGTTGATCCTGTAGCTGAATGCGTCTTGAGCCGACGACGTTCTCCCATGGTAGCACCGCCTCATGCTCGTAGACCAGCTTGTACAGAGGGACTTGAATTGATCCGTGGCATGACATCCGATACGCCCACAGTGATTCAGCTAATCGGTTGTGCCATTGTTTGGGGTACTCAGAGATCTTTATTTCAATCAATTTAATCAAACTTTTATTTGAAGCTTCGACTTGCCCGTTGGCCTGTGCGTAGTACGGCGAAGAATTAAGTAGCTTGATCCCCATGCCGTCAACAAACTGAACAAACTCATCTGATACGAAGATAGATCCCTGGCCTGTTGTTATCGTTTGTGGGACGCCAAATCGGTAGATAATATGTTCTTTGACAAACTCGATTGCGTTCTTAGAATCCACTTTTTTCAGGGGAACCGCCTCTACCCATTTTGTGAAATAATTTGTCGCCACCAGAATGAAATTATGCCCTTTGCTTGAGGGTGGATTGATCTGGTCGATCATATCAATGCCCCATCCTCTGAACGGCCAAGGCTTGATAATTGGGTTCATAGCCGACGCTGGTGCTCGTTGTATGGCGCCAAATTTCTGACAATCCTGGCAGCCCTTGTAATATTTGAAACAATCTTTCAGCATGGTCGGCCAGAAATATCCTGCCTGGCGAAGCAGCCACTTTATTTTGTGGGCCGATTGATGTGTGCCACAGATCCCTTCATGTACTTCTCCGATGGCCACTTTGGCCTGATCGGCTCCCAAACACTTGAGTAGCACGCGATCAATCGTCCGATAGTATAGATTTTTATCGACCAAAACATATCTCAACGCCTTATATCGTAATTTCCTTGTAGCCGATTGAGAGGGGTTTTTGAGATAGCTGTAAACTTCCAACCTCCAATCATCGGTTGTAATGACGACAATCTCTATGTAAATTTCTTTTAACATCGGCCGATAGCCCGATGCCCCTTGAGCTAAATCGTTGGCCTCTGTGTTCTGCTCTCTGGGGATATGCTTCAAAGTAACTAACCGAAAACCGTCCATCAATTCCCGGCATTGTTGGTAATAGACCATCAGCGCATTGTTTTTGCATTCATATTCTCCTGATAATTGGCTGATGACCAATAATGAATCTCCCATTATTTCGATGGCGTCGGCTTCAACTTCCTTGAGTAGATGTAATCCTTTAAAGACGACCTCGTATTCGGCTTGGTTGTTTATAGCGTGGGGGTTGATAGCGAAAGCAAACTCGAAACTTGCCCCCTTGGTGAAATAATGACTAAGCTGATGCCACAGCCGTTGGTGCAAACCGAGCCGTCAAATGTCAAAGTCCAAGGCATAATTTTCACTGAGCCGATCGAATCATTTCTGTGCTCTACAATGAAATCGGCTATAGCTTGTCCTTTGACTGCCCTGGGTGCCTGATACCTCAGATCAAATTCTGTCAGCAGAAAGATCCACTTTCCAATTCTTCCTTTTAACACTGGAGCCGATAGCATGTACTTAACTACATCGGCTTTGCAGATTATTATGCACTCGTTGGATAGCAGATAATACCTTAACTTCGTACATGAAAAATAAAGGCATAGGCATATCTTCTCCACAGGCGAATACCTTGTTTCCGTGTCTAGTAACCGTCGGCTAAGATAGAAGATGGCTTTTTCTTTGCCCTCAACTTCTTGGATTAAAACGGAGTCGATTGATTTATCATCGGCTGATAGGTACAGCTTAAATGGTATCCCTTTTTGTGGAGGCATTAAAACTAGAGGGGAACTCAGATAATCTTTGATATTGTCTAAAGCCTTTTGCTGCTCTGCCCCCCATGTGAATGCTTGATCGGCTTTCAGCCGAAGCAGGGTGTGAACGGCTCCATCTTTTCTGAGAGATTGGCTATGAATCGCCTGACAAAATTGATTTTGCCGATCAAAGATTGGAGTTGTTTCTTGTCCTTCGGAGGCTGAATTGTCTTGATAGCATTTATGCTCCTTGGTGTAACCTCAATTCCTCTTTCATGAACAAGAAATCCCAGGAACTGCCCAGCAGATACGCCGAATGCGCACTTGAGTGGATTCATCTTCAGGCCATATTTCCTCGTCCGCTCTAACACTTGTCTCAGATCGGCTATATGGCCCTCCATCTCCCTGGACTTGACAACCACGTCGTCAATGTAGATCTCTACTAGTGAGCCGATCATGTCATGAAAAATGTAGTTCATGGCCCGTTGATATGTCGCCCCAGCGTTCTTCAAGCCGAACGTCATTACCACCCATTCGTACAAGCCGATTGCGCCGGGACACCGAAAAGCAGTGTTGTGGATGTCTTCGTTGGTCATAAATATCTGATTATAACCTGCATTGCCGTCCATGAAACTAATAATTTTGTGGCCTAAAGCGGCATCGACAAGCAAATCGGCTATTGGCATTGGGTATTCATCCTTAGGGGTTGCCTTGTTTAGATCTCTGAAATCGATGCACACCCTAAGCTTACCATTTTCTTCAACACTGGGACAATGTTTGAGACCCACTCGGCGTATCGGCACGGCCGAATAAATCCCACATCGTATAGCCAAGTGATTTTGGCTTTGATTGCATCGTACATATCGGTCTTAAATCTCCTGGGAGGCTGTTTGAACGGCCGATAGCCTGCCTTAATCGGCAGTTGATGGACCACTATTGATCAGCTAAGACCGGGCATCTCGAAGTACTCCCAAGCAAAACAATCTTTATATTCTGTAAACAAATCAATAAGCTGGGATCTACAATGAGGAGATAGATTTTTGCTAATATACGTCGGGCTCGTCTTGTCACCAGAGCCTATGTCAATCTCTTCTAGTTCGTCGGCCGACGTGAAACCTTGCCCGAGCTTGCCATCGTCTTCGTCTGCGGTGTCCATGCCGAAGACGCTTGAGCCCTCCACCATGTCTTGTTCAAAGCAGCAGCTGCAACTCGTCATCTCCAATCGGATGTATTGTGGAATTGGACACATTTAGAAAATCGGCTTGCCAGATTTTTCCAAACAAACAATCGATGCCTTCGATTTCCCAAAGAGGCAAATCGGCATGACGACGCTAACTGACCTGTCGACTGCTACGACCTCAATCTTGTCGCCGTCCCATTGGATCAGACTCTGATGCATTGTAGAAGGAACACAACAATTAGCGTGTATCCAGTCCCTTCTGAGCAGCAGGCTGTAAGACCCCTTCTCGTCGATGACAAAGAACGTTGTGGGCACGGTCTTATTGTCGATGGTCAGTTCGATGTTGAGGACGCCGTTGGTTTCTGATGGGTTGCCGCCGAAGTCTTTCAGCACCATATCGGTCTTTATCAGGTCTTCGGCTCCCTTGCCTGGTTTTCTAAACGTTGCATAGGGCATGAGGTTGACTGCAGCTCCCCCATCGACTAGCATCTTGGACATCGGCTTGCCGTTGACGAATCCTTTAACGTACAACGGCTTCAAGTGTCGATTTTCGGTCCCCTCGGGTTTGTCGAAAATAGCTTGGTCCGCTGAGATTGCTAGATTCACCAAGACGTCTTCAATGGTGACTGCATCGGCTTCAGGAGCACTGAATTTAGCTAGTAGTATGAACACCATGTTGACCGATGCGGAAATTTTGCCTTTCCCTTTGGCTGCCCTCCTGGCTTGATCGGCTGGACTCTCCTCGGCTTGCTCTTCGTCGGCTGCGGCGGTTTTCTCTTTGGGAACCCATCACCTTTTGATCTTACCCAGCCGATGGCGTTGTTCGTGGATCATTTGCCGAACTTCATCTTCTCTTCCTTCATGCTTGAGTCGTTGAATTCTTCTTTTTTGCGTCTTTGTGAAGAGATCAAACGGACACCATTGGGGATTGGCCGATTCTTCATCGTGGCCTCTTCGTCGTCGCGGCTGTTGTCGTTGCGGTCTTCGTCGACGAAGAAGTCTTGATGGATCGGGCCGAGCCGATCATGGACGGACCGTCGCCTCTGGTTTAGCTGAACGGCTCTAGGGATGAACCGGGCTGGGCTTGCAGTCGATGAGCTCATGTGCTCGTCGTCACGACGATCGTTGCACGCCGGGTAGTCGTTCGGTGTCGGCAGCCTCATGCCGGATTCTCGCGATACTGAAAAATCACAATGCCAATGCGAATCGGCAGTGGTGGTTTACCTCGTATCAGCGACAATGAGTTTCCGGCTCGCGCCGACGAGGTGCTTCACCGCGAGCTGCTTCCCGCCAAGACTGATGCTGAGGACGGTGTCGGCTGTCGTCACGGACTGGCCGTCGGTCAGCTGGTCTGATAACAGGGCGCACCATATTGATTGGTGCGGCGTGATGTCCAGTCGACTCGTCTTCTGCCTTGGCCCCGATTGATATGTTGACTAAGTCATGCGCCATTCTGTTCTATCGATCAGCTTGCCTGGGGTCGGCTTGAACTGTGTTGACCAGGAAGGGGTTACCGTCTACCTTCATCGGCCGATTTGAATCGGCAAACTTCAATTTCCCGGCCTCAATTGTGTCACACCCTGGGCTTTTCCCTAATTTATTTAAATAATTTACCTTGAAACAATCGGAATTTCTGAAATTAACCTGGAGCCAACCAATAATTTAATAAATGGAAACGACATGGTAGGATTTTTTTTGAATTCTGCATGTCAAAATATGCCAACAGGATTTTTACTGAAATTTTTAGAGCACTCTAAGTATTTTTAATCAATTAAATAAGAAATCGGGAATTAATTAAGCCTCCAAAAATCCTTTTTCCCTTTTTCTTTTCTTTTCCGTACGGGCTGCACAGTACTCCCGCTCTTTCCTTTGGGCCGCCGGCCGGGCCTCCGCCAAGCCCAGCGCGCCTTGCCCGGTCGTGGGCCGAGGCCGCAACGCCCGCCGCACGCGCAAGTCGCGGGCGTCCCTCGCCGCGAGTCAGCGACGGTGGGTCCCGCTGTCGGGTTTCCGTCCCGCGCCGGTCGGTCGCCGCCGCCGCCGCCATGCGCGCCGCCGCTCCGCTCCTTTCCGTTTGAATCCGAGCCACGTCGGCCCCGTGCCGGGCCCAATCTCGCGACGCCGTTTCCATCTCCGCAACCCCCGCGCCCGATGGAAACCCTATCCGCGCGGAATCCGTCGCCGATTGTTTCCCCTCTATCTCCGATTCCGTGAACAACGGCGACGAATCCGCGCCGTTTCCGTGTTTGTTTCGGTCCCGTTGTACCCCTATAAAACTCCCCCTTCGCCGCCGCGTTTTCCCTTTGTTTCCCTTGTGCTAGCCCCAAATCCGCCGTCGCCATCGTCGTCGTCTCCGTCGCCGGTGAGTGCGCCGCCGTTCTTTTTCCTCTTCGGTTTTTCGGGTCTCCTCCCGAACCGCTCCCGCGCATCGTTTCGTCCTTCGCCGTGGTTCCCCGCGCCGCGCACCCTCCACCGCCGTCGCCGGTGCCGCCGGAGCTCGGCGGCGCCGCCGCAGCGGCCATGGCCGGCGGGCGAGCTCGAGCCGCCGCCCAAACCCTAACCCTAGCGCCGCTTCCTGCGCCGTCCGATCTTTCGGATCGGGAGGATCCGCGCCGTCTGGTCGCGATCGATCCGTCGTCGTTCGATCCGGTTGCCGCATGCCGAATGGATGCCGCGTGTCCGCCCTCGGCCGCCGCCCGAACCCTAATCCTAGCCACGATCCACACCGTCCGATCCTTCGGATCGGGCGGATCGACACCGTCCTCTCGCGCGCAAAGCCGTCGCCGTCCGATCGCCGGCACCCTCCCCGATGCGAGCCACGTGCCCCGCTCTCTCCGCCGCCGCCGTGGACTCGGTCCACCGTGGACCGCGCCCGCGCCGCTTGCGTCAGCCGCTTGCGCCAGCTGACGTCAGCCCTACCGCTTGCGCCATGCTTGCATCACCCGGGGGCTTAATTGTGCAATAAATCGTTTTAATCTTTTCAGTTTAGTTAGAAATCGCAATTAAACTTCTAAAATTCATATCTTTTGAATCCGAGCTCCGTTTTAGCCCATTCAAATTTCATTAAATCCAGAAAAATGTCAAGAATCCATTAAAAATATTTTTCAGTGCTGTTTCAGTAGACTTTTTAGGGTGTTTGTTGAGTGCTTTGTTTGTCGTGTAGATCCCGAGTTTTCCGGCGAGCCCGTGCTCTTCGAAGTAGTCGCCGAGGTTCCTCAGTCTCCAGAGCAAGGCAAGTCATACCTTACTTTTACCATATTGTACCTATTTTTTGTAAATATCTCTTTTTCTTTCAAATACTGCATATGTTTTAGAATGTCATTTTATGGGATGATTATACCTATTGTACTCAACCATAGGATTGTTTACCTTATACCATTGATAACTTGGGGTTCAATATGACTAGATGATAGCTTAAGGTTTGCTTAGTTATGCTTAGCGCAACTAGCTTACTTAAGGGAATACAACTAATCAAGTTTCATTACTGGAAGTTAACTCTAGATGATGTTAAGTTGTGACCCTGTTTCTAAAAATATTGATTTATGAAAAGGTGGGTCGTGAGCACATGGTTGGACTTTGGTTAGCGTGCTCATGACGATTAAGGACCGGTTCTCGGGAAACCCCGGAAGAAATGCCGTGCATACCACAAGCCGGCATGGGTAATGGTGGGTCCGTAGCGTAGCCGTCTCTAGTTAACGTATCCCGAGAGGGTGGGCGTGATGGAGTTGGGTCGGCCCCGGTTTTAAGGGTTGATAAGCTTCCGGATTCACCGCGGCACTAGAGGGGGCTGCCCATTGCCCGATGGGAATGGGGGCGAAACCTTGGTGTGGTACGATTGACTAGAGGGGTTATGTGAAGGGTCTGTCACGGTTCCTTTCCGGGGCACCATGGTGGTGCACGGGCGCACGGTAACGTGTTGTGGGATTGTGTCTTGTGGGTACGATTGTACACCTCGATCGAGTAAAAACTATTCGAATAGCCGTGCCCACGGTTACGGGCGATCGACCGATTCACCTTGATTAGTCTCACTTATTTATTTGAATGAAATGTTGAAGCATAACTAGTGCGGGTGGATGGATGGGCTGTTGCAACGTGGTTTGAGCGTTGGACGGTGTTTATTTAATCTTGCTTAAATATTACTCTTTGTTTCTTGTCTTCAAATATTGTTATTATATTCTGCAAATGCTTTGTTTATGCAAATTGAACCTCTTGACCTTTCCTTGTAATATATCTTGCATCATGTCCCCTTTTCCTGTGACTTGTTGAGTACGGTGGTTGTACTCGGCCTTGCTTCTTTTTCCCCCTTCGGTGCCGAGGTTGAGATCGAGGTCTCAGGAGGTGTAGGCTTGTTCTCGTCAAGGCTTAGGCGTGGTGTGGTGTTCCGCTTCGCTCGTGTCAAGTTTAGCTTAAGTCGGTTTATCTTCTTTTCCGCTTGCATTTGTGTAACTCTTTTATGTTGTTTCTAAGACGAGGATTACGTATTATCAATAACGTCGATTTGTGTACCTCGGTGATGCCGGACGAGGGTGAAATGCACAAATTAGCCGCGAAATTCGGTGTGAATTTCGGGCGTGACAAGTTGATATCGAGCCTTCTTGCGGCGTAGGACAAGCCAACCGGAAACCTTAAGAGCCCTCTAATTCTTTTTCATGTGCATATTTTTTTTAAAAAGGGGGTGTGTGAAAAAGTGGAGTCGATCTAGGGTTTAGGAATTGCGAAAATGGGATGTTGGTCGTGGGTTTTGAGCATGTTTTGATTTTTCCCACTCCATTGTTTCTATAGATGGCAGGTTCCCTAGCGACGCACTGCGGAAAAGGGATGACGGGCTGTGTTGCAGAACTGGCGCGTATGGCTCTTGTAATTGGATATCCCGAAGCACCGAGTATACAACGGTTGCGCCTCTCGGTGGCGAGTTGCCCTACCGTGTTCGGTTGGAGGTTCACGGGTTCGTGGGGACGTGTCTTCCCAACATGGAGGTCACGGCTTCCGGAGGCACGTCGGATCACGCTTGTCAAGAAGCCGCCTACCTGATGTTGGCCAGGATGAGGGAGCTGCATGATGCTGACCTTTGCACCTCTTCCTACCGCTACCATCCCCGTCGGGGTAGTTCCTCGAGGTCGGTGCATTCAAGTCTACGGCGAGAGGAGAATGACTCTACCTTCGGCCACATGTGCACCGTGCTCAAAGGACTGGATCGGATGCACTCGACCTACACAAGGCAACCAAAAGAGCTGAACGACAAGAAGATGTTAAGGATCGCGCGGCTACGGGACGAAGTGGTTCGTCGAAGAAGGAGGTAGCTGAATTGAAGGGACTCCGCCACCGGTTGGGGTTAGACTCCGAACTACGCCTCGGAAGACCACCACCGCGCTGTCCATATCCAGTGGCACCTCGGATTCCACCGCCTTCTCCAGCTCCACCCGCTCCGGTTCAGCGCCGGTTCAGTTCCTCCCGCTGCAGCTCTGCTCTCACCTTTGCTCCGGCCGCGAATCAAGGCGGAGGTGGCGTGTAATGGTTGGGTCTCCGTCTCCGGTAACTCGAGCTCGGAGAATTCGGTGAAGACATGGACTCCGAAGAGACTCGAGATTCCTCGGAGGGAAGAGGTAGGATCGGTTGGGCTACGGCAACCGATTCGAAGAGTCCAAGTCGAGGTGACGCCGGAGGACTCTAGGAGCCGTTCGGAAGAATGGGGATCTTCCGAAGGAAGCGGCTTCGACTCCTCGTCTCGTGGATCGTTCTAGTTGCCCTCCTTAGTTTTACCGTTTAACTTAGTTTGTCTTCTTGGTAGTTCTTGTGTGTTATTGCTGTGTGGGGGATAGGCGGCGATCGATATCAAGTGTGATATGACGACCAATTAAGGATGTTTGGTGCTTTTCCTTGTTTTAGTCAAGATCGAACAATGCATTTGAATTCTAATAATAAAGATTAGTTCTAAGTCTGTCTGTTTTCTTCTTTTCTCTCTCTTCGGTCGGTCGTCTCCTTCGGATGGTGAACACCAGGACCAGCGGGGCGAACAGCAACAATGGGCAGTCAGGTGCCAACAACCACGAGGCTCACGACGCCAATGGCAATGCTCCTCCACCGCCACCCGAGAACCCCACCATAGCTCAAGTGCTCGCTTCACGGACACGAGATGATGGCGGCAATGATGCGGCGGATGCAACAACAACACCATCGGATGCAACGGCGATCTTGTAACAAATGCGGCAACATCGCGAGAACAATCGGTTGCCGCTCCACCACCCCAGTCCAAGTTGCCAGAGTTCCTTCGTGTTCGACCGCCAACCTTCTCCAGTACCACTAATCCCATGGAGGCTAATGATTGGCTTCATGCCATCGAGAAGAAGTTAGATCTGCTGCGGTGCACGGATCGGGAGAAAGTCTCGTTTGCCACTCACCGGTTACAAGGCCCGCTTCGCTTGGTGGGACAACCACTTGGTTACTCGCCGGCGGGAGCTGATTACTGGGAAGAGTTTCGTCGCGTTTCGGGACCGCACACATTCCTGCGGGAATAGTTGCACGAAAAAGCGTGAGTTCCGTTCTCTTGAGCGGGGTAACGAGATCGATTCGAGTATACGCACGAGTTCAACCGTCTTGCCCGTTATGCCCCAGAAGATGTGCATACTGATGCAGAAAGGCAGGAAAAGTTTTTGGCTGTTTTGGATGATGAACTCACGGACAAGCTTATCTCCGAGAGTATGCTAACTTTGAGAAGCTGGTTGACAAGGTCATTCGGCGGGAAGATCGGCGCAACAAGATGATCAAGAAGAGAAAAGTATTCGTCCCGACCTCCTCTACAGCAGGGAAATCAGCAGAGGTCGCGTTTCATGCCTGGAAGTCAGAGTGGACCTACCACCATGATTGTTCGTCAGCATCGACCTTATCACCCAGAGAATTTCCAAACTGGCAGTAGTGGCAGTGGTCAATGACAACGTACTCCAGCCTCGCGCCCTCCAACGGCGCCATCCCGGCCCAATCTCGGCCACCACCTCCAAGGAAGGACTGCGGGGCAAGCCGAGTCTGTTTCAACTGTGGTGACCCCGGGCATTTTGCAGACAAGTGTCCAAAGCCAAGACACGCTGGGCCAAGGTTCATCCAGGCTCGAGTCAACCATGCGTCCGCCGAGGAAGCACGAGACCGCTCCCGAAGTTATACTGGGTATGTTTCTGTAAACTTTACTCCCTGCAGTATTATTTGATTCGGGGCTACACATTCTTTTATCTCAAAGCAATTTGTTGGGGCACATGGGTTGTCGGTAGTGGGACTTAAGATACCTATGCGGGTTCAAACCCCGGAAACCACTTGGAGACCACTCGCATTGTCCCTCGGTGACCATAGAAATCCAAGGATCTATGTTTCTAGCCAACCTCATCCTCCTTCGGTCCAAAGGCATAGATGTCATCCTTGGGATGGATTGGTTGTCCGAGACATAAGGGAGTAATCGCTGCGCTAGACGCACTATTACTTTAATCAATACGAAAGGAGAAAGAATTGTTTTTCGCTCTCCCATGCAAGTCAAGTCCATAGCAAGTTTGAATCATATTTCCACCGGGAATCGTCCGAAATGGCGGCCAAGACCCTGTGAAGTTAGAGGATATCCCCATCATCGAGAATACCCAAGAAGTTTTCCCGAAGACTTAACTCGGATGCCGCCAAAAGGGAAATTGAATTCGGATTGATCTAGTACCGGGACCGCCCCAATACACAAGAGGCCATATAGGATGGGAGCCAACGAGTTGGCCGAAGTAAAGAAGCAAGTGGATGAACAGTTGCAAAAAGGGTATATTCGCCGAGCACGTCGCCTTGGGGTGCTCCGGTGATTTTCGTGGAAAAGAAAGACAAGACCAAGAGAATGTGTGTCGACTATCGCGCACTCAATGAGGTTACTATCAAGAACAAGTATCCCCTACCACGGATTGATGATTTGTTCGATCAACTCAAAGGGCCAAGGTGTTTTCCAAGATAGACTGCGATCGGGCTATCACCGTTGAGAATTCGGGAAGAGGACATTCCCAAGACCGCTTTCACCACCGGTATGGCCATGTACGAGTGTACGGTCATGTCGTTTGGGTTAACCAACGCACCGGCCTTCTTTATGAATCGATGAACAAGGTGTTTATGGAGTTCTTGGATAAATTTGTGGTGGTGTTCATTGACGACATTTTGGTCTACTCTAAGTCGGAGGAAGATCATGAGCAACATCTTCGGATAGTACTCGAGAAGTTGAGAGATCATCAACTCTACGCCAAGTTTAGCAAGTGTGCTTTCGGTTAAAAGAGGTACGGTTCCTCGGCCACATTGTGAATGCCCAAGGAGTAGCCGTGGATCCAGCAAATGTGGAATCGGTTACCAAGTGGACCCCGCCTAAAACGGTTACGCGGATCCGAAGTTTCCTTGGACTTGCGGGTTACTACCGCCGCTTCATTGAGAACTTCTCCAAAATCGCCAAGCCGATGACTCAACGTTGAAGAAAGATGAGAAATTTAAGTGGTCGCGGAATGCAACAAGAGTTTTGAAGAGCTTAAGAGGAAGTTGGTGTCGCACCGGTGTTGATCTGCGCCGGACCGGCAAAGGACTTCCAAGTTTATTGCGATGCATCTCGCCAAGGGTTGGGATGTGTGTTGATGCAAGAAGGTAAAGTGGTCGCTTATGCATCTCGTCAATTGTGCCCACACGAAAACAATTACCCCACTCATGATCGGAGTTATCCGCAAGGTTCATGCACAAGATCCGGCGACACTACCTAATTGGTAACCGTTGTGAAGTATATACGGATCATAAAAGTCTTAAGTACATTTTCACCCAACCGGATTTAAACCTCCGAGAAGATGGTTGGAACTGATTAAAGATTATGATTTAGGGATACACTACCATCCCGGCAAAGCTAACGTGGTTGCGGATGCACTAAGCCGAAAGAGTTACTTGCACCACCCTCGGTGTCGAAGGAATGTGTGACCGTTGCGGCGGGAATTCGAGTATCTAAATCTACGAGTGGTGGATTTTGGTTTTGTGGCTGCTCTGGAAGCCCAACCCACTCTCATTGATCAAATTCGGGCTGCTCGGGGATCGATCCCGAGATGGCTGAACTCAAGAAGAACATGAGAGTCGGAAAAGCTCGTGGTTTTACGGAAGACGAACACGGCACAACTGGATGGGAAAGAGATTGTGTGTGCCGAAGACAAGGATTTGAAAAAATGATCCTTACGGAAGTTCACCAAACCCAATACTCAATTCACCCTGGGCGGTACAAAGATGTATCAAGATCTTAAAGAAAAGTTTTGGTGGGTCGGCATGAGGAGGGAGATAGCTGAGTTTGTTGCACTTTGTGATGTTTGTCGGCGGGTTAAGGCGAACATCAACGGCCCGCCGACTATTGCAACCACTTGATTCCGAGTGGAAATGGGAAGAAATTGGAATGGATTTCATCACGGGTTTACCCGCACAACGTCGGAGGATATGACTCAATTTGGGTCGTGGTGGACCGACTCACCAAGGTGGCCCACTTCATACCGGTGCATACTACCTACTCGGGGAAGAAGCTAGCGAGCTTTATCTCGCAAGGATCATGTGTCGCATGGCGTGCCCAAGAAGATCGTGTCCGATAGGGGAAGTCGGTTACTTCCAAGTTCGGAAGAAGTTGCAAGAAGAGCTCGGTACCCATTTGAATTTTAGCACGGCCTATCATCCGCAAACAGACGGTCAAGCGAGAGAGTGAATCAGATTTTGGAGGACATGCGAGAGCATGCGCGCTCGATTTTGGAAAAGCATGGGACAAAAGCGTGCCCTATGCGAATTCTCTTACAACAACGGCTATCGAGCCGGCATTCAAATGGCACCGTATGAAGCACTTGTATGGACGAAAATGCCACACACCCCTTTTAGGATCGGGCGGTGAACGCCGGTTGTTTGGCACAAAGTAATAAGTGAAGCGAGAGGCAAAGGTCCGAACGATTCGGAAAGGTTGAAGATTGCGCAGTCCCGACGTAAGAGCTACGCGGATAATCGTCGAAGAGACCTCGCTTTTGAAGCGGGGATTTTGTGTATCTTCGCGTTACACCACTCCGGGAGTACACCGTTTCCAAACCAAAGGTAAGTTGGCACCATGTTTCGTGGGACCATACAGATTCGGGAACGTCGAGGAGAAGTGGCCTATCGGCTTGAGCTTCCTCCAACATGGGGTATTCACGACGTGTTTCATGTGTCCCAGCTTAAAGAAGTGTTAAAGGGTACCGAAGAGCGGGCGAGTCCGGACTCGGATCGAAATCCAAGAGGACTTAACCTATGTAGAGAGACCAAGCACGTATTCTTGAGGTCGGCGAGAGAAGGACTCGGAACAAGGTTATCGGGTTTTGCAAGGTTCAATGGACTCATCACTCAGGAAGAAGCTACTTGGGAACGAGAAGATGAGCTAAACGTCGCACACCCGCACCTTTTCGCCGGTACCTCTCCGAATCTCGGGGTCGAGATTGTTTAAGGGGGTAGGTTGTCACACCGGGCTTTTCCTAATTTATTTAAATAATTTACCTTGAAACAATCGGAATTTCGAAATTAACTGGAGCCAACCAATAATTTTAAAATGCAATTAATAAATGGAAACGACATGGTAGGATTTTTCTTGAATTCGCATGTCAAAATACGCTAACGATTTTTTGAAATTTTTAGAGCACACTAAGTATTTTTAATCAATTAAATAAGAAATCGGAATTAATTAAGCCCCCAAAAATCATTTTTCCCTTTTTCTTTTCTTTTCCGTACGGGCTGCACAGATACTCCGCTCTTTCCTTTGGGCCGCCGGCCGGTCCCCTCCGGCCCAAGCCGCCCGTGCGCGCCCGGTCGTGGGCCGAGGCCTGCACGCCGCCGCAACGCGCAAGTCCGCGGGGCGTCCCTCGCCGCGAGTCACCGACGGGTGGGTCCCGCCTGTCGGGTTTCCCGTCCCTGCGCCGGCGGTCGCCGCCGCGCCGCCATGCGGGCCGCCGCTCCGCTCCTTTCCGTTTGAATCCGAGCCACGTCGGCCCCGTGCCGGGCCCAATCTCGCGACGCCGCTTCCATCTCCGCAACCCCCGCGCCCGATGGAAACCCTATCCGCGCGAAATCCGTCGCCGATTGTTTCCCCCTCTCTCTCCGATTCCGTGAACAACGGCGACGAATCCGCGCCGTTTCCGTGTTTGTTTCGGTCCCGTTGTACCCCTATAAAACTCCCCCTTCGCCGCCGCGTTTCCCTTTGTTTCCCCTTGCGCTAGCCCCAAATCCGCCGTCGCCATCGTTGTCATCTCCGTCGCCGGTGAGTGCGCCGCCGTTCTTTTTCCTCTTCGGTTTTTCGGGTGCACAGGATCTCCATCTTCATCACCGTTCTTTCGAGTGTCGAATGCTTGATTTCTTCAAACTAAGCTACTACTATAGAAGCTCTAATTGAAGATTACATCGACTCGCAGGTCGTGAAAGAATATTACAAGCATTGCACGTATGAAAGAATATTACAGGGATTGCACATATGAAAGAATATTACATGCATCACATGCATCTCATACATCTCATACATACAATAGGGCCATACCATCTCAAAGCATTCTCTGCAAAAACAAGTTAGGCGTAGAAACGTTTTCTACTTATCACAGAGCTACGGCATCGAGACGACCTATAAGGGGGTACGCACACGGAAACCATATCGGCGTAATCATATTATGCTGTCCCGATACACTATCAAGGAAGATGGTTTGCGTAGGCGCGAGGCAGCTAACAAGATCGGACTACGAGATAGCTTCGGCATAATCACATTATACCGTTCCGATACACTATCAAGGAACGCTATCTCGAAGCCGACTCAAACCGAGTTATATGGAAATTGCTTCGACGTAATCACATTACGCCGTTCCGATACACTATCAAGGAACGCAATTACCATTAACTCTCCTCAACGAATCCGTAAAACCGATTGATCTAATCAACCCGTGCGCAAAACTTGTTCTAGATCCAATCTAAAACCCGAACTAAGCAAGATTAGCTCTGATACCACTGAAGGGTTACGCGGAAGCTACGCTAGCCGAAAACAAAAATTTTCTACCGCGCAAACCAGGAACACTTGCAAGTAAGGGCCGATAGATCGTTACCGATTGGAGTGTGCGGCGGAAACGCCAATCGGGGCTATCCGATCCGAACAGTGTAGCCGATTCTCGCAAGCCAACGGCGATACCGGGGACAGCCGATTCGCCAATCAGCCGATTCGCGAGATGCCATAGCCGATCCGGCCGATCAACGGCGCGCAACGTAGCGGCGCCTCTCACCGGTATCCACACGTCCGGGGACAAACGCCGTACACCCGTGTGCTAGCACGCGATGCAAGGCTAGGGTTTGGCTCGAAAGTGGGGAGGGTTTCCGTGGAGATTGATCTCGGCGACTTCGTTGCACGCGATGCAATTGACGTGTCACAGCTCTCCACCCCTCCCTCCTTTATATAGAGTTGGCCGACTGGGACTAGTGGCCGATTAGGACTCTATTTTGAATCGGATCTCATCCGTATCTCATAGAGTTGGCCGCCCCACACGTCGTAAGCCCATAGGACTCTATCCGATCGGATCCCTATCCGATCGAGCCGTATCCGGGTCCAACTCGAATATCTATTCTATCCCCTTAAGCGTGCGACCACAGTAGGTTCGGGTATACTCGGTTTCGGCTATAGTCTAACTTAGCGACCGTCGGCTTCGAGTCCAACTCGGCCGACACTCACAGGCGCCTAGTAGCACATATTGACACCATAGTATACAAGAATATAATATCGGCTCTGAACCTGTAATGTGTACACAAATCCCTTTGCCTCACGATACCAGTTAAGCTATAGGCAAGATGTGTGCCATCCCTTCAATAGCTTAACCATTCACTCGAACCGTATTGGATTATCATCCGTTGATTGACTCCTCAATCAACTTAGCATGGCCATGCATTTCCATAATCCATTACCTCGAGGGGCCGAGATATCTCTCCAAAGGAGGGCAAATTCCATCTTGATCACTCATATCCCACTCCATGTTTCATAGCAAACCCGAAAACTACCTTTATAACTACCCAGTTACGGAATAGCGTTTGGTAGTCCCAAAGTAGGCTACTACACATGTTGGAATCCATGGTGATCTCGGGTCTAAGGACTTTGTACCAACACTACCGAGACCAACTAATGGCACATTAATTCTGTAGTGTCTCATGGTGGGTCTATCCAACAATGTGTTCTCCAACACATATGTCCATGTTTATTGATTTGGTATCTTCATACCCATGATCTATGAGACATGATCATCAATCAATAAACATGCTGATCTTAGAATCATATTTGTTCCAACAATATGACATATGATCAGGGATCGTTTAGAAATAGATTCATACATAAAGAGTCTCATAAATAAGTCACGTACTTATTGATCAATACAAAATGTCTATTTCATGGAACTGAATAACACTTTATTCATAAATACATAAACATTGACGTGATATCCAACATCTCCATGTTGCCTCTAGGGCATATCACTAACAATGGTGACGTTGGTGGTCCCGGGAACAACTGTCGGCCACCGGCGTTGTACCGTCTGTCCAGGTCAATCTGGGGAATAGGCTCTGACTGCTGATTGTTGTTGAACATGTTAGCAATCTGATCCTGGGGCAGCGGTTCTTGTCGGTTCAGCATAGTAATCATGGCCTTGTAGCCGATTCGGTTGGATTTGGTTGGCCGAGGACCCCTCTGGCGGCCCCGGGTTGTGTTGGTGGAGGAATCGGCCGATTCTGTGTGGCCAACGTCCTGTAACCAGGAAACTGGCCGTCTGTGAAGTACGTCGGCCCCCCGTTGCAGCTGGTCGGCTATCTTGGCGTCGACCATGGTAGCGATCATGTTGTTGAGAGTGTTGACCAGGATGCTACTTTGGTTGACCAGCGCGTGGTGAACGGCCGAATCAATTCGGTCTTGCAAGGTATGCAGGGCCGAATCGTCCTGTTCTTGAATCGGCTCCTCCATCTTCTCCTTGCCCTTTGACCCACCATAGGAGGATGCCTTGAGCTCATCCATGCTAAATTTATACTTTTGATGCATGGCCCCGGATCTTGTTTGGGTGAAAGATTGCAAGTAGTTGGCCTCGAGTTCTTCCACCATATTCTTATAATCGGCCTGCTGCTCAGCCGATAACTGCTCCATCTTCACAGACACGATGTTGTCCTGGGAAACATTGGGGCTCTTGGAGTCGACCATCTTGCCGGCTGAGTCGATGCATCCTAGTCGAGCCGACAGAGAAAGTCCCACCGGGCGTGCCAAGAAGCGTATTGACGAGAAATTTCTCTCACGCGCTGACCTGGGAGATCTGCTTAGCTCCAGTGCAGGTCCTTCTCGGCTGCATGTGCGGTGCAGGGCGTGCCAGTTGGTTTGATCTGTTAACCAACAAGAAAAAACAAAAAATGTGCGTTAAGTGTTAGGTTAGATCCCCACTGGATCGGCTGAGGGAATCTATAAGCATATATATGCTATCCTAAAATATATTTAAGCCAAGTGACTGGAATGGATCGGCTATACCGAGACAGCATCAGCCGTTTAACCCAAATACAGTAAAGGATAATAAATATATGTATTGATAACCTAGCCGATACTGGAAAGCTAACAATGAATCGGCTAGTACTTCGATGATTCTTATGAAAAGATATCATTCTTGAACCAAATACGGTCAGCCTGGAAAATCGGCCGTCGGCTGTTGATAGCAGGCCGATTTTGGCTTATGACGTCCGACAAAAATGGGATCTTAATATAAGAGACGGTCCTAACATAAATCTAATAATAAACATATTAAAAGAAATATATTAGGGCAGATAAGACCGGCTAAAACCTCGGCACTGTCTCTTAAACATATAAATCTAACCAAACAGATCATTGGGAGTTCTAAAAACGACTTAATAGTTCAATGTTGATGTAGCATTAAGTATAAAAAGAACAACCTGATCTGTTGTAGCTGATTTATACCTCTCGAGTGAAGGGTTACGCGGAAGCTACGCTAGCCGAAAACAAAAATTTCTACCGCGCAAACCAGAACACTTGCAAGTAAAGGGCCGATAGATCGTTACCGATTGGAGTAGAGTGCAGCGGAATAGCCAATCGGGGCAATCCGATCCGGAATAGTGTAGCCGATTCCCGGAGACGCCGATCGCCAATCGGCCCGATTCGAGTCGTCCGGCCGCGTTCTCACGCCTCGCTCCGATGCGCCCGACCGCGCCGATCAAGAGCGCGCAACGTAGCGGCGCCTCTCCGGTATCCACACGTCCGGGGACGAACGCCGTACACCCGTGTGCTAGCACGCGATGCAAGGCTAGGGTTTGGCTCGAAAGTGGGGAGGGTTTCCGTGGAGATTGATCTCGGCGACTTCATTGCATGCGATGCAATTGACGTGTCACGCCTCTCCACCCCTCCCTCCTTTATATAGAGTTGGCCGACTAGGACTAGTGGCCGATTAGGACTCTATTTTGAATCGGATCTCATCCGTATCTCATAGAGTTGGCCGCCCCACACGTCGTAAGCCCATAGGACTCTATCCGATCGGATCCCTATCCGATCAAGCCGTATCCGAGTCCAACTCGAATATCTATTCTATCCCCTTAAGCGTGAGACCCTGTAGGTTCAGGTATACTCGGTTTCGGCTATAGTCTAACTTAGCCGATCGTCGGCTCGAGTCTAACTCAGCCGACCTGTCAATAGCGGCGCCTAGCAGCACATATTGACACCATAGTATACAAGAATAATATCGGCTCTGAACCTGTAATGTGTACACAAATCCCTTTGCCTCACGATACCAGTTAACCTATAGGTAAGATGTGTGCCATCCCTTCAATAGCTTAACCATTCACTCGAACCGTATTGGATTATCTGTCTTTTGATTGAGTCCTCAATCAACTTAGCATGGCCATGCATTTCCATAATCCATTACCTCGAGGGGCCCAGAGATATCTCTCCAAAGGAGGGGCAAATTCCATCTTGATCACTCACATCCCACTCCATGTTTCATAGCAAACCTGAAAACTACCTTTATAACTACCCGGTTACGGAATAGCGTTTGGTAGTCCCAAAGTAGGCTACTACACATGTTGGAATCCATGGTGATCTCGGGTCTAAGGACTTTGTACCAACACTACCCGAGACCAACTAATGGCACATTAATTCTGTAGTGTCTCATGGTGGGTCTATCCAACAATGTGTTCTCCAACACATATGTCCATGTTTATTGATTTGGTATCTCCATACCCATGATCTATGAGACATGATCATCAATCAATAAACATGCCGATCTTAGAATCATATTTGTTCCATCAATATGACATATGATCAGGGATCGTTTAGAAATAGATTCATACATAAAGAGTCTCATAAATAAGTCACGTACTTATTGATCAATACAAGATGTCTATTTCATGGAACGAATAACACTTTATTCATTTATACATAAACATTGACGTGATATCCAACATCTCCATGTTGCCTCTAGGGCATATCACTAACAATCTCCCACTTGCACTAGAGTCAATCATGTAAGTATCTAATACCCATTGCTCTTGTGTGCGCCTCATGCTTCGTGAGGAGAGGTTTTGTCGGCGGATCGGCTATGTTGAGATCCGTGTGCACTTTGCATATCTTGACATCGCCTCTGTCCACTATCTCGCGGATGAGATGATATCGCCGAAGTATGTGTTTGGACTTCTGATGTGACCTCGGCTCCTTGGCTTGCGCAATGGCTCCACTATTATCACAATAGAGAGACATTGGACCGTCGTACTAGTCATCACACCAAGCTCGAAACGAATTTCTTGATCCAACAGCCTCCTTTGCGCTTTCGAAGCGGCAATGTACTCGGCCTCCGTTGTAGAATCGGCAACGGTATCCCTTGGAACTCTTCCGTGCGCGCCTCCGTTCGGGCGAACACGAACCCAGTTGCGATCTATAATCATCCTTGTCTTTTGGAAGCTAGCATCGGTGTAACCACTTACAACGAGCTCTTCTTCACCTCCATAGACTAGGAACATATCCTTAGTTCTTCTCAAATACTTAAGGATATTCTTTACGCGATCCGTGACCTTCACTGGATCGGACGAGTATCTCGCTCGTAGCGCTCAAAGCGTACGAGACATGCGGGCGTGTACAAAGCATGGCATACATGATGGATCCAATTGCCGAAGCATATGGAACCATACCCATCTTATTCCGCTCATCATGTGTCCGAGGGCACCGATTCTTGCTAAGATTAATGCCATGTGACATGGGCAAGAAACCTTTCTTGGAATCATGCATGTTGAACCTTTTCAACACCTTGTCAATGTATGTACTTTGGCTTAATCCAATTAGCCTCTTGGATCTATCTCTATAGATCCGAATGCTAATATGTATGCTGCCTCCCCTAAGTCTTTCATGGAAAAACTATTTTTCAATGAAGACTTGACGGATTCTAGCATAGGGATATCATTTCCAATCGTAATATGTCATCCACATATAAGATTAGAAATACAATTGCGCTCCCACGACCTTTTTGTAAACACAGGCCTCTTCTTCATTTTTGATGAAACCAAACCCTTTGATTACTTCATCAAAACGAATATTCCAACTCCGAGATGCTTGCTTCAATCCATAAATGGATTTCGTAGCTTGCATATCTTTCCGGCGATTCTCGGATCGACAAAACCCTAAGGTTGTATCATGTATACATCCTCGCTTAGGTTTCCATTTAGGAAAGCCGTTTTGACATCCATCTGCCATATCTCATAATCGAAATATGCAGCAATCGCTAGGATAATCCGAATAGATTTAAGCATTGCGATGGGCGAGAAGGTTTCATCATAATCAACTCCTTGAATCTGTTTAAAACCTTTCGCCACCAATCGCGCCTTATAGATGTGAACATTTCCATCCATATCTGTCACATCCCGAGTTTTTCCCTAATTCATTTAAATAATTTACCCGGAAATAATCGGAATTTCGAAATTAACCGGAATCAACCTATAATTTTAAAATGCAATTAATAAATGGAAACGACATGATAGGATTTTTCTCGGATTCTTCATGTCAAAATACGCTAACAGGATTTTTACTTGGAATTTTTAGAGCACTCTAAGTATTTTTAATCAATTAAATAAGAAAACCGGAATTTAATTAAGTCCCTTTCCTTTTCTTTTTCCTTTCTTTTTCTTTTTCTCCTTTTCCGTACGCCGTACGGCCTCCCTTTTCCCGCCCGGCGCCTAACGGGCCGTCGGCCGCCTCCCCGCGCGCGCTCCTCCCGGACGTGGCCGAAGCCACGGTCCGCCGCGTCGCGCAAGTCCGGATCGCGTCCCCTCGCGCCGCGGGCCACCGACAGTGGGCCCCACTGTCGGGCCGCCTCCCGCGCCGCCCGCCGCAGCCGCGCCGCCGCGCCATAGCCGCGCCGCCCGCTGTTGCCCGGCCGTTTCCGCCTCTCTCTCGCCGCGTGGGCCCACGCCGGCTCCGCCGCGCCGCCGCACTGCCGTGCCGCACTTCGCGCGCCGCACGCCGCCGCCGCCCAAACGGCCGCCGTTTTTCCTCTCTCTCTCTCCGAGTCCGAGTTTTCCGGCGATCTTATCCCCATCGTTTCGTGCCGTTTCGGTCTCCCCTCTCCCCTATAAAATCCCCGAGCTCCGCCTCGTGTCCCTTTGATCGCCGAAGTTTTTAGCCCGTGTCGCCGCCGTTCTCCGTCGCTTCCTCCGCCGGTGAGCTCGCCCGTCCTCGGGTTTTATTTTGTTTCGTTTGCGTTTTCCTTTCGCGCGCCCGCCCGTCGCCGGCCGTAGTCGCCGCCGGTCCGCCGCCGTCCGTCGGGTCGTCGCGCCACCGCCCGCCGCTCGAATGGTCATCGCGCACGGCCGCCGCCGCCGCGCCGCCGCGCCTAACCCTAACCCTAGCGTCGTCCCGTGCCGTCCGATCGTGATGGATTTGAGCCGTCCGATCGTCACCATCCGGCCGCCCGAGATCACGCCACGTCGCCGCCAATCCGACCGCTCGGATTGCGCCACGTGGCGGCAATCCGCCGCCGCCCGTCGCCCGCGCAGCTGCAGCGGCCGTGCGCGCGTCGGCCCTAGGGTGACGCCGGCCCGACGTCATGCGGCGTCAGCCCTGTGCCGCGCGGGTGACGTCACGGGGACTTAATTGCGCAATAAATAATTTAATCTTTTACGTTTAGTTTAAAAATCGCAATTAAACTTCTAAAATTCATATCTTTTGAATCCGAGCTCCGTTTTCGCCCATTCAAATTTCATTAAATCCAGAAAAATGTCAAGAATCCATTAAAAATACTTTTCAGTGCTGTTTCAGTAGACTTTTTAGGGTGTTTGTTGAGTGTTTTGTTTGTCGTGTAGATTCCGAGTTTTCCGCGAGCCCGTTCTTTTCGAAGTAGTCGCCGAGGTTCCTCAATCTCCGAGCAAGGCAAGTCATACCTTACATTGACCATATTGTACCTATTTCATGTAAATATCTCTTTACTTTCAAATACGCATATGTTTTAGAATGTCATTTTATGGGATGATTATACCTATTGTACTCAACCATAGGATTGTTTACCTTATACCATTGATAACTTGGGGTTCAATATGACTAGATGTTAGCTTAGGGTTGCTTAACTATGCTTAGCGCAACTAGCTCACTTAAGGGGATCACACTAATCAAGTTTAATTCTAAAGTGGATCTTCCGATGATATTAAGATATGACTTTGGTTTTTAATGATATTGAATTATGAAAAGGGTGGGTCGTGAGCACATGGTTGGTCTTTGGTTAGCGTGCTCATGACGATTAAGGACCGGTTCTCGGGAAACCACGGAAGAAAGGCCGTGCATACCACAAGCCGGCATGGGTAATGGCTGGGCACATAGCATAGCGTCTCTAGTTAACGTATCCCGAGAGGGGTGAGCGTGATGGAGTTGGGTCGGCCCGGTTTTAAGGGTTGATCAGCTTCCGGATTCACCGCGGCACTAGAGGGGCTGCCCATTGCCGGTGGGAATGGGGGCGAAACCTTGGTGTGGTACGATTGATTAGAGGGGTTGTGTGAAGGGTCTGTCACAATTCCTTTCCGGGCACCGTGGTGGTGCACCGGCGCACGGTAATGTGTTGTGGGATTGTGTCTTGTGGGTACGATTGTACACCTCGATCGAGTAAAAACTATTCGAATAGCCGTGCCCACGGTTACGGGCGATCGTCCGATTCACCTTGATTAGTCTCATTTTATTCGAATGAAATGTTGGATTATGACTAGTGCGGGTGGATGGATGGGCTGTTGCAACGTGGTGAGCGTTGGACGTGTTTATTTAATCTTGCTTAAATGTTACTCTTGTTTTTGTCTTCAAATATTAATATCATATTCCGCAAAGCGTTTTTATGCAAATTGAGCCCTTGACCTTTCCTTGTTATTTATCTTGCATCATGTCCCCTTTTCTGTGACTTGTTGAGTACGGTGGTTGTACTCGCTTGCTTCTTTTTCCCCTTCGGTGCCGAGGTCGAGGTCGAGGTCTCAGAGGAGGTGTAGGCTTGTTCTCGTCAAGGTTTAGCCGTGGAGTTGGTGTTCCGCTTCGCTCGTGTCGAGTTTAGCTTAAGTCGGTTTTATTTTCTTTTCCGCTGCATTTATGTAACTCTTTTTATATTGTTTCTAAGACGAGGATTACGTATTATCAATAACGTCGATTTGTGTACCTCGGCTGATTCTGGACGAGGATGTAATGCACAAATTAGGCTGCGAAATTCGGTGTGAATTTCAGGCGTGACAAGTTGGTATCGAGCCTTCTGCGTAGGACAAGCCAATCTGGAAACCTTAAGAGCCCTCTAATTCTTTTCATATGCATATGTTTTGAAAGAAAAAGGGGTGTTTTGAAAAGTGGAGTCGGTCTAGGGTTTAGGAATTGTGAAAATGGGATGTGGTCGTGGGTTTTGAGCATGTTTTGATTTTTTTCCCACTCCTTTGTTTCTATAGATGGCGGGTTCCCCGGCACGCCTTTGCGGAAAAGGGATGACGGGTTTCGTGGCGGGCGGCACGTATGGCCCTTGCGGTTGGATATCCGAAGCACCGGAGTATACGACGGTTGCGCCCTCGATGGCGAGTTGCCATACCGTGTTCGGTTGGAGGTTCACGGGTTTGTGGGAACGTGTCTTCCCAACATGGAGGTCACGGCTTCGGAGGCACGTCAAATCACGCTTGTCAAGAAGCCGCCTACGATGTTGGCCGGGATGAGGGAGCTGCATGATGCGACCTTCGCACCTCCTCCTACCGCTACCATCCCCGTCGAGGTAGTTCCTCGGAGGTCGGTGCATTCAAGTCTACGGCGAGAGGAGAATGACTCTACCTTCGGTCACATGTGCACTGTGCTCAAGGGCTGGATCGGATGCACTCGACCTACACAAGGCGACCAAGGAGCTGAATGACAAGAAGGCTGCTGAGGATCGCACGGCTGCGGGACGAAGTGGTTCGTCGAAGAAGGAGGTAGGCGAGTTGAAGGGACTCCGCCACCGGTTGGGGTCGGGCTCCGCACTACGCCTCGGAAGACCACCACCGCGCTGTCCATATCCGGCTAGCCCCTCGGATTCCCCCGCCTTCTCCGGCTCCACCCGCTCCGGTTCCGGCGCCGGTTCCGGTTCCTCTGCTGCGGGTTACGCCCTCACCTTTGCCCGGCTTGGCAAATCCAGGCGGAGGTGGCGTAATGGTTGGATCTCCGTCTCCGCGCGACTCAAGCTCGAGAATTCGGCTGAAGACATGGACTCGAAGAGACTCAAGATTCCTCGGAGGGAAGAGGCGGGATCGGTTGGGCTACGGCAACCGATTCGAGAAGATTCCAAGTCGAGGTGACGCCGGGACTCCGGGAGCCGTTCGGAAGAATGGGGATCTTACGAAGGAAGCGGTTTCGACTCTTCGTCCCGTGGATCGTTCTAGTTGCCCTCCTTAGTTTTACCGTTTTCTTAGTTTGTCTTCTTGGTAGTTCTTTGTGTGATAGGTTCTTTGTGTGTGTGGGATAGGCGCGGTCGATATCAAGTGTGATATGGTGACCAATTAAGGATGTTTGGTGCTTTTCCTTGTTTTTAGTCAAGATCGAAACCATGCATTTGAATTCAAATAATAAAGATTAGTGCTAAGTCATGCATGTTTTTCTTCTTTTCTCTCTCGGTCGGTCGTCTCCTCGGATGGTGAACACCGGGACCGGCGAGGCGAACGGCAACAATGGGCGATCAGTGCCGACAACCACGAGGCTCACGACGCCAATGGCAATGCTCCTCCACCGCCACCCGAGAATCCCACCATTGCTCAAGTGCTCGCTTCACGGACACGAGATGATGGCTGCAATGATGCGGCAAATGCAACAACAACACCACCGGATGCAACGGCGAATCTTGCAACAAATGCGGCAACGCGAGAACAATCGGTTGCCGCCCCACCACCCAGTCCAAGCTGCCGAGAATTCCTTCGTGTCCGACCGCCGACCTTCTCCAGCACCACTAATCCCATGGAGGCTAATGATTGGCTTCATGCCATAGAGAAGAAGTTGGATCTCTTTGCGGTGCACGGATCAAGAGAAGGTCTCGTTTGCCACCCATCGATTCTGGTCTGCTTCGGCTGGTGGGACAATTATTTGGTTACCCGCGGCGGAGCAGATTACAGGAAGAGTTTTGTCGCGGTTTCGGGACCGCACATATTCTGCGGGAATAGTTGCACGAAAAAAACGTGAGTTCCGTTCTCTTGAGCGGGGTAACGGATCGATTCTGAGTATCGCACGAGTTCAATCGTCTTGCCCGTTATGCCCCGGAAGATGTGCGCACGATGCGAAAGGCGGGAAAAGTTTTTGGCTGGTTTGGATGATGAACTCACGGACAAGCTTATCTCCGGAGAGTATGCTAACTTTGAGAAGGCTGGTCGACAAGGCCATTCGACGGGAAGATCGGCGCAACAAGATGATCAAGAAGAGAAAAGCATTCCGACACGACCTCCTCAACAGCGGGGAAATCGGCGAGGCGCGTTTCATGCCAGGAGTCGAGTGGACCTACCACCATGATTGTTCGTCGGCATCGACCTTATCACCCGGGAATTTCCAAGGCGCGGTAGTGGCAATGGTCGGCAACGCGTACTCCGGCCCGCGCCCTCCAACGCGCCATCCCGGCAACGATCCACGCCCACCACCTCCAAGGAAGGACTCGGGAGGAAAGCCGGAGTCTGTTTCAGCGTGGTGACCCGGGGCATTTTGCGGACAAGTGTCCGAAGCCAAGACGCGCTGGGCCAAGGTTCATCCGAGCTCGAGTCAATCATGCGTCCGCCAGGAAGCACGGACCGCTCCGAAGTTATACTGGTATGTTTCTGTAAACTATACTCCCGCCACGTATTATTTGATTACGGCGCTACACATTCATTTATCTCAAAGCAATTTGTTGGGGCACATGGGTTGTCGGTAGTGGGACTTAAGATACCTATGAGGGTTCAAACCCACGGAAATCATTTGGAGACCACTCGTATTGTCCCTCGGTAGCCATAGAAATCCAGGATCTATGTTTCTAGCCAACCTTATCCTCCTTCGGTCCAAAGGCATAGAAGTCATTCTTGGGATGGATTGGTTGTCCAGGACATAAGGGAGTAATTGATGCGCTAGTCGCACCATTACTCTAATTAATACGAAAGGAGAAAGAGTTGTTTTTCGTTCTCCCATGCGAGTCAAGTCCATAGCGAGTTTGAATCATGTTACCACAGGGAATCGTCCGAAATGGCGGCCAAGACCCTGTGAAGTTAGAGGATATCCCCATCGTCGAGAGAATACCACGAAGTTTTCAGGATTTAACTCGGATGCCGCCAAAAGGGAAATTGAATTCGGATTGACCTAGTACCGGACCGCCCCAATACACAAGAGGCCATATAGGATGGGAGCCAACGAGTTGGTGAAGTAAAAAGCAAGTGGATGAACAGGTTGCAAAAAGGGTATATTCGCCCGAGCACGTCGCCTTGGGGTGCTCGGTGATTTTGTGGAAAAGAAAGACAAGACCAAGAGAATGTGTGTGGATTATCGAGCCCTCAATGAGGTTACTATCAAGAACAAGTATCCCCTACCACGGATTGATGACTTATTCGATCAACTCAAAGGGGCCAAGGTATTTTCCAAGATAGATCTGCGATCGGGCTATCATCGATTGAGGATTCGGGAAGAGGACATTCCCAAGACCGCCTTCACCACCGGTATGGGTGTATGAGTGTACGGTCATGTCTTTTGGTTTAACCAATGCACCGGCTTTCTTTATGAATCGATGAACAAGGTGTTTATGGAGTTCTTGGATAAATTCGTGGTGGTGTTCATTGACGACATTTTGGTCTACTCTAAGTCGAGAGGAGGATCATGAGCAACATCTTCGGACGGTACTCGAGAAGTTGAGAGACCATCAACTCTACGCCAAGTTTAGCAAGTGTGCTTTACGGTTAAAGGAGGTACGGTTCCTCGGCCACATTGTGAATGCCCAAGGAGTAGCCGTGGATCCGGCAAATGTGGAATCCGTTACTAAGTGGACCCCGCCTAAGACGGTCACGCAGATCCGAAGTTTCCTTGGACTTGCGGGTTACTACCGCCGCTTCATTGAGAACTTCTCCAAAATCGCCAAGCCAATGACTCAAGCTGTTGAAGAAAGATGAGAAGTTTAAATGGTCGGCGAGATGCAATAGGAGTTTTGAAGAGCTCAAGAGGAAGTTGGTGTCTCGCACCGGTGTTGATCTTGCCCAGGCCCGAAAGGACTTCCAAGTTTATTGTGACGCATCTCGCCAAGGGTTGGGATGTGTGTTGATGCAAGAAGGCAAAGTGGTCGCATATGCATCTCGACAATTGCGCCCACATGAAAACAACTACCCCACTCATGATGCGGAGTTATCCGCAGTGGTTCATGCATTGAAGATCGCGACACTACCTAATTGGTAATCGTTGTGAAGTGTATACGGATCACAAAAGTCTTAAGTACATTTTCACCCAACGATTTAAACCTCCGGCGAGAAGATGGTTGGAACGATCAAAGATTATGACTTAGGGATCCATTACCATCCGGCAAAGCTAATGTGGTTGCGGATGCACTAAGTCGAAAGAGTTCTTGCACCACCCTCGGTGTCGAAGGAATGTGTGACCGGTTGCGGCGAATTCGAGAATTTAAATCTACGAGTGGTGAATTTTGGTTTTGTGGCTGCTCTGGAAGCCCAACCCACTCTCATTGATCAAATTCGGGCTGCTCGGGCGTCGGATCCCGAAATGGCCGAACTCAAGAAGAACATGAGAGTCGGAAAAGCTCGTGGTTTTTCGGAAGACGAACATGGCACAATCTGGATGGGAAAGAGGCTGTGTGCCGGAAGATAAGGATTTGAAAAGGCGATCCTTACGGAGGTTCACCAAACTCAATACTCAATTCACCACGGCGGTACAAAGATGTATCAAGACCTTAAAGAAAAGTTTTGGTGGGTCGGCATGAGGAGGGAGATAGCCGAGTTTGTTGCACTTTGTGATGTTTGTCGGCGAGTGAAGGCGGAACATCAACGGCCCGCCGGATGTTGCAACCCCTTGATTCAGTGGAAATGGGAAGAAATTGGAATGGATTTCATCACGGGCTTACCCGCACAACGTCGGGACATGACTCGATTTGGGTCGTGGTGGACCGACTCACCAAGGTGGCCCACTTCGTACCGGTACATACTACCTACTCGGGAAGAAGTTGGCGAGCTTTATCTCGCAAGGATCATGTGTTTGCATGGCGTGCCTAAGAAGATCGTGTCCGATAGGGAAGTCGGTTACTTCCAAGTTACGGAAGAAGTTGCAAGAAGAACTCGGTACCGTTTGAATTTCAGCACGGCCTATCATCCGCAAGCAGACGGCCAAGCGAGAGAGTGAATCAGATTTTGGAAGATATGAGAGCATGCGCGCTCGATTTTGGAAAAGCATGGGACAAGAGCTTGCCCTATGCGGAATTCTCTTACAACAACGGTTACCGAGCCGGCATTCAAATGGCACCGTATGAAGCACCTGTATGGACGGAAATGCCGCACACCCCTATGCAGGATCGGACGGGTGAGCGCCGGTTGTTTGGCACGGAAGTAATCAGCGAAGCGAGAGGAAAAGGTCCGAGTGATTCGGGAAAGGTTGAAAGACTGCGGATCCCAGACGGAAGAGCTATGCGATAATCGTCGAAGAGATCTCGCTTTTGAAGCGGGAGATTTTGTGTATCTTCGCGTTACACCACTCAGGGAGTACACCGTTTCCAAACCAAAGGTAAGTTGGCACCACGTTTCGTGGGACCATACGAGGATTCGGGAACGTCGAGGAGAAGTGGCCTATCAGTGGAGCTTCCCTCCAACATGGTGTATTCACGACGTGTTTCATGTGTCCCAGTGAAGAAGTGTTTAAGGGTGCCGGAAGAGCGGGCGAGTCCGGACCGGATCGAAATCCAAGAGGACTTAACCTATGTAGAGAGACCATCACGTATTCTTGAGGTCGGTGAGAGAAGGACTCGGAACAAGGTTATTAGGTTTTGCAAAGTTCAATGGACTCATCACTCGAGGAAGAAGCTACTTGGGAACGAGAAGATGAGCTAAAGGCCGCGCACCCGCACCTCTTCGCGGTACCTCCGAATCTCGGGGTCGAGATTCCGTTTAAGGGGTAGGTTGTCACATCCCGAGTTTTCCCTAATTCATTTAAATAATTTACCGGAAATAATGAATTTCGAAATTAACTGGAATCAACCTATAATTTTAAAATGCAATTAATAAATGGAAAGCGACATGATAGGATTTTTCTCGGATTCTTCATGTCAAAATACGCTAACGAGATTTTCTTTGGAATTTTTAGAGCACTCTAAGTATTTTTAATCAATTAAATAAGAAAACCGGAATTTAATTAAGTCCCTTTCCTTTTCTTTTTCCTTTCTTTTTCTTTTTCTCCTTTTCCGTCGCCGTGCGCTCCCCTTCCCGCCGCGCCTAACGGGCCGTCGGCCCGCCTCCCGCGCCGCTCCTCCCCCGGACGTGGGCGAAGCCCACGGTCCGCCGCGTCGCGCAAGTCCGGATCGCGTCCCTCGCGCGCGGGCCACCGGCAGTGGGCCCCTGTCGGGCCGCCTTCCCCCGCCCGCCGCCGCGCCGCCCCATAGCCGCGCCGCCCGCTGTTTGCCGGGCCGTTTCCGCCTCTCTCTCGCCGCGTGGGCCCCACGCCGGGCTCCGGCCCGCGCCGCCGCACCCGTGCCGCACTTCTCGCGCACCGCAACGGCCGCCGCCGCCCGAAAGCGCCGTTTTTCCTCTCTCTCTCCGAGTCCGAGTTTTCCGGCGATCTTATCCCCATCGTTTCGTGCCCGTTTCGGTCTCCCTCTCCCCTATAAAATCCCCAGCTCCGCCTCGTGTCCCCTTTGATCGCCGAAGTTTTAGCCGTGTCGCGCCGTTCTCCGTCGCTTCCTCCGCCGGTGAGCTCGCCGCCGTCCTCGGGTTTTATTTTGTTTCGTTTGCGTTTTTCCTTTCGCGCGCCCCGCGTCGCCGGCCGGGTAGTCGCCGCCGGTCCGCCGCCGTCCGTCGGGTCGTCGCGCCACCCGCCGCCGCTCGAATGGTCATCGCCGGCACGGTCGCCGCCCGCCGCCGCCGCCGCCCTAACCTAACCTAGCGTCGTCCGTGCCGTCCGATCGTGATGGATTTGAGCCGTCCGATCGTCACCATCCGGCCGCCCGAGATCACGCCACGTCGCCGCCAATCCGCCAGCTCGGATTGCGCCACGTGCGGCAATCCAGCCGCCGCCCGTCGCCGCTGCTGCGGCCGTGCGGCGCGTCGCCCTAGGGCGCGCCCGGCCCGACGTCATGCTGCGTCAGCCACAGTGCCGCGCGAGGGTGACGTCACCGGGGACTTAATTGCGCAATAAATAATTTAATCTTTTACTGTTTAGTTTAAAAATCGCAATTAAACTTCTAAAATTCATATCTTTTGAATCCGAGCTCCGTTTTCGCCCATTCAAATTTCATTAAATCCAGAAAAATGTCAAGAATCCATTAAAAATACTTTTCAGTGCTGTTTCAGTAGACTTTTTAGGGTGTTTGTTGAGTGTTTTGTTTGTCGTGTAGATTAGAGTTTTCCGGCGAGCCGTTCTTTTCGAAGTAGTCGCCGAGGTTCCTCAATCTCCAGAGCAAGGCAAGTCATACCTTACATTGACCATATTGTACCTATTTCATGTAAATATCTCTTTACTTTCAAATACTGCATATGTTTTAGAATGTCATTTTATGGGATGATTATACCTATTGTACTCAACCATAGGATTGTTTACCTTATACCATTGATAACTTGGGGTTCAATATGACTAGATGTTAGCTTAGGGTTGCTTAACTATGCTTAGCGCAACTAGCTCACTTAAGGGGATCACACTAATCAAGTTTAATTCTAAAGTGGATCTTAGATGATATTAAGATATGACTTTGGTTTTTAATGATATTGAATTATGAAAAGGGTGGGTCGTGAGCACATGGTTGGTCTTTGGTTAGCGTGCTCATGACGATTAAGGACCGGTTCTCGGGAAACCACGGAAGAAAGGCCGTGCATACCACAAGCCGGCATGGGTAATGGTGGGCTGTAGCATAGGCGTCTCTAGTTAACGTATCCCGAGAGAGGGTGAGCGTGATGGAGTTGGGTCGGCCCGGTTTTAAGGGTTGATCGCTTCCGGATTCACCGCGGCACTAGAGGGCTGCCCATTGCCGGTGGGAATGGGGGCGAAACCTTGGTGTGGTACGATTGATTAGAGGGGTTGTGTGAAGGGTCTGTCACAATTCCTTTCCGGGGCACCGTGGTGGTGCACCGGCGCACGGTAATGTGTTGTGGGATTGTGTCTTGTGGGTACGATTGTACACCTCGATCGGAGTAAAAACTATTCGAATAGCCGTGCCCACGGTTACGGGCGATCGTCCGATTCACCTTGATTAGTCTCATTTTATTCGAATGAAATGTTGGATTATGACTAGTGCGGGTGGATGGATGGGCTGTTGCAACGTGGTGAGCGTTGGGCAGTGTTTATTTAATCTTGCTTAAATGTTACTCTTTTTCTTTGTCTTCAAATATTAATATCATATTCTGCATAACGCTTTATGCAAATTGAGCCCTTGACCTTTCCTTGTTATTTATCTTGCATCATGTCCCCTTTTCGGTGTGACTTGTTGAGTACGGTGGTTGTACTCGGTCTTGCTTCTTTTCCCCCTTCGGTGCCGGAGGTCGAGGTCGAGGTCTCCGAGGAGGTGTAGGCTTGTTCTCGTCAAGGTTTAGCTGTGGAGTTGGTGTTCCGCCTTCGCTCGTGTCGAGTTTAGCTTAAGTCGTTTATTTTCTTTTCCGCTGCATTTATGTAACTCTTTTTATATTGTTTCTAAGACGAGGATTACGTATTATCAATAACGTCGATTTGTGTACCTCGGCGATTCTGGACGAGGATGTAATGCACAAATTAGGCTGCGAAATTCTCGGTGTGAATTTACGGGCGTGACAATATCGGCCTTTTTCTTAAAAACCCATTTACACTCAATGGTTTTGACACCATCAGTGGATCAACCAAGTTCCAAACTTGATTGTCGTACATGGATTCTATTTCGGATTTCATGGCTCCAAGCCACTTGTTGGAATCGGGTCCCACCATCGCTTCCTCATAGGTCTTAGGTTCATCGTTGTCCAACAACAATATATCACATTGTTCCGCACTGTGTACTGTCGGGTGCACGACGTGATCTTTCGGACCTCAGTGGGGTGGTGTATCTACAACGGTGGCGCAACACTTTGCACCTCTGTTGTGGTTACGTGGTCGCGAAACATTTTCGGTGTTTCTTGAACTTCTTCAAGATGCACCCTGCTCCCACTAACCCTTCTTGAAAGAAACTCTTTCTCCAAGAAGACACCGTGTCGAGCGACAAACACTTTGTCTTGTTCCCGATTATAAAAGTAATATCCCTTAGTTTCCTTAGGATATCCCACAAAGAAGCACTTGTCGATTTGGGTGTGAGCTTGTCGGCGTAAACGTTTTACATAAGCTTCGCATCCCCAAATTTTGAGAAAAGACAAACTAGGGGTTGCCCTGTCCATATCTCATATGGTGTCTTTTCAACGACTTAGATGGAACTCTATTTAGTGTGAGCGCAATGTTTCAAGAGCATATCCCGAAGGATAATGGAAGATCATTTTGGCTCATCATCGACCGCACCATGTCCAACAAGGTGCGATTTCTCCGTTCGGACACTCCGTTCCATTGCGGAGTTCTGGCGAGTCAAGCGTGGAACAATTCCACAATCTTTCGATGATTACCAAACTCTTGGCTCAAGTATTCCCCTCCACGATCCGATCGTAGAAACTTGATTGTTTTCCCTAAATGATTACGTACTTCATTCGGAATTCTTTGAACTTTTCAAAGGATTCGGACTTATGCCTCATTAAGTAGATATAACCATATCTACTAAAGTCATCGGTAAAGGTAATGAAGTATTGATAACCACCTCGGCCGTTGAGCTCATTGGTCCACATACATCGGTATGTACGAGTGCCAATAAGTCACTTGCTCTCTCACTATGTCCCGTAAAGGTGCCTTTGTCATCTTACCAAGTAAACAAGACTCACATGTCTCAAATGATTCAAAATCAAAAGAGTGAAGCAATCCATCCTTATGGAGCTTCTCCATGCGTTTCTTATTTATATGGCCTAAGCGACAATGCCGGATAAACGTGGGGTTTATATCATTAGAGAGTTGCCTTTACGTATTAATGTTATAGATGGGAGACGCTTCAAGATTCAAAACGTATAATCCATTCACCAATGGAGCATGAAAATAGAACATATCTCTAAGATATATTGAACAACCATTGTCCATTGATCTAAAATCATATCCTTCCGCTTGCAAACATGAAGCGGAAATAACGTTTTGACATAGTATTGGAACACAATAACAATTATTCAATTCCAAAACTAATCCTAAGGTAGATGAAGTGGTGCGTGCCGACAAAGCAATCGCAGCAACGCTTGCTCCATTGCCGACGCGCAGTTTCACCTCGCCCCTTCTCAATCCTCTACTTCTTCTCATTCCCGCAACGATTTGCAAATATGAGCTACTGATCCGGTATCAAATACCCAAGAGTCGTAGGTGAAGTAGCGAGATTAATGTCTATAACATTAATACACGAAGCGAAGTCGTACTTTGCTTCTTCTTGAGATCCTCCATGTACTTCTTGCGGTTCCTTTTCCAGTGGCTTGTCTCCTTGCGGTAGAAGCAAACGGCATCGATGTCGTCGACCCCTTCTTGCCCTTCTTTGCATTGGAGGCACTCGCGATCTCATCGGGAGTTAACTTTCTCTTGGTGCAAAGTTTCTTGACAGTGGTTTGCGCTTTGCCTTCGCATCATCATCACATGATGACCTTTTTGGATACTCTCCTCACTGTCTTTAGCATCCCATGCAATTCAGCCAAGGTTCTATCCATATTGTTCATGTGATAGTTTAATATGAATGGCTCGAAGCTCGGAGGGAGCGGCGGAGAATCACATCGTAGCCAACTCTTGGCTAAGGGAAAACCTAGTTTTTCGGACTCTCGATATAGCCAATCATCTTTATCACATGCGGGTGACGGGATTCCCCTCAACAAGCACGCACGCAAACAAGGACTTTGAGGTGTTGAATCTCTCGGCCCGAGCTTGGTTCTCAAACATGCCACGCAGTCCCGAATAATAGTGTGAGCATCGTTGCTCTCATATTGCTTCGAAGCTCGGGGACATTGTAGCAAGCATGAGACGACTTATATCTAGGGCATCATTAGTGTGCTTCTCATAAGCTCTCCGTGCGGTTGCGGTGGCATTATTTGGCAAATCCTCGGGATAGGGTACTTCAAGAACGTACTCCTTACGCTCTTGCTTGAGAACAATTCTCAAGTTGCGATACCAATCCATAAAGTTTGTTCCATTTAATTTTTCCTTTTCGAGAATAGATCGCAAATTAAAGGTACTGGGTGTAGTATTAGCCGCCATTTATTCTACAACGGAAAAACAAAGTTTAGCACAATGTTTATGTTATGTCTTTTGTTAAACAATTTAACATAAGACTCCCATTACGTATTTTCCACCTTCCCTCTAGGTTACGTATTGGGTCAAGATCCACATGTTAGTTAATTTTCTAGTGAGCTTTGGCATCACTTGCTAGAAAATTAGTAACATCGATAAGCAACTCCTTGCTAATCACATCTCTATGTGACTCTTGTTGTTGGTGTGGCATCTCCATGCCCCGGCCCCAACCTATGCCCCAAGGCCCAAAACTGTTTTGATAGCCTTGTTAAGTAAACCAAATGCTCTGCCGTATATGTCGACATATACCCCTCGTGTTATGATAGAGAATGGCACTCTGCTTTGGCGAGACCCACCATTGACGAGCATAACGGTGGCAGTGCAACATTTGGAAGGGCATCATTACTACTTAATTTTGTGAGGGATGCTATCCTATCAAACAAACATATCACATATATGAAAGCAGGTAGAATAGCATGAAATAGTATGGCCCCCTTCACATGGTGATCTCCATCTCCATGCGGTGTACTGGATCTCCATCTTCATCACCGTTCTTTCGAGTGCCGAATGCTTGATTTCTTCAAACTAAGCTACTACTATAGAAGCTCTAATTGAAGATTACATCGACTCGCAGTCGTGAAAGAATATTACAAGCATTGCACGTATGAAAGAATATTACGGATTGCACATATGAAAGAATATTACATGCATCACATGCATCTCATACATACAATAGGGCCATACCATCTCAAAGCATTCTCTGCAAAAACAAGTTAGGCGTAGAAACGTTTTCTACTTATCGCGAGATACGGCACGAGACGACCTATAAGGGGGTACGCACACGGCGGTCCCGGGGGTCGAGGGGAAGCCGCCCGCGGGCTTCGGCAGCGCCGGACACCACCACGAAATTCATAGATCCAATCTATGAATTTGCTTACGAAACCATGTCGGCATAATCATATTATGCCGTCCCGATACACTATCAAGGGAGATGGTTTGCGTAGGCGCGAGGCACTAACAAGATCGGACTACGAGATAGCTTCGGCATAATCACATTATACCGTTCCGATACACTATCAAGGAACGCTATCTCGAACCCAACTCAAACCGAGTTATATGGAAATTGCTTCGACGTAATCACATTACGCCGTTCCGATACACTATCAAGGAACGCAATTACCATTAACTCTCCTCAACGAATCCGTAAAACCGATTGATCTAATCAACCCGTGTGCAAAACTTGTTCCAGATCCAATCTAAAACCCGAACTAAGCAAGATTAGCTCGATACCCTTTGAAGGGTTACGCGGAAGCTACGCTAGCCGAAAACAAAAATTTCTACCGCGCAAACCAGGAACACTTGCAAGTAAAGGGCCGATAGATCGTTACCGATTGGAGTAGAGTGCGCGGAATAGCCAATCGGGGCAATCCGATCCGAACGGTGTAGCCGATTCCGGAGACGCCGATTCGCCATCCGGCCGATTCGAGTCGTCCGGCCGCGTTCTCACGCCTCGCTCCGATGCGCCCGACCGGCCGATCAAGAGCGTGCAACGTAGCGGCGCCTCTACCGGTATCCACACGTCCGGGGACGAACGCCGTACACCCGTGTGCTAGCACGCGATGCAAGGCTAGGGTTTGGCTCGAAAGTGGGGAGGGTTTCCGTGGAGATTGATCTCGGCGACTTCATTGCATGCGATGCAATTGACGTGTCACAGCTCTCCACCCCTCCCTCCTTTATATAGAGTTGGCCGACTAGGACTAGTGGCCGATTAGGACTCTATTTTGAATCGGATCTCATCCGTATCTCATAGAGTTGGCCGCCCCACACGTCGTAAGCCCATAGGACTCTATCCGATCGGATCCCTATCCGATCGAGCCGTATCCGAGTCCAACTCGAATATCTATTCTATCCCCTTAAGCGTGCGACCAGGGTTCGGTATACTCGGTTTCGGCTATAGTCTAACTTAGCCGATCGTCGGCTCGAGTCTAACTCAGCCGACACATCAATAGCGGCGCCTAGCGGCACATATTGACACCATAGTATACAAGAATAATATCGGCTCACGAACACTAATGTGTATACAAATCCCTTTGCCTCACGATACCGGTTAAGCTATAGGCAAGATGTGTGCCATCCCTTCAATAGCTTAACCATTCACTCGAACCGTATTGGATTATCGTGTCTTTGATTGACTCCTCAATCAACTTAGCATGGCCATGCATTTCCATAATCCATTACCTCGAGGGCCGAGAGATATCTCTCCAAAGGAGGGGCAAATTCCATCTTGATCACTCACATCCCACTCCATGTTTCATAGCAAACCCGAAAACTACCTTTATAACTACCCGATTACGGAATAGCGTTTGGTAGTCCCAAAGTAGGCTACTACACATGTTGGAATCCATGGTGATCTCGGGTCTAAGGACTTTGTACCAACACTACCCGAGACCAACTAATGGCACATTAATTCTGTAGTGTCTCATGGTGGGTCTATCCAACAATGTGTTCTCCAACACATATGTCCATGTTTATTGATTTGGTATCTCCATACCCATGATCTATGAGACATGATCATCAATCAATAAACATGCCGATCTTAGAATCATATTTGTTCCAACAATATGACATATGATCGAGGATCGTTTAGAAATAGATTCATACATAAAGAGTCTCATAAATAAGTCACGTACTTATTGATCAATACAAGATGTCTATTTCATGGAACCGAATAACACTTTATTCATTTATACATAAACATTGACGTGATATCCAACATCTCCATGTTGCCTCTAGGGCATATCACTAACATCGAGACGGTGGATACCACATATAAACCGCCAACCATTAGATCTAGCCTTATTGACTACGAGTTCTTGATAGAACTGGCCAATGGCAGGATAGATCTAAACATTGCTCCAATTTATATGTGATATATGATAAATAGCGTAGTACAACTCCTGAATCTAATGTGTCATTATGATGGAAGCACTAGAACCAGCAGAACATACTACTAATGACAAGCATTTACCTGAATTTGGGGATCGAAACGATACAGCCCGTAGCCAAATAAATTGCTCGTCTAAAGAAAAGGTTTGGCGATGCGCCGAAAGTTATTTGATTAATTGATTGTGTCTTTTACAGGGGGTCTCGGGTCCTATTTATACTAAGATAACATTACCTGTACAAACCCTGGACTCTATCTAAACTACTATTTAAAACACAACGATATCCCGGGAAGGACCCACGCCGCGTTACAACGAACAGTTTAAACAAACTCCTAATTTACAGATAAAATTTTCGTTACAGGACTCTATCCATAGATGGCAATATCTTTTACCGCGTAATCTGATAACCGAATCTTCTATTTATCTTCAAACATCTACCAGAAGTGGTCTCACCTTCTCCGAACCTAAAATCGGCTATCGGTCGCTCTTGTCCGATCCAACCTTAGCCAACTGGCTTCGCAGCCGATCGCTTCTCAGCCGATGCGGCCTCCGTTTATTAGTCAAACCAGCCGATCCGATTATGCTTTATCCTTGCTAGGACTTAGGGATTCAATTACCAAATTTAGGTGTCAACATGGTGGTACACCGGCACACGGTAACGTGTTGTGGGATTGTGTCTTGTGGCTACAGTTGTACACCTCTGATCAGAGTAAAACTATTTGAATAGTCGTGCCCACGATTACGGGCGATCGACTAGATTCACCGTGATTAGTCTTACCTAAATAATGGTTGGACCATTGGAACTTGACTAGTATGGATGGATGGTTGGGCCTGTTGCAACGTGGGTTTAACGTTGGACAGTGTTTATTTAATATTACTTAATCATTACTACATTTTCAACTATTGCTATTTACGAAATGCTATTTATGCAAATGAGATTATATTCCTTCCTTGAGTATTATCCTGCATCATACCTTCTTTTCGGTATGATTGTTGAGTACGGTAGGATTACTCAGTCTTGCTTAATTTTTCCCCTCCAGAGTGAGAGGTTGCAGAAGAAGAAAGTTTCGACGAGGTCTAGGCTTACGTCCGCCGTCAAGGTTGCTGTGGTGTTTTGGAGTACCATCGCGGTGTTAGTTTCGGTTTAGTCGGTCTTTTTCTTTTCCACTTGTATTTATGTAATTCTTTTATATTGTTTCTAAGACGTGGATTCTATAATATCAATAATTGTCGATTTGTGTACCTTGGCGATGCCGGACGAGGAATTAATGCACAAACTAGGCTGCGGAAATTTTGACTTGAATTTTGGGCGTGACAATCTGTCCTCGTCCTCTCTAGGAGCGGCGGGCGGTGACAGAGTCCTCTCCTCCGCCAGATCTGGTGTCTCCTCCGTGATGTACTTTCGATCTGTGATGTACTTTCGATGAATTTGATCTATAATGTACTTTCGATCTGTGAATTTATGATGTCAAACATAGCATGTTCATTCGATTTGTGATGCCAATTTGATGTGGGATTTGGGGATGTCGGGAGCAACTCGATTTGGGGATGTCAATATGCAAGCAGCAAAAATAACAATGAAAAAGCCAAAAAAGACCTTTAATCACTGTTGGTAACACCAAACAGGACTAAAGATGACGGCACCAGTCACGTGGCATCTATATCTTTAGCCCGATTGATGTTACCAACCGGCTGGTTATTTCACCCAAGATCTTTAGTTCTATTTTTATTGTTGCGGTTTATAACCCGAGACTAAAATAAACTATAAATTAGGACTATAAAAAGTTTTTCAGCAGTGTTAGGCTAGATAGATAGTCACGGTTAGAAAGCAAGTCTGCGCGGAACGAATTTTAAATGTTACAGTATAAATCAAGTCCTTTCGAAACATTACCGACCGAGTATTCAATCGAAGTTAATGCCACCAAACTCCATTAACCCATAGTATATCATATCATATAAAGAAGAACATGACGTATTTGAAACAAGGATTCCCGGCAGCAAGTTTTGCCACTTCATGCTTTGATGAAGACACTTGAAAAACAATGGACCACGGAGAAGGACCCAATGTCAAAATTTCCAAGAAAAGGGTGAGCACGTTCGATCGAACGCGGGTCACGAGAGCACAATTTCTGCGTCTTGCCATCTACATAACATTTTTTAGAAATACATAAAAGAATTGTTTCTTATTCGCCGTCTCCTGCTCATGGACACACATACAAAGACATTACATCATAACATCAACGACCCAACAACGTTTCTGCAACGCCAGCCAAAGAACAAACCGATGAGGTCGGCATAGGCGAATAATTGCTAAAAAAAGGCCTTATAAGCAAAAGAAGTTGAGAAAACAGCATTGCTCGACAACTGTTAGAGGAGACTGTCCCATCTTCATGACATGTAATCCCTCGCAAAAATACTTGATATCAGAGTAATTTTATGCTTCTTAAAAAAATAATAAGATAATGAAGTTGTGAGAAATATCATTATACTGGAAAACTTATATAACCTCGATAAGAACTTCAAAATCTCCCTCTGATTGTTTATATTTGAACCGGTAGAAGTACATTTTAAAAATGATCTACTTTCTCCATCTCAAAACATATATCTCTAAAGTTTCAAGATATGTTTGTAGTGACGAAAATCTAAAATAAATCTTACCTCCACAACCTTCACCTCCTATCAACCGGCATGATTCATGAAGGACAAACTAGTTTTTATATTGTTTTTCTCGTTCTTATGGAAAACTCTATAAGTATTTATATTTTTAAGACGGAAGTAGTAGTTGGAACATTACAGACAAGTCGTTCGTGCTCTAAATATTTGTGACAAGCTGATGTTGTACCATTGCGAAGGCTACAAGAACATCAAACCGGTGTAACAAACATTTTGTCAATTCCTCCAGCGATCTCGACAAGATCTAACCTGTAATCCTACACACAGCTGTATTTAGAAGAGTCTCGACGCATATGATGTCGATAACAGCTCAACTCGAGTAAAAAAGGGGGCCAATTAATTATTTTTGAGATCTCTGAATCTCAGATATGACCTCTCTCCGGTCAGCAATCTTACGACAAATCCGAGTTTTTGCAGGTTAATACAGCTACCAACAGCTAGTGAGATGCATGCATGCAGGATGTGCTAACTGCTAACCACGACGACATTCTGAAGAAGCCAGAGGTGGTGCAACGTATCGAGATGAGAGATCTCCGTGACGTTCCTTACATCGGACCACGTGAAGCTACTAGCATATATGTGCGCGCCACACCCCTCGTAGTGCAAGAACGTGCTTCCCTTGTCACGTCTTGCTGCCTCCTCCTGGCGATACACATGAGATATGTATGGCGAAGGAGCAACACGTTCAGTGTATCTCGCTTTAGTCTTAATTACGTTTTTAGAAGAGGATCCTTAACTCTCTTGATTAGGTTCTCTTAAAACGAGACAGGGTCTGTTAATTCCTTTTAAATTTGAGCCGCATCTGCAGCAACGTGCTGTTGTGATCCACCCATTCTAGAATATTTGTCCACGTACATAGGTACCACATCATAACAATATTTATCAATTATGCCCTCAAAAAACAATATTATCCAAAAACTAAGAGGGAAAAACATTGGGTTATCACAGACTGGGAAAAGAAGGCACTAGACAATTAGTAGAACAGTTGAAGGACGCGAAATGCCCTGTTGAGATGGTTGCAAAGTCACGTCTTAGCGGTTTAAGCTTTAGATCAAGCAGACAAAAGTGCCCTGCTGTCAACAATTTCGTTTCCAAAAGGTGATCGTTTATGAACCCTCCAACCTTCCAGCTGCATGTGCATGATCCCGTCGGCCACAATTTCTACCCCATCTCCCGCATATGGACTATCCATCTTGTTGGTACTTACTACTAGTACTGTGAGTCTGTGACTGATAGGGAACGCTTGACAGTTTGACACGCTAGAACAGTAGCAGTAATTTTGTACTACTATAGTACTAACCACTTCCCATGTGGCTCCTGTTGTCACCAGCGGTCAACCAGTACCTGCCTTCATCACGTCCGAGTCAAAAAAACTCAGAAGACCTCCGCGGCGAAAGGCGGTCGCACTAGCACTAGTATCAATCCATCCATCATTCATCGGCAGCTGCAGCCTGCAGCTCGCCGCCCGGTTCGATCAGCAGCACGTCTTTCCACCTCGCAAAAAAGCTCACCTGCCGCTGCCGGTTAGTACCACCGATTCACCATCCCAGAGACGCATGGCGAATGAGCAATGCGCCCAGGGAGTCCTATACCAAATATAAAGTCGTTGTAGCCATTGGACTTCCCACCAAAAAGCTAGCGGTGTTCTTGAGCTATCAAACAAGTACAAATTATCTGTAATCAATGATAATTATAGCTATATCAAAAAACCATCTACATATGTATATGTATATATGTATATGCAGTGACAATCCAGTTAAATAGGAAAAAATCATTTCAACAATTTAGTTTTTTCTATTAAATAGAAAAATGAAATTGTATTATCTAGAACGTGCATTAAATATAGTTTTGGTGTAGTTATGATTATCTTTGAATACTAGTTAGAGTTAAGAAAAAAACTCGTTCTAGCCGACTCAGTAGATAAAAATATCCTTAATATATCAAAACACATGAGTTTAGATCGAAACATATAGTTTTTAGGCCCCTGATTTTTTTTGAGATGAAGTAGAAAGGGTTATGTTCATTTTTTTAACAGGATGATCCTATTTATGTGTTTGATATAAGGTTTGGAATAATCATACGTTGTTTTGAGGTTGAAAAAGTATGTCCTATATGTCAATGAAAAAAGCATGTGGGTTGGATTGATCTAAGTTTTTGAGAGATGAAGCTGACTCGAATTTAAAGGAAATATTTTTCACAGATTATTTCATTCCACCTGTTTCCAAATGAAACGTCCTGGAAAACGGTTTTATCCCAACACGACCTATCCCGTTTCTGTAAACCAAAGGCATGTTTAAGGGATGGGTCACAGTTCGCAAATGTTCAGGACGGGTCCGGATGCACCGGTGCGTTCGGTTCGGGGCTTCTTCGGGCCGACGGCCGTTCTCCTCCCGCGCGGGCGCGGCGAAGATCTGCCTCGCGCCGCACGTTGCGTGTCGCGCCCGCGCCCCATGCCGCGCGCGGGCCGCGGGACGTGTGGGTTCGGTCGCACCGCGCCGCGGGCCAGCCAGGGACACCCCGGCACGAGACCACGTGCCGCCAATCCATCCAGCTTCCCGCCAGCCACCCCAACTGCTCACTACTCACTAGTGCTACTACACACAGCCCACCCGCGGCCGCGCGCGCATGCAGATGGGGGAGGGGGCACATCGCGCGTGCAGGTTGCAGCAGGAGCCGAGGGGGACCAGCCGGCCAGGGCATGGGTTCAGATATGGGCAGCGAAAAGGGCTATCATCTCAGGGATTCAGGGGCGCGCGTCAATTTGACGACGGTGGCTGGCGCCACAGTTTGCTGCTCCGTTGTCGTCTCCGCCTTGGACGCATTCGTCTCTCACGAATACTCCTGCTGGCTGAAAACCTAAAAAATTTCTCAGGTTTCAAAACACAAGTTTGCTTTTAGGAGAAATACAGTTCGTTAACCACGAGCTAGCTAATCGTCTGGATTTTGACTGAATTTTTGGCACCATAGATGATCTTTATTACAATTAGGGCTTATTGATTATAGTATCTTGAAGCAGCGACAGCCAGAGAGTTCCTCCTGGTTGATACCCTTTTCGGAAGAAACCAAAAGAGCCAAAGTTTAAGAAAAAACAAGCTAAGCTAGCCCGACGAACGGAGTGGGTCTCATTGGATCGCTATCATTTTTGCACCTAAATTATTCACTGACACGCGGGAGAAACATAGAGCATCCACGTCGATAAGTGGATTCAGCGCCTACAAGTAGCACATGTTTCTGTATCCCTACACTAAAATACTCCTACTTACTATGCAATCATGGACTATAGTATTAGTACACTGGCTATATATATATATATATATATATATATATATATATATATATATACTTTGTTAAGACAAAAGAAATCACGTTAGTACGTTACCGGGAACAAGCTGGCTCCATTTTACTATATCTCCTTTGCATAGTTGCATGAAGCATGGTCTTACAACCCCATTCCCGATGCTGATTAGTTGATAAATTTTCCTCCTAATCAGTATCGTCTCGATCGGCGAGCTCGGGCAGGATAATATAATGAACACCGTTTTGTAGCCATTCCGGGTACATATGGGGCGTATGACCAAGGCAGAAAGGCTGTATCCGGAAATGGCAAGTTAAGGTCCCCACAAACAAATTATAGTAGCAACACAACGGTGGAACGTTCGAATTGTTATAGACTACTGGATTTTGAAAATAGGGAGTGCTTGGTAAAGGTTAGTTCGAATTCATTCGAACATACTAGCCATGGTAAGTATTTGATTTGATTCAAGGCATATTTTTGCCAAAGTCCTGTAAAGCAGAAAGCATGTAACGAAAAAAATAACAATTTTATGCTTTAGAAAGTTAAGCTTCAAATCTACTTCCGTCTTGTTTTATACTTCTTGCTATATTATATAGCAGCAATACACATCGTTAATGTTAAAATCATTCTAAAAAGTCGATCTTCCGTTATCTCAGCCACACTACTAAACAAGTAGAGTGAAAAGACAATCTGCACAATTGATCTCACCTGATTATCTTAGTTAACGGTAATAATCGTAAAAAATATTATTATAAAAATATGTACAGATATGTATCATCGTTATTCAGTAGTTACTAACTTTTTTATTTTTTTAATAAAATATAAATGATACAAACGAACATAGATGACAAAGTTATCCTAATTATTGTATTAATAAATTACTAATTTACTTTTAGATAACGAATGATTTGTATTATTTTTATTGATAACAAAGTAATACCGTAGATAACGAATGGTTTCGTATTATTTTTATTGATAACAAAGTAATACCGGTAGAGATCATCGGAGTATTGGTTAAAGAAGAATTGTAAGAGTCTAGATCTCTAATATAAACAAAACATCCCCTGACCACCATTAAAAAATGTAGGAGTCTAGATCTCTAATATGAACAAAATATAATGGACTACTCAAACCTTCAAAAGATTCTGTTCAAAGCACTACCCCGTAGAAGTCAAACAGTGTCCTGCCTCTGCCTGTGCTGTCCGTAGCAAATCCAGAACTGCGAAGATAGCAAGCAAGCAAATTTATCGACGTGCTCCCAACTGGCCAGCCACAACAACAACAACACGCAGTTTCGTTTCATCCCCACACATCATGATACTAGTACAGCTCTACTAGTGCTACCGCTACTCATGTCTCATGGCGCTGATAGCCATACGGGCTCCCGTCACAAATCCACAAAAAGTCGCAGCTACCGATAGCTCGCTCACATAGACCTAGCAAGCAACCACGCAAGCGCCGCGTTGCATTTGCATGCACCCAGCTGCTGCTGCTGCTGCTGCTGCTCACCGCGCCACATCGCAGCTGCAGTAGAAGTAGAGAGGAAGAGAGAGAGATCGAGATAGACAGATAGATCGAGAGAGGGAGAGGAGGAGGAAGAAGAAGAGGAAGAAGCAATAATCAGGGATCAATGGAGCAGCAGCAGGAGGAGCGGCCGCGGGAGGTGTACAGGGAGTGCATGCACAACCACGCGGCGAAGCTGGGGACCTACGCGAACGACGGCTGCTGCGAGTACACCCCCGATGACGGGCACCCGCCGGGGCTGCTCTGCGCGGCGTGCGGCTGCCACCGCAACTTCCACCGGAAGGAATTCCTCGACGGCCGCGCCGCCGCCGCGGGCGTGGCGGGAGGCGGAGGCGGAGGCGGAGGCGTCGCCGTCAGCCCGCACGCGCCAATGCTGTCGTCCCCGGTGGAGGCGGGCCGCTGGGATACATGCACATGGCGGCGATGGGAGGAGTGATGGGAGGCGGCGTCGTCGACGGCAGCGGCGGGCACGGCTCCGGGCCGGGCAGGCGGCGGACGCGGACCAAGTTCACGGAGGAACAGAAGGCGCGGATGCTGCGGTTCGCGGAGCGGCTCGGGTGGCGGATGCCGAAGCGGGAGGCCGGCCGCGCGCCCGGGGACGACGAGGTGGCGCGCTTCTGCCGGGAGATCGGCGTCAACAGGCAGGTCTTCAAGGTATGGATGCACAACCACAAGGCCGGCGGCGGCGGCAGCGGGGGCCCGGCGCCGGCGGAGGCGCCCAGACGTCGTCATCGACGACGAGGGGCGGCGGCGACGTGGGGTGGGCTTGTCGCCGGCAATGGGCGGCGACGGCGAGGACGACGAGGAGGTGAGGGAAGCGAGATGTGCATGTAGGAGCACGTACTTGCGTAATGCAGGCAGCATTGCAATTGCATTGCAGGGTGGGATAATTCACGATTTAATTAACTCTCTTTTTTGCTAATTTCTTTTCTTCTTTATTGCTTCCTTAGTTGATTCTTGATGGTGAGAGTGATTGTTTTAACGGTGCCACTAATCAATTATGATCATTCATTGGTCGATCGATTTTGCTGTAACATGTTCTTTTCTGATTAAATTTAGATTTTATCATGGTTTTCGTTATCATGTTTTCTAAACTAACGTCTCGTAAAAAACTTTTTATATAAAGATATTTTAAAATATCAAATATATTTATTTTCACGTTTATAATAATTAGAATTTAATTAATTATGTAATAATGTGGTAATGGTTTTTTATTTTACGTGCGCTATTCTTCGTTTTCAAACGCCACCTCAAAAGAGATGCTTCAAATTTTCTCCTTCTTGCCTAAGCTCACTACTCAAAGCAGGTGCATTGTACTACGAAGTACATACGAAGGGCATGCTTCTTTTGTAAATTCTTTTATTCGACATCAAGCAAGCATGAAATTTATGCACGGCAAGAATCAAGATGGGCATAAAGTTTAGGAAAATTGGTTCTGTTAATTATATTGAAAATTCATGCTTTCAGTTTTGTAATACCAACAGTTTGTGATGTAATCTTAGTAGCACTGAACGTTACCTCTATTCCCGCGTATAGCATTCCAGTTTATTTGGATTTCCCTATGATTTACTAAAGAAAAAGGTTGTTTCCAGAAAGTAGTTGTTCTTTCAGTGCATTGGAAATAAAGCATTCCTTGTAAGGATTGAAGGTGTTATATATACTTCCTCAATACTCGATTTTTTATTTTTTTTGAGAAACCTCAATACTCGATTTTTAGAATAAAATATAAAAATTTGACAAAAATTTTGTATTTTGAATTTTTACAATCTTTTTTAGAATCTAATAAGTACTACATGAACATAATGATAGTACCTTTCAAAACAAATTATGCATACCATATTTTTAAACTAATTAACTTGGCATTTGAGAAGTTATTTATAGTTAAAGTTTTAAAAATTTAATAATGTCTTATTTGATGAACGGAGGGAGCATTCATATTTAGACGTGTTTTATTTTCTACATCCTATTATTTAAGGCATTAGATATGTAGTAATTAAATAATCAAACCTCACTATTGAGTCCAAATAGGTACCGTTCTTATTAAAAATCGATCCCTATTCAATCGATATTAATGAGTCATTGATGTCGATAAATAGGTGATGTCGATAAATAGGTGTTGGGTCCAAAATCAATATTTATTGGGGTTTCGAACCGTCGGGTCCAAAACCAATATTTATTTATTGAGGTTTCGAACCGATATTTACGTCGGGTCCGAAACCAATATTTATTGAGATTTCGAACCGATATTTATTGGGCGGTTTCGAAGCGATATGTACCTACTGCCTCCTTCCAGTGTTCAGTGCACTATATAACACAAGCGGTAATTAAAGTGCTGATAAATTAGCTGACGAGCACACATAACCAACCTAAAATTACTGGAGTGCCAATTTACTACTCAGTACAATGCATGCATGCATGTTTGGTATTTTACTGGTAGAGTGGGAATAAGCAGTGTATAAATCATAGGTAGATTTGGATGACTTTTTACGGCTGCAGCTTATTATATATTAATTATGAGCCGAAGACACGTGATTGAAAAATAATTTTACTGAGTTGACAAAAGTAAAATTCTCTAAATCAATTCTAAAATTATGTTCTAAAATGCGCACTACGGCACACCTACAGACTATACATGATAAGTACAAAGCAGAGTACCAGCTGGGTTACCGGTTTTAACTTACACGTGATCGAAGCAGAATATTTCAATTTAATTTGTATAAGCGCATATTATGCTACTCATTTATTTGTGTTATATATGTATGGTGGGTCCATTATGAAACGAGCTAATCTGATTGTAATCATAACTGCATACGATATACTGCGCGTGTGATCAGTTGCAGCAAACTGCTGCAGTGAAGTTAATTACTTGGTTGATGAATACAATAATTATGTAGTTTATTGAATTATAGCGGGATCGCAAACTGAAACCTTTGTCCAGATGCTATTGTAAAACAGTAAGAGGCCTGATTACATCATCCATTTTACTATATATGACATCACGCGGCTCAAGTATAGTCCTCCAAAAAAATAATGGAATTGCTAAACAACATTTGGTTGATGAAAATTAGGAAAACATTTTGCAAATCTCAGACATTTCATATATCTGCTTCATGATTTGTGCTCCAAAAGACTTTTCTCCAACTATGACGACTCCTACCGGGTTAACGTAAAGGTGTGTGTGTGGAGGGCGGAGGGGCAAGAGGGAGAGAGATCGATCGGGCTTAGAGGGATGACCAAGGTGATGGTCGGCAGCGTGTGGTGGACACGGGCATCGACACCGAGAGGGTCCGAGCCATGGAGGGAGGAGAACAATGGGTTGGTGTTGGCGGCGGGGGCAAAGCAAAGTTGTGGTTAAGAGGTGGTGGTAGATTTGACGATAGGGAGCTGCCAGAGATGGGGGATACGACAGGCGAGGGCACCTTGTTGGCTGCCTTGAGGAGAAAGAGAGGAGGAGGGAGAGGAGGGCCGCTTTCCTTATCGACGTAGTTGGTGTCTTTCGACAAACCGCGAGGTTGGGCGATGGAGAGGCGGAGTCGAGGAGGTGCCGGGAAGTCGAGCGCATAGGCATCATACGACGGTTGGGAGGAAAAAGAAAAGGAAAAGGTGTTGACGCCAAATCCGTACCATCGTTATTGTGCCAAAAGATGTGTTGACGTCGAATCACACACTTGCCCTGGAAGATCTGTTTAGCTCCAGTCTGATTCTAAAATTGATGAAGTGTGGGTGTGCCGGTCGGTTTGATCCTGCCACGACAAGATATGCAAAACAACATAATATAAAGCATATTGGCCGATAAGTGATAAATGAGACAACCGATCTGTTGACAACCGATAGAGTAATTCTAACCGATGTCGATGTCAACCGATACGGTTAGGGTTTTGAATAATCGGCTATATTTCCGATGTAAATTCCAACACTTGTGTAAACAATGATATAAAGACAATAGGCTGATGATAATGTAATCGATAATAAACCAATCGGCAAATAATGATATGATAGAATAAATACGATCCGATAGTTAAAGCATACATCGGTTGGAGGTCGATGTCATTAAATCCGACAGATAAACAATGATCGATAAATACTCTGTTGTCATCGACTAAAGACCAATTCGTACGCAATCCTTGCAAGCCGATGCAATGTCCATGGGATTGACGATTACTCGATCGGCCGAAGATATTAATAGCATATAATCTAGGTCTCACGATATGTTTACACCAAGTGACTGGGATAGATCGGTAGCGTATCGAGACAGTATAAATCACTTATGTCTAAATATACCTCAAGACAAAGATTATATGTATTCATAACATAGCCGATGAAATGTTCAGATAACTCATCGGCTGAAACCCCGATGAAACCATTATTGGCAGTCAACAAGCAGGCTAAAGATTACAGTTCTAATCACGACTTAGTAGATCAAACTGAACTGATGCAGCACTAAGTGTGAAAAGAAACGCAATATCTAGACAATCAAGCCCTTGACTGATTTTCAAGGTGGTGGATGCCTAAGCTAATCTAATCTAATATAACAATTTTAATCGGTACCAACAGAAACCCTAAAGCGAGAAACAACCGATAGAGCCAAATCGAGATACTAGGACTAGATTCAACAACGACATATGATAAATAATCGTGCAAAGATATTAACCGAATCGAAGCAATCCAAAGGTCGAATGTACTGATGCAGCCTTGGACGACGTCGACGTAGCCAATACGATTGCCTGAGCAGACGGGACCTTGGACTTACCCTTTCGCCGAAGATCGAAGCCGATGCAGCCCCGTGTCAGGTGCCAAGTTTCGTCGGATGATAAAGTAGAACAGATGAAAAAAAGATGACAATGCGCCAAAGTGTGTTGATCGAGAAATAATATTACATGAACCTCGGGCTTACATATTATACCCGTAGGCTAACAAAGATCCTAACAGATTATAAATCTAAAGTTTTCTAAAGATAAAAGGAAACAAACCGAGTTTTTATTGGACACTAACATATTTTCCTAAAGATAAAATAGAAAGTTAACATACTCTTTCTAATTAATAGATACAAGCTGCATCTTTCCTGGACTTGGTTTCCTCTAGATAAGACCTGATCTCGAACCGAATCTAACAAGAATTCGCTGCTGAAGATGTAGATAATAGAAAATCATTATCGACCGATGCAGGGACTCTAAGCCGATACTAGCTTTGAGCCAATATGCACACTTAGCCGAATATATTATCTGGAAATTTAAAATGGTTTTTATGAGAAAAAATATATTATCTGAATGAATTTTGCAAGAGAACCCCTAAAAATAATAAAAAGACCACACCGAAGGAACTTGGAATCCTCACTCTACTGTTGCAAATACTTGTCTACTCTAGCTCTGGATTGCAGCATTGTGGATCTTTTGGTTAAAGGCTTAAAGCGTACTTGCACTGTTGCACATACACATACAAGGCAAGTTCAGTTTTGACTGGCCGATATGTCCACGAACAGTATCGTACAGTGTCAATATTCTACGGATAAATTGTCGAAAAAATTAACCTGCAAAATAACACAGCTTCGGATATCATGCGTAAAAAAAAAAATCTTCTCATGCACTTATATGAACTATCTATAAAAACTATCTATGTTTTAATATGAGATATACGAAAGGATTTTTTTAACCTTAGCCTGAACCAACTGAGTTAAAAACCTGTTCGCAAAACTTTTTATAAATTGTCGAAATGGCAGGTAAAACTGTCAGAATTACTCCATTCATGGATCTATGGTTAAGGGACGCAGTGAGATATTATTAATCTTTATAAACATCTCTCACTAATCTAACAAATCGTTCCTGCTCGCTAGTCACCACTCACCACCCAAATATGCTTTATGCGTCACATCACTACATCAGCTCACTCTCTCTCTCTCTCGAACCGTCGCGTAGTGCAGCGCCTCGCTCGCTTTAGGCAACCTTTTGACTTGTCTTTGTTTCGCTCACAAATCCGCATGGGATCCGCAAGTTGATCGCATCCCACGAAATCCAACCAACTTTAGTAGAAGTACAGTGCACTGTACTAGGGCGTTTAGCCTATGTGTCATTCAGCTCCAGCTTCCCGTGTCAAAGATTCCATGCCACATTTACTTCTCCCGTTACCAAATAAAAAACGAATAACCAAAACTGATAACGGGTTTTTTTGTTAGAGATTTGTCGAGGGGGAGGGAGAGGCCGTAGATAGGGAGAGAGGAGTGGTGCTGTTGCGGGGCTCGTCTTATGAGGCTATTCATAATCATTGGCTTTGCAGAGGTCGTCGTCATCATTGTCTCCGTTGCTTTTCCTTATCTCGCTCGATGCACCATCGTTGCTAAAGAGAGGAGAGCAACATTGAAGAGGAGAGGCCACCGACAGAAAGAGAGAAGGCGTCGCCGTAGGGCTCCTCATGGCCTCTGGTTCCACTGGTCGTTAGATCCATGCCGAATCCACTCGACTCAACACCTGAGATGATCACCACTCTTTCTCGTCCATGTCGGATCCACGCCGCTGAAAGCTCGTCAACCAAGCCTAGCCTCAACCCGCACCCATTATCGAGGCCATTCCATGGACGCCACTATCGAGACTAGCCTCGAAGCCTTCGCCGCGTGAAAGGAAGGCTGGAGGGCGTCGACCAAGTGAGGAGATGAGGGGCGTCGGACGTCGGTCAGGGAAGACGACGAGGAGCGCTAAAAAGGAGAGCCGGGTCACCAGTGCAAGGAGAGAAAAGGGAGAGACAATGAGAATAAGAGAGAGCGGTGATTTTAATTTTTTCTGACTTATAGGATGTTAAGTGCATATTTTAGATCTTCACATAAATTAAAAAAATATCAGTACCCAAAAAAAGTGTTAGGGCTGAAAAATTAGATTTTGGACCGTAGCCGTAGCCTACGTGGCTCCCTTACACAACTCCTTCTCCCGGTTTTCCATCTCGCGACACGCGCATCGTCCTAACTCCAATCGGTGCAGGTCGCAAGGCTGCAAAAGCCGAGCTGGTTTTGCCGCCTCGCGGCGGCGCTTCTGGTTACCCGCGTCTCCGATCCGCGGGGCGCACACACTCGGTCCCCGTTGGGTGGGTGGGAGACTGAGCGAAACGGTGGAGCGCGGGGGTGCGGCACGTACGGCACGGTGAGATCGTGGAGAACCCAACACATCCAAAGTTTACAAAAACGCGGCTCCTCCGCGACACGCATCCGCGCCCGTGCCCGTGCAGGGTGCGATCCGTACGGCGGATTCGGTCGCGGGCCGCGCTTGGCGCGACGTGCGGCCGGCTACGCTATGGAGTACTGGCGGGTGCGGCGGCGCCCGTGGCGCGTAGTAGCTCGGCTGCCTCTGCGGAGTCCACGTGCAGCGGCAGCGGGAGGACCGTAAGATTCGGGGTGATCTCGTTCTGCCACAAAACTAGTCGGCTTGTGGATGGATGGTGGTGAATGGTGATAGGCTGGTCGATACTTCCTCCTCCAGGAACATGGCGGATGATGGGCCTCGCACATGACGCGCCTGACCGGCCTAGCGGCTAGCGTACAACTTGTCGCAAGCCACAGGGAGCAGAACCATGGCCTAGGGCATTCCCCCGCAACGCGATAATGCCGTATCTAAGGTGACAGTGACATATCTAGAACTAGAACCTCTCATAAACAGTTTTAATTCCTGTTTTCTTAATAAGGTCTGCACTATGGGTGGCCATGGATCAAGTCTGGGCACGGACAAAGAAGAAACTGTTAGCACGCTATGTCTAGTAATGTTATCTCTTATGCCAATCTCTCTGATTCTCTCTAGATTATGTTGCTATAAATTGACTGAGTAGATAAGGGATAATTATGTCTATACGTACTCCGTTTGGATTATCAATTAAATCATGGCGTTGAGCCCATACACGTTTTCATGGTAGCAGACTTCCCGATCTTCTGCTTCCGCTCACCTCTTTCTAAACCGGCATGTGGACGTCACCGGAACTCGCGTCCGACGAGTCCTCACCGCCCGACACTGCCGCGGCCCTCGCTGCGTCCGCGCCGCCCACTCTGTCCGTCGTTACGGAGGCCGCCATCGCCGCCGCCATCCTCCCTATGTCCTCCTCCGAGGCCGCCCCGGCGGCCCGCGCCCTCGCCGACGGTCTCGCCTCTGCTGTCGCCGCGACTCTCCATGTGGCGCTCCCGGCGGTGTTCGCGCCGCCTCTACCGATGTCTGTTGCGCCCCTACGTCGCGCCTCCGGCCTCGTCTGCGATGCACGGCCCCGGTCTTCGTCTCCACCACCCGGCTGCCTCCTCCTTCGGCAACCCCTCTGGCGCCGTCCGAGGACTATTCTCGACGACGGCGCCATCTCCGCCTTACACGTTCAAGCCGTGGCCGTCCTCAACATACGAAGCCTTGTTCCGGTCACGTTGGTCCTGGCGGCGTCCAACTACGGTCGCTGGCGAGGGCTCCTCCTCGTCACCCTGGGCAAATATGCCGTCTCCTCCCACGTTCTCTCCGACGCCTATCATCCTGATCACGCGGCGTGGGCACAGATGAACTGCGTCGTCTTGGCATGGCTCTACGGCTCGATCTTCTCCGACCTCCTTGAAACGGTGATGGCCGTCGACACCACCGCTCGGATCGTCGAGTGCAAAACTCGAACAACACTTCCTCGGCAACCAAGAACAACGTGCCATCAACGTCTCCGCCGAGTTTCGTAACTTCGTACAGGGCGACCTCTCCGTCCACGATTACTCCTGCCGGCTCAAGACCCTGGCTGATCAACTCGCCGAATTCGGTGACCCGAAGAGCGATCGACAACTCGTCCTCGTTCTCATCCAAGGTTTGAACTCTAAGTTCAATAACCTCGAATCAATCATGCCATTGCAGTGCCCCTTCCCCACGTTCGTCTAAGCACGGTCGCAATTGCTGCTCGAAGAAATCACCAAGGGACATCGGCCCGTCCAGCCGGCCACCGCGCTGGTCGTTGGCGTCAGCGGTACTCGTCAAGGTGGTGGCTCTGGGTACCAGTCCGCCGGCGCCCCCAGCCCGTCGTCTCCTCCGCCAACTCAACCAACTCAACAACAACAACAACCGCCGCTGCCATGGTCGCGGCAACGGTGGCAACCAAGGCGGCGGCAACTCCACTCCCACCGCCGGGAATCAAGGTGGCGGCGGCGGTGGCCAGGGCAACCAGTCGGCCGCGACTGAGCCTCGCCCAGCCCAATGGCCGTCCCCAATGCATCCCTGGACCGTCTCCCTTTAAATGTGGCCCGGTCCACAGGCACCTGGTCTTCTGGGCCCTCGGCCTCCTTTCGCAGGAGCAGCGTCTGCCGCCACATTTCAGCCCGCTGGATCGTTTCGACTGATCCCGCCCATGACAGCGATAGCCCAGCAACCCAGCCGATGCAGTTGTACTCGCTCACGCCTTTTGCCGCGATGTATGCGACGCCTCCCTTCGTCGTGCCTCCGTCGTCTGCTGCTGTTCCGCAACCACACCCGTGGGCCCTCCCATCTCAATGGGACCCACAAGTATTCGCCAACGCCTTCAGCGCCACGCTCTGCCCTTCACCGACTGGTACATGGGCTCGTGCATAACTGCCGATCCTGGCTGGTACTTTTTCGTTACACACACCTCAGTCCTACACTCACTCCACGTTATCGTTGGTGATGGCTCTCTTCTCCCCATCTCTCACATTGGTCATAATTATATTCTGTTTCCTAGTTACACTTTTCAACTTATGTTTTGGTTTCCCTCGTATTATTAAGAACCTGGTATCTGCTCATCGTTTTACTCGTGATAATTGGGTTTTCGTTAAACTTGACCTCTTTGGCCTTTGTGAAGGACCACCCAACCAAGACCAAGATCGTCGGATGCAATAGCTCAGGAGACCTCTACCCCTTCTCGTCAAACGCCTTCTCCACTGTAGCCTCTGCTTGTGCCTTCGTTGCAGCCACCTCCTCCAGTCGACCTTTGGCACCGTCGGCTTGGGCACCTTGGTCACGAAGATCTCCTCGACTCGCTCGAGTCTTCCGTCATCCCACCACCTGAAGCGGTTGCTCCACGTGTCATGCTTGTCGGTTAGGTCATCATGTGCATCTTCCTTTTAGTAATTCCTTTACTAGAGCCAAAGCAACTTTGATATGATTCATTGTGATTTGTAGACCTCTCCTATTCCAAGTGTTTTGGGTTATAAATATTATCTCGTCATCCTTGATGATTGCTCTCACTATGTGTGGACCTTTCCTCTCCGCTTTAAATCCGACACTTTCTCCACTTTTTCACAATTTTTGCTTTTGTTAAGGCGCAATTTTCGACCATGATCCGCAACTTCCAATGTGACAATAGTAGAGAGTTTGACAACTCCTCCGCTCGCAACTTCTTCCTCACCAATGGTGTCTCCATGCGAATGTCCCGCCCCCAGCCTCCTCGAGCGGCAAGGCCGAGCGCATGCTTTGTTCCCTCAACAACATCTTTCTCTCCTTGCTATTTCAAGCTAGCCTTCCCCCTTCCTTCCAGGTTGAGGCCCTTCACATTGCGACTCACCTTATCAATCGACATCCCACCAAAACCCTCAAACATCATACACCATTCTATGCCCTCTATGAAGCCCATCTCCTACACACACCTTTGAGTTTTTGGCTATAAATGCTATCCTAATCTCTCTGCTCTGCTTGCTCCCCACAAGCTTTCGCCTTGTTCCACCTTATCTATGTTCCTTGGATATCCGTTAGAGCATAAATGGTACCAGTGCCTTGATCTCTCCTCCAACCGGGTTCTCATCTCTCGGCATGTCGTGTTTGATGAACACTCATTTTCTTTTGCCGAATTATCCACTGTTGTAGGTGCTGCTGACTTTACTTTTCTTGAGGATTTTTCGGCTCCACTTCCTACGCTGTTGGTCACCGATTATAGGCCCCGACCCCTGCTGTTCTCGGCCATCCCCCGGCCCGGTCCAGCAACAACCGACCTCTCTTGTGCCCACAAGGCCGTCTGGTGCCCCTGGCTTGCTGGCCCAGCAACCGCCCTCTCCTGTCAGACCGCCCACGATGTCCACCAATGGGCCGCACAGCTTTCCCCAGTTCGTCTCCTCGGCCACTACGCTACCAGGCCACACTGCATCACATGGCCCACTTGGTACTAGGCGATGCTAGCCCTGGAACAATAGGCGCCTCGCTAGAAACCCGAGAGATCTCATCGACACCATCCCTCCACTCGGCCACCCAACGCGCACATAGCATGCACGTCCTGGAGGAGCTCGCGCGCCTCCCGGCTTACTCGGCATATCCCTGTCATTAACCAACATGACATGGTGATCCAAGGCAAGGTCGGAAATTGGCGCCCCTCGGACCGGCTCAATCTCCATGCTTGCTACTCTCTCGCCGATGACGTGCACCTAACGTCTTGCTCTCGTGGACCCACTCTAGAGGGGTGCCATGGAGGAGGAATTCATAGCCCTACAATCCAGCGCGTACATGGGACCTTGTCCCACGTCCCCGGCGCCAATGTTGTCACCGATTAAATGGATGTTTCATCATAAATTTCAGTCGATGGCACTCTTGACAAATACAAGGCCCGTTGGGTCCTTCGTGGTTTAACTCAGTGTCCTAGTGCTAACTTCGATGAGACATTCAGTCCGATTGTCAAACCGGCCACTAACCGCACAGTCCTCAGCATTGTTGTCTCTCGTGATTGGTTGGTTCATCAACTCGATGTGAAGAATGCTTTTCTATATGGCATCCTTCAGGAGAGTTTATTGCACGCAACCCTCTGGCTTCATCGACTCCACCAGACCCGACATGGTTTGCCATCTCCACAAGTCACTACATGGCCTCAAGGAGGCTCTCCGTGCATGGTACAGTTGGTTTTCCTCTTTTTTATTATCCATTGGATTCATTGAGGCCAAGTCCGACACCTCTCTGTTTATCTATCGTTGTGATTCCGATGTGATCTACCTGCTCCTCTATGTGGATGATATTTTACTTATAGCCTCCTCCGACAATGCGCTTCGATGGACCATCGGTGCTCTCCGAGTTAGAGTTTTCCATGAAGGATCTTGGAGCTCTTCACCATTTTCTTGGCATCGGTGTCTCTCGCTACTCCTCGGGACTACTTCTCAACCAACAACAATATAGTATGAGATACTTGATCGGGTGGCATGGCCGATTGCAACCCTCTACACCGGTTGACACCAATGCCAAGCTTTCCTCCACGATGGTGCACCCGTCTCAGAGCCTACGGACTATTGCGGTTTCTTTGGGGCTCTACAGATGCCTTGATTTTTACACGCCGGACATCTCCTATGTAGTGCGGCAGGTTTGTGTCCACATGCATGATCCTCGTGAGCCTCATCTTGCTGCTCTCAAGCAGATCCTCCGATACATTCACGGCACATTGAACTACAGTATTCATCTATGGCGTTCCTCGACGATGGACCTTCTTGCTTACTCTAATGCTGATTGGGTAGGTTGTCCTGATACATACAAACCCACCTCGGGTTATGCTGTGTTTTTGGGCAACATTCTTGTCTCTTGGTCTTCCAAGCGTCGGTGTCTCATTTCGGCGCCAAGGCGAGAATGCGGAGCATTGCTAATGTCGTGGTGAAGCTTCTTGGCTTCGCCGATTGCTTCATGATCTTCATGCACCACCTACCCATGCCACCTTGGTCTACTGTGACAATATCAGCGTTGTCTTCCTCTCCTCCAACCCGGTGCAACATCAACGCACCAAACATTTTGAGATTGATCTTCACTTTGTTCGTGACCGTGTTGCTACTGGTGCAGTGCGAGTTCTCCATGCTCGAGACGTCTCGGTATGATGATATCTTCACCAAGGGGCTCCCTCTTCCATCTTCTAAAAATTTTGGGCCAATCTCAACGTCCGGTGTCCCGATGATGTGACTGCGGAGGGGTGTTAACATGTTATGTTTAGTAATATTATCTCTTGTGCCAATCTCCTTGATTCTCTGCGGATTCTGTTGCTATAAGTCGGTTGAGTAGATAAGGAAGGATTGTGCCTATATGTACTCCACTTGGATTATCAATTCAATCATTGCGTCAAGCCCATACCCGCTTTTAGAAACACGCCTACGCCAATACCCGCATCTCTTGCCCAATCCAAGATCCGATATCTCTCGCCCTATTAGGGTGGCAATAGAGCGGGTAAATGCTAGCTTAGATAGGAACATCCTCGCTATCCGCATTCTCCTCCTGCCCCGGCCCCGTAGAGCTAAATAGGTGAAAAATGTCACCAGCTCCAGTCCCTACATGGGACCCGACGGTGTGAGGGTGAACGGTGAAGTTGGTTACCTACGACGGCTTGGGGACGACGAAGAGGCAACGACGGTTGGGGACTGTCATGCCCGGAAATTCATCCCAAATTTCCAGACTATTTTGCGTATTAAATCTCTGTCCAGGAATCAACCAGGGTACACAACACGACAAATTAATACACAGATCCAAACGTAAAATAAAACGTAAAATAAAAATACTTACTGAAGAGACTCTTAGTCCTCACACCCAAAAATAGTAGCAGAAAAGAAAAACGATCCTAGCAAAACTTCAGCTCCATTCCACAGACAAACTCAACTGGAGTTTGAGCCTTGGTCTTCTAACACCTTCTTCAACTTAGAAGCACTGCACTTTTGAAAGGAAAAAAATCGCAAGACTGAGTACAACCATAGTACTCAACAAGCCACACCGAGACATGCGGACGTGCAAAGGGAAACAAGAGTGGCTTGAGCTATTTTGCATAAATGCGGTTATAAACATTTAATGTTTAAAAATAGCAAAATAGTTGATTAAGTCGAGTCATATTTTATCCTCCATTGAACAATGTTGTCCCACGTTGAACATGCCCAATCATTCCACCTGAACTAAACCAGTTTCATTAAATCAAATTATTTAGTAGTGTGGGACTAATCATAGTGAATTTGGTTGATCACCCATAACCGCGAGCACGGCTATTTGAATAGTTTTACTCTGATCAGAGGTGCACAACTTTACCCACAAGACACGATTCCAGACATGTTACCATGCCCGAAGTACCACCATGATCACGCAAAGGGAAATCGTGACAAGAAACTTTCGCATAACTCCCTAACAACGCGATACCACACCAAGGTTTCGCCCCCACCCTCGAAAGGAAATGGGCAGCCCCCGCGTGTCGCGGTGAATCAGCCGATCAACCCTTTTAACCGGGGCCAACCCAACTCCATCACGCCCACCCTCACTAGGGTATGTTGGCCAGAGGAAAGCTATACTACGAGTGAAGCAGTTGCCCATTCTTGCTTGTAGTAAGCGCTGTAATTCTTTCAGGGTTTTCCATGAACCGGTCCTTAATTGCCATGGGTGCGACAATCCAAAACCATACACTCACAGTCCATCATTAAGTCATATTTTAGTTGAGATAATTATGACCAATAAGACATGGTCGGTGTATCGAGCTTGGAGCTCATCAAAGACTAGAATAAATAGTGTAATTATCCTATTTAGTGCGCTAGTGGTAATTAAGCATGACTAAGCATATAATTCTAGCTAAAATCAATATCGGTGACTAAAGCTAGTCAAATTATCACCCAAGGTTAACAAAGGACGGATATCAAGTAAATAAGACACAAACAAGCGGATAGATAATCCATCATTTCATTTAATTAGCAAAGCAATGCAATTTTATTTGTAAATAGTAAAACATTTATAAAAGTAAGATCAATATGCTTCAAGGGAAGTGTGACGTGCATTGCTTCTTCAAGCAGACTTACGGACTCTTTTCCTCGCGAGCACGAACTCGGAAGCGACGAAATCTACATCTTTGGCACACAAAATGAGGAAAAACCATAATAACCAAATAACAATACATAAAAAGTAAACAAACATATAGATCTCAATTTTAGATGAATTTTGCAATTTGAATGACCAAATTTAGAGTTCGTATGGATTAGATATGAATTTTAGAAGTTTTAGACCATTTAAATGAATTCTAGAAATTAAAATAATTTATTGCACAGTTATTAATTAATTTTGAACTACAAAAGGATGTTTAAGACATCGGCCCCGATCGGTCCATGGTATCACAAGAATTTGGACGGCTAGGATTGGATTGGATGAGACACGACGACTCAAATTAAAGCTGAAACAATCTAAAAGATGGATGGTTGCGATTTAATGATCGAGTTTGACCTAGATTCGACGAACAAGATCGACGATTTAGTTTTATAGGATGGATGCCATGTAGACGGAAAACAATGCGGCGGCTAGGCTGGCAAAGATGCGGCGGGTGACTTGACGGTGAGGTGGGGATGATGTGGACACGCCACACGGGATCACCGGCGACGGGTTGGCACGGCGGCGACGGCGAACGGCGGCTCTAGCGAAACGGAGGACACTAATGGAGAGAGTACGGTGAGGCAACACTTACCAACACTTATACAACGACGAGCGGCGACGGAAGACGGCCGGCACGACGAGATGGAAGCGGCGACGAGCTTGGGTTGATGGCGGCAACGACTTTCCGGGGACCTTTGGCGAAGGAGAGGTGGAGGACGGGTGTCACGCCCGAAATTCACACCAAAATTTCTGCAGCTAATTTGTGCATTACACCCTCGTCCGGGCATCGTAGAGGTACACAAATCGACGTTATTGATAATCTGAGAATCCTCGTCTTAGAAACATTATAAAGAGTTACACAAATGCAGCGGAAAGGAAAAAAGCCCGCTTAAGCTAAACTTGACTCGAGCGAAGCGAAACGCCAACACCACGGCTAACCCTTGACGTCGAACAAGCCTACACCTCCTCGGAGACCTCGATCTCAACCTCGCTTGAAGGGAAAAAGAAGCAAAGGCTGAGTACAACCACCGTACTCAACAAGTCACACCGGAAAAGGGGACATGATGCAAGATAAATATCAAGGAACAAGGATAAGAGGCTCAATTTGCATAAACAGCATTTGCAGAATATAATAATAATATTTGAAACTAGTAAAACAGTAGTAATAATTAAGCAGTATTAAATAAACACTGTCCAACGTTAACACCACGTTGCAACAGGCCCATCCATCCACCTGCACTAGTCACATTCCAACATTTCATTCAAGTAAATAAGCGAAACTAATCAAGGTGAATTTGGTCGATCGCCCGTAACCATGGGCACGGCTATTCGAATAGTTTTACTCGATCGAGGTGTACAAGCTGTACCCACAAGACACAATCCCACAACACGTTACCGTGCGCGGTGCACCACCACGGTACCAGGAAAAGGAGCGTGATAGGACCCTTCACATAACCCCCTCTAACTAATCGTACCACACCAAGGTTTCGCCCCCACTCCCATCGGGCAATGGGCAGCCCCCTCTAGTGCCGCGGTGAATCCAGAAGGCGATCAACCCTTAAGGCCAGGGGCCGACCCAACTCCATCACGCCCGCCTCTGCAGGATACGTCGGCTAGAGACGGCTACGCTATAGACCCGGCCATTACCCATCTTTGGCTTGTGGTATGCACGGTACTTCTTCCGGGTTTCCGAGAACCGGTCCTTAATTGTCATGAGCACGCTAACCAAAGTCCAACCATGTGCTCATGACCCACCCTTTTCATAATTCAATATTATTAGAAATAGAGTCACAACTTAACCTCATCGAGTTAACCTCTAGTAACATACTTGATTAGTGTGATCCCCTTAAGCGAGGTAGTTGAGCTAAGCATAACTAAGCAAACCTTAAGCTATCATCTAGTCACATTGAACCCCAAGTTATCAATGGTATAAGGTAAACAATCCTATGGTTGAGTACAATAGGTATAATCATCCTATGAAATGACATTCTAAAACATATGCAATATTTGAGAGAAAAGAGACATTTACATAAAATAGGTACAATATGGTCAATGTAAGGTATGACTTGCCTTGTTCGAGGCGAGGAACCTCGGCGACTACTTCGAGAGAACGGGCTCGCGGAAAACTCGGGATCTACACGACAAACAAAGCACTAAACAAACACCCTAAAAGGTCTACTAAAACAGCACTGAAAAGTATTTTTAATGGATTCTTGACATTTTCCTGGATTTAATGAAATTTGAATGGACTAAAACGGAGCTCGGATTCAAAAGATATGGATTTTAGAAGTTTAATTGCAATTTTTACACTAAACGAGAAAAGATTAAAACATTTATTGCGTAATTAAGCCCCAGGGTGACGCAAGCATGGTGCGGCGGGTAGGGCGCGTCGGTGCGCAAGCGGCCGCGCAGCGGCATGGCGCTCGGTCCACGGTGGGCCAGAGTCCACGGCGGCGGCGCGCGCGGGGACACGCGGCACGCATCCGCGGGAAAGCTTGGCCGAGAGGGCGATGCGAGGCGCGGGAAACGGCGACGGAGGGTGATGCGGTTCGACGATGGTTCGAGAGGCGGCACGGAAAACCGGAGGAGTGGAAAGAAGTGGCGGCGCACTCACCGGAGTCGAAGAAGACGACGATGGCGGCGGCGGGTTTTGGGGCTAACACACGAGATCGACAAAGGGGAAACGTGCGGCGGCGGCTAGGGAACTTTATAGGAGCGCAAAGAGATTGGAAAGTGCACGGGAAAGTTGCGGATTCGTCGCCGTTGGTTACGGACTCGGAGAGAGAGAGAGAAACGGCGCAACGAAATCCGGCGGATAAGGTTTCCTTAGAACGCGCTAGGCGCGGGGATGGATGCGGCGGAAATCGGGCCGGCATGGGTCCGTCGTGGCACGGGCTCACGCGGGAGCGGAGCGAAGCGGCGGCGTGCATGGCGGGGCGGCGGCTGGGCCGACCGGGCGCGGGGACGGAGACCTGACAGGCGGGGCCCACCTGTCGGTGGCCCGCGGGGCGAAGGACGGGTTGCGGACTTGCGCGGCGCGGCTGGCGTCGTGGGCTTCGGCCCACGACCGAAGGGGAGGCGGCGCGCGCGTGGGAGCGGCTCGGGCGGGGAAAAGTTGGGCCGACGGCCCAAACCTGGAAGGGGAGCGGGAAACCGTACGGTGGTACGGAAAAAAAGAAAAAGAAAAAGGAAAAAGGAGAGGATTTTGGGGCTTAATTAAATTTTTGATTTCTTATTTAATTGATTAAAAATACTTAGAGTGCTCTAAAAATTCCGGTAAAAATCTGTTAGTGCATTTTGACATGCGAGAATTCAAGAAAAATCCTACCATGTCGTTTCCATTTATTAGTTGCATTTTAAAATTACTTGGTTGGCTCAGTTAATTCCAAAAATTACGATTATTTCGGGGTAAATTATTTAAACAATTTAGGGCAAAACTCGGGGTGTGACAACCTACCCCCCTTAAACGGAATCTCGACCCCAGAGATTCGAAGGTACGCGAAAAGGTGCGGGTGCGCGACCTTTAGCTCATCTTCTCTTTCCCAAGTAGCTTCTTCCTCGAGTGATGAGTCCATGAACCTTGCAAACACGATAACCTTGTTCAGAGTCCTTCTCTCGCCGATCTCGAGAATACGTGCTGGTCTCTACGTAGGTCAAGTCCTCTTGAATTTCGATCGGTGCAGGCTTGCTGCTCTTCTCGTACCCTTAAACACTTATTTAAGCTGGGACACATGAAACACGTCGTGAATACCGGCCATGTTGGAGGGAAGCTCAAGGCGATAGGCTACTTCTCCTCGACGTTCCCGAGTGCTGTATGGTCCCACAAAACGTGGTACCAACTTGCCTTTGGTTTGGAAATGATGTACCCCAGTGGTGTAACGAAGATACACAAAATTGTCTGCGTAGCTTTTCTGTCGGGATTGCGCAATCTTCAACCTTTCCCGAATCGTTCGGACCTTTGCCTCTGCTTCACTTATTACTTCTGTGCCAAACAACTGGCGTTCACCAGTCTGATCCCAGAAAAGGGGTGTGCGGCACTTCCGTCCATACAATGCTTCATACGGTGCCATTTGAATGCGGCTTGATAGCTGTTGTTATAGAAGAATTACGCATAGGGCAAGCTTTTGTCCCACGCTATTCCAAAATCAAGCGCACATGCTCTCAACATGTCTTCCAAAATTTGATTCACTCTCTCAGTTTGACCATCTGTTTGCGGATGATAGGCCGTACTAAAATTCAAACGGGTACCGAGCTCTTCTTGCAACTTCTTCCAAAACTTGGAAGTAAACTGACTTCCCCTATCAGACACGATCTTTTTAGGCACGCCATGCAAACACATGATCCTTGCGAGATAAAGCTCTGCTAGTTTCTTCCCCGAGTAGGTAGTATGCAGCTTTGGTATGAAGTGGGCCACATTGGTGAGTCGGTCCACAACGACCCAAATTGAGTCATATCCGACGATGTGCGGGGTAAACCCGTGATGAAATCCATCCCAATTTCATCCCATTTCCACTGGAATGCGAGTGGTTGCAACGATCCGCGGGCCGTTGATATTCTTCCTTAACCCGTGACAAACATCACAAAGTGCAACAAACTCAGGCTATCTCCCTCCTCATCTTGACCCACCAAAACTTTTCTTTAAGATCTTGATACATCTTTGTCTTGCTGGGTGAATTGAGTATTGAGTTTGGTGAACTTCCGTAAGGATCATTTTTCAAATCCTTGTCTTCGGCACACACAATCTCTTTCCCATCCAGTTGTGCCGTGCTCGTCTTCCGTAAAGCCACGAGCTTTTCCGACCCTCATGTTCTTCTTGAGTTCAGCCATCTCGGGATCGATGCCTAAGCGGCCAGAATTTGATCAATGAGAGTGGTGGGCTTCCCGGGCAGCCACAAAACCAAAATCCACCACTCGTAGATTTAGATACTCGAACTCTTGCTGCAACGGTCGCACATTCCTTCGACATTGAGGGTGGTGCGGTAACTCTTTCGGCTTAGTGCATCCGCAACCACATTAGCTTTGCCGGGATGGTAATGTATGCCCAAATCATAATCTTTGATCGGTTCCAACCATCTTCGCTATCGGAGGTTCAAATCCGGTTGGGTGAAAATATACTTGAGACTTTTATGATCCGTATACACTTCACAACGATTACCAATTAGGTAGTGTCGCCGGATCTTCGGGGCATGAACCACTGTGGATAATTCCGGATCATGAGTTGGATAGTTGTTTTCGTGCGGGCGCAATTGACGAGAAGCATATGCGACCACTTTGCCTTCTGCATCAACACACATCCCAACCCTTGGCGAGATGCATCACAATAAACTTGGAAGTCTGTCTTTGGGTGCAGCGGTATCAACACTAGTGCAGCACCAACTTCCTCTTAAGCTCTTCAAAACTCTTGTTACATTCTGCCGACCACTTAAATTTCTCATCTTTCTTCAACAGTTGAGTCATCGGCCTTGCAATTTTGGAGAAGTTCTCAATGAAGCGGCGGTAGTAACCCGCAAGTCCAAGGAAACTCGGATCTGCGTGACCCTTTTGGCGGGGTCCACTTGGTAACGATTCCACATTCTTTGGATCCACGACTACTCCTTGGGCATTCACAATGTGGTCGAGGCTGTACTTCCTTTAACCGAAAGCACACTTGCTAAACTTGGCGTAGAGTTGATGATCCCTCAACTTCTCGAGCACTATCCGAAGATGTTGCTCATGTTTTTCTCCGTTTTAGAGTAGACCAAAATGTCGTCAATGAACACCACCACAAATTTATCCAAGAACTCCATAAACACCTTGTTCATCGATTCATAAAGAAGGTCGGTGCGTTGGTCAATCCAAAAGACATGACCGTACACTCATACAGCCGTATCGGTGGTGAAAGTGGTCTTGGGAATGTCCTCTTCCGAATTCTCAAGCTGGTGATAGCGATCGCGGAGTCTATCTTGGAAAACACCTTGGCCCCTTTGAGTTGATCGAATAAATCATCAATCAGTGGTAGAGGATACTTGTTCTTGATAGTGACCTCATTGAGTGCGCGATAATCGACACACATTCTCTTGGTCTTGTCTTTCTTTTCCACGAAGATCACCGGAGCACCCCAAGGCGACGTGCTCGAGCGGATATACCCTTTTTGCAACTGTTCATCCACTTGCTTCTTTACTTCGGCCAACTCGTTGGCTCCCATCCTATACGGCCTCTTGTGTATTGGGGCGGTCCCGGGTACTAAATCGATCCGGAATTCAATTTCCCTTTCTGGCGGCATCTGAGTTAAGTCTTCAGGGAAAACTTCAGGGTATTTTCTGACGATGGGGATATCCTCTAACTTCATAGGGGTCTTTGCCGCCACTTGGACGATCCACGAAAACATGACTCAAACTTGCTACGGTCTTGGCTTGCATGGGAGAACGAAAAACAATTCCTTCTCCTTTCGAATGGCCTTGTCAACCGACTTTTCAAAGTTAGCGTACTCTCAGGAGATTAGCTTGTCCGTGAGTTCATCATCCAAACCAGCCAAAAACTTTTCCCGCCTTTCTGCATCGGTGCGCACATCTTCTGGGGCATAGCAGGCAAGACGATTGAACTCATGCGGATACTCGATGCTGATGCATTACCACTGCTCAAGAGAACGGAACTCACGCTTTTTCGTTGCAACTATTCCCGCGAGGAATGTGTGCGGTCTGAAGCTACTGACGGAACTCTTCCCATGCTTCTTTGCTCCCAGTGGCGAGTAACCAAGTAGTTGTCCCACCAAGGCAGACGGGACCACACCCAGGCGATGAGTGGCAAATGATACTTTCTCTGAGTGCAGTACCTTTGCTAGAAGATCTAGCTTCTTCTCTATGGCATGAAACCAATCATTAGCCTCCATGGGATTAGTGGTACTGGAGAAGGTCGGCGGTCGGACACGAAGGAACTCACGGCAACTTGGGTGGGGTGGTGGGGCGGCAAATTGATTGTTACATTCTTCTTTGCTTTGCTGCATTTCTTCAACATCTGTGCTTGCATCTGTTGGTGTTGTTGTTGCATCTGTTTGCATCATTGCAGGCCATCATGCTGTGTCTTGAAGCAAGCACTTGAGCAATGGTGGAGTTCTCGGGTGGCGGTGGAGGAGTATTGCCGTTGACGTCGTGAGCCTCGTTGTTGTTGGCTTTTGTTGCTTATTTCATTCAAGTAAATAAGCGAAACTAATCAAGGTGAATTTGGTCGATCGCCCGTAACCATGGGCACGGCTATTCGAATAGTTTTACTCGATCGAGGTGTACAAGCTGTACCCACAAGACACAATCCCACAACACGTTACCGTGCGCGGTGCACCACCACGGTACCGGAAAGGAGCTGTGACAGGACCCTTCACATAACCCCCTCTAACCAATCGTACCACACCAAGGTTTCGTCCCACTCCCATCGGGCAATAGGCAGGCCCCCTCTAGTGCCGCGGTGAATCAGAAAGCTGATCAACCCTTAAGACCGGGGCCGACCCAACTCCATCACACCCACCCTCTGCGGGATACGTCGGCTAGAGACGGCTACGCTACGAGACCCAGCCATTACCCATGCTTTGGCTTGTGGTATGCACGGTACTTCTTCCGGGGTTTTCAGAACCGGTCCTTAATTGTCATGAGCACGCTAACCAAAGTCCAACCATGTGCTCACGACCCACCCTTTTCATAATTCGGTATTATTAGAAATAGAGTCACAACTTAACCTCATCGAGAGTTAACCTCTAGTAACATACTTGATTAGTGTGATCCCTTAAGTGAGCTAGTTGAGCTAAGCATAACTAAGCAAACCTTAAGCTATCATCTAGTCACATTGAACTCCAAGTTATCAATGGTATAAGGTAAACAATCCTATGGTTGAGTACAATAGGTATAATCATCCCATGAAAAGACATTCTAAAACATATGCAATATTTGAGAGAAAAGAGATATTTACATAAAATAGGTACAATATGGTCAATGTAAGGTATGACTTGCCTTGTTACGGGGCGAGGAACCTCGGCGACTACTTCGAAGAGAACGGGCTCGCCCAGGTAAACTCGGGATCTACACGACAAACAAAGCACTCAACAAACACCCTAAAAGGTCTACTAAAACAGCCTTGAAAAGTACTTTTAATGGATTCTTGACATTTTCACTGGATTTAATGAAATTTGAATGGACTAAAACAGAGCTCGATTCAAAAGATATGGATTTTAGAAGTTTAATTGCGATTTTTACACTAAACGAAAAGATTAAAACATTTATTGCGTAATAAAGCCCCGGGTGACGCAAGCATGGCGCAGGCGGGTAGAGTGGCGTCAGTGGCGCAAGTGGCGACGCAAGCGCGCTGACGCTCGGTCCACGGTGGGCCAGAGTCCACAGCGGCGGCGGCGCGCGGGGACACGCGGCACGCATCCGCGGGGAGCGCGCGATCGGACGGCGACGGTTTTGGGCGAGATCGAACGGTCTAGATCCGCCCGATCCGGCCGTCGGACGGCTCAGAAAGAGCGGCGCTATGGTTAGGGCACGGCGGCGGCGGCTCGAGCTCGCCGCCGGCCATGGCGCGCGGCGGCCGGCCGATCTCGGCGGCATGGGAAACGGCGACGAGAGGGCGTGCGGCGCGGAAATGGCGGCGGAGGGTGATGCGGTTCGAGCGATGGTTCGAGGCGGCACGGGAAAGCGGAGGGAGTGGAAAGAGGTGGCGGCGCACTCACGGAGTCGAAGAAGACGACGATGGCGGCGACGTTTTGGGGCTAACACACGAGATCGACAAAGGGAAATGTGCGGCGGTGGCTAGGGAACTTTATAGGGCGCAAAGAGATTGGAAAGTGCACGGAAAGTTGCGGATTCGTCGCCGTTGGTTACGGACTCGGAGAGAGAGAGAAACGGCGGCAACGAAATCCGGGCGGATAAGGTTTCCCTAGAACGCGCTAGGCGCGGGGATTGATGCGGCGGCGCGGGATCGGGCCCGGCATGGGTCCGACGTGGCACGGGCTCACGCGGAGCGGAGCGGAGCGGCGCGCGCATGGCGGGCGGCGGGCTGGGCCCGGCCGGGCGTGGGGACGGAGACTGACGAGGCGGGGCCCACCTGCGGTGGCCGCGGGCGAAGGACGGGTTGCGGACTTGCGCGGCGCGGCTCGCGTCGTGGGCTTGCCCACGACCAGAAGGAAAGCGGCCGCGGGAGCGGCTCGGGTGGGGAAAAGCCGGGCCGACGGCCCAAACCTAGGAAGGGGCGAGCGGGAAGCCGTACGGTGAGTACGGAAAAACGAAAAAAAAAAGGAAAAAGGAGAAAAAGGATTTTGGGGCTTAATTAAATTTCGATTTCTTATTTAATTGATTAAAAATACTTAGAGTGCTCTAAAAATTCCAGTAAAAATCCTATTAGTGCATTTTGACATGCGAATTCAAGAAAAATCCTACCATGTCGTTTCCATTTATTAGTTGCATTTTAAAATTACTGGTCGGCTCAGGATTAATTCCAAAAATTCCGATTATTTCAGGGTAAATTATTTAAACAATTTAGGGCAAAAGTCGGGGGTGTGACAACGGGCTTCCCCCCTTCATACGCGACGAAGGACCGATGACGACGGGGTTGGTGACGGGTGGTGGGCTGGAGTTCGGTCGCGGCGAGGCGCTCGGGCTCGTGTGGGGAGCGGATTTCGGTGGTTTTCGGCACAAGGGAGCGGTGGCTAGGCTTCTCCTCACTGCTGCGATGCGGGAGGTGGCGATTGCATTGACCGGGAACGATCGAGACGACGGGAAAACATGGCCGAAGTTGCGGCCGACGGTGGAGAGAGATGGGAACTCACGGGAGGTGGCTAGAGCACGGGAAAAGCTCGGGAAAAGTGGGGAAACCAAGGAGGAGATCAAGGGGACTCTATTTATAGGCTTGGGAGGGAGAGGCACCGGCACGGGACGAGCGGATTTGGCGTCGGATTTTGGGGTTTAGCCCGAGTTCGTCGGGATAAGAACGAGGCCAAATCCGATGGATTTGGCACGAGATTGATGGGGATTTCTTGGAGGAAACATAGATGAGATCGAGAGGAATCCGTTTCCATAACTAATTTTTGATTTGGGTAAAGGATTGGCCCGGATTTGGTGGAGGAAACAAACAGCTGTTGTTCGGTCTTGTTCGGGTGAACAGTGACTATCTAGAGGTTAGGGATGACACTGTAGTAGGGACGTAATCTACACTTTTTGTCCTAACATCCTTGAATTTTTATAAATACTTCCAATGCTCAAATAATTCCAAGAAAAATCCTAAAAATATATGAACACTCAAAGTATTTAATAAAAAATCTTCAACTCAATTGAAGATTAATTAATTTATTTAAATAATTATTAAAGTGTTCTTTGTATTTTTTTAGGAGCTCCAAAATTTTACCAAAAATTTCATAGAATACTTTAGGGCATGGAGAATATTTCAAAAATATTTACACCATGAATTTTTAAAGGAAAATTTAATTTCCTTAATAGTTTCACTTGATTACAATGCTTTTTATTTTATTTATTTTCTAGGAAATGATTTATTAAATGATTTTTAATCCCGAACGAAAATCGGGGTGTGACGGGGGATGACAACTACTCATCGATAGCTTAAGGCGGCATGGGTCGACGGTTGGGTGTGAAGATGCGCGACGAATGCGGCACGGCCAGATGAACAACAATGAGGCAACGCAACGGCCGATGACGACGAGGCACGACAACTCGGTGGTTAGGCGTGTGCTAATGACTTACGAGCGGCGAGTCGTGGCGTGCCAAGAAGCGGCAAGGCAGCCGTAGGAGCGATCGTCGCGACATCCTTGCTAGCGCTACGTTCTGCATGGCGCGGCAGTGTGGGGTTGGGTGATGGATTGGGGAATTGGGGTTTTGTTTATATATGGGCTTCTTACTTCACTAAGTGGGCTAGCTGGGCTTATAGAATGGGCTATTAATTTTTAGAGGTGTAGCTCATACAGTGGCCTCGCTAGGTCACCCGCGGGTTAGTTAGAATCCCAACCCCGCTCACCCGTTTTTGAGAATCCCCTTCCCTCGTCTCTCCCATTCTCGTGCCCCCTAGGGGTGGCTCCTCACTAAGTGCTCGACCCTAGTGAAGAAATTGTCACCCCTACACTTGACATATATAGTTTTAACGGGAAGAAACCATTATCCATGCCCATGGCCAATGAATATGGGCAACCTGGTGGATACCTAGTGGGATTATCTCCATAACTAGATATTTAAACAAGAGAAACACAATTAGATAAGCGCCACTAACTTATAAATTATAATATAGGGATAGCAACTAATAACATATAAAATTGCAAGACTACCTAATAAGAATGTACAAGAATCACAAGCATACATGTGTTTGCTCCTCCAAGCGCCATCGCGAGAGGAGAAATGAGCGAGGAGGAATAATCGAGGATAAATTCCGTTAGCGTTCCATTTTCATTTCACTTGTATATATACATGCGGTGATTTGAATTTACTAAAGTACTCCTTTCATTTCGAAATAGATGACATTTGTTGACTTTTCACATAACGTTTGACCATTTATCTTATTCAAAAATTTGTATAAATATTATTTATTTTGTTGTGACTTGTTTTATCATCAAATAAAATATAATCTTAACTTATACTTTTATATATTTATACTAAATTTTTGAATAAGATAAATGGTCAAACATTATGCTTGAAAGTTAACGATGTCTGTAATATATCGGATGGGCTAGAATCTCTACAAACACATATGGGGTCAAGTTATGGTTACCTACAAGCATAAAAAAATTGCCCACGACCATCAGCTAGGATTTCGGGCATTATGTCGCATACCATGGGAAAAAGGAACCCACACCAATATCCAACGTGCGCGAGTACCCTTGGATATCCTTACTCACAAGTAGGATTGGCATTCGTAGCCTAGATACTATTAACACCAAATTTAGTACGATTCTCTAGTGGATTTGGTTAAGGAAAGAGCCGATCGGTAGATGAATGTTTATCTAGATCAAGCTGAATTCAAAGAGGAATCGTGAAGACCACAACATGGCAGTTTAATTCTATCTATTAATTATGCAAGATTTAGTAACTTTTGTTTTATCTTTAGGGAGTTTATCTAATGTCCGATCAGGACTTGTATTTTTCCTTTTATCTTTAGAAAACATGTGTCATGTCCGATCGGGACTTGTATCAACCCAAGGGTATAAATATGTAACCCGAGGTCTTTGTAAATATCCTTCTAGATCAATACAATTACTTTTGGTGTATTGCCACCCTTTTACTCTTTGCGGGTTCTTAGTTTCGAGTTGGGTTGCATCGGTTTCAATCTCCAACGAGGAAGTAAGTTTCATCAACTTTGCTTGTATCGGTGTGGCTAGAATTTTCTCGGTTAAGTCCAATATTTTATTTAGGTTGACACAAGCGTTGCCTATAAACACATCACTGTTTAGAGTCTCATTGGCTTAGATATGACTTTCTCGATTAGGTATGATATTTTGACTAAGTTGATTTTTTCTAATCGTACTGTTGTTTTAGATATATTTGTTATATCCATCATATTTGTATAGATCTATTGGCTAAATAGGTTGTCTCCAATCTTATACTATCTCAGTTAGGTCTGATCTATTAGATTGCTACTAATAAGTTTAATTCTAGCAAGCCAATATGTTTTTATGCAACGTTCATTGGAGTTATAGCCATTGAATTATCATTATTGTGGGCTTCGGCTATCGGATGTATCGGTTAGTTAGGCTGATATACATTTTAATTTACTTGCATCGGATCTTCAACCGATGTATGCTATAACCATCGAGACTTATATCTTTTTGGATATATATATATGCCGAGAGACAACAACGACTTTTTGGGTCACACCTCACAGAGGTCGGACGGGTGTACTCTAGGTCGGATTCTTGAGTGGGCCTTTCGAAAAGGCCCATCGGCGGGTCTATATAGAGGGTGGGGGCGCACGGATTGAGAGAGCTCTCTTCACGGCCCTTCTTGCCAAACCCTAGCGAGCAATCGGTTGTTCCTCGCGGACCTAGCATTCGGGGCACGACGCTTCCTCCCGTACATGTGGATACTTCGAGGTGCTGCACTGGATCACAAGGACGAGCCAAACGTGAGGACGTGATCAGCTACTTCCTCTTCACCGACGCGTGACCATGATTGGATTGAGTCTACAGAGACGCATCTTCAGCGCATCTGCGCGTCTAGTGGTAATTCCGTGATCTATAATTGCGGTAGTTCTGGTTCATGGGACATAATTTTTGTTGTGCGCTAGTGTAGCCTTCCCATAACCCTTCGGTGGTATCGAGCCGTAGCTATTTCGTTATAGGTTCGGATGTGTGCATATGGAGATATGTGTTGATGTAGATAAGAGCCCAATCGTTTCGTACTCTGGAGCGAGGGCGTGTAACGATCTATTTCTACCGGTCGGATATCCGCCATCGGTGTTAAGTGATACACGTAAGTCCGGTCGTAGTAGGCATAGATCAATGAGATTGATCGAATCGAAATGAGGTTGAAGTACGGGCACATTTGATGCGCAACGGTGGTAGATTGGATCTACTACTAGCTCGGGAAAATTGCAAAAAACATGGTGTTCGGTAAAACAACCATAAATTTTGCATACGATCTCAGATTGAGGTGAATTTTATAAGAAAATTCATCTATAGAAATACACATGAGATTCACTCCCAAAGGCGGTTTCGACGAAATTAGATTTCCCAAGTTCGTAGGGAAGGTGGAGTTTTGGCGATTTAAGTTTAGATGTCGGAAAATGCTTAACTTGTTTTTGATTCATGTGATTGGTATGGCCCTTATGTGTATGTGATGCATGTATGTAATAAATTCGTGGCTGCGTGTCATGAGTACGGCAATACGAGTGGAGCCATATGTATTGTCAATCTAATGTAATGGCACACTGTCGTATTGTGATGATCCAATATGTGTTGTGTAACTACATAGAGATGGTGCGTTAGATAGTACGTGGAGGCCTTATCACCTTTGGAAGGATGGTGTACATGGATCATGGAGATGGAGATCATCATGATGGACAGTTCAATGGAGATGGAGATCGCCATGTGATACGAGGGTCATCTTGTGTGCATGATATGTGAATGCCATTCCTTATGTTTTGCTTTTATTTACATGCTATAATTGTTATATTTTCTGCATGCGATGATAGAAGTAGAATGATCCCTCACAATATCTAAGTTTAGATGTCCTCCCAAACTTTGCACTTGTCACATGTCTTGTACAATTAGTGGTGGGTCTATGAAATTAGGGTGCCACTAGTTTTCCTTGACTTGATGGGTTTGTGTCGGACACTTACACACATAAGGGTTGGTTATCTTAGACAAAGTCATCTTAACGGTTAAAGGACTTTGGGACATAAAGGCTGGGCGCCGAGGCATGGAGATGTCACCCAACAACGGGAGTCATATGAGATATGATTAGCAAATAGTTGCTTATCGGTATACCTTGTCTTCTAGCGGTGATGCAAAAGCTCACTAGTCGACTTGATAGTTGTGAGTCTGAATCACTAAGTATCAATGGAGGGATATTGATTTTAGTGGGAGTATATTACGTTAAATGGTTAATGTGATTTACTCTATCATGAATACATTGTCGTAGTATTTTGAATTGTTACATTGTAGATTAAATGGCACCTACTAGCAACACACCGTGTACTTTGCGTTCGATTCTTGAGAAGGATAAGTTGAATGGAACAAACTATTCGATTGGATCAGAAACACGAGAATTGTCCTCGGGGCTGAGAAAAAGGAGGATGTTTTAGACACCCCATTACCAGAGGAGCCTGCTGAAGATGCAACTATTGTAGTTAAAGCTGCATACAAGAAAGCATATGATGCTGATCTTGAAGTTAGTTGCCTTATGCTTGCTTGCACGGAACTGAGCAACAAATGCAGGTTTGAGACAAACCATGAGACATACAATATGATCGTGGCGCTTGAGGAAATGTTCCAGACTCAGGGCAGGACTGAAAGGTTCAATATTTTCCAAGGCCTTTGTCGAGTGCAAGCTAGAAGAAGGCGCGGCGATTGGGCCATATGTGATCAAGATGGTTGGTTACACTCGAGGTTGGAGAAAGCTGGGCTTCCCACTTGGCCAAGAGTTGGCCATTGACTTTATTTTGGTGTCTCTTCCGCCTAGCTATGGGAACTTCATCTCGAACTACCATATGCATGGGGCGGAGAAGGGCCTTAATGAGCTGTGTGGCATGCTTAAAACAACGAGAGGATGACATCAAGAAAGGCGGCGCGGCGCCATGTCATGGCGAGTCCAAAACAAGCCTAACTTTAAGAAAAAGGGCAATTGGAATAAGAATGGCAAGGATAAAGATGCGATCTCTAAGCCAAACCCGGCACCCAAGGTGGACAGTGCGAATCTTTGAGTGCTTCCATTGTAAGAAACATTGTCACTTTGGAAGAGGCGCAAGGCAAGTACTTAGCTTCCTTGAAGGATCGTGGCGGTAAGAGTACTCCCGATCCAGGTACACTTGTTGTTTATGTTACATACATTTTCCTCGCTGATTCTTATGTTAATTTACGGGTATTTGATCTTTGGATCGGTTGCTCATATTTGCAATTCGATGCGGGGACTAGTAAGTAGAGAGCGTGGAAAGAGGAGAAGTTGATTTTCGTGTGGGCAATAATGCAAGAGTTCTTTGCTTTTGACATCGGGACGATGCAACTCCACCTCCCATCGGGATTTATTATGGAGTTAAATAATTGCTATTATGTTCCTAGCTTAAGTTGAAACCTTGTGTCTCCTTCATGTTTGATGAAGGATGGTTATTCATTTGCGGTGAAAACAAATGGCATATTTGTGGCTTTTGCATCCATTGTGAATGGGTTATTCATTTTAAATCTTGATGATTCACTGTCGTAATATAAGTGCTAAAAGGCCTCGACCGAATGATTTGAGTCCATCCTTTTTGTGGCATTGTCGTTTGGGTCATATAAGTGAGAAACACATGAAGAAACTCCATCTTTGAAGAGATAGGCATCTCTCATAGAGTTTCCTGTCCTCATGCCCATCAACAAAACGGTGCTGCAGAAAGAAAACATCGACATATAGTTGAAGTCGGTCTCTCTCTTTTAGCTCATGCATCTATTCCCCTTAAATTCTGGGATGAGGCTTTCACTACAGCCATATACCTAATTAACCGAACACCAAATAAACTTCTTCAATTTTATACTCCTTTAGAACATCTCTTCAAGGTCAAACCTGATTATGAATCTCTTCGTGTGTTCGGTTGTGCTTGCTGGCCTAATTTGTGTCCATACAACACTCACAAGCTTCAATTTCGTTCCAAGCAATGTGCTTTCCTAGGCTATAGTAACATGCACAAAGGCTTCAAATGCCTTGATATTCAAGCTAGTCGTGTCTATATATATCTTGAGATGTTATCTTTAATGAAGAAGTCTTTCCCTTGCAAAACTTCATCGAATGCTTTGGTGCTCGTCTTCGATCTGAAATCCTCGTTTTCCTTCTCTTTTTGGTCCCTTTGATCTTGTGGGTGAACAATTAAATGATCACTGTGATAATGTGCCACATCCTACTAATGCACACGAGATTACTAATCCTCTTGTTTTAGAATCGGTTTAGCAAGAACATGGGTAGCGGTTTGAACGGCAATCGGAAGCAACTCCGCCTCCCGAGTCCCAAGCAAGCTTCCCTAGTTCCTCGGTTTACAAAAAAAAAACCACACTGTAACTCAAGTGTACGGATGGCGTGTACAACCATTACAACCGGCACACGAAATAATGGCCGATTCATCCAACAATGCTGCTTTGTTTACGCAACACCATAGGCGAGAGGCTTCTTCTAACACCCTGCGCAATTCACAGAGTGTCTCCTCCATCCCAACGTCGTCCGAGTTACTCGTCTACGGCAAGGTATTACAAAACCGGTGGTGTTTATAGACGGCGAGAATAAAGTATATTGATGGGAGAATCAAGTATGACTTCCTTGCTAAAGCGGTGAACCATGTAATTTAGAAGAAGCAATGAAATCCGAACATTGGAGGAAAGCTATGGATTAAGAATGCATGACACTTTTGAACAACAAGACGTGGCATCTTGTACCACTGAGAAAGGAATGAATTTAATTGGCTGCAAATGGGTCTACAAGATAAAAAGGAAGGCTGATGGAACTACGGGACGATACAAGGCCCAATTAGTGACCAAGGGTTTCAAACAACGATATGGGATTGATTATGAAGATACATTCACTCCGGTGGTCAAAGGCGCCTCAATTAGAATTACTCTATCTATTGCGGTTTCCAAAGGATGGAATCTTCGCCAACTTGATATAAAGAATGTGTTCCTTCACGACATTCTTGAGGAGGATGTGTTTATGAGGCAACCGCCGGGTATGAAGATGCACGGATGAAATATTATGTACGCAAACTAGATAAATCACTATATGGATTGAAACAAGCCCCTAGAGCTTGGTACTCAAGGTTGAGTGAAAAACTACTCCAACTCGGTTTCGAGTCATCAAAGGCTAACACATCACTTTTCTTCTAAAAGGGAGATGTGGTTATTTTTATGCTCGTCTATGTGGATGATATAATCGTAGCTAGTTCATCGGCTAAAGCTACGAAGCTCTTATTAAAGATCTTCAAGCTGAATTTCCACTCAAAGATTTAGGCAATCTGCATTATTTTCTTGTAATTGAAGTCAAGAAGAGAAATGATGGAATCATCCTAACACGGAGAAATACACTTGTGACTTGTTGAAACGTGTTCGGATGCAACACTGCAAGCCAATGAATACTCCCATGTCTACTTTGTGGAGAAATTTGTCATTACAAGGAGAAAGGTTAAGTCTGAAGATAGTACAAGATACGAAGCATAGTTGGAGCTTTGCAATACTTAACTCTAACAAGACCAAATATTTCCTTCTCGGTGAATAAGATATGTCAATACTTGCATGAACCGACAACTGCTCATTGGACAACAGCCAAAAAGAATACTCGGTACTTGCGGCACACTTTGGGATATGGACTCGAAATGGGCAAATTCCCTTCCATGCTAGTCTCGGGATTTTCGATTCAATTGGGCTGGATGTTTAGATGATAGAAAATCTACATGAGGTTTTGATGTATTCCTAGGAACAAATCTTGTGTCTTGGAGTGCCAAGAAACAACCTACGGTGTCAAGATCTAGCACGAGAAGCTGAATACAAGGCATTGGCAAATTACAGCTGAAATAATGTGGATCCAAACTCTTCTTAAGGAGTGAGCATTGCTAGTCCTCCCGAAGCTCGACTATGGTGTGACTATCTTGGAGCAACTTATTTATCTGCCAATCTAGTTTTCACACACGAACTAAACATAAACATATTGAAGTAGATTATCATTTTGTTCGAGAAAGAGTTAATCAAAAGTTGCTTGATATCAAGATTATTTCAACGGAAATCAGATTGCATATGGCTTCACTAAAGCTTTATCATTCGGACAACTTAAAGATTTTGAAGCAATCTCAACTTGATAAAATTGTGATTGAGGGGCTGTTAGAAACATAAATAAATTATAATAGTTGATTTGATTGTTACTGCCATAGAATAGGCTATATATATGGAAGTAATTATTAATGTCATAGCAAGCTATATATAGAATAGACTGTTTAAATGGAAGTACTTATAAATTATGGTTGTCATAGATGAAAATAGGCTTAATTGTATTGGTTATACCATATGAGGCGTTTTAGTCACTATATAAACATGAAGGGATCGGAGAAGATCCTTAACCGCAAACAATTGAAAACTTTTCACCATAGAACACGTAGAAAATAAACGAGACGCTCCCATAGAGGGAAAGAGCTCTTTCATGCGGTTCGATTCAAATGTTCTGATTACACTCGTTTTTTCTACTATCAAAATAGGAGCAAAAATTGGTTGATTTTGGATGAAAGTATACCCACTCTCAGTGTTCAACTCATTACATTTAGTTTCCAGAAGCTGTGAAAAGACAAAGGAGATACTAAAAAAATCAATCTAAAAACAGTTCCAGCAATACGAAACAATTTGCTCATCTCTTCCCTCTTTTTCTCTCCAGAGCGCACAAAGCTTGCCCAGGTAAACCCAGAATAAAATGCAGGATTATTTTGACAAAATATTCTTTTATGAAATTGCATAAAAAAACAAACGTTTATTTATCAGGTCCAAATAGACGAAGGTAGAAGCAAAGAAAAGAGAGGGAAAAACATTCATGTGCCAAGCGCCCAAGCGCGTCGAGCTGGCTCAATCCTTATTGGGTTGTAACTTGTATCTAGTTTTTGCTAGATAATTCAGAGGATCTTCGTGACCTTTTAGCTATAGGCTTGGTATACCATAGCTTAGCCAAGGCCTCGTTCCACACTCATCGCAGTATAGCCTTGCCATGCTTCTTTGGTCCAAAACTCTTTCTCCACGCATCTAAATAACTTTTGGGATTCGTCCTTTTGTATGTTCTCGTCTCCAATTTGCCCGGTAAAAAAATTATATAATTTCCCTTTGTTCGCCCATAGTCAACACGCACACATGCAGATTGTGGTGACTGCATGCCATTTCTTATCCTCATGGTTACTTCAAATCAAATCAAGATGCTCCATTTTGATTGTTCTGTGAACAATTCTTACATATTTATTTGCAAAATTTCCCAGAAACACATGTCAATTAACTACACACTAAACAAAAACCTAACTTGTGTTACATGAAAGGTATTTTTGTGTTACTCGTTGGCAAGGTGTTTAAATAGAACTAACGTTACCACTTACTTTACGGTACCGATACAATTAACTGTCGTTCACCTTAAAGAATGTGTAAGAAAGGACTATATTGTTCACCCCTTCCATTCTGGGGTCTGTCTCAAACTCAGGATCGATGTAGAAGAACACCTGAAAAAAAGTTCACATGCAAAGTTGGAATAAGTGCAGACAAACACCAGATAACTAGCCATGCATTTCATCGAATGCAAATTGAACTTACCGGCATGTCAATCTGCTCCCCTGGAAGAAGTGTTTGTTCCTCAAAGCAAAAACATTGTATCTTATTGAAATATATCGCAGCCTACAGGATGGAAGAAAAGAGTTGTAAACTCAAAACATTAGGAGTCTGCCACCTGTTATCCTAAATGCCCTAGCTGTACACCTCAGCTTAATTTGAGTTAGCAACATAAATAGGATGATATTGTGAAGTCATTTGAGGCACTCCTTGACTAAGAATATCACAGCAGAGGTTATGTTTTCTACAATTTTCTGATCACAATTTTCATACTCTTATCAGTTGAGGAAGTCTAATAATGCTAATGGTTTCAAAAATTTTCTTCCTAGAAATCATGCTTGAGAATTGGGGCTATTTAACTTAACATATTTAACAAAAAAGAATATAGGATTAGAGGTTAAAGGCCTACATCCAACATATTTCCACTAATTTAGGCTAACAAAATGAATACAGGATTATGAGTTAAAGGCCTACAGTAGCTTTGTGAATCCAGAGACACTTCTGCATCTCTCACAAATCTTTCTTTCCAGGACATGGCAGCAGGTTAAGGGTGTAAAAGTTGTGCTGAATTACATACCTTCATAGGAGCAACGTTATATGTGGACACACCAGTTATTGGAGCTGAACTACGATTTTCAGCAGTATAAAATGCAAGAGCACTTTCACCAGGTTTAACCTTCACCTACAAATGGAATAGGTAGAGAATAAACATGCTGCGGAAAGGGCTTATAAATTGTTTCTTAAGCAAAGCATTACTTCTCTCTGTGTTGGAATGAATTTCCATGGCATTCCATCAGCAACGTCAGCATTAAATTGGACAATTATCTCTCTGCAGATAAAATTAACTGCCTTATAGTCTCAACAGGAAAGAAAATAAAGTGTCATCATAAAACTGAATCACTGCTAAATTTTAGCACATGAGATTATTTGGATAAAACGAGAAACAACAAATTCATTTAAAAATTTATCCTGAAACTCTTTGTAATTAGTTATAATCAAATAAACATGAAGAGAATGGTTTTCCACATATATATCGATGCACACATATATTGATGCAAACTTTCAAAATGCAAACCAATATTAGAGTATACAACTGATTTATTATTCCAAAAAATTAGCCCATGATTACAGCAAATTTGCTGTATACATGCAATTGCTGCCAAGGCTGTATGGCTCCAAGTTAAACTTCATCTAAATCTATCATCACATGTGGTGTCATGTCATCCCACTATTTGAAATGAAGGTACTTCTGAACCATAAACATTGGCAAAAAGCCACTGATCCAAGAAACACACAAGATCATCATCTGATCATGTAAGAGAGACAGTAAAGGAAATGTTTACACAACAGGCAACAGACCGGCAACACAGGCCTAGTTTGAGCTCACATTGCAACAAGGCTCTATCAAGAGATAGAAAGTATATTTTAAAGACCAGCACTGCCTTTCTGAACTGGAAATGACAAAAGTAGCGAAAAATTGGACCCTGTGCATAGGAAGAGTCACCTTGAAGTTGTTGTTCCGTCTCGAGCATGTCGTGAGATCTTCTCCTCCACACTCTGTAGAGAGCCAAACATTGTTATACACAAGGAATAATACTCCAGGTTCAAACTCACTTGAATCAGGAAGTTACAAAAGATGCCAAATTTATCAGAACTTCTTCAATGCACCAGTAATGAATAATGATTCACTACCTAGCAAATTTATTATTGTTTTTTGACATAATTCATAGATTCCGACAATAACCCTGCTTCAACAATGTCTACTTAGATCAGCTATCCAAACAATCAAAAACTATTTCATGCCATTTCCAACACATTTGTAAGGTCACTCTTTGATGGATATTTTAACAAATTCCAGCATAGATATTCATAGTTGTCAATAGAATGCAGAGTGCGAGAGGCGGTGATGGGAAGTGCAAGAAGTGCAATCTATCAATAGATTACAATCTTCTAGACTCATAATTTATAGATGTCAATACAACAACACGTTCATGTCCATGGCATCGCTAAGAACTGGAACGGCTTAAATAGGCAACCCGTTGTCAACCTACAAAAGAGGGTCTTCACATAACAAAGGCCACGAGCTGATGAATCGCATCAATTTCAGCATATCACAGTGCCAAGCAGCAGATTGTAAAACTAAAACCTGTCAATAATGGAACCATGCGATCGACAAAATCAAGCACAGCTTAATCGATGTCCCAGCACAGTGTCAAGTTTCCAAACTCCGCGCAGTATGATTGAGAACAAGCAAGAGAGAGGCAAGTTAGGGAAATGAAGACCAGACCTCGCGGCGCTGGACGGTGCCGCCGTAGCCGGTGGCCTGGCAGAAGCGGCGGTAGAGCGGGACGGCGGCGTAGGAGGCGCCGACCATCGCCACGGCCACGCCTAGAAGGTATGCCAGCGTCCTCCTCGAGCTCTTCTCCCGGCCTGCCGCCGCCGACGCGGCGGCGGACGAGGCGAGCCCGCGGCGGAGGAAGGCGTCGGCCGCCGCGGGCGGCCACGTATGGAGCGGGAGCCTCCGCGGAGGGCGAGAGGGAGAGGCGGTGGTGGATCCTGGCCAACGGAGGCGGCGGCATCGCGGCGGCGCGGGCGGGAGGCGGCGATGTGTGATGCCGCCGCCGCGAGATTCGCTGTACGGTGTTCGACGCTACGACCAAGCAGCGGGGCGACTACTACGACTTGCGATGTAGATGGCTGGTTTGCCGCGATATGAGCCGTCCGATCCACATCAGACGACTCCCAGCAACCCTTCACTAGCCTAGTAGCGTTACTAGTCAGATTTGCAATTCCCAGTTTCTGAATTGAGAACAAACAGAGAGGATCAGAACAGAACACATCAACAGGAAGCAATTACAAAATCTCAGCCGAAGTAATGATTTCCCATTTATGCTGCTAACCATATATTATCTTCCTCTATAGCCAAAACTTTGCATCATTAATTCATCATTCGTGAATGAAGAACTGAAGACTGAAGAGAGTTACAGGCAGAATGTGCAGTTAGCACCAGCAAACACGCCATGTATCTAAGCAAGCTAACTAAACGAAGAGCAAGAACAAAATGATCTTGGTACTGTACTTCAAATCTTGGCAAGTTACCCAGCGTGATCCTAAGGATTTCCTCATACTGTACTTCACAAGACCATCACCATCCAAAACTTGGCCTCTCGAATCATCTTGTCGCGAAGAGAAAAAAAAAGTCCTAGACACGATCGATGCTTCACTAATCACTTTTGCAGCATCAGTTGATTAAACTCCTCATAGCTGATACGGCCGTCACCGTCCAAATCTGCATCCTTCATCATCTCATCAATTTCCTGATCTGTTGTCCCCTTGTCAAGGCTGACCATCACTTCTCGGGCTGAAAAGGAAATGGTGACTAGAGTGTTCAGCGAAACTTTGTCCTGATTTCAATATTTTCTTGTTTAGAGAAGAATATAACTGATTTTTAGCCGGGTTGGCCGAAGGAGTAGGCCAACCAATTTTATTAAGATTAGGGGAAAAAGGTAATTACAAATTCCATCGACATCGACAAAGGAAGAAGAATATAACTGATAAGATGGGCAGAACATAAAAGAGATGGACAGAACACAAACGATTGAATGGGTGGTTTGGTGATCAGAATTGATAAGAACAACATTTACCTCAGCTGCAGAAATGTACCCATCTCGGTCCTTGTCAAACAGCTGGAATGCTTCCATCAGCTGTTCCTCTGAATCAGGGTCCTGGTCCGTCTAGTATAAAATCAGATTAATTAGAATCTAGAACAAGTATAATGCTCTACATGGCTAAAGGCGGACAAAAGTAGTATGTGAGTGATGACTTATGCTAATATTAAAGGAAACCAAGATCATGTCAAAATGCCAGAGAGCAGAACACATGTTATGCATTTCAGAACACAAAGCAGTTTCAAAAAAAAAATATCAGACCATACAAAGACCAGAACAGACCTATCACTGATTCAAGTGCATTGCATTTGGTAACAAGAAAAGTAGAAAACCATTACTAAGCAAGGTATCAGTATGAAATTTGATGTTCTTTGAGCTCAAATGAACTAAGTATTATTGAACCAGATGCATATGCAAATTAGGCTATACACAACAACACTTTCAAAAACACATACAAGGTCCACATCGGGTTAACTCCATAATTTTTTCGAGAATATGCATAAGGCTTTCATATCTTTGTATTAAGTAGGGGTGGGAATTACAACTTGCAGCTTACAAAGGTTCTAGCAAACAACAAAAAGAACAGGAAAAGGAACTAATGGCTTGTATCTCGCGTCATCAAAGTGCGACTCGCATAACGAAGTAACTCAGCAATTTTAGGAATAACAATGCAACATAGTACTAGAATAAGGAGGATGCAAAGAAAAGTAAGTGTTTGTTCATATACTAGGTCGATATAATGCTTGTGATTCTGGAAGTGAAACACAGAACTGAAAATGCGCATATTTCATATTAAGAAACTGACATGCCAGTGTGCGTTGCGCTTTTGTTTTTACAACAAATGGCTGCTATCAACACAAAGAACTATGTTGTCATAAATGATATCTTACATTTGATATAAACCACACGGTATGGAAGTGGTACATAACATATTCAAAATTATGGTGTACATGAAGCAAGCACTGACTATAATATATACTACTAGTACAAACTATGGAAAAGGGATTATGCCAAGGAGGAGGACATAAGAAGAACAAGCCATACCTTCAACCAACTGTGTGCCATCAAGTTCAAGAACTCATGAAAATCAATGACCCCATTCCCATCAGCATCAACCTCCTTAATCATGCTCCCCAATTCAGCTTCAGTGTGGTTTTGGCCCAAGGAGCTCAGCACTTCTCCCAGTTCTTCTCTGGTAACGACTCCTGTATACACAAAGGTTCAGAAACACATTATAACCTCTTTCTTGTGTGAGAATTGAGATCATTTTCTTCCCACAGAATCTGTTAAGGAACACATAAGGCTCAGTTGCACAAGTTCGGAAGCACAAAACAAAGTATATAAACACATATTCATTTCCCCCTCAAAATCTGCAAATTTTTTTTTGCTGGGACGACGAAGGACGGCCGTCCAATTTTATTAAGATTTGGGGGAGATAGTTACATTACATAGGTATACAATAACGAGTAGCACTTTCACATCGACAGGGAACTGTCGAAACCGAAAAACACACTATCCGGCAAAAACAGGTTGATCAAAATCTGCAAAATATCAGCAGGTTTCGATGTTTCATCCAAAACATCATACCATTCATCTGAAGGAAAGGACACTCTGAAAACTTTGCCTCAGAGGGCAGCAATGGCGTAGAACACCTGCGCCCAAACTCAGGCGTCGAGGTGGTTGCGTGTTAATTGATTGATTCACGGAACAGCCCCGTGGGTAGCATATATAGATGTGGTAGGAGAGCTGGGCGTGATCCTCTCTGGTTTGTTACAACCGAAACATAACTAATCTATTCTGAATCTATCCAGTGGATCACGCTCAACCAACAAGTCCTTAACCAACACAGCCGTGCCTTGCACGTTACACAAATCAACTTTGATCTATTTTATATTCTCACGGCCTCCCTCAATCACAACCTCTTGAGGTTGAGATTGAACTTGAGAGTTCTCCACGTGGCCGAACCGAAGCGGTGGTTTAGTAAGCCCATCTGCAATTTGATCACAGAGCCAGAGATGAAGCTGAATCTCAACGGTCCTCGAACAACTCTTTCTCTCACAAAATGATAGTCCACCTCAATATGTTTAGTCCTTGCATGGAACACGGGATTTGGACGGGTATTTTGCACCAACATTATCACACCATAGTTTTGCGGCTCTAGGCATCCTCACTTTTAATTCGGTCAACGGTATTTGTATCCACATGACTTGGTGTAGCATTAGCGGTTGCTTTGTACTCGGACTACGTACTAGACCTTGAAACAGTTGGCTGTTTCTAGCACTCAAGATATCGGGTTAGACCTAAGAAAGCGCATATCCCCACAGTGGGCGACGATCATCAACATTGCACCTTGCCAATCGCATCGAGAATGCACTTAACAAACTAGAAGATGATCTTGATATGTAGACCCAACCGAGTGCATAGCTTAATATATCTAAGAATCCTCTTCCACGGCAACCAAATGCAGGTTGTTGGTGAATGTAAAGCGGCGACTTTATTTACGAGAGAATGCTATATCGGGTCTAGTCGAGAGTAAGATGCGTAAAGCTCCTACTATGCTTACGTAATTGAGTTGCATCTTTAGGACCGAGAGGTGTACCTTCATATAATGATAGTTTTTCACTTGTGGACATAGGAGTAGTCAGGTTTGCAATCACCCATGTTTACTCGCTTCAATAAATCATTGGCATACTTATCTTGAGTGAGAACTATCCCATCATGCACTTTGTTTACCTCAATACCTAAAAAATAGTGTAAATCTCCCGGATCCTTAAGAGGAAATTCATCTTGCAAATCACTTAGCAAAGTTGTCGTTGCCTTCATTGGAGCTTGCAACAATTATATCATCAACATATACCAATAAATAAATAGTGATATCACCATTGTTGTAGAAAAGAGTGATGTATCTGCTTTAGACGCTGAAACCCAAGCTGAATAAGCTTCTTACTTAGTCCGAGCATACCAAGCCCGAGGAACTGTTTGAGTCCATATAGGGCTCTGTCAAGTTTGCACACATATCCGGCTTGGTGCGATCTTCAAAGCCGGGTGGGCTGCTTTGCATATACACCTCTTCCTCAAGAAAGCCATGAAGAAAAGCATTTTGAACGTCCAATTGCACGAGGTTCCATCCTTGTGAGACAGCAAGAGACAAAATTGTTCTGATAGTAGTAGCTTTAACCACAGGACTAAAAGTATCCTCATAATCTATACCATATCGTTGCTTGAAGCCTTTAGCTACTAGCCGTGCTTTATATCTATCTAGACTGCCATCTGATTTTCTTTTAATTTTGTACACCCATTTACACCCAATTACATTTCTACCTTTCTGAGGAGGAACCAAATGCCAAGTGCCATTTTTAATAAGAGCATCATATTCTAATTGCATAGCCTGTTTCCAATCACTATTCACCAAAGCTTCATTAAGATTGGAGGGTTCTCAGTACTAGTGAGAAGGCCATACCGTCTTTGTACCATCCGTATAGATGCGCGGTTTGCGAATACCACTTTGGAGCCGAGTAGAGTGTTGCACGGGAGCGGCGGCGGATCCGGCGGCAACGATTCCGGCAATGATGGCCCCCACACCAAGCGGCGGCACTAGTGGAGAACCCGCACCCGCAGCGGTCGGTGAGGGCGCACGGGTCGAGCGTGCGGGGCACGAAACGGAGACGGACTCGGTCGCCCGATCCCGTGGGACGGCCACACGAATTATGCTCGTGCTCGGTGCCGAAGGAGCAACGATATTGGGTCTTTGTTGGAGTGTCGTTCTCTGCGGATCAACACCATGTGAAGCCAAATTTTCTTCCACCACGCAACTCATGCAACTCATCTCCGGGGTTAGGCACGGCATTAGTATATTGAGGATCTACACGTCGAGTCCCGGAGAAGAAGGAAGGGATCCAAAGAGTGGATGGGAGCTCGGTGATTTCTGCCCTTAGGCGAGCACCGACATTAGGGTGAAGAGAAGCAAATGGGAAAACATTTTCGTCGAAAACAACATCACGAGAGACATAGATACGTCACGAGGAAACATCAAGACACTTAAAACCTTTGTGCAATGTGCTATACCCTAGAAACACACCTTTGCTTAGATCGAAAATCAAGTTTGTGAGAATTATAGGGCCGAAGATGAGGCCAACATGCACGACCAAAGGTACGAAATGACGTGTAGTCGGGTTCTTCTTGAAAAAGTTTTTAAGGGTGTAGTGGAATGAATAACCTTGCTAGGAACACGGTTAATAAGATAAACGACGCGAGAAAAGGCCTCATCCCAATATTTCAAAGGCATTGAAGCATGAGCTAATAAGGACAGCCCTACTTCTACAATGTGGCGATGTTTGCGCTCGCGAGATCCATTTTGTTGATGTGTGTGAGGACAAGAGACATGATGGACTATACCAATGTCGGTAAAAGGGAATTGAGTCTTTGGTACTCACCACCCCAGTCACTTTGGACATGTAGGATTTTTCTGTTGAACAGACGTTCAACCATGGCTTGGAACGCTTTGAATTTTTGAAAGACTTCAGATTTATATTTGAGGAGATAGATCCATGTAAATTTACTAAAATCATCAATAAAGCTAACATAGTAGTGATGGCGCCCAATAGATTCACGAGGTCCCCACATCGGTAAAAATAAGTTCCAAAGGAAATTTGGAAGTATTAATAGAATCGAGTATGGTAATTGATGACTCTTAGCTGTGACATGCATCACACACTGAATTGTCTGATGTTGCATCTAAACATGGAAGATTATTGCTACTAATAACTTGCTTAACTATGACCGAAGAGGGATGACCCAAACGAATGTGCCACCGAGAAAAAGAGACTCTGGCGGCAGTGAAGGCTTGCTTATTGGTTGATGAAGGAAATGGGTAGAGACCATGGCGACATTCTCCTTTAAGAATGACCTCCTTCGTGTCTGATCTTTTACCAAAAGAAGTTTGGGTGAAATTCTAGAAAGGCATTGTTATCGGTAGCAAGACGATGCACGAGACAAGATTTTACGTGTTTGTGGAACATGTAGAATATTTTTAAGATGAATATCACGATTAGGGTACGAACGGTAGTATGCCCAATATGACTAATGTTCATAGCTGACCCGTTGGCGGTGTGGATTTGGTCGTTGCCGTAGTACTTGTCGCGGACTTGAAGCTTCTCTAGTTCACTTGTGATGTGATCAGATGCTCCTATATCAGTATACCAGGTAGAGTCGCCATTTGATCCTCACTGAGCCGCAGCTACAAGGCGCTTGTCAGGGGCAAAGTCTTCCTCGAAACGATGCCAACACTCCGCAGCTCCACCACGATGTGTCTTGAAGCACACACAGCGAGAGAGTCTGTCATCGGAGGAGGTGGTGTCGGTTGTTGCCCAGCCACCACGGGTGGAGTTTCCTCCACGAACTCGCCCAGGCTGCCTCCACAGCGTTGGCTGCACCATTGTCCCACTGTGCACGCTGCGCCCCACAGGCTTGGAGCGGCGCGGCCTGCACTTTTCCGAAAAATTGGCAGAACCAGATCCTTGGTTGCGCCCTCCATCGTGCAGCTCAAGATGAGTTTCAAAGGCAATAAATTGTGCGAAGAACTCATCAAGTTTTACGGATCATTCTTGGTGATGATGGAAGAGACAAATGGTGAGAAGTCTTCATCAAGACCAGCGAGCATGTACTCAATGATCTCATCATCCTGGAGCTTTTCGGCCGGCCATCATGTTGTCGGCGTACCCTTTCATCTTGTTGTAGTACTCGGTGGCGGTCATGCCGCCTTTCTTTGTGTTAGCAAGCGCCATGCGGACGTTGACGGCCCTCGCACGGGGCGAGATCCGAAGGCACCTTCAATCTTGGCCCAAGCTTCAGCCGTCTCCGCGATCATTGACTTGGCACAAGATGCTCGGCGAAATGTTGGAGAGCATAAAGCCGAGAACTTGCTGATCTTGCGCGCGCCATCGCGCATAGGCTTCATTGGGCTTCTTGTCTTCTTTATCGCCGGTCTTCATGGCGACTTGCTTCTCCGCGCCTTGGCCACACCGGTGAGGAAGTCCTCCGGCGCATGGCACCACGGACGGCGGATCGGATGCGCACCTTCCATGAGGTGAAGTTGAGCTTCGTGAGCTTCTGCACTGCGGTCGGTCCATAAGCGGATTGAAGTGATTCACCAATGGGCTTGCCATGGCAGCAACTCTCGTGATCACTCGTTTTGGATGTGGATGGCTCGATACCATGAAAACTTTGCCTCGAGAGGGCAGCAATAGCGTAGAACACTGCGCCCAAACTCGGGCGTCGAGGTGGTTGCGTGTTAATTGATTGATTCACGGAACAGCCCCGTGGGTAGCATATATAGATGCGGTAGGAGAGCTGGGGCGTGATCCTCTGGTTTGTTACAACCGAAACATAACTAATCTATTCTGAATCTATCCAGTGGATCACGCTCAACCAACAAGTCCTTAACCAACACAGCCGTGCCTTGCACGTTACACAAATCAACCTGATCTATTTTATATTCTCACATACTCCATCTTTGCACTTAATCTACACCCCTCAAATGGTATAAAAACCACGCCTAAACAAGAAGAATACATCGGACGTAATCAGACTCTCACATAATGACAATGCACATTGCACAGCAGAATCAACAGATCAAGATGAACATAGAGATTACGGGAGAACATTACGCCTTCAAGTGGTAGATTTAGAAATGGGAGAACAATCTGCATAGATACCTCTGAAATTCCAACGTCACACCTCTGACGTAGAACATCTTTCCATAAAAGCAAGAACTCTCGCTGTCTGTTGCATTAAGAACTCTTCGCACAATCTATCTCAGGGAGGAAGCAAGAAACATGCGAACTAATTCTTGCAGAACACACACACACACACACACACACACACACACACACACACACACAGAGAATACAACGATCTTCCAGTTACGGCGGATGGGTGATCTTGACAAGATTAAACAGAGTACTAGCGCAGAATATACAAAAACTCGGAAGATATTATCTATTTCCACGATTACATCCATCTCTAGGGAAGAAACAAACGGTGCAAAGTGATTCAAGCAAGGAGAAGACGCAACAATATCATCACCCAGAACAATTCCTGGCGATCAAACAGGGCAACCGCAACATGCACAAAACAAGCGCGCACTCCCCAACGAGGCAACAGGTTACTAGCGCAGCAGCCAGCTAATACAAATGCTCCAGCAAGAAGAAGAAGAAAAGAACTCAGAAACCGACGCCACGATAGCGTTCTGGAGAAACGACACGGCAGCGGCAGCACGTACCGTCGTTGTTCTTGTCGAATAAGGCGAACGCCTCCTTCAACTGCTCTCGATCTGCTCCTCGGTGAGACGATCCGCCATCTCAGAACAAGGACGGCTGGAGCTGTGCGGGTGCGGCAATGGCAGTGCGCTCTCCGCTCTCGCTGTCAAGTGTCAAGAAGGCAATGGCGATGGAGAGGAAATGCGAAGCGGAGGAGGAGGGTGAGGTGGAGGCGGTGGGGCCCAGGGTGTGCCTCAAAAGTTGCTCGAATTTTTGGAAGCATCTGCTTGCGCCTCCAGAAGAATGGCAGTTTCGGCCACTGCCTGGTGGGTCCATCCGGGTGGTTTCGTTGTGATCTTTCTCTCTTTCTTGGCTCACACGAACTTGGACTCCGGGCCCACCTGTGAAGACAGAGACCAATGGATCTGGTATTCCAAAAAGGTAACGAAGGATTTATGTATACAGTTATACCGTGAATTCCATGTGAATTTGGCTTGGAAACAGCTTGGTTTCACGTGGGTCTGAAGAAGTTAAAACAAGCAGGATATTGAATATTTCCAGTTATAAGTTCTATCCAAATCTTTAATGCAGTAATGGGGTGTTCTAATCAATAAACAGGCTCGTTGTACACAACAATAACACAATAACAGTAGCAGAACATGATCATGGCTTCAAATGCAAATCCATGTGGAAATGAAATGAGGCTTCAAATCGATGCTTAAGTTTGAATACAACAGGAATTATCAAAATGGAAACCAGATCAAATCAATTCGAAATAAGTGTCGTTTTGTCGCACACTTTCAGGAAATGCAAACAGGAACCTCTCTGGAGAGAAGAACGCATATATGCAACCGGAGAAGCTTGGGCCCAACTACGACGCCCCTGGGGAGCTCGAAAGCGTGGCCCGATAGAGGGAGATCGGCGGCGGGCCTCGGGTGAGCTTGTAGGCACTAGTGTGGTGATGGCGTGATCTTGAGGATGACAACGGTGGTGGGGCGAGGCGTTCGCCGGCGGCGTGATCGGCAGAGAGAGACGGAGTCGTGTTAAAACTCGATCTCTTACTAACCGGAGCCTGGACCCTCTAAATTGAGGCCATCTTTTTGTGAGAATTTTGCGATTATATGAAAGCAGGTATCGCTAAAATGCCATGTGACAATTGTGGTTTGTTGAAATGCCACTCTTAAACGAGGCAGCACGCTAGAATGGCATTCGCCCTTTTTCAATGTGCTCGGACCAAAATGCTCCTAGAATTGGGATTCTAGCATGCCCTAGTCATCTGTACATAGGTGTAAAGTTCTATAAGAGTCGACGGTGGGTCGGTGGCTAAGCGAGTGACGGCGACATGCCGACTGGGAGCAACCTCCCTGTTTGTGTCTCTCTCTAGCGGTGCATGGGTCACGGTGGCCTCCGTCCTAACCAAGGATTTTATAGGTTGGAGCACGGATGAGAGCAAACGTCGGTGAGAAAGAAGAACCAACCACGACTAGGCAGCAATGGATAGACCTAGTGGTGGTTGCGGCGATGAGCTAGTTAATGGCATCCCCGTCTGCATCGCTCTCTGCGGTGCGTAGATAATGATGGTCTCTCGTCCTGATGACTGTGCTTAAGCCTCAAGCCTAGGGGCATTTTCATCTATATGCATTGGGGAATAGCGTAAAGTGCATTCTAGTGTGCTTCCTTCATTTGATAGTGGTATTTTAGCGATTTCAATCATAGGATGATATTTCAGTAAAACCCATTTCTATAATGGTATATTCATAAAATTTTCATTTCCCAATGGTTAATCCCAAATTGTTGATGCAAATATCAACCATATTGGTGTTGCCAAAACATCCAGTACACTCATTTGGTCCGTAACCGAAATTTTAGTATCCTTTGCAGCACACAAGATACTGGTACCTACAATCTTATGCCTAAAAAATTGGCAACAATTTACATGCACCTTACTGAAATTTTGGCAAAGTCAAATCTTGTTATTGCAAAAAAGGCAAGGCTAACAATCCAAATAGACTAAATATAATTAAGATAAATCTACCCTACTTAAAAATTAGTAGTGTTAATTTATCTAAGATTTGGCATCACACCAAAATGACCCTTAGTTCATGGAAGGTGGAACCAAATGCTGGAGCATCACCAACCGTTCCGTTGAACATATCCTGAGTTACGAACTTGTGGGATTTTAGCTAAAATATCATGCTCTGCCAGTCCTCCTTATCAATGTCCAAAATTTTGAAGTCCATGTATCCTTTTTTTCACTCTCCGTAAGTCGAGAACGCACAACCACTCCCAACCTCACCGATTGCACGGAGAGGAGATGAGAGGCCCAATCGCACGGGAAGGAGAGTAGGAGTAATTTTAAACAATCTATTGAAGATAAGTTTTTTTAATATTATAAATCCGAATTATATATTTCTAAAATATTTTTTGGAATTGAAATTTAGGGAACTATTGGTGATGCTTTGCCGACCTATATGGCCAGGTATGGCATATCAACCCAAATGTCGGATTAACACGACGAGCTTACGAAGGCCTAGTATTTCAAACACCGGACCTTATTCCAACCTATAGCCCATAACATGAATAAGTCCAATTTGACTTCGTCCAATCGATCCATATCCCTGCGCCACAATACCACTCTCCATCACTTGGTATACATAGCTAGATGGGCCGAGCCACGCCGTGCTTAGGCTCGAACTTGCAGAGCACTATAGCTTGGCCAGCAGGCGCTGCAACACGGTTGGTGGTGGGCCCGTGCGTGGCGCAGCCAACCACGTCGTCACCACGGCCACGACACGATCCACTGTAGCGTGTGGCGGCCAGGCACGGCACGACCGGTAAGAGCGGCATGGCTTTAGCAACGGAGAAATCAAGCCAAGCACGGAAACCATCCCGGTTAGGGTTAGGTTTGGGCGGCGTGGCGGCGGCAGCGGTGGTGGTGGCGCGGAGGTCGGCGCTAGCGCGGAGGGGCGCGGAGGTCGGCGCCGATGCAAAGGCGTCGCGGATCGGCGCCGCGTGAAGGACGGCGCCGGCACGAGAGGCGAGGCGTACGTCGGTGTCGGTGCGAAGGACGGCACGTAGGTCGGCATTGACACGGAGGACGTGTGTAGGGTGGCGCGAGTCGCCGCCGGCGCGGACGGCGGTGCGGAGGTCGCGTCGACGCGAAGGCGCATCGACACGGAGGAGGCGGCGGCGCGGCGGTGGTGGCGGCGGTGGGGGAAGGGGGGAGAGGAGAGGCGGGTGTAGGTGTAGTTTAGTCGGCTAGGTTTTTGCTCTATAGTTTGTGTATGTGTTCATTTTTGCTATGTAGTTTCCGGTGGTTGGGATCGTTTTGGCAGTGGGTCGTTTTGGCACATGGGCCTTAAGCGTGCCCGTGTCGGCACAACACACTAGCCATCCATGGACCGTGCTTGGGTCGGGGTAGGCACGTGAGCCGGCATCGCACGGCCCGCTACGAGCCGTGCCTAAGGTCGTGCTGTGGGCCGTGCCGGGCGCTGTTTGGCCATGTATATTGAACGGTTAAAAACGGTGAAAAATAATTTTCTCGATGGTTTTATAGATGATTTTCGGACATGGCATGTTGACCTAATCCTATCGGACAAGTGAGCATGTGAAACCCACATGCGGGGTTTTCCAAACCATGCGTTAACGGTTTTATTTTTTCAAACCACGGTATACACCGTGATAACCACGCGATTTTCATGGTAGCCGCGTTTACCTCGGGATGGCAGTAACCTTCGCAAAATCGCAAAATCGATTTGGGAAACCCCGTCCACATGTCAATACCTCCTTTTTTTCCTTTCTCCTTCTCTCTCTCCTCCCTCCTCTTCCCCTTCTATCTCCTTCCTCATTCTTCCTCCCCAGAGCTCTTCTCGTTCCTCCCACATCGGTAGCGGCGGGAGGACGACGAGAGGCAGCGGCGGTGGTGGTAGAGAGGCGACGAACGGCGGGACCTAGGGACGTGCGGCTCGAGTTCGATGCCGGGGACAATTGTGTCTATGTTAGATAATCGGCTCGGCTTAATTCCTCTGTTTTCCGCTGTATGTTGTAGCGAGTCTAGCGGCGATTCGTTCCTTTTCGCAGTTCGTTCCTTTCTTCGAGTCGTAGTGTGGTGGTGACCGCTCGCTCTTCCGATCGTGGGATGGCACGATTCGGTCGGGAGTGCGATGGCATCAGCGTCGTGGCGATCGTGGCTATTTTCTCGCTTTGTACTTGTTATTTAAGTTGAAGATATACACGAAAAACGCTGCGGTTCTCGGCGGCACCAAAACTGCGTGCTCCAGTGTGTTCGCGTGAGTTGTATGTGAGATTGTTGATCCCGGGTGTCTTCTCCGTCTCCGAGCGCGCCGGGCAGGAGGCAACAAGTGGTATCGGAGCGAGGTACCGCCGTTGGGTCCGCGATCGCGCCATCGAGCTCGCGCTCATGCCGCGCGGAAGGTCAGCCTCGCCGTTTGGTCGCCGCCGCGGGCGCGGCGGGCCGGGAGCGGTTGCGTGGCGGAGGAATCCGGTGATCCACCGGGTCACCAAGGAGGTGAGCGGCGGCGGCACCCACGCTCACGCGGACAAACTACTTGACCGGGCGGCACTCATGAAGGTGATGCTTCGGGCTCGCGGCCTATGGGAGGTCGTGAGCTTGGGCGCCGCGCCGACGAGGACTTCACCGACGATCGCATGGCTCGGAGGTCATCTCCAAGGCGAGTGCCTCCGGAGATGATGGGGCGATGGCGAACAAGCCGTCGGCGGCGGCGTGGGGCGCGCTCCGCACGAGGCACGTTGGTGTCGAGCGCGTGCGCCGCGCCAAGGCCAACACACTCCAGCGGAGTTCGACTCCACTGCCGGAGCCGAGACGATCGACGACTTCGCCCGCGCATGAGACGGGATCGTCCACGGTGGCGGTCCTAGGCGAGGAGATCCAGGGAGGAGGGCGTCGTCCGCAAGTTCCGCAAGCCGTCCCGCCAAGGTACTCCCAAATTGCCATGGCAATCGAGACTCTTCTTGACCTTAGCGGTGTCCGTGGAGGAGTTGATCGCACGGGCGGGCGACGGAGGAGCGACATGATCTCGACGGGAGTGGCGCGGCGACGCCGCCGCCAAGTTGAACTTGTCCAGAGGACGAGCTGGTGGCGCGTGTGGCGTCGCGCCTTCAGCTCTCTTAGGGAGGCTGGTGGCAACCGCCGCCGTCGTCGTCGAGCCGAGGTCGCGGCAAATCACAAGGACGAGGAGCCGATAACTCGGGTGGCTCGAGGCCACCAAACCTCCCGTGGCAATGGAAAGGAAGAAAGATCGCCGACGACGAATGCGCGTGCGCGGCAAGGCGGGCCATTGGGCTCACGAATGTCGCAAGAAAAAGAGGGACGAGGCGGCGGTCGGCTCACATGGCGGGCGGAGGAAGAGCCCGAGAGAAGGGCGTTGATGCTGGGGATCACTTCCTGGATCCTCTCCAGCGGTAGACTGGCGCCGCCGTGAGACTCCCTCACCGTGCGATAGATGGAGGAGGCTGCGCGGTGGGCGTTCGCCGACGAGGAGCAGAGCCGGTCGCACTCGTGGCCGTGGCGGCGGTGGCTACGATCGACCCCAAAACCAACTTCTTCGACCTGCAACACCGACGGTCCACTCGAAACGAGCACAAGGCGTTCGTGCGGCTGGGAGAAGGGCGATGGCGGGAGCATGCACTGGATCCTCGACACCGGAGCCACCAACCATATGACGGGCGAGCGCGGCGCCTTCTCGCTCCGAAAGCTCGACACAAGCGTTCGCGGGACCGTGCGCTCAAGGGATGGATCGGTGGTCGCCATAGAGGGGGCGCGGCACGATTCTCTTCGAGTGCGGCGGTGCGCACCAAGTGCTTGGCGGGTCTACTTCATTCCCGGCGTGCGCACATACGTCAGCTTTAAAGCGGCTTGGCGGGGGACGACTACAAGGTCCAAATAGAGAAGGGAGTCCTCGAGGATCTGGGACCGAGGCAAGGCGGTTCTTTGAGTGAAGGTGAAGCGTTCGTCGAGTCGCACAATACATCCTCGACACCAGAGCATTGACAAGCACACGTTGTGCCTGCCAGCTCGGTGCTCAGAGGTTGCGTGGAAGTGGCACGCCCGATTCAGCCATCTCGGTTTCAGGGTGAAGGCGCACATCCAAAAAGCGGGATGGTCCGAGGGCTGCATGTCAGACAAGTGGAGCAGCTATGCGACATGTGTTATGCGGGGAAACCGCGTCGACCATTCCGGCGGCCGCAAGTACCGCGCGTCAAGTCTGCGGAGCTGGTTCACGCGGACTTGTGCGGGCCTATCACCCCGGAGACACCCGGCGACAGCGCTCCTTCCTTCTCATCGTCGACGACAAAAAGCCGCTACATGTGGCTCGTTCTTGGTGTCAAAGGATCAAGCGATTACTGCTCTCATCCCGAGTTCCGCGCCGAGGTGGAGTCGGGACGGAGACTAGGCACGCTCCGAACCCGATCGCGGCGGGAGTTCACGGCGGCGGGCGTTCGCGAGCCTGCGTAGAGCATGGAGTGCACAACGCCACCTTCTTGGCCCCACGCCTGCACCGCCTCGAGCCGGCGTGGTTGAAAAAGAGCGCAATCAAACCGTGCTGGGCATGGCCGAAGCATGCTGAAAAGCCAAGATGATGCAGGCGGTTGTGGGGAGGCGGTGCTTGCGGCCGTGTTCATTTTGAGCCGGTCACGCAGAGCAAAGGAGCGTCGAAGGAAGGCAGCCGTTTGAAGCATGGTATGGGTTCAAGCCTCAGGTTCACTTCCTTCGTACTTTTGGATGTGTGGCACATGTCAAGGTGTTGGAGGGCACCCAGGAAAATGGATGACCGGGAGCGTGCCGATGGTGTTCATCGGGTGCGAACCGGATCAAGGCGTACGAGTTCTTCCAGCCGGACACCGGCCGCGTGATCATATCGCGTGATGCGGTGTTTGAGGAAGACAAGGCGTGGGCACAGGGTGGCGAGCAAGGAGTCCGGTGATGGTGATGCGGAGCCGTTCGGTGTCGAGTACACGAAGCGGTGACAGGAGCGCGCGCCCACACGGGCGCGTGCACGGAAGCGCGGGCGACATGGTGTCCGCGGCAAGCAAAGGAACGCGGGGCGGAGGCCCCGGTTCATCGGAGACACCGGCGCATGAGCCGGGCTCGGGCGGAGGGCGGTGGAGTTCACCTCACCCCGCCGCCTTGACTCCGAACCTCGACCACAGCCCGACGATGGCGCACCTCTTCGGTTGAGCACTCGACAACTGCTCGGGCTGCATATTCCAGGCTTGGCGGGCGGGGAATTCGTCGTGGACGAGGAGCTGCTCCTTGCTGCGGCGACAACGAGCCTACCACATTCGAGGAAGCCCGCGAGAAGGGGATGCAAGATGGCGCAAGGCGATGATGGGGCGAGATGGCGTCCATCGAGGAGAACAAGACACAGGCCACCCAGTCGTCGCCACCGGCCATCGCCCAATCGGTCTCAAATGGGTGTTCAAGGCGAAGCGAGATGAACAAGGCGCCGTCATCAAGCACAAAGCGCGCATTGTCGCCAAGGGGTACATCCGACGGCGAGGGGATTGACTACGACCAGTGTTTGCCCCGGTTGCACGCATGGAATCGTGCGGATGCTGCACTTGTCATTGCGGCTCGGCGGGCGCTAGTCCATCACATGGACGTAAAGTCGGCCTTTCGAATGGAGACACAGAAGGAGGAAGTTTATGTCACGACGTGGCGCCCTTAGGGTTTTGTCGGCTAAGGCATGAAGGCAAAGTTCTCGGAGAAAGCGGCTTATATGGCCTCAGCGGCGCCCAGGCGTGGAACGCTGGCTTCGGCTTGACTCTGCGCGAGCTCGGCTTCACCAGTGCAGCCGAACATGGCATGTACACCAAGGATAGGATAGCAACGTCGCGCGTGGTGGTCGGGGTCTATGTCGACGACCGATCATCACCAGTGCGAAGGCGGCGGACGTGGAGGCCTTCAAGGAGCGATGCGGCGCATGTTCAAAATGAGTGACCTCGTTTGTCATTCTACCTCGGCTGGAGGTCAAACAAGGAGTGGACGCGATTAATCTCAGCCAAGCCTTACGCCCTTAGCTGTTGAAGCGGGAATGGTGGCTTGCAATCCATGTCACTCCGCTCAGGTGGAGATCAAGTGAGACTTTACGCCAAGAGCTCGGCCACCGGATGTGGATGCGACGATGTACATGAGTTTGGTGGGGAGCTTGCGGTATCTTGTTCATACAAGGCCGGACATCACGTTTGCGATCAGCTATGTGAGTCGATTTATGGAGAAGCTTAGACGGGATCACTACGCCCATTTGCTGTGAAGAAACACATCTGCACGCTACATCGCGGGCACCATCAACTTTGGCATTTGCTACCCCAAGCCTCGGCGCATCGACGGCAGCAAGGCGACGGTGCTCGCGACGAGTACGGAGACGTGCGATTTGGGGAAGGGGACATCGGCGAGCGGAAGAGCACCGGCGGCGTAATCTTCTTCTGGGTGACATGCCGGTCTCGTGGCGATCCCGAAACGAGGCGGTGGCTCTCTCGTCGTGCGAGCGGAGTACATGGTGTTCTTCGGAGCATGCCCAGTATTTGTGTGGCTCGTGCGGCTGGCAGGCGACATCACCGGCGACAAGGTCCAGCCGCTAGTGAAGATGGATAATCAATCTGCGATTGCTACGTGCGAAACCCGGTTCTACATGATCGCGGTAAGCACATCGATACTAAGTTTCATTTCATTCGTGAATGTGTGGAAAGGCGGGGAAGATCTGCGTGGACCATGTGAGCACGGAGGAACAGCTCGCGGACGTCACGACGAGTCGCTTGGGCGAAGCAAGGTTTGCCCGAGCTTCGCGGCAAGATCGGCGTCGTCAAACTCAAGTAAGCCAGAGCAAGTCTTAGGGGAGATTGTTAGATAATCCTGGCTCGGCTTAATTCCTCTGTTTTTTCTCTGCTCTGTATGTTGTAGCGAAGAGTCTAGCGGCAGTTCGTTCCTTTTGCAGTTCGTTCCTTTTCTTCAGGAGTCGTAGTGTGGTGGTGACCGCTCGCTCTTCCGATCGTGGGATGGCACGATTCAGTCGGGAGTGCGATGGCATCAGCGTCGTGATGGCCGATCGTGATGGCTATTTTCTCGCTTTGTACTTCTGTTATTTAAGTTGAAGATATACACAGAAAACGCTGCGGTTCTCAGCGGCACCAAAACTTCTGCGTGCTCCAGTGTGTTCGCGTGAGTTGTATGTGAGATTGTTGATCCCGGGGTGTCTTCTCCATCTCCGGCGAGCTGCGCCGGCGGGCGGAGGCAACAGTCTATCTACCAGATTCAGGCTGTCGAGACTGGTCCATGCCCAGCCACTGTGATGGTCCCAGGCCACCGTTGTGAAGCAAGGCGCTTCATCTCTCAAGCCCAACAGCCACCGACCGCGGTAGTGAAAGAGTAGTGACAGTCGGTGACGCAGTCGCCGTTGCCTTCGACTCGCTCGCCTCGAATCCACCTTCGAGCTGATTACTGGAAGAATGACATAGACGATGCAGTGTGGCACCCACGCTCGCCTAGCACCCGATATTCCTTCCCTCATCCTCAGAGAGGAGGCCCAAGCGTCGTCGCCGTCATCGGCACCCCCAGCTTCCTTCATTCATACAGTCGTGCTCGCATGGTGAGTTGAGGCTGGTCGTGCTCTCTTTCCATCCCCACGCTCGCGGCACGGCGCTGATGGTGCTCTCTGTTTTGTGTGTGTGGTGTGGTAGGGGTTCCGGGGAAGGACGGGCAACTGGGCATGGGGTGGCTACGAGGAAGAATGTTGGGCCCGCCGCGTCGCCGCTCTCAACCGTACGCCGTCTCCGCCGCCGTCGCCGGTAGCCACAAATCCCTTTGCCATCTGCGCCGACGGCCGCGTACGCTCTCTTCCTTCCTCTCGGCCTTTCCACCGCCGCAACTCCCTCGCCATCTATGCCGACGGCCATCGTACGCTCTCCTCCTCCTTCTCGTCCTCACCGCCGCCTCCTCCTCCTCCCTATAGGGGTGGAACCAGCGCGGCACGCTCGGAGCACCCGCCGGAGACCAAGACGGAGAGCTCCCGGGCCCCGTCGAGGAGATGCATGGGGCAGAGAGAAGAGGTGGAGAGAGAGAGGAAAGAGGAGGGGAGAAAAGAGAAAAAGAAAGAGAAGAGAGGAAAAAGAAGAGGGCACTCACCTGTGGGTCTTAAACTGACTCACGTTGGAATTCAAGGCATCTGGTATTACGGTTAAGAGAGATACGAATCAGATTATACTTATATAATTGAGAGAGTCATTGTGGACTTATTCCCTATCTCGGTATTTTGGGCTTCAAAATCCAGGCACAAGCCCAGTAATGAAACAAGTTCAGCCCACTGGCCAGGCCAGGCGATTCCACGCGTTCTCAAATTTCTCGTTTCCCCACCCATTCCCCCAAGCTGAATTTTCCATCTTTTTTTTTTTCCATGTGAGTTTTTTTACCTGGTCGCGCTTGGTCGATCCCATCCCACTAGTGGAGAGTGAAGAGTGGAGTGGCAATCGATTTGCCTTTTGAAACTCCCGGACAAGCCCGCAAATGGCGACTACGCGGCTGCATACGCCTCGCGGGCCGGAGGATGTCGGCTAGAATGTTTTTGCTTTTGGAACGGACCGTGCATTACGTTTTCTATGGCAGGCTGGCAGCGACGCGGCGTGCATGCCTGCAACACTAACGGAAATTAAAGATGTGGATGATATTGGATATAGATAGATGGCCCTCTTCTGGCATGGCTGCACATTTAGTGCTCGTTGAGTTGTAAAGCTATTAACCGGTTTCTAATTAATCAACACATTCCTGCGCCTATCTGCACACTACGGCCTTATTCGATTTAAAGAGAATTTAAAAAAATAGAGAGAATTAAAAAGAAACTATTTTACATCATAATAGATGTAACCTCCTCCAACTCCAATCCTAGATGGGCCGCGTGATTCTTGCTTGCGTCGATTTTATTTTTTAAGGCTGACTACATCGATGTAGACTTCTACGAAAAGGGCAACTCATGGTCTATGACGGATATCATTGTTTGGACACCGTGCCGTCGCCACCAATTTTGTGTACACACGCGCCAGCTGAGCTTCCGAAAAAATCTCACTCCATCATGCATCGTTACGCGTCTATAAATACTCACATAAGCAACAAACAGGACGGGCAAGCACGCACACACAACACTCAACAAAACACAGAAGAAGAGAAGAGGAGAGAATCGATCGATACACTAGCTACCCAACAAAGATCGATCGATGGCATCCAAGTCATGGACGGTTTTTGCTCGCGATCTTCCTCGCCGTGAACCTGCTGGTGCTTCACGCCGGCGTGGCGCGCGGGCAGAGCCCGGGGTCGCGCGGGAACCCGTGCCCGACGAACGCGCTGGCCGACCTTGAAGGTGTGCGCCGACGTGCTGGTGCTGCTGAAGCTGAAGATCAACGTGCCGGCGAGCCAGCAGTGCTGCCCGCTGCTGGGAGCCTCGTCACGAACCTCGACGTCGCGGCGTGCCTCTGCGCCGCGATCAGGCTGGCTAACGTCCTCGGTATCCCCGTCAACCTGCCGCTCGACGTGCCCCTCGTCCTCAACTACTGCGGCCGCAACGCCTCCGCCGCCGGCGCCAACTGCTCTGATTTACAACAATTCGTCGACGACGTTACGTACGATTAGCTGGACGTGCATACTTACATACACGTACGGGCGAATGGTAATGCTCGATGCAGACATGCGTAATTAAAAGTGTTGTTTGAGTCGATCATCTTGTACTTCGTTCGTATATGCACGGACGATCGTTGCATTTGTAAGTTGCAGCGGATGCATTTCTTCACGGCTTCAGGGGTCAATATCAATAATAAGAGTTGGTCTGTCTACGAATAATTTCTCGATCGAATAGGTTAGAGGTGTAATACTACGTCTTTTTCTGTTGTCGGATTTTTGCCTGCAGCATGTTGTTTACATTTGTCTTCATTCTCCGTGCATACATGATGCATCCACATTTAGCAACAATCTAAACACTAAAAATCTCTAAAAGCAGGTACCTCTACAGTCTTACTCCAACTTTATCATAAAATATATCAATCTAGACATATATAATACACTATAACGAATCTGTTTATAGTACTAAATTATATCTAATATTATAATGCTACATTGATATTTTGGAACGGAAGATTATCTCGCTAGTTAGCGCACTATCTGTCCCGAAAAATCAATACGGAAGAATATACGTGGCCGACAGCACCATGCGCGCACGCTCGATAGTGCAAGCGCCGACTTATGTGCGCCGGACGTCCACCGGCCGGCGCCACAATATTATCGCACGCCTTGGCTCCTGGCCTCCTGCGATCACGATTCACGGCTGAGAGATGACGACGCGGCTCGCTAAATCACTAGTAGCGTTCTCCACCGCAGAGCACACGATCGATATTCTAAGCGGCAGCTAAAGGCGCTGACCACCAAATCCACCATCTCACCACCGCCTGTCGGGCTGTCGATCTATCGAGATCGCGTCAGCCGGCTGGCCACCAGCTAACCCACCACCACCATTTTGTAGGGGATGACACACGGCGACACACGTAATTTGAAGGGAGATTGCACGTATTTGATCTCGCGGCTCCGCGCATTTGCATGCGCCGTTCCGGCGTTCGGCGGGGTGTTCTGCGTTCTCTGCGCTGCGCGCGCGCGCGCGCTGAGCCGGCGCACACGTCTCGTCGTCGCGTTTGTTTGCAGCCGTCACGCGGCGTTCCACCACCCCGGGCGCGCGCGCCACGCGTACGTGTGTATACGTTTGGCTGCGGGGTGGGGATCCGGACGTGGCTGGCAACAAATAAAGCCGCAATTGCCTGAGCCTCACAGTCGCGGGCCTCCTCCGGCCGTATGTGGGAGTGTCACGCATGCGGAACGACATGGCCACCGAGCAGTAGTAGGACGTACGTCGCGTTGGTTTATATAATCCGACATCGAGTGTTGATCATGATAGAATGACATTTATGAGCCTACTGCTCTTATCCTGATATCCATCAGGTCTTTTGTAGCAATGTATCAGTGCACCTGCTCACCTTGGTGCACACATGAACTCTCACGCGACGCCAGACCGTTTGATCTCCATCGGACAGATGTAATGCAAGGGACGTTTTTCAGAAAACCGCCCGCACATGCACTGGTAAAAATTTCAAATAGACGCGATTCCTTTTCTCTTCTCGTGTTTGGTCCTTTCCAAGATGTATCCCCAAAATCTATCCGGCATCAATGGCAGCTCAAATTAAACCATGTTTGGCGATGGAGATAGCATGAAGGTGCGCTCTCGCGGCACATCCAGGAAACGCGGCGGCGTGGCCAGTGGCATGTCACGCCTCAAGGCGCGCGTTTGTCGTCAGCTTGTTGGAGAGAGTTAGAAGGTGCGATGCATGGCGATGGTGTCCAGGACTAGTCAGGGCGACGGCCGTGCGGCGGCCGGTGGAGCAGCTGTGGCGCAGTGTACCTGACCCTATGGAGAAAAGAGTTCTTAGGCCATGGGATGGAATGGGTGAGTATTTGGCTATGTTTGTTTGAGCTTTTGCTTTAAGCTTTTGAAAAACTAGCTTTTGAAAAGCAGCTTATTGATTGAAGATCTTTTACTTTTCTATTAGCTTTTATAATAAATTTTATCTTCTCAGATACCAAAAAACCAGCCAAAACACATTTCGATCAATTTAATTCTTTCCCGAACTAGTTTTGGTTGAAAGCCTCAAAAACTAATGTTTATTTTAGCTTTCGGTTTTAAAAAGCTGAAGTGAAAAAACTACAAAAGATAAAACAAATATGGCCTTTGCAGGGTTGCGAATGTGTGCATTGATGGCATCCGATCGGAATTTCTTGTTTGACTTGAAATTTTGGCATGCCATCTCATACAATCAACCCAAAGATCCTGAGGTGAGATCATACATATCGTTGAGCAAAGGATTTGACGGCTGCATGCAGGGTTCTTGATTAATCTTCTAGAGACCATCTTCGTCGAGCATGGTTTTATTTTTAGAGATAGAAGCTGCCATGGACACCGCAGGGAGGGGATAGATTTGGGGAAGGGATTGAACGGGAGACAAGAAAATGAATTGAGGGATTATTTGTGAAAAACGACTCTCTCATCTTATATCCGTCTGATAGAGATCTAAGGACCCATGTCGCGTGAGTGCAAGAGTGCTTCAAGGTGAGCGGGTGCACAGGATATGTTGCCCTTTTGGTTATGGCTTCTATATATGACATCTATTTTGTGGGCATTTCGGGTTGAGCCAGAGGACGCATGAGCAATACGAGGGTTCATCTTCTCAATTGAGCGTTTGGTCCTGACTCTGGTGGTATGACAGTATTGGTCAAAATTCAACTATATAGTGTTCATTAAAATTCGATCAAATTTTGGTTAAATTTACTATTTTAAATTTGAATTCTCAAATACCTTTTCAAATGTCACTCAGGAATCTGCATTTGCCTCGCGTAGAAACCTTGAAATTTTGTTGTTTTCGATTGGTTTTCGTCAAATTAACCCTGGTCTACACCCTCCGCATGTGATCACACATGTTGGAAAAACCCACTTTAGTCCCGATTTGTAACTTTTTAGTCTTGGGTTGTAAATGAGACTACGAAATCGAGACTAAAGATGTCTTTTTGTCTCGGTTGAAATAATCGAGACTAAGATTGTCCCGGTTGGTAACACCAACCGGTCTCCAAAGAGGCGTCGTCACATGGTGACCGTGTCATCTTTAATCCCGGATAATGTTATCAACCAGGATTAAAAGTATTTTTAGTTTTGCTTATCTTTGCTTGCTTGTTTATATATATATATATATGCATTATATATATAATATGTATTTATCCACACACACACATATATATATATATATGCAATTCATATATATGCATAACTACATATTTTACACATATATATGCATATTTTACCAATATATACACACACATATAAATATATACATATATTACAATCCTTATTAATTTCTAATTTCTAATGTTCTATACATATATTACAAAATCTAAGCACAGGCGTCGCCACGGGCACACGGGGCAACAGCGCAATTCAGGCCACGCCTCGTCATCGCGGCGATGGACGAGGCGGTGTGTCCGTGCGGTGGCGTCGGCCATGAAGGCGTCGGTAGTGGAGGCTTGCGGTGGTGGCGGTGGTGGTGGCGTGCGGTGGAGCGGCCAACGTCGGCCATGGCGATGGTGCGCGCGGCGGCAGCGACGGCGTGTGGCGGCGCGATGACGACAACTACGAGCTAGAAGATGTACGGCGACGACGATATCGACGACGGTGACAACGATATCGACGACGGCGGCGGCGACGGCGGCGAAGAAAGAAGAAGAAGATCGAAAAACGGTTAAGTGATTATCTCACTAAGTGAGTTAATGGTAATTAAGCATGGCTAAGCATATATAATTCTAGCAATGTCAACACAAGTGACATAAGCTAGTCAAATTATCACCCAAGTTTAACAAAGGATGGATATCAAGTAAACATGGCACAAGCAAGTAAATAGGTAGTCCATATTCTTATGTAATTAGCAAAACATATAATTTATGTGCAAAGCAGAGTAAACTATTTTATAAAGTAGGTTCAAACGCTAAAGGTGGAATGTGTGAATTTTCTTACTTCTTCAATTAGTCTTCCCAAGACTTTTCCTCGCGACGCAAACTTTTGAAACGACGAAATCTACACACACACGCAAAACGAGAAAAACCTAATAAAAACCAAATAAACAGTACATGAAAAGTAAACAACCATGTAGATATCAATTTTATATAAATTTTGCAAGTTGAATGGCTCAATTTGGAGTTCGTGTGAATTAGTTATGAATTTTAGAAGTTTTGAGCCATTTAAATGAATTTCTAAATTAATTAAATTTATCACGTAATTATTAATAATTTTCTCAAAGAAAAAGGTGACGTTGATGTCAACAAAGGGCGTCGCGCCGACAAAGAGCCCCATGTGTCGTGAGGTCAAAGGAAGACCTACCAGTGAACCAAGTCCATGAAGCTGCCCAGGAGTGCAGTGAACGGGACCTCGATGGTCACGGCTGCCGTACGGATCGGCTTGAGGCCGATTGGGCGGCCAAGAGTGATCGGGCCACGCAACCACACGGCGCGCACACACCGGTGGCGGTGACGGTGGCGCTTGGGCCCAAAGGGTGCCGACGACAAGTGGCGGCGACATAGGAAACGACGGAAAGAGAGGCGGAAAGGAAGGGAGGTTCTCCCGAGCATGCACGCATGAGGGCGGGCGGGAGCTCCTCGGAGATGGGGTGGCAATGGCCGATGTAGGTCGATGGAGGAGACGACGCTCCGGCGATGAAGACGAGGCAGAAGTGGGAGCCACTCATCTGGGACCGAGAAAGGTGGGAGACAGATTAGGGAAGGGTGTCGACGGTGGTGGTCGGTCCTCCCGGATTGTCCAAGGAGATGAAAGAGTGGTCGGGCGCCTACGAAAGGGTCCGATGGTCGGCTGGAGCACAAAGCTAGCCAAGAGACAAAGGGTTTATCTTTTGGTTCGGCGCTCCCGAGAGGATAATAGGTCTACGTTCGGTGTTCTTTGTTAGGGTGGTGTATGAGCCCGGGAATGTTTACAATGGATGCGAGCTCTAGAGCATGGGAGCAAAATGCCGGGACTTTGCCTCAAGCTTCATAGAATCGACCCCCGCACCCCGCCATCTACCTTCCTTTTATAGCTCAAGGAGACGATTACTAGGGACTTGAGGGTCAAAAAGCTATGCCCTAAAGCAAAGAAAGAGTACAAGAAAATATCTCAAAAGCACACAC